>OW971936.1:1461704-3961704 GCA_943193695.1 Acrobasis suavella | reverse complement strand
AGGTAAGACAGCTTATAATGCAATCCGGAAAGCACTAAGAATGAAGAGATGTAGACCTGAATGTAAGCAAATATTCATTAAAAAAAAGTTAATAATACATAAAATAACGAGTAGGACACCAAGCTGCCAGAAGTGATAGTAGGTGAAGTAATGCCGTCGCCGAGTGGATTTCAAGCCAAGTGTGCAAGCAAAGTGTGGGACGTCCTGCGTGTAAGTGACTTGGAAGAACTGAATCGCAGAAGCCAGGTACAAAGGGATGGCGTAGACAAGGATAGGTCTATTCCACAGCAGCGGGTATTTGAAAGCTGACAATGATGAGAAATAAAATAATATCTATGCTTAATAAGCTGCTAACTAAAAATATCCAGTGGCACGCTGTTTTTAAAAAAGATAATACCTAGAATATTACAACCATAGACTTGAAAAGTAAGTAGGAATTTTTAGCTCGCAATGTAAAACAGTAATAAGCAGCGTACAACTAAGACGGTTCCAACAATACCTCATTTATTTAGGTACCATGGATATCATAGAAGATACGAAGGAACAGACGAACATACATACATAGCGGTGAAACACTTGGCTCAGCCGTAAACGGGTAACAATGAAAGAAGTTCCAAGTTGTGCAGGACATCTAAATAAAATCTGGTGCTACAGAACCCTTAGTACGCGAACCCAACTGGTTCTTGGCCTATTTTTCACCCGGTCCATTGACAAGCGTTTGCATCGTTATCGTTTCGTAGAAACGGGGGTTATCGGCGTGTCGATATCGGTACCCGAGAGCGATAAACCTAGATTTCCGCCGGGCCGATTGTCGGCGAAAGAAGCAAGTTCGGGAGTTTGAAATATGGCTGCGTTATGTGTGATAGGCGGGAGATTGAAAAACTATTGACTTGTTTTGATCGAGCGATTCACTATCCGTTTCGCATACATAATATTCACTTGCATGCATCTTTATAGAGAATAAAATAAAACGTCACAAAATAATGACAATTGTGATGTTCATCTCCATTTTCAAAAGGATTTTAGATTTATTATTGCAGAGAAACTATTTGACTCCAAAAAACTAAGACTACTAAAATGACTAAAATGTTTGAATTGACTTGAATTGAATATCTGTATCGACGCGACGATACAGATATCAGAAAGGTGTATCTTCTCATCCTTCTCTGTAATAAGATTCAGACATGAAGACATAATAGCTATCTCAACGTGATCAATCATCAGAAATGAGGAGATTCGTAGAAGAACGAAGGTCACTGACATAGCCAAGCGGATTAGCTCATTAAAGTGGCAGTGGGGCACATAGCGCGAAGAACCGAAGGCCATAAAAGAAGAAAGAACAGAAGAAAGGAAGGAATGGCCGATAGGGTATAAAGGTTTTCGAATGGCGAGCACATTCTGGCAAACAAAGCTTAGGGCACATGCAAGGTAGTCTGACGAAGGGGCCAAGGTCAGTAGAAAACACTGAATTTTTTGCTTTAAGTAGGTAATTTTAGAAATCTTTGGGAAAGCCTATGTCAAGCAGTGGACATCGACGACACGATAATATATAAGTTGAGTAAGGCATAGGTTTGAGGAAAGAATCTGTACAAAGTTCGTAACTACACTACAATGGACTTTGATATCATTAATGAATCACCCAATGTGTCACACCAAAACATTTCATACAAGGAAATCCTAAAGAATTAAGATCGCATACCAGAGATATTTTATTTATTTATTTAACTTTATTACAAAAATTGTAACAGGCGGACTTAAGGCCCAGGGCCTTTTCTACCAGTCAACCTACAGGTGATGCGGATAAAAGCTAATTTTGGACGACATGGTACATTCTATTTCAACTATAATTTAATTACTATCTTCAAGTTTTACCAAAAATACATTTAACGATTATTTTATTAATTTTTATACTTATATATGTATATATTCATAAACATACATATACAAATACACAAATATTGCATAAATTCATAAACCCTACATAGACTACGTAAATATTTATAATACTCTATGACAATTGGTGAAGACGCACAGCTCTCTTAAACGCCTGACGACTAGGGGCTTTGAGAATGTTAAAGGGAAGGGCGTTCCAAAGCATCACGGCTTGCTTGGCGAATGATTGATCGAAAAATATGTCGAACGTAGATCAATATACATAAACATACATATCTTCACGCCTGTTTCCCAAGTGTAGGCAGAGACTATGGATCTCTACTTGCTACGATCCTTGCAAACTTCTTTTGCCTTATCAACACTCATTACTCTTTTCATGCGTGCTCTCTGTTTATGGCTACTCCTTACATTACCTATCATCAGAACATCTGGACTTCGCAGAATGTTCGTCGAGATCGACTGGTCCCATCCACATCCGTAATAGTCAATATTTTTAGTGAGTCTTCTTTTATCCATCCTCTCAACACGTCCAAACCAGCTTTACATTCCTCTCCTCAATTCTTATCACTACATCCATACATACATATATATTATAAATCAAAGTCGCTTTCTGCGGTCTGTCTCTCTATATGTGATCTTGGACTTTATTTAACGGATTTTAAGGGGCTACCTGAATTTTTCGAGGTTCGGTGCTGCCCCCATTTGAATAAAATCATTAAAAAGAAACCGAGATATAATTTAAAATTTGGCCTTGATCAGGCTCTGTTCAACTACTGTTTACAGTTTAAAGTGAAAACCTGAAGCTTTTCGCAATTGTGCGTAGAAAAGCTTTACGTTCTCACTTTAAACTGTAAACAGTAGTTTATTAAATAGTTTGAAGGGGTATCTAAAGCCTGGTCAAGACAAAATTTTAATGATGTCTCAGTTTCCTATCAAATAATTTACATCAAATGGGGGCAGCACTGGACTCCAAATATTAATGTATTCAGTGTCGCATTTGTAACTAATTCTAATTTATGCTATGGGAGTGCGATGGCATTCGCCCACATAACGCTCAATTTAATGGCACCGTCTGATCCTGCAGTTCTCAGAAACAGCACAAAACAACATTTTTATAAATGCAAATGACGAGAAATGTTACGCAAAAAGATAAAGTGAATCTTTATGTGAGTGGTGGCGAGGTAATCATATAGTACAGACAGCGTAATAAATATGGAATGTTGATGGAATTCCATGTAGTTTATGTTAAACCTGTTTATGGGACTATCCTATTGAAAATATGTGAGAAAGAGGTTGGTCATCTATGCATAATATTTTACGAGTTGTGGATGTGCGAATAGGAAATATCATTTTAAAGTAAGATGAGGTGAGGTATGGTTCGGTCCTCTCACGCTTTGTTAATAATATGAGTGTAGGCGTAGGCCTATGTCACTCCCCGTTTAGGTATCGAAAACGAAAATATGCCTACATTCTACATCTTCTATATATATATCTATATCTTCTATATCTTCTATATATAAAAGCGAAAATCACTCACCCACTCATCACGAAATCTCAAAACTACTTAACCAATGAAGATGAAATTTTGCAGGAAGGTAGATTGTGACTAGGAGACGTCCGCTAAGAAATTAGGGAAGGATTTTTGGAAATTCCATCCCTAAGGGGGTGAATTAGGGGTTGCCAGTTTGTATGAAACTTCGTAAATTTTAAAGTAAGACACATAAAATTTTTGATTTATCATAGTAGTCAGTACAATATAATAAAATAATGCATTTATGAGATTTTGAAAACTTTAACGACTTCTACGCGGACGAAGTCGCGGGTTAAAGCTAGTTATTACTATGCACGCGGCGACCGCTCCGGAATGGGAAATTCAATTATATTAATCGTTTGTCTTAAGTGATAAAATGAAATTGGCGTGCAATGGATTTTTAGGTATCTACACGAAAAAGTGCTGAGTTCTGACGCGAGGTAAAAACCATATTGCCAACCACATTGAGTAGATATTTTTTAGAATTTCTTTGCTGATTAGAACTTCTGTGCATGAGTACTAGTACTTATTCTGTGGTAGGGTTAAAACACCCAGTGACGTAACAAAGGCGGTGACAGCGGTGCCCACCCAGGCAAAAGGGCGCATATCCTGCAGGAGCGCAGGAATCGTATAAACTGTTCCGGATATTTCTTCTCGATTTCGTATGATCTTCGGCATCTCGTTTTTTTTTCCAAAATATAACATGCATTGCATATTATATTTTAGGGATAAAAAATCGGATAAGCTCATCCCGGGCTCCGTAACAGCACGGCTGAGGGTACAACTGGCAACACGGTAAGATGAAGAAGAACAAGATTATCTTGTTTTTGCTGGCTATACCCAAACGTGAGATAAATTAGCGTAATTTACAAATGCCGTAGAAGGACGAAATGTTCATTTCGGACACACCTCGACAGGAGCACGCTGTCAAATCGTTATTATCAGTAAAATACAAGGAAAATTGTATTTCTACCAAACATGATATCAGACATACCTCTTAATTTCAAGTGATATATGTTACGACGCGTGGGTGACTCCGGTACACGCAAATGATTTCTAAAGGTTTTCCTTATTTTGAAATCTAGGTGCGTATTAGTAAACTAAAAGTAGATACGTAAAACGAAAATTCTACAAACCTAAAAACTGACTTCACCCTTAAAACACACAACCGATTTTGATAAAATTTCTATGAGACCACCAGACAAATATACCCTTTCTAACAAAAAAGAATTTTCCAAATCGATCTAGGAGTCTTCGAATAATCGTTGAACAAACATAAAAATTTCCGACGAATTGATAACCTCCTCTTTTTTTGGAAGTCGGTTAAAAATAGAGGAAAACAAGATTTTAGCAGAATTAACGATGATTTTGACACCATTGTCGGTCATTTACCATAAGAAAAACAAAGCAGAAATTTCAAAAAAAAAAAAAAAATGTTTCAGTAAGTACGTCAAAAATGTCGACAGTTTTTCCATAACTTCAGATGAACATTGCGTTTACCTCAAACTTTTATTCTACATATTCAGATATTGAGAAGCAAATAAGATAATTTAAGAGATACTTACATGAATGTAGGTCGTCAATGGTTCAACCTGGAACAAAAATACATTAGCTTTAAATGTACTCGTATATGAATTATTAATTAAGTATATAATGTTTAAATCCCTTCTTTAGCCCAGTTAAGAGTTATAACAAGAATCAAAAATCATTTTTTGCATTATACAACAATTATTAGTAAATAAATAAAATAAATATTTATATAGGGACAAATCACACAGATTGAGCTAGCCCCAAAGTAAGTTCGAGACTTGTGTTATGGGATACAAACTCAACGATACTATATTTTGTAACATATACATATATAGATAAAAATCCAAGACCCAGGACAATTTGAAAAAGACCATTTTCCAACTTGCCGTGACCGGGGATCGAACCCGGGACCTCTGGGTGGCGGACTTAGCATGGTGACCACTACGACACGGAGGTCGAAGTGACGTTAGTATGCACATAGTTTGCAAACATTTTATTTAAACTCGACGACAACGTACATATTTTCACAACAAATCAAAAATGATTTATTCCTAATTCGTTAAATTTTATTTGGGAAAGTTGGTCAATATTAAAAAATGAATACGAAAATATTTGCACTTCATTAAAAAGGTCAATAAATGAATATATATAATGAAAGATTCTTGCTTTACAAAATGGTAGACGACCTCCGTGGCGTAGTGGTTACATGCTAGTCCGCCACCCAGAGGTCCTGGGTTCGATCCCCAGTCAGGGCAAGTTGGAAAATGGCCTTTTTCAAATTGTCCTGGGTCTTGGATGTTTATCTATATATGTATTTGTTATATAGTATCGTTGAGTTAGTATCCCTTAACACAAGTCTCGAACTTACTTTGGGGTTAGCTCAATCAGTGTTATTTGTCCCTATATATTTATATTTATTTATTTATATTTAATTTAAAGACATAAAAAAACAGATTGACATAAAAGAACTTTTTTATATAAAATAACTTGTTACTCAATGATAAAATGCTCAAAACCTATAGTACTCCTAACAAATTTATCTGCTAGGCAAATTAAAAAATACCCGCGACTATCAAGAACGCCATCTGGTGACGAGTATCGGAACTACATATTATAATTAATATCTGCCATCTTTTATTTGCTAGGGAAAACCCTGACATTCAAGCATTAACCCCAATAACTGTTAAACGGCTAAACCGATTTTCATCAAACAGCTAAGAACCAAGCAAGGGAACTTGCTTTCACGTTTAAAAACCGCATCGAAATCGGTCCATCTATCCGAGCGGTACGATGCCACAAACACACAGACATTAGCGACACACAGACATTAGCGTCAAACTTATGTCACCCCTTTTTGTCGGGGGTTATTAACCATACCTGAATTTTCCAGGGTCCAGTGCTGCCCCCATTTGAAATAAATCATTTGATAGGAAACGGAGACATCATTTAAAAATTTGTCTTGACCAGGCTCTAGATAACCCTTCACTTATTTAAAAACTACTGTTTACAGTTGAAAGTGAGAACGTAAAGCTTTTCTACGCACAATTGCCAAAAACGGCCACTTTTGGCGGATGCACATAGAATAGCTTCATATTATCACTTTAAACTGTAAATTATAGTATAGTAGTTCATAAAATAGTTTAAAGGGATAACCCTTTAGAGCCTGGTCAAGACAAAATTTTAAATTATATCTCCGTTTCCTTTTAAATGATTTAATTCAAATGGGGGCAGCACTGGAACCCGAAAAATTCAGGTAGCCCCTTAAAACGTATACCTATTTACACGAATCTAGATTTATCAAAAGATAGAAACCAATGGCCTTTTTGGACTATCAAAAATAATTGCTGTATTATACAAAGTTGTTATTTAAATTCGGTGTCAATGAACCCACCTTGTACAAAAACAACAAAGTAATAAAAACCAGGACTTTATACATACTTATATCTATTATTTTTTGCATAAACTTTTTCCATACGATTTCAACCGTTGGTTGGTCAATTTATACGATGATGATACTATGAATTTGAATCATTGGGATTCAAATTCCGTCGTTATAAATATTTTAATAACTTATGAATTTTTGTTCTCGTCCTAGTTCTGAGAGTTTTTGGCCCAAAATAGCACCGTTCCATCAACACCTGTATATGTGGTAAGAGCCTTTTTAACCAACTTCAAACAAGGTGGTTATCAATTCGAATTTATTCTTTTTTTTGTATGTTACGCGATATCTTAGTCAATCGTGGACCGATTATGATGAATCTTTCTTTTTATTTAAGAGCCTTTACAAGTTGGTCCCATATTGATTTGGTGAAGATATGATGAAGAACTTTGGAGATATGAAAGAAACTCCGGAAAAAATGAAGTCGGTTGTGTCGTTTTTTGTTAAAAATTGAATTATTTACAAGCCTTTATTGTCAAAGGCGTGTCTACTAGGCAAAGGAATGTCTACTATGCACAGAATATATCAAATATAATTTTTCAAAACTAACTACACAACTTTTATATGGGACCTCCTAGAAAATTATTTTTGAAAGACAATACTAGTAGTATTGCCTTTCAAAAACAATTTTCCAAATTGGTCCAGGCATCATCAAGTAATTGAACATAGAAAAAAGAAACATATCTTGGACATTCGATTTGATAAGCGCCTCCTTTTTAGGGTTCCGTACCTCGAAAGGAAAAAACGGAACCCTTATAGGATCACTTTGTTGTCCGTCCGTCCGTCCGTCTCTGTCAAGATCTTTTTTCTCAGGAACGCGTAGAGGTATCAAGCTGAAACTTATATCAGATCTACTTTCCTTTAGATCTGTGAAAAAAATCAATCTTCTAAGTCAAAGCTATCAAAAGATACAGCCGTTTATCCCGCAAATTTTCGACACTCGCAAGGGAGTCAAAACCTACAGGCTACTTCCCGTATACTCAGAATCTTGAAATTTGGTACGAAGCAACGTCTTTTAGTGCAGAAAAAGGAAAAATTGCGAATACCGTAAATTTTTAGTTACATCATATAATATAAATATTTTTTATAAATTTAAACTTACTATACCTACAGGTTTGTACGGAACCCTCGGTGCGCGAGTCCGACTCGCACTTGGCCGGTGTTTTTCGCTTAAAAAAAATACATAATGTCTCAAAGGATTTTCAAAGCGACCAGTAAATACGGATATAATAATACTAGCACGAAGTATATAGATTTCATGATAAATACGTTGACTTCATTATTCTTCTTGTGAATTTAGTGACACCGTGACATCATAACATCATGTGGTAAGAACCACAGCTTCATAAATTATGAATATTAATTCCTAATTACGTCAATACCTTCTCGTTCATGATATTTTGTTCAAATTTTATCTCTTATCGAAATATTTCTGAATTATAAATTCAATATCAATAGTTACTGGTATAGTCAATAAATATTTAGGAAATTACTCTACTGACAATAACCACTATAGTATCACTATATTAGGTATAATAAAATTAAAATAACACACAAAAACATTCAATAAAAATCGACATTGTGATACAAATTCCCCGGACGGCTGGACACTTTTGTATGGAAACACCAAATCCTTTTTGTTTTTTGTCTGTTATTCTAATTTTATTATACTATAGTGATCTAGTATAGCCCGTGGTTTGATTTTTTACCCTTCCACACTGTATATACTTCTTTTTTTTTGATAATGATATGTATAATTCCATTCATAAAAAAAATGTAACTTACACATCGCGCTAATGTTAGCGCCATGTGGAATGAAAACAATTTCCGAAAGTTACTTAATGTTTCCATTACAATTTTTATATGTATACGCAGTTCGGTTCATTGATATGAACTACTAGCTTCAAGGCACGATCACTGCTGAGAAGAAACGCTCAAACTTCACTACTAACATGACTACTGTACATATACAAAGTATGTCACCATGTCTGGAGTCTGGACATGACATCAACACATGTTTACAAATACTAAGACGTCCTAAAATAAATCATTGAGTATGCGATTTCTCGGTAACCTAGTCATTGAGTCAGGTTTATGGATTGTTGGCTAATGACTCAGCGGCGCTTGAGGAAAACCGATACGACCATATGATAACTAATATCATTGCAGTATTTATCAACATCATTAAGATTCTACGAAAATCCCCGTCAAATATTAGTTTTAGTTGCAGTTGAGAGAAAACATTTCAAAAGAACCTGCACACTTTTTTGTTCATTAGAGTGTGAAATTCCTTGTTTTGTGTGTATGAGTCGATCGATCATTGTGGTCGAATTTTCGGGGTTCTCGGATCCACCTGATTATTACTGCACCGTGATATCAGTCTCAGTAACCAAATAGTAAACATTAAAGGCCGAAAAATTAGAGATACGTTAGTACTTACATATTTATCTATCACATTGGAAGCAGCCAAGCCATTTTATCGAAGAGAAAGATTCATACATCAACGTAAAATCATAAATCCCACGTAACAAGGAATAACAAGGAATAACACGTAATAACGTTAAATAAGAGGTCGAACTACAGAAAGTAAGATATTCACATGACATGGTAATATCTAACAATATACCGGTAAATCAGAGGCTGAAAAGCAAAATAAGAAAGAAGAATTGGAGATACTTACTTTAGAACGTAATATCTCGCTGGAAACCAGGCCATTTATCGAAAAGAGAGAAATAATTGATTGATACATCAACGTAAAATCTTAAATCCCACGTAACAAGGAACGTTAAATAAGAGGTCGGACTACAGAAAGTAAGATATTCACATGACATGGTAATATCTAACAATATACCGGTAAATCAGAGGCTGAAAAGCAAAATAAGAAAGAAGAATTGGAGATACTTACTTGAGAACGTAATATCTCGCTGGAAACCAGGCCATTTATCGAAAAGAGAGAAATAATTGATTGATACATCAACGTAAAATCATAAATCCCACGTAACAAGGAACGTTAAATAAGAGGTCGGACTACAGAAAGTAAGATATTCACATGACATGGTAATATCTAACAATATACCGGTAAATCAGAGGCTGAAAAGCAAAATAAGAAAGAAGAATTGGAGATACTTACTTAAGAACGTAATATCTCGCTGGAAACCAGGCCATTTATCGAAAAAAGAGAAATAATTGATTGATACATCAACGTAGAATCAATTAAATCATCACGCGACCAGGAAAGCAAGATAAGTGTTGCAATAAATGTCATTCCGATGTTTACGATGCCGCTCTCGTGACGCAAATATTGCTGATCCCGTCGTCGCGTGCAATTTGTCCGCGCACTGATAACGTTCAATTAATATTATAGAGATCAGTGCAATACTGGATTTCTACTAATTATTTTCTTAATAAATTTAATTTTTAATTTAACCCTTTCACTTGCTTAACTATCCACATCCCTTTTCGGTTGTAGGTATTTATTTTAGATTTCATACACCTCGCGCTGGGGGCACGGCAACTGACATAAAGTCTCGCGGTGAAAGGGTTAATTATAAAGGTTCAAAGGATATCCATCGCTATCCAAAGAGGTTACGCAGCCTGTACCTTTGAGCGAGATACAATTTGGAGTGGCATTTTAGAGTAGTATTGTTTATTTTAGATTTAGACTTACTTTATACTAATCTGACTGATTTATTATTAATTTTATTGTTGGTAAAGATAAAAATGACATCACAGATTTACAAATATTGAAACATTATTTGACTTTCTTATTTTTATAATATATTAAATAAACAGTTAGTTTGGAATTGATAGATATAAAAGATACCAATAAATTTAATTGATGAAAATGAAAGTTAAAAGTGGTACTTATTCCGAAGGTGGGAAACACAAAAGGACTCGCTGAAATTACTACTTTATCTTTTATTTTATTAAAACTTACGTAAGATGAATTTTATGTAATATTTGTAAAACGGTTTATTAACGTTAAGGCTACCAAAAACACGAAGCCGTCGGGTTGCCGCTTCTAACACTCGCTCTGATGGTAATCGTCTAAATTTCTCGGAACCTAGTCGTTCTTTCCGACTATATTGAGTGAGTAAACCATTTAACAATATTCATAACTACTCGTACTTTATTATATTTTATCTCTATAGGGCTGGTTAGAGTCAAGAAGGCTATTTTCAAGAAGGTTTTATCTTGTAGGCAAAGACTTTATACTAGTGTTGCCGAAAAATCTTTAGTTTTAGAATCGATACTTCTAATTAAAAAATGCCAAACCATCGATAGGCCTGTTGATAGTATCGGTTTCCAACAGACTCTCGATAGGATCGGTACTATCGATAGACTATCCGTTAGTCTATCGATAGATGGACTATCTTGCGGCAACACTACTTCAGCCCATTAAGTCATTTTCAGTGTGATGATGGGCTAGTAGGTGGAACAGGGAATCAATATAATGGGAATGACGACAAACGTAAACTGAGATAGAACAAGAAACAATCTGAGCGGACGGAAAAGCATTGAAGCAGATGGAAGGACCTCTGCCCAGGAATGTGGCATAAAGCCACTGGGAGATGAAACACCCAATTTTAAAGAAGAAATAAGCGGGACATATGAAAGTTGTCAGACCAAAGAAATAACGAAGTGGTGGCCGACGTATCATGCACAGCAAGAAAATGATCAGTCAATTATTCTATGACGGAAAAGCAACCTTATATCTCCGCAATACAGGTTGCATATTTTAATCTTCAATTATGTCATAAATTCTCTAGTTTATTTTATTACTGCCGATGAGTGAGTCATCGATAACTATAAACTCGGTAACATTCTGGGAACTGAATCGGCGGCACTGCTTGGTTTGTAATCTCCAGCGAACACTATCCTGCCTGGATAGGGCTGAGAGGAGCACGATGACCCAACGGGATCGGGAGTGTTACATCATTTATTTATTTATTTTTCACACTTTATAGTTCCAAAGTAAAATTTACTTTTAACAAACGTTGGACTTACTTCTAAGAGCATTTTGTCCCAGTAGACCTATCATCATCGTCATCATCATGGGACAAAAGGGTTCCCGAATGGCCGCCACGTACCGGCGCGCAACGTAGAACACCCACCTGATAGGTGGTCGGACCTTAGAAAGGTTGCAGCAAAACGCTGGATGCAGGCTTCTAATCGATCGTTTAAGAAAACATTTTCTCCCTTGGGAGTGGCCTATGTCCAGCAGTGGACTTCTTGTGGCTGATATGATGATAATAGGTATGATATGACTCATCATCGTCAGCTTTCATAAACCCACCATTGTGCAAGCCTCCTTCTGTCTGTCCCATCTTGTTCTTTTCATAGCTAACACTACTGCCTGATCTTCGAGCTGCCTTAATGCATCTGACATAGCTCATGTGAATGTCACCAAAAGACAAGTCATTTTGACACACTATAAGTAAACTAGTCTGTAGGGTTTCTCTATTTTTTTTCTCCCGAAGTAAGTGGTTGGACATTCTTAATAACTGGACTTTTGATACCTCTGGACATTTTGAGCATTAGAAATTATGAACTTAAACGGTTGAAACTGACCAATTGGTGTGTAGCAACGATAAATATTATGAGCTTCTGGGTGCTTCGGAAGGTTCGTTAGGCACGTTAATTTAACAAGTGTCACGTCTCCCAAACTGGACGTCAAGAAAGTGAAATAATGATAATAAACTCCACATTTTTTTATAATCAGGCAACCCTACTACTGGAAGTGTAGATAAGCGGTTAACATCCGACAAACGGTATCGGAAGCGAGGTCAACAGTTCGATTCTCATTGAGAGTTGGAAGATTTCCGTTCCATTCTAGAATCAGGAAATAGATAAGGGCTAATTTAAATTTAAATTTGTCTACGTGTTTGTGAGTGAATGTATGAATTTGGGTTATTGATATAATAATACCTTTGCCCGTTGCTTCGGCTAAAAGTAAGAATGACACATAAGTAAAAATATGGATTAAGGAGTATGAAGAAATTTATAGTGAAAAAATGTTTGTTAAGACAAATTAACAATTTATTTAATTTATTTCATAAGAAAAACATACTTATTCTTAAATAATTCAATGATTATAACTGACGCCGAGAAGTAATAAAACTGTAGCGGATAAACCTAAAATTTTGACTGGAATTATGATAAATTAAAATTATTTATACCTTTAAGCCACGGCTTACTAGTACTTTTATAGTAGGTAATACCGAAATTCTAATTAATATACTAGCTGAAAGCCGAAGCAGTACAGGTACCAACCCCACTTAGGAACCAGAACCCAAAGTGGCCTCCCGCCTGGCCTATATTTAGAGTACTAGTGAGGGTACAATAAAATGTTGATTGCTCAGCCATAGTAAAACAATCTCAAAATGTCAACTCCACTGAGCGCACTTTGCTAAAAACTGTTCGAAGGTGTTCCTTTCACCAAAATACAACAAAGAATCTTCTTGTTCCCGTTTTATTTGTAAAGAAAAAATATTGCAACATGCGTTTTTGGAAGGGGCTAATTTAACGCTATGATTATATTAGATAGACATGGTAAAATCTGATGTTGCACAAACTAAAACACCACTATAATACAGTCCCCACTCCAATAGTCTAAGAGATTCTCCTTTGAAAACAAAGAACCGTTGAGCAGAAGCATGTGTAAACAAGTATACTTTATTTTTATATTTTGAAGCGTCTCAGTAAAAATCTTAATTTTGTTTAACTTTTCATAGAATGGAGAAAAGTTAACCTTCTACCAATTTTGTATGTTATGTCCCGCGACCTTGCGTGGTTTGGGGCTAGTGTGACTCACACGCCCACAGACAAGTGTGTCACCAAATATGAAGATTTGCGAGTGGAATCCTATTACTATACACTCGATATTACCATTTTTGCCTCGATATTAAAGAACTTCCTTGTAGCCCACGGATGTATCTGACATAGACCGACGACGATCTGACCAAAATCGAGAATACGAACATCAAAAATGTTAATATCTAGTGCATAGTACTAAGATTCCACTCGCAAATCTTCATATTTGGTGACACTCTCAAAGATTTCTTGAAACCACCTTTGAGGTTTCGTAATATCAGCAGAAAGTACACGATCGTATGTGAATGTACTAAATGTCTTTATATAGTTACTTAGACATTGCCCATTACATATTTTACATACTATCTTCTTCTTATAAATATTTAAGAAATTAGTTGTAGTAGTGCTTTTAGTTGGAGTTTGCGCCAAAATTCTCGGTCTTCAGCCTTACTCTTTAGCGCTTAATACGACATGACCCCTGCTTGTCGTTCAGTTGGTTTATATAGCTATTTCTTGGTCTTCTTGGACATAATGTCTATAACTTACCTACTGTTTTGAAAACAGCAATCCAAACTTTAAACTCAAATGGTTATCTATCCGTCAACGTCGCAGTTTCCATATTCTCACTACTCTATTCTCCATACTCTTTGACTCAAAAACTCTGATGTATCTTAAAAACAAGTTCACTTTTCAGGGTGATACCTATCTTACTTCGTTCTTCCAACAATCTTCTTCTTGATGTGCCTCGCTGCCGGCGTGGGATTTATGATAATTAATTCAACAAACAAGTAGTGATGCCATGGACCGCCCTTCCCGTTGATATCTTCCAAAGCACTTAGTCGCCAAGCGCGAGTGCTGTGCGCGGTAATTTTATCTTCACTTATATTTTTATTATAAATATTTACGTATACATGTCGTCCAAAATTAGCTTTTATCAGCATCACCTGTAGGTTGACTGGTAGAAAAGGCCCTGGGCCTTAATTTCGCCTGTTACAATTTTTGTAATAAAGTTAAATATATAAAATAAATGAAAAACACGAATGACAAGCTCTAGTAATAGGCTTTATAGACAGACGTACGGACAGAGTACTACGGAGGTGTGAACCGGCGTGTAATTGTTTATTTATTTTACATGACAATTGGTGCGCGACCGCCGACCACCCGCCAGCCGCGACGCTCAGTAACAGCCCAGAAACCGACAAAAAATTATACAATGAAAATAAAAACCACACTTTATTAGGAACCCGTCGCCCCCAAACTTCACGACCGATTTTGATAAAATTTGACAACTGACAAACATGCCGTTTCAAACAAAAAGAAAGAAATTTTCAAATTGGACTAGGCGTCTTCGAACATTCGGTGAACAAAGATTTTAAAAAAAACCGACGAATTGATAACTTGCATCTTTTTGGAAGTCTTTTTGCAAGAACAGACTTTAGATAAGTACAAATGAAAATCTTAAGACCTCATATATCTACTGTTGCTACAGACAATGTACATATTATATTGTTCGGCTTTGATTCAATTAATTTACTCATCAAAATTTGTCGAATTGTTTACTAAGTTTTACTTTCTCCAGTACAGTATGTGCCAGTAAGATGCAAATACTATATCTGTCTACTAAATATCTAGATGAATGCAACGCTACTTTCTAAGTTTCTAACACCCACGAGGACGTTCGATGCAAATTTCGGCCGGAAACAATGAATCACAGAACAAAATAATACATCGTTACTCTTATTGCAGCCACTCATCATTGAAATACGTTTCAAAAATCTCTGAATATTTATAACCAACAACTGTCGATGATATTAGTCCAAAAGGCTGGGAAATATGTACTTTTACCAAAGCAAATGTAAACAAAGGAAATGAAATAGAAATCGTTGAAACGTGCCAAAATAATTTGAGACACAGAGAATGCGCAGGACTAGAAGCGGCTTGGTACAAGTAGTAAATACATAAGTAGTATCTTTTATAGTATCTGCACATTCTTATCTTATTGTTCGATGATACTTTTTTCTATTTAGTGTTGTGGTATTTTATGGCAACAAAAGAAATTCTATTCTATTCTAGTACCTACCGACATTTTATATGTATATTTTCGATAAAGGCATTTTTCAATCCCATAAAAATGATGTCAATATACATTTAACAACATCAATCGCGTCAATCGTCCCCATCATCCGCATATAGCACCAACTGTACAAGTATATGTCTTACGCAATCGACGTAAAAAGCGGAGTAACGACAAAATCTTTCGAGATTTTCGCCTTTTCACAAGCGTATTCTAGCCATTACATTTCTATGGTTCCCATCATACATGCTAGCCATCAATACATGTGTCTGGGCGACTAGCGCAAACGACGCAAAAAGCGCGAGAGTTAACAACCAAATCACTCGAGATTTTCTCCTATTGACAAGCGTACCTATTCTGGCCATTAAATTTCTATGGTTCACAACATACATGCTAGTCATCAATACTTGTATCTAGACCTGGATGACTACTTATGCAAATGACGGAAAAAGCGCGAGAGTAATAACAAAATCTCTCGAGGTTTTCGCTCTATCACATACGTATTCTAGCCATTACATTTCTGTGGTACACAACATACATGATAGTCATTGTCTGGGCGACTAGCGCAAACGACGCAAAAAGCGCGAGAGTAACGACCAAATCACTCGAGATTTTCTCCTATTGACAAGCGTACCTATTCTAGCTATTACATTTCTATGGTTCACAATATTCATGTTAGTCATCAATACATGTATCTGGGACCTGTGTGACTAATTATGCAAATAACGCCAAAAGCGCCATAGTAACGATAAAATAAGTCGAGATTTTCGCATTCACAAGCGTATTCTAGCCATTACAATTCTATGGTACACAAAATATATGCCAGTCATCAATACATGTGTCTGGGCGACTAGTTACGCAAACGACGCAAAAAGCGCGAGAGTAACGACCCAGAGGCCGCCCTTGAACTTGAACACGTGCCTTGTGACGCTGACGTGATCATTGTCAACTTTTTATATCACAACACTACTAGGAGACGGGCGAACAACCTGTCCTTATTCTGATATCCGCTTCCGCGCTGGACACACAGAAAAGACGTAAGACGTGTGCGATGGTAGAACATACAGAACAGACGGGGCATATGCGCGAGCGGGCGAGTTAAGGTTTTGGGCGGGTGTGGGGGGGACTTGCGCGTCGCAGTGTTGCCATAGATACGGACTTGTTTGTATCTGTCACGTCCGTGCCTCGTCTTTTCTGTATTCAAAAGTCGCGACGGCGCCTCGTCTGTGCCCCGTCCGTGCCCCGTCTGCGTCTTACGTCTTTTCTATGTGTCCAGCGCCTTAGGCCCCTTGTTAACGAGATGGCTTTCCGCCGGGTCTGCGCACTAATATCGAATTATCTATGTTAAGAGCTATGGTCGGTAGAGTATGAATCTTCTTCCATTTGTGTCTCTCGTCCGCCAGCCGTAATAGCCGCTGTACGACAAGACGTTCACCTTCTCCTTTATCTGTTTCATGAAGCTATGCCTCGGTCTTCCTGGTTCTCGTTTCCCTTCTCTTTCCTACAGCGATATTCTTTATGAAATCGCATACTGAATAAATAAATAAAAAATCAGTATGATAAAAATTTGTTTGAGTAAAATCACGAGAAATATTTCTAGGGTCTTTACTCCAGACGAAACGCATACAGCATAATGTAACGAGCGAACACACCTCAGAATCCAGCATCAGCTGAGATGAACGTTGCTCCCGACGCTCCTGTGTCCCGACCGACCTTGAACCCGACTAGATTTAGAATTGGCAACTCTCTGGATGGAACACAGAATCGCTTTCATTACTTTTTTTTTTGTTTAACACTGACACCGAAATTAATACTGCGGCAACCAGACCAAAGAGTTTTGTTTGCTCTAGGCCGAACTCATTGTTCGGGGAAACTAGATTTTTGGAAACCTGAAACTACGATTTCACAAGGAAGAACATTTGGGACGACGATACTTTTTGATGAAACAGAGAGTCTGAATTCCAAATTCACGCGTCTCAGATTTGCAAAGCAGATGTGCAAGTTTAAAATAAAGCCTAGCGTGTTTAAATTCAGGACGATAAATTCAGTAATGCATGCAACTTGAATCTTTTGTCCAATAATGGATAGACCCAACCACACAAAAACACACATAATGTAACAAAAACCCTGTTTAATCCTTGTAGGAGCTTGTAGAAGGCTCTTTGCACTCTCTTTTCAATTCTTTCGAATCCGAATTCTCCTCAATACCTAAAATGCAAATTTCAATTTCTTTCCGACTCTGCTGATACTCGTCTTCTTTCTATTCCTCTACATCGCACAAATTTTATGGCAAACTCTTTTATCCTACAAGCTTCGCGGCTCTGGAATGCTTTACCCGTTGACATCAAGGACATTTCAACTAAATTTTCTTTTAAAAGAAAAGTACATTCTCATCTTCTAAAATAGTGTAGTTTATATATTGTATGTATGTTTATGTATGTATATACATATAATAAATGTAGGTATATGTAGGTATATTTATTAGGATTTATTAAGTAATTATTTCCGCGACCAAGGGAAAATTCAGTTACCGGAGGGGAAAATTCAGTTACATGAATCGTTTGTCCAGAGTAATAAGAATGAAATTGGCTTGCAATGGATATCTAGGTATCTAGACGAATTGGGGAGGAGTTCTGACGCGAGCTAAAGTAAACCACAGCGCTAACCACATTAAGTAGATATTTGCTTAAATTTCTTTTCTGAGTAAGACTCCTGTACGTGAGTACTGTTACTTATTGTGTGTTACAACCGCTTCAGATTGCTATACTGGAATGAATAATGATTCTCAAAATTTCCCCCATAAACTGGCAAGTTAAGGATACATGAAATGTCCAGTGCTGCCCCCATTTAAATTACTTGAAAGAAACGGAGATACGAGTATCATTTAAAATTTTGTCTTAAGTAAGCCCTAGATAACCCTTCAAATTATTTTAGGAACTACTGTTTACCGTTTAAAGTTTGAACGTAAAGCTTTTCTTCGCACATAGCCAAAAGTGCCCATTTTCGCTAATGTGCGAATAAAAGCTTCTCGTTCATAAAGCTCTAATAAATTTACTCTCCCAAGGTGCACCACAAATAATTAATTAAAAAATAAATATAAAAATAATTCATTACCTCACAAGACTTTAAACAAGCGTGCTTTATATCTTTTTTTTACATATACCGATGCTAAGTAGCTTGCGGACATTAGTTAGCTCTCATGGAAGGCATTTATAGCAATTGCATCCATTTAGTACCCCGGTTGTATCGGTAATGCATTTATTAACTATGAATACTAAACAAGACAAATCGATCTTGAATGGGTGATAAATGAACGTTTGGATAAGAGTACATAATGATGTTAAATGAGTTAAATCAATAAAATTATTCTATTACTTTACTTGAACAAGTAGACCGAGAGCGCTGGTGTTTTGAAAGAAATCACAAAAAAAACAGCATCTTTTTAAAAATATGTTCAGACATGGTAAAGTTAATTTAAAGACACCCTATATTTTTGAATCCAAGTTCATATTGATATTAAAAATAGGAAAAAATGCGCTCCTTATTTTGCGCATTAGTGAATAAAAAACAGCATTTATTACAATTTGAATAAAAAAAAAAATTATAAGTGGAAATGGTTTTTTTTTACAATTTAAGTCGACCACCCAAAATGAACGCAAAAAATGGCTAGGAGCTTATTGGTGTCAATTTGTATACTTATGGCTTGTTTGCGTTTTATCTAATGGCGTAAGTAATAAAAAAAATCAGCAGACGTGATGGTAAACTAGACCCTACCAGAAGCCTTTGTGTCTGTTACATCATTTTCATGGTTAATTGTGTGTTATTTATAGTTTCATTCAATTCCAATAACAAAAGAGCATTTATTTTAGCATTTTTTTTTGCTATTTCATATAACATTTAAGTAATTTATGATGTCAATTGCATTTGCATTTTTTATATTTACGACTATATGGTATTATTAATATTTATTGTAAATATTAATAACACGCGTGACCTTTGTGTGCAACTATTGTAGTGTATTTTGATAACTTCTCGTTTACTTAAGTCCGTGAGGATTATATTTTTTCAAAACTGAACACCAACTTCCACATCAAACAACACAACCGATTTTCATAAAATTTATATGGAACCTGACAAGTATGCCCATTAAAAGTTCAGTCCAGGTTCAGTATCTTCAGCTAAGTTCTGTGCTCACCCAGCCAGCGTTTCGCAGCAAGAGCGTAGGAACTAAGTCCACCTTGGAGTGCACGTGACTGCACTTACAGCTACGGGCCGATATGGGTACTTATCACCTCCGTTTTACTAGCGCAGCCACGTCAGACCTCGTTGAACCAGAACCAGGCTCGAAGAAATCAAGTGAGCACGTATATAGGGTACTAGCTTTTGCCCGAGGCTTCGCTCGCGTAAGGGTGGAATGTATCAAAATCCTTTCTTAGGGGATGCCTACGTCATAGTAGCTTTATGCATGCAAAGTCTCAGCCCGATCGGTTAAAAATTGACAAAGTTTCATATAAAATTTCATCCCCTTTTTTATCCCCTTGGGGGTAGAATTGATCAAAATCCTTTCTTAGCGGATGCCTACGTCATAACATCTACCTGCATGCCAAATTGCAGCCCGATCCGTCCAGTGGTTTGGGCTGTGCGTTGATAGATCACTATGTCAGTCAGTCAGTCACCTTTGAGTTATATATATTTAGATATTTAGATTGTGAAGCATGTGGGGAATTTAGAGTCTACCGTATACCAGCAACAAGTAAACATAGGGTAATAGAATTCTATACTAGCCGACTAGTATGCCCATTCAAAGAAAGAATTCTCCAAATCGGTCAAGGCGTCTTCGAATAATCGGTGAACATACATAAAAAAAAGATCGCGACGAATTGATAACCTCCACCTTTTTGGAAGTCGGTTAAAAAGTACAATGCTCTCATTAAAGCCACACGAAAAAATGTTATTACCATACGAGGAAATAGATTTTACAAATTATCATAACATTTGTTGTAATTAGTAGGTGCCTTCGCTATGTAATTACTAAGATGGCGGACATCAGGTTTGAATTATGAGTGTCGCTAGGGTTTTTCGTTTAAAGGTGTGCGCTGACGAAAACATTTTGTTAATTGTAAATAGTTACATGTATGAGAAGTTGTTTTTTCTTTTAGTTGAGCCCGCCCGTTCACCGGACATCTAGATCACAATACGAGTACTTACTATCCGAGCGCCAGCTTCAGGTTGGCTATTTGTTTCCCATTCGTGCTTTTAGCTTTTGCCCATTGCTGGGCAAAAGCCTCCCAAGTAATACGAGTACTATAAAACTTAGTCCTTTTTTATCTAGTTTTTAATTTTTTTTCCTGCATGGTATCGTTAGAGACGAATTCAATTTGTTCTGTTTTCTCCCACGGGTGTCCGTAAGACGTCCTTAAGACTCTCTGACTAAACGGCTGGGTTAAGGGACAGATTCAGAAGGCAGTACTCCTGGACACGACAGGAGTTTATTTTTCTGCGGCCCTAACCACCCGTGGCTTCGGCCTTAAAGCCAGCGAGCAGCAAGATGAGGCTTTTTAAAGTATTTATATTTTGTATTTTATTTTACATTTTACTTTTCATATATATATTATAAAACTTAATCTATGGTTAAAAATAAAAAGAGATGTCTTGTAACATGATTACAACGAACGCTCTCAGTGGGTGAGCACCTCAAAGATTAGAATCTCAGTACGAAACAAAGTGGTGTTATTACAGTGTACCTTGACACCGACACTGCTACGATGCTCACCGAGATCTAATCTAGCAAGATTGCTTTCCATGTACAATTGTTTGCTAAAATTGTTGTAAGTAGATCCACATTTGATATTAAACTTTTAATGTTTGAGATGACATTGTAAAGTAATTTTGGATAAGGACCTCAATTTCGGAACATCCGGGTCCTTTACCTCTTGAGGTATGATGCTGGTTTGGCATGTATGTACTTAATATAATTTCGTTGGCTAGGTATAATAGGTGATGACAGGGTCATAAAAGTATATTTTTATAAGTCCATTTTTTTCGTAGTGATCTTTTTTTATGTACATATGTTCACCGATTATTTAAAGATTTCCAAACCAACTTAAAATTTATTTATTTTTGCTTGAAACGTTTGATTTCCTTGAACTAGTATGGGGGTGAAGTCTATTTATAGTTTTAAAAACTTTTAGGTAATCAAAAATAATGGACCCAATTTTTTAACAAAAAAGTAAAAATTCGCAAAAATATGGACCATCTAAATTCAAAAGTTGGAAGCTTATGAATGAAGTCACCGCTATGTTAAATCTGCCTTCCTCAAATCAGTTAATTTCCTTGTTATTATAGTCCTCCTTTGTATCATACTTCTGTTTTCTCTTCAGTTTTTGTATTACCTTTTGTTTATGGTACATTAAAGAGTATATAATTATTGGTATTGTAACACAACTGTTTTAAGGAGAAAGTGCTGATTTTTCTGTCAATTTAATAAAAACTACTGAACTGAGCTACGGGATTGTTTTGCAAACTTAAATTGGTGGGTACTAATTATAAATGCCTAAGTGAGTTTGTATATTTGTTACCCCTTTAAGCTTCTACCACTGAACCTATTTAGATAAAATGTTGTATGGATGTAGTTTGAGACCTAGGGAAGGACATAGTTAAGTTTTTATCCCGAAATTTATATTTATTAGCCAATCTACAGATAAACCGAGACATGTTGTTATGCTTTAAAACAGAATTAAGCATCTTATTTTTTGTCTGTGAAAAATAGATAATGACATTATAGGTTTTTTGCAGTTGGCTCTTATCTAGCTTTCGCGATGGGCGACTAATTAATGCAACACACCTCGTTAATCCGATGGTATAAAGTGGCGTGCAGACTTCACTTAGCTTCAAAGTAAGCAGTGATAAAGGCTTTCTATCACGTTAATAAAAAAAAAGGCTTGACGTCATTTCACATCCATAGGTCGCTGGTTCAAATCCGGCTCGAAGGACCATGTTTAAATAGCGGACTGTATGTGGAGAGTTTCATCGAAGGAAACCACTAGAATCTGGGAACTTTTTTAACATGTGCGTTGCAACGAAAAAACCTATATGAGCCAAAATATTCCCCCTCACCAACAGTGTTCTGCGTTCTCTTTCTAAGTCCAACTCATCTTTTATATCTTCTGATAACATGTGCCCTAAATACTTAAACTGTGCAACATGTTTCAAAGGTGCTCCATTCAACATCAGTGGTGGAATATTAGATTAACATGAACTCACTTTTGCGTTCATTATATGTTAAACCATATTGCACAGCATAAGAAGTATCACAAACTTAAAGTAGCTTTTTAAACCACCAGGCGAAGGAGAAAGTAATATCATGTCGTCTGCATAACTTATGTTATTTACTGAAACCACATCAATCCTACAATCGACATCCATACTGCATAGGTCACCAATAAGTTCATTAATACATAAATTAAATAATCTGGGTGAGGACAAACCACATCGCCTCACATCACAATTCAAAGAATATTCGTCCGAATGAGCATTTGCCCATATACAACTTTTGAAAAAAATTCTGATCTAAATATGAGAAAAGACTAATGACATCTGGGGGCCCGTCCTCAACAACTTATCCCATAGCAGATCATAGACCACGAGATAAAAAGCTGTAGCCAAATCCAGAAAAAAGTCATATATTGGCGTCTTCCTTTTGACATAATAGTTTGTGACATATTTTACTGACCCTGCACTTTCCTTGGAAAGATTTTCACGGAAACCAAACTGAGAGTCGTGAAGTTTAATTTTATCTGCCAACGTAACATCTAGTATTTTTTCCAGTATTTTTGCTATTATTGCCGCCAAAGATATTGGCCTATAATTGTTTTTATCAGACATGTCCCCAGAAGCATTCTTCACAAGTGGTATTACAATTGTTCTCATTAAGCCAGGAGGTAAATATGAATGTCTAATACAAAATGTAAGTAGCATAGACAGAACTCTGTGGATGAGAGGCCCTGCATGCTGTATATGCTCAATGCTGAGTCCATCAGGCCCTGAAGACTTTTCTCTTTTCAATTTTTATTGCATTACGCACATCACTGCTAGTAAAAGTAAAAGTAAAATGTTTATTTATTTTCTCCATTAATCTAAAACAAAACAAAACAAAAATAATAAAGAGTAGTTGTAGATTACAAATAGATTTAAGTTGTTACTGTAGATTAATGGAGACTGGAGCCTGCAGAAGGCAGAGCCTGTGTCACAGTACTCCAGTGCTCCTTCACCCGTACACTTAATGTGTTTTATACTAAATATCACATCCACAGCTTAGTATTTTTTAAGGAATTGTTAATCGGAACAGACTCAGCCTCAGCATTGAATCCTTTAGATGGTTCAAGATTACACTTAACCTTAAAATGGTTCTTGAAAACATTTGCAATACCCTGTGGGTTGTTATCTACATTTACAGGTAACTTTGTCTTACCGTTAAAATCTCTAGCCAAATCCAAAATGCCATGCGCCTTACGCCTTAGGACGTCTCTGATTGCGTTTGTCTATGCTGCTTCGGAGCTCAGGTTCGTTTTGTGGCTTTTTCATTCCCTCCAAGTTAGTGTGGGTAGTCTCATAGAACCTTGATTAAAGTCTTGCAACGGAATAGTACTAATAGCGTAGTCTGTAAGGACTTTAACGCCTATTTTCGCGCGGCCTTGCCAATGAATGTTTTTACAACCTCAGTGCCTCCGTTCGCGTAAATCGATATGATAAATTTATAACCTCGTGGATTCAAGTTCAAGAGCGGCCAAATCTATTTATGTTCAATCATTTAAATAATTAATTTTCCACTTTTATGTAAGAGTTTACTTCTTTTTGAAATATTTTCTAAGTAGTCTGCATGATAAAATTGGCAAGCACCTTGTTTTCAGTTAAAAAAATTTTACGTCTATGGTTTGAAGAATGGGAAAATGCGGTAAAACTCTTGGGAATTGATATTATAACGTAATACCTGAGTAAAGAATGTCTCAAATCATATCCTAGGCTGTAGTTGCCTGAGCCGAAGACTAGGGCGACAAATATGTAGTGTTGGTGAGGTTTTCTTTCGATGTAATCTTTTAGGTCACTGGCACTGGCTTAAAGACGATAATACTTTCCCCCAGGTTAATCGATTAGTCTGCCCTCTCTCATATTAAAAAAAAAAAGATTTCGCAAACTTAAAATCCCCTCTTGAACCTCGCAAATCTTCGCGTGATTTGATTTATTCATGCCGAGGATCAGAGTTTCGGACATCGGTTGTGGCAGAAATAGATTACAGGATTTTGAACTTGACAAAGTTTTGCCCGTAGTGGAAAGATGTTGAAGGGCCCGGCACCTGTTTAAATATTGTTCGAGATGCTTTAGAAATTTCGTTTCTCTGCCAGGCGTAATGGATAAACAAGTGCGTCAGCAAGACAGTGCATTTTAAATGAGGATGACGAATGAAGTTCTCCGGTATACCCGAAACATTGCCAGCTATTTAGGTGTGAATAATGCATAGACAAGATTGTTGATTTATGCGTTGTGTGTCGTACAGTCTATGCCTCGTACTGATATCGAAATATCAATGTTTCAGTTATTCTAATCATTATCGTATGAAATACTATAGAAATGCTTCTCGGAGGTTATGTTCCTGCCAGTGCAAGCTCGATAAGTTTAGGCTCTACTCTAGAGATCTGTAGACTGCTGACTGAGCAGGTTTTGGCAATGTATTTTAGGGTGTGGTCTTCCTGAGGCTCTTTTGGGAATACGACGGAGACGTTGAAAAAAGTCCCCAGAAGATCGTTTAGAAAAATGAAGACCTAACAAATTTGAGGGATTTTTAAATGAAGCCGGTCATTTTGTGATTTGCTATAATTGGAAGTCTTTGTTTGTCTACTTTTGTCGTTAACTGTACGTATATTGATCATCAAAAAACCTTGATTAAGTAAATGCCTTGATGGAATGTGGATGGATGAATATAGCAAATACGGCAAAGGCTTAAATTAAGTGGATATGATAATGATGATTTATCACTTCTCTTTTATATCCACTATTTCTTTAAAAGTTAGCCTAGCTAGTCTCGAAATACCTTTGTTTACTCAAACCATGGTCATGTTCTTACTTCTTACGTGGGCTTCCTTTTTTTGATGTAAAGAGGCAGTTACTAGTGTCAGATTTTACAGTCTACTTAGTACCAATTTAAGTCTAGATTCTTTAAAAAAAGAAAACTTTATAAACTCGCATCCTACGAATAAGTCATATTCTTTGTCAATTTTTTCATCTTGTTTCGCTGTATGTGGCAGTTGTTGAATTTAAGTATAATAAATAGCATAAGCATGGTCTGTCATGTCCTTGTAGATCTTTTAGTTAGACCTTTGTATATTTATTTTATATTTTGGCGTGTCGAAATACGTCGATATGTTAGTAATCGCGTGTTTCCCTATTCGTCGCAATTGCACTTAGACCGTAATTAACACTTTTGTTTTAAGGGGCTACATGAATTTTTAGGGGTCCAGTGCTGCCCCCATTTAAAATAAATCATTTGAAAGAAAACGGAGATATCATTTAAAATTTTGTTCTGATCAGACCCTAGATAACCGTTCAAACTATTTTATTTACAGTTTAAAGTGAGAACGTGAAACTTTTCTACGCACAATTGCGAAAAACGGTCACTTTTGGCGTATGTGCGTAGAAAAGTTTCATATTCTCACTTTAAACTGTAAACAATGGTTCATAAAATAGTTTGAACGGTTATCTAGGGTCTGATCAAGACAAAATTTTAAATGATATCTCCGTTTCCTTTTATATGATTTATGTCAAATGGGGGCAGCACTGGACTCCGAAAAATTCAGGTAGCCCCTTAAAGCCAGTTGTCGTATCCGTGGATTCACAAGCCATGTCTTGAAGTCGATGAACTCTATACTAATCAAAAAGATTAGCACGATGCAGTGAAAACAATCCAAATTAACAGTCATGTGAAATCCTTTATTTTAACTGTTGTCGTGTGTTGACATTACAGCGAACTGTGCATAGAAATATACTTTTACAAATAAAGGAATTGGCATTGAAAGTTTCACCGTCAAAATGAAGATAATTTAACACGTTTAAAACTTACTTTGTATAGGCATCTATACGCGACAAAAAAGTGAAGAATACGGCTTTTTCTAAACCAAAGGTTGTACCGTTTTGGTTAAAAAAAACCTAGATTTAGGATCTAGGAGGATAGATGAGATAAAGGAAAGACTAGATATTGGCAAATGAGATAGGTATAATGAACAACCATTAAATTACATTAGTTACAAAGATTCACAAGAACACTAGGTACAGATTAGGTAGTCAGGGTCGTGAGTTATAGGCACTAGATCCGTTGAGTAGCCCTTCTAGGTAGAAGAACTATTTAGCTTGAATGCTGCCGAAGAAAAAGGGGACGAGCGCCGGCCGCCGCGCCTTATATATGGGCATGCCCCCCCCCCCCCCCCCCCCGCTGCGCCGAAGAGGGGCGGAGGAGTGCTGGAGCCCGCGCGATGTCACAAGGTTTCTACCAAAAGATAGGTTTTTCAAGTAGAGTCACCTGGATTTTTCATGCAGGTGGGGGGAAAGGGGTATTTAGTCTAAGTCCGAGCTTTGGGGCTTCTGTTTGTTTGTTTGTAATAACTTTATTGTACCAAAAACTAATAAAACAAAGGCAGACTTATCCCATCTAGGGATCTCTTTCAGTCAACCTGCGATAGATTGAGAGGATATTTACTCAATTAAAGGCTTTATTGGGGCTAGCTCTATTAGTGTGATTTGATTCTATTTATTTATTTGTTTGATAATTTTCCTACTTTATTTCATGATTTATTTATTTGATTATGACAAAGAAATAAATATCTTTTTTTTTTTCAAATATCCACCCAAAGCAAATTTTGAGTTAATATAATTCACATGTAATTTCATTAATTTCAAATTTGTCTTGTTGTTGCTTTTCGTACGTGTAAATGGCAAACACTAGTGTCGGATATTTATTGTTATTACAATTACTTATTGTTGCCTAAAGGCACAGAATTAATTAAGTATTACACACAGAACAGAATCTCCTAAGGTTCCGCGCAATATGCGTCCTAGTCGCCCTAGTGTTGAACGTGCGGCTGCGGGCGAACACACACACATTGTCGTGTGCACGGATGAATAGTCTCGTTTGTATTAGTGTAGGCATAAATCATACTCCGTTTCTAAGTAGTGCCATACCTGTGCTAAAGGTATTAAGATATCTTGACATCTTTATACCTTTAGCACAGGTATGGCACTCCATCGAAGCGGAGTACTACAAGTGGCAGTTGTCAAGTTATGTCTGATGCTGGCAGTGTAACAAAATATTGGAGGGAAAAAAATTGTTTAAGTCAATGACACGAAAAGAAGAACTGCCACCAAAAGAAAACGTGTCTTCTCATAAGAAACACACCAGTCAGAAATATCTGATAAATATTTGGGCACGTGACCAAGGCATTGGCCGCTGTCTAACCTTGAACAAGGCCAAAGTACAGTCAAAGCCAGGATTCTTTACTCTGCCACATAACTAATATAAGTATAACATACATAAAGGAATCTCCTAACATAAACGTAACGAGAGCGAAAGACGATGAAAGAAAGGTAAAGTATGAAGAATCGAAATATATTCGTAAATATACTTGGACAAATAACACTGATTGAGCTAGCCCCAAAGTAAGTTCGAAACTTGTGTTATGGGATACTAATTCAACGATACTATATTTTATAACAAATACATATACAGATAATAATAATATAATAAAAAATATATTAACCTACAATACCATTCACTGACTGATTGACATAGTTGTATCGGGTGACAGGTGTCATAATACGTGAGTACCAGTACAGATAAACATCCAACACCCAGGACAATTTGAAAAGAAAAAGGCCATTTTCCAACGTGCCCTGTCCGGGGATCGAACCCGGGACCTCTGGGTGGCGGACTAGCATGGTGACCATTATGCCACGGAGGTCGTCAAATGTTGTCTATCAGCCACACCACCAGAGAATAAGTACTAGTACTCACGTATAGAAGTCTTACTTAGAAAAGAAATTCAAAGAAATATATCCTCAATCAGGTTAGCGCTATGGTTTAATTTAGCTCGCGTCAGAAGTCCTCACCTCTCGTTTAGATGCATAGACATCCATTGCAAGCCAATTTCATTCTTATTACTCTGGACAAACGATTCATGCAACTGACTTTACTCTAGTATATAATGTAGGAATATTTTCGATACCTAAACGGGGAATGACACAAGCCTGATACCACATACATTAAAATAAAGATGGTGAATAAAAGGACAAGATGCGTTAAACGCTGCGTGTGGCTCGACCCTACTAATACTTGATCAATATTCGGGCATTTGACCGCAGCGTCGTCATTTAACCTTGACCTCACAACATCGCAAGTCCATGGCCGTGACCTGTGGAAGTGCACACAAACTACCAGCTATAGTACTGTCGTCTATGGCGTACAGTCAATGCCAACATTCTTTAGGCTTTTTATGTTACATATTTCTTTTTTTCTCCTTCTTTAACAGCCTTTATAAGCCCACCGCAGAATAAAGGCCTCTCACTATGAGGGGAGGTTTTGTCTGTAATAACCTGGAAATTCTTGAATTGGTACGCACGGGGTAGGTGGATTGGTGATCGCAGTGTCTGGTATAAAGTCTTATCTGGTATAAACCTGTATTTTTCCTTTGTTTTTGTGTACAATAAAGTTTTTACCTGTTGTACCTCATAATATGTTGTCCTTATTTTATAAGTATTCCGCAGTAAATGTCTTTTGTAATTTCTATCAATCAAACAAATGTCGCTGAGAAATAGAGGACGCTGCTGCTCGTTCTCTATAACTTAATATCTCAATAAGTCACCCCTTACATTCGTGGTATAGGGACCATCCATAAATTACGTCAAACGATTTTCATGACTCTTTGACTCCCGCCTCCTCCTTGTCACAGTAGTTCACAATTTTGAGACTTCCACCCCCTAATGTGAAAGCACAGCTGCAGATTTTTTATTTAATTAAAAATACAAGCGCGCGAGGCTACTAAATATTTATTGAAAGCTGGAAATATTTTGAAGTTTATTTATTACTAGTTAAAAATGGTGTGTGTTATTGCTAAGATGTATAGATTTTGTATTGTGACGTAATGAAACTTATGACACCTGCCACCCCTTGTCACACTTCATTGACATCCTCCCTATCCTTACGTAATTTATGGATGGTCCTATATCAATAAATAAATCAGCTATCATTTTTAAATGTCAAATGTAACGTGACTATCCTCATTAAAGTACTGGTTCAGAATATGAGATAAATATTTAAGCACGTGACATTGACCTTGACCGGGGCCTCAAACCCACAGCATCGCCTACGGCATAGCAGACCAGATAAATTACTAAGCTACTGTGCTACAATAAAATGGTTCTAACTAATCTAATAGTCTTTGAAAAGTGAACTTTACTAGCTTGATATAATACGGTATTCAAATAATTATTTTCATTATTCAAATCAATAAGTAACATAATTAGAAACCGAAAGCAAAATGATTTTTTTTATCTGCTCAAAAATACGTAAGTTATTAAATCTGATGGAAAGGGAAACTGTCAAGTTACAGAAAAGGACGACGGTACACAGTTCTTGACGTCAATGCCCGTGCACCGCTCTTGACGTCACGCGCGTATGAAAGAGATAGCGAAACCTAAAAAACTTTTTCAAATCAAATCAAGTATAAGATTGACATTTATGTTTACATATGTGCTGGTTGACGGTGGTTCTTGGCTACGTTTGATGAAAATTGGTTGAACCTTTCAAAAGTTATAAGGAACGCTTGAAAGTCGGAAAGTTTTTTTTTAAAGCCCAGCACATCTTGTTTGTACAGAAGAAAGCACTTTCAAGCAGCAAAGTACGAGGATGGCTTTCTCTGTCTCTCATCACCTGTAAAGATCTGCCTGCAAGCTCAGTTCATTATATACAACGAATTACCTACCTAGTTTCACTATAGCCTGGCAAATTATCAAAAATTGTAATCTCATTTTGATTAACTTCTCATAACCCCTGATCCTAATCTCTTCCGAATGAACGAGCAATCATTTGGATTCAATAGGACAATAAATGGACGAGAGGTTGCCAATTTTATATTCTACTAGCTGCGCCCCGCGGTGTTACCTGCGGAAAAAGTAGCCTGTGTGTTAATTTAAGGTGTCAGCTTCCTGCATACCAAATTTTATCAAAATTGGTCCAGCCAATTGCGCGTCAAAAAGTAACAAACATACACATACACACACACACACACACACTCACAAACTTTTTCCTTTATAATAGTAGTGTGATTAATACATAATGACGTTTCAAAGACAAAAAGAAACAAAGTTTACAAGATGCCCAAAAAAAAAAAACGACGGGTTGCACTCCGGGAGTGCCGGCCGAAGTGAAAACTTGAATATTAACGTTGTGCATTTTTGATATTTTGGAATGGTTTTGTAATAATTTTGCACGAATTGCTTTAATTATCAGTATAAAAGTACTATAATTTATGTGGTAGACTACAATATTTATTTATGCGCTATCGTACACAAACATGACAATTTATATACACGAATTTTACGAATATACAGTAGTGTGGCCACTACACAGACGGTCGAGCCATCAGCTGTCACTGTCACCATCCGTGGATGCTCGTGGCACGCTGCGCTGCGCCGGCTGTCTACTCTCCATCCGTCTTACGAGTTTTCGAACAGGGTCACGTGTCCTGACGCCCTGACGCGAGTTTAAACTTTTTACCCACTACAAAAAAAGTGTACAACGCCGTTAGAGAAGTTTTGACTTCAAAAAAATTTACAAAATGGTCTAAAAAATTGATAATTTTTCAAAACTTAAATCCGACTTCAACACTAAACTACGCAACTGATTTTGATAAAATTTGTATGGGACCACCTGACAAGCATGCCTTTTCAAACAAAAAATAATTTTCCAAATCGCTCCAAGCGCCTTCGAGTAATCGGGAAACATACTACTACATAAAAAAACATACATACTAATTGATTACCTCTTCTTTTTTTAAGTTGTTTAAAAAATAACAATAAACACAATAGCTTTAAATTAAAATAAAAGTAAAAATAAATGCATCAGTACCAATACGCATAGGCTATATTTTATTTTGATTATTTCCGGAGCGTAAACAAATTGTTATTTGTATTGTGTCTGGCTAAGGCAAAATGAAAAAATACTTTTGACTTTTGTCACTGACTGTATTTTATTCAATGTGTATTATACACATGAGTACCTCATGTACATGAGTAGATATAATTGTCTTCTATAATTGAAAGCGGATATGGCTCATCCTCCACTCTTTATAGAAAACGGACATCCACTTCCTACAAATAAAATATATTTGTCATAAAAGTTGTATGACATGACATGGGCCAAGGCCAAGGTCAAGACCAAACATAAAGGTATATTCACGGTCACGAAATTATTATTCACTTTACACTATTTTAAAATATACAAGAAAAATACTAGACCATGCTTTCGCCTAAGAATTTTCCCATATCGATGGAAATATTTGCACATTGGCAATAAAATTTGCAAAATTGCTTCTTGAAGCTGAACTAAGCCAAGAGTCACAGGATCGATGGCCACACTTAGCAAATTCAGAAATATTGAAAAATGGCCCGTCATGCAGCTGGTTTGATTTGCTCGCAAACGCAAATTCGTCGAAGAACAAACTTAGAACAAAAGTCACTGACAAAGCCCAGCTCGTTGAAGTGGCAGTAGGCGGGACACATACCACGACGACCCGATGGCCGATGGGACAAAAAGGTGATGACCCCTGACCAGCAGGACACCCACCTACAAGATAGTTAAACGACCTGACCAAGGTCGCAAGAAATTCCTGGATTCAGGACGCTTTAGATTAGACATTTTTGGATATCCTTTAAGTAAACGTAAAATAAAATGTTTATTTATTTTCTCCATTAATCTAAAACAAAAATATTAAAGAGTAGTCGTAGAGTACAAGTAGGTTTAAATTGTTTGTATAGGTTAGATTAAAGGAGACTGGAGTCTGCAGAAGGCAGAGCCTGTGTCACAGTACTCCAGTGCTCCTTGCCTATGTCCAGCAGTGAATGTTATGTGGCTGAATGTAAATGATTGAGGTAAACAGTCTATTTACCTTATCCGATAAATTTGTAAGATTTAGTGAAATGCCAACATTCTTCAATTTAGATAAATCAACAGTACTAACTGTTCATTGACAACACATTCATTCATATTCGTCCACCGTACGCCAGACTTGTCATCTGCATGACGTGGTTAAAAGGAATGTCCCAACGTATTATACTGAATGTATCCGTTCACGAGTGAATGAACAGGCCACAGTTTGGTAAATTCTGATAGGCATCAATGCAAAACGGAACGTAGGCGTAGTAGGTATTTCCTCTGGAACAAGCTCGTCGGTTTAGGCTGGCCGAACGCATTCTCACAATAATTACATTTTGTATAAATTTATTTATAAACACAAACTATCACTGTTTTTACCCCTAATTGGGCAGAGAGAGTATTTTGGGTCTTGCGGTTCGGCTCTAAGCAGACAAGCCCAGGGCGCATTGTTGAAAACTTGATAAAAAAAACTGGCCAAGTGCGAGTTAAACTCGCGTGGAGAGGGTTCCGTACAATATCAAAGATTTTTCGTAAGTGAACGTATTATATTGAATGTTCCACTTTATTTTCAAAACTTAACATTGGAGTTAAAAAATATGTTCTCCCACACATTCCACCTGCAAATGTAAGTTGGTACGCACAATATTGAGTGATTTACCATGTTATTTTAATATCATGGACTTCTTATAGGTTTTCCTATAATCTATAAGGAGAAAACTAATTTCTGTATTTTTTTCAAAATTTTAGGTTCAGTAGTTTCGGAGATAAGGGGGGGGGGAATGGTCAATTTTCGTCTATTTTCTTGAATAACTCGGAAACTATTTATTTTAAAATTACAAAAAAATACATTTAAGATCTTCTCGACAAGGCCTTTCATTTGATATGCCACACGATGCAGTTTTCAGAATTTTTTTTTTAATTTTCCCCTTCCCCCCCAAAAATGACCCCCCATATACAGATTTCATCTGCTCACGTCACACCTCTGTGTTTGGGTCACAGGAATTGATATGTGTACCAAATTTCAACTTAATCGGTCTAATAGATTCGGAGATAATTGACTGTAAGCGACGGACGGACAGACACACGAGTGATCCTATAAGGGTTCCGTTTTTGTATTCAGACGTACGGAACCCTAATAAAAAAAAAAAAGTTTTTATTTTGACCAACAAGGATCATAATTTACAATTTTGAGTTAGTACCACAAATAAATAATAATAATCGAGTGTTAGTATACTATAACCAAAACTAAAGGTCTTTGTTTTTCAGTACGAGTATATGAATCATCGAGCAGTGATTCACATACTGGAAATCAAGCCTATTTGCCAACGTTTTAAGGATGCTGTTGGCACTGGCCCGGAGCCTGCCCGCCAGGGATGTACACCGCTTGCGCATGGTTGCATAGAAGCAGTCCACACGCGCTTTAGCAAACATACCTGACGCGCTGCATCGTCGAGGCAGCCCCATAAGCACCCTAAATGTATTGTTGTACTGTACTCGCAGGGCACTAAACTAAGGTACTAACTAAGATAAGGTATGTATTTATATTGAGTACTAGCTGATGCCCGCGGCGTTGCCCGCGTGAAATATTTTTGGTAATACCACGGCAAACTCACATTTTCCCGGGATAAAAATTATCCTATGTGTTTATTCAGATAATAAGCTACCTACATGTCAAATTTCATTCCAATCCGTACAGCCGTTTTTGCGCGAAAGAGTAGCAAACATCCATACATACAAACTTTCGCGTTTAATATTATATATATACTAGCTGCGCCCGCAGTGTTACCCGCGGAAAAAGTAGCCTACGTGCTAATCCAGGGTGTCAGCTTCCTGCATACCAAATTTTATCAAAATTGGTCTAGCCGTTTGTGCGTGAAGAAGAAACAAACATACACACACACACACACACACACACACACACACACACACACACACACAAACTTTCGCTTTTATAATATTAGTGTGATTAGACCATTAATGGTCTAATCACACTAGCTAGCACTTTAGCGTTAAAAAAACCTGTATATCATTCTTATATCGGATCCATTCGAGTATCAAAGCGTTAAGAATACCTGCAGCAGTGGAGTTATAGAGTGCTCTAACTCACCTATAACCACGAAAGAGGCCCACGATTTTACAGGTAAAGGTTATAGAAAGCCTGTAGAATAGAGGTATATAGGTATTAAAATACCTGCACAAGAGTGTAAATTCACCCTCAGCTACTACTTCAACCAGTTTTGATTTATTACTTAAATCTTTATTGGACCTATTCAAAATAGTTGTTTGACCCTTTGACGCGTAATAGTTATCTAATATAGTCTTGAGTGAGCATCTTACCGTTTCCTGAGTACATTATTAATCAACTGTATAATTTTTAATGTGAGTTCGACCCGAAATCCTTTTGACGGTCACATACTTAATAAAATCAGCACAGGTTACGAATGGTTAAAGTGAAACATAAATTGACAGATTTAAAATATTTAATAGTCAAGTTATTTTAATTGTTTGTTAAGTGAAAACAACCTGCCATTGTGATTTTACGGTAAGTGTATACTATGTTTTCCATCTCAATTTTAACGCGCTCACGATTTATTCAAGATTTCAAATAAAACTTATGAAAATTAAAATAGACACCTCCAATATGTACCATTTTTATTCTTGTTTCCTGGCAAGAGGCATGGTAAATTAAGTAGCATCAACAGAATGACAAAAGTAACATAAATAATGAAGGAGTACTGAAGTATTTCGTTGTCAAATATTGATCAACTCTGGCAATTTATAGGTTAATCCATCAAAACAATGGCGATTATACATTAAAAGCTATTGTCGTCACTTAAGTCATCTATTACACATTTTGAGATAAAACATCTTTAGTCAAGAGTATTGTGCAGTTTATAGTACACTTATCGGTGCAATAATAGACTTAAATAATTATACTTACTATAGTCAAGACAATACAACCGGCTAAGCATTTTGTGAACTGACTTAATTAGGGTTCTTTAACGAAATTGTCAAAACCTGCGATTGTTAAGTCATCAAAAAAAATACAATATTTTGGTAGGTATACTAAAACCTAGTGAACGGTTAAATTATGAACGGGTGGTCTTTTTATTACTGTCCGATTATTGTATATAAGTACACATCAAAACAATGAACTTTCCCTAAGAAACATTTATTTATCAGGATTTTTCAGGTTTCACGTAATTTCTTCCCAGTTCCTCAGCGCCTCTCAATTTTCACGCGCTGCGAACCGTGGCGTTCGCACCGTCGTCAGTCGCCGCTTGCACAGTCTTTCACAGTCAATGGGCGGAGACGGACATTAATGCGTCAGAGGCTCATGCAGTATCATCTCACTTTGATACCCGAATACGTTTATAAGGTCAGTTATTCAATATAATTCATTTTTTTTTGAATGTAACATTATATAATCTGAGGCTAAAGGTCCTCGTGTAAATTGTACCCAAAGATTCGTCCTGCTAATATTATAAATGCAAAAGTTGGTGAGGATGTATGTATGTTTGTTTCTCTTTCACGCAAAAACGACTGAATGGATTTCGATGAAACTTAGTATACGGATAAGATATGATCTGGATATAGGATACTTTTTATTCCGAAGCGCCATGGGAGCGGATCCCCCCGGGGTGCAATTAGTTATAAAATCGCGTGTAGGTACACTTTGTCCGCTCAAATAGTTTTTAGTACACCCATACGCTATTTTGGAAATTATGAATTAAAATAAAAACATTATTTAGTAATTTAGAAATTTATTGATATATGTTTACATTAAAGTAGTTGTAGTTCAAATATATACAACAACACGTTTAACTCTTTGCGCAATAAAACACAACAATTCAACATGAACACGACACCAATATAGGTACACTGCCGGTGTACAAGTACAGCACGAATCAAATCTTTGAAGCCGCCGACGAGACGCCGCGCGTCGCCTTTCGGCATGAGCCGGAATTACTTTATTGGGACATTTTGTTTACCTTGAGTAACTATGTATGTATATGCTTTTCGTTGTGTGAATGGATGTATTAAATTCTTATGGTTATTGTTTCAGCATGCCGTTTAAAGTTGTTCAAACCTTGGAGGGAAAGAAATATAAATTATTAACTGTTCCCTCGGGTTAGGAAACCAACAATATTCTCAGATATCCAAATAAATGCATATCAAAGTATATTAAGGATGAAAATTCCACACCAACGCTAGACTGGGACGTAATAAAATGTACAGTAAAACGGAGCAATGTATTGAGCTACGTAATCGGAGAAGAGATTATATCTGAAATGCTGAAGCACAGTGATACGGAAGAGGATGTCGACAATAATACGCAGCGGCGACGACCACAAAATAATATTCGTTAATATTCGTTCAATGGATAGTTAATAATAATACTAATTTAATTCAATAGAACGCAAACCGTGCCCTTAGGTGCTATCTCTCTCTTTTTGGTTTGCGTCTTTTTCTAGTATGGCCCTGGATGAAACACCAAGCTTTTCAAACTATGTCGTCAACGCGAGCATAGTTCGGCTCCATTCTCGCAAACTCAGTGCTGGCTACCACTAGATTTTGCCATTTATCTCGTTAAGCAAACAAAAAATCTAATTTGTATTTAGATAACATTTGAGTTAAAGTTATGTTGTATTTAAATTTAAATTCTGATTTTATTAGCAATCTAAGCTAAAGTAAGCGTTTATTTTATTATGAGTAAGTAATATTTTCTTTGTTGTCTTGTATATTTTCAAAGCATTTTCTATGTGAAAATATAATCTTTTATAAAACCAATTTAATAAAGAAATTTTCAAATTAAAACTTGCTTATCATTTCAGTTACTATAGCTTGTGTAATAATGGTAGAAAGTATATTATATTTTTATGACTAACACAAACTAATTCGCATTTAATTTCATCCGGATTTATTACTATAACATCATCAAAGACGACATAAGGTTCTCTTACTTTATACATACTTAAAAACGATGACTTAATGGGTATGTCAAATATGATATCTTTGTTCAAAATTTTTTTTCCACTAATTGAGCCGAGCTGACCAGTCCCTCCCGGCAGCACCCGTTCACGAGTTGACGCACGGATCAGCCATCGTTAAACTCAACCATATTAGAGGGAATCCAACGACCCGACCAGCGACGCCACCACCGGATTGGACATTTTCGTGAGCATGAAAAACCCGAACTCGCAGACCTTGTCAAGAGAAAATATTAATTATATGTGGGTCACTTATTGATCGCAGAGCATTTACATGTTTTTACAGTAAGCTTATTATGTTCAAAAAGGTGTGTTTGGCTGCGAAAGCATTACATCTAACGAACAAAATTAAAAATTCTAAAGATAAAGTTAAGACAACATGGTCAATTATTAATAATGAGACAGGAAAAACCAATACTAGGAACTCAACATTCACATTAAAAATTGGAGATAAAACCGCTGACTCGGATATCGAAGTAGCTAATGAATTCAATACTTTTTTTGCTAACATTTTCAAAGATATCACCCAGTCATTGCTTTCATGTCCGAACGCCGCCGATGAACTATTGAAAAGTAATTCATCTACGCCCAAAACAACTTTTACCTTTACTAGCATAACTTCATATGACATTATCTCAGCTTACAAGGCTCTTAATACTAAAAAAACTGAGGACCTATTGGGTATTTCGGTTTCCGTTTTGAGCAGTATCATCGACCTGATTGCTCCTCACTTAACTTTAATATTTAATAAATGTTGCTAATATTGGCCAAAACTCTTTTTTGGCACTTTTAAATATTTGTAGACCGTCAAAATTAGCAGTTTGAGTTATATTATTTTCTATAGACCACGTTTTTAATTTTTTTGTTAGTGCAGTAATTTTTTCAATATCACTAGATATTTTTTCTTTTTCCTCTTTGTCTTCTGGCTCACTAAGTGGAATTAAATCGAAAGAGAGGTGATTTACTTGGGCTTCTTTTTGTTCTTGTTCCACGGAACCCTGCTGTGCATCCACTCGAACTTGACCAAAATTACTCGTATTATGACTATTCATATTTTCACTTTGTAGCGAATCTTCTTGATTTTTCGTGATAAGTGGAATAACAGAATCTAATCGGATATCACAACTACGCGACTTGTTTGTGTCATTCGTGCCATTATAAACTGAATCATATAAAAAACGGCATTCCTGCTTTATCTTTCTTTTTACTGCACCTGTTTTCTTTTGTTTACTCCGAGTCTGTTATAGTTTCATTTTAACTTAATAATTCCCGGAAAAAGAATTTATCCTGTTTGAAAATAGTTGTTTTTGTAAATACTCATTCAACACAATTTGAAACTTTATAAAGACAGCCTCCATAGATGTTTTGTCTAACGCCGTCACTCTTACAATGTCATTAACGTGTATCTGCCTAACACAATAAGCATTAGTTAAATAAACATTATAGCTTTAATAATATATATAGGAGTTGTTCAACACTTTTAGTATCTGGTGTTTCTACACTCTTGACAAACTATGTTTTACAACCCATGTCTGCATCTTACAGTCAATATAATACCTAAAGACATATAAGGCACTTCACGACAACAACTAAACAACAATAAGTGTTAACGAGTGTCAGCGAGCACATTTGTATAGATTTAGGTGCTAAAAACAGGTTAAAGCTATAACATCTTAACTATACTTGCAGTAATTAGCACTATTCTAACTCTAAAAGCCGTCTAACATCGTTCATTACAGTTCTAGAGGCACTGTTGGTGCTAAATTAATTACTTGGCTCCTCTATAACGTTTCTAGTTAGAACTGAGATAATTATTACTCAGTTAAACAGCGTAAAGTTATAACAAAACCTGTAACTGACACCAAAATGTTAGTTGGGTTGGAACGCATATCATCTTTTATCTTACGTCAAGTAAGTGTTTTTGGATCTACCATTTCCAGAATTGATTCATCATCATTAAGTTTTAATTGTCCTTCAATTTTTCTTTATCTTTCACCAGGATTTGCTACGTAACCCTCTTTCGCTATTTATTATATAACATAAGTTCTGTCGATCATTAATATTTCAATTTGTAATCTCTCTATTTAAATGCTGAAAGTTGGGATCATTATGTAGAATAAATAGTCGATTTCGTAAATGAAAAATATTGAGAAAAATTGAATGCACATTCAGATCTGGTGATATTTGAGACTCAAGAATTTCATCGGAATTTCAGGAGTTTCTTAATTCATTTAGATTGTTCATAGTAATGGACTAGGTAAATATTATTTTCTTGTTTTATTTAACGTTTCTTTTGATATTAACTGTATGTCATGTGTAGTGTATTTAATAGAGCAAAGAAAAACTATCGATCTATTTTTGATTCTGAATTCCTACATTATCCTTGTATAACAACAAATAACTCACAAGATATTCATGAGACGAAACGAATATGTCCAAATGTCATGCATTTGTTCAAAATTAGTAGATCAAACGCCAAATACCCGTGTGCGGTAGTCTACAAGGAAACTGACATCCTAAATCGCGGCGGTTCCTCGGAATTTAATTTTATTTCGCAACCGGTCGCGTCAGATTATATTTATTGTGGCACCGAGTTGTTTGGGTGCGGCATTGTGTGTGTGATATTTGGACTGGATACCTTTTTATTTATATTACTAGCTTTTGCCCGCGGCTTCGCTCGCGTAGGTGCGTAATTTATCAAAATCCTTTCTTAGGGGATGCCTACGTCATAGAAGGTTTATGCATGCAAAGTCTAAGCCCGATCGGTTTAAAATTGTCAAAGTTTCATACAAACTTTCATCCCCTATTTTATCCCCTTGGGGGTAGAATTGATCAAAATCCTTTCTTAGCGGATGCCTACGTCATAACATCTAGCTGCATGCCAAATTTCAGCCCGATCCGTCCAGTGGTTCGGGCTGTGCGTTGATAGATCACTATGTCAGTCAGTCAGTCAGAGTCAGAGTTATATATATATTTAGATTTAAGAGCTATTGTCGGTGGAGTATGAATTTTCTTCAATTTGTCTCGTTCGTCCGCCAGCCATTTTACTTCATTTTACGACACGACGTTCACCTTTTCCTTTATTTGGTTTATGTAGTAGTGTTGCCAGCAATAGAATAAAATATCGATAGTCTATCGATACTATCGTGGCCTCGAAAAACAGTCACAATATCGACTAACCGATATCACGTATCGAATAACCGATACTGTCGATAGTATCGATACTATTTAATTAATATAGTATCGATAGTATCAAAAATTGTCGATGCTATCGATAGTGTCGAATACTGATAGTATCTAAATTCAATAGTATCGATATTATCGATAGTTTTACCATTCATCAATAGTATTGACAATCGATACTATCGATAGTATCGGTTATTCGATACTATTGATAGTCCTATCGCTATTGTGACTGTTTTTCGAGATCGACTATCGATAGTTATGCAACGCTATATTGTAGCTGTCCCTGAGTTTTCCTGGTCCTCTTTTTCCTTCACTGATATTTTTTTATGAAATCGTCGTTTTTATACAGCTAAATTAGCAGGATTGCGAAGCTGATGGACAACATGCAGTAATGGCACAAATAAGCATATATACATATATTAACAGCACACTTTATCATAGCTTATTTGTGTAGTAGTTAGCTGTAGGCAGTGCTAGTTAAAATTATTAAGAACTTACTACCCACTACTAGCACAGAATATAATAAAGTAAGTTAAAATTATTTTTATTTATTGGAACGAAGTTCCTTACGGCAGGCTTGGAGGAGATAGGGATTTTGCTGCGCGACCGAACTGAAAAAAATGTGATAGTAAAACCGTAAGGATGACCTCGTTAAATAAAACCGTTAAATGAGACGTGCGCAGGCGCGACAGTCGTATACACAAGCGAGTAGTGTATAATACCTTTGAGCACGATTTTTCTTTTGCAAATTGTGTCGATTCTACATTAGCCGAAGGAACTTCGTTCCTACCTGGTGTCCCACGACACCACATTTCTTTTTTTTATTTAATCTTTTGTCAATCTATTTACAAATTGTACAGAACAATAGGCGAACTTAACGCTTGTCTGCCAGTCAACCTTTGGGTTACTTCATGGTATTCAAATCAACTGTCAGTAAAAAAGTTTAAAAACCCTTTAAATATTCATAGATCTCGTACGCATACTAAAAATACTATCTATTTGCTAAACAGAATATGGATGTGGAGTTTTTTTTTTTTTTCGCTCATTATTTATTTAACCTATATTGTACAAAATACATTTTGTTAAGCACAATAGGCGGACTTAATGCGAAGTAAAAGCATTATCTAACAGCCAACCTTTGGGTTGTAAGAGAAACTTCGGTGGGTGTAAAATAATAGGATTAGGTAGATAATTAAAAAGTATGGTATACGTATTTCACATCACGATCAGATACGATTTTTTTTCACCAGAACGTGACGTAAATCGCCCCCAAATCCGAAACTTCGATGCTTTTTGAATCTTTGTAAAGTTTTACTACTTTGCAAAACGTAAAAAATATTGGTCCATTTATTTTGGATAATCAAGTAGACGGACTTAATAAAATGAATTGTTTATCCTTATTTTTTATGTTTATTATTTTCTTTGACAGGGCGCAGACATATCTCTGCTCCGCGTCCGTTTCATACAAAATGTACAGAAGTGTCGCAAAGTAAAACACACAGATAAGACGGGGCACCAACGGGGCGTAGACATGACGCTTACCCGTCTGTGCCTTATGGTAGAACACACAGAACGGACGGGGCACAGACGCGAACGGGCGAATCGGGGTTAAGGGCGGGTGTGGGTGGACTCGCGCGTCACGGTGTTGCCATAGATACGGACTTGTTTGTATCTAGTCACGTCCGTGCCTCGTATTTTCTGTTTTCAAAAGTCGGGACGGCGTCCCCTCTGTGCCCTATCCGTGCCCCGTCCGCGTCTTACGTCTTTTCTATGTGTCCAGCGTCGGACGGCGTCCCTCTGTGCCCTATCCGTGCCCCGTCCGCGTCTTACGTCTTTTCTATGTGTCCAGCGCCCAAATTTATGCTAATTTATAGCACAAACAGGGCGGACAAAATTTTTTTTTTTTGTACAAATAACACTGATTGAGCTAGCCCCAAAGTAAGTTATATACTTGTGTTATGGGATACTAACTCAACGATACTATATTTTATAACATATACATATATAGATAAATATCCAAGACCCAGGACAATTTGAAAAAGGCCATTTTCCAACTTGCCCTGACCGGGGATCGAACCCGGGACCTCTGGGTGGCGGACTAGCATGGTGACCACTACGCCACGGAGGTCGTCAATGTGTCGTCAATGTCAATTAAATGAATTATTTTCCCAGTCCACATCCCTATGGCTTATCGTTACTATTTTCTCTAACCCATTGTTTGAAGTTATGCTAATTTATTGCACAAACAGGTTTTGTTAGTATAATTGTAAGAAATAAACGGTCAACAAGTCGGACGGAGGATTTCGTACCGTTATCTATAAAAAATCACGTTTGTTATATGGGAAAAAAACTTAAATATTTATTTTGTTCCGCTTCTAGTATTTTTTGTTATAGCGGCAATAGAAATACATCATCTGTGAAAATTTTAACTGTCTAGCTATCACGTTTCATGAAATACAGCCAGGTCACAGACGGACGGACAGCAAGTAATAGGGTCCCGTTTTTCCCTTTGGGTACGGAACCCGAAAAATTATAGGTAACACTCACGTTTCAGTAGTAGTATAAGTTGGAAAAAGATTTTTTCTTGAGGTACCTAATTGTTTTCTTTTCAAAAATCTTTTTTTATGAATTTATCAACCAGTCGGCTCACTATTTGTAATAAATAATTGGCGAGGTATTCTAATCACATTTGTTGCGGTATCTCAAGCCACAATCGTTAGCCTGCCAATGGGGCATGACTGGCCGTTTCGGAAATAGATTAGGTTTTCTAGTTATCTAATGTAGCCTATCTATCTCAGTTATATTCTAGGAACTGCTCACCAATTGTGACCGTATACATTGGAATGTTCTGTTGAAGTCTAAGATGATAGTGTAAGATTTCATTCATTATTTTTAAGCTCTAGAGCTAGACCAAAAGAGAGGTGAATCGTTCACGTGAGCATCTGTGTGTCTGTTTGGGTAATCGTTACTGCGTTGCAAACATACCTAGGGCTGCCAAAGACCGCGCGAACGAGGTGGAAATTATCCAAATCCTTTAAAACAACTGTGGTTTTAAGACCATCCCTGTCTGGCGTCGACGTGACGTTTGTGCTTGGTCCTTAAATCGCCTCCTACGATATTTACAGGTGGAATGGAATGGAGTGGCCTTATTTTAAGCCGAAAATCCCGTGGCAAATATATATAATGTATATTTTTACAATGCGACACACGTAAGTTGAACAAAAATGGCGGACTTCAAAGCATTTTTGTACAAAATCCCGGCACGTAAGGTAAACCAAAATGACGTCGCGGCGCATGTACAAATAATGCACCGGCGACCGCCATTTTGGTTCAATTTGCTTTAAGTTCGCCATTTTTGTTCAACTTACGTGTTACGCATTGTACAAGCTTTTATATAGTTTCACCTGTCCCGTTGTCTGTCTGTAAGTTGAATGACCGAATTCCCAGTCTCCGATTGAGCTGAAATTTTGGACGCATAAGTACATACGTATATCGCGTCACAATGTAATATTATGATGATACGATGATGGAGCAAGAAGGTGGCTTTATGAAACGACGCAAACCCATTGAGTTTTGGCTCGTTTGATTCTTCTTGAGGGGCAATTTGAGCTTTTTCTTCATTGTTCCAGACAAGCCTGTTCAAAAATGATTACTTCTTTTAACTCCTAACATCATTAAAAATAATTTTTCCTCCGAATTTCTGCTCTGAATTGTCGCTAGTGTGAACTCTCCTTAATAAATTCTTTCTCTGTGCAGAACATTCCCGTACAGTCATAATAATCAGTCGTATATCGATCACAGTGACTACATTTATAGTCATATACATAAATTAAGTGTGATAAAATCTTATTCTTATCTTTATATTATACATGGTTGACTAGCGACAGGTTTACTTATCATAAACATGTTTTTAATAATTCATCAAACAATTTATGTTTCACATTATACACAATTACACATGTGATAAATTAATTGTTTAATGAATTTTGCATACGTGAAAATTTTTATGAAGTTGCAAATAAATATTTACGAACTAAACATTGACGGCTTTATTTAATTGTTAAACGCATTAACAATTTGCCCAACACTTGTACGTCTTATAATAATGTTTATGTGTCTCTAAAGCGCAACGGGTTGATGTGGCCAGATCAGATGATGGAAACGGCAAAAGATTCAAGTTCTGCCAATCAATTTTTGGTTGATAGATGACATTGACAGTGTCAGTGCAGTGCTGAAAGCGGAAATTGCCAACTTTACTCAACGAATCTTCATTGTGACGTCAAATCCTCAAATAAGTATAACCTTATTTTAAAAACAGATTACAGAAAGCTTCTCCTAGAGACTGTTCCTGGAAATGGATAGCGAAATAGATTTTTTTTTAATTACTCGACTTGCGAATTCTTTAAAAACTATCAGATATATTATGTAATGTAACTATGTCCACAAGTCACTGGTGCACAAGCCTTTGGCCCGAATTGGGCGTCCGAACCGCCCGCCGTGATTTTGCATTTATTCCGTTATCTTAGGGTTGTCACAAATGATTTATTGCTGTAGGCACCGACAGGCTTTGTTCGCTGATGCGGCCACACAATAATAAAGGGACCAGTGAAAAGCATTTCTTAATACTTATTAATCATATTTTTACGAGATATCTAAATCTGTATGTAACGTACTAAAAATATTTATCGTGCGGATGTGGATGTAAAAACTGGACCGGGTCGACCTCGACGAACGTTCTGCGACCAAATTGCAGACGTTCTAAAAAAAAGGCGAAGTAAGGAGTCCTTATAACCGGAAAGCATGTATGAAAAGAGTAATGAGTGTTGACGAAGCAAAAGAGGTTTGCAAGGATCGTAGCAAGTGGAAATCTATAGTATCTGCCTATGCCTACCCCCTGGGGAACAGGCGTGAAAATATGTATATGTATGTATGTATGTATGTAACTTATAATCATCATTTAAGCACAGGACTTGGCTTAAAAGGTTTTCTCATTAATTCTTTTGCTTTACCTTTGAATCAAATAGAGTAGATATGTTTTAAACTATTTATACGTATTTGTCTCAATTATCTATTGAGAAGAGAGTAATTTATTTTACAAGAGAAATAGATGTAAAGAAGAATATTAAACTAGGTACATATGAGTAGATTTGTCAAGAGAAATATCAAAATGTAAGCAAAAATACAGCATTTAAAGTCAATAATAATACAAGATATCTTTAAATCAGTGCTTTAAGGAGATTCAAGCTATAATATTAACTTATGGCTCTGTGAGATGACATTTCCGATTTTTTTACAAAATGGCTGAAATATGATATTTTTAAAGTTTTTAACTCAATATTTACGCCATTAAAAAAAAAACTAAAAACTGAATCGACAAATCGACCGTAAAATTCTGCATTACTTTTTCACAAAAGTCGGTTGAGAAACAGGACCTTTAGGGGAGAATAGCAGGTCAGACTGACAGATTGACAGACAACCGGACAGCCTGACTATTTTTACCCAATCTCGAATCTGAGACGCTTCGCTCGCTCGGCCAATTATGAACGTGCGATAATCACTACTTACTTATAAGTCATTAAAGAAACAAGAAGATTGAAACGCAATAAAAAGAAGCGCCCAATCAATCAGAACTGGCATGTGATGGCCCTAACCGCAATCTCTGGCCAAGACAAGATATCTGCAGATCGATGGAGGTCGACGCCCGTCGCGATACACCAGCTGATTGTACGCCAGACAAAAACTTATAGCGCCGACAATCCGCACCTCACCTCACCACACCACACCCCGCGGCCGCCCATATAAAAGCGGTAGCGAGCTGGACCGCGGCCCCATGCTTCTATTTGAGCCGTCTCAACCCCATGATACGCAATGAAAAGTTTTCTCTTGGTAACAAGTTAACTCTTTTCAAACTTTGCATTCGCCCAGTCCTGACCTACGCAAGCGTTGTCTTCGCACACGCAGGCCTAACTCACATGCTTAGGCTTCAAAGAGTACAGAACCGATTCATCCGCAGAGCTACCAACGCTCCAAAGATAGCGAGAAACTGCGACCTACACCGCGATCTCGAACTCCCGTCCATAAAGCACTTTATGAAAGAAGCGTCCGAACGTTTCTTTGATAAAGCCGCCGACCACCCGAACCGACTAGTTAGAGAGGCAGCTAACTACATTCCGGAGCACAACCCTCGCCGACTCACCGGCAGACGTCCGAGGCATGTTCTCTCTGATTCCGATGACCAGATTATGGCTGACATGGTCCAATTCGATACCTCTGCGGCTCCGAGCAGCCAGAGGAACCTCGCGGTCCGACCCCCCCGCATTCGTCGTAATCGAATACGTAGGCGTAGGAACATTAGCTCGTTCACTAGGTACCGCCCGGCGGTACCTGGACGATTTGCGTCCTAAGTAGGCCCTTCGGGCACCGTAGCTTCGGCCCTTCCGGCAAAACATGGGTGTTGCAGCACCCCAAAATTTGCCATAATCCCTAGCGCGCCCAAATCCGAGGTTTCCCCCTTGGGAGCCCTTTGCGCTGCTGCTAGTAGTATATAAATATAGGATGCCGGGCCTCTGGCCCGCTCCTCAAACCTTGTCCGGGTGAAGTAGGAAATGACCGCGGCCCTGTCGACTACGGGTGAAGCCTGGCAGCAGTACACCAAAGCTGAGTAATTCCTATCATCCTGGATCGACGAATCTCGTGGCCTGCTAACCCACGACCGCTATGTGTGACTATTTTCAGTGCTCTTTTACTAAATTGTCAAAATTAGAATTAAAAAGTTTGTTATTCAAAATATTGTTTTTTTTTTTTTAAATAAATCATATCGCTACAAGGGGCCGCCCTCGAACACGGTGGTCACACGATATAAGGGCATATGAAAAGAGCTAGCAAATTATCGCAACTGATAGAAGTTTGTGGAAAACTAGAGGGGAGGCCTTAGCCCAAAAAATGGGACACTGCAGGCTAATAAAATAAAAATGCCGTCTTCACCCTCAAACTACACTACTGATTTTGATAAAAATACTATGGGACCACCTGACAAGTACACATTCAAACAAAAAAAAAATCGCTCCAAGCGTCTTCGAATAATCGGTTAACATACCTAAATAACTGGCCAAGTGCGAGTTGAACTCGCGTAGAGACGGTTCCGTACAATACCAAAGATTTTCCGTAAGTGAACGTATTATATTGAGTATTATTTTCAATTGATAGAAAAAAATTACAGGATAAATTATATTATTTTTTCTGTAATCTACAAGCAATGAACTATATTTAGCATTTGTTTCAAAATTTTAGGCTCTTTCGTTTTAGAGATCAGGGGATGAGATGGATCACGGGGGGATGGTCAATTTTCGTCTTCTTTCATGAATAAAATCAAAACTATTTATTTTACAATAATAAAAAGAAATGTGGTGTCGTGGGACACCAGGTAGGAACGAAGTTCAAAAGTTCTTGTGTATACGACTGTCGCGCCTGCGCACGTCTCATTTAACGGTTTTATTTAACGAGGTCATCCTTACGGTTTTACTATCACATTTTTTTCAGTTCGGTCGCGCAGCACAATCCCTATCTCCTCCAAGCCTGCCGTAAGGAACTTCGTTCCAATAAATATGTATATTTCAAATGGTTTACTGTCATTTCCAGCCAGTGCCGTCTCCACACGCAAGGCTCTGGAAAAAGTACACTCGATAAAAAATCGTGCGACTGGTAATGAGCAGCCTTAAGCGCTACTTGACGGTCCGTAGCGCCCCAGGCATGCTGACTTCGAAGCTCAGCTTAGACGTTTGTGCTTTATTTGCTTGAGCTTTACAAATGATGATTATCTCTGTGCCTTGTCTAACTTTAACTAAGAGTCTCCGTATTGTGAGTTACCGATAAAAACAAATAAATATTTAAAAAAATAATAATACAAGCTTTCGTCTAAAACGCTCTTCAAGACGAATCAAACCAGTCCAACTTGATGGGGTTTCGTGGTTTATTACAGAGCTCCTATGGCCACCTTTCAGCTCCATCATCAGATCAGCTTTATGTCATCGTTAATATTGCATTGTCACGCTATATACGCAAATTTTCAGCTTAATCGGATACCGGAAAGTAGGTGAAATTTAAGTTGCAAGATTTGATTACAGACAGACAGACCGACAGACAACGGGACAGGTGAAACTAAATAAAAGCTTGTAAAAAGCACGTGAGTGACGTGGAACACTCGGTTGAAACGAAGTTACTTTCGTAATAAAGACGGAAAAAAGAGACGGAAAAATCTTACACTTTTTTAATATTTATAATAAAATAAAACTCAGTAAATAAAAAAAATTATAAAAAAATAAAAGAAACTATTGGCGTGTGCTGGTTTTGAACCTGGAACATTGACCATCTCAGGGATATGCTCTACCAACTGAGCTATGGACGAAATACTTAGTTAAACTTGTGAAATTACCTTTAACTATAATTCGTGACGGAAAAAAGTGTCGGAAAAATCTTACACTTTTTATCGCGTAGCGGTCCGTACCGTCCGAAAAGAAACTTCGTTTGAAATATAAACAAAGGCCATCGCTACCAAGATCTGCCAAGCTCTTGCTTGGCAGGCTTCTTGTCACTCCAATGCCATTAAAATTTAACAGTGTTACAACACAAACGAGAACATGTGACATGCACATGATAAATATAAATACATATGTCTAAGTTTTGAGGATCCAAGATCGTACTTCCTAATTTAGAGGATTGTGAATTATCACATTTTATTGGGAGAAGCTTAAGAGTCCCCTTAACCTAGACAGAATCAGACTTTCCCATACAAACGTAGTCTAGCTTTTATTTTGAAACGACATGTCAGATTAAGTAATTTAAATTTTAAATTTGTCAAATTATGTAATTTCAAAGAAATTGCATATATTAAGGCATATAACTAGTTTTAACAGACAAAATATGAACTTGTAAGAGAATATAGTGGATTATATCATATTTGACCATCAGTATGGAAAACTTCGATACTCTCATATGTCTTTTACCCCTTCAACAACCGCAATTTTGCAAACCTATTGTAATCAATTGTTCTCTCGGTCGGATCCGACCGTCTGGAAGCTGACGGGTTAAGTGCATATTTGACTGTAGAAAACTAGTTATATGCTTAGATATATGCAATTTAATATTACATAAAAAAAAACAATAAATAAAAGATTACAAATAGAAAATTTCTTCCGATGCGCCGCATTGAGGCAACGTACCCAGAATACTGGCAACATTTCCCCGCTGAATCGCTATACTTATACGCTGAGCGAAATAGCTGCCAGCTCTATGATCACCAGTTGCCTCAATGAGGCGCGTCGTGATGTCCTTAAGAAATAATTTAGCATCAGGGGCCCAAGGGCCCACATGTCATTTCAAAATAAAAGCTAGACTACGTTTGTATGAAAAAGTCTGTAAAGACGAAGACGAAGTGGTGATAATTTAACCGTACCAGAGTACAAACTCGGCGGTAAGTTAAAAGTTATTTAGACGAGCGCTTTGAACATTAATGCATTTACATTATTTTTTAATCATCCATAATCCGTGGTTTCGCAATTACAGCATTTACAGCCAAGAACATAGCAACTGGCATACCGTTGCATACCTCGCCCGCCGCTTGCGACGCGCCCTTTAGATCTTCATTAGACGTTCAGACGCGTTTTTGCAGCGGTTTCGCGGCGTTTTTCTGAGAGGCTCGCGTGCGGTGAAATGATATTTGAATTAACTGCTTTAATGGTGTAACTTGCTGGATAATGATGGCTTTTATGTTTTTATTTTTCATTTCAGCTGATTTCGTGGAATTTAATTTTAAAAGCAACTGCTGTGTAACGGTAACACTAATGGCTTTGTTGCTAGCGCGGAGAAGAAAAGCTAGTGGAAGTGCTATTTGAAAAAAATAGTATCGGACCCGTTGTCGCCAAACTCTGTAAATAAACCACTAATCAAAATTGCATTACATACAAACGATTCGTTTTATTGTTCGTCTATATTTATATCAATAACCTTTGCTGTAGTAGAAAAAAGGTCCTGATTATGACAGCGGATCGGATGCATGCAGCCATCTGCATGAGGTTCACTGAATTGCATGTTCAACATGACAATCGAACATAACAACAATAAAGATTTTTATTTATTTTTTTTGCTACGGTTCATAGATGCAATCTGTAGTATGACTTTATGAAAAAATTCTGGTACTTTACTAAAGGTTGCTTGCATCCGTTTAGCTAATGTTATACTTGCACCGACCCAGGTAAGCGAAGCTACTCACTTATGTACTATATCTAGTCTAGCCATAAATATTGTAATAAAGAAAAAAATATATTTTTCTATTGCAAATAACATTTATTACTTTTACAATGTGTAACATAACTATTAAACAATTTAAAATATAAAAAGCTTATTCGAAGTGGTCTCCATTGGCTGCAATACAGTCCTGTAAACGTTGAGGCCAGTTATCAATAGAAGCACGCACTTTTTCAATGGGAAAATTCTTCACTGCCAATCGTATGGATTGTTTTAGGGACTCCAAATTATCATGGCGTTTAGAGCAAACCGTACTCTCTAAAACTGACCATAACTCATAATCCAGCGGATTAAGATCGGGACTAGACGACGGCCAGTCTTCAGCTCTGATGAAGTCGGAAACGTTCGATGCCAACCAAGACTGCACGGACCGAGCTTTGTGACCCGGTGCCGAGTCTTGCTGGAAGGACCATTCTTGGTTATTGAACATGGTGTTGTTAAGGGGCTTAACTACCTTCTCAATAATGGTATCTTGATACACTTGTGCCGATGTTTTGATACCTTCTTCACAAAAGTATGTCTCAGTCACTCCTTCATAGCTAACACCCCACCAAACCATCACTGAAGTCGGATAATGCCCGCGTTGCACTCTGTCAACTACCTAATTGGGAAGCTTTCTTAGAGCTTTGAGCATAAATACGGTCATTCTGTTTGTTAAAATGTTGCTCAATTGTAAAAAAATTCTTATCCGTAAACAAAAATTTTCTTCGACCTCCCTTTGCGTACCGCTTCAGTAGTTGTTTTTACCACCCTATTCTTTGTTAAATTATCAGTTAAGAAATGACCAGTACGTCTCTTATAGGCTGCAAGTCCTAAGTCATCTTTTGAAATACGCCACATGGTTCTAGGTGCTATCTTCATCTCCCGTGATAAAATCTTTTGCTTTCGGACAGGATTTCTGCGAATTCTTTCCCTTACTGCTTTAACCACCTTTTTCGTATGAACACTACGTGGACGGCCATACCTTTTTCTGTCACAAACAGAGGAGGTCTCATTGTACCTATTAATAGCCCGGTACACAAACATTTGACTAATACCAAGCGTATGGAGATTTTTAAAAATTGCATTTGGCTCCATACCTACTTTGTGTAATGCAATCACAGCGATTCGGTTTTCTTTATCACCCCACTCCATTTTAATATCGCAAAATATTGTACAATGTATTGGCGCCAAAATAAGAAAAGACAATGAAAAGTCATACAAAAATAACGGATTTTTTCATTCAGGGCAAAGCTAGAAAAGGAGGCAAAGCAAAAAGAGAGAGATAGCACCTGAGGGCTCGGTTTGCATTCTTTTGAGCGACATTAATATTATTATTAACTATCAATTGAACAAATATTAACTATTCATAGGGTGCGGAAATTTCATAAATATTTTTATTAAAAAATTTCATAACATTTGCGGGGTTTGTGTTGAAATATTTTCTTTACCTTTACAATTTATGTGTACTTTATGTACGGTTGAAGTTCAGCTAAAATTTGTGCAAAAAGCAGATTTTAGTTTATCCAAATTTTATTTTTTTATGTCGATAGAAACCTAGAAATAGCATACAAGATACCTGTTAGTTCAAAAAATTCAAGAAAGATCAGTTTCCAACGTCATAATCACGTACGAACGTTTGTATGAAAAGTAAGACGGGAAGGCCGCTCTTAACTCTAGCATTACAGTATGACGGCCTTCCTGTTACAGTTCACTTAAAATTCAATTATTGTACAGTCACACAATAAGTACACATCACTTTTTATCGTAACGCAACGTTGATGGGCGTGCGGTACGAAGTATCCACGAGTCACGGCAAGTACCGTGTACATTGACTATGTATATTATAGAGAACGGGTGAAACTCTGACCAGCGTTGGGCTTCACGCGGTTAAAATGAATGCAAAGGATATAGGATAGGATTATAGTTTATTGATATTTATGGGAATGCATGTAAAATATTGAGCTAGCCTTGTTTATGGCCTTGTGTACTCAACGATACTGTATTTTATAACAGATACATATATATATATAAACACCCAAGAACCAGGTCAATCTGAAAAACATCATTTTCAATCCTGACCTGACCGGGGATCAAGCCCGGGACCTTCGGTGTGACTGCGTGGCATAATGACCACTAGGTCACAGAGGTCGTCAAATAAAGTAATAAAGAAGGAGCATGCTGAAAGCTATTGTAAACATACCAACAACAGGAGAATAATAAATATAAATAAATATATGTATAGGGACATATCACACGGGTTCAGCTAGCCCCAAAGTAAGCTTCTAACTTGTATTATGGGGAAACAACTCAACTCAACGATAGATATACTTATATGGTCTGTCTGCTAACTTAAACCCGTCTAATAAACGATGTTTTTGAATTCAGGAAACAACATTAACTATTTAAGTTTAAGTTAGTGTCTCCTATACTACTAGTATTTATTTATTTATTGTACCTATAAGGTAGATGATGACGCCCCAGTTGTTCTTAAATAAATCAAAATACTTTATAACAAATAATCAACAAAAGTTTTGAAATTGAAAGTAGTTTCCGTTCAATCGTAGTCAATTTTCATCCTAAATCCTTATTTGAGACTACACTACAATTACTACACCAATTATTACTTTGTGTTCTAGGCATTAATATACTGTCTATTCCATACAAGGTCTGCGCGATGCGCCTTTTAATTTATAAGTGCTTATTATGATCGCATGATTTTTATTGTTTCCGGTTTTCAAGTGGCCAGCACACTGATTTATTTTTATGTGCTACTTAAGCATTCTATGGCTAAGTTGTGTAATTAGGTTTTATGGTGGCTTTTCGGAGCTCATGCCCGTTTGATGGATTATTCGCGGTTTACGTGAACGTTAAAATTAATTGGGCCGTATTTTGGTCTGCTGTATGTATCACTTTGGTTTACTTTGTATGTGACGTTTAATGTTATTTTATTTATTTAAAAACTTTATTGTACTTCTGCAAATATTACATCAACGTGATATTACAAACAGAATTGTTCAAATGGTGGATTTATACCAGAAGGGACGGTATTGTGTTAAAAGGCCAAAACTCGCTTGGTTGCAAATTATTTTTAAAATATTTGGTTGATTAAACTTAGTCATTACTCTCTGCACCGTGTAAATTCCTCTAATGAATGCAGTGCGACACTAGATGACGCCATTTCTTGCGGTCTTGTATAAGCTGCATGCCGTCAACTCCGAAGCACCGCAGGTCTTTTTGCACATCCCTCTGTACCTGGGGCGACCAACAGGCCGAGACGGCCAGTCGGCATTTCATGGATGAAAAGACGAAAACAGGAAGCCAAAAATTTGGCTAAAAATTGGGAGACATGGACAACACACACCGATAAGAGCATAGTTATTTTGATAATGAACATAAATGACAACGAAGACAGGGCAAATGTAAAGCGACGAAAGACGACATAGACGAAAGATGCACTTTCGTCTATGTCCAGCGCGACGCAGACTCCGCTTCCCTTTTACACAAAATGTATAGAAGCGTCGCGACACAGAATACACACAAAGGACAGGTGCCCTGTCTTTCCTGTGTGTTTTACGATGTGACGCTACACACATTTTTTACGAAAGGGACGCGAAGGAGACATACGTATGTCTGCGCCCCGTCTGCGTCTTACGTCTTTTCTGTGTGTCCAGCGACGAGACACGGACAGGGCACAGACGGGCGCCGTCGCGACTTTTGAAAACAAATAGAAAAGACGAGGCACGAACGTGACAGATACAAACAAGAGCGTGAGTCCCCCCACACCCGCCCACAATCCCAATTCGCCCGCTCGTGCCCGTGCCTAGTCCGTTCTGTATGTTCTACCATAAGACACAGACGCGTAAGCGTCATGTTTGCGCCCTGTCGGTGCCCCGTCTTTTCTGTGTGTTCTGATTTGCGACGCTTCTACACATTTTTGTAAAAAACGGACGCGCAGCAGACATATGTCTGCGCCCCGTCTGCGTCTTACGTCTTTTCTGTGTGTCCAGCACTATAGATCAAAATAAAGTTAGCATCCTAGCTATAGTCGAAGGAAAAAGTCACCTTGTCATCGTGATAAATTAAATCTGTCGCATAGACAGGTCTCCCTCGCGACTTATAAATAAACTGAGAGGGAAATGAATGTTACTGTTCGTGATCTCGCCAGGAATAGCTAAGATAACAGTCAGTCGCTAATGTGCGCCCTTTTATATTTTCATTAGTCGCCCGCGTGCCGCAAGCGACACCACAAGATTTTTTTGCTTTTTTTGTAAATAAAAGTTCTGTTAATATTTTTGCCCTGGTAATGGACAACATTTATTCAATGCTCCGAATATGCCCGGGCATAAACCCGTCTCTAACGAGTGATTTATTTTTAACCGACTTCCACAAAGGAGGAGGTAATCAATCTGTCGCGATCTTTTTTTTATGTATGTTCACCGATTATTCGAAGACGCCTAGACTTATTTAAAAAAATATTTAAATAAAGTAGACTTACTCTTAATAAATTAAATATGTCATAAGTATATGAGATGCAATAAATATTTTTAAAGGATATTCAACACTTTCTTAGTCACTATTTTGCTAGTCGTGTGTGCTGCCATCTCTGTGAGAGAAGCTGGTACTAATTTCGCCTGCTAGTTTTGTCTACTTACGGGCCCTCCAAGGCAGTTTCTATGGTGTTGGGTTCAAGTAACGTAAGAATTAATATTATCTTTTTCTTGTACAGTATAAAGATACTAATATTAGAACATACGTATTGAACGTAAACTTAGTGAGATCGTGAAGCTTTTTATAGCATTTTTTCCAAGTGTCCGTTTTTCGCTAAACTATAAATAGCTTCACGTTCTCGCTTTAAAATATTAGCAGTAGTTCATGAAATATTTTAAAGGGTTATGTAGGGTTTAAACATTTCAAATGATATCTCCGTTTCCTTTGAAATAATTTATTTCAAATTGGGGCCGCAAAAAAAAGGAAAAAACTGGATAGCAGCGGCTGCCGGCAGAACGGGATGGCGCAGACAAAAGGAGGCTTATGCAGCAGTGGGTTTTTGAAAGCTGCTGATGATGATGATGGGGGCCGCACTGGTGAAAAATTGAAATGTAGATGTTTCTTTTGATACTATAAAGTAAAAACTGTACTTCCAAGCAGTCGCTAAATAAATCAATCGACTACGAAATTCGGTCGCAAGAAATTGCTTATTTACATTTGTTAAAAGATTCCTAGAAACGTCGGCTCTAGATAAAATATTTTGTGTCAATTACGTGACAACAAATTTAAACTCGGCTAGCTTACGGTATATCCAATGAACTAAACCATTTCCAATTGGGTTATCTTGCTTTTATTTTAACAATACTAGGTATGAAAAACTAATTTAATATTTTTTAACTGTTAATATGATTATTCGTCATCAAAAAATATTCTTATAAATTGAGTGCAGAAATCTAAGGAACACGTTACTTACTTATTATTTAAACAAATATTTGTCAGCAACATGCTTCGTCAAAAAAGAACAAAAGGATATCCGCAACATGCTTCGTCAAATAATATTTGTAATATTTTTTAAGTATTTTATTTATTTATTTACCAATTTAAGTTACATGGAAAATTCATAATAAAAGTTGCTTTTCTTATCTTAAGACGAAGTGGTAGCTATAGTGGCACCCTCATTTGGAATAAATTGTTTAAAACTGAATATGGTGATAATTAAATTTGATTTGTATCAATGTCTAGAAAGACCTTGAAACTATTTTATGAATAACCTTTGAAATTATTACTAATAGTTATATTGTAAGTAATATTGTTAGTCCGTCTAGTTTTAAAACTGTTTTTCGCCAAAACTGGCCACTTTTGGCGAAAAACAGTTTTAAAACTAGACGGACTAACAATATTACTTTCAAAGGTTATTCATAAAATAGTTTAAAGGTCTTTCTAGACATTAGTACAAGTCAAATTTTTAAATATCACCATATTTAGTTTTAGATAATTCATTTCAAATGAGGGCGCCACTTTAGCTACCACTTCGTCTTAAAAGAGAGAACATAAGGTAAAGGAAAAAGAAAATTAAAATGACATAGTTAAAACTACACTAACTACAAATAAACATACATTTAGTTTCATAGTCTGACTGCATGTACCGAGAAGAAGTAGGAAAAGGTAGCAGTGTTGTGAGGACGGAATTTAAGGACAGTTCTCAGGTGGGATCTGCAAGGAGAATTTAGAGGATATGAAAAGGAGAAACACTCTCGCAGATAGGAGGGGAAAAAAGGGTGTAGCACGTTGAAAGGAGGATAAAGAATAAGACTGTCTTTACGGAGCCATATAGGCAACCATTTCAGCTGAGCACGGTGCAGAGCACCGTGCTAGAACATGGTCGAACTTCCTTCAAACATGGTCGAATTTCCTCAATCCAAATATAAAACTTATGCACAGATTTTGCTAACGTTTCAGTTTGTCTTATAGATCTTCTGTTGCATCCAAGAAGCAAGTATCAGCGTAATCCAAAATTGGTTCAATAAGGGATTGGGCAAGAGAAATCCTAGTCTTAAAGGACAAGAAGTATTGGAGAGATCTAAGAGTGTGGAACGAAAAGTGGATCTTACGACTGACTTCGTTAATGAGGGCTGACTATTTAAGGTTAGAGTCCATTATAATTCCCAAGTTTTTGGCTGTGTTGGTAAAGGCAATCACAGAACCCTCACATGTCACAGGTGAAAGATCATTAAAATCAATCCGGTTACGTACCGATCACCATATATCATCAGTATTTGTATTAGTATTTGATTGAAATTAGAAAATGCGAAAGACCAAGGATAGTAATTCTTAATTAAAATCTATGAGATGTGTGTATTTTCCAAAAATCATAAAAATCTAACACTAATGTTAGCTATTTCAATTGTCGCATGAAGAAAAAGCGCAGATTCTTTTATATACACAAACAACATCGCGAATGTGTGTTTTTTACAAAACAAACATGATCATTATATGTCTAAAGAAGGTATGTCTTTTCTGCCTTAAACATTTACAAGAAATATGTACTGCTCATGTGGAAAGAAGAAAAACCCAGTACTAGGTAAATCCCACATTAGAGGAAAACACATTTGCAAACTAAACGGTGAATACTAAATGTGATAACAAAAATGATTTAAAACGCATATTTCCAAGTGTACATACCTGATGTCAAAAATGATAAGGAAAATTGGATTTTTTGAAAATGTATTTTTCACTAAGTAACTCCGATCACAGGATCGCTAGATTAGTACGAGAGGCATATTTTAATATTTAGCTTTGGCCTTATTGGAAAGACTTTTGTCCAACTATGAGATTCCTAAAGGCTAAAAATAAATTTTGCTAAGATTTTAAACCTGCTTATTTTAAGAGCAGGTTTAAAAACATAGAAAAAAATTGTTTCAGTGAGTAAACATAGCAAAAAATGAATGAAATGCACACAAAAGAAGTAAATATTTTGCAGAATACAGACGTTATGTCATCGTCCGCCAAGGAAATACACTATTAATGAGTATGTAGTGATTGTATGCGCGCGCACGTACCATCTCGAACAAAAAAAAAAGTAAAAACTTATGGTCTTTTACATTTCCTTTGAATGTGAGAACTTCAACGATGCGCGTGCGCAAGCAGCAACGTTGGTCGAGGCAATAATATCTCGTCTAACTTGCTTCTAGGCAAAGGGACTATAAGGAGTCACTAAGTGGAAGTGAATCATCATATCAGCCACAGGAAGTCTACTGCTGGACATAGGCCTCCCCCAAGGATTTCCGAATCAGAAGTGAATCATAATTGTTGTCATTTCAAGCTTCTTCAAGCTGTAAAGTGTGTTAGGTTGGCAGTAAGAAAAATCAGAAGAATTTAATTTAAAATGTTAAATTATGTCACACAAAATATTTGAAATAGCATTTTTAACATTGAAATGCACTAGATAATCTCTAATCTCGACACATAGAAAATTTAGCACTTCTATGTGTCAAGATTATCTGAAGATTCTCTAGGCTTTTTTTTAAGCGACTTCCAAAAAAGGAAGTGGTTCAATTCTTCGCGATCTTTTTATTATGTATGTTCACCGATTATTCGAAAACATCTGGACCGACTGTTTTTTTTTTTGTTTTATATGTTTATACTTGTCAGGTGATCCTATCCTCCTATAGAAATTTTATCAAAATTGGTTGTGTAGTTTACGGGTGAAGTTGGTTTTTAGTTTTTTTTTAATTATCATATAAGTAAAGTAGTTATTTTTTATTATTTTTATCTTTATATTATTTTTGCGTAAAAATGTCAACATCCTTTAAGAATAATAGAATTTTTTTAATTTGAAAGCTTGATTATTTAACGACGACGTGAAAATACCACTTTTTTCGTTCACTGCGCTCCGTCTCATTTTTTCTCGGTGTGTGCCGAGAGCGCAACCGTGAAGCTTCTCAGGGGTCGACACCCGCTAATAAATAATACTAGTTAATTACACGTTTTAATTCAAAAACAAACACTCACCTAATTAGCTACTTTACACCTATCATTTATTTTTATATCGTGATATATGACTCTAAACTTTAAAGTTTATAATTTAATTTATTATTTTATTACAGTCGTTACCAACTTACTACGTTTTGAGTTTTGAGTAAGTTCTTAAGGAATGTCCAGATCGTCAAATTATGATAGTGTACTTTAAATTTAAATTTAGAGATACATATCTACTAGAATTAGATAGATAGAGAAAAAATATTTTGATAAGAATAAAACCTATTGACACAGTTTCTGATGAGATGGAGATATGGGAATTCTAAGGCGAAGAGTTATCAGAAATATTAAGATAATTATCTAAACAATTACATGTGCAATATGCATTAATACTTAAATGAATATAATGATAATTTATTATGTTGCTAGGGTTAATACCTATGCTAAATACAAACATATTTGAAGCTTTATTACCCACGATGATTTTTAAAAGCGAACGGTATATAAGTTTTGAAAATTACTTTAATAATTTTAAACCTACAAGAAGCAAAACAATCAGCGAATTAAACACTGCACCAGCATTTTATGTTCGGTGCACCATGTGCATAATACACACGTGTTCTTGGAATTGTCTTAAGGCTTGTTATAAAGCGATTATGATGCTTCATCGCAATTTTCGCTACTCTGTTATATAAATATAAGAAATCTGTTATATATCTGTTATATGAATAGGATTGTTAAGGAAAAATCACGGCGCCGTCTCATCAGTAATCACAATATAGGCAATTACCGTTTGATTATCATGTAATTTTACTTATTTACTGCTTCTACCTAGGTATGGTTACATGTTACTAACATAAAACTTGTTACCAAGGATCTATAAAGTGATAATAATCTTCACAACTAAATCATACTATTGATTGAATATTTATGAGATTATCAGAGGTCGGAATAAGGTAGAGTTATTTATGTACTTGCATCGACATGTCGATATTAATATGGATCTTCCCGGGATTTCTAATGGACAATGCCGTGTTCCCAACAATATTACAAATAAATAATAATAAAAACCTCAGAGATAAATAAGACAAAAAAAAAACAAAGATAATTAACATACAATTTTTATTATTATTTTCATAATTTTTTACATATTGGCAACGTTGCGTGTGCGGTGGTTTAAATTGTGTAAAAGTAAATAACTTTTTATTTAATAAATCACGGGAGTTTTCGGCTCTTTAAAATTAATTTCGGGATTTGAGGCATATCCACTTTATTCTTTCGCTGTATGACATCAGTGTAAGTACATAAATAACTCTACCTAATTCCGACCTTTGGAGATTATACAGTATATAAACGATACACTTGTCAATGTGCTTTGTAATAACATATAATTGTATAAATAAATATACAAGTAGGAACAGAAATCAGAATAAACAAAAGAACATACTATACAGGTTATGCATGTTCTTTGTCAATGAGTAAATATTAAATTAATCATCATTAATTTATTAAAATCATCTTATAATGGGACAAGTTGCTTTATTACTCATATTTATTGTTTAAATAAATGGATGTCCAAATCACTTAATGTTGGGTGGATTTCACAGTCTATTAATTATACAACTGTAAAAAAACCGTCCAAGATTTTCACTTGAAACTCATGACTATTTAGGCGATTGGCACCCTGCTCCGCATCCCGCTATGTAGCGCGGGGCCTCCATACAAAAATGACGCGCGTAGACGCGGTGTCAGTGTGTTGTCCTATGCATGTTTTCTATACAAATTGAGATATTTGCATACAGTTCGGCAGTGCAGGGGTGCGAAGCAGTGTGCGAATCGCCTTAAGGTACACTTTGAAGTTTAGCGGCAGGTGGCATGTGCAGCTCGATTAGCTTTGCCTTCGCGCGGCATGTGCAGACTGCAGCTTGTTTTGATATAGAGCTCAGTTCAGTTTACTGCGAGCGCGTCACTTCACTTGCCGCGTGCCGTTCGCAGCATCTACCGCGCCGCGTCATTTCATAAGCGACCATAGCACAGAATAAGTACTAGTACTCACGTAAAGGAGTGCCGCTCAGAAAATTAATTCAAAGAAATATCTAATCAATATGGTAAGCGCTAGGGTTTCATTAAGCTTAGCGTCTAGACATCCATGGCATTCTTATTGATCTGGATAAACAATTCATATAACTGAATTTACCACTCCGGAGTGGGCTAATATTGTTTTAGTTACTGGGTTATTGTTGTTCCTAAAGGTACACTTCGAAGTTAAGCGTTGAGCACCTGCCGCGGCAGCTATTGCCGCGGCGGCAGGCGATGGTCGCCGCGCATAGGCCTGGCCATAGCAGTTACTGAATTACTATGGCTAGGCCTGTGTCAAACTCCATATAGGTAGGTATCGAAAATATCTCAACGCACGACTTCGAAGTGTACATTTAGGAACAACAATAACCCTGTAACTAAAACAATATCAATTAAAACACGTTCAAACTTTTTTCGTTTGTCTGTCACAGTTTTAATGCTTTTCCTCTGTGATAAATAAGTGTTCGTAGTTATTGATGGCTAATAGGGTCTTATATATTTTTTGCCGAAGTATGTGTGGCAATGTGAAGCGTCATGGGCAATGTTGGGCAACTATTGCTGAAAGCATCTGCTAAGATCAGTTTTCTATTTTAGCCTTTCTTGTTAGGTCGTTAGATTTACATATCAGTTGATTCCGTGTTTCGGAAGTCACGTGGAAACTGTGGGCCCCGAACGCCATCTAGCGTTTGCTCAAACCTATCCCAGGATTTGTTCTGGTCTACCCTTTGTGTTGCGGAGGTCAAACGGCAGTCGCTCTGTGTAAAAATCAGTAACCTTATCAAATATCTAGGTTGGGTAGCGGACCCCGGGCTCTGAAGCGTTACCCTGGGGATGCAACCGGAAATAAGCTCGGATGATGATAATGATGTCGTTAGATTCAAAATCATGTATATCGCGGCGCCCATCGCCTGCCGCCGCGGCAATTGCCGCGCGGCAGGTGCTCAACGCTCGACTTCGAAGTGTACCTTTAGGAACAACAATAACCCAGTAACTTAAACAATATCAATTAAAACACGTTCAAAACTACAAAATTATTCACGATTGTCTTTGTTCAACACAATCAATGGACAAAAAGCTATTGAACTATTTGGATTTGAATAAAGCATCGATTAAGCGGTTACATAACGCTCGTGTTACGTTAATTTGTATTCAAAGAGGAGTTTTAACGGGAAGCAGCGCTTGTCGATGGACGCCAGGCTTATCTAAGATAGGATCGGCTCGCTATCTGTCGGTGGTATCGGATATCTTACTAGCGAAGTTGCGAGTACAAGTAGAGATGTCAATAAACTTAACGAAACTCCATTAGAGTCGAGTGGACTTTAAACAACTAAGTAATAGGATTGATTGCTAGACAGACAAATCGGTATTTCTTTTTCTTCTTTAGACGTGTCAAATTGACACCGTCAACAATGCAGTTAGCTCTGCTTAGGGTTACCAGTTCAAAAAGTCGTTAGTACAGCCAAAAGGCCTGGTTTCATTGAAAATTCGTATGATTTTGTTGCAGTTTGAAATTTTTCTCTAAAACATACTTAACAATTTAAAAGAGTTATATTATTGTCGTTTCAATACACTAAATATGATGAAACTGATTAAGTACAAGTTTGATAAATAAGTGTTGATTTTAATAGTGTAAGTATTAATTACGAATAATAATAAAACAATAATTATGCCAGAGTTAATTACGAAATAACTTTTAAATGTTTTTTTCTATTACGAAGATTATTCTTTAAGTTTATTTTTTAAAGACCTTTTAAATGTATTGTATTTTATTGAAAATTCTATAAAGCCTGAGACTTGCAAAATCCGGTCGCAATCCTAAGAGGAGTCCAAAAATTTTGAAATCTCAGGACAAATCCTGAGATATGGTAACCCGAGCTCCGCTAACATTCGGTCGGGTCTAGGCCAATTTGTAATTTTTAAAAAATATATATCAGTTTTAGGTGTCTGTCTTGTTTTGCATCTATGTGGTGGCATGTGAATAAGTACATAAAATCTGACAACCAGAGACGTAATGATACCCAGACAGACAGAAATAAAGTAATCACAATTTTAGAAGTACCTATTAGAAAAAAACCCAAAGCTGTATGTATCGAGAATACGCTATATTGACGAGATGAGGAGGATGAGAAGGAAACAAAAAAAGTGGTGTTAATCCAGAGATCACGTTACATTACAGTAATGACCACCAAAACGGAGCGTCGACGTGTTTATTCTCACGAGAGGATAATTTCGAAAAATCCCTTCTCAAATCCCTTTCCAAATTTAGCTCCAACGATCCCATCTCGGCGTTGATGAATCAGTCAGTCAGCGCGAACACGTTATGTTTAGATTGTATCTATTTATCATTTCACATTCTCGAATCACAAACGCTAAATCATCCTTATCTAAAACACGATAAGTGACACACCACACCCTGCCACTTAAAGCCCGAATTTAAATTCTGAAAAGCGCCGGGCGATTTTTCAACTGTTTTAAAAATTCGTATGTACGTCTGAACTGAACATGCCCATTTGTCTGTGTTACGCAACAGGAAGCCCACAATGTTGCCCAGAATAAGGCGGCAACGACCCAACCCGATTTAGAATTGTCTCAGCGGCAAAAAGTATGTTGGAACGAACGAATTCAGAAACATAGACTGGTTGGAAGATGGACGAGTCATAGTTAAACATAAACAAATGTAAGTTATACTCGTTATACACGCACAATATACATGATTTTGAATCTAACGACATCATTATCATCATCCGAGCGTATTTCCGGTTACATCCTCAGGGTAACGCTTCAGAGCCCGGGGTCCGCTACCTAACCTAGATATTTGATAAGGTTACTGATTTTTACACAGAGCGACTGCCGTTTGACCTCCGCAACACAAAGGGTAGACCAGAACAAATCCTGGGATAGGTTTGAGCAAACGCTAGATGGCGTTCGGGGCCCACAGTTTCCACGTGACTTCCGAAACACGGAATCAACTGATATGTAAATCTAACGACATGTACAAATATAATAGCATAAACAGAAAGGCTAAAATAGAAAACTGATTTTAGCAGATGCTTTCAGCAATAGTTGCCCAACATTGCCCATGACGCTTCACATTGCCACGCATACTTCGGCAAAAAATATATAAGACGTATCCCTATTACCCATCAATAACTACGAACACTTATTTATCACAGAGGAAAAGCATTAAAACTGTGACAGACAAACGAAAAAAGTGCGCATACGCACCATCATAACACATCCTATTTTACCGATACGACTGTTTGACAAGTAACAACTGTTTAATATCACTACAATTCTTGTTTTACATTACTCTCTGTATTGCTACACCCTTTATTTTTCAGTACAATTCTTGTCACCCAAAGGTCCCCTGTAAAAGATTGCCTTGGCGATATGGCCGCCTATTGTACATAATTTTTGATAACTATTTATAAGTGTTTTTTGGTGCAATAAATTGTTACTTACATACTTCATAAAGTGCATTAACAGGTTTAGAAGTCTACGCTGGGACCGTTCAAACTCCAAATCCAGCCGAACGGGCAAGCCTAATCTACGCGGACGCATTTACACCGCGGCGAGCGCGAATAATCGCCCCTTTATTTCTGTGTTCTTTTCAATCGAAATTTTTGGCGACAAAAAGTGGAAATCAATTTATTGTGTGTACAACCGGTTGTGTAGTACTTGTACCGCTGGGCGTACATAAAAGACGTACTTTGTTGTACTGTTAGTTTCGTGGTCTATAGTCACGAGGTATCCTTCTATGTCTTTTAGATGGAGGGTCAAGATCATCTTTTATTTAAGGGCATGCCCATGATCTTATGTCATCCGCCCATAATTGATATGGGGATAATAAATTGCATTAAATTTTTTTTAACTGGACGAGGTTCTTGACAATGTTATATATTAATATTTATAGCATGCAAAATTAATATCAATATTTACGCCAATCTACAATAACAAGTGTTGGTTTGGCATTGTGTTTGGTAAATAGATTCAAAGATTTTTTCAATATCAGATCTCTTAACATCTGATCACTACCATTCTACGAATATTCTCTTCGTTAGTCTTCTGTAGCAATCTGGACCAAACAAGAGCTCACAGTCTTTAGATTAGTATAACTTACATTTAATATTATAACATCATTACGACATCTATATTATTGGGTGTGTATCTATATATGTACTTACTTATAATCATAAAATATATTATAGTTGAATTAGTATACCATAACCCAAGCTTCGGCTTACTTCTGGGCTAGCTCTATCTTTGTGATTTGTCCCTATATATCTATTTATTTATTCATTTATTGCTGACGTCCGTCATTAAACAATGTTAGGCAAAGTCGCAGGAAAAATAAAGATTCGGAGAAGAATGAAATCCCGTCTCCGAAATATCCAAAAGTGGACCGGGATAGCGAGCGCTGCTGAGCTATTCCGCCGAGTTGAGAACAAAGAAGACTACACGAAGCGTATAGCCAACCTTCAGTTCAAGTTCTAGTTGGACGCCTTAAAAAAAACTATATTTACAAAGTCAACATCATTAGCAATAAATAAATAGAAGTCAAGGTTCCTGAAAGATCGGGAGGAGAAAGAAATCTGGGCTCCGAAATATCCAAAAGTGGACCGGGATAACGAGCGCTGCTGAGCTATTCCGCCGAGTTGAGAACAATGAGAACTACACCAAGCTTATAGACAACCTTCAGATCAAGTGCTAGTTGGAGACGCACCTTAATTTTCCGGGGTCCAGTGCTGCCCCCATTTGAAATAAATCATTTGAAAGAAAACGGAGATATCATTTAAAATTTCGTCTTGACCAGGCTCTAGATAACCCTTTAAACTATTTTATGAACTACTGTTTACAGTTTTAAGTGAGAACGTGAAGCTTTTCTACGCACAATTGCGAAAAACGGCCACTTTTGGCGTATGTGCGTAGAAAAGCTTCACGTTTTTACTTTAAACTGTAAACAGTAGTTCATAAAATAGTTTGAAGAATTATCTAGAACCTGGTCAAGACGAAATTTAAAATGATAACTCCGTTTCCTTTCAAATGATTTTTTTCAAATGGGGGCAGCACTGTACCCCGAAAAATTCAGGTAGCCCCTTAAGATAAAGAAATTTACAACGTCAATGTCATCAGCAACAAACAACAAGTTCATTTGCCAGGAAAATTAAAAAAAACTCCTGACTTCACTCCATCTAGTGAAGCGTGGCAGGAATACAAATTCCAACCGATGTTAAGTGGAATTGATATCCTAGCGCCATCTATTATTTGCCAGGTAAATTTAAGAACTCCGACTTTCAAGCGTTAACCCCCAATAACTTTTAAAAGGCTGATCCGATTTTTATCTAACATAGCTAAGAACCATCGCAAAAAAACTTGTTTTCACGTAAAGAATCGGCATCAAAGACGGTCCATCCGTTCGAGAGCAACGATGTCACAGATAGACAGACATTAGCGACCAACTTATAAAACTCTTTTTTTCTTTGTCGGGTGTTAAAAAGAAGTCAAGGTTGTAAATAATAAATTGGATATTTTCAATGACATGATTCAAAGTCATCTTCATTCAAAACACGAATTAGATCAAGTGTTCTTCTCATCGCTAAAAACAGTTCATCAATGAGATAATCTAAACCTCAAAACACATACAATTAGTCTTGCTAAAACAATAACCACTGCTACGGTCGGACCATCAATCACATCGGTCGGAACCCAATCAATTTGGAGATAATACGGACTGACAGTACATTTAGTTTTAAGTAATTACATACAATCATACATGTGTATTGACTGTTGATGGTTTCTTTAGATAAGTCAATAATGAGTGGAGTAGAAATGTGTTACGGTGGCCAAATTGGGAACTACTGTAAAAGAAAGCGAGGCATTTCACGTGACATTATAACTATTTATTTATTTATTATAATTTTATTGTTGCAAAATTTTAATAAACAATTGGCATAATTTACAAATTTACGCTTACTAATTGGTGTAACAAAATATAATTAAAAATATTTAAGGGTACTGAATAACTTTCCCCAAGGGAAATTTGCTGCAAGGTGAAAAATAATCGAAAATCTGAATCATGTCAGTTGGCGATGCGGTTAGAAACCCATCACTATTTTGATTCACTTCTTCTACCTCCACGACCATCAAGCAGTACCTTACCTACTTTTATATATTATGTGCCTTAGGATCTTCGGCCATTAGGGATAAAGGTGTGATAGTAGTAAGTATATTTGTATGCAAATAAAAAGATTCCCATAAAAACTCAGATTTTGTTTTACAACTTACTACTTATAAGATATAATAGAAATTGTGCTGAAGAGAAAGAAAGACGAATATACAAAAGTATATCGAAAACAGTTTGCCTAATTAAATTTTTTGTATCAATGATCGAGCAAGCCAATCACGTACAAATCGATTGTAACTCTGATCGCTTTAAGATAACATCCGAGCATTATGTCGTGCTAATTTCGTCTTACAAATACAGACACAGTAAGAAGTTTTTTTTAGGACGAGAAAGACAGAATCGTATTCACTTGGCTAGAAATGTCAAAATGAATGCTTGTGATTATTGCACAAAATGAAAACGTCCATCGTCGCACTGAAAGTGGCTTTTTGATGATGGCTCATGGCTACCACCAGTATTCCACTAAGTATTCATAAACAATCTTAACTTCTGCAATGAATGTATATAACGCTACTGATGATGTAAGAAGCATTGTTTCTTCGGCAAATTGCTTAGAAAACGCTCTATATGACTGATTTTAAAGGGAATTTTTTTTATCAATATGAGGGATGGTTAATATTATGTATGTATTCGTAAAAGTAATGTAATGTTACACAATCGTATAAGAGAGGTCTGAGTTAAATAGCCAGATATTTCTGGACGGGCGACACCCTACACTGGCATCGTAATAGACACCAGGAACTGTGGAGGGGGCACTTGACTTATATGGTAGGGAAAGGTTACGTCATCGAATTGAAATCCGAACTTGTCACCTGATGGACGTGTGATGATAGATACGGGTAATGACTTCAGGGAAAACGTAAAATTAAAAGTTTACGATATTTAACGAAATATTTTTTCACACTTCATGCTGGCGTGGGAGAAATTATAATTTTTCAAAACTATAAACCGACTTCACCCCCAAAATACACAACCGATTTGATAAAATTTTCTATAGGACCCCCTGACAAGAATACACTTTCAAAACAAAATATCTAATCGCCCCAGGCGTATTCGAATAATCGGTGATCATACAAAAAAAAAACATATCGCACGAATTGATAACCTTTTGGACTTTTTTACGGGTCCGTTAAAAAGACAAAGAATGAACCAGTTGTCCCTCGCAAATATATCATCATACGTAAATAGCGTAATAATAAAGTAAATAATAAAGATTAGGATTTTTATAATATGTGTATTTTTATGTAGAATATTTTATTTTTTATAGATATATTATAAAATCCTAATCTAAGAAAATATGAATAAATAAAGTAAATAAAATAGCGTAGTAATAAATAAATAAATAAAAAGTCGATCGACGGAATGGGCGAAATTCGGAATAAGTTTAAGAAGCAACCCATCACTATTTCCCGCTTAATGACGCGAAAAATCGGCTTTGGATCCCAAGGCTCTGTCTAATGGATTTGTAATAAAAATCACCGGCCAAGTACGAGTCGGACGAAGGGTTCCGTACCATTATCTATAAAAAATCACGTTTGTTTTATGAGAGCCTCCCTTAAAAATTTTGTTTAATTTAATAATTTATTTTTACCGAACAACAGTAGAACTGAATATTCTTTGAATATTTCAAGCGTCTACTGTTGCTGTTATTAATATCAAGCAAAAACAGCAAAAAAAATCGCGTTTGGTGTATATATTGATTTTATTCTGTTTTTAGTATTTGTTGTTTATTTAGATGCAACTGCAATCCATCATGTGTGAAAATTTCAAATGTCTAGCTTTCACAGTTTATGAGAAGCCTGGTGATAGACGGACAGACAGACAGCGGAGTCTTAGTAAAAGAGTCCCGTTTTTATTTTGGGTCATCATCATTTCAGCTGCATAATGTCCACTGCTGAACACAGGCCTCTTCCAAGAATTTCCAAAATGACCGATCAAGACTGGCCTGTAACCAGCGCTTTCCAGCGACCTTGGTCAGGCCGTCTGATCACCTTGTACTGGATATCCTACGCTTCGCTTGCCAGTACGCTGTCGCCATTCGAGAACCTTTTTGCCCCATGGGCAATCGGTTCTTCGCGCTATGTGTAACAATTAATTAATTAATTTTGGGTACGGAATCCTAAAAACGTGATAGTGTATGCCGTTCCGCTGATCGGATTTTACTTGCCCAAATCCATTTGACTCGGTCAATCATGCATCCGGGCGTCACCTTGACCTCAGACTAAGAATGCAGACAGTGAACGACCGAGTTCCGCTCGAGAATCATTGGCAATGAAATTAGTGAAGGTTTGTTTTGATGAAATTACGTCGTGACTGCCGTCAGGTATACAAGGTGAAGTTCTCGGCCGAATTGTTGGCCGAGTTGGTTTGAAAGTAAGATTAAGAAATAAGTACTATTTAATAATATTTAAAAAAACAATCTTTTTTATCTAAAGTGCTCCTTAAGACGAATCAAACGAGCCCAAACTCGATGATGTTGCGTCGTTTCGTTACAGAGCTCCTATGGCCACTTTCCGACTCCATCATCAGATCAGCTCCATGTCGTCATAATATTGCATTGTCACGCGATATAGGTATGCGTGCAAAATTTCAGCTCAATCGGAAACCGGAAAGTGGGTCAAATTAAACTTGCAAGATTTGATGACAGACAGACAGACCGACAGACAACGGGACAGGTAAAACTAAATAAAAGCTTGTAAAATATAGTTAGTTTAAAATAAAAGTAAAGTGACATCGTCTTTATGTTTTTTTTAGGGAAATTCTGATGAACAGACGAGCTCACAGGGATCCCCTTGAGGATCAGGGTAGGGGATCCTGTCGGATGACCTCGAATAGAATTCGTATCGACTAGAAAACTCAAAAAAAATTACTAAAATATACTTGACTAAATGAAATATTTCCACATATTTTCTTATTGACATGTCAGTACTTCTCTCTCTCTCTCTTTAATTATATGTACCTATACAATATGTAACAAAAACCCTGTCCGATCCTTGAAGGTGCAACTCAGACCGTCAATATGAACAACTTTTCTTATGGGACCAATGCTTGAAACTCGAAGAAAAAATCGACATTTTCATACAAATTGCCGGGCCGGCCGAACACTTTTGTATGAAAATGTCGTTTTTTTTTCGCGTTTCAAGCATTGGTCTCATAGAAAAAGTTGTTCATATTGACGGTCTGAGTTGCTCCTAAAAGGATCGAACAGGGTTTTTGTTACATATTGTATAAAGGCCTTAATATAATCGTATAATAATTTTGATGCAGGACATTCCGTATTCAATTTTTAAACTGACGCAAACCGTACGTTTATTACGTATGTTATTGCTATTCGCGAAAACCATTTCAAATGCACAAACATTCTCATCCAATTAGCTTGATAAAAAAAGTAACCACGATCAAAGAATTCCAATACACGAACGCGAAAACAAGCAAGAAAAATTCAAAGTAACAAATCCCAAAACACAAGTGACGGCTTAATAAGACATTAGCCAAATTGAAAAAGGGCAAAACGGCGGGCGGCTAAGATTTGAAAGGGCCGAAGATTTCCAACAGCGATCCCAGCTATCAAAACATCGTAACAAAGTTCCGAGAAGTAATTCTAACTTTTTAAAAGGGAGTAGGGTTAGCCCTAAGGGTTGCTAATCACCTTATTGTTCCATTGAAGGGTAAAAAGGCTGCACGAGATTTTAATCGTTGCAAAATTCGCTGCGTAATTTCAGCAACCCCATTTCATTGAGGCCATTTTTGGAATTTACGTACCGATGATTAAATTAAAATATTAGAAAGGATTTTAAAAGAAACGGTGGAAATAAAAAGTTAAATTAGCAACGTATTTTATTTTAAGAAGTACTGTTTCTCTAAAATTGGTAGCATGAGTAACTAACTCACAAAATATGTTAGTGTTGTAAAAAAAAGTGAAGTAAAAATCTTGTACCTTTTTAGGTAACCTAAGTAGAATCAAGAATAAAAGACCCAAGGCAAGACCTTCGCCGAAGATTCCTAACTACCTAAATGGATGTTGTAGATATGGAATATTGGATCTGGATACAGATAATGGATAAGAAATTATTTCGGATTATCAGGTTTCGGTTAAGGATGTAGATTTAAATACTGAGTCTTTTATATCAGATATTCAATAGCTTCAGAAACGGTTATGGGGCTACATAACATTGCATTCTCTGCTACCTATCGTATTTGAATAAAAGAAAAATTACAACAAACCAAAGTAAAGATTTTCAAATATTCACAAGCTTACACTCGATATGAAGGCTAAGTAAACTGAAATGTATAAGTTGCTTACAACACTAACTTAATATTAGTGACTGAGTTGAACAAATGACGGAAAGAGCATGGGTTGCCGAAAATCGCATTTCGATCCTACACCCTGCAATTATTTGCCCATCAATTTTCGATCAAAGACTTCAATCTGTCGAAACACATTCGCTCAACTTTTTACTCTTGCTTGAGTTATTAATCATCGAATGTGTGGCCGTGTCTCATAATTGCGATGTCATTTCCAGTTACATTGTACATACATACAAAAATGTACTCAAAACTTCAATGTAACATACATTGCCTAACGTAGTATCAAGTAGGACAATCATTACTGGGACCAAAAAAATATTTAGTTGTGTTGTGCCATTATATGAACATCGAAAAAATAAGAAAAATGCAACATAGAAAAATGCGAAAAAGTAAAATAACATCGTAACATCATCTTAATCTCGAAGTTGTTGGTTGCAGCTTTCGCTCAAACATCCTAAACAAGTTGACATCTAAACTAATGACACTATCTTGCCTGTCAATGTCAACTTGATTGAAGCGGATAATGGTTACTTTAAACCAAGCAAAGATTTAGAACATGAAATCAAGTCCTAAAGTTAAACGAGTGTTTTATAATAAGACGCAAAAAAATAAAAAAATAATCATTTGTTGTCTTTCAAGTACATGAAAGAAAGGGGCACATTTTTGTACAGTAAAAAAAAAACATACAAATATTTAATTCTTATATGTACGCTATAGGCGGTCTTCTTATCGTTATTAAACCCAAATATGCAAAGCAATGCAACAAAATTAAAAAATAACATCACCACGTCGGTCATTACGTAAGTAAACAGAGTGCATTCAAAGTCGATCCCAGCGCCAAATTTTTTATCAAAAAAAGAGAGGTGAGGTTTTTCGAAGGCGCCAAAAAGCCGCCGCTATTCTTAGAACGGGAATGAATGAAAAAAGCTATAAACCTAAGTTGCTTGCCGACAAACGACTTTACGAATCGATGCACCCAAATTGTTGGAGGTTTAACGATAACAAGAACGTTTCTTTTCTTCTTTTTTGTAAACTTTACCTTATCTTCGTTTGCCATGATCGATTCGAACGAGCGGTGCTTTGTCCGGGATATATTCAATGATAAGGAAACGAAAAAAAAAACAGAGGGGACATTTTGACTAATTCCTTGTCAACAAAAGTGACATATCAATTTAAACAAGACCACAACACTATCTAATTTAAAATGAAAAGGTTTAAAAATAAGTGAGACCTTTCAAAACAAAACCGTTGATTCGACGAAATGCACTAAATTATTTTGATTAGCAATCAGACATGATTTAGTAACGTCGTCAAAGTCAAATCATTCTACTTTGTAATTCGATTCAAGGAAAATTTAAGTGGTACTCGTATGGCTTGTTGACATTTCAAGAACGAGTGACACATATTCTGGACAGCCCCAGGTAATCCACTTAGTGTTTTAGTTATAAACTGAATTAACAAAATCAGACTTATAAACAGCGATGAGCTTTCGAATAGAAAATTGCAGTCCCTAGAGCATCGTCGCAAAGTAGCCTGCTTATCGGTTTTCTATAGGATACATTTTGGAGAGTGTTCGAAGGCTCTTTTTGATCTCGTGAAACCCTCACCATTTCTCTATCGGACTACGAGGCGCGGACAGGGGTTTCACCCCTTTATCGTTGAAATACCTAAGTTTCGAACTAAACGCTTTGACAATTCCTTTTTGGTTCGAGTAGCTAAGATGCGGAATGAACTGCCTGCGTCTATATTCCCAGAGAAGTACAGCCCCGGGACATTCAAAAGTAGATTGAATGGGTATCTTTTGGATAGGCATGCTTCATCCTAGTCTTCATCGTCGCTTTCCATCAGGTGAGATTGAGGACAAATGCCTAAACCAGTATATTGTAAAAAAAAAAAAGATTAGCCCATAACAGGAAAAAAGTTTGAGTCAGAGAAACAAAATAAAACATTACTAATGCACGGAACCTTCGAAGTCTTAAGGCCCATTTACTGCAAATTTCTTGATACACACAATTTAATTAAAGCAATAGAAGACACTAGCATTAATGTGAATGGGCCTTAATTCTTTCAACTTCGTAAATGTAAGAGTAATATCTACACAATAATATAAAATGAAAAATCTGTTTGTTCCAATAATTACATTCACTCCGCCCCAGCATGTCTAACAAAAAAACCATTCTAAAAAGTAAACAATAAAAATTTATTCATCAGAAATAACAAAACCTCTTACCAGGAAGACGCATCCCAAACTACCCTCAAACGAAGAACAAAGCCGAAACGGTACCTATTGTTGCCATCTCTTTTATGGACTCTGGTTTATGAATGTCTATGGGTGGTATAGAGCTTTCTGTAACAATTTTACAATTCATAGACTAGGCCTTGGCTTTGTCTACTGAAACTCAAAAGAAGGCAAACATTATCCTAAGCGTCATTTATGACACTTCCCTTTTTAATGGCGGCAGCTGCGTTGGAAAGGTGTTCCGAGGTAAGGTGATCCGCGAAGGTCGCTTTGTTTCTCTATTCGTAATTGGCACCACCTGCTTGCTGTTTCCTTGTTAAATTATCTTTGTCCCCGTCGAGGCATTCGTTTTGATGAGTGTGCCTTAATTATTTGGATTTTTATCCTTCAATGTAATTATTGTTTGGATTGGAAAATTGATTATGGTTAAAAGTCATTCACTCGTTCATTTGTACTTCCTGTTATTAATGTGTAGCCCTTCAATCATCATAAAATGAAACATTTTTTCACGACATCAATTCTGCCCATAGCTAAGCATAGGCAAGGAAGTTTTCGTTTGTTATTAAAGACTGACTTTGCTCTTTAATGAATTGATTCACCTTCCAGCCTCTATGTCTGAAAGCATACCTTTATTACTTTTATTGAATTTAACTTTCCAAATTTTTTGTGGATGTATTATCGAATAGGGAATATGCATGAAAAAAATATATGTTATCTAATCAGTTTATCCATAGATATTCAAAAATAAATTACTGACAGTGAAAACAGAATAAGATTTGGTTAAAAAACGAACGAGATATAACAATTTTACGGAACTATGTCTATCTCACCCGCAAAAACGCTATTTTCTATGGCAAATGTATAGATGATGTGGACTTTGACGTCATCAGTACATATCGGACTTCTCTTTCTAATTGAAACTTTGAATTATCACATGTTCGTCGCTGATTAAGATATTTTATAAATTCTTTCATATTTGTTTACTGTGAGTAATAAGGAGTTTATTAAGCAAATAAAAAAAATATGTGCATATTCTCCAATATGTATCAAGTATTTTATACGGTGTTGGTGATAAAACTATTTATTGAAGTCAAAGAAGGAAGGGAAGAGGAAAGCTCAGCTACATGAAGCAAGAAAGGGAAAAGGTGACGGCAGTGTCGTATTTAGATGTTAAGAGGTACAGGTAGCGGCACAAAACTCTAGCGCTGACCTTGCTTGCGCAGAAGTCAAAAATTAGTACCGTACCCGTGCGCAGTATCCCCCCCACATGCCGCTCAGCGCTAAACTTACGTGCCGCTACGTGTAAGTATAGGTATGTTCCGACTCGATAAGAAGAAGTTAAGAGGTTGGCGGAAAACAGAATAGAATGTAATAAATACCACCGAGAAGAGCACCGCTCTTAAATTATGAGTTATGACGATGAGCAATCGCCATAACCCTTCATTTTGAAACGTCTATTTACGATTACGGCCGGTTAAGGGGCTACCTGAATTTTCCGGGGTCCAGTGCTGCCCCCATTTAAAATAAATCAGTTGAAAGGAAACGGAGACATCATTTAAAATTTTGTCTTGATCAGACCCTAGATAACCCTTCAAACTATTTTATAAACTAATATTTACAGTTTAAAGTGAGAACGTGAAGCTTTTCTACGCACAATTGCGAAAAACGGCCACTTTTGGCCAGGTTAAATAATTTCCATCATCTCGAGTATAAATTGAGCAAGACATAATATTTCTTCCAAGATTACGTGTCGGCGATTAATTCAAACAAAATTATCAAAGCCAATAAATACTGTGGACTGTGGCTCGTGGATGTTAATCCTGACACGAACGTGGCAGGTGACCGGTATTTCGGTCGTAAATTTCGGCCGCTTTTTGGGCCCTTCACAGATTTGGTCCTCGGGATTAGGATATGTGGCATATTTTGTGTAACAGTGAGTCTCGAACCGAAAAAGGGAATGATAAGAATTACGAATTTCTTCAACTATTTGCTTTCATTCGTTTGGAGAAGATATGTATACTACCGATATGTCTATTAGGATTTGAAGAACATGCGGCAGTTAACTTACCTGATTCGAAAATATGAAATTAATTTAAACTGTTGCAATCTGCACATCCTTTAACGTCACAATTCACTACCAGAGTCATGTACACTGTACCTACTACATCTACAAAATACCGAATCCAAAAATGTTTTGTTTTGAGTGAACATCAACACACGCAAAAAAGGCTATGAAAGTATAAACATCTAAGAAGATTAGAATCGTAGATTATGTTTTACTTTTCAATACGATTTTTTTATAGTGTAAATTTAAAGCTCTCACAAATTACAATGATTGTGTTTTATTGTTTTGTAAGTTTATGTGTAATGTGTACCTACATATCGTTAGATTGTAGTCAGAAAAAGGCCTTAAACCGCTTTGGATCCCGCCCATTTCGTAATGATCCCCTAAACATTTGTTAATACGCGCCCAATGGCTTTTTAATGGACGTTTTTTGCTTCTTTGTCCTACCCTAGATTTTTGCCTTTATAGGAAATCGTATTTAATGTGGTTGTAAATTACTTACGATTGCTGAAGCACCTGCTTCTGGCTCCTCGGTAAACATTAAACACAATGCCGTGTCTTTTAATACGGTTGACTCATACATGTGACAATGGTTTACAAAACATTTGGAGAAAATTATGCAATAAGTAAAGTTTGATATTGCTTCTGCACTCGCGCTTCTGAATATGAGACGAATAAAGGCAATATCATCAAGTAGCTAACTTAAACAATAACTGTCATGCGGTCTTTTTAACCGACTTTTCCAAAAAGAAGGTTATCAATTCGTCACTTCGTCGATTTGATTTTTTTTTTTAGAGGGCATACATGTCAGCTGGTACAATAGAATTACATCAAAATCTGTAAGGTAGTTAGGGGGTGAAATTGGTTTTTAGTTTTGAAAAATTATTGTCATACACAGATTTTGTATTCTAGCGTTATAATGCTTCTTACTTATGTTACATTATTAAGGAGTAAGTATAATTAATAAGGACATAAGTGAGGACTTATGTCTCGATTAACGTAGCGTCAGACACTTAGATCGTAAACATATACCGACGACTTAACCAAAACACAAGGAGACGCTCTGGACCCCCTGGCGCCAACTGACAGTGGCTGCACGCGCCATCATCAAATCCGACAAGGATGAATTTCAAATCATCTTGGACGTTCATAACTTCGCGCGTAAAGAGATCTCAGTAAAAACCGCAGACGTTTCACTAAGAGCTAAGTAAATGAAAAAAGACGAAACAAAAACAGGGGCCTGGCAAGAGGCCGCTTTTAATCTTTAATTTTGGAAAACCTTAGAACATCCACGTCTAACAATGGACTTCAAGCAGCTGAAGCTAAAACGTTTGTCTTCAAGTCTTTATTAGAACGGTTGTCTTCAAGTCTTTATTTTCTTAACCTCCTTATATGTTTTCACATTTAATTTTTCGTTCATTTGTTAGAAAATTTTCTCTTGGCTTTTCCTACTTCTCTTTTTCTTTCTGTTTTTCCTTCAATTATTGTTTTAAAGAACGCATCGTGCTGTCATAGATGAGCGAACATTTTTCCTCTTCTATTTTCTATAATTTGTAGTATTTGTCTTATCTCTTCCACAGTCCCTAATACCTTCTCGTGTGCCGACTGCCGTACTTACATGGGTTTCGAATGTTTAGCGTGGTCTGATTTGTGTTGTATGTTTGTTTGCTGGCCACTAGTGTATGCATTGGAATTGTACACATCCTAGTCACGATATGTTTGGATTTCGCTGTTGAATATCACTGTTTCATTGTTATTTATTTAGCTTACTGCTTGTATAATATTTGAAAGTTACAGATTTTCTGATAAAAATGATCACAAAAATTACAAAAATCAAAAGTAAACCTTCATAATAACCTAAAAATTAACTTAGGATTTTTTAGGTTTTTCGTGGTTTTACCGAAAAAGTGGCAATCTTTTAAAATATACAATATGTAACAAATACCCTGTCCGATCCTTTGTGGGAGCAAATCAGACCGTCAATAAAAACCACTTTTCCTATGGTACCAATGCTTAATACTCGAAGAGAAATCGTCATTTTCATAAAAATTTACGGGCCGGCCGAACACTTTTGTATTAAAATGTCGATTTTCTTTCGAGTTTCAAGCATTGGTCCCATAGAAAAAGTTGTTCATATTGACGGGAAGTCAATATGAACAACTTTTGTGGTGAAACAAAACAAACATCTGAGTTGCTTCTATAAGGATCGGACAGGGTTTTTGTTACATATTGTATAAGATTGAAGATTGAAATAAAGGAATCGTCAAAAACTGTTAACTTGTTAACTGACATTGCATTGACCTACCTACTTACTAATAAAAGCCTGAGTATAGTTTCTACTATTTCAATTCTTACCCCTACCCCGTTACTGAATACCCTAAAAGAAATACGTGATAAAAAATTCTACATCCATATCGAACCTGTGCACAAAATTTCACTAGAATCGGTCGAGAATTGCGACCTGTAGGCGAGAACATACAGACGACTGACAGACAGACAAAAGCATTTTTTGGCCTATCCCTTCAGACGCTTCAAGAAAATAAAAAAGTAACAAATAATATTTCTCAATTATATCTTTAATTTTAATCGCCTACTAAGTACTGTAAATATGATGACGTCAGTTAATAGAAATCTTTAATTTAATGCCCCGCAGCGGCTTCGCCTTCAAATGGATGAAAACATAATAAATTTCGTGGTTGGACAAAGTATATAATTCGTTTAATCACATTTTAATCAGTTCAAAGTGTCAACGCCCTGCTAGAAGTCGACGATGAAGTTATTTCAAAGTTATTGACAAAGACTTCTTTACAGGGTGTTGCGGAAACGAGAAATAATCCTCGACGTGTTTATGTTGTGTTTGAGAGCGGCTTACTTATAAAAGAAATTGCTAATCATCTTCTTATGAATGTTTTATACGGTTAACTCACATTTGTTTTGATCAGTTTAGACGGTCATCATCTGGGCGAGTGTTAGGAGCGGCGACCCGACGGTTTCGCTGCCCTCAAAGCACTACTAATCTATGTGAGTAAACCCTATAACATACTTCTTCGTAATTATTTTAACTAACGTAAGTTAATAATATTACTTTGTTTTCCGTGCTTTGGAATAAACGTCAAGCTATGTCAGATGCCTTTAGGCAAAATGAAAAATCTTACACCAGTGCCGGCAACTCACACACACAAAAAATCTCTGTCTATCCTTATGGTTGACTGGGAGAGAACGCTTTTAGAAACAACTGAACATTTTGGAACAATAAAGTTAAAAAAAATGGAAGTAACAGTTAATCCTCACAAGTCTACGGAAAGAAATGGATTTAATAGGGTAGTATCCAGGGTCAAAAATTAATTATTTTGTACAGATAAGAGACTAAAACGTCACAAAATAATGTCACTTGTTATTGATCATATCCATTTTCAACGTGATTTTAGATTTATTGTTTAAGAAAAACCGATAATAGGAGCGCTATTCGACTCCAAGAAACTATGACGTCACTCCGTGCTATTTCATACAAATCCCACAGACGATGTTTGGCTTGACGTTTAGAAAAAGTTTCTGATTTGACTTGTTGGAAACAAGCGGATTGTGTCCGTTGATAGTAATAGTATCATCATCATCATCATATCAGCCACAGGAAGTCCACTGCTGGACATAGGCCTCCCCCAAGGATTTCCAAAACGACCGATCGGAAGCGGCCTGCATCCAGCGCCTCCCTGCAACCTTACTCAGGTCATCCGACCATCTAGCAGGTACGCACCTGCTAAATGTCCTACGCTGCGCTTGCCGGTACGAGGCCGCCATTCGAGAACCTTTCTCCCCATTGGCCATCAGTTCTTCGCGCTATGTGCCCCGCCCACTGCCACTTCAATGAGCTAATCCGCTTGGCTATATCGGTGACTTTCGTTCTCCTACATCGTTATAGTGATAGTATGCCATCAGTCATTTAATAAGTTTTCCTACATCGTTATAGTAATAATATGCCATCAGTCATTTAATAAAGTTTAATTGAGACATTCAAATTATGATATTAGTGTTGTGTACAATGGAATTATAATAACACAGTTCGGTCGGTGTAGTGTGCTGTTTGAGCTATTTTCTTGGGGCTCGAAAGGGGTACTTAACTGATTGTTTATTCATCAATAATACTTGGTTTACAATGTACTTACTGGACACTTTATGTCACATCGCATTGCCTATTAAATTTCATGTTATAAACTATCATATCTTTATCCTTAATAGAGGAGACAGAGCATTTCGGGTCTTGTGGCTCGGAGATCGCCCAGGGCCGCAAAATAAAACCCAAAGGCTTAAGGTTGAACAGGTCGATACTTTTTCTATACAAACTTCGGAGGGGATTTCCTCCACTGTTTGACATTTTACATGCAAATTTTAACATGAGATGCGGCTTAATTATCGAAGATTTTAATAAACTTTATTTTTATGCAGTAGTTTGTACATAAAGCCCCTTTTCTCAAAGGACTTTACGTATGTTTATACGCGCTCGGTTTACTATAAATTATCGTGCATTTCACCTCACTGCTTCGCCTGAACACAATGTCTTCACGTCAAGTGCTATCTCACCTAAGACAGCATGCTTTTAGGCCGTGGCCTGTGTGAGTTCGAGCCCGCTTCTAGTTCAACCTTAACGGGGAATTTAAGCGTGATTGTGGGCGAGAAGTTGAAATAAGAAATGGAATGATGGGTGTTAGAGGCATCGCCTAACTCAAAATGCTCTGTCTGTCACATTTGAGATAGAAACGTGCTGTTGTGTGTAAACATGTTAGTGAGTCTTAGAGCGAAATACGCTGAAATAATTTAGAAGTTGTTAATATTTTCAGTAAATTTTGTTAGAGAGGTAAACCACTTATTTATGTCAAAAATAGTACTTACATAAATTTTCAAAACTTAAAACCGACTTCACCTCCCTCCCAAACTACACAAGCTATTTTAAAAAAGAAAGTCTATGGGACGACGAGACAAGTATACCCTTTCAAACACAAAAAGAATTTTCCAAATCGGTCCAGGCGTCTTTGTTTAATGGTGATGAAATGATGAACATACATAAAAAAGAAGATCGCGACGAATTGATAACCTCCTACCTTTTGGAAGTCGGTTAAAAATAAAAACCAAAATTCGTATCAATTTCGTATTCAATTATAAAAGTGATAAAGTAAAAAAGGTGACACCGTGCGTGTTGGGAATTTCGGAACACCCGAAGTTCATGCTGACGATTACAAAATAAACACGACAATTTGGACAAAAAGTGGAGGAAAAAAGGCAATCGTTCCGAGACAACGAGTACCACCCAGTAGTTTGATAGTAATCAATTTTGGACTACAATTACAAGTTGAAGTCGCCCGCCGCGTCTGTCTGTTTTTGTCTGCTGTCGAGTAAATAGAACTTTCGGTTTAATTTTGATGAGTTGGGGCTTACGGCTTTTACCGACGATTCGAGCCATAGACTAAGATTTTTTTAGTGCGTAAAAAGACCGCTGAAGCTGAGTGTGACAGATAATACGATACCCGTCACCCTCACAAGAGCAAAAGAGGCAATCGATTAGACAATGAGACAAAATCAGCTAAACGAAGTCGCCAACAGTATCGATATGAACTGTTGCTTCTTGACTGAGTTCACAAGGGCTACACTTTTTGTTTTGTGTTATAATTAGACGAGATAGATGTAGATATATAAGCATAAACTGTACGCTTAGGTTAAGCCTTTAATAATAGTGTATAGATACTTTTAGTAAGAAGACGTAATAAACAAGAACATTTGACATCTACCGGGATTTCATGAAATCCCTAGGGATTTCGTGAAATCCCTGATTTCCACATTTCTTTGTGACGTATACACATATATTGAACAATAAACAACAAGTTTTCATACAAAAAGTAATAAACCATTGGCGGCCTGGCTCGAACATCGTGACACTAAAATTGGATTATTCAAATTGTAAACTATGTTAATTTTTACTTATCTTGGAAAGGTGGTATCGTATTGCTAATTGCTTTACCGATAGTTCGTGTAGTAAGTACAAATATAACCATTTTAACGTCATACAAAAATATTTCGTTTCTGGTGTCATTTCACTATTTTGAACACGCTGCTGTCTTGCACGTTTAGATCTATGATTCGAGTCTCGGTAAGAAAACCTTCGACACTGGTAGATGACAGTGACAGTTCGTGACAGCAGCGACAGTCAGCGAAAGTAGACGACTAAAGCCGACTGTTGCCGACCAGGATCGTTCATCTATCTGAAATTCTAAGCCCTTACAAATAATTAAAAACAAGGGGATGGGTGTCGTTGTACACTTGGGGAGAACGACGTTCCTTGCTGCAAAATCGAAAGCTTTATAAACACTTAATAAAAATTTATTCAGTTGTGTTTTGTAAAAAACTAATTAAAACTTAATTTCCCGACGCCATTTAGGATTCCAAAAAGTTTAGCTTCGGATTCCGCGACATAAAAATACTTTTGGTACCGAGTTTTAGTCAAATAGTAGGTAGTTGAGAATAGTCGGCCGACTGTCATACTGGACTCCGAATTTTAAAATATCGATGTACGGAACTTCGAAAGTTTCTGTATGGAACTTCGAAATTTACTATGCAGAAACTTTCGAAGTTCCGTACATCGATATTTTAAAATTCGGAGTTCAGTATGACAGTCTAGTCGGCCATCTTGGATAAATGACAAAATCGCTCACATACAACTAAAAATTAAAATAATCGTTCCGTGTATGGTATCAAATGACAGGGCTTAAATACACATTTTAAAATATATACATTACAAGCTGTTTCCCACTGCTGTGTTTGCCTTAACTGAATAAACTTACTTTTCAGCAAAAAATCTTTCCGGGCTCAGGTTTTAGTTTTTAGAACGATACATTATTCCATAACAAACTGCACGCGTTCAAGTAATGTTATGTTTGTTCTCATACAAATACATACTAGCAAAATATTGACAACAACGTTCAAATTCGTACACACCTACTAACAACTTCCAAGGCCGCATGTGATTAAGGCTATTAGCCTGTAGATACTGAACAAACAACGAAATGTCTACAACCCGTCTGCCTGCACTAACACTAGATCTCGATACCAATGAACCTCTAAAATAGGGAACATGCATGAAAAAAAATATGTGTCATCTAACCAGTTTATCCATAAATATTCAAAAATAAAGTACTAACTGTGAAAACAGAATAAAAATTGATTGAAAAACAAACGAGATATAACGATTATACGAAAATATGTCTATCTCACTCGCAGAAATGCTATTTTATATGGCAAATGTATGGATGATATGGACTTTGACGTCACCAGTCCATATCGGAATTCTCTTTCCAATTGAAACTTTGAAGTATCACATCTCGGTCGTTAATAAAGATATTTTATAATTTCTTTCACATTTGTTTATTGTGGTTAATAAGGATTTTATTACGCTAATAAAAAATACGTGCATATTCCCTATTATAAATGGGTACTGTTAGGAAAATAAAACGTCACAAAATAATGTCACTTGTCATGATCGTATCCATTTTCAATTCGATTTTGGATTTATTATTGCAGAAAAACTGATATTAAGAACGCAATTTGACTCTAGTAAGTATGACGTCATATCATGCGTCTTAATTTCATACAAACTACTCAAATCCTATAATTTCGACAACTTAAATCCGATACTTTTTTCTAAACGTCAAAACAAACATTTTCCATGGGATGTTTGTTTTGACGTTTAGAAAAAAGTATCGGATTTGAGTTGTCGAAAACTAGCGAATTTTAAGTGTGAATTCACTAAATATGTGACACCTTTATCCAAGATATAGTAAAAACGATCTCTTTTATAATTGGACCTATTAGCTGATCCAATTTTCTGTAAGATAATTTTTTTTTTATATATTTTTAAATACTGAGCAGCTCGTATGACAAACAGTGCGGGTGCGGCTTCTCTCCACAGACGATGTCCGACCTTTTATCATGCCCGAGATGACCAAACACCTGGATGACTTATATGCCGCCTCCGACAATGCAATAGAGGTGGCCCAAATCTAGTCCACTAAAATATAAACAGACCATCGTCACGAAAAGAAGAACCGAATTAAAAACAGGAGGAGTTTATCCATTGTTCGGAATCTTTTTTATGTATGTTCACCGATTATTTGAAGACGGCCCGGACCAATTAGTAATTTTTATTATTGGAAAGGGCAGCCTTTTCTATTGGTTTCATAGACATTTTATGAAATCGTTTTTTTTTATGTTATAGGGCGGCAAACGAACGAGCGGGTCACCTGATGGTAAGTGATCACCGCTGCCCATGGACAACTGCAACACCACTGTTGTAAATGAAACAGAAGCGTTGCCGGCCTTTCAGGAAGATATAGACTCGTTCTTTGAAGGTTTCAATGTCGTATCGGTCCGGGAACACTGCTGCAGGAAGTTGATTCCACAGTTCGGTCGTACCTGGTAATGTGGTGTAGATGAAATTTTAATTTCGATTGTGAAGTTTTTGTTATTTTATATGTTTAGAGTACGTAAGTATGACTTGAAAATAAATTTCACGGTCGTTTGGCAAAGGATAGAATTTAGCATTTTTTATGAATAATGTGTTTGTCGATGTCGTAAAAAACCAAAACCCAATTTTTGGCCAAACTCAAAATGCATAGCGTTAAGTTCTATAGAATCATAATGCTAATATTATTTTATATCCCCATAACAAAATGTTTAGAACCACTAGACAAGGGAGAACGTAATGATAAGTAAAACAACAACCAGTAATTTGGAGTAATAGCGTGCTTGTTTTTAGTTAGAACAACGCCTTTAATTACTAATTCGTATAATTACACCCAGTTAACGCACTAATAGCTTTCAATTACGATTTCTGGGGGCTTTGGTCCGGAATCACTTCATTTTTTGTGTTATAAACTGGGATTTACAAAAACATAGTACAGATGCGAAGCTGATAAATTTACGATAATAAGAAAGAAGACAAGTAGTCATTATTAAAAAAAAAATACCGACTGCCTTTTCATATACCTTGTGTCACTCTCACAGTAGATACGAATCTAACGTCACCTCTCAGTCTATAATCCGTCGAGCCGTTCAGGCCGTAGAGCATTTGAGTTTAGCGCCGAAAATCCGCGATTTTGTTTTTATTTTTTTATTTTGATATACCTAGTGCCGTAGAGCATTTGAGTTTGGCGCCTAAAATCCGCCATTTTGTTTTTTCTTTTAATTTTGATGTACCTAGTGTCACTCTCACAGTAAATACGAATCTAATGACACCTCTCAAGCTAAAATCCATCGAACCGTTCAGAATGCAGAGCGTGCCAACCTATACATACAAACATACCCTCGAAAAACATATCCCTCCTTCTGGCGCAGTCGGGTAAAAACATAGTACAGAAGCGAAGTTGTTAAATTTAAGATAAAAAGAAAGACAGTTAATAGATTCAAGTGTTACTTTGCAGGAGACAAAGTTACATGCTCCTTGATTTGGATTAATTTGTGTGTCTCTGGTGGCAGAAGCACTCAAATAATCCAAATGAAAGTGTATGAACAAGAAATAAGGAAAAACATATATGCCTGACAAAAAGTTTAAAGCTTATGTAAAGAAGGTACTCTGTGAGAAGGCTTATTATAGGACCGATGACTATCTTAAAGACAACAAAGTCTGGCTTGAGCTTGGCGCGGGTCCCTCTTAAAGGTTTGTATACTCAGAAATGGTCATAATCTGGTACATTAAGTACATACTGAATTTACAACTTGATTTGACATTATTTCAAAATTTCGACATTAAAAAAATTAATTTAAATTATGACAACAAACAATGTATACTCTGTCCACATATCAACTATAAATATTAATTTCATTGTGAGTTGACGTTCTTGGAGAAAATGCTGCAGTGCAGTTTGTTACCGCTTCTTCTGCACTAGCGCTTTTGAGGCGGCAGTAAACTTAGTTCTAAGTAACTTTTTGACGTCAACAATTATTGTGCAATAAAACAAAGTGACGATTATTAAGAGATATTATAAATATCCTATGATAATAAAGATATATTTGAATTGAATTTGAATTGAATTGAATATTTTTTTTTAAACCAGCTTTTATCTAAATCTATGAACTTAACCCTTTCACCGCAAACGTCCGATTTATCCGACAAACATTGTCGTGCCCATTCCGCGAGCGTCGGATATTTCCGACAAAAAAATGCCCGTTTTGCACATAACTAAAGTATCCACACCCCTTTTCGGTTGTAGGTATTTATTTTAGATTTACTAACCCTCGCGCTGGGGTCACGACCACTGATTAAAATTCTCGCGGTGAAAGGGTTAATGAAGTTTAAAGAGATCCTCAAGACGAATCAAACGAGCCCAAACTCGATGGGGTTGCGTCTTTTCATTACTTCAGATCAGCAGTCAGACCAGCTCCATGTCATCATAATATTGCATTGTCACGCGATATACGTATGCATGCAAAATTTGCAAAAACAGCCGGACGTGGGTCAAATATAACTTGCAAGATTTGATTACTTACAGACAGACAGACAGAAAAACAGACAACGGGACTGAAACTAAATAAAAGCTTGTAAAAAAAGCCGTTTTTTGATCAAAAGATTTCGATTGTAGGATTAAAATGATTATCGTTCAAAGTGCCCTGATTTTGCACTCAAGAATAAATTCTAAATCGTGTACGGGTTTGTTAAAAAGAAAAGAAGACTTTGTTCTTGAGCATTGACAACAACCCACAAAAAAAGTAAATCTGTACCTATAACCTCCGTGGCGTAGTGGTCATCATAGTAGTCCGCCACCCAGCGGTTCCGGGTTCGATCACCGGTTAGGGCAAGTTGGGAAATGGCCTTTTTCAAATGGTCCTGGGTCTTGGATATTTATCTATATATGTATTTGTTGTCAAATATAATATCGTTGAGTTAGTATCCCATAACACAAGTCTCAAACTAACTTTGGGGCTAGCTCAATCAGTGTAATTTGTCCCTATATATTTATTTATACACGGTGTTTTTAAAATCATTGGCATCCTTTCTACTGGTGAAAGTACTCATGAATATGAGCAACTTTTTGTATGGGACCGACTCAATCCAACCGAAATAGGAATCACACATAGTGGAGTGACAACCAGTTATTATTAACTTCTACGACCAACGTTTTCTCTTCGCCTCTGACCCCATGGAAGACCATGCCATACTATGAAGTTCTACCTCTTTACTTTTAATAATCTATGCAGTTAACTCAGATCTTTTTAATCTATCTACAATTACCTTATATTATAGGCTGGGACTACGAATTACTCTCGAATAAGAGTCATCGGTCTTTCATTATCATTTTTTATTTCGTTCTATTTCCTTTTTGTCAATACAGAACCTAAATTAGATCACCTGTTTTGTCTTAGCTATTTTGAGTCCAAATTGCTTTGAGAATAATGGCTACGGCTATTGAACTTTAGCTTCAAAGCCTAGAGGTTATTAATAAATAATAATAAATATATAGGGACAAATAACACTGATTGAGCTAGCCCCAAAGTAAGTTCGAGACCTGTGTTATAGGATACTAACTCAACGATACTATATTGTATAACAAATACATATATAAATAAACATCCAAGACCCAGGACAATTTGAAAAGGGCCATTTTCCAACTTGCCCTGACCGGGGATCGAACCCGGGACCTCTGGGTGGCGGACTAGCATGGTGACCACTACGCCACGGAGGTCGTCAATATTGATTTTATAAATTCATTTTAAACCGTTTGATTATTATAAATTGACTATAGACGGTATTTATTTATATATTTTTCATATATTTCTTTCATGATAAACTAAAAAAAATACTTAAACAATTTTCTTCAAGGTATTTTGTTAAATAGTACGTCGAAATGAAATCATTAAGTCGAGATATGTAAAGATTTCATGTTTAAATTTTGTGTACCCAAACCTAAAAATAATGTTAATTACTGTACGAAAAGCATTTCATCAACTTCACTTTACAATTTTGGCATATAAAGCCTTAACCCTATATTCATAAAAAATACAAACGGTTGCTAAATCTATTTAAGTTAAAATATGTTTTGTCTCGTTCTTTCAATGTCAATATGTTCAGTGTATTAAAATTTAAAGAGGAAAAGGGACAAAACATGTTTTAACTGCAACAGGGTTAGCAAACGGTTGTTATTTTTTATGTATTTGAGGGTTACTCAATAGGGTTTCAACATCCCCAATTCGATACCTCCGCTGCTCCGAGTAGCCAGAGGAACCTCGCGATCCTATCCCCCCGCATTCGTCGTAATCGAATACGTAGGCGTAGGAACATTAGCTCGTTTACTAGGTACCGCCCGGCGGAACTTGGACGATTTGCGTCCTAAGTAGGCCCTTCTGGCACCGTAGCTCGGCCCTTCCGGCAAAACATGGGTGTTGCAGCACCCCAAATTTGCTATAACCCGTAGCGCGCCCAAAGCCGAGGTTTCCCCCTTGGGAGCACTTTGCGCTGCTGATAGTAGTTTTTAATATAGGAAGCCGGGCCTCTGACTCGCTCCTCAAACCTTGTCCGGTGAAGTAGGAAATGCCGTGCGAGGCATCCTATGTAAGTCAAAACAAAAAAAAGTTCCGACATCAAAATGAACGCCCCTAAAACTGACACCAGACACCTCTCGTTAGCGAAAATAAGAGTCCCCATTGTTTGCATGGCGACGAGCCCGCGGCCTGAAGGACGAAATAACCATTCATTTATTCATAGTGTACCTATATTTACATATTTTAATGCCCTCATTTATTTTTTCAGGAAAAACAAACGCTGAGGGAGAAAATTGTGTCTGAAGAGACGTTGCGTTTTTTTTTTTTTTGGTAACGACTCAAATGCCAAACTCACGATTTCGATGCGTAAATAAAAATTAGGATGGTAACTGATTCTGAGATTATTATAACGAGAACAAACGTGTATATGTACACGATATCTTCACAATTTTTAAACCGATTCTGATGATTCTTTTTTTATTTAATAGTACCAAGTTGGTTCCATATTCATTTGGTGAAGATATGATGGAGAACTTTGGAGATATGAAAAAAACTCCTGAGAAAAACTGAAGTCAGTAGTTTTCTTTTTGTTAAAATTTTTATTATTATTAACTGAAAACATTTTCTATATCTTTTCCATTTTTTTTATAAGTACATAGGATTGAGGAAGTCCAGCAGTGGACTACTTAGACCGCTGGTAAAGACAATACATATATCCTCGACCTAGTCTTGTCGCATCATTTTAGCCGCATAATCTTCCAAGGATTTCCAAAATGACCGATCTAGAGCGGCCTGCATCCAGCGCTTTCCAGCGACCTTAGTCAGGTCGTCAGACCACCTTGTGAGTGGGTGTCCTACGCTTCACTTGCCAGTACGTGGTCGCCATTCGAGAACCTTTTTGCCCCATCGGCCGTCGGTTCGTCGCGCTAGTTTACAATGTTTACACATAACCGTTGGCGTGGCTGCATAAAAACAAAGCCCCGTTTCGAAGCTAGCGCTTGGCGCCCCGTAACCACCCGTGACTATTTATCTATTTACGCACCACAGTAAAAACATCGTAAACATTCCAGCAAACTATTGTTGTAGAAACGTTTTTACGATTGTTTTGTATTGCGCGTACTTGCTATGTAGTATAGTGCGGTTCGAACAACTTTATAGCTTTTCATTTATTCATATATGAGCAGAAAGAGCTCAGGGCCGTGATGGTGGGCGAGATGGTGCAAAAAAGGAATCAAAATAGTGATGGGTTGATAGACGCATCACCAGAAGTAACATGATTCGCCCATTCTCTCGATCATCTTTATCATCCGAGCGTATTCCCAGCGGCAACGCTTCAGAGTCCGGGGTCTGCTAACTGCCCTAGGAGATTTGACGAGGTTACTGGTTTTTAAACACAGAGCGCCTGCCATCTGACCTCCGCAACTCAAAGGGCAAAACCAGAACCAATCCTTGGATAGGTTTCATGAGCAAACGCTAGATGGCGTTCGGGACCCACAGTTTATGCGTGCTTTCCGAAACACGGAATCATCATTCTTTTCGGATAATTAGATGATTCAAGCTTGCAATATCCTAATCAGTGGAAGCAACTTTTCACAAAGCATGCTTCCCAGTGGGATTCGAACCTACGACCACCGGATCACAAGGCCAGCGCCTTGACCACTGGACCACGGAAGCAGTCTTAATCTCTTGATAAAACGCTTACTTCGTTATGAATATGTTTAAGCAACTTCAAAAAAAGGTTGGTCAAAAAGTAGGTTATCAATTCGTCGCGATCCTTTATTTTATTTTTTTATGTATGTTCACTGATTACTCGAAGACACATGGATCGATTTGGAAAATTATTCTTTTGTTTAAATGGGTATACTGTCCAGGTGGTTCCATAGTAATTTTAATAAAATAGTGTAGTTTGGGGGTGAAGTCTTTTTAGTTTTGAAAAAAAATTATATATGTGTTTCTGGTGTAAGTAAATTCAACAGCTGCAGTCTACCCAGGGACTCTATTTCAACATCGCGCGTTCCCGGTTACAACTCCAGCCGTGCAGTCGAAGAACCAGGAGTCCACATTCCGGCATTTTCTTCTCCAATTGTTGTTATGAAAAAATCCATCCTTTTAGCCAGTTCGCTACTCGGAGGTTCTAAGGTCCCATAACACAAGTTTATTACTTTCTTTGAGGATAGCTCAATATGTTTAATTTGTCTTTATCTATTCTTCTAGTCTTTTTTTACTTTGCTGTCTATTCACAAATTTTTAATATAAACGATTGAGTATTTATAAATTATTTGAGGTCAGCTCTTTCTGTACATACAAGGCTGTCGTGGTAGACACATCGTCTGCCAACTGTCTGTCTAGATGTGCTTTTTTGCTAATATCTCTATTAACACAAGCAAATACTATGAAAAAGCACAAAACGATACATCAAAAGCTTAGAACCACACACACGCCAGTTTTTCAAACATTTCCATTAGTTCAAAATATGTTGTTAAGGCATGTTAAGGCTAATCGGCTTCCTGCGGTGAAAACAAAAAGCAAATATAATTGCGCGAGCAAATTGCCATCCGTAAGCACGGTTCATTAATAGTTAAAAATTATGACCAGCCTCATGAACGGGTAGCATGCAATGCATGTGGATCCTAGACAAGACATGGAAATAGATATGTAATTCAACGGGGCAAGCATTTCTTTCTTAGGCGCTGGACACAGAAAAGACGTAACAAGCAGACAGGGCACGGACATGGCATAGACGGGGCGCCGTCGCGACTTTTAAAAACAGATAGAAAAGACGAGGTACGGACGTGACAGATACAAACAAATCCGTATCTATGGCAGCACCGCGACACGCGAATCCCCCCCGTCCCCCCCCCACATCCGCCCACAACACCCCGATTCGCCCGGTCGTGCCTGTGCCCCGTCCGTTCTGTGTGTTCTACCATAGGACACAGATGCGTAAGCGTCATGTCTTTTCTGTGTGTCCAACGCCTAACTTGACATTTAATGTAAATATAATGCCACCAAAAACATACATTTGAGAATGGAAGCCAGGTTCAAAATCCGTCAAAAGAAAGGAGATCGAATTCTTAAGAAAATCCTGAAATTGATTTATAAGAATCTTTAAATTTGACCTGGCTAGTTTTACAAGCTATTCTGATATTCAGAAGAATAGGACCTTAAATTTTAAAACAATAACGTTCCTTTAACGTATAGATGATAAGTCGATTAGCCATATATATAATTATAGGCATGATAAAACAAGCAAAGTCAAATTTTAGGATTCATATCAATAAATTTCAGGATACTCTACAGATCTTGGTTACCATTTAGATCTAAATTCTTTAGTCGGATTCTGACCTTGGCTCTCACATAAAAAAAAACCGCTTCTTAGCTATGTTTTATGAAAATCGGTTCAATCGTTTTAAAGTTATTGAAGATTAACGCTTAAAAGTCAGGGCTTTCTCGAGCAAATAATCATCTTTTATTTGCTAGAGAAAGCCCTGGCCCTGAGACAGACATCAAGCCGTTCCTATCGATACGGCTTCCGCTACTCCTCACTAGATGGCGTTTTTGACAGTTTGGGTTTTTAGGGTTCCGTAGTAAACTAGGAACCCTTATAGTTTCGCCATGTCTGTCTGTCCGTCCGCGGTTTTACTCAGCGACTGTAAGTACTAGAAAGCTGTAATTTAGTATAGGTATGTATATTAATTATGCGGAAAAAGTTGTAAAGTAAAACATTGAAAAAAAAAATTATTTTAGGGTAGCTCCCATACAAGTAAAGTCAAAAGTCAAGTTTATTTTGTCGACTAACCAATCATGTCGTATCGTTAAATAGGTCTTTTAAAAATATTATTAGCTTGCAAACATCGTTTTTCGATTTAGGGATCCATTTCTGAAATATTTGGTATAAAGTGAACATTTTTGTTAGAGTCAAGTGTCCCCCCCCCCCCTCTATCTGTTAAACGGTTATATATGGACACGTGAAAAAATTGTCGTGTCACAGCTATAGCAAATATAACGAAATTTAAACGAAAACTATCAGAGCTAAGTAGGGTTTACAAATTAAAAAGTTATAGGCGATCAACTTATAAAATGTATTCGGAAAAGAAAATTTTATACAAATTCAATAGAAAATTAGTTTTCAGACGTCTTTAGTGGCATGAACTCAAAATTGGCATTCGTAACTACGGAACCCTACACTGCGCGTGGCCCGACACGCACTTGGCCAATTTTTTTAATTTGCCTGGCAAACAAACTTGGTACTCTTCGATTTACTAGAAAGTTGATACCATATTGCATAGTCTATTCACCGTAGCTCTATGCTGAGGACCGTTAAAGTACGTTGGGGCAAAATCGACGGAATTTATTCACCCCAGCAAGAGCGGTCGAGAGATCGCATTTCCATCGGCACGGGGGAAATGAGGTACGAGGGGCAATGAGGAAACACTAAATCGATGTTGGATCACTGTGATAATAATAATAAGTTCTGCTTTTGGCGGGAACGCCACATTACATCAACAGCATCAACTCCTCTTTCCTCTAAATTATGTAAGCCTTAACTATATTTATTAATGACGAGTCCTGGTGACCTGTAATACAGGTTCTTCGGAAACCTAGCACGGGCACCAGCTCTCCACTTTTTACACACTTCTTTACCTTTTAATGTATGACTTTTTTACCTATTTATGCTTGTATTAGTTTTATACTCAGTTTTAAGATAAATTGTGGAGGAAATAAAATAAACATTTATTATTATTATTATTACAGGGCCTTACAGTGTAGATCTTTATCCCCACGCAAGCCTTTCATCCAGGATAAAAAGACGAGCTGTTTTCCTCAGACACACAAAAAAGTTCATCATCACCTTACAGGTCTTTCATAATCATATCGTCAGGTCTTTTTTAGGGTTCCGTACCCAAAGGGTAAAAACGGGACCCTATTACTAAGACTCCACGGTCCGTCTGTCTGTCACCAGGCTGTATCTTATGAACCGTGATGAATTTTTCACAGATGATGTTTCTTTTGCCGCCACAACAATAAATACAAAAAACAGGATAAAATAAATTTTTAATTTAAATATATATAAAGGTACTGAACCCTAAGTGCGCGAGTCTGATTCGCGCTTGGCCGGTCTACCAGAGTCATACTTGGCTAAAGCAGCCAAACGATTTGCCACGAATAAGTCTTCATGAAATAGAACAGGAACATGTATAACTTGCACCACAGTCGCCGGCGACATGAAGTGCTATTTCTGAAAGTGAAAGGTCACTCATCGCATAATTTCACCGCTAACAATAGGTGAAACTTCGTTTTCAAAATGAGGACTCCCGGAAATTAATAAGTAGCATTACCACGCCAAATCTGCAACGGCAATATTTAGTACCATAACAAAAAGTAAATAGTTTTGTTCTTTTCAAATGATTAACGAAAGTGGAAGTAACGACGCGAAAAAAGGTGTGGAAAAATCGCCAATAGATATGTACTCAAGGGGCTACCTGAATTTTCCGGGGTCTAGTGCTACCCCCATTTGAAATAAATCATTTGATAGGAAACAGAGACGTCATTTAAAATTTTGTCTTGACCAGGCACTAGAAAACCCTTCAAACTATTTTATAAACTATTGTTTACAATTTAAAGTGAGAATGTCAAGCTTTTCTACGCACATCCGCCAAAAGTGGCCGTTTTTAGCAATTGTGTGTAGAAAAGCTTCACGTCCTCACTTTAAACCGTAAACAGTAGCTCATAAAATAGTTTGAAGGGTTATCTAGTGCATCGTCAAGACAAAATTTTAAATGATGTCTCCGTTTTCTATCAAATCATTTATTCAAAAATTGGGGCAGCACTGGTCCCCGGAAAAATCATACCATTACCCTTAAGATGCAAACGGAACAAGAAAAACCTAATACATGACGATTTTTATATTTTTATATTTCTAATATATTTTTGGGTTATTATTTTGTCATACCCAAAGCGAATATATCATTATTTTATTTATTTATGTTCAGAGACAATAACTCTATATTTGAGGGGAGTGACAAAAAAAACAGCAGTTGTGATCCGATAAAATCTACGATAAATCGATGTCTGACTCAATGATTTACAATGTTCGTATATTTGGAAAAAAAACTGAGATTTAGTCTTTCCAGATGTGTTAATAACCGGCCAAGTGCGTGTCGGACTCGCACACGACCAAAATCTATAAAAAATCACTTTTGCTGTATGGGAGCCGGGAGCCCACTTAAATATTTATTTAATTCTGTTTTTAGTATTTGTTGTCATAGCGGCAGCAGAAATACATCATATGTTTAAATTTCAACTGTATAACTATAACGGTTCATGAGATACAGCCTGGTGACAGACAGACGGACAGCGGACTTAGTAATAGGGTCCCGTTTCTACCCTTTGGGTACGAAACCCTAAAAATTACCACTTTGCTGGAAAAAAGAAGGCGCCATTTTTAATAGTTGGGTATCTGGAAGTAGTCTTCGGGGGCTGCTATTTCTGACAAGCTAGATATAATAACCAAGGGTCGTGTTTCCAATCCCATATAGACTTTAAAGTCATGTCACAACATCATTTACGACCACGTTACGACGATGGCGTCAGACGCGGCATCCATCACACACTATCGGTCGTGAGTGAGAAGCGCATTGATTTCTCAGTCAATATTTATCATGATCGCACACTTTCCCACGGCGCGGACGCATCACTATATGCAGTAGCGTGCATTTCGTACAGACTCATAGAATCTGTCTACCCTGTGCCACCCTAATATAATATCGGATGCTAGCAAAAAATATATTTTGCTTGTTATACAATTGTTTTCGTGATTTAGGTAAGATTTGTGCATATCCTGTCAAAATATTTGTGTACGTCACTGACTGTACTCGTATGTGAACCATTTTGTCGGCGAAAAGCCTATAGGTGAAAGGTTCAACGATCTCTGTGGCCTAGTGGTCATCATGCCAGGCAAGTCACGCTGGAGGTCCCGGGTTCAATCCCCGGTCAGGCCAAGATGGAAAAACTTTGGGCTAATGTGCTTTACGTTCTCACTTTAAAAGTTTAAACTGTAAGCTAGTTCATAAAATAGTTTGAAGGGTTATCTAGGGCTAGGTCAAGAAAAAGTTTAAATTGATATCTTCGTTTCCTTTAAATAATTTATTTCAAATGGGGGCAGCACCGGGCCAAAAAAACTTCAAGTATTCCCTTAAATAAAGTTTCCAAAATGCGACATTCATTCACGTACCCTACATTCGTTTCTTTGGTACGTTTCTTTTCAGTTGCAGTTTTTATATTACTTGGAATTGGTACTTTTACAATTTATCAGACTGTCATTAAATTTAATGGTTGCAACAACCAAATTGTTAAAAATGAGGACAAATTCTACAAAGCAACGAATGCATTTCGGAAATTCCAATTCAACGTCCGGCGAAAAGACGATCGAAACGGTATTTTCAAAATCGCTAAACGGTCCGTGCAGGTGGTCTTACTTTTCACTTCTTATTTTCAAATTTGGAACGCTAAATATACAAAATGGCGGATGTTAATAGTGTATTAGCGTGTCAACGATCGCGGGTTGGACCTCGTCCAAATATATACGAGGAAATTAATTTTTGTCACCGTTTGTTACAATAGTGATGTTTAGTTACGATTCATTGGAGACTGATCAAAACAGAGGGCGCGGCGGCGCGTGGTAAAACCGCGAAATGACGCTAACGCACGAACGGCACTTGTATAGAGGGGATTAATATCTAACATGCACTTTTAGAAAACGAATTTACATCTCTTTCTGCCCTTTTTCACATGTTCCGGTTGCCGGTTACTCATTGGGTGTTATACCATCTACAAGTATCAAACTCAACGACCGATACTGTGAAAATGAGTTTCTTTCGGCGTTTCTTTTCAGCAGTGGTCGTTGCAAAGCGCTGCTGGTATCGGTATCTTTGTTTAAAAATAAATTAACTTTAAATATAAACTACACGTAATGTAAATTATACTTATTGACGTGTAAAAGTGCCTGTAAAGGTCTAATTACTGAATAAACATTTGAAATTTGAACTTTTTAATTTAAATGCAAACATTCTTATGGTGTACGCGTCCGGCGCCGTTAAAACGGTAGCCGGGAAACGAGAAAAGGAACAGTTTTTGGAAACAATTTTACGACTTTTTTTGACTGAATAATAGCTAGTTTATAAGCTATAAAAGTCACCGGATATGACAACGTGGAATTCACATTATAGAATAAAATAGGACTTGGCCGAAACAGCTGCTTTGATGCAAATTACTGCTTTCTTTTTACGCGTCGCGTGATCTATTTCCGACTTTGTTTGATCTATTGTCGTCAAAACTAGTGACATCTTTTAGTACTGAGCAGATTTATTACTGACAACATAAACTGACGTTTTGACAAACGAAACGGAACGGAAAAAAACTGCACTAATTCTCGATAACCGCAGTGAAAAAAATTCGCGCATACTGCGAATATGTCCCCTCCCTGTTTCTAACCGTCCCCATCCATCATAGCTCGAACAATGGTCTGTGAGCGGTTGAAATTTGCAGGAAACCGTGATTTATTCGAGATAACGGCCCGAGTCGATACATGAGGTATTGCAGAAAAAAAATTGTTAAAAAAAAACCAGTAACAATTAAGCTATATTGAGGAGTGCTCTGATTTATGTGCCGGTGACCCGCCCGTCTGGTGTGGCCGTATGGCTCCCGAGTCCAGATAGGAGTTTAGAAAAAAAAAATTTTGGAGGTAAAATTATTTATGGCTTTTAAGTTAAAGTAGGCAGGTGACGTAAATGGTTCAAGGATATTTAATTTAAGGGGGAACTTTTTTATACAACGTGGAAAGGACATAACCGTAATAAATCAAATTACGGGCTATATATACTATAGTATAATGACATTGAATTAACAACCAAAAAACAAAAAAAATACATTTCCATACAAATCATTACTAACAGTGACTTGGAATCACATTTTATTTTAATGGTAGGTTGAGGAAATCCAATGTCGTATCTCTCATATCAATATGGTGTCCATGATCATGGTATAAGTTAGTACCTACTTCAATTTAATTTTTTTACGTTATCATATTTTAAAAATGTAATTTTACTTTGATCATGTAAGTACTTGATTAAGTTAAAAAAAAAGTCAAGCAATAAGTCTAAATAAAAAATGCGCTTTCACCTACGCGCTATTTTTACCCGACTGCGCCAGAAGGAGGGTAATGTTTTTCGTATAATTGTTTGGTACGCTCTGCAGCCTGAAAGGCTCGATGGATTTTAGCTTGAGAGGTGTCGTTAGATTTGTATTTACTGTGAGAGTAACACTGGGTACATCAAAAAATAAAAAGAAACAAAATTAAAAAGGTAGTCGGGTTTTTTGTTTTCGTAATAATTACTTGTTGTTCTAAATCCTACGCACAATTTTACCAATCAATTGAATACGCACAAACCATAACTTTTAAGTGCGTACTTATGTAAGCCAATTAAAAATGTTCCAACGCAATTCATCACCTCCCAACAGTTATCGTCACACGAGTAGATACCGTATCGCAGTAACAACTAATTCTGTGCAAAAAAATTTGGTACTCACGTGTTATCACAGGATATCGAGTGATGAACCCAGCCAGACCTGCAACAAGAGTGGAATATTACCATTAAATGAATGAATACATATACAACATGTATCGAAAAGGGGATAACAACCCGAAAGGGGGTAAACATACTAAATAATGTGAACAATCATAAAATATCATAAAAAAATCTTCACCTCCATACAAAATTAAATACGTAAGATACAGTTGCAGTTTTTTTTTACGATTTCTGGGATGTACGTACGTGTATAGTAATTTCATAGTAAAAGTTGTTCACATTTATTAGTATGTTTACTCCCTTTCGGGTTGATATCCCCTTTCCGTTGTTACTCTTTGTACCTATACGGACAAATCACACAGATTAAGCTAGCCGCAAAGTAAGTTCGAGACTTGTGTTATGGGATACTAAATCAACGATACTATATTTTATAACAAATACATATATAGAGGGAGATACATATCCAAGATCCAGGCCAATCTGAAAAAGATCATTTTCCATCTTGAACTGACCGGGATCGAACCCGGGACCTCCGGTGTGACAGCCTGGCGTGGTGACCATTAGGCCACGAAGGTCGGCAAACCAAACCATTTCACACAAGGTAAATGGATGGTTCGATGGATATCAAATTAAATTTTATACTAAGGCAAGCGTCAGTTCAGTCATCACAATAGTCCACAAAAATAAATTTTAGCGTAAATGTTGGTTGGATTGAGAAGTTGTTTATTTTATAGCTGACTGAATTAAATGTCGCAAAATCGGACCGGTACCAGACCAGTGCGAAAAAGTTGCTTTGAAACCAAATACTATTGAACATAGAACCCCTTCCTTTTTTGAAGTCGGTTAAAAAGGAATCCTCTTGTGATGTCTCAAATATTTTGTTTTTAGACCTTCTACATATAATTTGAGCTAGCGTGAATGGTAGTTCATCTCGATTCACACTGGTATCCGTGATATATGGATGAGGTCCAAGGAAATGCCGCCCCAACCAGACCTGTTTATCCTGTTGAAAAGTCACCAAGAATGTATTACTCGTGCGTGTATGAGAGACCCGACTTATTTTGGCCGGGTGCAACGATGAAATCAAAGCTCAAGTGTTGAGCAAACATTCGACGTGTGTAAGTTACTTACGGCTAGACAGCCCTAATAGTCCATTTACACGATATTAATAGCCAGCCTTTAGTAGGTAATTTTTTAAAAAAGGAGTGTCATTCAAAATTTGCAAGTTTGTCGGCAATAGGTATTTAATGCTTCTAATTCTCGCAGATGTTATAATGAAGGTTTTCTGGAATATTAAATGGCATTTCTGGAAAAATTTTATCCTGAGTTTCAGGAAACTACTGGCATTGGAAATGAAGATATGATATTTCATTGAGTGGAAACTGTTAAAGTTAACAGACAGATTTTGGATTTGACGAGTTCATTCTGCTTGACTATTCCGAATTTTAGACCCATTACTTTACGATATAGAAAGAAAAAAAAAACTGCACCACTCCGCCGTTCGCGCCATGTGGAGGATGTTGAGCGGGCAGCTGCAGTCGCCTCGACAAGGCGAGAACAGGGGAGAGGTGCGAGGACCGGGAACGGGGACGCATATTGCGCGGCACCTTAGAAGATTCCATTCTGTATGTAATACCTTATTAATTCTGTGTTAGCGATCCCACAGCGCTGATCGTCAAGTAACTACATTCGTGTAAACCACACTCTACTCCGGTTTCGGAACACAGGTTTTCCGTCATGTGTGACAAGCATTAACGTAATTAGACATGATAATAGCCGGGGCGTTATTTCTTAATTAAATATTAAATGTGGGCTTCACTTTTTGTTGGCCAACAAAGGTTTTACGAGCTAAGCGTTGCTGGGCGCCCGTTGAACCGTGACCGAGATTTTATGACGACTAGAATTGCTGTTGTTAACAACACATTTTGTATTTCAATGTGATTACTGAGGACATACTCGTAAAACTGGACCCTAGGGTCAGTTTAAACAGAGAGAAAAAATGCACGAGCAATTTACTAACTCAATTGAAAATAATACAGCTTTACTATTTCTTAATATATTATTATGACGAAATGCTCGCTCGCGTCTTGCACTCACTATATGTGAATACTTTAGTTTATTTTCGAGTGTCATTAAAAACAACCTCTCCGCTGCGCTCCTCTCTGTTGAATATTAGGATAATAATTATTAATCTACTAAATAATTAAAATCTTATAAAATTAATCGCGTGTCATTCTGTTTAGTGTTGTCATAGACACGAATTTTTCTGTGTCTATCACGTAAGTGCCTCGTTTATTCTATATGTTTTCAAAAATCGCAACGGAGCCCCGTTTGTGCCCTGTCTGTGCCTCGTCTGCGTCTTTTCTGTGTCCAGCGCCTAAAGCATGTAAAATACGCCTCAGAAGTGGAGTCGCAATTTTTTATACTAATTATATGAGAAATTGAGACTCCATTTTTGAGGCTTACCGTACCTATGTACATTTTAAACGTATCATGCACAAGTCGGCAATTTCTGCGTCAAAACAGTTATGTCAACGCAATCTTGACTAGGAACCAAATTAATTCCAAAGCTTTTTGCCCCGACTGTACTTATCAATTTCGACGCTGACTGTACACCGACGCGATCGAAACATCGGGGTCATCGCCCCCAGTTTTGATATAGATAAACTTTTTTCTACTGCAGACGCTCGCTTTGATATCGTCCACAGCTACAACACAGTTCAAAATAACTATTAGTAATGCAATAATAATTATGGGAATTGCATTCGGATTAATTTCAACTTTTAATTGCATTACAACGTTTGTTTTGCGGGATGGACTTAGTTGTATGTTTAACGTTGGACGGATAAAAGTTAAGTAATAGGTCGGTTCATCAGTAAAATCAATTTATTCAAAGAAATATACATAGTTACAAAATAGTACCTAAAAAATCAATATAAAAAAAACAATAATAGTAATAACAATAAAGGCGTCGGGACGTGACGACCCCATCGCCCGCTGGATTCCCAGTGCAGTCAGTCAACGCAGGGCAGCTTGTGGCGAGCTGGTGGTGAGTGGCGACACCACGTACCCTACCTCCAGGGGGACCATACACACATGCGCTTACACACACACACATACACACAGTTACACACCCCCCGCCTCTGTCTTGCCTTAACTGGCCGGTCAGAGTGGAGTCGCAAGAGCACAACATACGCTCCAGGGTGGAAGTGTATTGCACGTAATGGCGTAATAACGGGGAAACCCGCTCTCGGGGGTAAGCCCCGTGATGGTGAAACCGGAGCCGCACCTCTCGACACCCTTAGCTGCTCACATTGTGTTGCGCCCTGGCCGCATTTTCGTGGCTAGTTAGGGTGCCCACAGGCAGTGTAGCCAACGAGCAGCGAGTCACCATCTACCAGGCTAAAATTGTTGTGAGAGATTTTTGGGTAGATGTCCGTATCTCACTCCATAACCCAGTTATCCGGTCCACTAACATCCCATCCATAAAGCCCAAACCAAGTAAATCCCTCCCTGGCAATAGTTCGGCAGCTGTGGAGGACTGTCCGTTAGTGCATCTCAATGGTACATTAAGGGATAGACCTCCATAGATGCAGCCATCTCACTTTTTAGATAAAAAGGTACTAAAAGGCCTCTTCATGTTGGCTTTGGCCCCATGAACGCCTCAAAGGACCGGGTCCCCTTGGACCCGTGGCTGAAAAGCGTACCAACGTAATAACAATAATATAAACCTTAATCAAAAATCCCACCCCAAATTGTACCCGGCTCAAAAGTACCCATTACGCTTGCTGCGTTTCCTCTTTAAATGGCTATGGATATCCTTTGAGCCAGGTACCACCCAGAGCGTTGGTCATACCCTCGATCCCACAAGCGACGCCCTATCTCATTAACTAAGTCTTTAGCTTCGGGACACCAAGGACCAGCTGTCTCGACAGCAACTGGTACAAATTCATACTGCGAGGACAGAACAGAGTATCGGTACATTACTTATATGTCGTTTCTTTATCGTTCTGGTCCATAAACGACAAAAAGAGTCCATTATGGGATAAGTGCGCCGTTAACAATGTATATATGGACAGATATTGTATAAGTATCTATTCTATATGTGATTTTACAATTAGTGCGTAAATTTTTTGTTCTAAAACTTGTTTAGTTTCTATAAACTATATGTAAATCTATAATTTTAAATTCAGTTTGTGATTTCTTACAAATTCTCTTCTTTTTTTTAACTATTTTTACAAGCCTATATCAGCCCAATGCTGGATTTAAGCCTCTCCCAATAACATAAAGATTTGCCCAAAAACACCACACTGGGCAGACAGTTTGGTTATCGTTTAAAAAGTGGTATGAAGGTGTTACAGAGAACTTTCAGCCCCTTCTCTGGTATTCTATATATATATATATTTATTTCCTAAAGCGCTGGATACACTGAAAGACGAAGACGCAGACATGTGTCTCCTCCGCGGCGTCCCTTTTCAAACAAAATGTACGAGCGCCCCATCTTTTCTGTGTGTTTTTCATCGCGATGCTTCTACACATTTTGTATGAAAGGGCCGCGGAGGCGACATGTCTGCGCCCCGTCTGAGTCTTACGTCTTTTAGTGTGTCCAGCGCTTTAGGCTTAACTCACACCGGAACTGCAGCGGCTGGCAGCCTACCTTACTGCCAAACCATATTTACCTTTATTTCTATCAATTAAATGCTTAAAACAGCTTGAAAAACTCGGACGCCTGGAGCCGCTGGCAGTCGCGAGGCTTTTGTTTTGTTTAAGCTATACTGTGCATTTCGCGGATAGAAATAAAGGTGAATATGGTTTGACAATGAAAGTGCCTTGGCAGCTGCTGTCGTTCCGTTGTGATTGCCGTCGCTTCTTATTACGCCCATGGGAGTAAAGGTGACAAATCATATTCTAATCCGTCACCACACGGTCTAGACCTGTGTTAATAGTTATAATACCCCACGTAAGTGACTATAACCGTCCAATTTTAATTTCCAGTCGACAACAAATACATATAAAGCAAGCAAATACTTCAGAGACCGCCATTTTTGCCGCATCGCGTTATAAAAGCACATTCGGACATGGCTGATAATTTCGATAATGGCTACACGAACTGCATTCCTGCAGGTGCTGCATTGCGGACTGGATTGGAACGCCATTTTTAGGACTTCCAAAAAAGAGCGGGATTTACAACGAATTCTGTAATATATTATTTCGTTCATAAGATGCAGTTAAAATTTTGTCGCATGGAAACACTGACTCACTCGTAACTATATTCAGTTCCGATTTCATGATATGTAGTTACATATGAAATCATATAGTTATATGATTTCCATTTCCAGGAAATTGATTGGTCACTTTGAGAAGTGAGAGAAATAAATAGTCAAAGGATGTTACAGAGTGGTATTCTCGTGATGGAAAAAGAAGCTGGAGGGTTATGGACAAGAAAAACAAGGAACAGAATACTATAAAGACAGCTGGGGGAGGCGTTTGCCAAGGGGCAAGTTGACGACCAAAACCAGCAGTCACAACAGGAAAGCAGACGAGGTCAGTATGAGAGGCTGCAGTAAGTAACTAGGTATATGATTAATGAGAATTTTATCATTATGATGTTGATAAGCGCTTTTCTGATCGCATTCTTGGCTGTGCTGTTTCGGAGACCGGAGTGCGCTTTCCCGCTTGTTCCTCTCTAAATATAATAAGAGTAAATGATTTTTTTCTCTGATCTGAAATTTTCAACTGTCTAGTTAGCCTGGTGACAGACAGACTAACGGACGGACAGACGGACAGCGGAGTCTTAGAAATGCGGTCCCGTTTTTACCTTTTGGATACGGAACCCTAAAATTTATGATTACTACATGTAAGTACATGAATTTACGTCAGAATCCACCCAAGACGTGCCGGTATCAATCCCTGCAACCTGGTGCAATGCGACGTGGATGCGACTTTCGCGGCGCCACTCGTTTCGGCCGCATTGGGACACGCAAGGGTTGGAATTTATATTTTTAGACGGAATTTTATAATTGTACGTGTGTTGTTTGAATTATTATTCTGGTTTTTTTTTATGTCATAAGGCGGCAAACGAACAAGCGGGTAACCTGATGGTAAGTGATCACCGCTGCCCATGCACAACTGCAACACCAGGAGTGTAATAGTAAGCGTTGCCGGCCTTTCAGGAAGGGAATATGTAGGAGGGGGAAGAAGGGGGGCGGGGGGGGGGGGGGGCTCCGGCTCTCTCACTCACCGAACGAAGCATAGAAGCGGTGACGCTACTACTCAGACGTCGATTTTCTGTGAGAGACGCAGAAAATACTTTTCTCTTTACGGAGTAGACTGGACTATGAGAGTAGTGTACTCTAAATGGTCAAAGGATGTTACAGAGTGGTATACTCGTGATGGAAAAAGAAGGAGAGGAGGGCAGATCTTTTGTTTTTTTTTCGAAGACGCCTAGACCGATTGGGAAAATTCTTTCTTTTTGTTTGTATACATGTCAGGTGGTCCCATAAAACTTTTATCAAAATCGGTTGTGTAGTTTGGGGGGTGAAGTCGGTTTTAAACGGTTTTATTAGTTTTGAAAATTATATGATAAATATATTGTCATACATATGTAGTAGGTATATGTTTATTTTTGGAACGAAGTTCCTTACGGCAGGCTTGGAGGAGATAGGGATTTTGGTGCGCGACCGAACTGAAAAAAATGTGATAGTAAAACCGTAAGGATGACCTCGTTAAATGAGACGTGCGCAGGCGCGACAGTCGTATACACAAGCGAGTAGTGTATAATACCTTTGAGCACGATTTTTCTTTTGCAAATTGTGTCGATTCTACATTAGCCGAAGGAACTTCGTTCCTACCTGGTGTCCCACGACACCACATTTCTTTTTTATCTATAAAATAAAAAAAGAATAATAAAAAGTCCTTTATTCTACCAAAAACACTATGCAATACATATAATTTTTTTTTTACATTTATATTATTTTATTTTAGAAGTCGCCTTGGAGGCGTATGCCTCCCCCTTCCTTTTCCACTCTTTTCTGTTTCTTGCTTGCCTCATTCAATGGACCACGTCTTTTCCTAAACACGTCAGACCAACGCATTCTTGGCCTCCCTTGCTTCCTTTTTTCGTCTCTAGCCATTCAATAGCTCTTAATAAATTATTTATTTATATTCGTATAATAAACCCAAGATTAAGTTTGCCGTCATATATTCAGTCACAGGTAATTTTAATGCCACAATTAATATGAAAACATTTTAAGTAAAATCGCAATAATCTAAATTCTAAACACAAATCAACAGCGGAAATGTTTATGTTTATTTTCACGTAAAATCCAAAATTAATGAACCCTTTGAACTTGAGCGTTTCTTCGAAGTTAAGCAATTGATCACACGAACGAATAAGTTAATTAGGCTCGAAATGCGCACGAATCCCATGTTGTTCTGGGAGAAAATAATAAATGTACGAGCTGATTATATTTCTTCTTTTCTGTTCTGAGTCCGCCCAGCTATCAGTTACGCCGCACAATTAATATAAGTATTACATACACGAGTAGAACGGAATCTCCTAAGGTCCCGCGCAATATGCGACCCCGCACCTCTCCCGCGTTCTCGCCTTGTCGAAGCGGCTGCAGCTGCCTGCAGTCGCCTGATCAACACCTCGACAAGGCGAGAACGGGGGAGGTGCGGGGACGGGGAACGGGAACGCATATTACGCGAGACCTTAGGAGATTACGTTCTGTATGTATGTAATAGTAATATTAATTATATGGTTTTGCTGCAAGACTTTATGGATGAGGTCCAACTTGGAAAGTGCATCATCACGCTTGCAGGCCAAAGTCGGTACGTGTACCGTCCTCAGTTCTTCGAACTTGGCGATGCAAACCTCGTTATACCACTCTCATAGCTCGAGAAACCAGTTGGACTCGTAGATAGGGAAAGAGGAGAGTAAGAGATATTCGCAGTCACGAAGTAGGAGAGAGGCAGTTGTAAGAACCGACCGAATACTTGCATCAAATCAGTATGTAGAGGATAGATATTGACTTGATGTGTAATATGTATTAGCTATAAAATATAGTATCGTTGAGTTAGTATTCCATAACACAAGTCTCGAACTTACTTTGCGGCTAGCTCAATCAGTGTCATTTGTCCCTATATATTTATTTATACACGGTGTTTTTAAAATCATTGGCATCCTTTCTAATGGTGAAAGTACTCATGAATATGAGCAACTTTTTGTATGGGACCGACTCAATCCAACCGAAATAAAATCAGCTGTTCCATACAATTTGGGATTCTAAGTATGTATTGTAAAATAGTATGGAACAGCTGATTTTTTTTCGAACCCATCTGTATTTTGATTCCTTTTTTAGGGTTCCGTAGTAAACAATTTTAAGGCACCCTTATAGATTCGCCATATCTGTCTGTCTGTCTGTCTATCCGTCCGCGGTTTCACTCAGCGACTAAGTACTAGAATGCTGTGATTTGGCATGGGTGTTTATATTAATTATGCGGAAAAAGTGGTAAAATAAAATACTTAAATAATTTTTTTTTAGTACGGGTAGCCTCCATACAAGAGTAAAGTAATTTTTTTTTTCTTAACTTACCAATCATGTGAGGTATCGTTGAATAGGTCTTTCAAAATAACCACGAACTTGTGAACACTGTTTTTAGATTTAGGGATCCGTTATTGAAATATGTGGGTTTAAAGTGAAAATTTTTGTTAGAGTCAAGTGTCCCCTTCCTCTGTCTGCTAAACGGTTATAAATGGACACGTGAAAAAATTCACAGCTCACAGTATATATATAAACGAAGTTTAAAGGAAAACTATCAAAGCTAAGCAGAGTTTAGAAATTGAAAAGTTATAGACGATCAACTTATAAAATGTACTCGGAAAAGGAAAATTTCGTACAAATTCAATAGAAAATTAGTTTTTAGATGTTTTCAGTGGCATGATCTCAAAGTTGGCATTTGTAACTACGGAACCCTACACAGCGCGTGGCCACGACACGCACTTGGCCAATTTTATGCCTCCTTCACGTCCACCAGTCCACCAACACGCAGAGCCTTTGAGTATTGCAACCCTAAGCTTTGTCTACACCCTTAGAGATAAAAACGTAATGCAAATAATATAAAAAATATGATAAAATTCAGACAGCGCAAGTTGCATGCAAAGTCTAATAACAGGTTTACTTTAAAATGGCTGGAAAATAAGTACATATAAAGCGGTCACGCACTATCTAGAGCTTTCGCGCTGAAAATTGTAGACCACACCTTCAGGGTTTACCGTAACTACTCGTATTATAAAATTCTATATTTTTTAAGAGCTATGCTGTTGTTATTGAAGTATGAATTCCAACAGTAAAGATATTTAAGTTATTTAAAACTATTTGCTTCTTAAATTCAGAGAAAAGCGAACATAAATTTTGATATATACATAATAGTTATTAAGATTTTTTTTGGAGTTATCCCTTAAGTTAAGGTTCTAAGATGTAATTACAAAAAATATGCCACGTGTGCCAGATTACACATAATACATATTTTTTTAAATTCAATTACGGTTCCGTAGTTACGAATGCCAACTTTGAGTTCATGCCACATAAAATATCTAAAAACTACTTTTCTATTGAATTTGTGTGAAATTTTCATTATAAGTTGATCGCCTTTAACTTTTTAATTTGTAAACCCTACATAGCTCTGATAGTATTCCTTTAAATTTCGTTATATATACTGTAGTTGTGAATTTTTTCACGTGTTTATATATTACCGTTTAGCAGATAGAGAGGGGTACACTTGACTCAAACAAAAATTTTCAATTTAAAACCAAATCTTTTAGACGCGGATGCCTAAACCGAAAAACAGTGTTCACAACCTTATAATATTTTTGAAAGACCTGTTTAACGACACTCAACATGATTGGTTTGCCAAGAAAAATAATTGCCTTTTCACTTTACTTGGATGGGAGCTACACTAAAAAAACATACATATCCATGCCAAATCACAGCTTTCTAGTACTAACAGTTGCTGAGCAAAACCGCGGACGGACAGACAGACAGATAGACATGGCGAAACTATAAGGGTTCCTTGTTTTACTACGGAACACCCTAAAAAGGAGTGAATTCGTTATTTAAAATAAAACATGATTATTCCGCCCATAGTGAAAACGACATCCGGCATTTATGCCGGAGCACGCGGCACACCCAACCTATAAGTTTGTTCACAAACTTCACAAAAGTTGAAAACTCTAATACAAGAGGTCGCGCACCAAGGTGAGTTCTATGAACTTCTGTTCTGAGAATACTAGACAAAAACAGTTTTGGCAAGCTCGCGTGGTTCAAATAAGCATGGGGACTACGGCCATAAAAAAAAGGAGTGGGGAAATTAACCAAGTCTAATTTCGGTGGCACGTTTCGTTTGCTAGGCGTTTCTAATTCGTTCGCAAATTGCTTTTGAAGTTGTTGAATATAAAGTATTTCTTTTTTGTGACAAGCAGCTACCCGGTACTTGAGACGGTACCTCATGTATTTTTAGCCAATGCCCTTTTTAACCGACTTCAAAAAAGGAGGAAGTTATAAATTCGTCGGAACTTTTTATGTTTTAATTTTATGTATTTTCATCGATAACTCGAAGACGCCTGGGCCAATTTGGAAAATTCTTTTTTCGTTTATAGGTTATACTTGGCAGGTGATCCCATAATTTTTTTTATCAAAATCGGTTGTGTAGTTTGGTGTCGAAGTCGGTTTTTGGATTGGAAAATTATATGTTTTATGAATAGTCCTATCATCAGGTTGCCTTTGGATTTGTAAAAACTAAAAACATGTTGACCGCAATGGATAACGCTCCTGGTAACATAAGAAACATCACAAAGGACATCTGCAAGGCCCCTTTTTAAGGAATTCGCAATCCTGACATTACCGTCTATAATTATCTATCAAGTAGCGGTCTTTGTCAGGACTAACATTGAACAGTACCTAAGGCAGAGTGACGTGCATTCCTACAAAACGCGGCATAAAAATAGATTCGTGACTCTGCTGCGCAAACTTGCAAAGTCCGCCAAACTGACCCACATGATGGGCCCAGCGGTCTACAACAGACTGCCTAAAGAAATCGCCCTCGCACCCAGCCTAGCATCCTACAAAACCCGATTAAAGCGGTGGCTTACAGAAAAGGCATTCTATACAGTCGAGGAATTCATGGACATTAAATTAACTTAATTTATTTATTTTATTTTATCAAACTTTATTGTTCCAAAGTATAAATATACTTTTAACAAATGGCAGACTTAATACCTACTTAAAAAAAAACACAATAAACCAATTTGAATTATTTAATATTCCAATGTATTTTGAATTTTGAAGTACACATATGTATGACATTTTTTTGTATATTAATTTGACGTGTAATGTATTATGAATAAATGAGTATTTGAGTATTAGTATAGTAACTATTCGCTATACAGAAATGGAATTGGTAAACAAGTTATTATTTAAAAAAAAAAGAATTAAAAAAGCTTTTATCTTACAGTCAAAATCAAAAATCGTTTATTTATCTTCGGATATTTGTATCTCTTGATAATTATCACTTTTTTTTATTTCGGTTTCGTAATAGGTAGTTGTTTAGGTCAGATCATTTAATTACAACTAAGTTTACTGCCGCCTCCTAAGCGCAATACAGAAAGTGATCCTCAAGCAAGACGAATCAAGCGAGCCCAAACTCGATGGAGTTCGTTTCAGAACAAAGTTGCTTTGGCCACCTTCCAGATCCATCATCAAATCAGCTCCATAATATTGCATTGTCATCCGATTTACGTATTTGTGCAAAATTTCAGCTCAATCGGAAACCGGAAAGTGGGTCAAATTCAACTTGCAAGATTTGATTATAGATAGACAGACAACGGGCCGGTGAACCTAAATAAAAGCTTGTAAAAAAGACATTAGATTTGATGATTCAAATAGGATCAAAGTTAAAATTCACACAAAAACATAAAATTCCAAAACCGTTAAAGGAGAAGCAATTGGCATATTACTTCGTTATTTTTGCTCAGACGATCGTAAAAAGACCTTATCTGTCTGAACGATATCTGTTTGCAATACAGCGGTGGAATCGATAAAATTGTAAATATTTGCAACACCCGTAACGCATTTCCATATGAGGTACCAATGTCGGCCACGTTTATGTCAAACGCGATCATCTGGTGGTCAAAATATTCGTTTCATTGACGCACGGAATACTGAGCAATTGTCAAACGGGACTATGGAAATTTCGCGATAATATTCCTGGAGACTGTATTCAAAACATATCGTTAACATTTCGGCGACCTGATTCTAGAATACACAACGTGGAAGGGACATAAGTCATAACCGTAGTAAATCGTACCACGGGCTATACTAGATCACTATAGTATTTGTTTTTGAAGTGAAAACTTCTTTAGCGGCGTAGTACACTTTTTTTGTAATGGGCAAAAAATGATAAACTCGCGTCAGGCCGCCAGGCGTCAGGACACGTGACCTGATCGAAAATTCGTAAGACGGATGGAGAGTAGACAGCCGGCACGGCGTAGGAGAGAAGGTATCCCCCTCTCTTTCTACGGGGCGCAGCGAAAATGTATGCCGGCGCCTGCTGTTTCGTTTAGGCGGCGCAGGGCGCTTGCGCGTGGCACGCTGTAAATAAATAAACATTGTATTCTACCACATTAATGATAGTACTTTTATACTGATAATTAAAGCAATTCGTGCAAAATTATTCCCTAACCATTCCAAAATATCAAAAATGCACAACGTTAATATTCAAGTTTTCACTTCTGCCGGCACTCCCGAAGTGCAACCAGTAGTTTTTTTTATTTTTATTTTTTTAACCTTTTCTGTCCCACTGCTGGGCAAAGGTCTCCCCCATCTCCTTCCAAATATCACGATCGTGTGCCACTTCCAACCATTCCCTTTCAAACTGTCGCAAGTCGTCACACCAACGCTTCCGGGGCCTACCTCTTGTCCTTCGGCCATCTTCGGGAGTCCACTTTGTTACCAAAGTAGCCCATCTATCAAGATGCATTCGGCAAACGTGCCCCGCCCAATCCCACTTTAGTTACCGGCTTTGTGTCCGATATCAGCAATGCCTTTTGAACGAAGCGTTGTGTTTGGCACCTTATCGGGCCTGGTGACACCCAAAACATTCCGCTCCATTACTCTTTGGCAAATCTTGAGCTTGGAATTCTGATTCTCAGTCAATGACTAACTTTGAGCCCCGTATGTTAGAACGGGCAAGATACACATATCGATGAGTCTACGCTTTAGCGACAACGGAAGGTTGCCCTTCATTAGCTCTTTCATAGACCTAGCTCCTCCAAGCATTGTCTATGCGGCGGTTAATTTCTTTTTCTTCCCGGTTGCTGCGTAGTACAACGAAATGAAATAACAGTCAAGAAACAAAAAAAAATTGCATTTTCATACTAAAGTGTGCAGCCGCCCGGGCAATTTGTATGAAAATGCCAACTTTTTTTGTTTCGTTTCTTGTCTGTTATTTTAATTTCATTATATTATAGTGGTCTAGTATAGCCTGTGGTTCGATTTATTACGGGTGTGTCCCTTCCACGTTGTATTGCTGATTTCAAAACCGTGGCGTGGGTATCACACGCCAGGCTCCGAAGCAGCTAAGGATCTAACCGACAACGCGCTATGAGGAGAGAAGGATTTCAATATAATAGCATTTGTGGAATCTAATTAGACATTCGTAAAAAAAACCAGCCAATTGCGAATCGGGTCGCAAGAAGAGTTCCGTATCATTATCTATAAAAAATCACGTTGGTTGTATGGGAGCCCCACTAAAATATTTATTTTATTCAGTTTTGTGTATTTGTCGTTATATCGGTAACAGAAATAAATCATCTGTGAAAATTTCAACTGCCTATCACGGTTCATGAGATACAGCCTGGTGATGATAGACAGACAGACTGACAGACGGACGGACGGACGGACAGCGGAGTCTTAGTAAAATGGGGCCCGTTTATATCCTTTGGTTATGGAACCCTAAAAAGGAGAGGTGACAGACATGCATAAAGAGAATAATGAATGTAGATGAAGCGGGAGAGGTCTGTTAAGATCGAAGTAAGTGAAGGACTATGGCAAATGCTACTATGTACACGTAGTGGCATCCACGAGGTTAGGTCTCTAAAAGAATTTCATCCCTGTCTCTACAAGAGTGTAGCGCAACAAAAATCCAATTCAAAGCCCCCGTCTGCTCACACAAGTAACATTGAATTGAAACTATTAATTCCTTCACGTCTTTGTTTAAACTTGAACACGTGACTTCCGTGCTCCGGAAGGCACGTATAAGCCGTTGGTCCCAGCTGTCATCTTTGTATGGCAGTCGTCAAGCTATGTAAGATGCCTTTAGGCAGCCTGAAAAATCTGACACCAGTGTTGGCCACTTACTGACACGAAAAACAAACATACACGTAACGGACGTGGTTGACTGGGAGAAAATGTTCTTAATGTACTTTGAAACAATAAAGTTTGATTAAATTAAATAAACACGTATACAGTCCGCCAAATCGTCCTATGACAAATATTCTCAGCATTTATTTGATTTTGGGGTTAATTCAATCATTAGCCTTAGAATTAAAAGCAGATCTCTTCACGACGACATTTTAAGACTCAGAAATAGGCAAAGATAAGGATACGAGTAGCTAAGAATGTAACCAGAAACGCACTAAAGGCTCTAGTCTAGACTATTAATCCTTTAAAGTTTTGAGGTTCCGCCGATTAAAAAGAAAATCTCAACAAGGATATTTTATTCAAAGACAAAACGCAAAGGAAAAATGCACCCTAGAAAACAAAAAAAAGTAAACGATTATTCAGAAATGTGTGTGGACTCTCGTGTGGACATAAATCTAATGAAGGATACGAAGCATATTGGATTGGAACCCCAAGTAAAGGTCACGCACGGGGGCGTGAATTCCATTTCGGGGAGAGACGGATAATCCGCAGCAAGTCTGTAACGTGATCCTCGAAATAATGAACTTGTAAGGAAGTAAATGATTTGTATTCCACGGAGACCATGATGATTTTGTGTAGAAGATGAAGATATAAACTTTCAATCATTGCTCAGGGTTTTACAATTTCGACAAAACATAGATAACCCCGCTAAATGTAACTTACAATAAGGAAATCAAAATGAAAGTTATTCAGTTTCATGGATTGATTAAATAGATTCAGTTTTTGTCAGACCTATAGTTAAAAGAAAGAATAAAAGAAAATTTGTTTATTTGGTAGACACAACATCAAAATTCTAAGCAATCTTAAGTCTATCAAAATGGTCTCCGCTCAGCATAATGTCGCAGTATGAGCCGCAGGAGAGCCGGAGAGTCGCAGGATGCCATCTTTTCGGTTTGAATTAAGACGATAATCATATGTCGTATGTACTTGGTACCGTAGGTCAATGATATGCACTCCGGCGACTTGTAAACAGCGATCGAGATCAATGTCGATGTGGCGCCGGCGGCTGAATGGATTTGCATGATTGGGGTTTGTTTTCAAAACAGCTCGCCCCATTGGCTGACGCTACTACAGCAGTGAAAGCGTCAGTCAATTCGGAAAAATATTTCCGATTATAGTAAATTCTAAACTAAAATGTAATACAGTTGTAAAATGTATTACATTTCATTTTTAGATTTACTGGAATCGGCAAAGTGATGATTTCACGTTTATTCTCAGTAGTTCCCTTTAGAAGTACACTTTTGTAGTACTTAACTATAGAAAAGAAAATGTGCAGTTATCACATTTTATTCTAGTATTTGATAGGATCGGTTTAAAGAGACCGATTTTCGAAAAGATAAACAAAAGAGATCGTTACTAATATTATAAAATGGTAGAAACATGTAATCTATGATACTGTTTTGATCTCACGTGAGAAAGTGCAAGTGATTGTGATAAAAAGCAATTAGTATCCGACAAGAAATCATAGATGCTTCGGGCTGTTGCCAATAAATTGCTTCGGGCTGTTGCCAATAAATTGCTTCGGGCTGTTGCCACCGATTTTAGATCGTGTGGTTGTGAAATCATTTTTAATATTTGGCCGGAAACTTTATACCTATATAACTTTAAACTTGTCTGGCTTATTGACTAATAAACAAACAAATTCAAGTGACCATTATCAGCAATCTAAAGCAAATGCAAATCGTGGTTGCGTTTAATAATATTTGCTGGGCAGCTGATAAGCCCAAACGTGGACAAACAAGGACACCACTAAACGATACATTGACCCCGGTGCAATCTAATTCTGGTGCTCCGTCTAAATGGTGACGTTAAAACGATCATAAATATTTTTGTTTGGGTTTAAAAGAGCCGAGGTTAGTCACCTGCGCTTGTGGGAAAATGTGGTAGACATACCGCGGTCTGGCAAAAGTAATGTCCTTGCACAAAATGGGCAAAAGGTTGCCAAAAACGAACCTACCTCGAAGGAGGCTGCAACCTTCTTGATTATATTTCGCCATCACTGTCTATGACCGTGTACCACCACCCACACGTCTGAAAAGCCGTAACAAGCGTCGGACACACTGAAAAGACGTAAAACGTGAACAGGGCGCAGATATTGTCTTCTTTCATACAAAATGTATAGAAGCGTCGCGACATAAAACACAGGAAAGACGAGGCATCGACAGGGCACAGACACGACGCATACTCGTTGGTGTCCTTTGGTAAAACATACTGACGGAACACGGGCGCGAGCCGGTGAAACAGGGTTGCGGGCGGGTTGAGGGACTCACGAGTCGCCAACGTTGCCATAGATACGGATTTGTCTGTATCTGTCACGTCCGTGCTTCGTCTTTTCTATGATTTCAAAAGTCGCGACGGCGTCCCGCTTTGCCCTGTCAGTGCCCCGTCTGCGTCTTACGTCATTCTTTTTTGTCCATCGCCTGACAGCCAGCCCGCGATGCCAAAAAAGTCGCTAAATCTAGAGCTATGGGGCTGTTCGGATTCACCGATATCCCGCCCGCTGAGAAACTTCCGTGGCCAAACGCTGCTCAAATTTATGATAGTTAAATTATTCTTAAAACCTTTCGACTCGAGAAGAACTGCAATTACATTACCTACTTAATAGCAACAACCACGGAAAACCATCGCCGTCAGCCATTCGACATCGTAACAAAATCTGCAGTCACATGCACGACAAATACAAAATAAAAACCGGTAAATAGCTTGCGGTTTCCTGCCGGTTGCCGTTCCCGAGCGAGCACTTTTACAGAAACCTACGGAGAAGCGAAATTAATAGCATTAGATATCGAGGAATATCTTTAATTTATTATATTTTGTTTTATATTACAGATTGAATCTCTTCATAAACTAGCAGATCGCCTCGAATTCGCGATGTACACACATTCTCGAAATACAAACGCTAGATAGTAGAATCTAACAATTCGATTGTAGAAAAGTTAACAAAAAAATATTTATACAATAACTACATACTTTCAGACAAAGTTTACATGTCAGCAATATCCGTCGGTATCCAAAATTACCTATCATGAGTTTCATTAGTAGAAAAGTATCTGCGAATGTACGCGAAAGGATAATCGAATTCTGCGCAGGTAAAGCCGTGGGCGTAGACTATATTTATATAAATCCTAACGAAATTAAATCAACGTAGATTTACAGAAAATACACTTTCCAAAAATGTTTCCAATCAAGGCGAGTAACTCAATAACGAAATTTGGGAATTAAATCAACCTTCATTGGAAAGTCACCTTGAAATCGTACCTAGAAACAGGGCCTTAATTTGTTTAACATACCTGATTAGTTAGAGAATCTAGACGATATTACAGGACGAACTAGTGCTAGACATTTTAATTATCTGTTTTGCGGTAAAACCTCAATCCATTTAGAAACATTCTAAAGAGTTGGTTTCCATTGTTACACGGCTTCTGACGGAATAGGATGTCTTCGGAATATAAGCGAAGAAATAAATCAAAACTATAATGGAAATACGAGCACTAAACAAAGTTTCAATGCAAATTCAAAGAAGAGACTTATAGACAATTCATTAATAAAAAAATGAAAAAAAATCCCAACTGCCTTTTTATATACCCAGTGTTCTATCAGAATTAAGACAAATCAAATGACACCTCTCAAGCCTTAAATCCATCGAGCCGTTTAGGCCGCAGAGCGTGCCGATCAATTTTACATACATACTCTTAAAAAACATCACCCTCCTTCTGGCGCAGTCGGGTAAAAAGAAAAAGAGGCTAACGAACGAGGAATGTCTGACGTAGTCAATATGTGGCCTGAATCATTTCTGTGCAAATTGAACTGTCAGTGATTGGAGTTGTTGATATGTAAAAGAAGAAAAATGCATGGAGAATAGAGATGGACTCGGCCGACAAGAACTTACGAGTAGCTCCTAAGTTTATGCTTCAAGTTTTTCCTATTGTTGATTTATTTCTCCTCAGAATCGCCTAGCATGGCATACAGACAGATAAGACCTTCTAACCTGTGCCGTATCGTGTGTTTCTACATGATAAATATCGTAATATTTATCATGTAGACACTGTACTTGCACTGTAATTCCATATAATAGTTTCATTACTGCATTATAGTGCTGAGCCGATGGGCTTAGAAATATTTTTCGTCAGTTCAGAGGACAGGACAAGTTAACAGACAATTAGGCAAATTGTCTGTTAACTTGTCCTTTCCTCTGACACGGTGAAAATCGGATCGATGTTCGCAGTGGGAACGGAAACTGGCTTAGTGTGTTTACCTCTCCCGGGCAAAGGCGAATAGAAGTGACATTGCAGACGCCCTTCGGAGCCTGCCCGGCGGTAGGGCTGCCACATTCCCGGGTTTAAAGGGTATTCGACTTGACATATTGTCCAGGCTGGAAGTTAGTTTACAACTTTTGTAAATTTTTTTTTGTTGCTATTCGTGTGTGTAAGTTGCCAACACTGGTGTCAGATAGCATATTCAGGCTGCCTAAAAGCATCTGACATAGCTTGACGACTGCCATACAATGATGACAGCCAGGACCAACGGCTTATACGTGCTTTCCGAAACACGGGGGAGCTCGACTAATTTTTATACCAGTTTACAATGTAACTTAGGATTTCCGTATGAAATCTTGAAAACTGAACGTTATTATTTGGTTGCTATGTAAGTTTATGTTTTCAAAACATGAACCATCATCAATAAATTTAAGAACTATGTTCTTGTCGGTGGAGTATTTTTCCATACCTCCCTATTTTCGGCTAAACGCTTGACCACACGACTTCTGCCTTTTCTTTTACTTCATCCTAAGTATACGAGACATACAGATAGAGTACATAACGATATATTCCTCCTTTTGGCAAGACACACGACAAGAATCAAGAAAATCTAGACAACTTAAAGCTGATATTTTGTATTTCACACAGTGCTGAGAGTCCGTAGTCTTTTCACATTCATTAATGTAATAAAGACACTTTTCAAATCTATTTTTGAATGCATTGTTTATGAGTTTGGCAGAACTAAATATTTTGACCGGAGACTAAGCATTTTCTTCCTAGACTTCCTGCATAACGTTCTTGTTACACTGCCTGCCTATCTGCCTATATATATACATCACCTTAGAATACTTTATTTTGACGACGACATGAGCCCAGCGTTCTGAATGCTTTTGATTCTAGTATACATGTTCATATCGCGATGTATACTTGGCTGTGGGACTTCGAAGCCAGGGGTCCGCGGTATCAAAAAGTGTACATAGTATCAGAGGCTTAAAATACCGGTATTTATGGGAATAGGTACCATTGACCTTGGTGCGGTACTTTTGCCAGACGTAAGTACCTTTACTATCTGTACCGGTACTATTTACCCGAGTGCGCCAGAAAGAGGGTTATGTTATTCGAGAGTATGTATGTATGTATGTATGCATGGATGTATGTTTGTATGTATAATTGTTTGGCACGCTCTGCAGCCTGAACAACTCAATGGATTTGAGCTTGAGAGGCGTCGTTAGATTCGTATTTATTGTGACAGTAAATAAATAAATAAATAAATATATAGGGACGAATTACACTGATTAAGCTAGTCCCAAAGTAAGTTCGAGACTTGTGTTATGGGATACTAATACAATGATACTATATTTTATAATGAATACATATATAGATAGACATCCAAGACCCAGGACAATTTGAAAAAGGCCATTTTCCAACTTGCCCTGACCGGGGATCGAACCCGGAACCTCTAGGTGGCGGACTAGCATGGTGACCACTACGTTACGGAGGTCGTCCACTGACCGAGTGACACTGGGTATATCAAAATAATAAAAAAGGCAGTCGGATTTTTTGTTTTTGTAATAATTACTTGTTTTTCGTCAGTATTGTTACTATACCGGTACAAGTACCGGTACAAATCAAGTCAGAGTGAGAAACCAATTCAATTCAATTAAATTCAATTCGTTTATTGCTTCCTTAATAATAATTTATACAGGTGTTAAATAGAAGATGTGTAACAATTAAGGACCCTGACGGGCGCTGCAATGTGAGAGGGGCTATATTTTATGTAGAATATTTCCTGTGTATTTGCTTTAATTATTTCCTTTTCCAAGTATAGTATGCTATCTTTTGTGTTAATAGTTCTAAGCTTTATTTATTTATTATTAATAATTAGATTTATAATCGTTTTTTGTTGTTAATAAGCGTAGCAATTTGTATGTATTACTTATTATTGTTATTTATAGCGATTATCTATATTTTAGTAATTTTTTTTTATTTACTGAACGAAGTGTATATGTCGGTCTTCTAAGTATTCATTTATCGTATAATAAGTTTTAGCTATTAATAATTCTTTTAAGTGTTTGGAGAATTTTTTATCCTTTTTAATGGCTTTCAAGTCTTCCGGGAGTTTATTGTATATTTTTATTGACATCACCAGATACAAGCAGGTTCAAGTACAAGCAAATAGCAACAGGTACCAAAAAAAGGTACCTGTACTTTTAAGGAAGAGTACCGGTACCAATCTAGAACAGGTACCCAGGTAACGAAATAAAAAGAACCTCTAAATACCGGTTCATAACCTGCACCATTGGTACCGGTTCCAAGCCCTGTTTGTATCTAACTGCTCCGGTCGTTATTCTAAAGTTTCAGAGAAGCAGCCCTACTCGAGCCTAGGGGCTGGACTGGAGTCTGAAGATGGATCTCCCGCTGGATTAACTAAGTTCGATGCTCGCTTTATGATTGCCGATATAATGTGGACTTTGTGTTCATAATGACATCATGCGACGAGACAGTTTGTTACCGCTTCTTCTGCACTAGCGCTTTGGAGGCGGCAGTTAACTTAGCTCTAAGTAACTTTTTGACGTCAACAATTATTGTGAAACAAAACAAAGTGACGATTATTAAGAGATGTTATAAATATCCTATGATAATAAAGATATATTTGAATTGAATTGAAAAAGACAGATACGCAATTTAGGTTTCTGAAACGTATGGGAAGTTTTATTATTTTTGTCATGAATATGTTATATAGGTAGGTCATGAAAGGTGTTATTATTATTTAATTATTTATCAAACTTTATTGTTCCAAAGTACAAATATACTTTAAAAAATGGCGGACTTAATGCTAAGAGCATTTTCTCCCAGTCAACCATAGGAATAAACAGACAAAATTATGCGGCACAAAAAATCAATACATATACTTATATTATAAAATATTGCTATATAATATACAATTACATTATATACCTATTATATATAAATTTCAGAATAAATATCTACTTATACAATATAATAGCTATGAAGAGAAGAACTAAATAAAGATGACTTTATGAGGAAAGGTGGGCGTATCAACCAGTTTATTTCCCAGGCAAATTGAAATCCCCGCCGACGTCACCATCTCAGTGATGAGAGGCGGAACTACATATTTCGACCTACGTTAAGTGGAATTAATATCCGTAGCGCCATCTTTATTTGCCAGGTAAATTGAAAAACCCCGACTTTCAAGCGTTAACTCTAAACAACTTTTAAACTGCTGAACCGATTTTCATGAAACATAGCTAGGTACCACCGCAAAGGAACTTGCTTTCACCGTCAAAAAAACCGCATCGAAATCAGTCCATCCGTTCGAGAGATACGATGCCACAGACAGACACAAAGACGGCCAGACAGACAGACATTAGCGTAAAAATTATAACACCCCTCTTTTTTATCGCGGGTTAAAAATACGCATTCTGAAGCCAAGTAACAACTAGAGCATGACTTGACACTTGACATCACCATGACTTATCCTACTTTAAATTAATACTTATGTCAGGCCTGTGTCACTCCTCATTTCGGTATCGAAAATGTACCTACATTATTACTATGCGCGCGGCGACCACTTCCAAGGGGAAAATTTAGTTACATGAATCGGTTGTCCAGAGTAATAAAAATGAAATTGGCTTGCAATGGATGTCTAGGTATCTAAATGAAGCGGTGAGGAGACGCGAACTAAATTAAACCATAGCGCTTACCACATTGAGTAGATGTTTCTTTGAATTTCTTTTCTGAGTAAGACTTCTGTACTTGAGTACTAGTACTTATTCTGTGCTCATGTGTACTAACTTGTGGCCGCCAAAGCTGAATTTTGTTACAAAGATGTGAATAAATAATTCGCGAATTGTATGCAATGATATCTAATCGTTACACGGCTTTAATCACGTACTCATGGATTAGCAGCCGCTCTAATTTTAGATTTTTAAGTATACTAAAATTTATCTAATCTACCTACCACGATTCGTTGGAAAATTCCAATTTTATTTACTATCAAAATGTCAAGCCGTCAAAATAGCTCTATTCAAAGTTAACCTCAAGTTTTATAACAAAAATTCTGAAACATTATTTTTCAAATAGAATTTTTCCACGTAAAAAAGAAAATCCCTTTTTGTTTTAAACATTTTTATGTCTACGTCAATAGCTGTTGGCTAGACAAATTCTCATCTGTGTAAGTACAGTCCTAATCCACAGGTATTTCACTTCTGGAGCCTGAGTCATTTGTCAAGCGTTCTCGAGTTGACTGGGCCCTTTGTGGCTATTTGTCTACATTACAATACGGACAGTGTCAGAAAAGCATGATTGTAACTAGTCCGTCTTTTAGATTATCCAAAAATAATCATCATCATCCGAGCGTATTCCCGGTTGCATCCTCAGCAGTAACGCTTCAGAGCCCGGGGTCCGCTACCTAACCAAGGAGATTTGACGAGGTTACTGGTTTTTACACAGAGCGACTGCCGTCTGACCTCCGCAACCCAAAGGGCAAACCAGGAACCAATCCTTGAATAGTTTGATGATCAAACGCTAGGTGGCGTTCGGGACCCACAGTTTTACGTGCCTTCCGAAACACGGAATCATCTTTCTTTTCGGATAATCAGGTGATTCAAGCCTGCAATATCCTATCCAGACTGGAAACAACTTTTAACAAAGTATGCTTCCCGGTGGGAATCGAACCCATGACCTCCGGGTCACAAGGCCTTGACCACTGGACCACGGAGGCAGTCGATTATCCAAAAATAATGGACCAGTATTTTTCAGTTTGCCAAAAAAGTAAAAATTCACAAAGATACGGAGCATCAAAGTTCCGGAGTGGGGGCTTGCGACGTCACCTCTATGTAAAAATCGTACGTAGCCGTGACGTCATGCGAAATTTCAATGCGCTGTATCTTTGTCATTTTTTGTTTTACAGGTAAAAGAAAAAATACAGGTATAGTAGTTTAATAATCTAACCGATGGTCGAAATATATATTTCCATTGGTCATTCATGCCTATTTGTATATGTTTACGTGCGAGAGTGGACTTGTTACTTAGGCCAATGGAAATAGATAGGGTAATTCAAATACTTATAAATTCATTTCAATCAAAGACTGAAAGAAAAAGTTACCTGTACCATTTCTCTGAAGGATTTAGTGAATTCCACAGAACCCTGGCAGCCGTACCTAAACTAACTAGAAACTTACCATGAAGTATGTGGTAACATGTCATACGTCATGATGATGATAGACGACTTGATTGTCGTTTGTAGAAGAACATGAGTGCTCGGCGGGCGGATGCATTACCTATCTTTTGATATAACACTTACTTACACATGTAAAGCAATAGTCAGATGACCACAATGGCATTTCCTTTCTTCTCTCTAACAAAAGCATTAAGTTTGTTTGTTAGTAATAAGTTTATTGTACCAAAAAATAAAGTACAAAACGTTCGAAAGAGCAAATATACAATGGCGAATTTATCACATACACTAGTCAACCTGCGATAAATTGAGAGTTAGGTCCTTCATCATTGCCGTAATTTAAATCTCTGTGAGCCGTAGACCTCGCAAGTTGCCCCGACAATTTTTTTATCGGATAATTTCAGCAGAAGCTAATCCGATAAAAAAATTGTTCAGAATAAAAGTTGCGTCTGAAAAAGGGTACCAAAAAGGAATAACGACAATTTTGTTTTTTTTTTTTAATGGCTTAAATGTGATATGATTTGATGTTCAACCCCCAAGATTCCGCCATTTTGTCAAATTTCGAAAACTTAATCGACCTAAAAAACTTCCTATATAACTTCTAACCTTCTCACAAAATTTTGACGAGAATCGGTTGAGAAATCTCAAAACTGAGACGCTTTGCTCGCTCGGTCAGTCATAAAAAAAAGCGTGAACAGTTTTGAAAATGACTACTAATTTTTTATCTATCACAAATCATTAAGTGCCTACTATCGGTCGGTAACGTCTTCGAGTCGCGACGCGACCTCCCATCGCTTATCGTACGCAGTGCCGTCGACCGATACGTGGTGTGGTCTGTCACTCTGACATGACACAATATTCTAAGATCCCGTCATTCTTCACCCATCTGTTTAATAGATGAGAAATATATGAAAATTAGTAGGTTTACTACTACTCCGCTGGTTCAGCGACCCGAAGTGGATCTTGGCCTCTGAGACGAAAGAGCGCCACATTTTTCTGTTCTACGACATCTTGCCAGCTGACAACTTCCATCTCCCGCAGATCAGCCTGCACTGTATCGCTCCAGATATCTGGGTCGACAAGTAGGTCTTCGGCCTGACATCTTTCTCATATCAATGTGCTGCTTTGACGCCAAGATCCTCCTTCTTTATTTCCGGATAAAAAATATATCGCATTTACTACAAAATTCCTGGCCAAACTATGATTTCTGTCCAGTACAAGTCGCTGGAAGGCGCTGAATGTACGCCGCTTTAGATCGGTTATTTTAGAAATTCTTAGGAGAGGCCTATTAGATGTTCAGCAGTGGACGTTATGCGGCTTATAATGATCAGTTTAGCCATTGATAACTGAGAAAAGGTCATGTATATCAAATAATACACCATAATGCAGTATTTTAAAAATGGGAGGTAAAGTAAAATTAATAAATTTTTAATTCGCTTTTGCAAAGCTAGCCTAAATAAATCTCAAGTAATATAATATGCATAAATATTTCATTTTTATGGAACTACAATAGTAAAAAAACAAAACAAATTCCCGGCGCCTTTTGTATCAAAGTCGATGGTGGCACACTTTTTTCTCATTTTGACATGAATCTCCTAATTGCAGTTTCGCAGAAGGACCGAGTTGACACTAGCTAGGCGGCATTATACCAGTTTCCGGTTTAGTGGGTTTAGCTTTTTTGTCCAATGGAATGTTGTGGGTGGAAGATTTTGGCATAATATATTTGATATTGATAAAATATCGTAAAACATGTATTGCCTGTTTAAGTATACCTAATCGCATTATGATTAGATATACCTAGTTGCCAAGTGACGAATTTTTCTTAACCGACTTCAAAAAAGGAGGAGATTATCATTATCAATTCGACCCGTGTTTTTGTCTATGATTTTATTAGTCTACGTTACGCAATATTTTCGCTACTTGTAAACCGATTTGGATGATTCTTTCTTATTTAAAAGCCTTTAGTTCCAAGTTGGTGAATATATGATGAAGAACTTTGGAGATATGAAAGAAAATGAAGTCGGTCGTTTTTTATGGTTCCGTAGAACCTACAAGGAACCCTTATAGTTTCTACATGTCTGTCTGTCTGTCTGTCCGTCCGCGGTTTTACTCAGAGACTATAAGTACTAGACAGCTGTAATTTAGTATGAGTATGTATTTTAATCATGCCAAAAAGTGGTAAAATAAAATATTGAAAAAAAATTTTTTACGGTAGCTCCCATACAATTAAAGTAAGAGTAATATTTTTTTGCCCTTGACTAACCCATCGTGTGGGGTATAGTTAAATTGGTCTTTTAAAAATATGTGATAATAGTGAGCTTGTGATCATCATTTTTCGATTTAAGGATCCATTTCTGAAATATTTAATTTTTGTTAGAGTCAAGTGTCCCCCCCATCTATCTATTAAACGGTTATACATGGACATGTGAAAAAATTTACAGCAGTAGTATATATAACGAAGTTTAAAGGAAGACTATCAGAGCTAAGTAGGGTTTACAAATTAAAAAGTTATAAGCGACTGACTTATAAAATGTACTCGGAATAGGAAAAGTTGATACAAATTCAATAAAAAATATCTTTTAGACGTTTTCAGTGGCGTGAACTCAAAGTGGGCATTCGCAACTACGGAACCCTACAATGCGCGTGGCCCGACATGCACTTGGCCGGTTTTATTTATTTTATTACTTTGGTATTTTACGGCAGTTAAGTAGCCGGAGGGGCAGCTAGTGCTAAGTAATTACTTATCTATTATTGTAACTTTACTTATGGATTTTTCAATACGTATAAATGTGTGACAAAGTATAAGTAGTTGTATTTAAATTTTATATTAATCATCATCATCTGCCTCACCTTTATAGTTTTTAACTTAAAACATATTTTCAAATTTAAGTTTTATATAAATAGCATGAGTTTTTTTTTTATTATCACACGAATATTATAAAGGCGAAAGTTTGTGAGTGAATGCGTGTGTATGTTTGTTACTTCTTCACGCGCAAACGACTGGACCAATTTTGATAAAATTTTGTATGCAGGAAGCTGACACCCTGGATTAACACATAGGCTAGGTTTTTCTTTGGGTAACACCGCCGGGCCCAGCTAGTAAATATTAAATATGTACCTATCTCTAGTCCTCACCGAAACCCGGTAAAAGAACTCCGTTCACTTCCAACGAACTTACCTGAAAAGGAAAGAAAAACATTATATATTAAACAGATATCCATGCAGTGTTTTATGAAATAATTTAAATCGATATTTGAACTTTGTTTTTTATTACGCAATTTATGTTTGTTAATTCTTCGCAAGCATTACATGTTAAATGTGTCAACGTTGTATTATATTATAAGTATTTAATAATTAAAAGACAATAATAATAACATGACAAAGCCCTTCTGGCGAGTAGGCGACCAATATTGTAAAAATGAGTTTTTTTCGGCGTTTCTTCTCAGCAGTGGTCGTTACGAAACGCTGGTATCGGTAGCATTTCTTTAAAAATAAATTAAATTTATATGCTTTACACGTAACATAAATTATACTTATTGGCGTGTAAAAGTGCCTGTAAAGGTCTAATAACTAAATAAACTTTGAATCTTTACACAATGTCTTTTTTTTACTGTTTGTAAACAGCTTTAAAAATGAATATTTTCGTGATAACTATTCCAACAAAAAAGAAACCAACGTATACAGTGCCTCTACACAAAATCTGCATGCCGGTCACACACTCCTCTCACCTCAACATCCGAAAGGATATTATCTATTAAAATGAGCTGAGTGCTTAGTATGAGAGCCGAGACAAGGTAATATTATAGTCACTTTACGACCATATAATATGAGGGCTATTATATGCTCGTAAAGTGACTATAATATTAACTAGTAGTTTTAGTAGGAAACCCCTAAATTTGGATGATGTTTGAACTTAAAAAAAACTATTTCAATTTTATTCAATATTTATAATATCTCTTAATAATCGTCACTTTGATGCACAATTGTTGACGTCAAATGGTTACAGCTAAGATTTCTGCCGTTTCCAAAACGCAGATTAAGCGGTAACAAACTACACTGCAGCATTTCCTGCAAGGACGAAACCTCACAATTTTATTTTATCTACTCGTTAAATATTTAAAAGGATAAGCCAAATACCAATAAGTACGACGACGATCACTGTTTCAATATGTACTCGTTAATTACCATAGCCATCGCAATCCATAAAAACAAACCCTTTGCCCTACAGTGGTAAGAAATAGAAATACTCGTCTACAAAGTTTCGAGTTATTTATTATGTATATTTTCATAACGTTTAATAACGCATAAACTCCCCAAAAATCAAAACACAGCATGCGGGTGTTTCATTCTACATCAATTTAAAACTATATATTTACCGAATCATCTAGGATTTGTCGGCTAGGGTTGCCAATTGTTGGATAAAATTTCCCTAAAATTATTTATAATTTTTGATGAAAAGGGTACAAAAAGATAAATATCTACTTTAATTGTATGTCACAGACAAGAACAAACAGTTTGCATGCCTCTGGAACATGTTTTTATTCAAGACACAAATAACCATACCCCATGCCCCCCAATCCCAAATCATAACACCTAGTATTTTTGGCGAGAATGTATGAAAAAGAAATTATTTGGAATGTATCACTATTAAGCGGAGCTTATATTTAACCAAAAAGCAACCTTAGATGGGTCTATATGTCTGATAATCCAATCCAGTATGCTTGTACCCGTTTTTCTCAAGTCTCAATAATATTTTATTGCAAAGCATACCTGATTGCTACCATATCACGACATCGTAGATGAATCAAACCTAACCACATTTTTAGCCTAATTAATATTCCCCTATTTCAAAAAACACGTGCTCGTACGATGTCCCCACAAATGAGGAAAATCTATGTGTCGGCAACACTACAACTATAAAGAAAAAAACGCTACACGCTCACCCCACGGGCGTGCGTATACGGGACCATTTCGGATGACGACACACATATTAAGTCATTAATACACGATATTAGTCGCCCGCATGTGACACGCGACTAAGAAATCGGACCCCGTTGTTTTCACCCCACGTAAGTTCCCGGTGGAATTGTGTGCCCACGTTTTGGGCAGATGAGCTGTTGGGGCACAATGCTATGGTTTTATTGGTTTATTGCTCACTAACGATTAGCTTTGGCCAGTGCAAGGATTTTAGCTATTTTATTGTACTACTACGGCATTTTTTGGTGTAGGATGATAAAGCGGTAGATACCCAGGGAAGACGTAAAACGGGGGGCAGACGTATGTCCCCGCGTCCATGTCTTCGTCTTTTCAGTGTGTCCAGCGCCTACAGCTCGGAGGCTAAGCGGGCCACTAAAAGACGCTGCCAGAGACCACTTTCCTGTAGTTTTAAATTTTAATACATATTGTATGGACTCACCACGGTGATGGCCACTTAAGTAGTATGAAAGTAGTCGGTGGCAGCGTTTTGTGGTGGCCCGTTTGCGGCGAGCCTAAGATCCACTTTGGGTTTCCGAGCTGCCGTAATAAGTACGTAAGTAATATCTAAACGAGTGTTTTCGGCAAGGTAAAATAGGACCACTCCAAGTCTTACCGTGGATGTCGTAGAAGGCGACTTAGGAAATACAACCTTAACAAAGCTTATGATTAACATCAATGGGACCACTCCAATACGTGTGGCCAGCGTGGAGTGAATGTAAAATCGTCTGGCTAATCTGGCCAAATATGTCTTTTGTCCACAGGGTCATGCTTCTGCAGTGGAGACTAAAAATACCTGATGGTGATGATGATCTAGCGCAGAGGTTCCCAAACTTATTTTGTCAAACGCCCACTTTAAAAAATCAGTTATTTTGTAGCGCCCCCCAATTTTTTCACCATAAAAACCTGAATCACATATTTGTTTTGCCTGTACTTTAATTCAACCTATATTCTAAACGAGAGAGCAATAATAATACATACACCAGTACATTAGAGTATCTTTTATAAAAAATAACAATAATCAACATTGTTAATTTTAAATAAAAAAATAGCAATAATAATACAATTTTACAATAATAAAGAGTATTGGAAGTGGGGACCTCACCTGCGAAACTTTAAAACACGAAATTTTTTCAGTGTTTGATTCCTTTAACGATATAAATAGCGTTGTGAACGCATTAAAATAATAATAATATTAATTACATTTTTAGTTTATATTTGTACAATAAAAAAGGATATAAATATGAACTAATAAATGGATGTTGTGTAGTAAGAGGATTTTAATTTCAGTGAAATTTAAAATATGAAATAGCTGAAGTTATAAATCACTCATTGCTTAAATCACATCAGCGCCCCCCAACTTTATTCTGGGCCCGTTACCGCCCCCCTTAAAGCCTCCAGCGCCCACAAGGGGGCGTTATCGCCCACTTTGGGAAAGACTGATCTAGCGAGTATAAATGTGTGTGAATTTTATGCTCGTTGTCCGAATGTCATAGTTAGGAATCGTCATACAAGCGGAACGATGTAGATTCTAAAATACAACAACTGTCCAATCTCACAATTAAAGATCTTAAAAGAAACAAAGCGGTCAGCGTAACCAAATAATGACCAACGAAAATCTAACAAGATACAGTTTTAAAAACTGAAACCCTACTAAGGGAAGATTCTAGCTGAAAAGTACGTTTATTTAGTGAATAAACAGCAGGGAGAAACTGCTAGTAATGTATGAATTTTTAAATTTTGTTACCACACACGATACACAACATATTTTGTTAAGGTACCATGGTTATCATAGAATATATGAACATACGTTTACAAAGCGGCGAAACACGTAATAACCCTCCTTTTGCAACATATATTACAGAGCCAATATATAAAGTTTCATGAAATAAAATTGTAAAAAAAGTCACAAGTGTTCAAGATTTTCCTTTTTTAATTTAAGTACTCTAGATGTATTTATGTGGTAAGTACAATTGTCTAATTCTGTCTTGCTTTTCAACAACAAGTCATCCAGAACAGAAACAAGAAATATGTTGACCTCAATGGTGGTAAAATATTTGAACAAAAAAAAACCTTCGCTGTTGCAAACCATACATTCGCTTGGCATAATACCATTTGGAACCAATTCAATTTCATATTTGTTTTGTTTCAATGTTCACTAACGACGAACAGACGTGATAATATCAACAATGCAACAGTTAATTTCGTCCAATTTCGACGCCATTAAAGATTATTTTGGTCGAAAGCCATAATTAGGCGTGAGCCGCGACCACAAAATATAGTGAGGTACAGAGGTAGGCTATCTCTAGGCAACGTTGTTTTCAGCCTGTCAAGTTGAGATGCCAGGAAGAAAACGTTACCAGACATACACTCTCTCTTTTCGATTTTGTTAATAGCAAACACTGGTGTCCGAATTTTCGAGCCACCTTAAGGCATCTGACGTAGATTAATAACTCTCACTGTTAATAATGTAGCTTAATGACAAAAGTTATTATCATTCTAATTTTGTTTAGCCTTTTTTATACAAAATACAATTTGTATAGCACAATAGGCGGACTGAATGCTAAAAGCGTTATCTAACAGCCAACCTTTGGGTTGTTAGAGAAATTTTGGTGGGTGTCAAATAATAGGATGGATAAAAGAGAAAATGGTTGGAGTATTAAACACTAGTGAACATAGTGGACAGGTTTCCTCGCGATGTTTTACTTCACCGGAAGCACGAGAAAGCAGTTGAAAATTACCGTATACATAGGGCGCACTATAAGTTTCCGGAACTGGCCACTTACATAAACAATATTTAAAAATTTATTGCAACATTTGAAAATAGAACTCTTTGGCTGTAGAATGCAGTTTGTTTCATCTGACTGTCTTTTGTTTTTACCTTGTGGCGCCATTTAAAAAATTGTGTGTCTGCATCAACATGGATTTAACTCGGGAAAATTTTCGTAGTATGATTTTCTACGATTTTAAGTGTAATTTGACAGCTCAACAGAGCATCGCTCGGCTTGAAACAGCTTTTGGCAATGAAGCACCATGCAAGACAACTGTTTATAGCTGGTTTGCAGAATTCAAGCGTGGTCGTATCAATCTCAGTGACGAATCTCGCGATGGTCGGCCGTCCACCAACAAAAACATCGATGCTGTGCGCCGTATGATTGAAACAGACAGGCATGTGACCTACCATGAAATTCGTGCATCCTTAGAAATAGGCATGAGTCAAATACAATTAATCCTACACAAACATTTGGGTGTGAGAAAGCTGTGCTCGCGGTGGATCCCACACAACTTGACCGAGGCTCAAAAAACGGACCGCGTCACTTGGTGCAGTGCCATGCTTACCAGATTCAACGAAGGTGCGTCAAATTTGGTGTGGGACATAGTAACAGGTGACGAAACATGGATTTATTGCTACGATCCCAAAACAAAGCAGCAATCGAGCGTATGGGTCTTTCAAGATGAGCCGAAACCAAACAAAGTGGCGCGCGTGAAAAGTGCATCTAAGCGGATGATTGCTTCTTTTTTTAATAAAACTGGACACGTGGCTACTGTTGCTTTAGAGAATCGTCGTACAGTGAATAGTGACTGGTACACGACCATTTGTTTGCCGGAAGTTATTGACGAACTCCGTAAAAATAACCGTAAACGCCGTATCATCCTGCACCACGACAATGCTAGTTCTCACACGGCCAGACAGACAAACGACTTTTTGAAGGCGAAAAATGTAGAACTCATGAGTCATCCTGCATACAGTCCCGACCTGGCACCTTGTGACTTTTTTCTGTTCCCAAAAATTAAGAACCAATTACGCGGTCAACGATTTTCATCACCAGAAGAGGCTGTCGAGGAGTATGAAAAACACGTTTCAGAGGTCACCACAGAGGAGTGGCACAAAAGTTTTCAAAACTGGTTTCATCGAATGAAAAAGTGCATAGACGCCAAGGGAAATTATTTTGAAAAACAATAAATTAATTTTGTACCTTTAATAGTATTTTTTCATATTCATTCCGGAAACTTATAGTGCGCCCCACGTATAAGTAAAGACGCAGGGGTACAGGTCATGCCTAGTGTGGATCAAACTCGTGTCTCACAGACGCTTGTCCACCACCGCTGCCCCACCCAGTATACTAGTTTGAATGGAAATATTATGCGAATATGTTAAAACGTCGCCACGTGAGTTAAATGCTGGTCACACTGAAAAGACACAGACGGGGCGAAGACATATGTCTCCACGCGTCCCTTTCATACAAAATGTAAATAAACGTCGCGACGCAGAACACAAGGGAAAGACGGGTACCCCGTCTTATGTGTGTCCAGCGCTTTAAAAACAGTGAACATTATTTCTTAATTTTCATGGATAGTTTTGTTAACAATTTCGAAAGAAAAACATTGCTCTGCTTCTTTTAGAAGTAATGTAGATCTGTTATAATTTTAATTTGTAACATGAGTCACAGCCCCTATAACAAAAATTGCAACTGGCCATTATGTGGGCAGTTATAATTTGCCGACTTATTGGAGGGAGAGTGTTTGGGGTACAATGCGATTTTGGAATGCGATAAAGCTAGTTTGTATCAATTTTAGTTTGTATTAAACAGTACTTTTGATATAATTGGCTACTTTTAATTGAATTTCAATCTTCTTGCTTCTAATAGGAAAATAAACAATAACAACTTCCTCTGCTTACTGCTAGTTCAAATCAAAGAGTTTTCGTTACGTGTTCGGAAATATATAAATGTAACACGTTGTTCGGAATTTTGATTTTGTTAGTAACCCCTTGACCGCATGGAAAGTATTATAATTTAATATTTTTAATTATCTTCTAGTGCCCACCTTATTTCATGTAGTTCCGAAAACATTCCAGTTGTTGTCAAACATAAGTCGTTACTTATAAAACTGCCTTTTCGTGTATGAATTGCTCAAAGCATTGAACAAAGTGACCTATGGGCTTAGGATAATGCCCCCTCCAATCCAAAGCTCTTTTAAACACCCACGTGACCAGACGAGCCATAAAGATTCAACCACGCAATTCCAACAGTATTTGGCAATAAAGAACAAAGCGTTTAAATAAACAAACAAGCCATTAACTCGTAAACACCGGCACGAATTCCCTGTCATTCCCTAATTATGTGACAGCCAAAACAATCGAATGAGAGGAGAGCGGATACGACGTAGAAGGACGAACTCCCAAAAGGGACAAAGTACGAGAATCGTGTGAAATTAGGAGGAATTCAATTGGTGTGCTTATGTTGACAACTTCTCGTAAATGCTTTATTTACAAATTTAATGCAATATTTTGGGAATCGATAGTTGGAGTCGAAGTCTAATCAGACAAACTGACTACGTTTGTGTATATTTGTGTTTTTGACGGTATTTCGAGTACCACTGATTTAAATTTAATAAAATAAGGTACACAGGCGCGTAGATGAGATTAAAAATATATTAAATTTGAAAAAAAGCCAATTGAGTTTAAATATCTCGTTGATTCCAAAAGACTTGTAAAATAAAACAAGACAAACTTTGAATATTAAACTAAGCTATTAGAATCCTCAATTCTCAATTAAACCTCAATCGAGAAGGATCGCTGGTTAGACTATAAAGTTAATGGAATTTCGTAAAAAGGATTGAGGAAAATATAGAACCAAAATTACAACACAAGGAAAACAACGCGATTTGGCATCCTTTCCCTTGCATAATGTTACTCCACGTATCTCTTGCACAACATTTGAAATCGTATACTCGTAACTGTGAGCACTACTTGAAAAACGAATATCATTGTAACTAGTTATAGTGCACTAGCTTTTGCCCGCGGCTTCGCTCGCGTAGGGGTTGTAATTTATCAAATTCCTTTTTTAGGGGATGCCTACGTCATAGTAGCTTTATGCATACAAAGTCTCAGCCCGATCGGTTTAAAATTGACAAAGTTTCATACAAACTTTCATCCCCTATTTTATCCTCTTGGGGGTAGAATTGATCAAAATCCTTTCTTAGCGGATGCCTTCGTCATAACATCTACCTGCATGCCGAATTTCAGCCCGATCCGTCCAGTGGTTTGGGCTGTGCGTTGATAGATTACTATGTCAGTCAGTCAGTCACCTTTGAGTTATATATATTTAGATACCTTTAAATTACAATTTTTTTATTTTATAAATTACATTTTTTTTTTTGTAATTTGCAAAAGTATTGATTATAAAGTGTATATTTCAATAAAAGACATGTCAAAATTGTTTACATTCTTTTAAATACCTAAACAAATGGACTATAGATATTATGTTATGAAATGAAGTTTTGTGATACATAGTTTTGCTACCAACCTTGCAATATTCAAAGTAATAATAAATGTTGACACAGAGTAAGGGATGAGATATGTCGCACATAAAACGAGGGTTATGTCCAGATGTAGGCCTTTGAAAGCTGATTCTTTTTACAAGCTTTTATTTCGTTTCACCTGTCCCGTTGTCTGTCTGTCTGTTTGTAATCAAAATCTTGCAAGTTAAATTATACCCATTTCCAGATTTTCGATTTAGCTAAAATTTTGCAAGCATACGTATATCGCGTGATAATGCAATATTGTGATGACATGAAACTGATCTGATGATGGAGCTGGAAGGTGGCCATGTCATCTCTGTGATAAAACATCATAACCCCAGCAAGTTTAGTCTTGATTGATTCGTCTTGAGGAGCGCTTTAACCTTTTAAAGTCATTATTTTAAATAAAAGCTTGTTTTAAAAATTATATATTTTTAAAATAATTATTACTTGTTTCTTACTTTCTTCTCATTTTAGCGCTGTCCCGGTTCCATTCCAACCTGAACTACTTCGGAGCCCGGTTTCAAAATCTTTTTTCTTCGAAAATTATATGCAATGGTTACCGAAGGCTGCTGCAGACTGCGCAAAGCTAACTTTGGCAAACCATATTATGGCTTATTAAATATGGCTAATTTTAATCCAAGGTGTTCTCGTATTTACTACGCATGACGAATGAAAATTACGAGGGCACGGTAACCGTAATCCAAACGCATTAATGGTAAGTCAACAAAAGATTTCACGCAATCTTCTTAGCAAATGCTCGTATTTATACTGCACTATGAATTAGGGCAATGCCAGGAAGAAATAGAGTGTGAAGGAGATACAACGTGGATATCAAACTTTATTAACCTTTCCCTGCAATAAAACATAATATAATTATGATTAACAGATAACCTTAATAAAAAAAGAAGAAAACCAAACTAGCCCAGGTTATTCTTACTAAGTTCTAATACTCGTTAGTGAACCTAAGTTGCAAAAAACGATAGCCTCATTATTTCAGACACATTAAACATAAGACAATCCTCTCCTAGAAGGAAATGGAAACCCTCATAAGAAAGTGATCGATAACTAACCTAAAACGCAAAAAGTTGACAAAGATAAACATCACACGAAGCGTAGAACTCGAAGAAGAGAGAGTTCATGCACTTTGTCCTAGAGCAAAGTCCCTTAGGCGCTGGATACATAGAAAAGACGTAAGACGCAGACGGGGCACGGACGGGGCATAGACGGAGCGCCGTCGCGACTTTTGAAGACACATAGAAAAGTATCTGTATCTGTCACGTCACATAGAAATGTCACGTCCGTGCACGAGGCACGGAGCACGAGTCACGGCGTTGCTATAGATACAAACAAATCCGTATCTATAGCAACACCGCGACGCGCGAGTCCCCCTACACCCGCTCATAATCCCGATTCCCCCGCTCGCGTCTGTGCCCCGTCCGTTGTGTGTTCTACGACTTCTACCATAGGGCACAGACGCGTAGGCGTCATGTCCGCCGGCGCCCCTTCGGTGCCCCGTCTTTTCTGTGTGTTCTGCTTTGCGACACTTCCATTCATTTTGTATGAAACGCACACGGAGCAGGCATATGTCTTCGCCCCGTGCACTTCTTATGTCTTTTCTGTGTGTCCAGCGCCTTACAGTAGAAAGGTTTTACAAAGCTTGAACATTTCTTAGTTTCTACTGTATAGCGCGAACTATGCGTCATTAACAAGAATGTTTCATTTTGTTTGGTGAATCAGGACGCTGAAGATTTGTGCGTGTGAACTGACCGTTGCTTAGTGCTCGGGGTATTTTTACCCTATGCCACAAAATAGTTAAGAACGTAACGTGTACACACGAAAAGCAACAATCCCAAACGGTTTCTTCGAGAACTGAGAGTTAACCCTTTCACCGCGAACGTCGGATTTATCCGACAAACATTGTCGTGCCCATTCCGCGAGCGTAGGACACTTCCAACAAAAAAAACCGCTTGTATTGCACATAACTTACTTAAGTTACACATCCCTTTCTGGTTGTAGGTATTTATTTTAGATTTCATACCTTCGCGCTGGGGGCATGGCAACTGATATAAAGTCTCGCGGTGAAAGGGCTTAGTAGCTAAGTTCTTATTCATAAAAAAATGCGAACGTTTACTAAACCTCTTTTAGTTAACATATTTTTGTCTTGTTCTTGCGATGACGCATATTGAAAAAGGTGATAGGGACACAACATATTTTAACTTAAATACGTTAAACAAAACATTTGTATTTTTTATGAATATTGGGGATAGTCTTTTAGGATAAATGCGATATGATTAAGCAAGTAAGCATTACTTCTTATTGTCGAGTCGAATGGTTAATACAAGTATCATTAAATATTTTGTTACTACCCTTATTATTCTTTGTACAGTATATGTTCAGGTCAACCATTTATTGTTGGCTTCATCACTAGGCTACTTAGCAGTTTAAATATATTTAAATATATACGGACCCATGACATAGATTGTGCTAGCCCCAAAGTAAGTTCAAGACTTGTGTTTTGGGATACCATTTAACTCAACGATACTTTATTTTATAACAAATACGTGTATAGATAAACATACAAGACCCAGAGGTCAATTTGAAAAAGATAATTTTCCATCTTGACCTGACCAGGGATTGGGACCTCCGGTGTGACAGCGTGGAATGATGAACACAAGGCCACTTTTACTACCAGGTATTGTTGGCTTCATCGCTAGGCTACTTAGCAGTTGTCCTTTCACAACTAGTTTTCTTTATTTAATGAACAAAATCAGCAAGTGCAAACATTTTAGACTCTAGGTATTGGTGTTGAATCATCGCCCAAAGGGCTTTGTCATCATATATATCTTGGGGTCCGAAAAAAACATTCAAAATTCTCTAGAAATATTTTCAAACTCTTTAATTTAATAAATTTCGAGATAACATCGTTGTCACTTCTATAGATTCAGTATTTGTAGTGCGCGCACCTACTCCACAAACCTGGCCTGAATTTCGTGAAATACAGCGCAGATGAAAGCGAAATTGCATATTAATGTCTCCGATGCAGGAACGTAGTTGTAAATGTAGCTTTAACACACACCCACTTTCGGTCCATTAATAAATGTGGGAGAATGGAAAACTTTAGCTAGCGCTCGTGCTTCTATCTTTACACTTTTTCTTCCCAGTCAATTAAAACGTGTATCGATTGCCCCGTGGGCGTAAGCTTTGGTTTTATTTAGCACTTTCGCTCTTTGGATTACTAACCACAAGTTTCGTAAAAAATCTCGTGATCCGTGCTTTGAAAGGTACGAGTATGTTAAGCCGTTGGACCGGTCATTATTAGGTGGCAGTTGTCAAGGGATTTTAGCTGTTATTTTCACCAGTTTTCTGTTAATAGGCCACTTACGCAAATAAAATAAAAATAAATAAGTACCTTCTCGAAAAATCTAGGTTAGATGTAGGTTACGCGAGAGTTTGCGAAATCTGTTATAATGTTCTTATATACCTATTTTACTATTAAAGCAGTATAATGTTGTCTCATAAATTAAATGGAGATAGTCAACTGATGTAGATAATAGGAATTTAGTACAAATATCTAATCCCACAAAAATTCATCAAAATAATAGTAGCAGCGCCACCACCAACGGCAACCCCAATTTGTCTGGGATTTCAATACATTATCTATTGTGCGCACACGGTCCGCCAGTCTTAAAAGGATCATTAAAAATGCAACCATTAGTCACACATGACATAGGACTACAATGTAGATCTACACGTCCAAGAGCGGTCCGAAGTGTATATTAATATGGTTCCATATACAGATGTTTAGCGGCGAAAATTAAAAAGAAAAAGTCAAGTAGTACGATCTTACTTAAGCGGGAACGAAGACCAACTTTATGTAGCTAATTAGATGCTAACCAATCGCCTATTCTGGATAATTATTCATGTGTAAGTAGGTAAATTAATTATAGGAATTTATACTGCGCCCACCTTGTTTCAAATTAATTTTCCTCCACCCAAAGGTTGGCTGGAGGAGATTGCATTTATAGCGATAAGTCCGCCTTTGTGCCTATATTGTTTCTTGTTATTTTGTAATTTTTGTGTGTCTATTATGGTGCAATAAAGTTGATTTGTATTGTATTTGTATTGTAAGTTTTGCGTCCATTTCTTTAGTCATCTAATACTCTTGAGATTGATTAGTAAGAGAAGAAGTTTTTGTAATTTTTCATTTTTTATAAAAATTACGATGAGAATGCATCTTGAAATACACCTCTTATATACATATAATTTCATGAATAAACACATGTTTACTATGTAACTTTTCATACATGCATACATCTCACTTTGATATCAGTATAATTGTAAGGTTGACGTTTTTGGAGAAAATGCTGCAGTACAGTTTGTCACCGCTTCTGTGCTTGCGCTTAGGAGGCGGCAGTAAACTTAGTTGCAAGTAAATGATCTGACGTCAACAATTAGCTATTAAGAAATCGAAACAAAAATTACAATTATCAAGTGATACAAATATCCAAAAATAAATTAATGATTTTTGACTTTTTGACTTTTGTTACGAATTTAGAAGTACCCGTAACCGAAGGGCATATATGAAGTAACTCATGAGTGTAGATGAATCGATAGAGGTCTGTCAGGATAATAGCAAGTGCAGGTCCAAAGCCTGCCTGCCCCTGTTGGGAACAGGCGTAAGTTTTCTAGTATCTTCTTCTTTTGCCATGCCTTATCCCGTTATTTGGGGTCGGCTCTCCTCGTACCGCGTCGCCAGGACGTTCGGTCCCAGGTTGTCTGGATATTCAATTGTGTCCACTTGATATCCCTATTTACGGTTGTCCACCACGCGGAAAGTGGTCTTCTTGCTGGGAATGGCTATAGCCTATTGAACGCAATGGTCTTTGTCCCGTCTCATCACATGTCCAAACCACCTCATTCAACTCTCCGTCATCTGTTATGGGTGCTACCTTAAACGAGCCACTTATATACTCATTTCTGACTTTACCAAGTCTTGTGCTTGTGACTCCCGCTGGCCACCGAAGCATCTTCATCTCATTTGTATGCATTTACACTGGGAAAAAAGATTGGTTGCTAATAGCAAAATTTGTTACTACATGTTACCAAAATCGATGTCTGCTGAACTCAGGGCTACTAGTAGTTTAAATGTGTTTGAATTAATAGTTGTAGTTTGGGACATGCAACTATATGGTTCTGCTAATTAAAAGTTGGGTATCTACAAACCAAATTGCAAATAGCAAAACTTAGCTGTTCCTTTTTTTCAGTGTACTGTTCATGCTTCTGTAAGACAGCCCAGCACTCGGATCCATACAGCATAGCAGGCCTTACCGCGGTGTTGTAGACCCTACGCTTCAGTTGTAAGTTTTCTACATGAATATATAAAATAAAACGTATTTGCCAAACGGTCATGGAAAGTTCCTCTCTAAACCGTTTGGTCTATTATCTTCGGAACCCTATAAATGTGTGTGACTGCAGTGTAGCATACAATAGTCACTTGTTTGGTTTTCACGCGTGGCGGACTCATACAAATTGCAGATTGTATGTAACATTAATCATGGTTTACATAATGGTCGCTAAATCCACTACTTATCAGCGCGGTGGTCTGGTTAGGAAGTGTGCTCCAAGTGACAGAATAGGGTATATGCATGAAAAAAATATTTGTTATCTAACCAGTTTTTCCATAAATATTCAAAAGTAAATTATGAACAGTGAAAACAAAATAAGAATTGGTTAAAAAACGAACGAGATATAATAATTTTACGAAAATATGTCTATCTCATTCGCAAAAACGCCATTTTCTATGAAAAATGTATAGACGATGTGGACTTTGACGTCACCAGTCCATATCGGACTTCTCTTTCTAATTGAAACTTTAAAGTATCACATGTCCGTCGCTGATTAAGATATTTTATAAATTCTTTCATATTTGTTTACTGTGGTAAATAAGGATTTTATTAAACAAATAAAAAAAATACGTGCATATTCCCTATTGTGTAGGGTTGAGTAATAAATATAGCGATTTTGTAACTTGATACTTTGCTTTAAAAACCGACTTCACCCCCAAACTACACAACCGATTTTGATAAAATTTGATAAAAGTACACCCTTTAAAACAAAAAAAGATTTTTTAAATCGGTCCAGGCGTCTTTGAATAATCGGTGAACATACATAAAAAAAAAAATAAAAGCGCGCGACGAATTGATAACCTCCTCCTTTCTTGGAAGTCGGTTAAAAATGTATGCGAACTCTTGTGAAAGTGTTCATTTTTTTATAACAAATAAATGACACAATTTGGAGCGCAACTCTCCCCTCATCCCTGTAAAAATGACAGTAAAATCTAAAGTATTTAGAATAATTACATTTGTTTGAGAATTTATTTGCGATAAAACTACATGTTACTGTTAAATACTGAAGTAATTACTTCAATTTAAGTACTGATTTTCTGTGTGTTCTGCTTTGCGTATGCATAGAAGCGCTTATGTATAGAAGCGTTCCAAAGCAGAACACACAGAAAAGACGGGGCACCGACAGGGCGCAGTCATGACGCTTACGCGTCTGTGTCCTATGGCAGAACATACAGAAAGGACGGGGCACAGGCACGAGCGGGCGAATCGGGGTTGTGGGCGGGTATGGGAGACTCGTGCGTAACGGTGTTGCCATAGATACTGATTTGTTTCTATTTGTCCGTGCCTCGTCTTTTCTATCTGTTTTCAAAAGTCGCAACGGCGGCGCCCCGTCTGCGCCGTGTCTGTTCCCCGTCTACGTCTAACGTCTTTTCTGTGTGTCCAGCGCCCTAAGTTAACATTTTTTTTTAATTAACCTCTACTGTCCCACTGCTGGGCAAAAGTCTCCCCCATCTCCTTCCAAATATCACGATCATGTGCCACTTTCAACCATTCCCATTCAAACTGTCGCAAATCGTCACACCAACGCTTCCGGGGCCTACCGCTTTTCCTTCGGCCATCTTCGGGAATCCACTTTGTTGCCAAAGTAGCCCACCTATCAGGATGCATTCGGCAAAGTTAACATGCGGGCCTTTTTTTTGTTTTGATAAAAGCGACTAACTAACACTTCAGCAATGAAAAATAGTGTTCAGAATACTCTTTTCAGATACAGATTACAGTTCAGTCTTTCAAATTGGTGGTGCGCCGACGAGGGCGGAAAAGGCTCTTTCAAAATCGTGGCCGGAGGCGCACCAGCAGTACCTATATGCACACCCTTCAATAAACTAACTTAGGAGCTGTAGTCTGTAGTCCTAGCTAAGCGTCGTTTCTATAGTTAAGTTGCCTCTTGACACCACATCGCTTCCGCGCATAAGTCAGACCACACACCGCCATTCTCGATTCCTGTTATGCCCCTCAGAAAGAGGTTCAGTGACAAATGATGTACAATATTGGAAAAAAACACGCGCCATTGTCGACATAACCGGGGATTCTGTCACTAATAGCTTAACGGATTTTTTACATAATTCGCCTTTGCCCGATGTAGCGCCATGGAGTTTGAATATTTAAAAGTTTTTTGTCTATTGTCTGAATGGGTGGCGCTATCGACTGTAAACATTATTCATAGTTTCACAATTTAAACAGGCATTTAACCATGGATTTAACATATGTATAGTTTGTTTAATTTCTATGTTTAAGGTGACAAAACATAATTTTTTTAACTTATCCGTCATTTTATTCAGTCAGTTACATGTAATTTCACTGTTAGACGACTGAAGAAAGACAAAGGTAAGGAATGTTTTCTTCAAGTGAGTAATCGAAAGCGGCCTGCTTCTAGCGTCTTCCTCCGTGGTTAAAATGAGAAACTTCCTTTAGCAACTGCCATTCAGAGAAGCTTGCTTCTAGCGTCTTCCTCCGTGGTTAAAATGAGAAACTTCTTTCAGCAACTGCCATTCAGAGAAGCTTGCTTCTAGCGTCTTCCTCCGTGGTTAAAATGAGAAACTTCTTTTAGCAACTGCCATTCAGAGAAGCTTGCTTCTAGCGTCTTCCTCCGTGGTTAAAATGAGAAACTTCCTTTAGCAACTGCCATTCAGAGAAGCTTACTTCTATCTTTAACGTGTTAGTAATGTCGAAGATAATGGTTTATTAAAGATTTAGGACATTAAGTAAAGGAATGTTTTCTCAAACGAGCAATCAGAGTCTTCCTCCGTGGTCTAAACGTAAATCTTCCTTTAGTATTTATAATTCAGAGAAGCTTATTTCTATTTTTATCGTGTCAGTAATGTCAAAGACAGTGGTTTATCATAGATTTAGGATTTAGTCTATGTGTTCGAAATGATTACAACGGAAAAATTGTGACAAAAAAATCGCTTATACGAAATCCATTTCAGGTAGCGTGAGGAGCCATTTGTTAAAACTGTACCTACGTTAAATAAAACAAACACTACTTAAGAAATCAGTGAAACGCGCGCTTCGACCTCACCTGCACTCAAAATCCTTTGTTCCCGGGAATAATAAAGGGAAATTTGTACAACAGTGAGTAGGCAGTACAGACGAACCGACACATTTGCATGTCTATTGTCGACGAAAGATTAATCATTGATTTCCAACGGTTAAGTGCCTTGAATTTATTATTTTGAGAAACTACCACCGAGGGTCTTGTAATGTTATACTTTCTCTAATTTACGAGTGTTTTCGGAGAAAAATAATGTAGGTATATTGTATCCCCCTCAAGAGAAGTGCATAAAGGCGACAAACTTGGCTACAAGAGTTGACGGAAATTAATTTATAAGAATTACGCCGGCTAGTTGGTTTATGGTAATAGGCCTCATGCCCGCGTGGTCAAATTTTTGTCAATCCTACGGGAACCTCAAGTATCCTCATTATATGTCGTCCTTTTTTTATAGGTATTCCAAAATTGTAAATGTCATTTGGTGCAATAAAGTTTTTTGTACGGCATTGTATCCAATGAGTTAATTCAAGTAATAAGCTACCAGTACCGGGGCGTCCTTGTAAGCCGATTCCCATCTAGTTCCCTTAAGGGTTTCTAATGTATACGCATTAATTACTAGTGATGTGTTCTTTAAATTTCCAGAAATTTTCGAAATGGTCTGGAAAATTTCTGAGAAATTTCCCACAAGAAATTTCTTCAGTAAAATTTTCAACTAAAATTCTCGGAAAATGTTGCAAATTTCCGTAAATTTTCAAGGAAAGAAATTTCCGAGATCAGAAAATTTCTCGGCGGCACATCACTATTCATTACTAATAACAATTATAACCTCCGTATATTGGCGCACCGCACATTATAATGTCGTTATGACAAATATGCACACAGCCGCATATTCAAAATACGAAAATGTTCGATGATTATGAAAATAAACTTTCACTAAGTCACTAAAAATATAAGACGCATATTGAACGGCTTTTTAACCTTTATAGAACCTAATTATATAGGTATTTAATTTGTTTCATAGTTATTAGCTGTAGGTACTATCTCAAATTCACACCCAACGCCACTGTAAGCTACCTACATGCTAAATTTCATTCCAATCCATTTAGCCGTTTTGGGGTGAAAGCGGAACATACATCCATACAACCAAAAATAAACACATCCATACATCCATATAAACTTTCGTATTTATAATATTGCAGTTATTCTATAACTTGTAGTAAGCACAGAAGTTAGTTATCTTCAAGGTCTCTACAGCTCCTGAGACTTTAGCTCAGCTATGCACATGTGTTCGTGCACAAAGATGGTGTAGGTGAAACATCGGCCTGAGGCACGGTACGACCCGCATCAGTATACTGGTTTTTAAAACTCGGTCTGAGGCGCGGCACGACCCTCGCGCGTCAACTCCCTGCCGCGCACTTTCTGCCTTCTCCTTCGGTACCGCTAACCGCTTGACGTTCCAGTGTTGGTGTTTTTGAATTATAAGTGAAATAAACTAACATTAATGTTATACAATAAATTAACATGTTTTTTTTAATAATAAAATGGTTAATTTCTTTCTAATAAATTTTTATTTTTATGTAATTTTGCCAATTTACCAATGCAAAGCTGAGCATAAGCGTCGAAGACTGTACTTTTACAAAAACAAACAAGACCACAATCTGAAAGTTCTTCCGAGTACGTAGGTGGACTTCGAAAATAACTCAATAAAACAAACTGAGAAACGTAGGCAGTTTTAAATTCGAAACAGCTTCTGCTGCAAAGAAACATTTCATTTCGTGCCAAATGTGTCTATGTACTCACGTATGCCTCCATAAAGGAGCATTTTCTCTCGGGTTTCATACAAATACTGCGTCAAATCTGGCGAAATTATGTCTAGAACATGTGTGCGTTGCCAAAAAGCTGGCCACACTGAATACTTTACGCTGCTGGTATAAAATCAGGCTTATTTATATACTGCGGTCTCGAAATAAAGAAAGTAACAAAGGATTACTTACGTACACTATGCAACTTATAGACTAAACTGGTTCCTCTTTACATATAGTCATATTATTATCAAGCCTGTTTCCTACAAGGGTATGCAGAGATATGAACCTCCACTCGCTACGATCCTGAGAGATCTCTTTCGCTTCATCTACACTCATCATCACTCACTTTATGCATGCCAACTGGTTACGGGTACTTCTGACCTCTCATTTTTTTCAGATTGTCTGCAATCTGGTCGCAGTAAGTTCGTCAAGTTAGGTTCCTATTTCTTGTCGATATTTCCGACTGACGAAGAGTCATAAAGATAGAGGTTGCGGAATTCATCTGAGAATTTCTGATTGCGAAGCGGTGCTTCTTCAGGGTCTAGGGTGCGTGTTTCCTTCAGGTCATCCCTCCTTGAATGCAGTTATTGCACGATATGTTTATTCTTAGTTAGTACATCAAACTAACATCATATTTCTACCTTGTTTGCTCTTATATAATCTTACCTATCTTGAAATCTGGAAAATCACCCGGGGAAGCTTCTTCATACCTTTCCTCTGTTATGGGCAAAGTGGTGGAACATTAAGTTAAAAATGTTCTTAACGCTGTATATAAAATTAAATGCAGGAATGTATAAAATGCTCACAAACAGTAAATAGTAAATAAATTTAAAATTATATTGCGGACAAAGCGTGTAAAATACAGGATGATCATATTTTTTACTGCGAAGGACTTTTTAACGCCCGTAATAAAAAGGCTGTGTAAAAATTCCGCTCCAAAGTCACGTCCCGCTCCCACCGCTGGATACAGAAAGCAATATATTTCCTGTTTCTAGAGTTCGGAAAAATGTGGAGTTGGAGGAGCTAGTAAAAGAGCCAAATATAATTGGTGTTAACCCGTCAGCTTCCAGACGGTCGGATCCGACCGAGAGAACAATAGATAACAATGGGTTTGCAAAATTGCGGTTGTTGACGAGTTAAAGCGCTCCGCTTACGATGGCTTGGGCATCTGGGAAGAATGAAGAAGGATCATGGCGTCAAAGGAGCATATATGGGAAAAGGTATCAGGCCGAAGAACAGTAGGTCGACCCAGATGTCGCTTAAGCGATACCGTGCAGGCTGATCTGCGGGAGATGAAAGTGGTCAGCTTGCAAGATATCGCTAAGAACAGATAATTGTGTCGCTCTTTCGTCTCGAAGGCCAAGAACCACTTCAGGTCACTGAGCCAGCGGAGTAAGTAAGTAAGCTTTCAGGTTGCTTGTTTTCCAAACGGCATGCCTTACTAAAGGAAAAGAAGACCCAAGATTGAGTGAAAAGAAATATTGCCACTAGTGTCACTATTAGACACACAACTAATGTCCAATATACTCGTATACCGAGCGACTGGTCTCGGATACCAGTACAATTTTGAATTTTTCGACAACTTGATCATTATTTTTCTTATCGTATTTATATATGGACGTTTATCCTGCTTTTGAGTCAAAACAGTTAAGCGGATTAAGAACTAATTTAGCTCTATCCAATTGAAATATGTGGATTGCTGAATTAACACACAAAGGACACTTTTGATCCCAGAAATGTGAGTTTCATACGAGAACCTTGTTTGTTATTTAGACTAAGCGCGCAACAGTTGGTTTAACTAGACATATAATAAAAAGAGGCGGCCAGAGGGGTTACTCCAAAAGCGGTACGCAAGACAGATGTTACTGCGTATCCGCGTGTCAGTGTCTAGCAACATTGAGCACTAACGTATGATGATAAAGTCTCAATTGGTTTGACAAAGAAATAGGACGTCGCTATCGTACGACTAACATATTACTTTATGGAGTAACCCCCGTGATTCAGGTCCAATAAAATATAAACATTAAACCAACGACACGAAAAGAACAATAAGTATAACTTATAAAATTGGGCAAGTGCAACGCTTACAGAAGGAAAAGTGGCCGAACAAATTGTATAAAATCATAGAAGACAGTCTAATATGATAGATAGATAACTCTTTATTGTATACCAAAAGAAAATGTAACACAAAGAAATAATTTTAAACTAAAATGAGTACAATGGGCGGTCTTATTGTTTAAAGCGCTCTCTTCCAGACCCATATATGTGGCCTATTAAATGAGAAAGTCACAATCGCACGCCGTAGAGACAAGACCTCGCTCATATTTTAAGAACCAGCTCATATTTTATTTATCTCATAAAATAGGAGTGAATCTTCTAAAAATCTACACTACTGGTTGAATACAGAAACTTCGACAGCTAAAGTATGCCAACTCGATGCTGATCCTGAAGTATATTCTCGTACCTTTTGGAAAACATAATGCTGTTGCAAATAGTAACAATGAAGAATACTGCAAACCCATGGAATACTAAATGATTAACGGCAGAGCTGAGCTATTTCGAAGAGTTCCTAGAACGTTACATACAAATACGCGAAAAGAAATCAGGGCATGCATTTTCCTGGCATATTTCAAAAACTCTATCATTGAACACGCCGTTAAACACAAACTGAAATACACCATAAGCGAAAATACCTTGGAACGCGGTATTTATGTACATTTGAACAAATACAAGAAGTTAGCCGACTTTATGTCGATAGTTATAAGGCTGAAAATCGTGGGAAAAATGTGCTAAAACTATCAGTCAACTGAACACATTTCATGAATGATTTGTACTTGTATTACAATGGTGTGTTATTACTGCCGCCGTATCATAAACACTGTTTTGTCATTGTAAAATTCACCTTATGGTAAAGGTGGTAAAAGGTTATAGTTCAGCTCGACTGCAAATGATAGGTTTGTATGGTTCAACAGTTATATGTCAAGGGCTGTATAGGTTTGCAGTTATGTAGTACAAGGCGTGAGAATTGGCGATTCATTTTCAGAGTCAGTTCTAAGGTTCAGAAAGGTAAACTTTAACTTCCATAAGGTATGGATAACTGCTTAGTACTTGTATGAAGAAATCCCTTACTAAGGCCCTTATTTGTTAATGAAAATATATACGTTTAATTTAAATTATTAGGTGACTTTAGGTTATAAAACTATTAAACCTTTCAATTCGCTACTTTCTCACAACTCAAATCCGATACATTTTTCTCAACTTCAAAACAAAAATTTTTTTATAGGATTTGTATGAAATATACACCAATGACGTCATAATTTATATTACTAATACATAACTAATATTTTCTCTTGACAAGGTCTGCGAGTTCGGGTTTTTCATGCTCACTAAAATGTCCAATCCCGTGGTGGCGTCGCTGGTCGGGTCGTTAGATTCCCTCCAATATGGTTGAGTTTAACGATGGCTGATCCGTGCGTCAACTCGTGGACGAGTGCTGCCGGGAGGGACTGGTCAGCTCGGCTTCGCTTTTTTGACTACTTAATATTTTTTATTTTTTATTACGCAATTTATGTTTGTTTATCGCAAGCATTACATGTTATAATGTGTCAAAATTGTATTATATTATAAGTATTTATTAATTAAAAGACAATAATAATAATATGACAAAGCCCTTCTGGCGAGTAGGCGAACAATACTGTGAAAATGAGTTTCTTTCGGCGTTTCTTCTCAGCAGTGGTCGTTACGAAACGCTGGTTATCGGTAGCTTTTCTTTAAAAATAAATTAAATTTTCATATACTTTACACGTAACATAAATTATACTTATTGACGTGTAAAAGTGCCTGTAAAGGTCTAATTACTGAATAAACATTTTAATCTTTGAATCTTGATTCTAGTTTCATGGAGTCAAACAGCGCTCTGTTTTTCTGCAATAATAAATCAAAAATCACATTGAAAATGGATATAAAAGTAATAAAAATTTATTTATTCAGACATACGTCCATAAATATGATCATGACAAATGACATTATTTTATGACGTTTTTTCTTAACAGTATCAATTAATTGACCCTGGAAAGTGCCTAATTAAAACAGCCTTGACATGAACTAGTTCCTGTCCCTGTCCCTGTCCCCTGTTCTATTTGATTCTGATTAACCTTTTCATCGACTAATTGGGTAGATGACAGGGTCAAAAATTGTTTGGTACAGTTCATACAATAAAACATAAAAAATAGTGTCACTTTTCATTGATCATATCCATTTCCAACATGATTTTTAAATGCAGAAAAACTGATTTTTGCTAACGTCATGCTTTTTAGACTTAAAAAAAGCATGACGTCACGCTTTTGTATTTCATAAATGTTTGTTTTGACGTTAAGAAAAAAGTTTCTAATTTGATTTGTTGTCATCTAGCGGATTGCGGACCGCCTTTCCGCTTACGCTTATATCTCGGGGCACGTGCTAAAAATAGTGAAAACGCGTACCGACCGATCCTAGCCAGATAGCTGGAAACGCTGTATTTAGCGGCTCTTTTGCGGCACAATGGCTTACCCAGACTAGTAATACTATAAATGCGATACCTTTCTAATCGTATCTCAGTGTACGCAATAGGTCCAAATAAGTCGACTATTCTCTCTTATCTAGATAATAGCTAAATCTATAAACAGTGCGTGCATTTAGCATGGCATGGTATGACAAGCATCGTTATGGGAACTGTACATGCTTCCGTTTTATGCAAACCATTGCCACAACAACTGCTTGATCCTACGCGTTCACCAGTTCTTTACTGCCTATATGGGTCACCAGTTTAAGAATTAATATAAGTATTACGTACAGTAGTACAGGGCGTGAGAATTGGCGATTCATTTTCAGAGTCAGTTCTAAGGTTCAGAAAGGTAAACTTTAACTTCCATAAGGTATGGATAACTGCTTAGGAACTTAAGCACTTGTATGAAGAAATCCCTTACTAAGGCCCTTATTTGTTAATGAAAATATGTACGTTTAATTTAAATTATTAGGTGACTTTACGTGTTCCTACGCGTTCACCAGTTCTTTACTGCCTATATGGGTCACCAGTTTAAGAATTAATATAAGTATTACATACAGTAAAGGAATCTCCTAAGGTCCCGCGCAATAGGCGTCCCCGTTCTAGCCTTGATGAGTGTGTGTAGTGGGCTGCTGCGGGCGAACACACACATTGCTGCGTGCACGGATGTATAGTTTCATTTGTAGTAGTGTGGGCATAAATGATACTCTGCTTCTATGAAATGCTACTCCTGTTTTAATGGTCTCACTAAAGGGAGGGTTTGCCCATCATCACCACGCTTGACAGACGTGTTAGTGATCGCAGTGGATGATATAAAGACTCCAAAGGACGCTGCTGCCCGTTCTCTATTGATTCCCTTAGTCCCTTAGGAGGAGTTCGGTGGTCCAGTGGGAGTGCGCATTACTAGTGCTTTCGCAAAAAAGCTATACCTAGCTATACGAGGTCCCATGGCCCATCTAAGGGACCACATCTTGGATGGATGAGTTACTTGGATGGGGACTATAGATGTCATAAAAAATCTTGAGCTCCTCCGTGCTTCGGAAGAAACGTAGGTATAAGCCGTTGGTACTGGCTGTCATCATTGTACGGCAGTTGTTAAGTTATGTGAGATGCTTTTAGGCAGCGGAGTTGTAATAGGGTCCCGTTTTTACCCTTTGCGTACGGAACCCAAAAATGATATGTATTGTACCGATCTTTTACTTATGTTTAAATGACAGAAAAGACGGGGCGCCCGTCTTTCCTGGGAGTTCTGCGTCTGAGAGGGACGTGGAGGAGACATATGTCTGCGCCCCGTCCTCGTCTTACGTCCAGCGCTTTAGTGAGCGTAATCATGAACGAAGGTCGAAATCGGAACCAATGCAACAAAAATAACACGACAGTTTGCAACGTCGGACGTCATAGGTTTTCCCTTTCATTTGAATAACATATTCTCGTAGTAAACACCTAGCCGATAGCAATCGACAAATGATCCAGTACTTGCGGAGGCGGCGTACTACCGGCGGTTTTCCTCATATACAATTTCTAGTTGCGCAAGTAGCTTGGGACCAATAAAATACGATAATGGTGTCCAATTCAAATTATTCATTGACTCGCAATGAAATCTTAAAATATTAAAACTATATAAATAATTAGAAACGCAGGTGCCTTTTGTCCAATGATACCTCAATGGCTACTTTCCATTAAAATCTGACATTGTCATAAAAAAAACTGCCTTTTGTAAATCAGTCATATATGTAGTGTGTACGCTCCCAATTTAAATATTTCGTGAATAAGATAGTAAGGAAAAAAGGTACAGGCCCTGGAAGCGTACAGTTTGAAAGGGAATGGTTGGAAGCGGCACACGATCGAGATATTTGGAAGGAGATGGGGGAGACCTTTGCCCAGCAGTGGGACAGTAGAGGTTAATATAAAAAAGTAGTATTGTATTTGGTACTAGCTTTTGCTCGCGGCTTCGCTCGCGTAGCGGTGTAACTTATCAAAATCCTTTCTTAGGGGATGCCTACGTCATAGTAGCTTTATGCATGCAAAGTCTCAGCCCGATCGGTTTAAAATTGACAAAGTTTCATACAAACTTTCATCCCCTATTTTATCCCGTTGGGGGTAGAATTGATCAAAGTCCCTTCTTAGCGGATGCCTACGTCATAACATCTACCTGCATGCCAAATTTCAGCCCGATCCGTCCAGTGGTTTGGGCTGTGCGTTGATAGATCACTATGTCAGTCAGTCAGTCACCTTTGAGTTATATATATTTAGATTTGCATAACATTACTGACCTAAGGAGTGCAGACTTTTTATGATACGGTCGTTACTTGTGGCGCTTCGCTGACGGCGTTGGCCTTTCAAATACAGGGTGACTTTAACTCAGCAGTAAAATTTTTTGGAGGAATAATCCATGATAGTGAACTAATTTCTATACCTAGATATTTTTTTTAATCGATAAAAAGTTTCGTACTCCGATACAAATCCGTTTAGCCGCGCGGTGATTTGCATGGAAAGCCGAATTTTTGTATACGTTTTTCGTCAAATTTATTAAATGTAGTTCAGAATCATGGATTGGACTTGTCTTGATCTTAAATCTAAGGTCAGTTCCCGCAACAGCATCTTACGTCGTCTCATAACTACTCGCTGGGGGGGCATCACCTCACCTACTACGAACGAGTTGCCTAGCCTTATGCTACTTAGCTGGCGAATACGCGTGCCCAGTTCGCAAGGGCTATGTCGCTCAACGCATGCTAAGAAGGTTGATGAAGCCCTAAACGCTTCTTGCCGCATTATGTATGACAGGTACTTTAAAGCCATTGCACCATCTATACGCAGTGTCTGGAATAGCCCCACCAAGTGTGCGACGCAGTGTGGCTAGCGCCATGGAGAAATCTAAAGACGCATGACAACAGGCATCTACTATACAATCAAGTTCCACCACCCCATCGCTTAAAGAGACAAAAAAGGTTTTTAAGGCAGCTAAGCATTCCAGTTAGAGAAGTCTCAAACACTAGGTTCGCATGGTGGAAATTAAATATCCTCCTTCACCATCTCATATTCTACCTCGATCTCCCCTGGGCAGTCTGAAAGTCCCTAAACAGACTTAGGACTGGTGTTGGGAGATGTCACGAAAACCGAGCAAAGTGGGGTTTTCCAAACAACGATCGTTGTGACTGTGGAGTTGTTCAAATCATGGCCCACCTAATGTCATGTCCCAACTGTCCATGTCCAGTGTGGCCACACATTGGTCCACACTCAGAAAATATATGTATTAGTCCATTCCAACTCGCTAAAAAAATGCTCCAAAAATTTGGCTTAAAAAGTCACCCTGTAAAACTTTCAAGTAGTGTCTTTTATAAGATCTCACAAAAAATAAACCTTATTCCTTGTACAGTAAACGGCTTATTGCACTTGAAGTGCACATTTGCACATGCATTAATAACGAAATCCACTCACGGAGTCTGCAGACTCGGTCTGGGCCGGATGTCTGCCGGACAATTAATATGTCTGCCGGGCGGACGTGTCGTGCGAAATTCTAGTCAGAACGCGAAGGGAAAGACTAAATTAAGCTGTCGTGCGGTGCATTATCTTATTATCAACAAAAGAATTACTGACAACACCATAATATAAAGTTATTAACCTTGAGTAACTTGAAGAAACGGTACGTCATGTATTAAATATAATCCCTGTGTTATTAATAATTAATATCATAAAATTAGATTAATGATTTCAACTTGCGAAAGCCGTTATTAATACATTTTAAACTAAACCCGACTTCACCTCCGAACAACCGATTTTGATAATATTTTTATGGTTCCACCCAACAAGTATGATCTAACAAAAAAAAAATCGGTTCAGGAGGGTTACTCCAAAAGTGATACGCAAGACGGACGTTACTGCGTATCCACCTTTCAGTGTCAAGCATTATTAAGAATTAATGTATCGAGATAAAATTCAAATTTGGTTTGACACAGAAATAGGACATCAGTATCGGACGACTAACGTAACTATTTTTTTATAGATTAACTACAAGGCGTCTACAATAAACGGGGAAATTACATAAAAAAAATGTGACGAATAAAAAATATACCTATAGTACCTGGACCGTTACTCCATAAAATAACACGATAGACGTCGGACAGTATCGTCCTATTTCTATGTCAAACCAAATAAGACTAATATCATTTCATAACGCTTAATGTTGCCTGACACCGAAACGCGACCACGTAGCCACGTACGTCTTTACGTGCCGCTTTTGGAGTAAGATGCCTGGTTACTTACGGAGGTAGGCTTGCCAACCGTTGTGGATTTTTGGGACGTCCCGCTTCTGTGTCAATTTTGGGCCGTCCCACTGTGACCCCCCCTCGCGGGACGCCTTTTGTCCCAGAAAACAGTGATAATCACACTATTATTATAAAGGCAAAAGTTTGTGGGTGTGTGTGTGTGTGTGTGTGTGTTTGTTACTTCTTCACGCACAAACGGCTGGACAAATTTTGATAAAATTTGGTATGCATGACACCCTGGATTAACACATAGGCTACTATTCCGCGGGTAACACCGCGGGGCGCAGCTAGTATGGTATAAGTATCTATCTTGTATCAATTACCCTCGGGTTGGGCAGTTGGCCCGAAAACTTTGTTACTACATTATCAAAATTTCTTAGTACCTACGCATTGCGTATTTCGCGTGAGGAGCGTTTATCGGTGTTCCTTTAGGGCCGGAACAGACGGGGCGCAAGTTGCGCCGCGTAACAGCTAGTGATGGGTGCATAAATACTCAATCAACCCACTTGAATATTTACTCAGAGAGTAAATACCCTATAAATAACCTTATTTATCCATTTGGTGAGTAGGTTCATTTATATGAGTTGTGACTCATATTTATATTCATATTCATTATTTCACGTTTCGAAGACAATTTTGAAACTTACATCTAGTTTACACTTGCAATTCTTGTCAAAAAGTGTGTGCATATGCTATAATATGCTTAAAATGTAGGTAAAATATATGTAAATATACTAATCATACACTGAAAGTAGGCTTCTTTGACTTATTATAATTTTTTTGCTGGAAAATGTGCAAATACGTAATTATATGTTAAATAAGTAGAAAGACATCAAATGCGATGTCAATATATGAGCACGCTCTATTTACTCCATTTATTAAATCTAGTGAGTAAGTAAATAAATACTTAAATGGGTACATTGAGTTCTTTACACTGCCCATCTCTAGCTGTTACGCGACGCAACTTGCGTCCCGTCTGTTCCGGCACTTACGCCAAACAAAAACTTGTCATAATGCGCAAAATCGCAAAAACTCTTTAAAAGGTCTCATGCCTACTCAATTTAACATACGATTAATACCAAATTATTTGTTTGTTTTCGTGTGTAAAAACGGCAAACATTGGTGTCTGATTTTTCAAGTTCTCCAAAGATAAAAATAAAGATAATTTATTTGCCAAACATGTGTTACAAGATATTACATTCAATTTCGTCCAATCATGTTTACCATCACCGGTGTGCAAATTTTGACAGAAAAGCTCTAATTTTGTCGGAATAGCTGTCATCTATCACAATACTATAAAAAATATACCTACTTAATCTATACACATTTTACAATTTACTATGAAACAAAATCAATTTACATGTTGCCTAATTTCATCTGGCATAGCTTTATGACTTAAAATAACTATTTTCTGGTTTAAAATTAAAATATCAAATAACGACCTTCGCTTAAATGATAACTAAATTCTATTAAAACAAACCAGATATTTCGGTGTTTATTTAAACAAACCGTCGGAAAGGGCTTTACAATAACATTTGTAATTTTCTTAACAAAAACACTAGCAAAGATATTTAGTTCGGAATTAAACGTTTGGCCGTGAAATAACTTGTCTATTTTATTGAAATTCTGGTCCTTCTGATATTGGAATGAAAATAATACCAATAAAACTTCATCAACATACTTTTCCTAAATAATGACAAAATTACCCTAAACTCCATACAAACGTAAATCAAGCTTTTATTTTGCAACTCAAGTCAGACTTCGGCAATTGATTTTATTTTAAAAAAAATGCACATATTAAGGATTTATCTGGTTTTGTGGTTTTCTATAAAAAATACATGTCGACCATCAAAATTTTAAAGTACTAACAACTCCTCCAATAACAGCAGCTCCTAGACCCGCGCAAAAGTTAAAAGTGCATACATACATTTATACATACATACATACATATTTTCACGCCTGTTTCCCATGGGGGTAGGAAGAGACTATAGATTTCCATTTGCTACAATCCTTGCAAACCAAACAATTTATAAATCTCGTTTATATTATTACATCATCAAAAGATGACGACCTCTGTGGCCTAGTGGTCATCATAGCAGACAGTCACACCGGAACTCCCAGGTACGATCCCCGGCCAGGTCAAGATGGAAATGAACTTTTTCAAATTGACCTGGGTCTTGGATGTTTATCTATATATATATATATATATATATATATATATATATATATATATATATATATATATATATATATATATATATATATATATGTATTTGTTATAAAATATAGTATCGCTGAGTAAGTATCCCATAACACAAGTCTTGAACTTACTTTGGAGCTAGCTCAATCTGTGTTATTTGTCCCTCTAAATAATTTATATTTATTTATTATTATTATAAAATATACTATCGTTGAGTTAGTATCCCATAACACAAGTCTCGAACTTACTTTGGGTCTAGCTCAATCTGTGTGATTTGACCGTATATATTTATTAAAAAACACATAATAATACCGACAAATGTAATTTACACTTCATTATTGTAACAGACAGACCAACAGATGGTGTTTGCACGAAAAATGAGGGGTGGCAGAATACAGATGTTAAATAAAAACATTTTTGGCCCATAAGATAGATTATTAAAAAGTATGGTATACATATTTTTTCTTTTCTCTGATAAGCAAATAATGGTGAAGATACAGCGTATTTAATTTTCCTTGAGGTCACGGCCAGCTACGACTTTTAATCAAAGGTGACGTAAATCACCGCCACTCCGAAACTTCCAAAGCGCTGTATCTTTGTGAATTTTTACTTCTTTGCTAAACGAAAAAATATGGGTCCTTTATTTTTACATAACCTAGTTGACGGACTAAATGAAATAAAAAAATGGTTTAAGACATTTATTCTCATAAAAGAATCTACAAAATTCACTTATAATGAGAACTTATTTTACATTTCTTATCCAGTCCACATCCCTATTTCGAACATGGCCGCCCCAGGCTCACGGGCGAAATATGATTTCACTTGAGTAATAAAGAGGCTTGAAATAATTTTCCTTTCAACAAACTATATTGGGGTGTCTCGGTCTAAGATTTACTGGATCTCTCCGGGTATAATGTATGTTGGAGTGAAAATGTTCGGGTCATTTGTACGTTTTTGTATTAGATCTTAGAAACATAGTTGATTGTTCCCTTCGGCGCCATTTTGGGTAAGAAAACTAAAAAAATTGGAAAATAACCAAAAAAGATAGGTAAGCGCAGCTTTGAACAATTACTTACGTGGCCAGAGGAAGGCTTATAAAGTTGTATTCTTCATAAAGAAAGCCTACATTCGCCTTTGGTTTGGTTGGCTTATTCATATGATCTGAGACCTCAGACAGAAATTAATTTCACTGCCTTCAGTGTATATATACTAAGTATCGATTTGATTGGTAGATCGATAAGTAATACACAGAAAAGTACAATTCAATGACAGAAAATACGAGAAACGATTATCTAGTTGCTAATAGATCATAAGCTTTTAAAGAAAATCATAACGGGTGAACAAGGTCAAAGGACTAAACTAGAAAAAACAGTCTTTGCGTCATGTTTCCCATTCGGATATTAATAAAACGGAGCAGTTTGGACGTCATAAAGCAAGTCCACTCGGTCCGTCACCCTGCCCTTACACTATAATTTGGACGCCGATATTAGATCTGCAAATTGGTCGTGTTATCTCCCACCCTCGCTTGGCGTAGTGTCTATGCGGTCCAAGAAAATAGGAATATTGACCTTGGCGTGTTCTAACTGTGTTTGAATCATCTCTTCATGGAATTTATTGCAAAAAAATGCTAGACGTGTAAATAAAACCAATAAATTTTTGAAGTTCAATCAGGAGCCAAAACGGTCAAGATACGATATAGGGAGTTGAAAATAGTGTTGTGAAAACTCGAGTCGATATGTTAGTTATACTCAAGCTCCCGTAATAGACTCGAGTTTAGTATTAGTGCTCGCGTCTATTGCGAGCTCGAGTCTGTTTATTTGCTGAGTCGCGCTCGGTTTGTATTTTTATTTTAATTTATTTTTATTGTTTATTAGTAGTGTATAATTAATATCAATTAAAATTTTGAATGATTGTTATGTTTTGTATAACTTGTTGTACTAAAAAGTTTGTTAAGTACCTATGTGCTTCGATATTGGCATTGAAACTCGAGATGGTTATACGACTCGAGTTTTTATTAGACTCGAGTCCGTGCTCCATCAGCTCGTGCTCGACTCGACTCTGACTTGTAAATGTCTCAGTTTACTAAGCATGCAAAATTAAGTCGAGTTTGCAAATGTAGTCTCCCGGACTCGAGTTTTTTACAACATTAGTTGTAAAAGGGTCGCGAGTACACAGTGCAAGGCAAACTAATTACTAATATTTAGGTTTTTTTTAGTCTTGTGTATATGTTACCCCATTTTTCTCCAAGATCATGGAGCCAGCACCGTCCCCAGCTACAGTGGAGTCCGTCACCTAATAGCTTTATTGACAACGCGACATTCCTGTTTCATCCTATCACGTGACGACAAAGAAAATCACGTGCACCCTTGTTGTCACAGGGAATATGCATGTGTTTGCTTAATAATGAGAGGGGGGGGGGGATATTTGGCAATTCTAATAAGAAGCCAGACTTTGACCATACGGGCGCAAAAAAATGTGTTTTAGATATGAAAGTGTGTGTGCGTCCTTCAACAAGTGAAAGCAACAAAAGACGGGAATTTTTTACATTAGGTATATTTTGTAAACCAGCACCAATACAATCAATACTCAATAAAGGACACGACAGTCGTCCCATTCTGTCGTCGCATATTAAAATCGGACGGCTGTCGTCGAACTAAATTAGACTAAATCATCATATCGAAGTACTCAATGTTGCTTGACACTGCAACTCGGGCAAGTAGGACGTAGATAAATACGTATGTCGTTGTCGGGTCACTTTAGGAGTAAAGGTTTAGGTTCCCACGCATGCGAAGCCGCGGTTTTAAGCTTTCAGCTAGTAATTTAATAATTCGGCCTTGAACACGCGTGCAAGTACAAATTATCGTCTTTAAATTGCGATAATGAACACTTGTGATGATAAAAAGATATATTTTGTGATATCTTTATTACATTAAAAATCTTTTGCGCAACATAATTGATTCCTACTTGTCTTAAATTTTCACTGGTCAATTCTTCTTTTTTTTGTATTGTTAGTTACGTTACTGGCCTGCACGCATGCGTCGAATTCAACCCAAAGGGCTAAACTGACAATTTTAAAGTGCCATTCTAGCGACGAACAATTCAAACCAGGCGAACCGCTCCTGGTGCAAAACATCCCAACTCCCGATTTTTTTAAATGTGACATAGTTTAACTAACGACTATCGCAATATGCAAAGAGATACCGATATACATACAGCGTCCGTTGTCATATTAGTCGTGCTTCCGATTCGAAGATAAGAGGACTTCAAACTTCAAGTTACCTTCAAATTGCAGATGTAGGGTTTAAAACTCATAGACTCAAGTGGGACTGGGCGGGTCACATCAGTAGAAAGACATTGGAGAGATGGCCTAATAGAGTAACACACTGAATACCTGAGGACGGTCGGTGGAAACAGACCTAGAAGGCGTTGACGTGACGACTTTGACGCTTTTATCTCTGGAAAGAAAAGTGGAAGATACTTTCGCCCTGCAAGCATACCTTGATGAAAATTCAATAGAGCAAGCGAGCGACGATATAGGTACGATGACATATTTCGTGCCATGTCACTACAACAAAAAACATGTTGATCATTTTTTCGTCGAATATCAGAATTGACTGGGAAACGTCCGTACAGTAAGTAGAGTACCTCGCCCATGCTATCCGCAGGAAACATTAGTAGTTCCCAGTCACGTGGGGTTGCGTCATGCGCAGACGCCGGCGCTACTCGGTCACTGTGCCAGTTCCTACGCAACCAGAGGTATAATAAGCCTAGCTATGATGACGGTTAAACACGCGTAGTATAGGTATTTCATTTTTAGAGCAGGTATTTGATATGGTTACCACGATTGTTATCATCATCGTACTTGCTTCTACCTTTTAATTGAGTATACATCCTCTCAATCTATCACAGGTTGACTGGTAGAGATCCTTCATGGGATATGTCCGCTTTTGTATATTTCGTATGTTGTCTTTGTAATGTTTTTGTTTTGCTACAGTAAAGTTAAGTTTGTAATAACAAACAAGCAAATTTAACCGACTCAAAATAAAAATGAAAATTATAAGTGAATTGCCATTTTTGCAGTTCCCATCAATGGACCAAGCATTTACATGTTATAATGTGTCAACGTTGTATTGTATTACAATGAGACACAAATAAGTTGAACAAAATTGGCGGACTTCAAAGCATTTTTGTGCAAATTCCCGACACGTAAATTGGACCAAAATGGCGGTCGTCGGCCCATTATTTATTTGTACCTGCGCCGATAACCGTAGGTTGAACCATTTTGGTTCGACAGAAGGTGGGCCATGCTTTGAACAGCTCCACATTCACAAAGGTCGTTGTTTAAGAAACCCTACTTGACTCGGTTCTCGTGGCATCTCCCAACACCAGCAGTCTGGTTAGGGACTTCCAGACTGCCCAAGTGATATCACCACCTGATGGGAGTTTCCTATCGCGTGGAAGATTTGCTGGTAACGAGGGGGTATTTATCTTTCCACTATGCCATTCTAGTATTTGGGGCTTCACTGAGCGGGATGCTTGGCTGCCTCAGAAAACTTTTTCAATGTGGGGGTGGTGGATCCTGGCTGTACAGTAGGTGCTTTCTGTGGTCCTTTGGTCTGAATTTCTCCACCGCGCAAGCCACATTACGACGAACGCTTGCCGGAGCTATTCCAGACAGTGTGTATATAGATGGTGTAGCGGAATGGGCTTCAAAGTGTCTGTTACTATGCGGCAAGATGCATTTAGGGATACGAGGACTTTTTGGCGTGTGCTGAGCGGGCCCATATCGAACACGCGTATTCGACAGCTGAGGAACACAAGGTCAGGCAACTCCTCCCCAGCGAGTGGTCGTAAGACGGCGTATGATATTGTTACGAAAACTAACCTTAGATTTAAGGTTATTGCAGTTCTCCCTGTATGTTAAAGAGCGATAGAGGGTTACACCCAGATATGTTGGCGTAGTGTGTAATAACTACGCCATCCCACGGTATCTTCAGCTCGTCATAGAGCAACTATCCAGATGAAACTGCCACCTGACAGGTCGTAGATCGACATCATTATTTACTGATATTATAGATACACTATAACTTTTTGTCATTTTCAGATTGAGCTGAGTTTTGGATGTTTATAGATATATGTATTTGCTATAAACACAATATATATATATAATAATGCATATAACAAGTCTCGGACTTACTTGGAGATAGCTCAATCGGTGTGATTTGTCGTAAGTATATATTTATTTATTTAATTACTTCTTATATCCCTTAAGAGGTAGACAGAGCCTGCAGCGTTAACCCAAAGGCCTCGTTTAGCGTGACGGTGGGCGTAAATAATTTTTCAAAACTAAAAACCGATTTCACCCCCAAAGTACACAACCGATTTTGATAAAAGACCATCTGACAAGTATACCCTTTCAAACAAAAGAACTTCCCAAATCGGTCTAGGAGTCTTTGAATAATCGTTGAACATATATTCCGACGAATTGATAACCTCTTCTTTTTTTGAAGTCGGTGAAAAAGGAGAAAGGGAATCAAAATAGTGATAGGTTGCTGGGCACACCGCCTTTTGTTATGATTAAAAATATAGTCCATTCCGGTTTTTACTAACTGTGCGGGAAGAAAAGCGGCTGGTACGGTAAGCCTCAAATATGGAGTATCAATTTCTCATACATTTTGTATGTGAAATTGGGACTCCACTTCTGAGGCGTACCGTACATTTTGCGTGTTTTATCTTATCTTCCAGATCAGCACGGAACAATTAAAGATTCACTTAAGTGAATAGTCCATCTTTATAATTGCGCTGGTGTGAGACGAGACGACCAAGAACGCGTACCCTCGAAATAGATTAACAATTAATTACATGAGTTGGACACGCCGCTGCGTATATATCGGTTGGCCCTGAGATGAATTTGCACCAAAATTTCCGCTACGATCCACGATAATTTTATTGAGGATGCTACAGAGTTATTTATCTAAAAGAATCTGTGTAAAATTATTTAATCATCAATAAATTATTTTATGTAAAGATAATCCCATAGCCTTATCTAAACATTTCTTCATCTTAGTGTATTCCCCATTGCATCCTCAGCTGTGGAACTCATGCTTCGAGGCCAAAGTTATATCTACTCTATAAAATTATATTTAACTTTACTATATATGCCAGGACATAGTCTAGACCTGTGTGACAATTTTGATACGTCTTGTATTGCAGATATCTATTAATATAAGTTTTCTGTTTGAGAAAGTCGTTTGATTATATTTGTATTATAGAATAATCTAACCAATTAATCAGACCACTTTCCCAAACAGAATGCTTGATTTTAATACATACTGATATTTCCGATTCCGTGTTTATCATATTTCTAACTCTACAATCTCTCAAGACTTTTCGCGCGACACCTCATTCTCGTCTCTACGCGGGTAACACTTTTATATCAAAATGAATGGAACTGTAAATTAGCATTTCAATGTCGTAGATCGAAAGTCGAGCCAATTTTTATAGGATTATCTCCAAGGTCGCTCGGAAAACGTGCAATAGTACTCGTTTGTTCCGGCAGCCGACAATAAAGATAAGATTTATAGAAAAAAAAATGTGTGTGATAAGCCGTGGGTAGTTAGTCTAGATTTAGAATGTGACGACTGCCTAAACTATGTGTAACAAATACGTATATATGTAAATTGTTATGGGTATGTATAGATTTGTTCGAAATTTATAAGGTACAAGCTGTAACCCGCGACTTCGTCCGCGTAGAAGTCGAAAATGGTTCTAATAGGATCTTTAATTGTTTTTTTACGTTATAAATAGTGTTATAATATCCCGTTCCATTTCCCGTTACCGTTACCGTCATTTGCTAGAGAACGAATGATCTATTTGTCTCAATTTTTTTGTCTCTCATTTAAAAAAATGACGAAGTTTCGTAATAATATAAATTGGCAACCCCTAATGTACCCCAGGGGATGCAATTTTTAGAATCTCATTTCTGTATTATTATTTTTTATTCAAAAATGTCGTTTCTAAAATGATGAAGATTCATATAAACTTGCAACCCCTATTTCACCCCTATAGGGATGTAATTTTCAAAATCTAATAAATGCATTCCCTACATGGGATAAGTCCGCCTTTGTATATTTGCTCTTTCGTATGTTGTCTTTTTACCTAATGTATTTTTTTGTTATTACAAACAAACAAGCATTATTATTTTCTACAAACAATTAAAATAAATTAAAAATTTCATATGTCTCACTTTAAAAATTACGAAGCAACCCCTATTTCACCCCCTTAGGGATGGAATTTCCAAAAATCCTTTCTTAGCGGACGTCTCCTAGTCACAATCTACCTTCCTGCCAAAATTCATTTTCATTGGCTAAGTAGTTTTCGAGATTCCGTGATGAGTGAGTGAGTGAATATATAGTTATAGATTAAATGTTATAGATTAAAGGAGGGATGAAAATTTTAAAAACGCCTGAAACTTTTTCTAGTGTTAGGAATAACATTCCTATTTATCGTAAATAAATATCAGATTTTTCGGTCCAGTCAATTAATTATAAAAAATTAAAAATATTTTTAATCACAATTTCGTACACCATTCATCTTTACGTCACCATTTCTTTTGCCTTTACTCATCTGACGTATAAAAAAATAATTTCATGACAGTTGACAACTTAACTGCCACTGTCATACGACAGTTGACAGCTTAACTGTCATAGTTGTCAAAGTAGTGTCCCTTTGCGTAAAATATTACCGCAATGGCAGTTAAATTATGAACTGTCATATGACATCACCTTTTTTTACACGTCAGACAAAAATAGCGGCGTTAAGCTGATTGGTAAACGAAATAGCGATTAAAAATATTTTTTTTTAATATAGTTATTGGACCGAAAAATTTAATATTTATTTACGATAAATAGAAATGTTATTCCTAACATTAGAAAAAGTTTCAGGCGTTTTTAAAATTTTCATCTCTTCCCCATTAAATTATTAGGTATTAAATTTAAGGTTTTAAATTTGTATGTTATAATGTATTATTTTGTAAAAAAATGTATTGTCTATTTTTCCATAAAAATACCTGATAAAGCTACTGATCAAAAAGTATTTAATGAAGAACTTGAGTTTTGATTAAAAATTCTGCAAAGTAACACCATCGTTAATCCGGGTGTTTAAGGAAAAAACTCTCTTTTGTATTTTATGTTATTTAAAGATTAATCCTCATATTCATAAAAAAATACAACCGTTTGCTAAACCTATTTTAGCAAAACATGTTTTGTCCCTTTTCCTCTTCTCAGTATTTGACTTTGAAAGAATGAGACAAAACATATTTTAACTAAAATAGGTTTAGCAAACGTTTGTAATTTTTATTGAATTTGGACCCCCAAATTCATAAAAAATTTTAGGTATTCTTACCTAATGATGGACCAATATTTTTTGTTATCAAATTAGTAAAATTCACAAAGATACAGAGCAACGAAGTTCCAGAGCGGGGGTTTGTGACGTCACTGCCCTGTACAAATCATACGAGATCGTAACTTCATGCGAAATTGAAATCCACTGTATCTTCGTCAATACTTAACGGTGTCAAATTAAAAAAAAAATACGTGTCGGTACAGTACGCTTCAAAAATGCAGTCATAATCTCCCATACTAATTTTATGAGAAATCATGACTCCACTTTTGAAGCCTGACCGTAACATGATTTTCTAGTGAGTGATTCTACTTGATGATCCAAAAATATTTTATCAGTCCACATGCGTATTGTGCCTAATGAATGATCAACATTTAAACAATGAGTCGTTACATGAGAAGATTCAAAACACACGAACGAAACACGTGCATTTGTTTACGGTTGCGCTAATGACTTGCATGATGCGTGAAAGAGCGTTGCTATTGTTAGCATCGTACTCATATTGCACAATATGACCTATCACAATCAAAAAATTATAAGGCATATCACACTAATTTTATAATGGCGAAAGTTTGGAGTAAGACGCCTTACGGAGCCTTACGTTACTTACGGAGGTAGGCTTGCCAACAGTTTGTCCCAGAAATCAGTGATAATCACACTATTATTATAAAGGCAAAAGTTTGTGGGTGTGTGTGTGTGTGTGTGTATGTTTGTTACTTCTTCACGCACAAACGGCTGGACCAATTTTGATAAAATTTGGTATGCAGGAAGTTGGTACCCTGGTTTAATACATAAGCTACTTTTTCCGCGGGTAACACCGCGGGGCGCAGCTACTGTGGACATAAAAATATCAAGTATTCGGTTTTATGTAACCAGTACGATTTCGTTCCGGTTGCCAATAAAACAGCTGGACCATGGTGTTCAGAAGCGAAGCACTTTGTTAGTGAGATAGGACGGCGGTTAAAGTCACGTGGATATGACCACCGCTCCGGATGGTACCTGGTCCAAAGGCTGTTCATAATTCAAAGAGGTAATTCGGCCAGCATAATGGGTACCTTTGAACCGGGTATAATTTGGGGTGGTATTTTTGACTGATTTCCGTCATATTATATATTTATTTTGACGAAACTGTTGTGAAATTTGTAATTTCTTTTTCAATGAATATTTTTTTTATAGAATTCGTTCCTGTTGCCAATAAAACAGCTGGACCATGGTGTTCAGAAGCGAAGCACTTCGTTAGTGAGATAGGTCGGCGGTTAAAGTCCCGTGCCACTATACTTTTTAACATAGCACAGCGAATTAGCTCGCAGAACAGCGCGACGAACCGATGGGGCAAAAAGATTGTCGAATGGCGACCACGTACTGGGAAGCGAAGCGTAGGACACCCACCTACAAGGTTGGCAGACGACCTGACCAAGATCGCTGAAAAACGGGCCACAGATCATTTTGGAAATCCTTCGTACGAGGCTCAACCGCCTTTCCATGAAGAGCCACTCCTTCTTAGGGATGCTTGCAGTGGGACCCGGTGTAGTTAGTAGTAATGGTGGTCTTCCAACTGCTTGGGGATATTGATATCCTGCCTGTTTTGTATTTTGCAGACTGAATTCGACACTGCTTCGATGCCACGAATGTCAGTTTAATTATATCCTTTTTTACAAGGTTCTAGGTTAGTCAAGAGAAGTGAAAAGTAATTTATTTCCTTCAATTACAATAATTTAATAAATAGATAAAGAGAAAGCTAAAGACATTTTTGGGGTGGTTACCAATGGAGGTAACGAGCAACAGTAAAGGTTTTATCATGGGAACAAGATTAACTTTCTAAAAAAATACGCGGCAAGTCACACTGACATTTGTCCATGACAGTTAACTTTTTTTGTCAAACGTGAATCAGTGCGTAAACAGAGGCCATTGAGCTATATGATACCAAATAATTTATATACATAACAGCTCAATGGCAGAGGCCTATGTCCAGTAGTGGACGTTATGCAGCTGAAATGACGAATACAAAGCTTTAAGAATACATGAAAAAACCCATATTTTATCTATATTTCTAGAATGTTGTAGGTATCTGAGACAGTTTTATTTAGCGACGCACTCGCTTGGTGCATGCTGGCTGCCGGCTGCATTTGCCAAGCGAGCAAAAATAAACTCTTTGTTACACTTCTTAGGCGGTGATCTCACTGCGCCGCGCACCGTCGCGGAACGCGGGGCGGCAGATTTTAACATTGTATGCAAGTATCTCAATTTGTATAGAAAACACGCCTAGCCCAACACACTGAAAACGTCAACGCGCGGGAGCGTCAGTATGTTGAACCGCGGTCCGCGACAGAGTGCAGTGGGTTCATCGCCTTATAATGTATCATTGCGATGTTGTCCGGAGATCATGCTTCCGTACGAATTTATGTAACTCCGAAAATGTAAAATCTTGTGTTTATCTCTTCGTTGAAGTATATATGTATTTTTATTTGCAGTTTTTCAAATGTCAAACGTAGTTTCGTATTATACATGTATTGTCACATCAACATAAAACTTCTTACGCCACTATCAATAAATTGTATTTTATGTATTTTGAGTTATTTTAAAACTAGTTAAATAGAAACATAATTTGACTCCTTTTTGTATTATAGTAGTTTGCTCAAAACTGTAAACTCGCGAAACTATATCTCTGCGACCCCTTGACCGAACTGAACTGGGTTTTTTATTTTGTTAAACTGTTTTTGTGATATATCGAATATAATACTTTCAATAGATAAATAAATACGGTCGTAGGAACTCCTAGTAGGTAGGTAGCCACGGACTAGCTGGGGCAGTTGGAGCTCCTACATGAAGAGGTTAAGGTACGTAGTGGAGGGCTTGAGAAAAAAGCACAGAGTTATTTTTGTTTATTATAACTTTACAATACTGATATATATAAATTTACAATACTGATATAGGTTTAATCATCTCGAGACATGCCAGTGGAATGATTAGGAATGATGAGTAAGGAATCTAAAATTTAAAAACTGTTTTTGAAAATGAAATATATTTTTTAGAAAGGTGTGAAATGGATAAAAGAGATAAACGGGAACATGAAGGATGAGGTTTATTGTAACATCGTTACACGGTGAATATTAATCCTACGTCATATCATAACACTAGTTTCCACTGAACGCAGCAGTAACCGTTACGGTTGGGGCGAGTTTATGACGCAGTTTATGATGATTTTCAATCGCCGCCGCCGTTGTGTTTTGACGGCCCTTATTATTTTGTTATTTAACAAGTGTGTTATGACTATACCTACTCGTAACTATCGTACTTTATAGACGGAAAGTATAATAAGAGCAGTACAAAGTCTACCTGAATACATAGAGATGTTTCTTTGATATTATCATTCATACTCGTAATTTTCCTCGCCTTTTCTCTATTTGGGATATGTTATATACCTTATCTCCAAAAATACTGGTTCCAAAATTAAAAGAAATGTAGAAAATAGTTCTTTCTTCTTTTATAGATTACAGGAAAACCTATTAACAAGTCTATGGTTTTAAAGTGAAATAGTTAATTTCAATCTAATCTAAATATATATAACTCAAAGGTGACTGACTGACTGACATAGTGATCTATCAACGCACAGCCCAAACCACTGGATGGATCGGGCTGAAATTTGGCATGCAGGTAGATGATATGACGTAGGCATCCGCTAAGAAAGGATTTTGATCAATTCTACCTCCAAGAAGATAAAATAGGGGATGAAAGTTTGTATGAAAGTTTGTAATTTTTAAACGGATCGGGCTGAGATTTTGCATGCATAAAGTTACTATGACGTAGGCATCCCCTAAGAAAGGATTTTGATAAATTGCACCCCTACGCGAGCGAAGCCGCGGGCAAAAGCTAGTTTACACATAAAATTGATATCAATTCAGCGAGATAGATTCGCACATGGCTCGTTTTTCTTTTAATTTCCAAACAAAACATTACAGCAAACACTTTAAAGACGATGTAACATCGCAATCACATTAAATCCTCGAAAATTAAGAACGCAATAAGTCTCCTAACGCGCGTCGCAATAAATTTCTTTTAATCGCAAATGCAATAATAGCATAAAATCCAAGAGCCCCAAAAGTTATCGAGAATCATAAATTGCATCGTATACATTGCGCCCCGTATTTAACCGAAAAGCGAGCAATAAACTTGAGAATAAATCGAGTGCTTGTATAATAGAGTAGGCCCACTACTTTTCATTTTTCGAGTCCGTTGTGGGAGCCGATTGGGCCTTTCGAATTTATCGTTCGCACGCCGTTTTCGAGTCGTTGTGTGGAGAGTTATCGGTTATTGTCAGTTCGTACGTATTGTTCGCCTCAAGGAGGGCTGTGTCGCAAAATAATAACAGTACAGAAGGATAAGTAAGTAACTGGTGCGTACTACTAATAACAGCTAGTTTTATACATATGCTCTGCAGTGTCAAACACTTTTTTGCAACATTTCGCTAATTAAATGCACTAGATGGCATGTATCAAATTACTTACATGTACATATTTTATATATTAGTATGAGCACAGAATAAATACTAGTACTCACGTAGTATAAGTGATTCCAACATTTCGAATTTGAAGTACTGTTTATGATTTTTGTTTTGCTTTTCTGCCGATTCCTATATATATAAAACTAACTTAGGCTCACGGCCTTACCCGCGTGGTAAAATTTTGACAATCCCACGAGAAGCAGCCTCGGACACTTTGACGGATCGCTGGAACCCAAGATGTTATGATTTTATAATTGCGCGTGAAAACAAAAAGATAACGTAGTTATTGATAAGTACTTCTTTTGTTGTTCTCGATTACATTAGTCAAATTATATTGCACTAAGTCGCACATTGCGACACTCCGTCTAAAAGTGCAAAATCCGTAGCCGACTACAGACAGCAGCAGCATACGACGACGTCAACATACGTCATTGAAGTCTTCTGCTGCTACTGTCTGTAGACAGCTACAGTCATGATTTCGAACCCATGCAGATAGCTGCAGAATATGGCAGCACCGTATTCCAGTTATTTCCAAATGTTCTGTGAAACAAGATTTCTGACTTGTTTGGGATTAGCGATTACGATTTACTTTCGTATATGTTGTTAGAAGAGGAAGAAAACCTTAAGCGCTGGGCACACAGAACTTACGTCAGTGTGCAGACATATGTCTCCTCCGCGTCCGTTTCATACAAAATGTAAAGAAGCGTCGCAAAGCAGAACACAGAGAAAAGACAGGACGGCCCGTCCACGCCTTACGTTTTTTCAGTGTGTCCAGCGCCTTAAGACTGTATCCTCTTACTAACCCAACTTACTGCCAGAACGGCTCACAGCACATGTTGTCACATCTACATCCTCGACATTTTGCAGCGCCGCAGACGTTATCTGTTCGAACGGCAGTAAATTTAAATAAATCGGTGTGTGATTGCGATCGTTCGAATGTTTATCGAGTCGCCGGCGCACTTAGGGCGTTGAGACGTCGGTAATGAGACTGCCTTTGTGCGGATGCTCTGATCGCCGCTTGATGCGCCATTTTGGAAGTTATTTGGGGTTGTAAGGTTAATTTGGTAACGTATTTAGTTTGAGGATTTTTAAGTAGATGAAAAAGAATATAATATGCTCTCAGATAGGTTTATTAATAAATAAGCAAAGAATATAAATCTGAGACCACTGAGCAACAGGCGCCAACGCGTAGATAAAACGGCATGTATGTAATAAAACTTATTTTTGCAATTTAAATATGTGCGCTATATAATTAACGTGTATGTAAATTAAGAATTAGCATTAAGTAGTTACCGTTCTATTTCCTTCACCGACTCACAGTATTTGCATTCGAAAGCACTAACTTTCTACGTTAAAACTTTATCACGTGTCGGAAAATTTATTTATTATATAACTGATGAAACTCCCACTTTCTAGAATACTTAGCAAGTAATACATGTGACATTTATTTATTGTGACGTCATTGAACGCGGAACGCACTAAGAGAGGTACACTTGGAAGTTCAGCAGCGGGCGGCAACGGCAGCAGCAATTGCCGCAGTGGCCGACGACACTAGAAATTACTATAATTTCTTTTAAAATTATTTTAGAACCACGCGATTTGCAGGGCGGCAGATGCTGCGAATGGCACGCGGCAATTGACGAGCCCTCAGTTAACTGAACTGATCTTATCGAACTGCACGTGCTGCACGTGCTGCACTGTTGCAAAGCTAATCGTGCTGCAATTGCCGCGCGGCAAGTACTGCGCAGCACGTGCTACTACCTCTGCCGCTTGCCGCTCAACTTCAAAGTGTACGTTAAGGTTTGACGATTTTTCGCCCATTAAACGCAGAATATATTACTAATTTTATCCGAATTATTTTTGAGATTTGTTAAAGTGAGGTGTAAGTGGCCAACAACCATCATGTAATTCATAAATACGACGACGTTAGCCAATTTGTCCCTACTGTATTCATTACTAATGAATAAAGAGAAGAGCTCGAGGTATTTATGACGTTTGTCACCAGTCTAAATGCGGACCAGGGTTGCTTAACATGCGTAACCGATAGTCAAGCGTATTACCACAATCCATGGACCTTCAAAAGTCACCATTCGGTTCCTTTTTGAAATTTTTGCGCAAAAATACAAACTTCTACGAAATGTATGCACCTCCCAGCCACAACAAGGAAATTGAAAAATAAATAAAAATTCCGATGACGCACCCGATCATGTTTCATGAGTGTACCGAATGCACGAAAAGGTTGCATGAATGTCAACTCAAATAGACATGAAAGTGAAAGACAGTGGCACTTGTGGAACACACTAGCTACATTTTAGGGGTTATTAAAGCTTTAGAACATGTATTATAACATGAATCGATTGAATATGTGGTATTCGAAACACTTGAGGACTGTTTCATATATGTTTAAGCATCTACATTTGATTTTGATAATCGTATCGTAATAAAGTTGGTAAAAAGATATATTCCATTCCTCATTTAAAATATTACTAATTTTAAAATATTATTTACAACTGGCTCAATGTTATCAAGGATTTTATGCGTAACAATAGAAGAGAAAAGCCGGAAAGCGGACCTCAGACTTCACAGTAATACAGCCGAGGACGTCGAGATAAGAAAGATGATGATAAAATGGCCAAAGCTTTCTCAAAGCATCTAATAGACAGACATCTAACTGGCGACGGTGTCGCCAGTGTGTTCCTAGCATAACGACATCATTACACACGTCCGCACTTTGTTGGCATTATTCCGCATTCTTTCGCTTTCGGAATATTCGGCTAATCGTGCGACTCGGCCCACGTGCTGATGCGTTAAGGGGAATATGCCTTATGCTCCTGGGCGACTCGGCGATCGGCAAAGCGGGTAGCAACCTAATCCCTATTTTATTTTGATTCCGTTTCCACCTCGCCCATCATCACTCTAAAAGTGGCTTTTGGGTCTTGCGGACCTGAGCTCTGTCTGTCCTATTAAGAATAATAAAATAAATAAAACAGCGATAATATTCACACACAAACAAACACAACACAAATTGCAAGAAATTAAAGTTAATAGAAGAATCAAAATCCAAATAAAAAACTTCTTATAAAGACCATTGAACATCTCAGTTTCGCCCGAGGGCAGGAATTTCAAAGAAAAAAGCACAACGAATGAACTGCGTAAAAACTCGCATCTCAACCATCTGTCGACTGGTTCTTAGACTGGTCTATCCAGACGCCGTTACTATCCCAAACCGGTCGGCACTGGACGCGCTTCACCTTAACCGGCCGTAATTGGGGCAGGATGTCGGGAATAACCGGGTGAGTCACTGACTAGACGCCCACGAGCGTAGCACTTTCATAGGGCAATCGTTGACTACGATAATGAAACCTATACTAGACTTTGCACTGGTTATGGTTGAAAATTTTCGTACGTATTTGAGGTGAATGGAGGACTATTGAGGAAGATTTTGGATTACCAAAATTCTCCTCTCTCACTCACCCGATTATAAAACCGGGTGTGTCTGATTGACTGACAGGCGCCCAAGGGGAGCATTCACTTTCATATGACTTCTTTTTCGACTTTTTGCCAATACACCATACAATACATGTCTAGGTAATAAGGTGTTGAACAATCAAATTTACCCGGGTGAGTCACAAACTAAACGTCCACTTTCATAGTGAATTCGTATTTTAGACAGAAATATGTATAATTTACAATATTTTTTCTCATTAACATGAGATTTACACATCCATTCGTTTGGAAGTCTACGCATGCGACTGTCGCGTAGCAACTGGGCAAAAATAACGCACGAGACTATCACGCGCATTAAAATAAGCTGCTTCTGGATTTGCAACAGGTCGGACGTTGTTACATTATAAATATTCATAGCCTACCTACATTTTCAATTTTATCTCATGAAGATTACATTGAGCTGGCTCCGGAATAGAAACTTTCAGCGGCTACTTTTTATTAGGGCTTCATCTCACGCCATACTGTTCTCATAAGTCATACACATAACATTAGTCATTTATTCGCAACATATAAGCTAAAAGTTTACAATATATTTCTACTATCTTTACCTAAAAACGGGAGAATATGTGTCCAAGTGGATTGTTTAATTACTCGGCAAAAGACATAAATGTGGATATTTATTTGTGTATCCATCTTTTACGTCAAAAGGAAACAAAGAATCTAACGTAAGTTCCGTAGGTACTTAAATTTCTCTCATCTCATCGATAAAATACGATATTTATGTAGGAATGTAGATATACAACGTATATTGAAATTATGTTGTTTGTCAAAATAAATTATTTGCCTTTGATTATTCAAACCAAATTATAGCATAGGAAACAAGCTGTCAAAGCAAAAACATTATTAGTTTGATAGACCGCCAGAAACGATCTAACTCAAGTCGTGCGACCTTAACATTTAGGCTGACCCTTCTCAGTAATTTAACTGATTATTTCGTCCTAATTAGTTTCTGATTGGGTCAGAATACCGCATATTTAACGCGTGATTTCGATAACATGTTAACCCAAGATTTGCATGTGATGTGACCCCATGTGCCAATCTTTAATTATTTTTACTTCGGTAAATGTTTGTACCAAGAAAGTTGCTTTATAACAACCTGATTCCGGTAAGGTTTACTGAATGGTCGAACGTTCTTTTTGTGTCTGTCTGATAAATTATGAATGTACGTCTGAATTTCAACTAACTTTAATATAAAGTCACTCTTAGGTGTAGGTATAACATATTTTCATAAACTTCCCGAAGCGATCGTTAACCTACCAATGGCAAAATTTAAAACACATGTTAAAAAGTTTTATTAAATAATGCGTACTATATACTATCAATGACTATTTAAGAGATAAAAACGCGTGGATACTTCCTAATCATTTTCCATTACACTCCACACATGAAACATAAGATAGCTGTATTTTCTGTTACCATAATAAGCTTACTGTAAAAACATGTAAATGCTCTGCGATCAATAGGTGACCAACATATAACTAATATTTCCTCTTGACAAGGTCTGCGAGTTCGGGTTTTTCATGCTCACTAAAATGTCTAATCCGGTGGTGGCGTCGCTGGTCGGGTCGTTGGATTCACTCTAATATGGTTGAGTTTAACGATGGCTGATCCGTGCGTCAACTCGTGAACGGGTGCTGCCGGGAGGGACTGGTCAGCTCGGCTTCGCTTTTTTGGCTACTTAATATTATACTTATTGACGTGTGCCCGTATAGGTCTAATTACTAAATAAACATTTCCGAATCGAAAAGATACAAACAAATCCGTATCTATGGTCACACTGGCGACGCGCGAGTCCTGCAACCCTGTTTCGTCTGCTCGCGCCCTTGCCCCCTCCGTTCTGTGTGTTCTGTAATAGGACGCGGACGAGTAATCGTCGTGTCTGTGCCCTGTCCGTGCCCCGTCTTTCCTGCGCGTTCTGCATTGCGACGCTTCTATACATTTTGTACGAAAAAGACGTGAAGGAGACATATATCTGCGCCACGTCCACGTCTTACGTCTTCTCAGGGTGTCCGGCGCTTTAGCCGTGCCGTATTTTGTTAAAATAATTAAAAATATGACTATAAAAGTCAAGATTTAGTAAGCAAAGCAAGTGTGAAAATAAACTTTATCAATGACTAGTATCTGCTTAACGATAATAGGGTTGCTGTTTGGCAAACTAGTCAGCAAACCAGTAATGCGCTGAAATGTTTTACAAAGCCGATTACGAAAAATGAAGAGAGAGCTGTTTTCCTGAAGTAAATAGTACGTTAACTTAATTTTCATTATGCGAGTAAATGTCAAAACATTGATATCACGGTGATCCATTCCATTGATGTAAACCAGATAACATTACAACTGACCCCTGCACGCCTTTTAGTGCAGCTCTGGAATGCGTTCGCCCAATATTTGCGTACGGCATTGTGGTGGAGCCACGATCGACCGCCCGGGTCGGCACGACCCCATCGATCAATATTAGAGTTTAGGCCGCCGACCGCAGTGTTAACACGTCCGTAACAAATTATGTGTATAAAATAAGAAAAAAAAGGGTATTTTTATGAGAGGTCGAAATAAATGTTGTGATAGTGTCGTTTTTTCTGATTGATGGTCTATATATGTAAGAGATTTTCAACGTCGGATTTATCCGACAAACATTGTCGTGCCCATTCCGCGAACGTCGGATATTTCCGACAAAAAAAACCGCTCGTATTGCACATAACTTAAGTATCCACATCCCTTTTTGGTTGTAGATATTTATTTTAGATTTCATACTCGTCGCGCTGGAGGAATGGCAACTGATATAAAGTCTCGCGGTGAAAGGGTTAAGGGGCTACCTGAATGTTTCCGGGGTCCAGTGCTTTGAAATAAATCATTTGATAGGAAACGGAGACATAATTTAAAATTTGGCTTTGATCAGACCCTAGATAACCCTTTAAACTATTTTATGAACTACTGTTTTCATTTTAAAGTGAGAACGTGAAGCTTTTCTACGCACATACGCCAAAAGTGGCCGTTTTTCGCAATTGACAACATTTCAAAAATTTTATATTCATATTTTATTTTTTTTTCCTTAAAGAACTTCAAAAAAAAGGACATACGTATTTTTTATTTTTCATTTCTTTTCATTATTTCTCCTAAAATTAAATTGTTTAAAATCTCTCCATTCTAAAAGAGCGTAAGTACAAGAGTTAGGATGTAACGAGTTTACATCTTTGCCATACATTATAATTAAAAAATAAAAGTTGTGTTTTGTAGCAGTAAGATATCGATATCGATACAATAACTTACGTATCGTAAAATAGGGTAATATACTTTGATTAATTTAAAAATTCGAACGCTTCTATCTCAGCTATTTTTAGCATAAAAATATTATATTGACGACTTGGTTTGTGGAAAACAAATGGCATAAAAAATTACGCTTGTAATACTCGACAAAAAAAAATTTGCCTTATCATCTCTATACTTGAAATGGGGTTTTTGTGTAACCCACGTTTTTTAACGGATTCTCATAGTCGCCCCTTACAGGAATTTAGAAAAATATAAATAAATATGCGTTCAGAAATTTGAAAGATTTAATTAAAAAACCAAAAAAAAGCTATCATAAATGTCACCTTGTGTTTTGAAAGTCGCCCCATTTTAGGGTAGCATTTTTCCTTACTTCATTTTTTTTATAGTTTTTAAGACCTGGATGTCAATATTATTTGTATTTAACCTGAAATATCAATCATTTAAAGGAAATATTAGCATTTCGTCACCAAACTATGTAAACATTTGAATGCATGTGTATTTTTTCCAATCCTAATTCTACTTTACTGACAGAACTATCGATATTAGATGGTCTTCCTATCGAACTGATACTTCTATAGACAACACTACTATTATCTCTCTCTCTCACTCGTGATGTCAGTTGTCAGATTGACGCACGTGTCAATTGATAGCTGACAGCTTGACATAATTTTTTCACTTTTAAATTTTCAAGCAAAGGCGTAACCTGTTAAATGCCTATATCCTTGTACTTTTGAGTTTTTTTTCATTTATCTATAAAAATATAACTCAAAAAAATCTGAAAAAATATTTTACGTGTCCAGAATCGCCAAATCTCGAAATGATTCTCGAATTTTCATACCTTTTAGAAAATGAAATGTTGTCAATTGTGCGTAGAAAAGCTTCACGTTCTCACTTTAAACTGTAAATAGTAGTTCATAAAATAGTTTAAAGGGTTATCTAGGGTCTGATCAAGGCCAAATTTTAATGATGTCTCCGTTTCAAATGATTTATTTCAAATGGGGTCAGCACTGGACCCCGGAAAATTCATGTAGCCCCTTAATGGTAGCGCCATAGCTCCAAAAGGACTGAGGTGATCTGAAGGTAGTAACCTTCCGCTACTCTTAAACGTATGATGACACCTCAAACTTATTTACCAACTTCATAATAAACTATCTACCTATTACTTAATAAATGTCAAACTATTCGAAAAATAAAGAGCTACATTCTTAAATATTAAGAGGAGGATGGAAAGCACAAAAGTAGTAATAAAATTAATATTTGCTTTCACAAAACAAGCCATAAAGGCTCAGAATTTATTTATTTCAACAGTAATTTAAACATTACAAACACAAATCACATTCAAATTATGATATTTATTATGTTGAAGCCATAAAACGGGCACCATTTGGCGATAAAATCAAATAAATCGTCCAGAAACATAAAATACAACTTTAGCTTAAATATTCTACAAGATTAAGTAGCGTAAATACGACTTAACGAAATAAAGGATCTGACAATACCTAGAGACTAGGGAAGTATCCGTACTGGAGGTTATATTTAGAGAATAAATAAATAAATACATAGGTGACAAATAACACAAATTGAGCTAGCCCCAAAGTAAGTTCGATACTTGTGTTTTGGGATACAACGCAACGATACCATATCATATAACAAATACATAAATAGATAAACATCCAAGACCCAGGACAATTTGAAAAAGGCCATTTTCCAACTTGCCCTGACCGGGAATCGAACCCGGAACCTCCGGGTGGCGGACTAGCATGGTGACCACTACGCCTCGGAGGTCGTCATGTCGTCATTCATGGTCGAATTGAAGGCAAGCGTTCACCTGACCAGTCTCCAACGAGGTGGTTAGATCTTGTCAACGCTGACACAGAGCCCAGCAACGGAATGCTCCGAAAAAGCCGCAGACAGAGATTTGGAGAAAAATCGCAGGAGCATACGGCCATGGACGAAAAAGCCAAGCCAATCCACGACCACTCTGTCAATCAAGAGTGTAGAAGACTCTGAACAAAATGTCATGGGTGTAGTTGGGGTGGGTGAAGGGGCATGATAAAACACTTCGCCGACCCCAAATAAAATGGGAAAAGATATGAAGGAAGACAAAGATGACTACAGAGAGTTATCCCTCTGTAGGTCTGTATTTTGTGGCGTAAGTGGCAGATCATGTGAATTAGAGGGAAAACAAACAAGTTTTTATTTTTCCCCCGCAGCGTACTTACACTGTCTAGACGGGCCGTTTCATTTTGAATAATATACTAGATTAAGTTGCCTGTAGGGGGACCAAGGTGAAAAGTACGGATGGGCAATACAAGTGGCACATTAACGCAGTTAATCCTAAATAATGGGTGCGAGTAGGGACCGACGAAGGGCTATTCTTTATTTATCTTTATTCCCGTATTTCTGGCTGTAAAATAGATATAAATAAAACATCTAACGCTATGCACTGTGTCTGACTTTATGTGAGTTTCCAATAAGAAATGTTTGAATTATGTAATTACCAATACGAACGATGTATATTATACACGGTCTAACTAAAGCAATTACGAATAATTGCTTTAGTTAGTATATTATTGTACATTTACAGTTGCGTTTGAAGTTTAATGCGAGCACAATTAAATTGGTCGACAGTTAATCCATAAATCCGAAATTAGGTGCTCCCAAACATCACTTAGAGAATGTTGTATAACATTTGTCTAACTTTATTTAACAAATTGTAACAAAAGTTACACATTGTTAATGATTTTATACAACTTCTATGTAACAAAATAAATAACTTTTGTTGGGTAAAATATTATAACGAGCCGGGCCTCAGTGTGTCCCACTGAGGCTCGGATGATGTTATACATCAAAATTTATAATTTGTTACATGGAAGTTGTATAACGTCATTAACAATGTATAACTTTTGTTACAATTTGTTAAAAAAAGTTAAGACAACAAATATTATACAACATTTTCTATTTGATGTTTGCGGAAGAGAAATAAAGAATTATTACAGAAAGTTAAACGAAGTTATTAAACGACTTTAGCCAGTGTGGAGCGTTTATAACCTATGGAGCGTTTATATAATAATTTAAAAAAGGTTAATTACAATAACATTATTGACATGTTAAAGCAAAATGTTACACACTTTAATAAATTTTATCGTGTAACATAATGATATATAACGTTATATAACTGCTATGTGGAGCACCTTAATGTATAACTAACTAGCAATCTATATTGAACTAGTCTAAACAATTTGCAGCACTTTTTGTAAGAGCCCTCTACAAAGTAATGGAAAACTTTTGTGGCGTGACCACGGAAAACAGGGATTCATTTTTATATAAAAAATTATACCTATTACTAACTAATAAGATAGGACAAAGAGTAGTAGGTAAGATTGTTTTTTTACACTTCTGTCAATTTATATCTCTGTGCTTCTGTAACGTACGGCCAAAGTACGGTCTACAGGTGATTCTGTTGTTGTTTCAGAACGTCAGCATCAGGGAACGTCAAAGATGTCATCGATGGCCATCTGAGTGGCTAGATGGCCTTGATCGAGGAGTTATAGATAAGAATGTATGTGTATTTATGTATAAATTTAGGCGCTTGCCGCTTATTTCACTTCTACTTCTAACTTTTGTAGCTTATGATCAATAAACACTTTTTTTATTAACCTTTACTATCCCATTGCCACTGCTGGCCAAATGTCTCACATAAGGGTTTCTTTACTTTATTAAATCAATAAAGATGTAATTAATAAAAAAAGATTGTGAAAACAAGAAGGCGACGCCGGGATTGTTGACAATATCCCAACAATAATACCTAATAGAAATATGAATTGCAGCCAAATTACCCGAGTGAGTCATCTGCATATTTTGTAAATAACTCCCGAAAAAATCCCGCCAAATACTTCTTAGGAAAACGTGAGTCACATTCTGGCGCTCTATTAGTTTCATTCAATTTTATAGCCGGCAATCTTGACGACTCGCAATAAGTGTTTTCTAATCGCGCCGTTTTCTCATAAACCCCCCGTTATAGCGTGTCTGGTATGCGGCATTGAAGATAACCCTAGCACTCGTATTCGAATTGTTAACGATATTTTGACGCCTATCGAGTTGTTTTCCATGCTGGTCTGCGAGAAAAGAAAGACTTTGAATGTAGCTGCTTCTCTTTCTGTACAGATCGTAAAAGCCGACCCGAGGAATTGGGAGAAAATGCGAATCATGTTGCTAGGCGATGCGGCTAGCAAACTTGATACTTTTTTCCATCTTCTCGTCCACCACGCTGTGTCTGCTTAGACTACAGATGCACAAAACCTAAAATGCTCTGTCTGTCTACTTGGGGATAAAAAGTGATCGTGTAAAGTATGTTAACAAACCCGCAGGCAGATAGCTAGCTAATATTTCTGACGTTGAATGAAACAAAGGTGGACCCTAAAAGTAAATCACACGAGATCAAACGAGACACCAGCAATCCACGCGCATAGTTTGCAAATTTGTACGTCAACGGGCAATAATAAGGAGCTTTTCCACAGACCAGACGCGCGGATGTGTATTCAGTGGTAAGAGAAAGAATCGATTTGGACGTAACAGAGACATGTTGCAGTATTCTTTGAAGTTCAGCGACAGGAGGCAGCGGCAACATCAAGTAACTCGCGACACTTGCCGCGACTCGCGAGGTACGTGCAGTTCAGTTACATAAGCTCAGTTCAGTTCACTGAGAGCGAGTCACTTGCCGCGTGCCGTTTGCGGCAACTGCCGCGCCGTGGGTCGCGAGTCGCGAGGGTCTTAAGTAATTTCATACGAAACTAAATTATTGTACAGTCTGGAGACAACTATTTGCCTTTAACTAATAGTTCTATTTGAACTAAGAACTCCCGTCCGCTCTTACAACCTCATATCTCTGCAACCCTTTCATCGATTTCGCTCATATTCTCTCATCTAAATAAAGTTTAGTTTACGAGATCTGTGGGAGAGGAAAGGAGTGGGAACAAATAGTAAACTACTTTGCCGTCATCACAAGGCCAAAACATTTGTCGTAATGTTTTGTGTCAATGTCGCTTGGCAAATTTCGTGCAGTAGAACTTTCGTAGAGAAGAGTAGGCAGCAGTGGCACTATTAGTTATTATGGTTTTGTATGAGACTTTAGAACCACGCGACTCGCGGCGCGGCAGATGCCGCGAACGGCATGCGGCAAGTGACGCGCTCTCAGTGAACTGAACGATTATCGAGCTGCACGTGCCGCGCGGCGACAAAGCTAATGGATCTGCACGTGCCGCTCAAGTTAAAAGTGTACCTTTATTCTCACGTCGTTTAGTGTACAAGCACCTTAGCCCGAAACCACACAAATGATAGTTTGTTTGAGCTAGTCGTAAAGTTTATGATCTCGATACAACCGAACGAGCAATTTACAGCTATTGTGTAGCCAGTTTTGAGACGTCTTATTGCGTGTTTATTTATTGCATAATCTCAGATAACTACGACGTGTGTCATGTTGAAATTATTATCAAGTACGTCATACTGAGATAATGTGGGTTCATCCAGAGGCGGATTTACATATCCCTTAATACTCTTTAATATCGTATGATAATAAAGATAAAGACATATTTAAATGCTGCTAGTAGCTATTTATATATTGTTAACCTGCGTTCACTGGAGAGTTGTCTGTTGACTTGTCTCTTGCTGTCTTCTCAACAGGGTTTACTCCAAAAGCGGTACGCAAAGGGCCAGACACACTGAAAAGACGTAAGACGTGGACGGGGCGCAGACCTATGTCTCCTCAGCGTCTTTTTCATACAAAAAGGATAAAAGCGTCGCGACGCAGAACACACAGGAAAGACGGGACACGGACGGGGCACAGACACGACGCTTACTCGTCCGCGGCCCATGGTACAAACATACAGAACGGACGGGGCAAGGGATACAAGCAGTCGAAACAGGGTTCCGGCGGGTTGCGGGACTCGCGCGTCGCCAGTGTTGCCATAGATACGGATTTTTTGTATCTGTCTCGTCCGTGCCTCGTCTTTTCTATATGTTTTCAAAAGTCGCGACGGCGCCCCGTCTTTGCCCCATCCGTGTCCTGCCTGCATCTTACGTCTTTTCTATGTGACCTGCGCCGACGTACGTTACTGCGTATCCGCGTGTCAGTGTCTAGCAACATTGAGCACTAACGCATGATGATAAAGTCTAATTTGGTTTGACATAGAAATGGGACGTCACTATCGTACGACTAACGTATTATTTTATGAAGTAACCTCCCGATATGCGACCTCTGTCTCCACGTGACGGACTTGCCCCGCTTAATCTGCCCCAGGCTACAGCCTACTATCATCACATACATATCACAGTTATTTCAGTCGCAGGAAATCCACTGATGGATAAAGATTATCCAAGGCTATCCAAAATGACCGCTCGGACGCAGCCTGCAACCTGTTTCAGGTCGGCTGTCCACTTAGCAGATGAGAACATCAATATACCTAAGACCTGTATGTATTATAACTCATAGTTAGCAAATAAATGTTTGAATCTTTGAATCTTTGACTGATATGTCCTACGCTGCTCTTGCAGTTCGATCGTTCCCGATACTTATTGCCCACTTGCTTACTTACTGGACAGCATAAAAATATCATTTTGCATCTTTTTAAGTTCCATAATGGTAAAAACCAAGTGAGCACTAACTAAACTTAGTCCCAGGTTGTCTGGAATAGATCGCTTTAAGCGAAAAGACCGCCCATTGTACTCATTTATTTAAAATTATATCGTTGTGTTACATTTTTCTTTTGGTGTACAATAAAGAGTTATCTATTTATCTAATAAGATTTTTTATCACCGCTAAAATCATATATTTGTTAAATGCCGTCCTTGCTATGTTCGTGTCATAAGAAAAGCCGTAGTCTTCAAGACAAAAAAGGGTTTATCTACAGTCAAAGTGTGCAATCGTTCAGGCCGGTCACGTCGCGGCGATAACGTGTTCCAGAACATCTGTGCTCTGGACTCCATTCTCCCCTATTTGTACCTTTTTACAAGATTTACACTAAACGATATTATTGTCTACCACACTACAAGCGTGGAGATACTATACCGTCTTTCATATTACCGGCTGGAAGTATAATAAAATAAATGTAGATAGCTTTGATGGCGCAATGTATGGCGTCGAATCGGGAGGGTCGAACGAGGGTCCAGAGAAATAAATGTATGGACGTGTCTCGATAATCAAGTATGAAGTCTACAAGTTTTTGTAACGAGAATTTATGACGAATAAGGAAATCTCTAACTGAAACAGTTACTGTTGTCAAATTGTTCTACTTTAGTTGTTCTTCGTCGAGTGAATGACTGAATATAGGTAGGTTTGATATCTCCTCCACCTCTGACCTCAAGACTCCTAAAGAGCTCGTTGGCCCGATGGGAGTAAGCATTGTTAGCGCTTTTGCAAGCTAAGCAACATGGTCTGCACTTGGATGGATGACAACAAATGACATAAAAAATTCTCGAGTTTCGGAAGAATCCTCCGTGTTTCGGAAGGCACGTCAAGCCGTTGGTCCCGGCCATCTCTGCAGCATTATATGTATAGCAAATAGCAATCGCCAAGCTATGCTTTTCGGCAGCTTAAGCTGGGCAAGAATATTTTCATTATTGGGGTTCCGTATCCAAAGGGTAAAAACCTCACCCTATTACTAAGACTCCGCTTCCCGTCTGTCTGTCACCAGGCTGTATCTCATGAACCGTGATAGCGAGACAGTTAGTAAAAACAGAATAAACTAAATGTATATCCCATACAACAAACGTGATTTGTTATCTAAGATAATGGTACAGAACGCCCTTGGCTGGTTATTTATGTTCGTTCGACGGTGGTTAGAGATGTCAGTGGTAGGTACCTACGAAATTGTTATGTACAAGAAAAACGTTCGCACATGTTCGATTATTAATTAACAGGCGGAAAAGTTAGAAACTAAAGCGATTTAAAATAATATCGTGATGAAAGGTTACAAATCAAACGCAAACGAGACACGCTATTTCGCATCCGTCTCGCCTCGGAACGAGGTTTAGCGCTGGCCACACTGCGAGCTAAGCTAGGGCGCTGGACACATAGAAAAGACGTAAGACGCAGATGGCGCACGGACCGGGCAAAGACGCAATCGCGACTTTTGAAAATATACAGAAAAGACGAGGCCCGGTCGTGACAGATACAGATAAATACGTATATATGGCAACACTGGTAACGCGCGAGTCCCGCAACCCCCCACATCCCGAGTGCGGCGGGGCGTCTGTGTCGATTTTGCACATCAGTTTAGCTATCTCAATTAATTCGATAGATTACGGTTTCTTCGCTCGAAACTTATTTTTTCCTCGAACTCTACTCCTGCCGGCCCTGGCAGAAATAGAGTTGTAATTAGTATACAGAGACCCATACAGACCTATAAAGAGAACCATACCAAGGCCAAAGCCATAGGCTCGAAGGCCACTTTCAGCGTCAAATTGACGTGACGGTCTATGACATGATTCGTCCAGAGTTCCAAAAAATCCATCCCGAACGGGCAAAGTTACATAGCTACGCTAAGCGATACTATCTATACTATACACCTTCAGCTCTTCTCCAGATAACTCTGTTTCCGCACGACATTCCTCCGTCTCATAACACGTATTACACAAGTAATTGAGCAATAAATCTCGCGGATGATCGTTTAAAAAATTAGCGGGCACTTTTAACCGAATGCGTGTCACGTATCGGCAGTTAGGCACATCGTTTTAATCTAGATGGAATGCCTAATAGCGCGCGGCGGGAGTTATGGACCAATAAACACGAAGGATTTGAATATGGAATATGAAGTGCGAAGCGCGCGCTTCGATGTCAATTTTCATGGATGCTCTTTGAATTTTTAAAGTATTTTTGCTGTTAAACAGTACTTTTTAAGTGTAGTTTGTAAATTTTGTGGTATTAACACGAAGTTAACGTGAAACTAGTGAATTTGTTGGCTTTTGCATCAATAGTTTATAATGAGATGCGAAGCGCTTATAGAGCGAAAGTACCTACTCGTTTACCTTTTGATCAAATAATTTTTATAGTTTAAAAGTAAGTAACTAATTTACTTAACTAGTATGTTATCAAGTCCGTATTATTAACGCCTTTACTACACTGTCTTATTATTAATCAATCAAATTGAAATCTAAAATTTACATACTTACATATATGTCAAAAAAGTTTCATAAGTGACTCACTCAATAAATGACAAGTGACTAACTACTAATTCGAAAAAGTAGTAAGCTAGTCAAGAAATAATCTGTAGTTACAAAAACTATGCAAAGGATGCAACACAATCAAATCCTCATTATATCCCAAAATCCCCATAATCTAATTTACTAAGTATATTATCAAATCCGTGTCCTTAACGCCTATTACTACGCTGTCATATTAATTCATCAAGATGAAATCTAATATAACATACTTACATTCATGTCAAAAAAAGTTTAATAAGTGACTCACTCAATTAACGACAAGTGACTAACTATTAATATGAAAAAAATGGTAGTGAGCTAGTCAAAAAATAATCCGGTATTCCAAAAACTATGCAAACTTCGTAAAGGAAAAAGCAACACAATTAAATCCTCATTGTATCCCAGAATCCCCATAATCCAAAATCCACAGCAAATCCCGGTTCCCACAGATTTCGCAGTATTGTAACGGCAACAGAAAAATTGCAATTTGCCTAAGAATTACTGAATTTCTCCGACAATGCAGCCGTGGGTAGAAAGGTACAATGGCAGCGATCACAATCGCTTTGGGGTAAAAAATTGGATCTTCTTAGATGGCCAATGGAATGGGGAGGTAGCAACAGGGCTTAAAATAATGAGAGATGCAGATGCGAGGTCAGGCAGGTGGTCGGTCATACAACCACATATAATTTTTTTAATGTTTTGGAGGCTTTTTCTAATCTAATTCGTGCGAATCGCACGGCAATGCGTGTATACTTTACAAAAGAACAAAATCCCAGGCTCGCTTCGAAGCAGCTAACGTTACGTTACGATAACGTACGGACGTTAGGATAAGGTTACTACGCACCATTAGGATAAGAAAAAGGTAAAGCGATCTACTTACATGCAATACGCGATTTATCAAAACATATATTTGTAACATATGAACATTTGAAACAAGTTCGATAGCAAAAACGTGATAATCACTAAGGAGACAGGTGAAAGCCCTATGCATATACAATGAAAAGCAAAGTTTACTCGTACAAAATATACAACAATCAGAAGTACCTATGTTTAGCGCGCCGATTTTTCGTTCTGTCAATATCTAATTATACTCCATTTGTTTAGGTACTCATAAAATATACACTTTGTAAATCAATACCTTTGCAAATTACAAATCAATCATCACGCTAATATTATAAAGGCGAAAGTTTGTGAGTGTGTGTATGTTTGTTACTTCTTCACGCGCAAATGGCTGGACCAATTTTGATAAAATTTGGTATGCAGAAAGCTGACACTCTGGATTAACATACAGGCTACTTTAGGCACGGGTAACACCGCAGGGCGCAGCTAGTTAATTTATATATTATAAATTACAATAAATATGTAAAGACATTAATTTGTAAAGTGTATCTTAATATATAAAATTCTCGTGTCACAGTTTTCGTTGCCATACTCCTCCGAAACGGCTTGACCGATTTTGATGAAATGTTTTGTGCTTATCCGGTTTCTATGAGAATCGGCCAACATCTATTTTTTTATCCCCCTAAATGTTAGGGGTAGTCCACCCCTAAATTTTTTTATGGCAATACAACGTTTGCCGGGTCAGCTAGTATTCCTATAAAAAGACATGTTAAGAATGTTTACATTTATTTAAATGGAGTATAGGTTCTTTAACCTGGTTCTAGTCAGAGCCTGCGAAATACGTGATGGCACCATTTTTTTATTATAGGTGTTTTACACGAGTTATTCTTCTGTTAACCTTTTTTTTGGCTATGCCATATGACGCAGCCGGCGCTCGTTTTCTTGCGCTAATGCGAGCAAACGTCAAGGAACCCGCGGACAGTCCCCGTTTAAGCGCTCATTTAGGGCAAACGACTACAAGTTCGGGATAATAAATATTTTAAATCGTGTAATTGGAATCGTTATTGTGTTGGATTGGGTGGGAGCGAAGACGCAGCAAGACGTGTCTTAGACGGCGACTACAAAGGCAAAATAAAGGCGGCGATGTTATCGTAAGTTGCATCCATACATCTAACTAATGCTATAATAGGTCTGGGCGTGTTTTAACACAGCGATTTTCTGGGCAATATAAGAAATGTCATTTGCATCGAAAAAAAAAATTTAATGGTTATCTACGGCCCTAAAAACCACTTCTAAAAGTAGTTAGTCGTTTTAGTACAGACAGTCTTCGTCTGGTAGTTTAATTTTGGGATACAACAACATTCTACAAATTAAATTTTTGGTATACAACATTTTGAAAATTCAACTTTTTGCAATCTCAACATTTTAAGAATATAATTTTCTCGACCTAAAGGTTTTTATCAAAAGTAAACAATTGAATACATAGGTTATAAAAATTGTTTATCTTGACGAAGGATTGTGATGCACTGAAAAGATGTATCCACAATTCCACATACGACTACCCTAATGAAATCATACGATAATAAACCATGACCAGCCCAGCCCATTCAATGCAAACCCATAATCAAATCACAATACAACAACCCATAAAAATATCCCAAGTTCCCTTCTCACTTCGTCACCATACAAACTGAAATACGTCATATCAAAACTATATCGAACAAAAGTTCCAGGGACCGTCATTCCAGGCAGCACGTGTTGGCTGTATAGCGCAATTTGATGGCAAAAAAGAGAAAAAAAAAACAATGCACCCTCGCTATACATTCGGGATGAGCCAAATGCCTTGTCTGTGCCTTTGACATTGAGATTTGGATAAAAGGTGCTATTTATATACGGATAGAGATCTTGCCAGTTTCATTTTCTAACAATAAGAGTTTTTTTCTTTAGATTAAGATTATTACTGATATCATATTGTTAAAAATCCACGCCTGAATTGTTTACTGTTCTAAACTTCCTGCTCGCAACCAGGCCCGTTCGGAGTGATCCCCGTTTATCGAAAATATACCTACATTATTACTATGCGCGCGGCGACCACTTCGAAGGGGAAAATTGAGTTACATGAATCGTTTGTCCAGAGTAATAAGAATGAAATTGGCTTGTAAAGGTTTGTCTAGGTATCTAAACGAAGAGGTGCGAAGTTCTGACGCGAGCTAAATTGAACCATAGCGCTAACCACATGAAGTAGATATTTCTTTGAATTTCTTTTGACTTCTGTACGTGATTACTAGTACTTATTCTGTGCCGTAACTAAACTTTACATACTCAACTTTTTCGGAGATTTTAAAATGCACGCTCGGTATCAGATTACAAGATCGCGAACCTACTAAAGTACGGAACAAATCGAATTGGGCAATTCACCTAGCTCGCTGTATTGATTGCAGGTGGAGTAACGCATTGGCAGAATTGTGACTGGGGAAAGAAGCGTCGGATGTCCAGCAACAAGGTGGGTTAACGACAGTTCCAAAGTCGTGGGCTGCACAAGTGCACAAGTTAAGAGCACCGAAGGTAATATACTTTATTAATTCTGTGACCGAAGTTGGTCGCGCTGACGTCAGGCACTTTTTTGAAGCAGAGTATCATTTATACTACGCTACTACAAACGCAACTTTACATCCGTGCACTCAGCAATGTATGTATGGTCGCCCGCTCAACACCCTCGACAAGGCGAGAACGGAGGAGGTGCGAACACAGGGAACGGGGACGCATATTTTGCTGAACCTTAGGAGATTCTGTTATTTATGTAATACCTATATTCATTCTGCACTGAAATAGGGTAGGGGACTATATGCTCTGCAGTGGGCAAAACGGCTGAGATGATAGCCATCGGTTAGCGAGACAAAAGACAATCTGCTATCAATTTAAAAACTTTCACTTTTATTTTTTTTCATTGGCAGCTTCAGGTTTCTGGTAGCAAACATATTGAATTGTGCGGTTTGGAGGCATGGCATGTGCACCACAAGATCTCCAACTTATGAGACGCGACCGCAAAACAGGAGCGCGCTTTTTTTTGTAGTGGCATATTTTTATATCATTTCGTGAGGCAATGATCGAAAGGTAATTTTACTTACCTGAACAATTCGAAAGTATTGGCACGAAATAAATTTATAATTGCTTTTATACCATTCCCCCTCTAAAAAATTTATTTTGTTTACTGTAAACAGTCAATAAAATGCACGTTTACTCACTATTTTGGTTATTATTTTATTCACTGAAAACAGTGAATAAAATGCACTTTTACTCACTATTTTGATGTTTGAATTTAGAACAATTTACTCTTAATTTTAGTAATTGTTCCAATTTTAATGTCCATTTTAATTAATTTAACCTTCTTTTTTTCTTCATTAAAAATCTATTTTCGCTTAAATTTTTCTTTTTAACCGACTTCCAAAAGAGGTTATCAATTCGTCGGAATCTTATGTTTTATATATGTTGATCGATTTATTCGAAGACGTTTGTACCGATATAGAATATTCTTTTTTTTTAGAGGAAATACCTGTCAGGTGGTCCCATATTTTTTTTATTAAAACCTGTTGTGTAGTTTGGTGGTGAAGTCTGTGTTTAGTTTTGAAAAATTATTCTCGTCGTCATGGTATAAAGTATAGTATGCAATTCTTGAATAAAGCGGATTTATATGGAGGGCCATGAATCACTCGCATTGCTCAGGATTCTAACACTTGAATCAATCACATCATGAATCACTCCCTATGGTCGTGATTCAGTCGTTAGAATCCTTCACCTGCTCATGATTCATCTATGGCCCTCGAAGTAAATCCGTCGACCGTCCTTTATTCAATAATTGCATAATATACTATAATTAGGTACTATTTTACTCCCACGCAATAAAGGGGATGTTACTAGAATAGTCTGTACGACCGATATCAGAAACAGAAAACTAATTAATAATAACTAATAAATCTTCCATGCTGGTCTGAGAAAAAAGAAAAAACTTAGAATGTACCAGCTGGTTCTCTTTCCGCGCAGGTCGTAAGAGCTGATTGAGGGAAGGGGGGAAAATGTGAATTATGTTATTTAATTAGGCGATGCGGCTAACGACCCAACTATTTTTATTCTTTCTTACACCTTCTCGCCCACCGTCACGCTAAAAGTGGCCTTTGAGTCTTGCGACCCTGGCCTCTATCCGTCTTATTATAAAATCCAGACTAACTTTGTTACTAGGTTTAAACCATTATCCGCCCAAAATGAAGTTGTCATTAACAGGTGAGATAGTGTGATATTACTAGATGTCAACTTGACTTGGTCGGTTAATGGTTTAGACCCAGTAACAAAGTTAGTCCGGTTATAACAGTCTTTCCCAAAGTGGGCGATAACGCCCCCTTGTGGGCGCTGGAGGCTTTAAGGTAACGGGCCCAGAATAAAGTTTGGGGGCGCTGATGTGATTTAAGCAATGAGTGATTTATAACTTCAGCTATTTCATATTTTAAAATTAACTGAAATTAAAATCCTCTTACTACACAACATCCATTTATTAGTTCATATTTATATCCTTTTTTATTGTACAAATATAAACTAAAAATGTAATTAATATTTATTATTTTAATGCGTTCACAACGCTATTTATATCGTTAAAGGAATCAAACACTGAAAAAATTTCGTGTTTTAAAGTTTCGCAGGTGAGGTCCCTACTTTCGATACTCTTTATTATTGTAAAATTGTATTATTATTGCTATTTTTTTATTTAAAATTAACAATGTTGATTATTGTTATTTTTTTATAAAAGATACTTTAATGTACTGGGGTATGTATTATTATTCCTTTCTCTTGTAAAAAAGTCTAGTTTAGAATATAGGTTGAATTAAACTACAGGCAAGACAAATATGTGATTTAGGTTTTTATGGTGAAAAAAATGGGGGGCGCTACAAAATAGCAGATTTTTTAAAGTGGGCGTTTGACAAAATAAGTTTAGGAACCTCTGGGTTATATTAAGACGGTATTTGTTTAGAGACGCAAGACCCAAAATGCTCTGTTTGCTCCGTTAGGGATAAAAACGTGATAGTATGTATGAAAACTAATGCAAAGGGTCTAGCCGTACTTTCATAGCGAAACTAAACATGAACTATATATTTATTGGTTATCCAGTAAATATAGCAGTGACCTAAAAATATATCGACTATGTCTGGGAGATGTAGTAATTGTGGTTTTATATTGCGGAAGACTGGAAAACGAAAGAAAATAAGCAAACGGAAGATGAAGTGTGTAAATACAACGTTCCTCAAATGAAGCTATTTAAAGTTGGAGATGTTCTGTGTCATAAATGTAGATTAATTCCGTATTCTAAATCACCGGCTACTAACGACACACGCCCAGGACCTTCCCATATTGATGTAGAAACAGAACGACGATATATATATATTTTTAAACATGAACAAACAATACGTCCCAGAATTAGGAATTTGTAAACTGCGCAAATAATAACAACGAAAGCGTACCACGACTATGCACTGTGATCGAGTAGGAACATGTACGTGCGGGCAAAGTCCGATTCAATACAATTCGGAAGCGTCAACAAAGTGGTCATAGACGGTCCACTTATATTTATTATTTTTTTTTAACATGTTGCACCTAATGGATTTTAATGAAACTTGGCATGCTGTTAGGCAAGGTATAGACAATTATTATATATTTTTCTCTAAGTGGTAATTCAATTCGATCTGATAGAAATTAATCTAAAAATTTTTTTTTTTCATTTTTTCATATCGTTATTTAGGGCTGGCTCATAGCAAATTATTTTTAAAATAATCTGTAAAATTTACGATAACAAACGGAATTGGATTCATTATTCTAGCTTTAAAATTAACAAAAATATACCATTTTGAAAAAAAGTCGCCTCCAGACACTTTTTTTCAAATAGCTCCTCAATTGACTAAGATATAGAGCTAATATCTCCTGGATCAACTACTATTAGTACCCTGTACAATATAACATAGGTTACGATATAGGTTCCTATCGGGGGCAGTTTCGCTATGAAAGTACGGCTAGACCCTTTACTTGTTAAGAAATTACCATTACCAGTTTTAAGTAGGTAATTAAACGTTTCAGTTTCTTTTTTCTTTTCCCAGCGTGTCACAAGCTGCACTAATATTCAGACGTTAATGATTGACACGTAAAGCGTTGGTCGGACCGACAGCGGTAAACGCTCCAAATTACTTTTTAAAACCAGAGGCAGTGCAGCCAACAAGCAGCAAGTCACTATCTGCCAGGCTAATTGATGTGAGAGATTTTTAGGTAGATGTCCGTATGTCACTCTATAACTCAGTTATCCGGTCCACTTAAATCCCATCCACATACCCTAAATCAAGTAAATCCCTCCCTGGCAATAGTTTGGCAGCTATGGAGAACTGTCCGGTAGTGAACTCAATGGTACATTAAAGGATAGACCACCATAGATGTAGCCATTTCACTTTTTAGATAAAACGTACTACAAGGCCTCTTCATGTTGGCTTTGGCCCCATTAACGCCTCAAAGGACCGGGTCTTCATGGACCCGTGGCTGAAAAGCGTACCAAAATAAAACTAATAACCTAAACTTTCTAATTCGATTTTAAGTTTCACAAACTGTATTTAATTGATGTGTTACAATTTACAGTGTACCTTCACAAAATAAACGAAACCTACCTAAGAAATATTACTGCTACGTTTAATTTTCACTTTCTTGCGTATGACAGGATAATGGCTCGTAATATCGAAGTAATGACTGACACATGAGATAGCTCTGAGAGCGGTAGTTAATGTGACGAGTGGTCTTTGATCACATCCACTTAACGTCTATAGATAGGCGCCAAGCACTGCTAATTACTAATGTGGGCGAGACGGCACTCGTCATGCGTGATCTGCAGTTTCCATTTACAAAAAAGATTATTTATTTGTTAATAATTTCCTTGTAAAAGAGAAATTAACTAAGGATGTACTAAATTACGCAAGTCTTCAACTAAAATTAATCTCTTCTGTCACACATTGCCAATGTTTTTTTTTACGTAGGTGGCATAGTTATTACATTTATTAATAATATTTTTGTCTCCTGTCAATTTTCAGCGACTGGGTCAGGTTATAAAGTGGATGTTACTAGATCTTAAAGGTGCTAGGCCACGGAATAGAACAAGTGGCAAAAAAAGGAAAAGCAAAACGAGTTATATAATTGAAAAACTAAAATGTCTCTACGGTTTAGACTGTATTTAGTCTTAAAGGCCTGTTCAAAAGCGATTTAAACACTTAAAAAGGTGGCGCCTCAAAGGAGTTCATGATATTTTCTATTAGCTTACTGACAATAACTCTCTGTCAGCCAAACCTCTGCCCATCGTCTGAGCGGTCCAAACTCGCGTCCAAAATGGAGAGCTCGTGAGAAATCCCTCCCGGCGAGGTTCAAATTACGTCCCGAACGTGAATGGAGGCTTTAAAAAAGTTGCAATCGACCTTTTTGCTCGCCGCTACACGGGTACCGGGAAACGTAAAACGAAACGGTGTTTGTGTTTTCGTTCGATATTTTTTGGAGCGGTTTGCGAAAATGGTTTGGTGTAATTATAATGTTGAACTGTAAGTAAATACTGAGTTATGGAGTTTCGAACTTTGATTTTTTAGACTCAAGAATAAGAAGTATCTGAGCAGATAGCTCGCCTGGCGGCTCAGCTTCTGAACATGAAGCCCATCATTAACACTTTACCTCCTTTTGAGATATACTATCAGGTCTTTGACTGCCTCCGTGGTCCAGTGGTCAAGGCGTTCAGCTTGTGATCCGGAGGTCGTGGGTTCGAATCCCACTGGGAAGCATACTTTGTAAAAAGTTGTTTCCAGTCTGATTAGGATATTGCAGGCTTGAATCACATGATTTTCCGAAAATAAAGATGATTTCGTGTTTCGGGAGGCACGTATAGAATCACCGTGGTTAGGTAAGCGGACCCCGGACTCTGAAGCATTTGTACCGTTTTGGTTAGTAAAACCTAGATTTAGGATCTAGGAGGATACTTGAGATAAAGGAAAGACTAGATATTGGCAAATGAGATAGGTATAATGAACAACTATTACATTACATTAGTTACAAAGATTCACAAGAACACTAGGTACAGATTAGGTAGTCAGGGTCGTGAGTTATAGGCACTAGATCCGTTGAGTAGCCCTTCTAGGTAGAAGAACTACTTAGCTGGAGATGCAGCCGAAGAAAAAGAGAACGAGCGCCGGCCGCCGCGCCTTATATATGGGCATGGGCCCCCCCCGCTGCGCCGAAGAGGGGCGGAGGAGTGCTGGAGCCCGCGCGATGTCACACATTACAGCTGAGGATGTCGGGAATACTCTTGGATGATGATGACACTATCATGTCTTGTTCTTAACGGGGACGGGGTATACAGACCCTAGGACTGTTAGCAAGATGGTGGGCGTAAAATGTTGATTTATTAATCTTAACTTTTAACCCTTCAACCTCCAGACGGACGAATCCGTCCGAGAGAACAATTGATAACAATGGGTTTGCAAAATTGCGGTTGTTGAAGGATAAAAAAGCATAGTCTTACCAAATACATCCATTTTAAATTCAAACACTAGATATTTACTCACTAGGTATCAATAAAATGTCAAAGACCACAGCAGAATGGCAATAAATTTGTATAAAAGACACAATCGGCGCGGACTGTGTAACAAATAGATCGGATAGATTTTTTTACTGCCCGCTATGATTGAGCTTTTGAATGCCAACCTTCTGAAGCTTTGATAAATGGCTTGTGGGAAAGATGTTTTTCCCTATGGTTGACGCTTTTAGCGTTAAGACGAAGTGGTAGCTGAAGTGGCGCCCTCATTTGAAATAAATTCTTTAAAACTAAATATGGTTATAATAAAAAATTTGATTCGTATCAATGTCTAGAAAGACCTTTAAACTATTTTATTAATAATTTTTGAAAGTAATATTTGTAGTCCGTCTAGTTTTAAAACTGTTTTTAGCCAAAAGTGGCCACTTTTGGCGAAAAACACTTCATAAAATAGTTTAAAGGTCTTTCTAGACATTGATACAAATCGAATTTTTAATTATCACCATATTTAGTTTTAAACAATTTATTTCAAATGAGGGCGCCACTTTAGCTACCACTTCGTCTTAAGTCCGCCAATTGTAAACAATTTTTAATTGTGGATCGATAAAGTTTTATAAATTAAAAATAAATGTCACAAAGTCGTCTGGTTAGCATAAAGATTTAGAAGATACAAGTAGTTAGGTCAGCAGCAGTTCGATAAGAAAGAAAGCGCTACAGGCTACTTTGGGCAGGCCTGTGTCACTCCCCGTTTAGGTTTCGAAATATACCTACATTATTACTATGCGCGCGGCGACCACTCGGAAGGGGAAAATTAAGTTACATGAATCGTTTGTCCAGAGTAATAAGAATGAAATTTTAAGAGAATTGGCTTGCAATGGATGTCTAGGAATCTAAACGAAGAGGTGAGAAGTTCTGACGCAAGCTTAATGAAACCATAGCGCTAACCACATTAAGTAGATATTTCTTTGAATTTATTTTCTGAGTAAGACTTCTGTACGTGAGTACTAGTACTTATTCTGTGCTTTGGATCCGGTACATATGAATGTGGACTTAAAAAATAGGTAGATTATTAAGAAATATTATATACTTACTCCGTATTTTTTCTTTTTTCTGATCAGCAAAATATTGCCGAAGACAAAATACAGCGCGTTTAAATTTCGCACGTCACGATCTAGTTCGATTTTCTCCAGACGGTGACGTTAATCTTGTCCCCTGTGAAACTTAGATGCGCTGTATCCAATAAATGTGATTTTTTTCTACTTCGATAACCGATAAAATGGTTTCATTATTTTGAATAATCAAACAGAAAAAATAAAATAAACATTTTCGGTCCCAGTCTACATCCCTATTCACCCCTCAAACTCTTCCCAAACAAAATGGCTCTTTTTTTGGCGGCGCCACCATTGTTTTCGGTACACGATAATGACATAACACCACTAGAACCCGAATAACCACTTGTTTTACGCGTTCAAATATTTGTCCCGACACGGGAACCGAATACAGGACCGATGGTCGATTACTACACTACACAATGTAAATATTATTTTGAGTTTAGGTGCAAGTTGTTTAGTAAACTAGAATTTTATTAATATAGACTAGCTTTTGCCCGCGGCTTAGCTCGCGTAGGGGTGTAATTTATCAAAATCCTTTCTTAGAGGATGCCTACGTCATGCATGCAAAGTCTCAGCCCGATCGTTTTAAAATTGACAAAGTTTCATACAAACTTTCATCCCCTATTTTATCCCCTTGGGGGTAGAATTGATCAAAATCCTTTCTTAGCGGATGCCTACGTCATAACATCTACCTGCATGCCAAATTTCAGCCCGATCCGTCCAGTGGTTTGGGCTGTGCGTTGATAGATCACTATGTCAGTCAGTCAGTCACCTTTGAGTTATATATATTTAAATAGAAGATAGATTTTTTTCTGCAGTGGTTTTTCAAGACTTCTGGTTGGTTGTAATTTCTTAATAATTTGTTTTATTACCTTACTCGTACTATAAACCTCTGTAAAAAACAATGTTCCTTGACACATTCCGGAAATCTCCGCCAGACACAATAGAAATAACAATCGATTTGCGTCCACAGCTGTAAGTGTTCCAGAATGTGTTAAATATCAAATTTAAGGAGCACCGTTTTTTATTCAAATGCATAAAAAAGTCTGCATTACTTAAATCGGTAACAAACTCATTTTATATAACCGATTTAGGAGGGCAACGTTTTTGTTAGAAACTGATCTAAATAAGTACTAGGTATATACTTTATTACTTTATAAAAAAAAGAACATTTTTACAGTCCTTATACAGCATGTTCTACAAAAACCATTGATTTTATTATTTCTTTTTGGCGCAAGCCAATTTTGTGCGAATTGTTGAAATTCTTTTGTGATTGAATGAATGAAGGATTCAGTAAGTATAAAAATAATATTTCTTTAGGCATAATCCTGAAAATACAATCATTCTACGAACCCATATAGGACTAAAAATATTTTAACCAAAAGCCATTGAATATATTGATGTTTGCTAATAAGCTGTAAGTACTTGCTTAATCCCGGTAATCCTCCAATTAATTTCACTAACGACCGGTTCACACTTCACTTAGCATAACCAGTTCTTGTCCGCCGCCTTTTGACAAAGGGGAGAGATCCAGATTTTGTTTAAGCTAGGGTTGGTAAATAAAAATTTCAATTTAAGCTAAATATGATAGTTACATTATAAGTCTTTAGTCCTAAAGGGGAAAACAGAGCCCAGGGTCGAAAGGATCCATAGGCCACATTTAGCGTAATGGTGGGCATGAAGATGGAAAAAGGGAATCAAAATAGTGATGGATTACTAACCGCATCGCCTATTTATACATGATTACATTTTCTTTCGATCTGCACGAAAAGATAAGCAAGTGATAAATTCTTCATAAAAATTTACAACCGTTTGCTAATCTAATCCTATATAAGTTAAAACATGTTTTGTCCCTTTCCCTTTTCAATATTCGACATTGCAAGAAGACAAAACCTATTTTAACTAAAAAAGGTTTAGCAACGTTTGTGTATTTTTTTATGATTAGGGGGGTAAGTTTCTTTTTTCTCCAGCATGAAAGACAGTGTTGGCATAAACATGATTTTGGTTATAACCTTATTTTGTTAGTTCGAACGAGCTCTACTTTTTTGCCCATACGTTCCAGAACTTCAACTTTAATAATGTCACCCATCCAGCTTATGCGTAGCATTATACGGTAAGAGTACAACATATCAAAGGCCTCTAAATTCTTTCGGAAGTCTTCTTTTAAGGCCCACGCTTCGCAAACACAGCCACACAGCATTGAAGCAACTTCGTTCGCAATCCGCTACTTTCCTATAAGTCAAATCTGATACTTATTTCTAAACGTCAAAACAAACATTGTCCATGGTTTATGTATGAAAAGCACGTTATGACTCCTAGTATTAGTTTTTCTGCATTAATAAATCTAAAAGCACTTTGAAAATTATTATGATCAAATCAATCAACATGTTATGCGACGTTTTATTCTTCAGTATTTACAAAATTATTTAGTTTTGACCCTGGATACTACCCAATTTGATGGAGAGTTTTCGGCTACACAACCACATTTATTACATGCACTATGCACGGCCTTTCTCAGCTCGGAAGACCGCTGGCAGCCCTAATTCAGGCCATAAAAACGGCTACTACTTCCCGTCTAGACGTTATGGCGTGCTGTAACGAGCGTTATTAATATTTAATAAACTGATACATAAATATTTAGCCTACACGGAACTGGTGGGCACGCGAGACGTGCGCGATCAAACAAAACGGCTTTACATAAAATTGTAATTTCAATGTAACAAACACTAGTTTTTTAGCGTTTTGTTCACGTAGAGACAGACATTAGACTTTGAAGTTAAGCGGCAGACGGTAACGGCAGCTGCACGAGCCGCGCGACAGGCGTATGGTGGATGCCGCGAACGGCACGCGGAAAGTGCCGCGCTCTCAATGAACTGAACTGCACGTGCCGCGCTGCAAGTGCTGCCGCTCAATAACAAAGTGTACCTTTAGGTCACAAAATTGAAGGCTTTGTGTCTGCTAGGAACAAGTTTGATCCTCACTAGAGTATATGAGTACTCATGTACGATCATTCTCAACTGCCACCATTTACTTCAGATCAAGAAAATCAGCTTGAGGAAAAGTTATCTGTTTCTACGTAACTATGTTTTGGAATCATAAAACATCCAGGTGCAAGCCTCACGTTACCCGCTCTTGTTACCAACATAGAGGTAGAAAAAAACGCTAGTTTATTGGCTAATTCTTTCCATTATTGTTTTTTACCGCACTTCCTGGCATAAATTGAGAGAAAAAAACACGCCGCGATGTGTGAAAACATTGATTCACCTCGTCTTCAAACTCGGTCAATCAACTGCCTTATTAGTATGAATAAAGTAGTAGACCTACTTAATTGGCGTTCTAAAAATAAACTCCGTACTTTATGGACCATAGCCGCGACGGACCTTATCCACAGATTATAACTTTTTGCCTTCCGCCATTAAATTAATTAAATTGACTACCGCCAAGTCCTAAAAAAAATTAAATCAATATGCGCGAATGTGTAGCTTCCACAGCAACAATGCTCGGCTGGGATGCCTTCTAGTAATTATGTACTTTTTCATGGGTATTATGTTACATTAATACATAAAAGTCAGACTAGGAGGCGAGACGTAACGAGGAATTTTGAAATGGCAGAAGTCGCATTCGTTAGCAGTGATAAGGCCTAAAGTACACCTTTACACATATAGGTTTAAGATAAATAAATGTAAATAATATATTTACGGACAAGTCGCATAGATTGAGCTCGAGACTTGTGTTTTGAGTACAGTAAGTTCGAGACTAATGTTTTGAGATGCTAACTCAACGATTACCCGTATGGTTTAACTTATATGACAATCCATTGGATCCATTCACATTTTTCCGGAATAAAATATCATATCATAATTATGTAACCTATATAATATATCATTAATAACAAAATTTCGCATTTAATAGTAACTACATAATATTTGATAATATTTTTGTAAATTAGTATCGAGAATTTTTTGGGTAAAACATTGACATAAAGATTGATTTTCTGTTTTTGACTTTTGCTCTAATATATAAAGAAGGTAATATCAGAACTAACGTCATAAAGCTGGCTAAGGACAGACAGGAATGGAAGAAACTCCACCGACAAGAGCGTCGCTCTTAAATTTAAATGAATAATGAATCAGTACTAAGAATATTCATTCCACAAATCATCCATGAAATTATGACGGTGTCCTCTTCTGATACATGAATTTTTTGAGGTCCAGTGCTGCCCCCATTTGAAATAAATTAGTTTACAGGGAATGGAGATATCATTTCGCAAATGTGCGAAGAAAAGCTTCACGTTCACACTTTAAACTGTAAACGGTAGTTCATAAAATAGTTTGAAGGGTTATCTAGGCATGATTAAGACAACATTTTAATGATATCTCGGTTTCCTTTCAAATAATTTATTTCAAATGGGTGCAGAACTATTCATTTCGAAAATTCATTTATCCCGTAAATGTTGCTGCTATTCAGCCTCGCCGAACCTACCTGTATGTCTATCAGTAATGTAAAAGTACGAACAACAATAGAAACTCAAAGAAAGAACACTCCAAAGTACAATAAACTTGGGACATTTTCTGACCAATAGAAAAGTAAACAATTACTTAAGCAAGTTAAATTATTTCACATTCAGCTGGTTTTGTTTGGAAGCGGAGAAACCTTTGAGTAACCGTTTCCAATGAACAAGTCCTTCGTAAGCTTTACAATAATTAAATAAAAAATAGGGACTGGCCGTTCTTAGATTTTCTCAGAAATTGTACAATGTTGCTGTTGAATTATTTCGTTTATTTACAAATAGGCTTAACAAATCATACTGAAATACAATTTAATCACTTCATAAAATAATTCGCCAAATTTGGACTACTGAAATATATTTTTAACAAGCGTTCCAGATCCAGATATAGAAGTAAATACAAACAAATTATATTTTGAGCAAAGGATTATTCAGTACAAATTAATAATAAAAAAAAGGAATTTAAGTAAAGTTACACTAATTAAGTAATTAATGACTTACATAGGGAATTAATATTTGTGCAATAAACCTTTTTTTGTTACTTATTAATTGTTTGTGCTTCAACATTGTAAAAATTGACAAAATTCATAAATTAGTGGGTACGTATAAGTATTGGATAGATCAAAGCTCAAAAACCCGAAAAACTTTTTTCAGTTCAATTCAAATATATCTTTATTATCATAGGATATTTATAATATCTCTTAATAATCGTCACTTTGTTTTATTGCACAATAATTGTTGACGTCAAAAAGTTACTTAGAGCTAAGTTTACTGCCGCCTCCAAAGCGCTAGTGCAGAAGAAGCGGTAACAAACTGCATTGCAGCATTTTCTCCAAGAACGTCAACTCATAATGAAATTAATATTTATAGTTGATATGTGGACAGAGTATACATTGTTTGTTGTCATAATTTAAATTAATTTTTTTAATGTCGAAATTTTGAAATAATGTCAAATCAAGTTGTAAATTCAGTATGTACTTAATGTACCAGATTATGACCATTTCTGAGTATACTAACCTTTAAGAGGGACCCGCGCCAAGCTCAAGCCAGACTTTGTTGTCTTTAAGATAGTCATCGGTCTCATAATAAGCCTTCTCACAGAGTACCTTCTTTAGATAAGCTTTAAACTTTTTGTCAGGCATATCAAGGACCGATTGTGGCAGTTTATTATAAAAAAGTATACCGTTCCCCATAAATGTTTTACTAACTGTTTTGAGCCTTTAATAAGGGGCAACTAAGTCACCCTTATTGCGTAAGTTTCTGACGGTAAAATCGCTTACTTTATTGTATGAGGAAATATTTTTCGTTAGTATACCTATTTCCTTGAATAATTCTCTGAGTGAGTCTCTAGATCCTAAGCCGTAGATAGCTCGAATTGCCCTTTTTTGTAAAATGAAAATGGTCTAAATATCGGCTGCACTCCCCCATAGCAGTATGCCGTATGACATTAAACTATGAAAGTAACTAAAGTACACTAGTCTAGCAGTTGCTACATCTGTCAATTGTCTAATTCTCCTAACAGCATAAGCCGCAGAGCTAAGCTTATTTGAAAGTTTTGATATATGTAACTTATTTCTTTGAAACGCCCTTGACAGATTCACCCAAATCTCAATTAATACGCCAATTATAGAACACTCGACCTACGAACCTTTAATATTATCAATCGACCCACATATGTAATTTGCCTTCCTGACTAATGTATGCCATAATATGTACTTACCTACAAACGGGAAAACTCAACTACATAATACATTAAGTACTTATTGTTTGTGTCATTTAAGGCTATCGATAGGTCGTATTGATATAATTGGCAGTTAAGTGCGCAATATCAAATTGTGTCTAATAATGTTATGTATGTTATTAAAATTAGTACTTAAATCTTGACAACAATGTCTGTATGAGGCATTGAACACACAGAAAAGACGTAAGGCGCTGGACGCATGCTTGTATCTGTCACATTCGTGCCTCGTCTTTTCTATCTGTTTTCAAAAGTCGGGACGGCGTCCTGTCTGTGCCCTGTCCGTGCGCCGTCTGCGTCTTACGTCTTTTCTATGTGTCCAGCGCCTAACCATGAATTATACAGGTTACTCACGTAGATACTCAGCTACTAGCCGACATTTGACCACATCCAGAGGTGAAGTCATCCTGATGAAGCATCAGGGCGAATGAGACTAGAGGATGCGCGTACATGAAGCCTACTTCTTGTACGCGCGTCCGCAAGTCACATCACATTCGCCCTGATGATATATAGCATATTGCCTTAATATTAATGAATAGTTAATAGATTCAGGTGTTACTTTGCGGAAGTCAAAGTTACATACTATGTGATTTGAATTACTAATAAAAGTAATTCAAATCACATATAACTAATAATTAATGCTGAACGGACCTTTGGGTCTTATGGTCTATAATAAGCCGTATGGTATATAAAAGGGAAGAGTAGTGACGTGCTTAGTATGTGTATGTATGTTATACACAAATTAGGTAACTATTTTCTTAAAAGTTGCACAAAAGAAATATTCTAATATTGAAGGCTATATAAAATTCCAATACAAGACTGACCAATTTTGCTAACCAACTTTACGACACTCGTCATTGAGCCTAGCGGCGAATCGTCACAGCTTTGAAACTGTCTACTTCATAAAGTTCCCACATTCATCAAAGCTTCAGAAGTTTGTCGTTCAATAGCTCAATCGCGTCATTCAATCGATATAGCGGGCAATAAAAAATCAATCCGACATGTTTGTTACACAGTCCGCGCCGATTGTGTCTTTTATACAAATTTATCGCCGCACTGCTGTGGTCTTTGACATTTTATATTGATATAGGAAATAAATAGTGGTGATTGAATTTAAAACGGTTCCATTGGGTTATATTTTGCTTGTTTTATAAAAGTCAAACGATTAATAAATCAAAACTTTTGTTGAAGATTATTTTTGCTTGCGCCGATTTTTGTAGGGTTTCACGTTTTTATGGGGTAGCCGAGTATTTCTTTCGTTTTTCGTTAGTTATTTTTATGGAAAGCAGTTAAGTAGCATGGACATGACTGGCTCTAAAAATTTGGCTGGTGGTTAAAATGTCACCTGTATACAATATGTATGTAACAAAAACCCTGTCTGGTCCTTGTAGCAGCAACCCAGACCGACAATATGAACAACTGTTCCTATGGGACCAATGCTTGAAACTCGAAAAAAAATATCGACATTTTCATACAAACTGCCGGGCCGGCTAAACACTTTTGTATGAAAATGTCGTTTTTTTCATACAGTTCGAGTTTCAAGCATTGGTCTCATAGGAAAAGTTGTTCATATTGACGGTCTAAGTTACTCCCACAAGGATCGGACAGGGTTTTTGTAACATATTGTATATATACGTAATGGAAGGAATTAGAATAAACTTAATACTTATATGCCTATTACCTATTGCTTTAGGAATAAAAAAATAAAATTATTTAACATGTACCAATAACAAAAAAGAGTACCTAACTAGATGCCTAAATGATAAATACAGAATAGACGACCTGGCAAGTGTCCTTAATGCACAAACGATATAAGTGGAGTCCACTTTCGGCAAAGGAAAGCCTATTTACTCGTATGTCAGAAGTGCCACTAATATGTCGCCTGAGTTCTATTGAAGTCAAAGTATGATTAATTGAACAGACATTCTGACAATCGCTCGAGGAGCTCGATGACCCAGCGGGCGTGCACTGCGCATTGTTAGCTTACACATGTTAAGCAATCCTAGCGTAGTTGACACTTGGATTGGTGACTATAGTGGTATAAACATCTCGAGCTCGGAAAGAACCATTAACCGTAAACTGTGGGCCGTGGCTATCATCAGAAAGCGCTGGACACGAAAGACGTAAGAGACATATGTCTGATCCGCGTCTGTTTCATACTTACAAAATGTATAGAAGCCTCGCAAAGCAGAACACGCAGAAAAGACGGAGTGCCCGTCGTTTCTGTGTTATGCTTTGCGACATATGCCTGCCCCCCGTCCGCGTCTTACGTCTTTTTGTGTGCCCAGCCAGCGTTTAAGATGGTAAACGTCGAGCTATGTCGAATGCCTTTGGCTGCTTGGAAAATCTGACAACAGTGTTACTGCTACATAAACAAACACTCGTTGGAAAACCAACAATTATTTATGATTGACTAAATCTATTTGACTGTTTGACGTTACGAAAGCCACGATTTCACGACCAAACCAAGTTTACAAAGAAAACGCTGGCAGAAAGGATTAAATATCTTTGTATTGTTGAAGACCCACAGAAACTCCATAACGCCCCGAGGGCAGATGTTTTACGATTCTGCCGGGCAACATTGTTCTCGAAATAGCGCCTTAGAAAAGGGAAAAGACAGTTTGCGTTAACTTCGAATATAAAATAAGCGTTCCAGATTCGGGCGCATTGTTATTCAAAAATGATTAAATAATAAACAAGCTATGTAGTATAGGAGAATGGACGCGTCACGCTGGGAAGCTTGACAGCGGCTGTTTAAAAAAACTTTTAAAATAGTGAACCGGCACGCGACTTCGCCGGCCCGCTGCATCGCCATGCACGGTTTTTTTTCTCAAATCCCCCTTCTTAAGACGTTTTTGTGCAAATCTCGCATCCATTGTGAAATGAAACGAAACCGAAGCCCGATCGAACAAAGATCCGAGCAAAAAAATCTAACTCGCACCTGGCGGGAAGACGTCGCCGTCTCCAGACTAAAAAGGCACTAACCGCCATCATAGCTTTGTCGTAAATCACCACTACCCCCCTATAAATAAAGCCTTAATTGATCAACACGGAACTACGCTTATACAGAGATCCGCCAAACAATAATTCGAGGATAAAAGCACAAGACATTGAGTAACGAGAAGCGAAATACTGCAGGGGATCCATTTTTTCATCACAGCCGAATGCAGGTGATGTTACAGTTACCTATAGAAAACGTAAAATTCAATTATGCGTCTATTGACAATGCGAATCTGGAGCGTCTCGAATGCAGTTTCCTCCCCGGCTGCGAGCATTAGAAAAGGCCTTTATGCGAGGAGCTATATCTTGGAGTGTCATAAAACGGCCACTTTTACAAATTGATCGTAAATTATATGAGTAAGTGAATATGCAACCGATGAGGGGCAGACTCTATTATTATGCTTACTGGTGGCAATAAAACGTAAGTACTGAGATTCAGGGTATTGTAGTGAGCGGGAATTTTACTGGCAATACACGCTCCGATGGGGTATTACGGACATATTATTGCGTTTCTGAGTAGTCTCGAATTTGATGGGAATTAAGATGCGACAGACTCTACTAATATGTCGTAAAAGGGGTGCTTCGCGTGAATCTTAGAAACCAGTGAGGCGTCTGGAATATTTGCGTATAATGTAGTCACTATAAAGTTATATGGTATGGATGCTTATATTTCTACTAGAGAGTAAAATCACACTTATATTATTAAGGCGAAAGTCTGTGAGTATTCGTGTGTTTGTTACTTTTTCAAGCGCATACAACTGGACCAATTTTGATAAAATTTGGTATGCAGGAAGCTGACACCCTGGATTAACACATAGGCTAATTTTTATATAAACAGCGGGTAACATCACAGGGCTAGCCTCTTTTCTATTCGCGAATGTGTTAAAAGGCATCTGACACACTAATGAGCTAGTGTGCATGTTTCCTCATGCTGTTTTCCTTCACCGAAGTCCACTGAAGGTAATTGAAAATGATCGTACAGGAGTATAAACTCAAAGGTTCAAGTCGGGCCTAGTGAGGATCGAATACCTGCCTCACAAAAATAAAGCCAGTGACTAAACCGCTTGGCGGCTTGACTACCACCGCTTTAAAAAAATGGGACTAAATTATCAGCACTGTAGTAAGATCCTAGAATCTCTCGACAGGAATCCCAGGTTCGAATCCTTTACATCCAAGGCGCAAGTGCTGAAGAAGCGACAATAGCAATGTAGCATTTTCTCCAACGGCGTCAAACATAGTCTTCTTGTATTTTTTATTACATCTACATAATTTTTCAAAACTAAAAACTGACTTCACCCCAAACCACACAACCGATTTTGATAAATGGGACTAGCATGGTGACCACTACGCCACGACCTCCGTGGCGTAGTGGTCACCATGCCAATCCGCCACCCAGAGGTCCCGGGTTCGATCCCCGGTCAGGGCAAGTTGGAAAATGGCCTTTTTCAAATTGTCCTGGGTCTTGGATGTTTATTTATATATGTATTTGTTATAAAATTTAGTATCGTTGACTTAGTATCCCATAACACAAGTCTCGAACTTACTTTGGGGCTAGCTCAATCAGTGTTATTTGTCCCTATATATTTATTCATTTATTTATAAAATTTTCATGGTACCACCCGGAAAGTATACCCTTTCAAACAAAAAAGGAATTTTTTAAATCGGTCCAGGCGTCTTCGAATAATCGGTGAACATACATAAAAAAAATAAAGGATCGCGACGAATTGATAACCTCCTCCTTTTTTGGAAGTCGGTTAAAAATACATACCTACATACTATCACGTCCTTATCTTCAATACAGCATTTAAGATCTTGCGGCTCTATGCATATAAAGCTACAAAATCACTTAAAAAATTATATAACATAAAAATAAATATATATATACGGACAAATCACACTGATTGAGCTAGCCCCAAAGTATAAAACTTGTGTTATGGGATACTAACTCAACAATACCATATTGTATAATAAATACGTGTATATAGATAAACACCCAAGACCCAAGACAATTAGAAAAAGGCCATTTTCCAACTTGCCCTGGCTGGAGATCGAACCCAAAACCTCCGGATTAGCGGACTAGCGTGTTGACCATTAAGCCAAATAGGTCGTCTTAAAAATTTATGTTCAATATTTCTGTTTGTGAGTAATATTTAATCAACAACTTCACCAATCGATTTGTATTGTACACGTTCCCATGATCCCATAATTAAAAATTTAAATGGGTTCAACCAAACACGACCCTGTTGGCCCGTAGCCTGCCCGATTAAGGGCCCAGAAGTCAAAAACCTTGCTTGATTTTAATATTAACAAGCATACTGAATGGGCTTTCGTATCCTTCCGTCGATTATCCGACATCCTGTGTTGTTCACCCCATTATAGCACTGTTTGTAAATATAAAACATTTTATATGTTAAGGCGAAGGGAATGCAGAAGTGGCGTCCTGATTTAAAATATTTTTTTGATCATAAACAGAGGTCGGAATTAGGTTTTTATGTACTGGCATCGAAATGTTGATATTAATATGGATCTTCCCGGGATTTCTAATGGACAATCCCATGTTGCCAACAACATTACAAATAAATAATCATAAAAACCTCAGAGATAGACAAGACAAATAAAACAAAGATAATTACATCCAATTTTTATAAGTATTTACTTTATTATTTTGAATAGTTTTAACATATTGGGAACGTCGCGCGTGCAGTGTTTTAAATTGTGTAGAAGTAAATAACTTTTTTTTGTAAAGAAATCACAGGATTTTTCTGTTCTTTAAAATTAATCCCCGGATTTGAGGCATATCCACTTTCTTCTTTCGCTGTATGAAATCAGTGTAAGTACATCAATAACTGTACCTAATTCCGACCTCTGATCATAAATTAGAGATTAACTTTTTGCGAAGCGTCAGACATTAGTAAAACCGTTAGGAGTTTTATTTGTCAACTGCCTGGCTATAAACGCTGGATGAACTAACGAAATTAGAAGTTACGTACTTTTAACTCCTTCAATGCTGGTTTGGAAAACAACAAAAATTTAGAATGTACCAGCTGCTTTTCTTCCCGTGCAAATCGTAGGAGCCGATTGAGGGAATGGCGAAAATACGAATCATGTAATTAGGCGATGCGGCTACCAAACCATCACTATGACATCACGCTTAAAGTGGCCTTTGAGTCTTGCGGCCCTGGGCTCTATTGGCTTAGAGCCGCAAGACTCAGAACGCTCTGTCTGTTAGGGATTAAGACGTGATAGTATGATACAATATGTAACAAAACCCTGGCCGATCCTTGTAGGAGCAACTCAGTCCGTCAATATGAACAACTTTTCCTATGGGACATGCTTGAAACTCGAAAACAAAACGACGTGCTTGGCCGGCACGGCAATTTGTATGAAAATATCGATTTTTTCTTCGAGTTTCAAGCATTGGTCCCATAGGAAAAGTTGTTTATAATGACGGTCTGAGTTGCTCCAACAAGGATCGGACAGGGTTTTTGTTACATATTGTATATGCATGTATCTACTTTAAACATATTGATGCCCGATCGTTCGCAAAATGTTAATTGTCACCTTATTTACGATTATACGATTTATTGATTGAGGTACTACAGGAGATATAAAGACAGGTATATACGAGTATAAACTAAGCGCAGTACCTGAAAGCCGACGATGATGATGATGAGGGCGCCACTTCTGCATACTTTTCGCCTTAAAACGTACGTGAGTCATAACTCCCTGGGTTTAATTTAAAACACTTTGTTTTAAAACGTCTACAATGTTGCCGGTTTACGATGGCTTAACTTTGAAAGGTCGTAGCCGACTGACTGATTGTCTTCTTGATAGCTTTGCTTTTTACATAAATAATAATAATAAATACATAGGGACAAATTACACTGATTTAGCTAGCCCCAAAGTAAGTTCGAGACTTGTGTTAAGGGATACTAACTCAACGATAGTATATTTTATAACATATACATATATAGATAAACATCCAAGACCCATGACAATTTGAAAAAGGCCATTTTCCAACTTGCCCTGACCGGGGATCGAACCCGGGACCTCTGGGTGGCGGACTAGCATGGTGACCACTACGCCACGGATTTACTATTTAAAACCTAAGTTAGATAACTATAGTCCACTTAGTTAGGTATTTAAATAAATGTTAACAATCTTGACATGTCTTTTTATTGAAATAGTCACTTTACAAATTAATAGATTTACACATAACATTTTAAGTATGTAATTTATAATTAATAAATTAATTGATTTGTAATTTTCAAAGGTGTTGATTTATAAAGTGAATATTTTAATAAAAAGACATTTCAAAATTGTTTACAATTGTTTAAGTACCTAAACAAATGGACTAATGACTATAGTGGAGTGGAGTTGTATTTCGAACATTAAATTATGCAAGTATTCCGTATATGTAATTTTTTTTGGTGCAATAAAGTTTTTTGTATTGTATTTTATTGTATTGTATTGAGTTGCATTATGTCAGTTCTTATACTGCTTATGTACTGCCAGTGGTGTCGTGTGGATTTTTGGCTCAGTAAAGCCGACCACCAGACGTTTTCAAAAAGTAACTATTAGTATAAATTTAATTAGGTTCCTTAAACAACAAACAAGACTTCACCGCCCGCCGCCGACGACTAAACAAATCATATCACTTACCACATTAATCCATTGATTTAGAAGGTATCACTTCACATACTAAACGCGCAATTACGCAAGTTAATAGTAGTGGAGTGCGGAGATGAACTAAGTATAATTTTCATAATAAAAAAATATATATATTAGGATCCACTAATACTAGCTAAAAGGAATCCAGAGGAATTGATTTATATGGTATCTAGGTAACTGCTGTAAGTAGAAATATGTAAACGGCTTAATGTTTCTAAAATGCTCTTATATACTGTTGTTGTAGTCGATATTCTTCTTAAGACGAAGTGGTAGCTAAAGTGGCGCCCTCATTTGAAGTAAATTGTTTAAAACTAAATATGGTGATAATTAAAAATTTGATTTGTATCACTGTCTAGAAAGACCTTTAAACTATTTTATAAATAACCTTTGAAATTATTACTAATAGTCCGTCTAGTTTTAAAACGGGTTTTCGCCAAAAGTGGCCACTTTTGGCAAAAACCCGTTTTAAAACTAGACGGACTACCATTATTACTTTCAAAGGTTATTCATAAAAAAGTTTACAGGTCTTTCTAGGCAGTGATACACATCATTTTTTTAATTATCACCATATTTAGTTTTAAACAATTTATTTCAAATGAGGGCGCCACTTTAGCTACCACTTCGTCTTAACAAATAAAATGAAATGAAAATTTTATCCCAGATTTTGTATCGTAGAAGATTGAAAGGCTATTTGAATAACAAAAAAAATTAACTTGTTATTTTAAATCAGCGTGAAACTTATGTCGCAACAAATACCTGCTTACTTTCAGCATACGACCTAATGTATATATTTTTTTCATTTACGTGATGATGGAACGTGGTTGTTGATTTGTGATTTAAAAGTGAATCATAAATTATTCAATATCTACTTATGAATAACATAGATCACAGAAAACAAACTAATCAAACAAACGCGACGGCCTTATCGCAACAGCAATCTTTTCTACGCAATTGTTTTTAGTACATTTGGTCGTTTTCCAGTACGAGCGTTTGCTCCCTGCGCGAAATTACAATATTTTTTATTTCCTGTACCAAAAATTTACTATAGTTGTAATTTTAGCCGCTTCAAATCAGCACCAAATTAACAAGTATAAAAATAAGAAACGTTAAAGCCGCGCCATAAAAGTACTAAACTAGTCGCAAGTGTTGCAACAGAGATAACACAGCCAGACAAAACGCTTTTACGATACACACACATCCTGTTACATTCTTCCACTTTCGTCTTTAAAACGCTATAAAATAACCCATTACACATTCTCCCGATGTAATAGAAAGGTTTTAAGATCACTGATAAAACAATTGCCCTAACAAGTCACGAAACTGTGTGTGACTTTTGTGCATAATCTATATCAAAAAAGTTTGTTGTCGCCGCGATCCTCTTTTGGGAACTTTAACGATAGCTAAACGCCATTTTTACGACTTTAGGCGTTTACAATTCATAAAACGTATGTTTATTTGATAGTGATTAGACTTCCGAGCCCTTTTCGGATGATGCTAATGGTGCGTTTTATTACTTTTGCTACTATTCGTCACATTTTTGTGGAAACATCTAGGTAATGTAGAAAGCAAAGTGCCTCTAAGTTATAATCAGAGATCGGAGTCACGGCTGCTATTGCTATCAAAAGTATGGATATGACTAAAAGTTCCAGGATTTATCGAGAATCTAATTGGATACTAAGTAAATAAAACAATCATAATTATTTGATTCCGGATACATACATACATATTATCACGCCTGTTTCCCACAGGGGTAGGCAGAGGACCTCCACTTGCTACGATCCTGACAGACCTCATTTGCTTCACCTACACTCATCACTCTCTTCATGCATGCCCGCCGGTTACGGGTACTTCTAACCTCTCCTTTTTTAAGAACGTCTGCAATTTGATCGCGGATCCGCAATTTGATACCGCGATTCCGGATAAGTCTCTTTTTTTCGATTAAAATATATCCTGAAATCACATAATTATGATTGTTTCATTTACAGATTATATAGTCATATCCATAGTTTTGATACCAATAGCACACATGATTCCGATCTCTGGTTATGATACTAGCTGTTGTCCACGGCGTTGCCAATCCACCACGGTAACCTCACATTTTTCGAGATGAAAAGTATCCTACAAGTAGTGTACAACTATTGGATTCGATCCCCAGCAAGTTGGAGAATGGCCTTTTTCAAATAGTGCTGGGTATTTATCATAAAATATAGTATCGTTGGGTTAGCATCTCATATGTAACTCAAGCTTAAATGCTTACTTTGGGCCTAGCTCAATCTGTGTGATTTGTCCCTATATATTTATTTATTATTTTATGTATCCTCTGTATACATTTTCCGTGTACATAAATTGTTAAATAAATAAACTAAGTGGAAAGTGTTTAGGCTTCCTAAAGTATGACAGAAAGAGAATATTTAGCATTAAGTCTGCCTATTGTAGCTTTGACTCAATACAGTTTTAAGTGAAATATAATAAAGTACAAACGAGAATACCACTACAAATAAAACTAAACCGAGTATCTACAACTTTTTCAATGTCAAAATGTTGTGCTAAGGTTTTGAGTTACTTTTCCCCAGGCCTGTGTCACTCCCCGTATAGGTATCGAAAATATACCTACAATATTACTATGCGCGCGGCGACCACTTCAAAGGGGAAAGTTTTAGTTAAATTCATGGATCGTTTGCCAAGACTATTAAAAATGAAATTGGCTTGCAATGGATGTGTTGGTATTTAAACGAAGAGGTGAGAACGCGAGCTAATTTAAACCATAGCGCTAACCACATTAAGTAGATATTTCTTTGAGTTTATTTTCTGCGCAAGACTTCTGTACGTGAGTACTACTACTTATTCTTTGCTTTTACTAACGTTTCTTCCGCGATAGTCTCCTTTTTTTTAACCGACTTCAAAAAGGAGAAAAAGGGGAAGTTTTTAATTAAAATGTACTTCTATGAATGTTTCCCGATTACTCGAAGACGCTTGTACCAATTGAGTAAGTAATATAAGCTTTTTTTGTTTAAAAGGACATACTTGTCAGGTGGCCGCATAGAAATTTTATCAAAATCGGTTACGTCGATTGGTGTAGTAGTCGGTTTTTACTTTCGAAATATTATAATGGTGTAAAAAATTGATTGACAGTGAAAAAGTATTAAATAAATATATATGTTTTTAAAATCATTGGCATCCTTTCTACTGGTAAAAGTACTCATGAATATGAGCAACTTTTTGTATGGGACCGACTCAATCCAACCGAAAAAAAAAAACAGCTGTTCCATACATTTTGGGATTCTAAGTATTGTAAAATAGTATGGAACAGCTGATTTTTATATTTTCCTATACAAAATGTTGCTCATATTCATCAGTACTTTCACCAGTAGAAAGGATGCCAGTGATTTAAAAAACACCCTGTATAATACAAATAACACTGATTAGCTAGCCCCAAAGTAAGTTCGAGACTTGTTTTATGGGAAACTAATTCAACGATACTATATTTTATAACAAATACATATATATATATATATATATATATATATATATATAGATAAACATCCTAGACTCAGGACAATTTGAAAAAGGCTATTTTCCAACTTGCCCTGACGGGGGATCGAACCCGGGACCTCTGGGTGGCGGATTGGCATGGTGACCACTACGCCACGGAGGTCGTCGGTCCTACAATATTGAAATTATTTTCATTTTACAATATTAAATTATTTTAATACTCGAATTTGCAAATGTACGTAGGTAGGTACCTACTAATTAGGTTATCTTGTCTTATTTGCAAATGGAGATAGCTACCCAGTCTCATAACACCTTAGTCATAGAATGACCAGGCTAAGTTAGTCACTATCAACAATTTTGGCATTGCTTTTTACACACGAAAATAACATTGCGCAATGCCAACGCAACATTCTTTAGTATCTAGTAGGCAACTATACCTACTTACTCAATTGTTGTAACTTATTTAGTGTGTTAGCTTTTATTTATTTATTTACACGAACATTACGTCAAACAACAAAGGACAAGGGAGTTCATTTTTCCTTATATGTAAGTAGCTAGTTACCGAAGCGTCTCTATTGATAACGCAATAAAAATGAAATTACAATTATACTAAAAACTAAATTGACGCACAAAATTAAAAATCTGAAGGTTCATGTGGCATGGTGCCAAGAACACTGAATGCATTCCCACGCTGAATAGCTACTGAAATCTTCTGCGTAAGTAACCGACTTATCTCAAAAAAGATCAACTAGGTCCAAAACTTTATTTTTAATAGTCAGTATTTCTTACAGCTGGTCGAAAAGTAGCTACACAACCTATTTAAAGAATATTAGGTTTGTTACTACTAACGTACCTGGGTAACTAAGTAATTAGTTAATTATCTACTTAGGCACTACTTAAGTACTTTTACGTAGGTAATCCTTGTAACATAATTAGTGTCTTGAGTTCAGTACCTACTTATCAAGGCTAGTACTTCAGATTGAAGGAAAGTAGGTATATTAAGTGTCCATCAAAATTAAGTAAATATGTAAGCTGTATCTCTTACAGATACTTATGTACATGTTTCCAATTGCCCCAAAATTCATAATTTGCAAAAATATTGATGGGTAATTGTAAACATCGATTTAGATATCTTATTTATTATGCGATTTAAAATATATATATATATATATATTTGTTTGGTATTGTTAGTTATAAACTTTGTGGCTTTCAAATGAGACCACTTTGAAGAAAATACATCGTTTACTGAGAGAGAAAAAAAACGAAAACGACCTTAACATTTAAAAAAAAAGAAATGTGGTGTCGTGGGACACCAGGTAGGAACGAAGTTCAAAAGTTCTTGTGTATACGACTGTCGCGCCTGCGCACGTCTCATTTAACGAGGTCATCCTTACGGTTTTACTATCACATTTTTTTCAGTTCGGTCGCGCAGCAAAATCCCTATCTCCTCCAAGCCTGCCGTAAGGAACTTCGTTCCAATTAAAGTGTTATAATGTTTTTTTTTTCAGTTTTTTATCGATAATGTTTTGTCTTATATCCGCACATTTCGTTTGATCAAGTATAAAAAATACGACACAAATTATTAACAGCCGGCTCCATGCCTTTCTTTAGTCATGTCTAAGGTGTAAAAAGGCTATTCCCATTAAGAATTAGCAGAAAAAGTAAATACTTGGTGCCGGTCGCGTTCCGATGTGTTCCTAAGTGGAACCAGAAGTGACTGCTCGAATTCTAATAAGCAAGCTCATTGAGAACTGGATTCCTGAAGGTCTACGTGGTTCAAGGACTAAGTTAGACTTCGTTTCCAATAAGGTTTTTAAAACTTGTAGTTAAAATTTTGTCGTGCAAAAGTGCCTGTAAAGGTCTAATTACTGAATAAACATTTGAATCTTTGAATCTTTGAATTCATAATTAAATTGTGTACCTAATGTGGATTTGATCGTGGATCAGAAAAAAATACCGGCCAAGTGCGAGTCGGACTCGCAAACGATGGGTTCCGTACCATTTATCTATAAAAAACCACGTTCCTTGTATGGGAGCCCCATTTAAATATTTATTTTATTCTGCTTTTAGTAGTTCTTGTTATACATATATATATTATAGCGGCAACAGAATAACATCATCTGTGAAAATATCAACGAGATTACAACCTGGTGACAGCCAGACGGACGGACACCGGAGTCTTGACAATAGGTTTTCACCCTTTGGGAACGAAATCCTAATGATGTTATAAATCTAAGTGACTTTGTGAGATCTTATAATATTTGTAGCCAAAAAAATACATAATTAAATTAAAAAAGGTAGGATAGGTACTATTTCTTCAATGATTGCAGTGAAACATTGATAATTTATACTTTTTTTAAAAAATGAATTCTTGCCCAACATAATGCCAATGTTGTAGAATAAAAAGATGAATTATAGTATCATTTAAAAACATGGTTAAGTAAACTCCATAAACGTATTTTGATACCAGTAGCGACGTCTATGCTCTATACGGAGAAACTAAGTTTAATGCTACTCGACAACAGATGGCGCTATAAGGCTGTCAAAATGTATAAATCAAAGCATGCTTTACTTACCAACGCCACCTAGCGGTGAGTAGCGGAACAAGTATCTCACTTGCTCAGCAATAATTCCAAGAGCGCCATCTAGTGAAGATCACTGCATCCAATGGGCACACTTCACACAATATTTAAAATTTTAATATTTTGCTGTTCACATATTTTTTCACCTTTTCGAATGGTCGATTACACTATAAATTCTACTATTAATATCCACTAAATGATCTGTGGCACAAATAACACTGCACTTGGTGTGTTGCATCAACGGTGCATTCATCTGAAACAACAGATTGCTTAGGTTATTTTTTCAATAGCTAAAATATAAACAAATTTGAATACTTCTGTATAAATAAACGGTTATTTGGATTACATACAAGGATGTACATTGTTCATGTTTTGGTTCTGATTCAGCCAGACATTTATAATTAAAATAAATAAAACTTTGCATGCACATTTTAACCTAACTTTATTAGAACAATAATGCATGTGGCATCAAAATTTTATATTTTTAAGGATACTTGGATTCAGTAGCTAAAAATAAATGCATTTCAAAGTTATATTAGTAGCTTCTGTATACTAGGTATAAATAATTTGGAAAACCATGTGGTTCTTCCGAGTCAATTTGAAAAACTTAAAATTTATTGTTTTCATATGAAAACATCAATATTTAACATATACAAATACTCCAAAGGCTAATTTACATGTGTAATTGTTGCTAATAATTAACACTCTATATAGTTTTTATAAATTGTAGGAGATTTAAACAAAAACAAATCTTGGAAATTTCTTGAATTTTTACAGTGACTGCATTTTTAATTATAGCTAGATGTGTATTTCATTAATTTAGGTGTAAGAATGTAACTTTTTGCATCAGTATGCATCCTTTGACAAGACAAATTGATTAAATCAAATTACAGTAAACAAAATTACATGCTATATTGAAGCTTTATACAGCAATTAATAGATATATATTTTTGCCTAATTGACAAAACTTATTCAAAATTTAAGAAAACTATTAGAAACCAAGAAATATTGGTGATAACTATTATTTTTCAGATGTTTTTAAATATAATAATAATGCACTCAACTTGCAAAGTGGCAATAAGACACGAATTAATTACAGAAATAAGCAAGGATGTAATGAAATGAATACTGAGAAGTGAGGACAAATAGATTATATTAAACATACCACTGACACTTCATCCAAGGGAGCAGTTTTCGAAGAATTAGAATACATCGTGATAACCTGTTCCACTAACCAAGTACCTAGTAATTCCACATCGACCTAACTTATTTACGACCACGTTTCTCTACGCAAAAGCCGAAAAATACACTGAAAACTCTTATAAACAGTAATCAAGACTTGCTTTACCACCTTAGGCCACTTTTTATTACACTTTACTGAAACAATAATGAGTTAGCCTGAAAAATGCAAGCACGTGCACTATAAAATGCAATTTTATGCACTACATATTTTTTTGTAAGTAAAATACCCTTCAGGGGCCCGACACGGAAAATCCCTGTGAATCACTGTATAAAGCAATTATTTGGGGTTTTAACACGTGAACTTTCTAACCAATTCGAATTACAGCGGCTGAAAAAACTACACAAAGAAAACATATGATCGATCGTAGGAACTTGAAGTGCACATGTATGAGTCTATGGTTCACCTAACTGTCAACATGTCAATTTAGTTAAAAAAAATGAGAACAGATGGCACTCACTTCGAAATTAAAATCCAATCATTAGAAAATAAAATTAAAAATAATATTTTCAGCAGTGTTAATATTGTAGATAATGATTTAAGTTTTTAAATATTTTTTTCTAGGTGCCAAGCTTTATAACAACAAAAACATTTTGAAAACACCACATTCATATTTTGTCTATGACAAAATGAATGAATGATATTTATATTCTATGGGAGTTTCCGGCTTAGTCAACTCATCCATGAGACTTGAGACCAAAAGTCCCAAACGCAGAGTCGCCTAAACGATTGTTTTTTTCCATACAAAAAATATTTTAGGTTTATCCAAAAAACCTACTACTACTACTGCGTGAAGAACCATTAGATTAGGTGACTCCGCGTTTCAAGAATGGCACTTCTGTACTTATAAATGAAATAACAAAATACAACACTTTATGTATCACACATTTACTTTAATTTTGTTAAAAAATAATATAAAAAATGATTTAGGCTATAATTTTGAACAACTTTTCCCAACCCCAATAAATGTATATTAAAATATCAGTGAGTTCATGTGACTATTTCGATTTGTATGAGAACCAACATTTTTTTTCGTATTTTTCCATATGCGCTTTTTGGAAATATTGTTCAAAATTATGGACTGCACCGTCCAACAATGGTCAAAAATTATTGAAAATTTAAATTTGACAATGCATTACTTACTTGATTTATAAATTTGAAATAAACTATGGTAATTAGTAATTATTAACTTACTAAATATTTTGTTGTCATGAAGAAGTTGCAGACAAGAGTGCCTGTGAAAAATAGGACAAATTAGCTCAGTTAGTAATATTTTTCCAATAACGGAATAGATGCGTACTCATGTTAGTATGTAATTCAAAAACTAAGAGAGAAAATGAAGATTACAGGTGTTAACAAGTAATACATAAAAAAAAATCAACTGCTTTTTTTTGTTTTAGTTTCACCTGTCCCGTCGTCTGTTTGTAATCAAATCTTACAAGTTAAATATGACCTACTTCCCGGTTTCCGATTGAACTGAAATTTTGCACACACTTATATCGAGTGACAATACAATATTATGATAACATGGAACTGATTTAATGATGAAGTCGGATGGTAGCATAATGATGGAGTCGAAAGGCTATAAGAACTCCGTAATGAAACGACACAAATACATAATTTGGGCTCGTTAGATTCATCTTGAGGAGCACTTTAAACTTTAATTTCATTGTTCCAGACAAAAACTTCTTTTGTTTTTTTTATTAGTGTAATATAAATAAAAGCTCAAATACACAAAGTTGTTTAATCTGCTTTAAAAATAAAACTTTCCTTCTGACGCAGTCGGGGAAAAAATATATTTTGCAATAATTTGTTTGTTATTAAACAAAGAGATGTTATAATGATGTGTTAAAAATAAAATTAAACACTTACCGGCTCAGTTTCAACCCATAAACTTTCAAATTCTTTTTCAAACTTCCCCACAATATTCGGGTGTGAAGTAACTATAACGCTTTCATGGTTCGAGACCATAGCTTGAGTAGACCAATTCAGGGAGCCAGACATTACGAAACCTTTCACTTGTTTGGGTTTCACTATTGGCTTTATATTCATCCTTGTATTGGTGTACTGCGCATGCACATTTAGTTTTTCTGCATACGCCTTCAGGATATTCTTTCGTTTTATTGCCTTGGGCCCGTCAATGATGCAGAACTTATGGTGCATTAAAATAGATTTTTTGTTTGTCTGCACCTGAATAAAGCCTGTAAATGCGTGTTTAAAGTTTTAAAATCTATTTAATGAGAAGCTAGTTTAACTAAAGTGTTTTATAAAATGAAAAGTAAAATAATTTTGGTACTAAGAATATGTATGTTAATGTATAATAGATCTTAATTACCAGTTTATAAAAAAAATTCTTGAACACCTTCGACAACCCTTGCCTTTAATTTCTGACCTGAATTATTTATAAAATCATTAAATTTAGTAGATACTCACTATATTCCTTCAGCTTTTTAATTTGTGATGGAGGAGTGTGCGCCATATCACTGTCAACCATTATTCTCACTAAAACGTGTTTTTGTCCCAACCTTATGATTTGTTCAGCAATTTCACTGCTTGTTATTAAATACATACAGACGTCTAAAGTCTCACGTGCTGATTTGATATACTTTATCAATTTGAAGCAGTTTAGTTCTCGACTTTCACAAATAGTTATATCTTTATTCGGTGGAACTCGAATAGTGTGACGCACAATATCATCGGAGAATAAAATAACATCATTTATCTCGCGAGTCTTCAAAGCGAAAATTTCGCTACATGTGTCGTCATTCATCTCAGGTTGCTGATTTTTTTGATAGCCGAAGAAGTACTTGTACAGCTTCTTCACTACCTGAGACGCGACAACAACTGTGGCAGTTGAAGCCAAAATCATTTTCGTACTTTTCCAATCCATGATATCTCCTTCACTTTTCTTATTTGTTTCACAAATTAAAAAACAGTCGCTTCAAATCTTTAGTCCACCATGTTGTCCACGCATTTGAAAGCCAAAGTTTTACGTACCTACTATAGTACCCTCCGCAACACCATCGCAAATTTTTACAAACTACCCTCAAATTTCAAATTAAAAGTTACAGGGTTGCCATTTATAATCAATATGGGTAGTTTCTATCTTTTACTTTATGCCGGTCGATCAATCAACATATGTTTCTTTTTAAGCAATTTAGCTTAGTCAAACAATTTTGTGCTTAATTTTTAGAACTTTAGTATGAGCTTAGTGCAAACATGGAACTATACAAGCTTAGTGACATCCATAAACAATTTCATTCATCCCCCCCCCCCTGCCCTGCTACTTCTTATCAAGGTCATTCACCTTGATGATTGTTCGTTTCGTATTTGTATTGTTTATTTTGAAAAATAATTTACAACATAAATCGACTGATTTTAATATTGCAAGGATTTGTATACTCAGATCCAAAAGTGCTGTATTAATTTTTCCTGAGCCTGTCCTGTGGATAATGTAGTATTTCTAAATTTAGCTTTCGACACCCCGCGTCGCAGTTTTTCTAGAGAAAATGCCGAAAATACCGTATAAACCGGAGAAAACTACGGAAGATGATGAAGATTACGAGATTGTGTCTTTCGAAGACTTTTGCGACAAGTCTCCGAGCTCTAAAACGGATTTATTGACGTTAAATGACAATATAAATTACAGACTTCGATATGAAAGTGACAAGGGGTCTAAATTCGCTGAAGAAGGGACCAGTAGGGATGCTGAGCAGCTGTCAGAGACTTCCCTGAATGGTTCTAATGGTTCTAAGAATGTTACATTTAAAAGGAAGTTGTCAAATTCATTTGCGCCCTTTGGGAGGTGCAATAATGCGAAGACTGGAAGGCCTCCACTGTTTAGTGGAGTTATTCCTAAATCTAGGAATGAAGGAGAAGGGTCGTCAAGGGAGCATAGGTGAGTTTTCAATGCAATTAGATGAACATTAATTGTATAAACATTCTTCTTGTCAAGTCCAAAATTTGCGTATTGAAACCCAAACAACGCGTTATAAATGCCATAAGTGTGCTTAAAAGCATATTCCTCGCCAGGGAAAGACGTTTAATAGTATACATACCTCAGTTGGTGATAAAAAAATTCTCAGGTGACATAATCATCATCCTTACAAGGCTCGCTCGGTTAATTGTCTGAATTTTGAGACTTCTTCCTTCTCTGCTCTAGTTGTATAATACTGCAATTTGGTAATGGTAACTGCCTTGTTAATAATATTGGTCACATTCAGATATCTAAATGATCTGATTAAAGGACCCTAAGTTTTGAAGCAACACAACAGCTAAAGATGAAACTGGAAATGCCCTAAGAGAAGAGAGAGTCTGTGAAACAAGTGAAAATGTCCAAACTCCCACCATCTTAATTAAATAAAAACCAACTTTAACCCCAAACTACACAACCGATTTTGATAAAATTTCTACAGGACCACCTGGGAAGTATACCCTTTCAAACAAAAAAAAATATTTTCCAAATTGGTCCACGCGTCTTTGAGTTGCTTGCTTGCTTTTCCTGTGTAAGTGGCCAACACTAGTGTCAGATTTTTCAAGCTGCCTAAAGGCATCTGACATAGCTTGACGACTGCAATACAACGATGACAGCCGGGACCAACGACTTATATGCCTTCCGAAGCTCGAGAAATTTTCATGCCACTTGTGGGCACCAATCCAAGTGCGGACCACTCCCGGTGTCGCTTTACTTGCGAAAGCGCTAGTAATGCGCACTTCCGCCGGGCCACCGAGCTCCTCAATGCAACATTCTAGAAATTAAATTTAAATCATGACCTAACTAACAATGTGTTCTCATTTAAATATTAATAACTAATGGTTTTGTGAGGTGTAGACCTTGCGAGCTTATTTATACATGGTAATTTCTCATTGGTTTTGGAGCCGAAGGCCACTTCATAAGGATCATTAGTAAGACCTAATTAGCTAGTCAAAATAAAAATTCTGAAACAAAATATGTTGACTTAAACTCGAAAGTAAAATCGTGAGATCAATTAGTAGTACCACTGGCCGGCTAGATTTCGAGTGGTCACGCGTCAGTTATGAACGGGCGTAACTAACTACGTGATATCGATCGAAAATCATTTTCACAACTTTTTTATCTTTTGTCATACATAAGTTTGGATTACGTATATGGATAGAGGAATTTATTTACTACATGACATTCTTTTTTCCAAAATCAATGAAAAGTCAGCATGTAGAGATTGCAGATTGAAGGAACTTTTCACACCATATGTTTTTCATGAAATATTAAAATCTTGATAATGTTCGTTCCGCTTAAATTTTTAGTCTTTTTGCTCCCCTGTTCTTAACAGAAGGAGTTTCATAGTCCTGATTCTTGTCAAACAATCAAAATCGACTGGCTACTGCCCCTTCATTAGCGCTAGTGCAAAGCGCACTAGCGCTTAGGAAGCGGCAGTAAATTAATCTGTAAGCAATTGATGTCAACATTTAATGAGATATAAATATCCTATTATAATAAAATATATTTGAGTTTGAATAACAATACAGTCTGTGGAATGAAATTGTAACTTTTTACCATTACATTTAATTTATTGTTAAATAGTTACTTAGTTATCACTAACATTCTAAACATAATTTATTATCAATACAAAACATTCTTATAATAACTGTAATGTTGTAAATCAAAATAATAATAGCATAACAATAAACGGCCACATATTAGACAATTTTTAACATCAAAACATAGGAGTCGCTACATTAATTATTGGTCTTCGTTCAACTAAGTCACATATATGTCTGGGTTCTGAAAAACTCTAAACACAATGGCCACGATTCAAATCAGTTTTAAATATTGGTTTTTAAAATATTGCACTTAGAACACATGATTTATGTATGTAAATAAATGGGGTTAAGCACAAACCTATTTGTCTCATCTAAAGTTTCAATTAAGAGTTACATCCTTCGTGGTCACAGACAGACTTTAGACGGAACAAAAAAGGTTCATGCTAAGTCCTATTATGAACTCTTTTCACTGCAAGACTTTACATTAGTTGTCGTGCTCTCAGCGCGAGGCATAGTGTATCGAAAATAAACACCTACAACTAAAAAGGGATGTGGATACTTAAGTTATGTGGAATACGTGGTTTTTTGTCGGAATTATCCGACGCTCGCGAAATGGTCACGAAAATGTTTGTCGGATAATTCCGACTTTCGCAGTGAAAGCATTACTCATGTGATAGTTTAAAGACCAATATTGAAAACTTATTTTTATAGTTACTTATTTTCAATCGGCCTTGAACTTACGCACTATCTGTAATATTCATAATATCGCAAAATGACTAATTAAGGTCACAAAAGTTCCTTTGTTAATAATTTCTTTATCTTTACAATTTATTACGAAGTGAACTTTATACATTTAAACGTGATATAAAAGTGTTATTCCGGGTTATATTTACTCATTTGTGTGTCTGTTTGTACAGTGTAAGTATAAAACCGCTTATTGAAATTAATTCGATAGTAATTATTAGATTGTGAGCAAAATGAGACCCAAGTTTAAGTAAGTTGTGAATTAATATTAATAATATTTTACCAAATTTTTTATAATGGTCATATTTAACACGAAAAATAAAAACTAACGGCTATTTCTGATTTTTTAATATGTTAAGACCACTACCATAGCGTATATCCAAGTTTGCAACTTTGAAAGACCTGTGCTAACTTTGCGGCACTCGAGAAACCACGAAATTTTCGCACTTTTTGGTAATCAAAATATAAGTCCTAAACTACGCGTTTTTCCAAAAAAAAAGTAATTATTCATGTACTAAAATCACCTGTGTAGGTTCAATACTTACCGAGAACAAGATCTACAAGTCGTAATATAAAAAAAAAGTGAAATTTAAGATTTGGTCACATTAAGACCCCGATATCGGAGAAAATACTAATTTAATTTTTTTTTAATTTTTCGTTTTTTTTTTATTTTTATTACTTATTTAACAAGTAAAATCATGAGAAAGATGTTGCAGCTAATGTAATTAGCTTTAATTAAGCCTAAAACGTTACGCTTGTACGTCATATAGTTTATTACCAAATCTTAAAAATACAAAAAAAAATTACAAGGCTCTGTTTAGTTCTTACAATACTTTGAGATAATTTTAAACGAAAAAACATACATGGTTATTAATTAAAGTTAATACATTTTCATTGAACTTTAGCATACTGTTTCAGTCTTATTGAAACTCGGACTAACTTCATTACCAGGTTTAAACCATTACCCGTCCAAAACAAGAAAACATCCAGCAATAAGTCACCTTCTCTTTTGTCATTGTTAAATTCATTTGGGTCAATGATGATTTAAAACCAAGTCCTAAAGTTAGTCTTGAGTTTATAACCGACTTCCATAAAGGAGGAGATTGTCAATGTTTACCGATTATTCGAAAACGCCTTGACCAATTAGTTTTTTTTTGTTTGTAGTGTATAATTGTCAGGTGGTAATATAGAAATTTTATTAAAATCAATAGATCTGTTTATTTGTAGCTGCTTAGTAGCTAAGGCGCGTTGAAACAGAGACCGGAAATTGTCCAAATTTCCTTTTATACTAGTACAGTATGACATCTAGTGGCGACTACTTGAATTACTTATTTACAGGGATGCTACAAGCATCAAGCATTGATACAATATTCAATACTAGAGTACTTAATACCTACTTAATGCAATGTAAGCCATATAGATGGCGCTTGTGTCTAACACATTGAGGGCGAAGTCGGTTTTTAGTTTTGAAAAATTATATAATAAAACTGTTTGACTTTCCTATGTCTCAACTTCTGTGTTTTCCTTTTATTCATGAACCTTTTTTTTGGCCTATGTCCTACAGTGGACGTTATGCGGCTGAAATGATGATGATGATCATCAAAAAGGTTCATCTTTTTATGTGTAGCCATTGATTCCGGCTTTCATCGTACGACAGTCATCAAGCTATGTCGAATGCTTTTCGGCAGCTTTAGAAAATCTGACACCAGTGTTGGCCACTTACATAGAAAGATAGATGAACGTCCTTCTGCTTTCCTTTAAATTTCCTAGCCTCAATCTCTTCTTCCATAACAGACTACTGTTTATAGTTTAAAGAGAGGACGTGAAGCTATTCTACGCACATTAGCCAAAATTGGCATTTTTCTCAAATGTGCGTAGAAAAGCTTCACATTCTCTCTTTGAACTATAAACAATAGTTCATAAAATAGTTTGAAGGGTTATTATCTAGGGCTTGGTCTAGACAAAATTTTAAATGGTATCTCCGTTTTCTTTCAAATAATTTATTTCAAATGGGGACAGACCTGGACCGGAAAAATTTATGTATCCCTTGATGTTAAAGAACAATGTCTTGTTTCAATGTTTCAGGTATGAGCGGTTCTCAGAGAGTCGCAACATATTCCAACGGTCCTGGGAGCACCTTCCGTCCATGGGGTCCGGCGTGCTTGGAGTGGCACTGCTCTGTGCGTTGTGCATAGCAGCGTGGTGGGCGGCCACCGGTGCCATGGGGGGCGCGTGGGGGGAGGAACATTACAGGTAAAGTAGAATTTAGGGTTAAACAAATATCGATTGTATCAATCAAAAATGGCCAAACTATCGATAGGCTGTTTTAGAGCAAACTATGACAACCAACAATAAGATCGTTAGTATCAATAGTTTATGTATTATGAAAAGCAATTCTATCGATAGTTTGTTCGTCGTCAGGATGGATACTATTGATAGTAACGGTTTTATCTAAGATACCGATAATAATCTGTCGACAATGGATTCTCGAGCGGCAACACTAGTAGAATTCTAACACATACTTTATCACTCGGAGAGCCGCAACAAATTCAAACGGTCCTGGGAACACCTTCCGTCCATGGGGTCCAGCATGCTTGGAGTGGCACTGTTCTGTGGTGGGCGCGTAGGGCAGCCACCGGTGCCACGGGGGCGCGTAGGGGGAGGAACATAACTAGACTAAAACTAGGTAAACTAGAATTTGGGTTAGTGAAAAATCGATAGTTTTTATCGAAAAATAACAAACTATCGTAAGGCCTATAGACACTATTGATAGTATCGATAGATTATGTACTATTGATAGTTTCTGTATTATGAAAAGCAATTCCATCGATAGTATCGATAGTTTATTTGTCGTCAGGATCGATACTATTGATAGTACCGATTTTATTTAAGAGCGGACTTCCCGTCTTACTTTTTATACAAACGCTCGTACGTGATTATGGCGTTGTATCTGATCTTTCATAAAAAAATTTGAACTCACAGGTATCTTGTGCGCTATTCCTAGGTTTCTATCGAAATAAAAATTAAAATTTAGAAAAACAAAGTCTGCATTCAAAAATTTTTTTTGCACAAATTTTATTTGAACTTCGATCGTTCATAAAGTACTCATAAATTGTAAAGGTAAAGAAAATATTTGGATACAAACCTCGCAAATTTAATGAAAATTTTGAATACAAAACATATATTTCATACACTACAAGTGTATGAAATATATGTTTTGTACAATTACGAAAAACGGCCACTTTTGGCGTATGTGCGTAGAAAAGCTTCACGTTCTCAGTTTAAACTGTAAACAGTAGTTCATAAAATAGTTTGAAGGGTTATCTAGGGTCTGATCAAGACAAAATTTTAAATAATGTCTCCGTTTCCTTTTAAATGATTTATTTCAAATGGGGGCAGCACTGGGCCCCGAAAAATTCATGTAACCCCTTAAAATTACGATTTTATTATGTTGGCAGTGTGGTAGATCTAAAGAAAAAAAGTTATACTTTTTTTCTTTAGATATAGACTATAGACTTTTCTGAAATCATATAATCTATGTTCTTATATTAGTGTTCGGGACCATTTAAAAGACAGATAACAGTACAGGAGTAGAAAAAGTTTAATTTTCGATAGTCAAAATATCCACTCTGCTGCGCTCCTCTCTGAACTGACTCTAATAAGGCAGTCAGAGTATCTGTATCTTCGGCTCTGAAGAGCCCAAGGCAGCAACACTCAAAGCCAACTTTAGCATGATGGGTAAGAACGTGGAAAGAGAATCCAAAAAGTGAAGGGTTCTAGCAACCCATCGCCAACATATGATTTTCATTTTCGAACATTCTCTCGATCGGCTTTTACGATCTGCGCGGGAAAAGAAGCATACCATCATGAAGATTATAAAGTCTGTAATAAGCTTGAAAACATAAATAAACTAGAAATCTCCTTTAAAAACAAAACGCATCTGTTCTGAAAGGCTCATTCGCTGATGTCCTTTTCATAAACTGAGGATGCAACCGGATATACGCCAAAACAAGAAGTCACTCTCATATTTTATCATGGTTTATACTTATATTTACAGAAAGTTGTGGGAAAGAGCTCATCCTGATATGATCGACGTAAAGAAACCTCCTGCGCCGATCACCTATGATAAGGTACATATTTTACACATATATTTAAGAAAAATATGAGGAAGCTTTGTCAAGTGACACTGTCAGTTGACTAAGCTTCCTTAATTGGGTACATTCCCGGGTCAAAAATGAATTATATGGTACTGCTAAGAAAATAAAACTTCATAAAATAATGTCATTTGTCGTGATCATACCAATATTTTAGATTTCTCATTATATGTATCGATATACGCAGAAAAACTGATATTAAGAGCGCTATTTCACTCTAAGAAACTACTCGTCCGGAAATGCCTAACTTTCCGACCTCTGCAGTAATCTACTATTCGTTAACACAATTTCTTTCAAGTGGATATTGGCACGTAATAAAACAACGTCTTATGAGAATCACGTTTATTGCTAGACTGGGGGTGACGCGCCTCGTCCATTTCGCTCACCTTGTATTGCTATCTCGCTTGCATACAAAACACTTTCATATTTATTTTTATTTATTCAACCGACCGGCGGAAACAGAAACAACATTTCAACAATTTTTTCCAGATACTACCAGAATATCGATACCACGACCACAACAACCTTAGCACGAAGAACAAGAACAGCACGGACCTCAAGAAGAAGGAACCAAACAAGAAGAGCTATTACGACGAGGACTTGGACGTCAAGAACGAACTGTGCGCCAAAGTGGGGGAGGACAGACGGTTCGACTGCTTCCCACAGGGTGCTGCCAACGAGATGGACTGCGTCAAACGAGGTATGCTAACATTATCTTTAACTGAAAACTGGTTCGATCCAGGGCGAGTTGGTAAGCAGCCTTTTTCAAAATTTCCAGGAGAACAGACGGTTCGACTGCTTCCCACAGGGTGCTGCCAACGAGATGGACTGCGTCAAACGAGGTATGCTAACATTATCTTTAACTGAAAACTGGTTCGATCCAGGGCGAGTTGGTAAGCAGCCTTTTTCAAAATTTCCAGGAGAACAGATGGGTCGACTGCTTCCCCCAAGGCGCTGCCGATGAGATGGACTGCGTAAAACGAGGTATGCTAAAACATTATAAACTGTAAACTGGTTCGATCCAGGGCGAGTTGGCAAGCGGCCTTTTTCAAAATTTCCAGGAGAACAGATGGTTCGACTGCTTCCCCCAAGGCGCTGCGAATGAGATGGACTGCGTAAAACGAGATATGCTAACATCATCATCAATTGAGAACTGGTTCGATCCAGGGCGAGTTGGTAAGCAGCCTTTTTCAAAATTTCCAGGAGAACAGATGGGTTGACTGCTTCCCCCAAGGCGCTGCCGATGAGATGGACTGCGTAAAACGAGGTATGCTAAAACATTATAAACTGTAAACTGGTTCGATCCAGGGCGAGTTGGCAAGCGGCCTTTTTCAAAATTTCCAGGAGAACAGATGGGTCGACTGCTTCCCCCAAGGCGCTGCGAATGAGATGGACTGCGTAAAACGAGGTATGGTAACATTATCATCAACTGAAAACTGGTTCGATCCCGGGCAAGTTAGCTAGTGGCCTTTTTCAAATTTTTCAGGAGAACAGATGGATCGATTACTTCCCCTAGGGCGCTGCCAGCGAGATGGACTGCGTCAAACGAGGTATGCTAACATTATCATCAACTGAAAACTGGTTCGATCCCGGGCAAGTTAGCTAGTGGCCTTTTTCAAATTTTTCAGGAGAACAGATGGTTCGATTACTTCCCCTAGGGCGCTGCCAGCGAGATGGACTGCGTCAAACGAGGTATGCTAACATTATCATCAACTGAAAACTGGTTCGATCCCGGGCAAGTTAGCTGTGTGGCTGTGTTTCCATTTCTCTTCATCTCGTACTGTTAATATCGTTTTGTTCAGTGTAAGTTCTATGTATTTATGTAAGATGAATATGTATGTTTGTTGTTATTATTGTATATAAGTATGTTTATATTGACCGCCCGCACTACCTAATTTCCGATTACTATTTTCTATAAAACGAGGTCGCCTGGAAGATATTGCTTAGCGATAAGGCCGCCTTTTGCGCATTTCCTAGTTTTTAAGATAATTATGTCCTGTATTTATTTATTTTGTGCAATAAAGGGTATTGTATGGGTACTGTATTCTGATTCTTGATTTCAGGTTGCTGCTGGAAGCCCGCCACGACAAAGCGGCAAGACAACATCCCGTACTGCTTCTATCCGCCCAAGTACGGCACCTTCCGGTTCGTCAACATGACGGAGAACAAGCACTACATCAACGTGTTCTACGAGAAAGACCGGCCGTCCGGATATCCGGGGGACTTTGAAGTGGCCGCCATGCGGATTAAGAAAGTGTCTGATAATGTCGTCGGGATTAAAGTGAGTAATAATTGTAAGCATTACATTAAGTGTTCTGTGAGAAAGATCGCTCGTCCGGATGTTTGGTGGACTTTGATGAAGCCGCCATGCAGTTTAAGGAAGTGTCTGATAATGTCGTCAGGATTAAAGTGACTAATCGTTGTAAGCATTACATTAAGTGTCCTAAGAGAAAGATCGTCCGGATGTTTGGTGGACTTTGATGAAGCCGCCATGCAGATTAAGAAAGTGTCTGATAATGTCGTCAGAATTAAAGTGAGTAATCTTCGTAAGCATTACATTAAGTGTTTTACGAGATAGATTGCCCGTCCGGATGTTTGGTGGACTTTGATGTAGCCGCCATGCACATTAAGAAAGTTTCTGATAATATCGTCAGAATTGAAGTGAGTAATCATTGTAAGCATTACATTAAATGTTGTACGAGAAAGTCGTAAGGATTAGGGTGAGTATAGCAAGTACATCAATGTGTTCTACGAGAAAGATCGCCCGTCCGGATATCCGGGGGACTTTGACCGGGTTCGATCCCCGGTCAGGGCAAGTTGGAAAATGGTCTTTTTCAAATTGTCCTGGGTCTTGGATGTTTATCTATATATGTATTGTTATAAAATATAGTATCGTTGAGTTAGTATCCCATAACACAAGTCTCGAACTTACTTTGGGGCAGTTGCGCTCCGTCCCCCGCGCCGAGCACAGGCGTTCACAGAGCTCTCCCGCGTTTTTAAATTGCAAAAATTGGTTTTTGGTGTCCAAATCACCAAAAGTGTTTTTAAAAGTGTAGCATCTAGTGCGAACTGTGTTGACGCGGTCTCGGCGCGGTGGAAAAAGTGTAATTTGTGCCAGTTAAAGCCTGTGTAGTGGTTTTAGTGAGCGTGGCAAACGATTCGGCGCCTATTTTGCTGAGTAACGGCCAAGGTACCCGGATCCCTCGAGGGCGTCGTCCGTTTGTACACTTCTACGACAACCGGGTGCCCGTGGTGATTTCCGGATCGACCCGGGTCTGTGATTGGTGAATTTTCCGTTGGAGGTTTCTGATCGGTGCCCGGGGCACGGCCCGGAAATTGCCACGTGGCTTCTTTGAAGCTCACTGGGCACACGGAGCGCAACGCTTTTTGGACAAGGAACTGTGCAGGCATTTTTGTAAGTACATTTTAAATTTAACGACCGTTGAAAATTTTTATTTTCAACGAAATTTCACATCTGGCCCCTTTTTACAGGGCTAGGCTGCACAGTTCCTTATTTTAGTTTTTAAAAATTTTTAGATTGACAATAATTCAAAGATTTTAAGTTGTTTTTTTTAAACCTCTGGACTGAAATTTTATTTTAAATTTTAAATGTAACGAACTTGGCCTCCCTGTACAGGGCCAAGAGATTTTAATTTTTGTTTTGTTTTTGTACTCTGTTTTAACTGTCGACGTTTTTAAATCCGCGACGACTACCCCCTGACATTATGGATCCCAGAATTGTGCATAACAAAATTGAGTGCCCTTTGGACGCGGTGCTTGGGTGCTTCGTGGATGGCCACCACGAGGGCGTTGTTCCGGAGCCCGCGCACAGGCGGTCAAGTCTGGGGGTTGAAAGGCGGAGGCCCGCGAAGAGGGCGAGGAGGAATCTAGGTTCCCTCTCGCCTCCTGAGCGGGACCTTGCGACGCCCGACACCTCCCCGGAGACTACCTCGTCGCTGAGCTCCGACAGCGTCGCCGCCGAGGCCAAAACCTGCCGGTACAAGGTGAGGAAACTACTCGATGGCTCCAGAAATCTCAAAACAGAGATAAGGCTTGGAGTCATCGAGGCTGTGGAGCGTTTGTACCGGTTGGTGATGGCGCAAGAGGAGGGGCAACGGGGAGGAAGCCTCTCTCCGTTGTGCCCGCCTCCGGCAGGGAAAACAGCGGAAAACGATGGAGGAGCAGGCCGGGCTGATCAGGGAAAACGCCCGAATGCTGGACGAAATCCGGGGGTTAATCGTCCAGCAGACGGCGGGGGTTGGTGCTTTGTCTTACGCAGACGTGGCGGCCCGCACATCCAAGGCGGAACCGGCTAAGCGGGGGGCCCTGCTGTCCCTTGTCGTCACATCTAAGGATGCGTGCGACACGGGGGAGCAGGTCCTCGATAAAGTCCGCGAAGCGGTTGACGCCAAGGAGAAGCGTGGGTCCGTGTCGAGCGTGTGCGTAAGGCAAAGGACCAAAAGGTTATCATGAGTTGCTCGTCCGAGGAAGAACGTACTAAGTTGAGAGAGAGGTTCGAGAGGATGGGAAGCCTCACTGTCGGGGAGGTGAAGAACAGGGATCCGCTCCTCATCCTCTGGGGCGTCAACGTCCGTTACAGTGACGGTGACGTCCTCGGAGCGGGAGGAAACAGAACCCAGAAGCTTTTCACGGCCTTGGCAGTGGGGATGACCGCCTTCAGGTAAAATACAGAAGGAAGGCAAGGAATCCGCAAAACAGCAACATTGTGCTCAGCGCATCTCCGGTGATTTGGAGGAGGGCGCTGGACACCGGAGCCCTCCGTGTGGACCTTCAACATGTAAGGGTTGCAGACCAGTCCCCACTCGTGCAGTGCTCTCGCTGTTTGGGCTACGGCCACAGCAAACGGTTCTGCACGGAGGGGGAGGACGTCTGCAGCCACTGCGGAGGTCCGCACATGAAGTCGGAGTGTGCTGAGCACAATGCGGGAACTGCAGCGAGCTGCCGCAACTGCAAAAAAGCAGGCGGCAGCCGGGCGGACCACAATGCCTTCAGTGAGGACTGCCCGGTGAGGAGAAAGTGGGACGCGATTGCAAGGTCGGCAACCGCGTATTCCTGACCTTGCAATCGGTACAGCGTCCACCGATGATTGGTCGGACCGCCTGTTGCCACGGTTACCCCAGGTCGTAAAAAATTTTCTTTGACGCAAAGAAAAGTTATTATAGAAGGGCGTCAACTAGTGCAACAAAGTGGCCCGGCCAGGCATTGGAGCGAAGTGTCACGCTGAAGGCATTGCGGAAATGGGGCAATGGGGTGTTTTTCCTTTAATTTTTAACGGCAAATTTTTGCATTTATTTTTAAAAAATAAGGTGCATACAATTTTGAAAATAAAAAATCTGTAGCACACAAGGAAAAACACCCCATCGTGGAAAACTTAACCTACTTCTGTATTTTATCTTAGTTTAGTGTGAAAGGTAACGACTCCGTTTCTGCCGCGGGCGGGCGTTTTCCGGGCGTTTTTCGGTCGGGGAGTGGCGTTTTCTGCTCTCGGACCGAGCGCCGGGCACTGTCTGCCCCGTGGTGGGACGGAGACAATACTTTTCAAAAATTCGTGCGGCACGTTTTCTGCTATAAGGAGGTCATCCATGTAGGCGCTCAAGCGGTGAGTTTAAACAGTTTAAGGGGACCTTTTCGAGGTGTTCGACACGGCTACCGGTGCAAGTGCCGGTGGCTGTGTCGAGCATGTCGAAAACTATACGGTATATAAGTATGTATATTTAAGGTTTTGGCATATTCAATGTATTATATCATCGATTTATTTATTTAAAATATTTATTTTTGTATAAAATGTGCGGAAAGCTTCTCGAGATGTTTGGCATGGCAACATGCGCATTGCGAGTTGCCATGCGGAACACCGCGAAACCATATTGTACATCTACATGTATGTTTTTATTAAAGACAGCAATATATCTATATATTTATATACCATTATTACATTATAATATATTATGTATAAAACTTTTAAATGGCAAATACGGGCCCTGATAATGTCAGGGGGTAGGATTTTTAAACAAAAAAAAAAAACTTTGGGGCTAGCTTAATCAGTTTAATTTGTCCCTATATATTTATTTATTTATTTTATTTATTATTTACTTAAGTACATATTTCCTTTTCTTCAGATATTCGACGCAAAACGGGAAAGGTTCGAGCCGCCGTACCCGGATATAACGGAAGTCACAGCCAAGCTGAAGAATCCACAGTACAGGGTGAAGATACCAGAAGACGGGTCAGCTATAGGGTTCAAGATCATACGGAACAGCGACAATGTTACCATGTGAGTTTTATTTTGATTCTTAGCGTGTTCCTAACCAGTTGCAGTTTAACTGACTTCAAAAAAGGAAGTTATACCTAATTCATCGGAGACTTTTATTTTTAATGTGTAGACGCCTAAACGTATTTGGAAAATTCTTTTAAGTTTGTAATGGGATACTTCCATAGGAATTTTACCAAAATCAGTTGTGTAGATTGGTTTTTAAACCAAAAAACAGGTCAAAGTTTTTTAGTTATTTTGAGACTCGTTGGTATTGAAGCCGGTTTTTTATTTATTTATTTACCAATTTATGTTCACGGAAAATGTATACAGAGAATACATCAAAAAAATGTTGTACAAAGGCACTACTTATCTCAAAAGAGATCTCTTCCAGTAGGTGTGTTTTTGTTTTGAAAAAATATCAGTAATAGGCATGACGAATAGAAAAATATTTTTAGCCTATTCGTTTAATTATTAAAAAATATTGTTACACTTTTTTTATTTTATCTAAGAAACAAAAAATGACAAAGATTCAGCGCGTTGAAATTTCGCATGACGTCACGGCTACGTACGATTTTTACATAGAGGTGACGTCGCAAACCCCCACTCCGGAACTTTGATGCTTCGTATCTTTGTGAAGTTTTACTTTTTTGGCAAGCTGAAAAATATGGGTCCGTTATTTTTGGATAATCTGAAAGGCGGACTAATTAAAATTCTACTTTTCTAACCCTGTCGTCATTATAGTACCCTGTAGTATTAATTGTGCTGCTGTGAAGCTCGGGGTGCCTACCGGCAAAGTAGGTAATTAAAAATAAAACTTGTCGGTGTATTTGTCTAACTTACATTTATAAGTGATTAGTAATTTGTGGGGAATCGTCCGGGATGGTGAATGAAAGCGATTTCTTCGTAAACTTCCTCGTCTTTTATTTCAACTTAATTCGCACGTCTTTACAGTGAATCGTCCTCATAGCCATCTTATCTTTAAACTACTTCATACCTCTCTTTCACACTTGTACATTAAATCTATTTACCTCTCTCATTCTTCGTACAGTGTTTATTCTTTTCTTTCATACATCACCTTGCATATAGTCTCTCTCTCTCTCTCTGTTATGCTAGCTCACATAAATGCATGAATTATAATGTACAAATACTGGCCGGATGACTGAAAAATATCTATACGGGATAAGTCCGCCGTTGTATGTTTACTTTTCTGATTTGTTACTGTGTTCTTTGTTATTTACAATAAAACTTTATAAACAAACATACATCTGGTTTCAGTTTCGACACAGAAGATGTGGGCGGCTTCATCCTGTCGAACAAGTTTCTGCAGTTGTCGACGTTGTTGCCCACCGACCACATCTTCGGTTTGGGCGAGAGACGGGCGAGGTTCATGGTCGATATGAACTGGAAAACTTTCGGATTGTGGAACAGAGATAGGGCTCCGGTGGAAAATGTAAGTCACAAGCTTATTTGATAAAATAACCCTTTCACCGCAAACGTCGGATATATCCGAGAAACATTGTCGCGCCCATTGTTGGATATTTCCGACAAAAAAAAACCGCTCGTATTGCACATAACTTAAGTATCCACATCTCTTTTTGGTTGTAGGTATTTATTTGAGATTTCATACCCCTCGCGCTGGAGGAATGGCAACTGATATAAAGTCTCGCGGTGAAAGGGTTAAATTAAAAAAAACCCTGTTACCACGCCATCTAGTGATGAATAGCGGATCTACCGAGTAGTTCCGCTATTATAGCGCCATCTATATTTATTTAGGGAAAGACTTGACTTTCAAGCTGTTACCCCCAATAACTTTTAAGCGGCCGAACGGATTTACCTCACACATAGCCAAACTTCAAAATTCCAATGTTTATTCAGTAATTGGACCTTTACAGGCACTTTTACACGTCGATAAGTAGAATTTACATTACGTGTAGTTTATATTGAAATTTAATTTATTTTAATGAAAAGCTACCGATACCAGCGCTTCGTAACGACCACTGCTGAGAAGAAACGCCGAATAGAAACTCATTTTCACAGTATTGGTCGCCTACTCACCAGAAGGGCTTTGTCATATTATTATGTCTTTTTTTAAAAATAATACATACTTTTAATATAATACAATGTTAATACAATATTACGTGTAATGCTTGCGAACGAGTTAACAAACATAAATTACGAAATAAGAAGAAATACTAAGTAATCAAGAAAAAAGCCAAGAACCACCGCAAGGAAATTTGCTTTCTCGTTATAAAAACCGTATCGAAATCGGTCCATCTGTTCGAGCGCTACGATGCCACAGACAGACTGACACACAGATAGACATTACCGTTAAACTTACAACACCCCTCTTTTATGTCGGGGGTTAAAAACGTACTTTAAAATAATACATACATACTATACATAATATCACGCCTATTTCCCACAGGGGTAGGCAGAGACTATATGGAACTCCACTTGCTACGATCCTGACAAATCTCTTTTGCTTTATCTACACTCATCACTCTCTTTATGCATGCTCTTCGGTTACAGGTATAACAAAGAATATATACAACATATGACCTAAAATATATTTCAATTTCAAAGTACCATATTTTTAACCCCCGATCAAAAAAGAGGGGTGTTAAAGTGACGCTAATGTCTGTCGGTCTGTTTTCAATAAATAGACATGTCTAGATTATTTACATTTACTTCAATACCTGACCAAATGGGGCATAAATGTGGCCAAAGAGAGGTAGGTAGGTTCTGGTCTATAAAGAAATAGAATTTAAGTTATTTTAACCGACTTCCAAAAAAGGAAGAGGTTATCAATTCGTCGCGATCTTTTTAGGGCTCCGTAGTAAACAAGGATCCCTTATAGTTTCGCCATGTCTGTCTGTCTGTCCGGCCGCGGTCAAGTCAAGTGTCTCCCCCCCCTCTATCTGCTATTTGAAGGAGCTTGGTGGCCCGGCGGGAGTGCGCATTACTAGCGCTTTCGCAAGTTAATCGACAGTTTTTTTTCGGGTGTGTTCCGCACTTGGATGGGTGACCACAAGTGGTACAAAAATTTCTGGAGCTCCTCCGTGCTTCGGAAGGCACGTATCAGCCGTTGGTCCCGGCTGTCATCATTGTGTGGCAGTCGTCAAGCTACGTCAGATGCCATTAGGAAGCCTGAAAAATCTGACACTAGTGTTGGCCACTTACACACTCGAAAAACAAAATATGGACACGTGAATAAATTCACAGCTATAGTTTATTCAACGAAATATAAAGGAAAAGTATCAGAGCTAAGTATGGTTTACAAATTAAAAAGTTATAGGCGATCAACTTATAAAATGTACTCGGAAAAAGAAAATTTCATACAAATTCAGTAGAAAATTAGTATTTAATGGCATGAACTCAAAGTTGGCATTCGTAACTACGGAACGCTACAATGCGCGTGCGTGGCCCGACACGCAATTGGCCAATTATTTTTATGTATGTTCACCGATTATTCGAAAACGCCTGGACCGATTTGAAAATTCTTTTTTGTTTGAAAGGGTATTGTTTAATTGTTTATTGTGATAAAAACGACTTATATCTATTACATTTATCACACATGCATTTTCACAAAAATATAATAATAATTGCAGAATTAATATCAAAGATAAATCAAGCAGTAATTTTAATTATGAGACATTTAATTTTTTTTAATATTTTTATAACAATATACTTGTCAGGTGGTCCCATATAAATTTTATCAAAATCGGTTGTGTAGTTTGGGGGTGAAATCGGTTTTTAGTTTTGAAAAATTATCAGTAAGGAATTTCATATAGGTAAACTTTTGTGTAATGTTGCAGGCTAACCTGTACGGGACTCACCCGTTCTACATGGGAGTAGAGAAAGACGGGAAGACGCATGGGGTACTGTTTCTGAACGCAAATGCTATGGGTAAGTTGTGGTGTATACAATATGGAAAGGACATAACCATGTATAATTCGAACCACAGATAGACGGAAGAAACGCAGACATCATTTAAAATTTTGTCTTGACCAGGCTCCAGATAACCCTTTAAACTATTTTATGAACTACTGTTTACAGTTTAAAGTGAGAACGTGAAGCTTTTCTACGCACAATTGCGAAAAACGGCCACTTCTGGCGTATGTAAATGATATCTCCGTTTCCTTTTAATTGATTTATTTCAAATGGAGGCAGCACTGGACCACGGAAAACTTTGATGACTTTCCAGACCACGTTCCTAAAGAATCAAATAGATGGCGCTGTGCAACGCTGTCGGTCTTTAGGTGTCGTCCGCCACTCAATCGGCTGAAAACCAGTGGACTCGTATAGATTTGTCGCCAGCAGCTCCCTTGAAGCATTCAAAGGACCTGCATCAACCTTTGATTGAAGAAGTGAAAATTTTAATTATTTTTTGGCTCTGGCTACTAGTCCTTTAGACCCCATCTTTATTTTTTCACTTCTTTATTCCTAACTCTAAATATACAATCAAAGGTTGGTGCAGATCCTTTGAACCTTCTGGCGACAAATCTATACGAGTCCACTGGTTTTCATAGCCGATTGAATGGCGGACGACGCCTCAAGACCGTCAGCGTTGCCCAGCGCCATCTATTTGATTTTTAAGCAACGTGGCCTGGAAAGTCCCTTATTCTGTGCTAATATAAAAAAAAACTTTATTTCCAAGCCAGTAGTTGAATAATACAAATTTTTGGGACCCATTTAGTAAGCTTTGAAAAAGCCTGTGGCAGGGGGACCCGCTCTTCCAAACATTTTGTATTAACATAGGCCTAATTTACAAATAGATTTTAAAACTTTATAGAGATTTTTATTTCTATTGACATGCGTCTATGTTGTGTAATATGTAATTTTTTTGTACAATTTCCCAATTGGCAGACATAGTGGTGCAGCCGACGCCGGCCATCACGTTCCGCACGGTGGGCGGCATCCTCAGCTTCTACGTGTTCACGGGCCCCACCCCCAGTGACGTCATGAGGCAGTTCACTGAAATCGTCGGAAGGCCATTCCTCCCGCCTTATTGGGCATTGGGTTTTCATTTGTGCAGGTATTACATACATTTTCAGTGTAGACATTTAAAAAAAAGTTAAAGCTGTGTCTATCTGTCTGTCTATGGCATCGTAGCTCTCGAATGGATAGACTGATTTCGATGCGGTTATTTTTAACCGCATCGAAATCAGTAAGTTAAGTTCTCTTGCGGTGATCCTTAGCCATGTTTGATGAAAATCGGAGTTTATTTTAATTTACTTGGCAAATGATAGATGGCGATGGATATCAATTCCACTTAACATATCGGTTGGAATGTGTAGTTCCGCTTCTCAATACTAGATGTGTCAGGGATTTTTTTTTTCATGGCAAATAAACTTGTTTACTATGAAATATATTTTTTTCAGTATGTTTATCTTTGGTCTTATTTTGTAGATTCAATTATTTGTCGCTGAACAAAACCCGAGAGGTGTGGGAGAGCAACAGAAATGCAGGAATACCATTTGTAAGTATATAAAACAGGGAAAATATGCTACGTATCGACAAAACTGCTTTTTATAAAATCACTTTAAATATTTTACCCTTTTACCGAGAACGTCGGATTTATCAGTCGAATTTTCTTACTGAAATGTTTGTCGGATAAATCCGACTTTCGCGGTTAAAGAGTAGTAGTTCGTCCCAAACTGTGAACTGGTGCACCTAATATTTCGGCAAACCCTTAACCGATTTGGCTCATGTTCGAACTTAAAAATTCTTTTGGCCTACTGTATGTATGTAGGTACACGAGTACCAAATTTCATGAAGCTCTAATCATAGATATTCAAGTTATCGTCGAACAAACATACATACAAACAAATGCCGGATCATACGAAAAGACTGAAAACTTCGCTCGCCTGTTCAAATATATTTTTCTGTTATTTTTTTTAATTATATCCTTTTAAATTTCTGGCATGTACCTATGTATATTTTAAACACACTTGCTTGTGAAGTGGATTGAATTTCATCGGTTTTAGATATATAAAGCAACTTGTAAAACACGCGTGTGTTATAAACGCAAATAGTGAAGTAAGTTCTATAACCAGACTATTTGCTATTTATATGCTTCATTTTTTTTTCATATTTTGAACTGGCCCGCCGCGTGACGCCAGCCAGTAAGCAGCGCGCCGCACTGATTTAAAAAAAGTAAAACGGCGAGAAAGCGTCAGTTTGCATCACAGTTCTATGGTTGACTGTTAGAATCGAAAAAATCTGTTTATTAGGTATTTTTCCTTGCAAGTATGTCGTACAATATACGTGCTAAACACACTCTGCTCTATTACGCCCTCGCCTTCAGCTCGGGCAGAAATTCCGCCTCGTGTGTTTTAACCACAACGCATTTATATCGTTTAATGTATTATTTCAACATTTGCGTTTATAGATTTATTGCATTATTAACCTCTACAACCAAGGGCTTCGCGCATTCATGGAATACCAGAACTGTAAACGTCTTGTTCTCAGGACGTGCAATGGAACGACATAGACTACATGCAGGACAGAAACGACTTTACCTACGACAAGAAGAACTTCGCCGGCCTGCCCGAGTTCGTGGACGAGCTGCACAGCGCGGGCATGCACTACGTCATGATCGTGGGTACGTACTGTTTGTTTGTGTGTAAGTGGCCAACACTGGTGTCAGACATGTCTAGATACCTTAAGGTATCTGCCATAGCTTGCACTGCACACTTATATTGATAAAATAACTGGCCAAGTGCGAGTCGGACTCGCGCACGAAGGGTTCCGTACCATTATCGATAAAAAATCACGTTAGTTGTATGAGAGCCCCACTTAAGCATTTAATTTATTCTGTTCTTATTATTTGTTGTTATAGCGACAACAAAAACACATCATCATGCGATACAGCCTGGTGACAGATAGACTGACAGACGGACAGCGGAGTCTTAGTAATAGGGTCCCGTTTTTACCCTTTGGGTACGGAACCCTACAAAAAATTACCTTCAATAAGAGATAAATTTATCCTACATTGAATAAAATTTTAGATTCTCGTATGTATAATTTCTTAAAATGATTTTTTAGATCGAGACAATGATAAGCTCTACGAAAAAAAAATAGTTTTAAGAATGAATTTGTTTGCAGACCCAGGTATCAGTGCGTCAGAGAAGCCCGGCACCTACCCGCCCTTCGAACGTGGTCTCGAAATGAACATCTTTACTCTGAACAATACCAATCAGCCGTTTATTGGAAAGGTATGTATTGTTACGACACTGCGGTTAGAGATTTGGATAAAAACTCCAAACTTCGTATGATTCCCTTGCGAATGTCGAAAATTTGCGGCATAAATGGCTATATCTTTTGATTGCGTTGGCTATAATTAATAAACGTTTCAACTTAAATAGGCACCAGGCTCACATAAAGACGGATTAAGGTTGTCTACTTTCTTAATTATATGTAGGTACTTATAGAAGTTTTAAAATTTAAGGTTTTAAATTTGCAATTTGCCACAAATTAACATAATGAATTTAAGCTTTAATACTTGTGAGTCCCCTTACCCCGGACAGAATCAGACTTTCCCATACAAACGTAGTCTAGGTTTAATTTTGAAACGGCATGTCGCTTGGAGCTGTGAAAAAATCAAACTTCTAAAGTTTGATTTTTTCACAGCTCCAAGGGACAGTAGACCAAAGTATCACACTAATATTATAAAGGCGAAAGTTTGTGAGTGTGTATGTTTATTACTTCTTCACGCGCAATTGGCTAAACGAATTTTAGTATGCAGGAAGCTGACACCTTGGATTAACACATAGGCTACTTTTTCCGCGGGTAACACCGCGACAGACAGACGGACGGACGGACGTACAACAAAATGATCCTACAAGGGTTCCGTTTTTTTTTCTTTCGATGTACGAAACCCTAAAAAGGAAGGAGTGAATGATTTTGAAATGTTTCTCTTCTAGTTCGACTCTAGCCGATACGAGGCACGCGGACTATTTGTAAGATTTTTTGAAAAACCACTATAAAAGATTGTCCTGGAGCTCCTCTTTGATTTCCGTGCCTCCATCCCACATTTTTCATAACGTTATGTGTGTCTAGTTCCTTTACATCTATTGGAAGGATAATGGACTGAACTTGCTTTAAAAATATGACTTGTCTGTATAAAAAAAAAGAAATTAAAATTATTTTGCAGGTATGGAACAGAGAGACCACAGTGTTCCCCGACTTCACGCACCCCAACGTGACGTCATACTGGGTGGAGATGCTGCAGAACTACCACGACCAAGTGAAATACGACGGCGTGTGGATTGTAAGTTTTATATTAACTGGTTAATGATTCAAATGTTTATTCAGTAATTAAACCTTAACAGGCACTTTTACACGTCAATAAGTATAATTCACGTCAATAAAAGACACACACACAATAAACACACGGCACAAAAACAGACTAGCGATACCGGTAAGTAAAACTAAAGGACAAGATTTAGAAATGTATAAAAAGGGTCCGTACCTAAGCGCAATCAAGATGTACAATAAACTGCCAAAACTAATTACATCGGAAGAAAATGATAAAAAATTCTTTAAAAAATTAAAAGGGCTACTATTGTCAAAGGGGTATTACTCGGTTAACGAATATTTAAATGACAAACTATAATAAGCGTTTTAAAGAAAGACTCAATAAACACAATATATCTGCGTAGGTACTCGTAGTTTTAGTTCCAGTTTCCAGTTTCAAGTTGCATCTGACCAACGCACTTGCAGTAATTATATTTACAATAATTATATTTTTTTGTCTGTAAACACCTATTACTAACTTTTTGTTGACATTGAACTTATTGTATTTTTAACTATTTAATTTAATCTTCTAACGATTGACATCAATTGAACTTACTCTTAATTTATGTTAATTATCTTCTTGTACTTGATTATAAATACTATTATTATAATAACTCAAATAATTCCTATAAGTTCGCAACACCCTGCCAGGGTTCATGTACTTACCTACTAACCATCTTCTGTATGAGTGCATGAAAGCGAGTAATAAAGAAATAAAGAAATAATTTACGTTACGTGTAAAGTATATTAAAATATAGTTTATTTTTAAAGAAAAGCTACCGATTCCAGCGCTTCGTAACGACCACTGCTGAGAAGAAACGCCGAAAGAAACTCATTTTCACAGTATTGTCTTTTAATTATTAAATCCTTATAATACAACATTGACACATTTAACGTGCAATTTATATGAATTTCACAATTTTTTTTGTATCTATGCCTATGTTACGCAATAACTTCCAATGGTTAACCCATTTTGATGTCTTTTGTATTTGAAAGACTTGCTATCTAGTTGTTTGGTGAAAATATGAAGAAGAGCTTTGGAGTGGATATATTCAAAAACTCCTTTACGTACTATACTTTTTTTTAAATTTCGTTTGAAAAACAAATGAAAGCTTAAGAATCCCACTACCCTAGACTTTTCCATACAAACGTAGTCTACATTTTATTTTGAAATGACGTGAGAATTCATCAGTATTTTATATCTAGGCATATAACTAGTTTTCGACAGTCAAATATGAACATGAAAGAAAAAATCTGTATTAAAAAGTTTTCCATACTGATGGTCAAATATGATTTGATACACTTTATTCTCTGACATGTCGTTTCAAAATAAAACCTAGACTACGTTTGTATGGGAAAGTCTGGGGTAAGGGCATTCTTAAGTATGTTTTATTCAAAAAAAGAATGGAAATTAATACTAGGTATGAATTAAGACATAAAAAAAAATTACAACTGCCAAATTCTAAACTAATGCTACACTCGGATAGTCCTCTAGCTATGTCGGTTAAGATATATAATAAACTTCCGGAACATATAAAAAATACGACAACTGAAAAGACATTTAGTAAACAAATAAAAGAACTCCTACTTTCTAAATGTTACTATTCGGTGTCGGAGTACCTTGAATATAAACTTAAGTAAAAATATATTAAATATATAAGCAAGAAACAATAAAAAATAATAATAAATGAATAAAGAATGTAATACTTATAAAAACTTTATAAATATAATTATAAATATGTAAGAATTGAAATTGATTGTAAATGACCGAAATAGCTAAATATAACTATATGTAATTGTGAATAATTGACAAGATTCCTCCTCTCTGCTTTGCAGTGCCCAGCAGGGTCTTTAAATGAGTGTAGAATCGTACAACAATGTGTATAGTATAACACTATGTATCTGTATAGTCTGCATGTAATTTGAGGAGCAATAAAGTATTGAGTATTTATTTATTTATAAAAAAATACATTTCAGGACATGAACGAACCATCAAACATGGTAGATGGCGCTCTCATCGGCACGTGCGAGCCGGAAAACCTCCCATACAGACCGCATCTGGGAGGGGACGAGCAACTCAAGACAAAAACAATTTGTATGGATGCGCAGAACTACGCGGGAATACACTACGACTGGCACAATTTGTATGGCATCGCGGAGGCTATGGTCACTAATTTGTAAGTTTTTTTTATATATCTTTTATCCTTGAGTCTTATACAAAGGGGATGAACTGCTTCTCAAGACACATACAATTTGTATGGACGCGCAGAACTATGCCGGCATACACTACGACTGGCACAATTTGTATGGCATCGCGGAGGCTATGGTCACAAATTTGTAAGATTTTTTTTATATATCTTTTATCCTTGAGTCTTATACAAAGGGGATGAACTGCTTCTCAAGACACATACAATTTGTATGGATGCTCAGAACTATGCCGGCATACACTACGACTGACACAATTTGTATGGCATCGTGGAGGCTATGGTCACTAATTTCTAAGCTTTTTTGTATATAAAATAACAATTGATAAGAAAATTATTGTAATAAAATTGATCAAGTAGATTTTAAAATTATGTATCTAATGCATGCTTATGAAGTTCTAAGTATTGTCCATTTTAAGAACTAGGAAAAATTGTACCTTCATTTCGGAGGTGGGCGTTGACATCTGCGACACCACTGCAGGTGTCACTGTATCAAGAATTTCCTATTCCCCAACAAAGTTTTTTTTTTATTTTCATATCTTTCATACTTGAGTCTCATACAAAGGGAATGAATTACTTCTCAAGACACATACAATTTGTATGGACAAGAAACAATTTGTAATACTATGATCACAAATTTGTAACTATTTATATATTGATTGTTTTTCACCCCCGACAAAAAAGAGGAGTGTTATAATTTAGACTCTAATGTCTGTCTGTTTGTGGCATCGTAGCGCTCGAAATGATGGACCGATTTCAATGCGGTTTTTTTACGTGAAAGCAAGTGCCCTTGCAGTGGTTCTTAGCTATGTTTGATGAACATCGCTGCAGCCGTTTAAAAGTTTGTTACATCGCGCGGGCTCCAGCACTCCTCCGCCCTTCTTCGGCGCAGCGGGGGGGGCCCATGCCCATATATAAGGCGCGGCGGCCGGCGCTCGTGCTCTCTCTTTTCTTCGGCTGCATCTCAAGCTAAGTAGTTCTTCTACCTAGAAGGGCTACTCAACGGATCTAGTGCCTATAACTCACGACCCTGACTACCTAATCTGTACCTAGTGTTCTTGTGAATCTTTGTAACTAATGTAATGTAATAGTTGTTCATTATACCTATCTCATTTGCCAATATCTAGTCTTTCCTTTATCTCATCTATCCTCCTAGATCCTAAATCTAGGTTTTACTAACCAAAACGGTACAAGTTATTGAAGTTAACGCTTGAGAGTCACGGCTTTCTCTGGCAAAAAATAGATGGCGCTACGGATATCAAGTCGTATCGTTCCGCTACTCATCACTGGATGTCGTTCTTGGCAGTCGGGAATTTTCTAATTTGTCTAGCCAAATAAACTTGTTTGATGCAGTGCTCTGAAGGAGATCCGCGGCAAACGGCCATTTGTGATCTCCCGCTCGTCCTACACGGGCATCGGAGCTTACTCGGGCCACTGGAGCGGGGATGTCGAGAGCACGTGGCACGACATGCAGATGTCCATACCGGGTGAGTGAAGTAGGATGTGTGGTAAGAACAGTAGCGTTTGCCCAGCAGTGAGACATAACATAAAAAAACTTGTTTTCTCAAACATGCTCGGAAATCTAGGCATTATTGTAGTAAAAAGAAGACACGAAGTTTGTTATTCTTGGCTCGTGCCTTACTTTACTGGCCAAGGCCAGGAAAGAAGAATGAAAATCCATTCCTGGCCGCTGCTGAAAACAAGGATACACGAAGTGTATTTAGAATACACTTCGTGTCTCCTTGTTTTGAGTGTCCATACAAGACAGTGTCATTGACCTGTCAGTTGACAGTTCTGTTTTTAGATTTGGCAAAGACATTTAGCCTTTAATTTCATCACTTGTCATACAGCCAATTTATAACACATTATAAAAAATGTACTCTTCGAGCAAATATGACTGTGAGCACAATTTTATTAACACTTTGGCATAAAATCACACGAAAATATGCTTCATTTTCGTCGCGAGAAAAAAAAACAATAAATCAACGGTTTTAAATTTTTTTATGACTGGGCTGTAAGAATGGGCTATGTTTCCTTTGCACTAAAAACGCGGGAAAGCAATTTATTTCTTTAAAAACTTTTCGCAGTAAACATTAATTTCTGTCGCTAAATATTTGAATATTTCTGGTTAGTCACATTTATTGAGAAGGCCACTATACATGCCTCGGCGGGAACGAGGTTGCCGGACTCGTAATTATTGTCTAAACGACTCATTCGGCAATGTCATACATCCCGTCCTCTGCAGTAATGTACTATTTCCGTGTGTTGGTGCAGAGCTACTGAACTTCGCCATATTCGGCGTGCCGATGATGGGCGCGGACATCTGCGGCTTCCGCGGCGACGCCAGCCCCGCGCTGTGCAAGCGCTGGATGCAGCTCGGGGCCTTCTACCCCTTCTCCAGGAACCACAACTCGGACTCGTCAAAGGTACCCTTCTACCCCTTCGGAACCACAACTCGGATTCCTCCAAGTTAACATGCTATCCCTTCTCCAGGAACCAAAAATTGGACTCGTCAAAGGTACCCTTCTAACTCTTCTCCAGGAACCACAACTTAGACTTCTCCAAGGTACCCTACTATCCCTTCTCCAGGAACAACAACTTGGACTTCTCCAAGTTACCCTTCTATCCCTTCTCCAGGAATCACAACTCGGACTCCTCCAAGGTACCCTTCTAACTCTTCTCCAGGAACCACAACTCGGACTCCTCTAAGGTACCCTTCTAACCCTTCTCCAGGAACCACAACTTGGACTTCTCCAAGGTACCCTTCTAACCCTTCTCCAGGAATCACAACTCGGACTCCTCCAAAGTACCCTTCTAACCCTTCTCCAGGAACCACAACTTGGACTTCTCCAAGGTACCCTACTATCCCTTCTCCAGGAACAACAACTTGGACTTCTCCAAGGTACCCTTCTAACCCTTCTCCAGGAATCACAACTAGAACTCCTCCAAGGTACCCTTCTAACCCTTCTCCAGGAACCACAACTTGGACTTCTCCAAGGTACCCTACTATCCCTAATCCAGAAACAACGACTCAGACTCCTCCAAGTTACCCTTCTAACCCTCCTCCAGGAACCACAACTCGGACTCCTTCAAGGTATATAGTACAGGGTATAACTAAATATGCTGAAAATATTTTTAGGTTCAGACTATAACACTAAATATCTTTCCCCAATCCATAAGTCATCTTAAATTGTATTGTTAACATCTTCGGTATTTTATGGTTTGCAATAAAATATTGAGTGTAGTGGGACTAACGATTCAATATATTACCATTAATGTAAATAAATTCCAATCGGTTTATAAAGGTTTTTCAAAAATATTATGAGCTTTAGAACACCGTTTTTCGATATAGGGATCCGTTTCTGAAATATTTGGTTTTAAAGTGAACATTTTTTGTTAGTCAAGTGTCTCCCCCCCCCCTCATTCTGCTAAACGTTTATATATGGACACGTGAAAAAAAGCTATAGTATATATAACGAAATTTAAAGGAAAACTATCAGAGCTAAGTAGGGTTTATAAATTAAAAAGTTATAGGCGATCAACTTGTACTCGAAAAGGAAAATTTCATACAAATCCAATAGAAAATTAGTTTTTAGACGTTTTATTGGCGTGTACTCAAAGTTGGCATTCGTAACTACGGGACCCTATACTGCGTGACCCGACACGCACTTGGCCAATTATTATTTTTTATCTAATAAGTACTTGTTGTGTACAGCCTCAAGACCCCGTCAGCATGGGCAGGTCGGTGGTGGACGCGAGTCGTACCGCTCTCCGGCTGCGGTACAGGATCCTGCCGCACTACTACACGCTGTTCCACGCGGCGCACAGGCTCGGGGACGCCGTGGTCAGGCCGCTGTTCTTCGAGTGAGTCATTCGACATTTATACTCGTATGTTACACTAGTGCGACGACCTCCGTGGCGTAGTGGACCCCTTGCTCGTCCGTCACCCAGAGATCATGGGCTCGATCCCATGGCAAGATGGAATATGTCAGGTATGACAGCATCCTTATAGTAGTACGTGATGCGAACTAGGATATATATTTAATTAATAAGCAAATAATTTATTTTGTTAATTTAGCACATCACGTACTAACTGGACGTGTAGATTCAATATAACACTGTACAATGTTTTTGTATAAATACTCTTCCTAATTCAAATAAATTATCCATTATCTCGTTGCCACTCCTGGCCTGTAGACGGTGATGGATCGAAGCAGATCCAATGGGTTTCATTAGTACCTTCGTGGTCGCTATATCGGGCATGTGACACAGGCATGTGTCAATGATTTTTAAAGAAAATATAATATCATTAATTTTTGACCATCAATAGTGACTACTTCTTCAATCAATCTTTAATGTTCTACCTGAAAACGATGCGTCATTACGAATTTAATAAATTTTAACATTTCATTACCGTACAATTTTTTAATAATTCGACAGATATCCAGATGACGTGGCAGTCCACGCCATAGACGACCAGTTCCTCATAGGGCCTTACATCATGGTGACCCCCATTCTGCAAGAAGGAGCCAACACTGTAAAAGCCTACTACCCTGGTCCGTACACCTGGTACAACATCAGAGACGGCAGCAAACTGGCCTGCAATGACACTAAAGAAGTGGGGGAAGACGCTACGGTGGCCATTAGAGTAAGTACTTAAGGGGATACATACATTGTTTGTTTATTGGAACGAAGTTCCTTACGGCAGGCTTGGAGGAGATAGGGATTTTGCTGCGCGACCAAACTGAAAAAAAATGTGATAGTAAAACCGTAAGGATGACCTCGTTAAATAAAACCGTTAAATGAGACGTGCGCAGGCGCGACTGTCGTATACACAATTCTTTTGCAAATTGTGTCGATTCTACATTAGCCGAAGGAACTTCGTTCCTACCTGGTGTTCCACGACACCACATTTCTTTTTTATTTCTCGGGGTCCAGTGCTGCTGTTTGAAATAAATCATTTGAAAGGAAACGGGAGATAACATTTAAAAATTTGTCTCGATATAGCCTAGATAGGGTTATCTCAAACTATTTTATGAACTACTGTTTATAGTTGGAAGTGAGAACGTGAAGCTTTTCTACCCCACATTTGCGAAATTTTCGCAAATGTGCAATGATCAATATACAATTTTTAATGATATCTCCTTTTCCTTTCAAATGATTTATTTTAAATGGGGGCAGCACAGGACTCCGAAAGTTCATGTATTAATATTAAAGAGATGTTTGATGTACAGAAATTGATTGTATTTACTTCGGAGGTGGGCGCTGATGACTGCGACATAGTTTTTTAGGGTGCCGTACCCAAAGGGTCCAAAAACCTTATTACTAAGACTCCACTGTCCCTTTGTCTGTCACTAAGCTGTATCTCATGAACCGTGATAGCTAGACAGTTGAATTTTCACAAATTATGTATTTCGGTTGCCGCTATAAAACAACAAATATTAAAAACAGAATAAAAGCGTGTTTTTTTTGCCGTAGGTTGTAGGTACCTTACTATTATGAATCGTTTGACCAAAGTTTAAATGTAATGTTAAATGTTAAAAATGAAATTTCCTTGCTATGGATTTCTAGGTATCTAAATGAAAAGGCGCTAAGTTCTGACCGAGCTAAATTAAACCATATCACATTGAGTAGATATTTCTTCTGAGTCAGACGTTTGGACGTGAGTAATAGTACTTATTCTGTGCCTAAGATCAGGGCCGGACCGTGAGTTTAGGGGGCCCTGGGCTAATACTACTTAGGGGCCCATCTAATAACTCAAAGTGTAGGAAAAAATAAAACAATAAAACATTTTAATTATATTGTAATATTTTATGCTATATAAATTGAATTATATTGCCGTAATTCAATCTTGATCAAGATCAGCTACATTTTTTATCTATTATTGACTTTGACTTGTCTGGGGGCCCCTGGAATCCACGGGGCCCTGGGCTTAAGCCCAAGAAGCCATATGATAGATCCGGCCCTGCCTAAGATTATAAATGAACAATGACGTAATAATTACAGGGCGGAGCTGTAATAGTGTGCCAAGAGCCGCCTCGACACGGCCCCGTGAGCACCAGCAACAGCCGCAGCCAGCCCATGCAGCTGCTGGCGGTGCCCGGGCCCGACGGCACAGCCGCCGGCGAGCTCTACTGGGACAACGGAGATAGCATTAGTAAGTCACGTGTAACGCATACAACGCAACCCAGCAACCTGCGATAAAGAACTTTGTTTCTATATACTTCGCCGCTATAGCAGTCTGCAAAGTGCCTCCTTACCACATCAGCTGGCGAGCTGTACTGGGACAACGGAGACAGCATCAGTAAGTCACGTGTAACACTTGCAACGCAACTCCGCAACGTGCGATAAAGAACTTCGTTTCTATATACTTCGCTGCCGCTATAGCAGTCTGCAAAGAGCCTCCTTAGACATCAGCTGGCGAGCTGTACTGGGACAACGGAGACAGCATCAGTAAGTCACGTGTAACACTTGCGACGCAACCCCGCAACCTGCGATAAAGAACTTCGTTTCTATATACTTTGCCGCTATAGCAGTCTGCAAAGAGCCTCCTTAGCACATCAGCTGGCGAGCTGTACTGGGACAACGGAGACAGCATCAGTAAGTCACGTGTAACACTTGCGACGCAACCCCGCAACCTGCGATAAAGAACTTCGTTTCTATATACTTTGCCGCTATAGCAGTCTGCAAAGAGCCTCCTTAGCACATCAGCTGGCGAGCTGTACTGGGACAACGGAGACAGCATCAGTAAGTCACGTGTAACACTTGCGACGTAACCCCGCAACCTGCGATAAAGAACTTCGTTTCTATATACTTCGCCGCTATAGCAGTCTGCAAAGAGCCTCCTTAGCACATCAGCCGGCGAGCTGTACTGGGACAACGGAGACAGCATCAGTAAGTCACGTGTAACACTTGCGACGTAACTCCGCAACCTGCGATAAAGAACTTCGTTTCTATATACTTCGCCGCTATAGCAGTCTGCAAAGAGTCTCCTTAGCACATCAGCTGGCAAACTGTACTGGGACAACGGAGACAGCATCAGTAAGTACAAGTCCCGTCAGTGACGTGTTACGCTTGAGTGTCATTCTGAATTTCGACGGTTAAACATTTCGACAGAGTTCCAATTTTAAAAACAATAGTTCGATTTGCAACGCAACTCGTAGAATTAGTCCCGCCCCCAACATGTGAGAAAGATCTTCGTATCGAATATAATCGACCGCTATAGCATTCTGCAAAGGCTCGCTGTACTGGGACAACGGGGACAGCATCAGTTAGTAACGTGTAACGCTTGCGACGCAACTTGTAGAATAGTCCCGCCCGCGCAAACTGCGAGAAAAAACTTCGTTTCCGATATACTCATCCACTACAGCCGCCTGCAAAGAGTCACCACGGCCCCACCGTATACTGGGGCAACGGAGACATAATCGGTAAGACAAAACGCACGCGACTTGTCAAATTAGTCTCGTCCGCGCAGCTTGCGAGAAGGAACTTTGGCGCCCGGTTTCCAATATACTCGGGCGCCATAATAGTCTGCCTAGAGCCGCCTCATCAAGCAACATCCTCTAAGATGTACGTAGTACATAAGATTATCTCTATTAACACCTCATTTCCATATAAGAGCTCAAGCCAGACTTTTTGTCTTTAAGATAGGATCATCTGTCCTATAATAACCCTTCTCACAAAGGACTTTGCCAAATTTAACGTTTTTCACGTATTCCCTTTGATGGCGCAGATAAAGGGAGGCTTATGCCTATCGGTAGGTCTTTTTAAAGCTGCTGCTGATGATGATGAATTATCTATTCAAAAACAAAATTTGACATTCACATATTTATGGTAAAGTTTACGAGGCCAAAACTGACTCAATCCTTTCCACGCATCCTGCAGGATCCTACGAAGAAGACAGCTACACTAGCGCCAATTTCAAACTAAACGGCACCGAACTAACCGGCGTCAGTACGTGGTGGGGGTACGGGGTACCCCCCCTTAGTAACATCACCGTCTTCGCTCAGCCCGCCGTGTACAACGTCTCTCTAAACGGAGAACTCTGCAAGAAGGGCAAGAAGTCACCCTGTGAGTTTGTTTATAACCCGAAAACTCAAGTGTTAGAAGTGTTTAACTTGAACTTGCTTGTTAATAAACTGTTCCATTTGGACTGGACGTATAAGCAGGGAGAGTTCAAAGTAGACAGATGGTCGGATTATCCCATTCCGATACACGGAGGGAAAGACTTCGGACGGGCGTAAGTTGATGTTGAGTTTTTCGATGTGAAATGGATGTTTCCCAAAGTTGATAATATTAAATGACAGTACTGAAATATGTCAGGTAATAAGAAATTGTCGTAATAAACATTTGACCCAAAAATCTAGAAAAGCCTCAGGTTAAAAAAGGGTTAAAAAAACATCATAAAAAAAGCAAAATTAATTAATTAATGTTGGACCTTTTAAGGTTGCTATCTTGTGTTAAGGCCCATTAAGAGTCCCTTTACCCTAGACAGAATCAGACTGTCCCATACAAACGTAGTCTAGCTTTTATTTTGAAATGACATATCAGATATTGGCGAAATTATGTCATTTCGAAGAAATTGCGTATATTTAGGCATATAACTAGTTTTCACAGTCAAAATATGAACTTAAAACAGAATAGAGTGTATTATATCATATTTTACAATCAGTATGTAAAACTTCTACACTCTCATATTTTCTTTCGAATTCATATTTGACTGCCGAAAAATAGTTATATGCTTAGATATATACAATTTCTTTAAAATTACAAAATACTGCCGAAATCTCACATGTCATTTCAAAATAAAAGCTAGACTACGTTTGTATGGAAAAGTCTAGGGAAGGGGATTACACAGTGCAAGTTTCTTCCCTGTTCCATACAACAAAATATCAACCTTACAAATCATTTATTGTTTTAAATAAATTGTATGCAACAAGCAAGAAATTTGCAATTTGTAAATTGGCCTTAATATATCTTAAAGTAAGGTCCAATGTTAAATCATTATGCTTTGTATTAAATTTTACACTTTTTCTTTGGTCCCCATTACCAACTTGAGAATGTCTTTAGTAAGTTTAGAAAAATAACTCGAAAGGTCTCCTGAAATATCAAAAGGGTCCCACTGGTGCATTTTAAAAAATATTAAAAAGTACATTTAGGTTTAATCATATTCCAATTTTTAGCTCCCTGTAGTATGGCACCTGCGACAACGTTTATCGAGCGTTATCATCTATCGCTATCTCGCTCGTCGCGCGATATATATGTACTTTATCTAGATTTATCAACGGTGCTATGCTACAGGGGCTAAATGATTTTTTATTAAGAATAAATCTGTAATATCGCAATTTTAGTGGTTTTATCCCTTCTTTTCCTAATTGAATGATGTCCATTTTTAGTATAATATGCTCAAATGAACCCTAATTTTTAAGGACTTTGAAAGCCTGTCAGTGTACATTTATTAAAAAAGAAAGTTTTATTTTGTTTAAATAACACGTGTTTAGTTAAATTAGTCTATTAAATTCACAACGCAATAATATTGCGAATTTAAAGTACATGGAGAAAATGTCGAGATAGGCATAGTATAGGAGTACCGTTAATATCTTTAGAACTTTAATAATACTGATAGTTACCCGTAGTATTCCAAAGAAAAATGCAATTGTATTTTTGGAAATTTTCAAGGATCAGTAAGTAGTCATGTCAATATTTGTGGCCAGTAATTATAAGAAAAATTACTTATGACTAAATGTCTGAATGTCTAGTCCTAAGAATAAAATTAAAACGCGATTTTACTTAGAAAATAATATTCACTAGAACATTTAGTGTGAAGATATTATATATATAGATGTTCCTCAAAATACGACTGCTGTGGCGTATTGGTATCCACGCTAATCTGTCTGCCTCTCGGAGGCCCTGAGTTCGATCCCCAGACTGGACAAGTTGGAAAATGACAATTTGCCATGGGTGTTTATCTTTATATGTATCCTATTATAAAATATAGTATCGTTGAGTTTGTAATTCAAGGCTTGGAACCGGTACCAACAGTACAGTTCTGTACCGGTACTTAGAGGTTCTTTTCATTTCGGTACCTGGATACCTGTTCTAGATGGGTACCGGTACTCCTCCTTGAAAGTAAAGGTACCTAATTTAGGTACTTGCTGCTATCTGCTTAGACTTGTACCTGCTTGTATATGCTTTCTCACACTGACGTGATTTGTACCGGCACTGGTACCGGTATAGTACCGATATTGACTGAAAAATAGTACCGGTACAGAAATTACAGGTACTTTGTCTGGCACCGGTACCGCACCAATGTGAATGGTACCGGTTCCCATAAATACCGGTATTTCAAGCCTTGGTTTTTTATCTCATAATATTTAAACTTAATTTGTAGCTTATAATCAATCAGTGTGATAAAGTCCCTATATATACACGCCGACTTTTCATTGGTTTTGGAAAAAATAATGTCGTACAGTAAATAAATTCCTCTATCCATATACGCAATCCAAATTTGTGTATGAAATAAGATAAAAAAGTTACGTAAATGATTTTCGATCGAGACCACGTAGTTACGCTCGTCCAAAACTGCCGCGTGACCCCAATGAACTCGAAATTCAGCCGGCCGCGCCGCGCCGCTAGGCACCGCCGGTACGACTAATTGATCTCACAATTATACTTTCGAGTATTATTCAAAATCTTTTGTTTATGAATGTTTATTTTGACTAGCAAATTAGGTCTCACTAACGGTCCTTATCAAGTGGCCTTCGGCCCCAAAACCGATGAAAATTCACCGTGTTTTTACGTATTTAAGCTCTTTAAAATAATGTCGAAAAATCTTTTTTTCGGGAAAACATTTTACAGATTTTATCCGCTGAAAACATACTTTTAATAAAATGTTACTACATTATATTGGTTTGACACAGGGAATCCAAATGACTAGTCTATAGATATTCGTTCCTTAAAAAATGCGTTAGTAATAGTATTAGTGATTTTTAAATAATTTGTATTTACCTAGTTGAAGGAACGCATTAACCAAATTAATTGTCATTGATGTTAATAAAGGTGAAACCTTTGTATATAAATATAACATAACTAACGTTTTATACTAGATATATTAAAATCCTAAGAATAGTGTGTAAGAGGCATTTCACATTTGGTTGGATTATATAAAAACGTATCTATTATATACACGATATAATAGTATTTAAAGAGACACATTTTATAATCTTTAAGAAATGTTTGATTGTGCGAGCGTAACAGCCAACCAAATGTGAAATACCTCTTAAATAAGGATATTAACTAAAAAAATAATTTTAGTCCCGTCACTGCTTTTTATAAAGTACTAGCTGTTATCCGTTATCAAAGATTCTTTGACAATTCCACGGGAACATCACATTCTTCCGGGATAAAAAGTATCCTATATGTTCATCCAGAAAATATGTAGAGCTTTCATTCCAATCCATTTAGCCGTTTTGGCTTTAAAGCGAAACAACATACATACAATCTTTCGCATTTAGGTAAAATATAAGTGGAGTAGTGGGATTGTCATCCAAAGAATTGCTGGACAAAGTATTACTGGGCACTTAACCATAGGCAAAAATAGTGTCCCATCCAGAAAAGTGTTAAGACATTGATGTTGCTTAAATTTAATGGAATGCTCCATTTCAGAATAAATAACTCACTTCAATATTTCAAGTATATGTAACACATATCTCATCCCAATTTTTGTGCTTGCAATATCAATTCATTTGACTGTCTTCCTTTAACAGAGCTTCTGCACACTGCCTCACACGGATAATAAAAGTATACATAAGAAAATGATTTTCCAATTGCTGTTATGCTTTTTTTATGTTATTAGCATGAATTTAACGGGTTACTTACATATAGTCAGCTACTAGTAGTAGACAACATCGTGTACGCGCGACCTCGTGTACGCGCGACCTCTGTCACATTCGCTCTGATGAATCTCCAGATCAACACATGTGGGTCAGTAGCTGACTCTCTACATGACTAACCCGTTTAATTCATGTCTGTGTTTCATGTAAGTTTTAACTAAAAAACTTTTGTATGCTCTTCGCACTTTCCGATCTGAGAGTTAGATTATTATATCAGCTACTTCCAAAGTATTCTAAGTCCTCTACAAGTTAATACTGAGGCGTGTTATCAAAATGCTTGACAAAAACATATACATGGACGAATTTTCATTTTTCAGTCAGAAGTCGAAAGAACTAGAAAAGTTGTCATCTGTGGTGTGTGTAACTAACTTGAGACAAGATAAAAACCATCTTATTACAAAACATAGACTAACATAGCTTTAAACCATTGTCCACATAAAACAAGGTGACATCTACCAATATTTCACTTTCTAATTCATCACTGCCAACTTCATTTGGGCGAATAATGGTTTAATTCAAGAACAAGACCGTGTTTTATAATTTTAATATATCCATAAATTAACTTCTTTGTCTAATATCTGGCAGATTAAATATCAGATGTCTACCAGTAATTGGCAATATAAACTTTTAGGGTTGAACTAGTCGCGGGCTCGACCTCACACGTGGGCGCGGCCTAAAAGCATGCTGTCTCGCCTAACATTGTTTCGGGGAAGCAGTGAGGTGAAATGCACGATATTCCGTAATAAACCGAGCGCGTAAAATATACATGAAGTCATTTGGGAAAAGGGGTTTTATGAAAAAGCTACTTTAATTACCAATTATAAATATTATTTTTTTTAATTTTAGATAATTTAGCCGTGTCGATGCCGACCTTAATTTCGAAATTTTATACTTTATTTACGCCGAAAGTTGCGTAAAAGTAATCAAAATATAAATAAATAACAAATAAATATATTTACACTGATCGAGTTAGCCCCAAAGTAAGTTCGAGACTTGTCCGCTACCTAACCAAGGAGATTTGACGAGGTTACTGGTTTTTACACAGAGCGACTGCCGTCTGACCTCCGCAACCCAAAGGGCAAACCAGGAACCAATCCTTGGATAGTTTGATGATCAAACGCTAGGTGGCGTTCGGGACCCACAGTTTTACGTGCCTTCCGAAACACGGAATCATCTTTCTTTTCGGATAATCAGGTGATTCAAGCCTGCAATATGCTATCCAGACTGGAAACAACTTTTAACAAAGTATGCTTCCCAGTGGGAATCGAACCCATGACCTCCGGGTCACAAGGCGAACGCCTTGACCACTGGACCACGGAGGCAGTCAAAGAAAATATAGAATGTATCGACTAGTTCAATCTTAATGTTTGTACTATTACTTAAACATATCTTGTCTTATATTTATTTGTGGTTATGACTGCGATACGCACTTTATACACATACGCACATGAAATTCAAAATTTATAATTGTGATAATATTTTTAGGTGTACCATCTAGATGTTTTCTTTGTTATGCCAAAGTAGATGTTATTTTTATAGATGTAAGTATGCACTTTAATAAATAATGCACTAATTATATTACTGTTTTTTTATTTACATCTTTTCAAGTTTATACAGAGCACAAGTCTTGAATATTTGGTGTAGCTAGTAATATTAATAACAGCAGTCAGCCTATACTTTGTCTAAATTAATGTCTAATGAAAAAAGCATAATATTAAATAAACAGAAGCGTAAATTTCAATGCTCTTTTAACTTTTCAACATCTGTCTTTAAATAAGTTTCATATTGCTCCTCCGTCATGAGATTGTCCAACTCCTCGGGCTCTGAAAGCCTCAGTTTGAAAAGCCAGCCTTCCTCATAACATGAGGTATTTATCAGACCTGGTTTTTTCTCAACCTCCTTGTTTCGCTCTGTTACTGTACCACTGACTGGGGAATAAATTTCGCTGGCAGCTTTAACACTTTCTAAGGCACCACATTCTTCGTCAGCAAACAACACTTGATTGACGTCAGGTAATTGTGCAAAAACAACGTCTCCGAGGGAGTTTTGAGCATATTTACTGATTCCAACAGTGCCTATATCCTCATTCACAGTGACCCATTCATGTCTTTCTGTGAATTTTCGGTGTGCACTGGAGTATTTGTGATATAATATGCAATAGCTTGGTCTGATCTGGGATTGTATAATTTGACATTTAGAGACAAGAGGTCTTGTTGCTTGAAAAAATCGCTGGAGTGTCATTTCCCTCTGCAACAATTAGGAAAAGTACTTTATTGAGAGATAAAAATAACAAATTTAGCAAATAACTAGCTACCTTAAAAATAAAGTTATTGTGAAAACCTAAAAGATTAAGACTGTCCAGCATGATGACAAGAACAATAGCTGCATTTCCCTTGAATAGTTATGCTAATCATGGAGCAACGAAGAAGCCAGCTCTCTTCACCAACGGTAATGATCAGGCATGGAGATATAATTTAAAGAAATGAAAAACAATTGATTTCTAATATAACTTATTAGCTGTGCTTGCTGACTCTGCTTCCTGAGGGAGTTTAGTGATAAAAAACTATTTAATTTCCTTCCCTGGGTCTCAATCTATATTCATACTAAATTTCATCTAAATGGGTTCAATTATTGAAGCATAGCGAACGTAACAAACTCACTTTCACATTTATAATATTACTAGTTAAGATTTTCAGTAGATTTCTGACTACCAACTCACGTTAGATCTAAGACAATAAACACAGTTTAGAGCCAGAAGTGTATTGTCCACCGTTTACTCAGCAGTGAATGATAATAAAAGAATAAACAAGTCATTAGCTTTAAGATAACTCTTTGAACTGTGACAGAAAAAGAAAGTAATTATGTAACATTGAAATTATCATGAATAACACTCCACGTCTTTGTCTCTAACGAGGCAAACATCAGCTTAGGCCTAAATACCTTGAGGAACTTATATCCGTTCCTGCCTGAAGTGAATCTAATGAGGACAATTATACCATTGCTAACTCCGTGGCGTAGTGGTCACCATGCTAGTCCGCCACCCAGAGGTTCCGGGTTCGATACCCGGTCAGGGCAAGTTGGGAAATGGGCTTTTTCAAATTGTCCTGGGTCTTGGGTGTTTATTATAAAGTATAGTATCGTTGAGTAAGTATCCCATACACGAAGTCTCGAACTTACTTTGGGGCTAGCTCAGTGTAATACAACCCTATATATTTATTTATTTATTTATTGTAATCTAATATTTCTGATTTAATTGATCTATTAATAGAGATTGTTAGTTAGTAAGTAATCATTTAATATTCAAAATTATATTGTAGAGTACCTATGACTATGAATGTACTTACAACTTGTCGGCACTCGGCACTATTCAAAATTACATAGACACTCTGAAAGAAATTTTCTTGTTTTTAGGTGAATTTTTCTAATAATCACTAAAGAATTAGGTATGGTATTTTTTTGTTATTTGTATATTTTTCTGTGGTTATTCGGACCGACAAGATAGATATATTCTGGATCTGGATATTTTGAGGTTATTTATTATTGAATTGACACTTGACAGTGACAGTATGTCTGACATAAAATGACAATCAAGACGAGATTGCCAGCAAGAAAATTTAATGCAATATTTAAAAAATGCCATTCAGCAGCGGTTTTGTAACCACTTAAGTACACAAAAAAAAGAGACATACACAATAAAAAGAGGAGTGTCTTCGGTCACTAGCACTACACTATAAAATAGATGCAAGCTGGTGCGCGAGAGCTTTCTCGCTGCAAGCGGATTTATTATTGAAAACGGTTTTTGTTTATTTTGTTTTGATCTTACGTACTTGATGAAAAAGTTATAGTTACTTGTATTAACAATTATATAACGTTCGTGTTTTGTGTATGTTTATGACGATGAAGAGAGGAAGAAAGTTAGTTGTGCCACTTCACAACTATAACTTTTTCATGAAGTACGTAAGATCAAAACAAAATAAACAAAAACCGTTTTCAATAATACATCTGCTTGCAGCGAGAAATATACGGTGACAATGATAATATAATTATATCGTATTATTGAGGGTAGGTAGATATATTTTCTAAGCAACACCCAACTGCATCAAGTGTCATTTAACCTGCACAACTTAAATAGCTAAGAAACGGGGGAAAAAACTTTTGCCTTTACAATTCGTAAGGCACTTCTACCGAGCAAATTTTATAAATGGTATATCTTCTTGAGTAATACATGAACAAAGACTTTACTATAATATATAAATGAAGTAACTATGTAGCAATTTTTGCCGCTAAACATTTTAAGAAACTGCAAAGTTTCGGTGAATCAGGAGGTTACCAGTCAAGCTGACGTCAAAATGGCTGGTCAAAAACTAATTAGGATTTCTAAAAAAATATTACATGTAGTAATTATTTAATGTATGAAGCATATAAAAGCAAATATGTAGCAATTTTTGATTAAACTCTCACAGCCAAATTCCATAGGCAACCAACCATTCTGACGGTCACCAATGTTAGTAAAAGTACTACATGATTGGTAGGTATATTTCAAATAATGTCACTATAGTCACCCTACTGCTCGCAAATGACATTTGCGTTTGCCGAGCTCTTTCATCTCTTGCGCTTTCTTTGCATTAGGAGACTTTTACAGACATTCTAGACATAAGGATTTAGCGCTACTGGCGCTCGAAGCGCGAGGTATGGTATGATCCGTTTGATACAGTTTCATACAAATTCATCGATTTGACTGCTGTCGCGCTCGTAGCGCAGCGTGGGCAACGCTAGGTATAACTAGGGCCTTAGGAATAAGTTAAAATGGCGGCTATAGCGCTTACCGAAGGCATAGGTATAATTATGTAAGGAAGGTAAAAAATTGTATACATCGAAATAAAATAAAACATGTTACCTATATTAAAATAATTTATTTTGTGGTGTCTCGTTTCTACATTCAAAACATTAGAATATTTAAAAATACTCTCAAATTAAGTGGTCATCACGCTTCAACGACAAACGTCGACTGTTAACACTACCGTTATAAAAATATAATTAAATATAATACAATAAAATATTTACATTAAATATAAATAACTAGGTGAAAAAGAGTAAGTGATCACTCGCGATTTACAAAATGCGTAAACAACCGTGTACTGTGTACACTATAAATGTTTTCATAAAATCCATCGACGCCACTTCGACTTCCAACAAAAATACATTTTCCTTATTTAAGGTAAAGTGAGTGCGAAAGTGGCGTCCTCATTTGAAATATTTTAAATTGTTATTTTGGCGATGATCATGGTATAATAAAACAAGGTATCTTCTTCCCGAGTAAAAATTATGTTACGTCACGATAAGTGTTGCCACTGATTGTTCTTTTAGTAAAAAGGACTTTCTCGATTAGTGCATGAGCATTAAATAAAATTTTAACTAACTTAGCTAATTAGTATCTCGTGTGATTCAACTTTTTAATAATTTAAAAATTGGTATTATGGATTATAAATTCGCAATTGGTTTATAAAGTTCCAAAAAAGCATTTTGCTCGGGTAATTCAATTACACACAGTGGCAACACATCAAACTGACAAGTGTCATATTAGCAGCCCGCTCTGTCATCATTATCGTCGCCTCGCTCACTCTTATAGCGCTATGTCGTTCGATGAAGAAATTACTATGGTTTACAAACTTTTGCGGTGCGGTGAATTGTGCTTCATCATGAGCTGAACCAATAGTGGACAGAAGGTCAATACAATTCATTATTCTTTTTGCATTTGCATATTTAGGAATTACAGTGATTTTTAAGCTAGTTCGTTCACGTCAAGTAGGTGTGACGTGACATATTTGGCGTTTCACTTGCCGGCACGGCCCTATTATGAAATCGAAAGAAAAAAATTACAATTATCAAGTAATACAAATATCCAAAGATAAATAAATGATTTTTGTCTTTGATTTTGACTTGTGATCCATTCAAATTGGACGGGATTTAAATTGTATTGTAATTAGTAACATCATCAACATCAGGCTGGGTAGGAAAGGAACCAATACTGAACTGGGTTTCTTTTAACGTTATCTTCCCATCAGTGGTCATTCCGAAACGATAAACGGGGCAAATCAAATAAAAGCTTGTAATAATAAAAAATTGTACAGAATATCTGTATTACTTTTATCTATCATCTTTTCCCCACCAAAAAAGTTTGAGAACCGCTGCGCAACTGATGACGCATGCATGTTCCTATTACGTCACCAGCTGTCACGGGAAGAACATACCAGGCGAAGTATTTTATTTATTATACCATGCGGCGATGATTACCATTTTGAATAGTGTTAGGCACTATAATTAATAGTATTAACAGAAACAAATTTTAAGGTTGAACTAGTCGATACTTTTTCTATACAAATTTCGGAGGGGATTTCCTTTACTGTTTTACATTGTACGGTACGCTTCAAAAATGGAGTCATAATCTCTCATACTAACTGTATGAGAAATTATGACTACATTTTTGAAGCCTGACTGTATATCCAAAGTTTAACATAACATCATTTTGTCTCATTACAAATTTTGTCTGTACGGATACAGAATTGTAAATTATGAGACTTATGAGCCATCAAAGGTTCGTTTTTTTTGCTTATTTTTAGGCAACTTTTGGCGTAAATAAGCAATAAAAGAAGTGTAAAATGTCCAAAACAAAGTCCTCATCGAAACGGCTTATTTATCGAAGATTATAATAAACTTTATTTGTAATCGATTAATGCAGTCGTTTTTGCATAAAACCCGTTTTCCCAAAGGAGTTTACGTATTTTTTACGCGCTTGGTTTACTATGAATTTATCGTGCATTTTACCTCACTGCTTCGCCCGAACACAATGTTAGGTGAGACAGCATGCTCTTAAGTTGCGTCCACTTGTGAGTTCGAGCACGCGACTAGTTCAACCTTAAAACTAGAAGGACTTGCAAAGACTATTCAAGAAAGAATCAAAACATCTATCCAGTCCTAACACTATACAACATGGTAATTATTACCACATTAACGTTTAAAAAGATATTTAAAAAAAGGGGCGTCTCTTTTAAAAAAATATTTTCGCACTCACATCAACTTAATCAAATGTCATCATCAAACTTTAAAGTGATTTTTTATGAATTCAGTTTGACATTAAAACTATTTGTTACCACAAAAATGGCACCATTCCTTATTTACAAAATCAATGTTTTATTCTCTTTAGAATTTAATAACATAAATCAATACTAAAAATCCCATTTTAAAACCTATCTATCATCACAAATAAATAAAAATATTTCTTTCCAAATATTCACTCCCTCGTTACCCACCGGTCTAAAGGTCAACCACTAAGTTAGTGGACCTAAAATTATGGCGCCATCGGTGGTTTTTAGATCTGTCTTATGGGCGGTCCCATGTTAAATTTAGTTCCGATTTTTTCCGCAATATGGCGAGGCCCACTATTTGTTAGCCTTTACACGTTTACGGAGTCGAGAGTAGCGTCGATGCAACCACTCGACTTCGAAAACACGACGCGAGTCACTGTCAGTAAAGCGCATAAAAACTAGTAGAAGTGCCGAGTGGGCGTGGCGCGCGTGTCATAATTAAGCACAACTGCACTCAATCCCGAAAAAATATTTTGACGCAAAATGCCCTTATGTTAATCGTACGTAAGTTTATACTTGCTTTAAAGCAAAGTAACTTTAGGTGTCCGGTGGTGTGTGTGTGGGATAAATGCAGTGAAAAGCAGCAATTGTCCAATTTACACTTTATTCCGAGCACACAGATATTGTAGAAGAAGAAATATAGTTCAAGAATAGTTACACAGGAAGAGAGAAGTTAGAAGTCACAAGATAAGAGAAATAAAGTCAATTAGATGTAAGGAAGCGGCACTAGAAATCTGTAGGCATGCATAAGACGCGAGAACGGAAGCAAAGCGAGTGCGCGATGTACGCGGCAGAGTAACGAGCGACACGGGCTCCGCGTCTGAGTGCAAATCAAGACTGGTTTCGCATAGATCGGGCGACCGACGCCGGCGCAGCGCAGGCACTGCGCGTAGCTATAGCTATGAAAATGTGGTGTACATTCTGCATACTACGACTATCGCGCGGGTTTGCTTGTAAATTAAATAAATATTAGATTTATGTGTTGAAATAAAGTAAATAAAATGTATGTATGTATTGTATGATATTTTATTGTATTATATGAGTATGTATATGTTTATATTATATGTATATATTTATTTATTAGGTATTGTAATGGAATAAATTATTTTGTATATTCTTGTTTATATATTTTAACTTTATATAAGTAGATTATGATATATATTTATATATTATGAGTAAGTTACCTACAGCAACAGATTTTTTTGCGTGTTATACGAGTACTACAGATTGCAAAACATCGTAAGTACTTTTTGGACCGTAGCAAAAAGAATCATATTAATAACGCCTAAAGGCCATTATTGAAATAAATAAAAACGACCAATCGAATTATTTATATGTAATGAAAATGTGATAAGTGTTTTATTTGTGAGTTTGGCGACATCGGTTTCGATACTATTTTTGTCCAGTAGCATTTCCACTAGTTTTTTTATCTACCATGGCGCTCGCTTTATTATAAACAGAGGGTGCGTTCTGTCGACGCATTTTGAATAAATATTCTTGTGGTAATTCACTCAGTGAAGTTTCAAAACGATTGAACCGCTATTTCATGCACGACGTCTTTATCCCTATTTGAATCTTTGGGACAGACAGGGCATTTTGGATCTTGCGGCTTTAAGCAGACAAAGCCCAGGGCTGCAAGACCCGAAGGCCACTTTTATCGGCGAGGTGGAAAAGGGAATCAAAATAGTGATGGGTTGCTAGCCGCATCGTTCAACATGAATTGCATTATCATCCATTCCCTCGATCGGTTTTTACGATCTGCGCGGGAAGAGTAGCAGCAAAATTCTTAGTTTTTTCTTTTCTCACCGACGAACATGGATGAGATACTTCATATAGTCGTCTTTGTTACTCCAAGCTATGTATGGTATGTGTGACAAGGACGGAGATAGAAAATGTCCGTCTGACAGTGACAGTGACAGCGCGTCGTGTTGCCGCGGTCGCGTGTGTGCGAAGTGTAAGCGTTTCTCGTCTAATACTCGTGGCAGTCTCAACTCTTTGGCTCCGTCGTCTCGTTTGTGGCACCTAATTCCGGGAACAGCTCCATCAGGCATAGATCCAGTAGATTGTATACCAGCTGAAAAAAAAATTTTCCCGGGTCAAAAATAAATTATTTTGTATACATATCGATTTTTATGTGATTTTAAATTTATTATTACAGAAAAATTGATAATAAGAGTGCTATTTGAGCAAGAAACTATGACGTCATCTGCCTGTAATTCATACAAATCCCATAGAGAATGTACGTTTTGACGTTTAGAAAAAAGTATCTGATTTGACTTGTTGGAAAATAGCGGTATGACATTGAAAAAAAAATAGTTTGAGGACAAAGATTTGTCTTGTAATGCACATTTTCATTCATTGGACGACCTCCGTGGCGTAGTGGTCACCATGCTAGTCGGCCACCCAGAGGTTCCGGGTTCGATCCCCGGTCAGGGCAAGTTGGAAAATGGCTTTTTTCAAATTGTCCTGGGTCTTGGGTGTTTATCTATATATGTATTTGTTATAAAATATAGTATCGTTGAGTTAGTATCCCATAACACAAGTCTCGAACTTACTTTGGGGCTAGCTCAATCAGTGTAATTTGTCCCTATATATTTATTTATTTATTATTTATATATTTCACGGTTGCGTACCCAAAGGGTAAAACCGGGACCCTATGATTAAGACTCCGCTGTCCGTCTGTCTGTCACCAGGCTGTATCTCATAAACCTTGATAGCTAGACAGTTGAAATTTTCACAGATGGTGTATTTCTGTTGCGGCTATAACAACAAATACTCACACTTGGCCGGTTTTATTTATATTACTAAACAAAATAATTATAACTAGGGTTCTAATAAACACAAGGCTATTTTAAAATTAGGACAAATATTTTAATAGGTGATTCAGTTCAACATTATGAACAACTTTTCCTATGAAAGTATATCGAAAGATGAAAATAATTAGACTCACATATAAATAAATTAGTTGTGTGATGTAGTTACAATGGGGTGCAATTTTTTTTGTATTTCTCAATAAGTTGAGCAAAATTATAAATTTAATCGCCACTTAAAATCGTTTTACTTAAGGGTATACATGATTTAACGGTAGGTAGTTCATAAAATAGTTTGAAAGGTCTTCTGGAGCTATAAGAGTTAAAAAAATTAAATAATATTTCCGTTTTCTTTAAAATAATTGTATGGGGGCAGCACTGGACCCCGAAAAAATCATGTATTTTTACTCAATACTCAATATTTTATTGCAAACCATTTAATGCAAAGTACATTAGATGTTACCAATACAATTGTATTGGTAACATCTAATGTACTTATGGACCCTGTATAGATCATTTATGGACCCTGTAGGGCACAGCAATTTGGTGAGATAAGAGGAGGTCGCACTCAAACATTAAAAATAAGGTTGAAATCAATGTTTGTTGTTGTGAAACATTTTTAGTATTTAAATTTATGATAAAATTATGTATATTGTCGTATGTTCTAAGTTTATTTTAATAGGGAATTATGTCATTTAGGTGTTTATTAAAAAGATTAAAAATAAATTATTTGGATTAACTTAATTAGTTACCTATTTTAATTAAATAAATTAAATTTGATTAATTTTATTATTTATTTAATTATTACATTGTATTATTAAGTTATAAAAAAAAGAATTATATTTCTTTTACAATTTTCAATTTTGTCGTTCAGGAATTCATTTATATTATAATAGGCTTTGTTTGTAAGAATCTTTTTTAAATTTTTAAAGAATATTTTGTCATTTATTTCTTCCGTCATGGATTTTGGCAATTTATTGTAGATTTCTATAGACATAATTAAAGTTCTCTTAGAATCAAGTTCTAGGCGGGTCGCCGGCCTTAGCAATTTGTTTTTGTGTCGTTTTGGGTATCTAGTTTTTAGGTAGTCCTTATAGTGCAGTGCAACGTAGTGGGACACCAATTCGCTTGTCAAGTTTTTTGAAAAAAGATCTAATTCGCAAACTTTTTCAAGGAATAGCCTCTAGGAGAAGCTTTCTCTAATCAGATTTTAAAATAAGGTCTTAGTTATTAAGATATTTGCTGTGTGTCGTCACTTCCTGTGCAAATTTTAAAATGATATAAAAAAATCCTGATAACACGTAGAATTTTTTTATTCAAATTACCTTCCTAAAATGGTCTATATTTTCTCTTAAAACCAACTACAAAAATTTTAATTATTTAGTTGACAAGCCAATTCAGGCTAGAAAGTAAATAAAAATAACATTGTTGTTTCAAAAATACCTGTTTGTTATAGTGAGGTTTCTGTATTAGCGTAAAAGCCGCTTGCACCGCCTCCGGCAGCCCCGCGCCCAGCAGGAGTGTCGCCGCCGCGGGCACGCGCCGCTGCAGCTGCGAGCTGGCCTGAGCTCGCTGCTGCCGCGACTCAGCGCGGGGGACGGACGATTTCTTGCCGAACAACAGGTCTGCAGTACACAATATATAAAGCGTGGTACGCTACGGAGGTCGTCATATGTTTGTCGGATAAATCCGACGTTCGCGGTGAAAGGGTAACAACAGTAGGGAGCACCTTAAAGGCTAAGACAAACAAGCGACAGTGCCCAGCCCGCTCAAGTTTCACACGACGGTCACTACTGTCACGAACTTACGCGCGAATAAGTTGATTCTTACTCTTTTTTACCCCATTACGCCAGATATTTTTTGAATGTATGACGTATTTATGTCTATTTCTTTAGCAAGCTTTGTAGCAGTAAAAAAAAATCAAATAGTAGATTGTACTACAAGGGGATAAGGTAATGTCGCGAACGAGATAGACGCAGAATGTTCGCGAGCAAGTATCGCGTAGAATACATCGGCATGGCGCAAGCGAAACTAGGCCTTATGTGTTTATAGCATAAAGTCTAGAATTGTTTGGCCGGTTGCACTTACACACACGTACCGGCGCCTCGATGTTTCCCGGCATCGAAATACATTCTTCAAGTATGGGGAATATTCGAGAATAATGTAGACCTCTGTACCGGCGCATATATAAAGACGACCGAGTGCGCGCCACGGCAGTTCATTCCGAGCTACGAGAGCGATCACTTCGAGCGAACCAATGCGAAGGAAGCCTACTCTAGTGCGAAAAAGTAGAAGTACCTGCGACAACCTCGGCGAGATACCTGGAACTCAGCTGCTACGTGACTTGGACTAGTACATCAAGAAGGCCATCTTCACGTGTCAAATTAGGGTCCCGTAGTGAATAAAGACCCTCATACGAAATTTGGCGTTTTTCTCCAAATCTCGAACCCCAGTTTCGTAACAGTAATATTTTGACGGCGAGAGCGCTACTTTGAATCCAGAGCGAAACGAAGGATTCATCTGTGGAATCCTGAGTGTAGCGAGGGATTCATGTATGTCGCCCGAGATAAAAATATTACAGTACCCGAGTAGCACACTTTACTTTTCATCTCCATCTATGAGAAAAACTAGCACATACAAAACAGAATATAAAAACAGTAGAACACCTACATTACCTAATCAGAATTCAATCAACAATTTAATACTAACCTTTGTTTGGTGTCGTTTTCATACAATAAATACTAAGAAATATTTTTTCGAAGACCACCAACTTAAGATAAAATGTTCACTCACAGCTTTGTTTGCGGGGTCCTCCATATCTTTTTATTTTATAAGTAAACTTGATAACTATTCACTATTGGCTTAAAATCACGAAAAAGTATTCACATTTACACAGATAATTACATTTCAATACAAATAACCTAGAACTTCTGTAATTATACGAATCAAAGAAAAAAATTGCGCGTTTTTAATTATACTTATTTCTTTTTCCGAAGCGAAGAACATAAAAATGTTAACCTACATTCATCCATGTTGACGACGATATGTATTCTAAATTTAAAAACCGCGACGTCTGTACCAACTTATTATTTTTTATTTTAAAATATATATTTTTTTTTTGTTTTTGCTGGACTGCCAACATTATTTTTGATTCGACATAGATTACACTCGTGTTCAGTTTTCAATTGGTTTTAATCCCTAGAGATCTCCTTTTTACTTTTTAGTCCCGAGAGAATAACCAGTAACATTAGCTCCAAATGTTTTGGGATGAAAACATCGTTTTTCGAGTAGATGAGATGAAAAATCATTTATTTATCTTTTCAACTTTGTATCACTTGATCATTGTCAATCGTCCGATCAATTACTTAGCTTACTGCCGCCTCCAGCTAGCGGATTTTTTTCGCAAAATTAAGTTATTTTATATTCAATACCTATCGAGTGGGGTATCAAAATTAACGATTTTTGATACGTACTGTGTCCCAATCGTATGAAATGCGCCAATCTCCTCTCGTTCAGCCAGTCCCTCAGACGGTGATCCAGCCAGCCGCAGAACACGGCATCAGCTCGAGACGAACACCTTGAAAGTATGCAGCCCAGCGCGTGCGAGAACGCACTGCGAGCTAATACCACTCGAATCACTGGAAAATAGGGAAATAGTAGGTATACACTGAAGTTAAATAAATCAAATCAAATCAAGTTAGAGAGATAAAGTGTCTCAGATAGCAAGAATTAACCACCCAAGTTGGAATTAACCACCCAAGTCGCAAGGCGAGTGTTATGTATGCGATATGAGGGCGTAATTTACGTCACGCGGGATCACGCCACGTGTTAATTCTAAGTTGTGTATCTCTTACTCTGTCACAAACATTATATGCGACAAAGTTGGCAGAATGCGAAGTGTGATGCCCTGTCTTTGTTGACGCAGATTACGCCCTGCAAGTTAAAGTATTTTTGAAGTGAATACTTCTTTAGCGGCGTTGTACACTTTTTTTGTAATGGGTAATAAATGTTAAACTCGCGTCAGGGCGTCAGGGCGTCAGGACACGTGACCTGATCAAAAATTCGTAAGACGGATGAAGAGAAGACAGCCGGCGCGGCGCGGCGTAGGGGAGGAAGTATCCCTCTCTTTTTCTACGGCGCGGCGAAAATGTATGCCTGCGACTGCTATTTCGTTTAGGCGGCGCAGGGCGCTTGCGCGAATGTTCGTTTGTGTTTATGTTACAGCCTGCCACGCGCATCCACGGAAATGCACAACGTTAATATTAAAGTTTTCACTTCTGCCGGCACTCCCGGAGTGCAACCAGTCGTTTTTTTTTCGTATTAGGAATTTATCTCCTTTTAAGTCTTTTTTTAATTATTTTTAGTGCAGAAGCTACGAACAACAGGCTAGAAGACTTGAAATGGTCCTATGACTTGGGTTCTCTGTCGGAAAGCACATGGCGAAAAAACAACATATACTCACATATATACATGAAGCACTGCGAGAACCCCTTCAGCACAGTCTGATGAGTGAGATCCCTGCTCTGGCAGTCGGGCTGGCACGCCCAGTTGTCCCCGAACACACTGTTCCGTATATCCCTGGCATTTCTCGGCCGCTGCGTGAACGCCTCTAGCTCCGCGTCTTCACTAACTTCTATGCCTTCTTCTACTTCTCGGCCCGTGCCTTGTTTGCTAGAAAAAATAAGATTTTTGAAAAAAAAAATTAGATTTTTGTGCAAGCCTTTAATGTGAGGCCAAAGTACTTATTACGACAAATGAAATAAGCCCAAACTCGATGGAGTTGCGTCGTTTCATTACCGAGTTCCATCGACCACCTTCCGTCTCCATGATCAGATGCCAGACATTAATAATAATAATTCGGGACGTGAAAAAGGCGTCGGAAATGACGACCCCATTGCCCACTGGATCCCCAGTGCAATCAGTCAACGCAGGGCAGCTTGTGGCGAGCTGATGGTGAGTGGCGACACCACGTACCCTACCTCCAGAGGGACCATACACACATGCGCTTACACACACACACATACACACAGTTACACACCCCCTGCCTCTGTCTTGCCTTAACTGGCCGACCAGAGTGGAGTCGCAAGAGCAGAACATACGTTCCAGGGTGGAAGTGTATTACACGTAATGGCGTAATAAAGGGGAAACCCGCTCTCGGGGGTAAGCCCCGTGATGGTAAACCCGGAGCCGCACCTCTCGACACCCTCAGCTGCTCACATTGTGTTGCGCCCTGGCCACATTTTGGTGGCTAGGGTGCCCACAGGCAGTGTAGCCAACGAACAGCAAGTCACCAGGCTAAAATTTTTGTGAGAGATTTTTAGGTAGATGTCCATATCTCACGCCATAACCCGTTTATCCGGTCCACTAATATCCCATCCACGTAGCCCAAACCAAGTAAATTCCTCCCTGGCAATAGTTCGGCAACTATGGAGGACTGTCCGTGGTGCATCTCAATGGTACATCAAGGGATAGACCTCCATAGATGCAGCCATCTCACTTTTTAGATAAAAAGGTACTAAACATGTTGTTTTTGGCCCCATGAACGCCTCAAAGGGCCGGGTCCCCATGGACCCGTGGCTGAAAAACGTACCAACATAATAATAATAAAACTCTTTATTGCACCAAGAATACACTATGGTAATTAAAATACACAAAAAAATTGTCTACCATAAAGTGCTTATCTAGACAGATCAAACGAGGCCTAGTTAATGAGGTTATAATAGTTTAATTACTGAGTTCTGCCGAATATGTCCCGGCTCCATCACGGCTCCAACAGCTCTTTGACTCCATATGTATTTTTTTAGCTTAACAGGTTGAAAATTTAATTGCAAGGTTTGACCATAACAAATTCATACATAGTTACATACAAGATACATCGCAAGTTAAATAAAAGTTTGTAAAAACCATTTATTGAGGACATTTAGTTAAGGTGCAGAAAGAAAATTTCGGAACAGAGGTACCGGGTTAGATCCCCGGTCAGGGCAAGTTAGAAAATGGCCTTTTTCAAATTGTCCTGGGGATCTTAGATGTTTTTCTATATATTTATTTGTTATAATATATACTATATTTAATAACATGAAATATACTATATTTTATAACACGTTGAGTAAGTATCCAATAACACAAGTCTCAATCTTACTTTGGGGCTAGCTCAATCAGTGTTACTAGTCCCTATAAAGGGGTAGGCAGAGCCTAGGGCCCTTACAACTTCGCTGTTAGCAAATAAAGAACGATGGTAAAATAATTGATTTGTTTAGACTTATGAGACCAGTTTGAATGATTTGTCTATACTTACTGAGCCTGACACCGCTCCAGATCCGTGGAGAACCGCAGATTCCTCAGGAAGCTCTCCAAATGCTGTTCCTTTTCTTTCTTCAACTTATACGTTGCGGACTGGTACAGGAACAGTTTAAATGATTGGTCTTTACTTACAGCGCCTGATACCGCTCCAGATTCGTGGAGAACCGCAGATTCCTCAGGAAGCTCTCCAAATGCTGTTCCTTTTCTTTCTTCAACTTATACGTTGCGGACTGGTACAGGAACAGTTTAAATGATTGGTCTTTACTTACAGCGCCTGATACCGCTCCAGATTCGTGGAGAACCGCAGATTCCTCAGGAAGCTCTCCAAATGCTGTCCCTTTTCTTTCTTCAACTTATACGTTGCGGACTGGTACAGGAACAGTTTAAATGATTGGTCTTTACTTACAGCGCCTGACACCGCTCCAGATCCGTGGAGAACCGCAGATTCCTCAGGAAGCTCTCCAAATGCTGTTCCTTTTCTTTCTTCAGCTTATACGTCGCGGACTGGTACAGGAACTGTTTAAATGATTGGTCTTTACTTACAGAGCCTAATACCGCTCCAGATCCGTGGAGAACATCAGATTCCTTAGGAAGCTCTCCAAATGCTGTCCCTTTTTCTTCAGATTACACGTCGCGGACTGGTACAGCAACAGTTAAAATGATTTGAGAGCCTGATACCGCTCCAGATCTGTAGAGAACCGTATATTCCTCAGCAAGCTCTCCAAATGCTGTCCCTTTTCCTTCTTTAGCTTAAATGTAACCGAATGGTACAGGAACAGTTTAAATCATTTGTCCATACTTACAGAGCCTGATACCGCTCTAAATCCGTGGAGAACAGCAGATTCCTCAGGAAGCTCTCCAAATGCTGTCCCTTTTCTTTCTTCAGCTTATACGTCACTGACTGGTACAGGTTGGCTAAGTCAGTGCTGTTAGCGTTGAGGGTCGAGGCCTGCACCACGGTGGAGAAGTCGCCGTCCACCGTGAGGAACAGGTGGAGAAGCTCGCTGGTCTGGAGAAGGCTCTTTTGGAGAAGACGCTGCAGAAAGTCCTCGTACTTGTAGCGGAGGGTCTCTAGAGGGCTGTTGTCTCTGGAATTTATATAAATACTGACATTTATCTTAGATCACTTCGTGCCATAATGATTAAGGGGGCATTCATACATTACGTTAATCATTAGGGGGGTGTAGGAGGCAAACCTCACGATATCGCCTCATGGGTGGAGCTCGAAAACTCGCCTAAATCACCTCAAGTAATTAATGGACGCTCCTTAAGGAATACGGTATTTGGCGCATTTTTTATTAAGATGTTTTTATTTATAAGTAAAACTGTCAAGTAACAGAAAAAGGCGTATCATTACGTGGTTGAAAATTACAAAATGTTCAATTTAAGGTTTTCTCTCATAATAGTTCCAACCTTACTGAATTCATACCTTCTGGAAGGCAAGGGCAGGTCCAACAGGATCTTGTCTCCATGGAACTCGTGCAGCTTGCTCCGCAGCAAGTGGAAGTCGTGCTCGTTCCTCTCCACCGTCCAGAAGTTGGCGTCCAAACTCTCCACCACGCGGTGCACGGCCACCGTGAACACGCGGACCGTGCCTCGTCGGGGAGGGAATTGCTAAGAACATAATTTATCATCATCGTCCGAGCGGATTTTCCCGGTTGCATCCCCACAGTAACGCTTCAGAGCCCGGGGTTCGCTACCTAAAGGAGATTTGACGAGGTTACTGGTTTTTACACAGAGCAACTGCCATGTGACCTCCGCGACCCAAGGGTAAACCGAAATCAATCCTTGGATAGCTTTATTGAAGATTAAACGCTAGATGGCGTTCGGAACCCACAGTTTATACGAGCCTTTCGAAACACGGAATCTTTCTTTTCGGATAATCAGGTGATTCAAGCCTGCAATATCCTAACCAGACTGGAAACAACTTTTCACAAAGTATGCTTCCTAGCGAGTCAAAACTTAATTGGCAGGCGACGTGTGCGTATGCGGAAGTTTAGACTCATTTTATAATTAACACATTTATCATTATTATGACGTTCACTTGTTTTCTCCATTATTTCTGATTGCAAATGTTACAGTGAAAAACTGAACCGCACTTAATACACAATTGATATTCAAAACTCCCGCATACGCATACGTCGCTTGCCAATTATGTTTTGAATCGCTAGTTAACTTCTTACAACTTGACAAAACTTGCATAATAATTGGCCAAGTGCGTGTCGGGCCACGCGCAGTGTAGGGTTCCGAAGTAACGAATGTCAACTTTGGGTTTATGCCAGTGAAAATGCCTAAAAACGAATTTTCTATTGAATTTGTACGAAATTTTATTTTTCCGAGTACATTTTATAAGTTGATCGCCTATAACTTTTTAATTTGTAAACCCTACTTAGCTCTGATAGTTTTCCTTTAAAGTTCGGTATATATACTATAGCTGTGATTTTTTTCACGTGTCCATATATAACCGTTTAGCAGATAGATGGGGGGGGGACTTGACTCTAACAAAAATGTTCACTTCGAAAACAAATATTTCAAAAACGGATCGCTAAATTGAAAAACGGTGTTTTAAAGCTTGTAATATTTTTGAAAGACCTATTCAACGATACCGCACATGCTTCGCTTAATCGAGAAAAAAAAATTGTCTTTTCACTTTACTTGTATGGGAGCTACCCTAAAAAAAAATTATTATCTGTATTTTATTTTACCACTTTTTCCACATAATTAATATACATATCCATGCCAAATTACAGCTTTCTAGTACTTATAGTCGCTGAGTAAAACCGCGGACGGACAGACAGACAGACATGGCGAAACTATAAAGGTTCCTTGTTTACTACGGAACCCTAAAAATGAACAGCACTACATGCTCTTTGTTACGCAATATAAGATAACATTGTACCGAGTCTACAACACGGTTCAAAATTCGTCCAGTCGAATGCCATCAAATCGAATATTGTTTATCGTTGATTATTCAAAGTTTATTTGTAGGTTTACATATTTGTTGACATAAAAAAAATTATAAGAACGTATTTACGATAATAGATATAAAGATAGCGCACAGGTGTTTATATGGTTTTTGGTAAAAATTGATATATATGCATGCGTATGTTCCACCAATTCGACCCTTTTGTAACTTTTACATGTTATAACTAACTAATTAACAAATAAGATATATATTTTTTTGTTAGGTGTCACTTTAGGGAAAACCACCCCCAAAAATATACTTCTCGTTTTTTACAGTTTGTAATATTGCAAAAATTCTAAAAAAAATATACAATAATTAGCTTATCGATAGTAATGTATGGTTTCAATTTCAAAAGATTCAAAAGATTCAAATGTTTTTTCAGTAATTAGACCTTTACAGGCACTTTTACACGTCAATAAGTATAATTTATGTTACGTGTAAAGTATATTAAAATTTAATTTATTTTTAAAGAAAAGCTACCGATACCAGCGCTTCGTAACGACCACTGCTGAGAAGAAACGCCGAAAGAAACTCATTTTCACAGTATTGGTCGCCTACTCGCCAGAAGGGCTTTGTCATATTATTATAATTGTCTTTTAATTAATAAATACTTCTAATATAATACAATGTTGACACATTATAACATGTAATGCTTGCGAACAAGTAAACAAACATAAATTGCGTAATAAAAAATATTAAGTAGTCAAAAAAAGCGAAGCCGAGCTGACCAGTGCCTCCCGGCAGCACCCGTTCACGAGTTGACGCATGGATCAGCCATCGTTAAACTCAACCATATTAGAGGGAATCCAACGACCCGACCAGCGACGCCACCACCGGATTGGACATTTTAGTGAGCATGAAAAACCCGAACTCGCAGACCTTGTCAAGAGAAAATATTAATTATATGTTGGTCACTTATTGATCGCAGAGCATTTACATGTTTTTACAGTAAGCTTATTATGGTAACAGAAAATGCAGCTATTTATGTTTCATGTGTGGAGTGTAATGGAAAATGTTTAGGAAGTATCCACGCGTTTTTATCTCTTAAATAATCATCGATAGTATAGTACGCATTGTTCAATAAAACTTTTTTAACATGTGTTTTAAATTTTGCCATTGGTAGGTTAACGATCTCTTCGGGAAGTTTATTAAATAATGTTATACCTAGACCTAAGAGTGACTTTCTAGTTTTAGCAAGTCGAAATTTAGGCGTATGAAGCTGATTCATGAAGATATATTGAATAGGTACCGAGAAAAAAAAATTTTCGGTCGTCACCCCCATTTTTCCCTTACTATAGGGCAGTCTTTCCCAAAGTGGGCGATAACGCCCCCTTGTGGGCGCTGGAGGCTTTAAGGGGGGCGGTAACGGGCCCAGAATAAAGTTGGGGGGCGCTGATGTGATTTAAGCAATAAGTGATTTATAACTTCAGCTATTTCATATTTTAAAATTCACTGAAATTAAAATCCTCTTACTACACAACATCCATATAAACGAAATATAAACGAAAAATGTAATTAATATTTATTATTTTAATGCGTTCACAACGCTATTTATATCGTTAAAGGAATCAAACACTGAAAAAATTTCTTGTTTTAAAGTTTCGCAGGTGAGGTCCCCACTTCCGATACTCTTTATTATTGTAAAATTGTATTATTATTGCTATTTTTTTATTTAAAATTAACAATGTAGATTATTGTTATTTTTTATAAAAGATACTCTAATGTACTGGTGTATGTATTATTATTGCTCTCTCTTGTAAAAAAGTCTAGTTTAGAATATAGGTTGAATTAAACTACAGGCAAGACAAATATGTGATTCAGGTTTTTATGGTGAAAAATAATGGGGGGCGCTACAAAATAACAAATTTTTAAAGTGGGCGTTTGACATAATAAGTTTGGGAACCTCTGCTATAGGGGTTAGGGTGTGAGATTAAGTGTATGGCTATTATAGATGAAACACAATAAAAACAAGGTAAAAATCCCTCATCAGACGCGAGATCAGTTTTCATATGCTTAACCGGCTAGACCCTTTATAACTTTTAAACATAACACACTCACCATTCTAGTCTCCACATTAGTCAGCACCACCTTATAGTTACTCAAGTCATGTTCTCTAGTGTGGAACTCGTCAGCCGATAGCGCATCCAAATAATTAAGTATGTCCATTTTTTCGCTTCCATCGCCTTCTGTGTCGGGGTTGATGAAACAGTCCAAGACTTGACCGTCAATGGACTCGGTCCGTAGAGGAATAGGTCTGAAAAATTATAAACAGATATAGATAGAGCAAGTTAATTAACCCTTTCACCGCGAGACTTTATATCAGTTGTCGTGCCCCCAGCGCGACGGGTAGTAAATCTAAACTTAATGCCTACAATCAAAAAGGGATGTGGATACTTACGAGGCATTTCACATTTGGTTGGCAGTCTCGCTCGCATATACAAACATTTATAAGATTTAAAAAGAATGTGTTGCATTAACATTTTTTGAAAATTGTTGCATTAACATTCAATATAATTATATGTTAGATATTTCAGACATGTTTTTTTATTGTTCATTTGTGTGTGTGTTGAGAGTAAGAAAAAATTAAATTTTTGATGACCTAATTATCGATGTAGTCCATGTCTACACAATATACAAACATGTCTAAAATATATCTAATATAATTATATTGAATATTAATGAAACACTTTTCTACAAATGAGACACATTTTTTAATAATCTATAATAATGTTTGATTGTGCGAGACAATTGCGTGCGTTTGATCGAGACAGCTAACCAAATGTGAAATGCTTCTTATGTTATGTGCAATACGAGCATTTTTTGTCGGAAATATCCGCGGTATGATCACGACAATGTTTGTCGGATAAATCCGACGTTTGCGGTGAAAGGGTTAAAATATATATTACTAGCTGCGCAACATCATTCGCGTAAAATTGAAAAATGACCACAACTTTTATCCTGATATCAGATTTCAATGAAACAAAGCCTATATGTTAAACTATATGAAAACCGCGTAAATATCCATTCAGTAGTTTCAAAGATTAGCGTGAACAAACATGCAGACAAACAGAAAAATAAAAAATCTTTTTTTGTGTTTAGTTACTCTCTTCTTGTCACCCACACCAATATTATTAATTTTTTTAATTGTGCTGAGACGCAATTTTTTTATGTTTTATTATATATATGATATACGTGCAATGATCGGAGCAGTCAGATTGTTTTGGGGTCAATAAACTGAAACGTATATATTAATATAGACATGCCTCCGGGATTCCGGGATTTTACATGTAGGATGAAAAATATATCAAGCAAGATTTTTTTACACTTTCAACATCATTTTAACTGTGTAACTGGCCTCCTTAAGCGAAAAAAAAATGATGGCAAGGCAAAACTTACAGAAAAAAGAAAGAGTAACAGGAAAGAATACAAAAGACACACTGCGCCGACTCCAAATAAATAGAGAAAATGGAACCCGAAACGAAATCCCGGAAAAAAGGCGTGTTATCCATGTAGTGATTTCTATGACAGTACATGAATGATACAAGTACATAAAATCAATCTACCTACTCTGATCACTGGTGATGTATGATAAGTTCAGCTTCCGTAGCATGGTACCGTTGATAAACCAAGATAAAGTTTATAACGGCGACGGACTAGTGCCATCTCGCTCGTTATTATTACATAGCGCGAGATAGCGATAGATGATAGCGCTCGATAAAGGCTGTCGCTGGTGCCATGCTATGGGCAGCAATATAAAATAATACTGAAGAAACGATATAGAAAAAACAAATATTTTAAGAACCTTTTTATCATTTTAACTTGTTTCTGATATCCGGTGGGTAATCTAGGACCCAGAAGCATTTTGTAGAACTGAAAAAAAAAACATAAAAAATGAATTTCTACATTTCATAAAACGCCCCTTGTGCTTTTACACTTTACATATTTTTTAAAATTAAATTTTGTATGTTATATAAAATCATGATAAATGGATTTTTTACCTCTTCACTATGCAAAAATCGTGGCAGCATTATTTTCTCTAATATGGCATGCGACTGTCTCGCCGCTTCGTATAACGCTCGACTCGTTTGTAATCTGTAAAAAGGACGACAAATTCCATACAATACAATATTTAAAAAAATATAATATTATTCCTATCGAAAATTTTTATCCCATCAGGACTTTCAGCCTCCGCCAAAGGCTCCCTTAGTTCAGTCAGCACCTCCGTCCGCAGCGGCAGCCCTGAGCGTGTACTGCGCCAAAATGTCCGCTTTCCTATGCAGGGCTGCCACCTCCGCGGCAGTTTTTTTGTTATTAGCCAAAATAATTTCCATCCATTGATGAATCCCTGCAGTGTCCTGAGCGTTACTCACTTTTTGATCCCATTAGGACTCCCAGCCTCCACAAAAAGTTTTCTCAGTTCAGTCATCAGTTTCGTCCGCAGTGGAAACCCTGAGAGCGTGTACTGCGACAACATGTCCGCCTCCCTCTGCAGGGCTGCCATCTCCGCGGCGCAAGGGCGATTTATAAAAAAAATCTATCCACTGATGAATCCCTGCAGTGTCTTGGGCGTTACTCACTTTTTGATCCCATCAGGACTTTCAACCTCAGCCAAGAGCTCCCTCAGTTCAGTCAGCACCTCCGGCCGCAGTGGTAACCCTGCGAGCGTGTACTGCGCCAACATGTCCGCCTCCCTCTGCAGGGTGATTTATAAAAAAAATCTATCCACTGATGAATCCCTGCAGTGTCTTGGGCGTTACTCACTTTTTGATCCCATCAGGACTTTCAGCCTCAGCCAAGAGCTCCCTCAGTTCAGTCAGCACCTCCGGCCGCAGTGGTAACCCTGCGAGCGTGTACTGCGCCAACATGTCCGCCTCCCTCTGCAGGGTGATTTATAAAAAAAATCTATCCACTGATGAATCCCTGCAGTGTCTTGGGCGTTACTCACTTTTTGATCCCATCAGGACTTTCAGCCTCAGCCAAGAGCTCCCTCAGTTCAGTCAGCACCTCCGGCCGCAGTGGTAACCCTGCGAGCATGTACTGCGCCAACATGTCCGCCTCCCTCTTCAGGGTGATTTATAAAAAAAATCTATCCACTGATGAATCCCTGCAGTGTCTTGGGCGTTACTCACTTTTTGATCCCATCAGGACTTTCAGCCTCAGCCAAGAGCTCCCTCAGTTCAGTCAGCACCTCCGGCCGCAGTGGTAACCCTGCGAGCGTGTACTGCGCCAACATGTCCGCTTCCCTCTGCAGGGTGATTTATAAAAAAAATCTATCCACTGATGAATCCCTGCAGTGTCTTGGGCGTCACTCACTTTTTGATCCCATCAGGACTTTCAGCCTCAGCCAAGAGCTCCCTCAGTTCAGTCAGCACCTCCGGCCGCAGTGGTAACCCTGCGAGCGTGTACTGCGCCAACATGTCCGCCTCCCTCTGCAGGGTGATTTATAAAAAAAATCTATCCACTGATGAATCCCTGCAGTGTCTTGGGCGTTACTCACTTTTTGATCCCATCAGGACTTTCAGCCTCAGCCAAGAGCTCCCTCAGTTCAGTCAGCACCTCCGGCCGCAGTGGTAACCCTGCGAGCGTGTACTGCGCCAACATGTCCGCCTCCCTCTGCAGGGTGATTTATAAAAAAAATCTATCCACTGATGAATCCCTGCAGTGTCTTGGGCGTTACTCACTTTTTGATCCCATCAGGACTTTCAGCCTCAGCCAAGAGCTCCCTCAGTTCAGTCAGCACCTCCGGCCGCAGTGGTAACCCTGCGAGCGTGTACTGCGCCAACATGTCCGCCTCCCTCTGCAGGGTGATTTATAAAAAAAATCTATCCACTGATGAATCCCTGCAGTGTCTTGGGCGTTACTCACTTTTTGATCCCATCAGGACTTTCAGCCTCAGCCAAGAGCTCCCTCAGTTCAGTCAGCACCTCCGGCCGCAGTGGTAACCCTGCGAGCGTGTACTGCGCCAACATGTCCGCCTCCCTCTGCAGGGCTGCCACCTCCGCGGCGCAAGGCTCAGGGTTTAGCAGCCGCGACTGGAATGACTCTACAAAATATAGCGTCACATATAGATAATATGTTAAAATGTGTTATTATAACGCAGCGATTCACCGAGAACGTCTAATTTATCCGACAAAAAATATCGTGCGTCGGATATATCCGACAACTGATAAAAAGTCTCGCGGTTAAAGGGTTCAAGAACATAATACTTCTAATATGGTACTTGTTATAATAATAAAAAAAGAGGAATTGAAAACTTCCTCTTTTCTTCTCCTTTTTTAGGGTTCCGTAGTAAACAAGGAACCCTTATAGTTTCGCCATGTCTGTCTGTCCGTCCGCGGTTTTACTCAGCGACTATAAGTACTAGAAAGCTGTAATTTGGCATGAATATGTATATCAATTAGGCGAAAAACGATAAAATAAAATATTGAAAAAAAAAAAATATTTAGGGTAGCTCCCATACAAGTAAAGTGAAAAGTCAATGTTTTTTTCTCGACTAACCTTTCATGTTGGGTATCGTTGAATAGGTCTTTTAAAAATATTGTTAGTTTGTGAACACCGTTTTATGAATTTCTGAAAACGCTGAAATATTTGCTTTTAAAGTGAAAAAAATTGTTAAAGTCAAGTGTCCCCCCCCCCTCTATCTGCTAAACGGTTATGTATGGACACGTAAAAAATTCCCAGCTATAGAATATATAACGAAATTTAAAGGAAAACTATCAGAGCTAAGTAGGGTATACAAATTAAAAAGTTAGAGGCGATTAACTTATAAAATGTACTCGGAAAAGGAAAATTTTATACAATTACAGCAGAAAATTTGTTTTTAGACGTTTTTAGTGCCATGAACTCAAAGGTGGCGTTCTTAACTACGGAGCCCTACTGCGCGTGGCCCGACACGCACTTAGCCAATTATTTTTAATCGATTAAGATACAAGAGAAGAAAAGACCAAATACGAGACGATTGGAACGTGTAAGGACATAATTATTCCATACCCATTCCATGCATCGCTAGGCCATCCTCATATTTGACCTGGCTAGTGTTTTACCAGCTTTTCTGATATTTAGAAGAATAGGACATAATAATAAGGGGGTAAAAAAAATATGTCTAACTTAAAGATGACAAGTTGATTAGCAAAATAAAAGTAAGCATGCATTTCAGGTCATATGAAAGTAGGTAATCATTTTGATCATGGATAACTGAATCAATGATATTTTCCGGTTTTCAAACGATATTATATCAATAACTGTTTGAGCTACATTATTAAAATTAGTTGTGAAGAGTTTACAAGGAGCTCGAAATGTTTCATATAAATATACAATACACACGGCTGCTGCGTCGCCGGTTCCTTTTTTGAACTTGGCTGTGACACGCTGCCGCGTGTCTAGATAATGATGTAGTAAACTTAATTCTAAAAACTAAGGGTAGCTAAAAGTGTAACAATGTTGCAATAAACCCTATCCTCCATGTCCTTCCATTACATACTTTTCTCCATCATTTCATTCCATCCACCTTTTCAAATTTTATTTTTAAATTCATTTTAAAAATTTTTGACCCATCCTTACCATTCAGACTCATTTCTCCACCACCTCTGATACAAACAACTTGAATTATATAATTTTATCAGTGCTGACAAATAAATGTATTCACCCGTGTCCTGTATCTCTCTTGCTCTACGACTGTTTTGAATCTGCATAATCCGCCATTTTCCAACAAGTCAAATCAGCAACTTTTTTCTAAACGTCAAAACAATCATTTTGTATGGGATTTGTGATACAGGTAGATGACGTCATGGTTTCTGGGAGTCAAATAGCGCATTTACTATCAGCAGTAATAAATCTAAAATCACGTTAAAATGGATATGTTCAAAGACAAGTGACATTATTTTGCGACTTTATGTTTTCATATCAATACAAAAAAATATTATTAACGTAGGTAAATACCCAATTTATGTGGCAGCACACCTCCTAGCTGGGACAGGTGGAGTTCCTACAAAAGAAATATAGCTGTCGTGATAAAGCGCTTACTGATGTCCCTGTAGAACTGCAGCTGCTGCAGCCAGCTGGTGGTCTTCATGTACTGCACGAACGCGTAGAACGTACTCTGCTCTGACTTCAAGTCCATGAATTCTAAGAGCTAAGGGCAGCTAAACAAAAGACTCTTGTCGTGATAAAGTCTTACTGATGTCCCTGTAGAACTGCAGCAGCAGTAGCCAGCTGGTGGTCTTCATTTACTACACGAAAGCGTAGAACGTGACCTGCTCCGAGACTAAGCCGTCCAGGTATATGAATTCTAAGAGCTAAGGGCAGGTAAAAGAAAGACTCTTGTCGTGATAAAGCCTTACTGATGTCCCTGTAGAACTGCAGCAGCGGTAGCCAGCTGGTGGTCTTCATGTACTGCACGAACGCGTAGAACGTGCCCTGCTCCGACATCACGCCGTCCAGGTCCATGCGGAGCAGCCTCGGCCGCGCCGCGTACACTGACTCCGTGTGCCGGACGAAAGTCTCCAGGAATTCTACCTGGGGATAAATAAATAAAATAAACGTTTATTTTCCTCCACAAGTTCCTGCAGAGTAGAATAGGACCACTCCAAGAAGATCGTCTTCTCGAGGATCGTAGTAGAAGCTACTCAAAAAATACAAGCTAATCAATGCTTATAAACATCAATGAGACATCTCCAACCCTGGTCAGCGTGGCGAATGTAAGCCCCTTTAGCTGCTCTGGCCAACTATGACTCTGGTAGTACAGAGGATCGGGCTTCTGCAGTGGAGACTAAAAAGACCTGATGATGATGATTCCTCCACATGGTCACATGATTATACAAAATTCACTTTCAAAGACTAGGATATTGATGTCCCTCGTATTTCCCATGTTTGTCAAGGACTGGTGCCAGAAGTATGTAAGTAAATCTGTTACACAACACAATACGTAAAAGTTTAGTTTCTTTTTCAAACTTGTAGTTTCTCCGATATGCGCACTCGCTAACTCTTTAGAAATTTCGGCAACCTTTAGACCAATTTGGTTCGCGACTTAAGGTAAAACAATAAAAAAAAACTTATAGAGATCTCAGGGTACAACCTTGTAGTATTCCAACTTAAAGATGGCACGATGGCGAGACAGAGTGGTATTTTATAAACATAAACTTAATGCGATCATTTATTGAAATAATAAATGAGTGATAGTTCAAATATTTTCTTTTTATAATACCATGCCTTAATTTAAAAAGAAAATTTGGTAGTTTACTTAATCAAATGCTTTGCTCATAACAAATTAAGTATATATTTACCTTATAATTAGGAGTAGTGGGTAATTGAGCCATAGTTTCGTCCCCGGTCGCTAATATAATGATGGTGTTCAATATATAAGGGTCGGCTAACACATCCGTTATTGACAACAGCACCCAGCCGGCGAATATCTCTCTGATAAGTACGCGGAACACTCTGAAAGTAAAAAAAAAATATAAATTTGTTTTCATGAACTACTACCAACTAAATTGCTATCCTAAAAAAATTGGTACCATTTTCTACTTCCAAGTCTCTACAAGTTATTCTTATAGTTCCGATATGTCCTGTCTGTCTTCGGTATGTACTTGGAAGCTGTACTGTACACTGACGAAATGGTAAAATAAAATATATTTTTAGTTAGCCTCTTTTTTTCGTGCCGATTGGCTTAAATGACACTATATTTTGTCCCTCCAGTGAGTTATCTCCTAGAGGATTGAAAAATAGTGTAGATGTTTTTTTTTTTCACGTGGCTTTGGATAAGTCTTTTGATATCTTGAGGGTTTGCTCAGTCAACCCATTTGCTTGTGAGGATGATATATGAATAACCAGTCAAGTGCGAGTCGGACTCGCGCACGAAGGGTTCCGTACAATTATCTATAAAAAATCACCTTTGTAAAATTACTCTCCTATATTTTACAATTTACTTTATTGTTTTTAGTATTTATTGTTATAGCGGCAAAAGAAATACGTAATCTGTAAAAATTTCAACCGTCTAGCTATCACGGTTCATAAGATACAGCCTGGTGACAGACAGGCGGAGAGACGGACGGACAGCGGAGTGTTAGTAATAGGGCCCCGTTTTTACCCTTTGGGTAAGGAACCCTGAAAACTCACCCGTTGTGCACATCGTCGTCCCGCAGCAAGTACGGCATGATGGCGTCTGTGACACACCGCAGGTACTTCATCTCGGCGTCTCTGTTCGCGACCGCGGGGTGCAGCGGCAGCCCGCGGTCGGTCTCCAGCGCGTGCGAGCTGGCTGTGAAGTGACGCAGTGCGCACGGTAGCAGGCGGTCGGTGATGAGCCGCGCGTAGTCAATCTAGGACACACAATTGAGTTGAGTTTGAAAAAGGAAAAGTTAGAAAGAGTAGGAATGTAAGAGGAGAAACCAAATTGTTGCTCGGTGAGATACGCATTGCTTGTGTTTGAGTTTACACAATCGAACAGTTTTATGCCGATCAGCACTTTTATAAATTAGTCACAAATGACACAATTAAACTCAGTTCGCATCTAACCAGCGGCTGATCGACATACCATTAATAAACACATATTTTTTACCATTTTTAAAATACCATTTATAACCAGAGTGTACGAGTAATGATTGTATTAGTTTTGTTTTTACCAGTTTTATTTCGTGTACAGTTCCAATAAACCTTATTTTACCGTCGTGTTACTAAACTCTATCCGATTTTGGAATTTTAGAATTTGAAATTTTTTGATATATTTTACAACCGGCCACCTGCTTGGCAACGCTCTTTGGGAATGCAGTAACACGAGATGTTTGTGCTTAGTCCCTTAGTCGCCTTTTACGACATCTACAGAAAGAGATCATCATCATAATTTCCGCCGCACAACGTCAGCTGCAAGACATAGGCCTCTCCCAAGGATTTCTAAAATGACCGATCTAGAGCGGCCTACATCCAGTGCTTTTCAGCGAGCTTAGTCAGGTCGTCAGACCACCTTGTGGTGGGGCGGGTGTCCTACGCTTCGTTTGCAAGTACGTGGTCGCCATACGAGAACTTTTTGCCCTATCTGACATCGGACACAGGAAGAGATGGAGTGGCCTTTATTCTAAGCTGGGCATCACACGGAAAAGCAACTAACACACACGTTAAACAAAACTCACCTTGATCGCCCGCTGCAGTAGACGAGCGGACGCGTACCTCAGCTGATACCTCAGCTCATCAACAAAGAACGGCTGCAACGTGATCTTGCTGAACCACGAGCTTATGAACTGCTCCAGTATTGTGTTGTAGAACTGGAAATAATACACATATACTTTTTTTTTCTATCCTGTAGGGTAGGTATTGTGTCATATACATATACTATCACGTCTTAATCTCGAATGAGGCAGACAAAGCGCAGGGCCGCAAGACCCAAAGGTCACTTTAAGCGTGACTGTGGGCGAGAAAGTGGATATAAAAGGATTGGTTCTGATCCACCCTTTGGGTTGCGGTGGTCAGACGGCAGTCGCTCTATGAAAAATCAGTAACCTCGTCAAATTACGGGTTAGGTAGCCGACGCCGGTAGACGACGCTCTGAAGCGTTAACGCTGAGGATGCAATCAGGAATACGTGAGGATGATTATAAAAGGAATCAAAATAAAATAAAAATAGTTTAGGTTTGCCAGCCACCTCGCCTACACATTTCCAAAATATTTTCTAGAGCAGACTCCAAAAAGGGAGTAACATAAGATATTTGTTTATTTATGATTTTGTAAAAGATATATAACTATTTTATTGTAACTTACATTGTAAACTACACAACCGGTTTTGATAATATTTCTAATGGCATCACCCTGGCAAGTGTTTCTTCTTCTACCTTTACAAACTAAAAAGAATTTTCCAAATTTGTCCAAGCGTTTTTAAGTAATCGGAGAACAGCAACCAACCAACCAACCAACCGAGAGAAGACAATCGTCTGTTCCAAAGATGTATTATTGCAGAAAAACCGGTTTTTCGGTCCGGAACCGCGAACTTTAAGAATTTTTTTCTCGAAAACTATCCATATTTGAATAGGGGTTACTTCTAGGCAATTGCTCAGTATAACAAACTACGTCAACCTACGGGGTCAGTTAAAAATGTCCGGTCCGAAGGGTCTTTGAAATACTGTGCGTAGCTGTAGAACTGGGAATTGACCACAAAACAGATTTTGCGCATTTGAAAAAATTCTTCTTTGAAGTCGGTTAAAAACAGAAACTTACTGATTTGACAAAAAAACTAGCCTATTCTTTTTCAACAGACAATATTCAAGTCAAAGTTTCACCTTCTAAAAGGAATTTAACAAACCACTTAAGTGTTTTTGATTGTTTTTTTCACATTAAGTAATGTATGAAGATGAAGTGAATACCTATGAAGGCCTCGTTATAAATTTTGATGGATTAAGAGGCCACATTCACTGTTTAATAACGTGATTAACGCACGTTATTTCATACAAATAATAGGCCATTAAGATATGGCAACAGCGCTTGAATACGCGTCAAAGGACAAACGTACATTAATTTGTTTGTGCTGCCTTTTGTTTAGCCGTGAGACTAGAGCAGAGGTTCCCAAACTTATTTTGTCAAACGCCCACTTTAAAAATCAGTTATTTTGTAGCGCCCCCCATTTTTTTCACCATAAAAACCTGAATCACATATTTGTCTTGCCTGTAGTTTAATTCAACCTATATTCTGAACTAGACTTTTTTACAAGAGAGAGCAATAATAATACATACACCAGAAGATTAGAGTATCTTTTATAAAAAAATAACAATAATCAACATTGTTTATTTTAAATAAAAAAATAGCAATAATAATACAATTTTACAATAATAAAGAGTATTGGAAGTGGGGACCTCACCTGCGAAACTTTAAAACACGAAATTTTTTCAGTGTTTGATTCCTTTTACGATATAAATAGCGTTGTGAACGCATTAAAATAATAAATATTAATTACATTTTTAGTTTATATTTGTACAATAAAAAAGGATATAAATATGAACTAATAAATGGATGTTGTGTAGTAAGAGGATTTTAATTTCAGTGAATTTTAAAATATGAAATAGCTGAAGTTATAAATCACTCATTGCTTAAATCACATCAGCGCCCCCCAACTTTATTCTGGGCCCGTTACCGCCCCCCTTAAAGCCTCCAGCGCCCACAAGGGGGCGTTATCGCCCACTTTGGGAAAGACTGGACTAGAGTGTCAATAGTTTAGATTTATAGTAACTTTGTTCACGTACAGTCAAGTACCAAGATATCTGACCAGGCCCTCTACTTATATCTTGAAATTTCTCTTAAACTAAAAATGACATTAACATGAAATTTTTTATTCAGACAGATTTTAATTAAGTCTTTATGAACATACATTTTCATGTTAATATTATTTTTAGTTTTAGAGAAAAATGAAGATATAAGTAGAGGGCCTGGTCTGGTATCTTGGTACTTGACTGTACGAACGTGTATCTACGTAGGTTTACAGAGTTGCATTCAAATCATAAAAATGCTATTATGGTAGGATTCCGTAGTTACGAATGCCGACTAATTAAAAACGCCTTAAACGAATTTTACTGAAATTGTTTGAAATTTTCATTTTCATTGAAAAAGAGGGAAAGCATTCCCCGGGTTTCGAAGCAGCACAGTTGAGGATGCGACCGGGAAGGTGCTCAGATGAAGGTTTACCTAGCCTCAGAACATCTGAGTATTACCTACTTTCACCGCCCTCGGCGTATAATCTACCTACTTATCAGAATCAGCTGGGCTCCGTTTATTAAGACTACTTAATTCTGTTAATTGGATTTGGCACACGTTCGCAAGCTTTACGTGTCACTAACTTTAACCCGCGAATTCGTCCGCGTACAAGTCGAAAATGGGTTCTAATAGGATTTTTCATTGTTTTTTACGTTATTCGTTTTGTTATAATAACGTATAAATTATTGAGTAAAAATGTTTGAAGACTTATAAAATATAACAATCTTTATTATAGTGTAGGGATTTGAAGCCTAGCTGATCCGGCGAACTTTGTTCCTCCCGTTCCTGTTTCTGACTATATAAACCTTCGTTTCCTGTTTTTTTTTTAAATATTTTTTCAACTATTTTTATTATTCTCACCGTTTAAGGGTTGAGCTACATTTGTCAGCACGGGACAGCACTTTTCTATGCTGCTATCCTTTTCTGTCGCTCAGAACCGCATTTGCTAGAGCGAGAGGGAGCGCTGGATCGCTTCAGTATGGCCTAGATAGTAGGTCACCACATTAAATCCCTCTAGGGGATGAATTTTAAAAAATCCTAAAACACGTACTGACTCATGTACCACCGGAGTACCCCTGCGAAGTTTCGAATTAAATGTTCTAACTAATCTTGTTTCTCCATACAAACTTTGGACCTCCGTTTCACCCTCTTATAGGGTGAGTTTTGAAAAATTATTGGAACGAAGTTCCTTACGGCAGGCTTGGAGGAGATAGGGATTTTGCTGCGCGACCGAACTGAAAAAAATGTGATAGTAAAACCGTAAGGATGACCTCGTTAAATAAAACCGTTAAATGAGACGTGCGCAGGCGCGACAGTCGTATACACAAGCGAGTAGTGTATAATACCTTTGAGCACGATTTTTCTTTTGCAAATTGTGTCGATTCTACATTAGCCAAAGGAACTTCGTTCCTACCTGGTGTCCCACGACACCACATTTCTTTTTTTTTCTTAGTGGACCCCTAGACCTCATAAGGAACCTATGTGTCTCTAGACTTAATGGTTTGGTCTATTTGTTAATATGATAGTCAGTCATTCATTCTGTTCCTTCTTTTATATATATAGATTGTAGTAACATTATATTAGGCAAACTTTCTTTATAAACTGACTTAGCCCTTCAAGCGCGTAGGCAGGCAACATCCAACACTGCGTAAATGAGTTTCTTTAGACGTTTCTTCTCAGCAGTGGTCGTTGCAAAATTAAACTTTAGTGTTAGAAGCTTTTCTTTAAAATAATTTAAACATACATAAATAAATCATGTTTAAGAATCCGTACCTAAAGGGTAAAAACAGGACCCTATTACTAAGACTCCACTGTCCGTCTATATATCTGTCACCAGGCTGTATCTCGTGAACCGTGATGGCTAGACAGTTAAAAATTTTCACAGATAATGTATTTCTGTTGCCGCTATAACAACAAATACGAAGAACAGAATAAAATAAACATTTAAGTGGGGCTACGCTCCCATACAACAAACGTGATTTTTTAAATAGATAATGGCATGGAATCCTTCGTGCGCAAATCCGACTCGCGCTTGGCCGGTTACTTTATTAATATAAGTGTGCAAATGTAGCAGTCATCTTATCGCAATTTGTAATTTCCACAACAATACAAGTGAGAACCTTTAAATACCCGATTAGATACACTCAACGACGTCATGGTCATGTCATAGTTATAGCACAAGAGCAGTGTATTACAATTTGCCATACTTCATGACTTATATTTTTTTAAAGATAAAAAGCACAGATGAGCGATGTTTTCACATTCTTATTCTAGAAGAAAGAAGGCTAAATAGTTCAGAAGAAGAATGTGAATACATTCTTTTACTAACAGGATTCGCTTGAGTAATAATGTCCATGTCAAAACCCCGAGGTAGACCCAAGAAGCGCATGAAAGGTAGAGTCGAAGAAGACCTATGGAGGATTGGAAAGTACACAGCGTGGAGAAGCCGAAATGGCAAATAAAAATGGCGCCGAATCGTTGTAGTGACACCCATAAAGGGTTGAGTAAATAATCGTGTAAAGAGGCTTTCATTGTCCATGATTGCTGCGAGAATGGCCTTTGAGGCCCTAGGCTCTGTTTACCCAGTAAGAATAAAGACGTGACTGATATGTATGGACAGGCCCTTATCACTCCCCGTTTGGGTATCGAAAATATACTGAAAGAGATCTCTTGAGATAAGTAGTGCCTTTGTATAACTTTAATTTGATGTATTCTCTGTATAAATTTTCCGTGTACATAAATTAGTAAAATAAATGAAATAAATATACCTACATTATTACTATACGCGCGGCGACCACTTTGAAGGGGAAAATTGGCTTGCAATGTATCTAAAAGAAAAGGTGAGGAATTCTGACGCGAGCTAAATTAAACCGTAGCTCTAACCACATTAAGAAGATATTTCTTTGAATTTCTTTTCTGAGTAAGACTTCTGTACGTGAGATTTAGTAGTTATTGTGTGGTATGGATGAGCATTTTGTAAAACCTATAATATGAATAATAGTGCGATTGAAACATTCCAATCAATGGGAAAAGTAACATTTCATAATTTATTTAACAGTGCTTGCATCACCTACTGTTGGCGTGAAGATTAATGACCTAACATACTACAACTTAAATTATGTAAATTAGTAATGTTGATAATTAGTATTGGAGTCATTGATAATGGAAAAATTTCATTTCAGTTATTCAAATTTCCTTTGAATTAATGACATAATAGGCAGTGTGTCATAAAGGATTCGTTCATACAATGATGAGTTAACTTTTTGTTTTCGTCTCCCCTTATCCCACTTTACATAGGGCCAGGCAGGACTCAGGGCAGCATGTCAATGTCTTCTTCGTAAAAATTAAAAGTCACCACATAAATGCTCTCAATCACCAAACTTCATAGGGAAAAGCTAGAGCGCTGTCATAGGGCCATGGAGAGAAGTATGACGGGTATAAGGAAAGGAGACAAGGCAAGAAGCAGTGCGATAAGGAAAAAGACAAAAGTAGCTGATATCCTTGATCGTATAGACTAACTGAAGTGGGGATAGTCTGTCCACATGATTAGCGACAAGCAACACAAATGAAGTACAGCTGTCTCAGATTGGTACCCCAGAGATGGGAAACTCAACAGAGGTCGTCTAATAACGAGATGGACAGATGACCTGAATCTCACAGCGGGACATCACGCCAGACAGAAAACAGTGGAAAATGCTAGAGGAGGCCCATGCCAAGAGGCACCCTAAATTATGCAATATAATTTAGAAAAAATCTATCTTTTATTTACAGTGCAAACATGTAAATTCAGAATAAAGGGCTTATTATATTAGGTAAAGGCACTAGTCATTGATTACATCCATTTGAAAAATAAACAGATAATACAGGTACTATGTCTGGCGCCGGTTCCGCACCAAAGTCAAAGGTACCTGTTCAATTTTATACCAGTATTACAAGCATTGGATTTTAGATTAATTAATGCAGAAGAACTGATATTAAGAGTGCTATTTGATTCCAAGAAACTATGATATCACAGACAAGTTTCATTCAAATCACATAGAAAAATTTTGATTTGATGTTCATAAAGAAAACTATGTTATGTAACTTTATGGAAACAAGTGGATTAGGTGAACACTGAATACTTACATCTTCTATGGCCTGATCTAGTTGTTTGTGTATTTGGAGCCCTACCCAGGGCTCCGATGCGCTACCTCCATCATGTCTGGGACATTCTTTAGACCCACATGTCACACAGCCCTATTAAACAAATTAAATTACTTAGTGTCAATTGTAAGAAACCAACTTAAGAATGAATAACAACAATCTTAAGGTTTTGGAACGACGTTCCTTTTCTGATGGTAAGGACTAGGCGAAAAAAAGTGTAATTTTTTTCCGTCATGATTTCTTTTTTCAAAGTTAGTTCCAACCGAGTGTTCCACTTTTTTTATCAGTTTCACATGGGAATGAATAATAATTTTTTACTGACTTAGCCACAGTTTTTTAGTACAAATATAATAATAAAATTATCTATCAGGCCCCCTTTGGGATGTGACAGTGTTTTTTAATAATTTGCAGTCACAAGCAAAAGTCCATTCATAGCTTACAAGTTTTAATAGCTTCTTCTTGGCTTCCACATAATTATGTGATTTACACTTTTGCATTTCATTGTACATAATAAATTGAAAATTTCATGTTTTTACCCGATTACGCAGCCAAGAGGAAGGGTAATGATTTTAGCAGTCTATGTATATACGTTTTTATGTCTGTTTCACCATAGCATCCCAATCGCCTATCCAATTTTGACAAATGATTCTTCATTACTATCCAGGTAACAAAAAATTGTAGCCTTTTTTATCCAGGTAAAAAAGGCTACAATTTGGATTTACTTACAAAAAAGTGAGAATAAAAGAATCTTGTTTCGATTTTGAGTGGGGTATCAAATACAAGGTCCTAATTAGCACATTATAAAAATATATACATTGTTAGCTGTAAATAGCTCCCGTGGTCAGTTACTAGTTTTTAAATGTAAATCTTGTTAACTATTGATATGTTAACATGAAGGGTTAATAACCCTGACCATATAAACGCCCATCTTCATATTTCTTTGATAAGCTTTTATAAATAGTAGACTATAATAAAATGACAATTAAATTGCATTTAATTATAGTCTTCCAGATACAGAAAATCTTTCTTCATTGCCTGTGACTTACTTAATAATAAAACAGTTATTTCAAGGTCTACTATAGATTGCTTGGTCACAGCAGTTGTACGAATCGATAAGCTACTTATAAAAACGTCAATACTGCAAAAACCCTAGCTTAGGCAACCATAATAATGGTGTCATTAGTAAAAACAAGCTTCAACTTACTTTGGCGGCGGCTTCCTGTAACTTCTCTTCAGGCGGGTTTCTGACGAAATGGCACTTCAGACGATCAACAAATTTATTTAAATAACTAGAATTTAGCCCATAATAACAAGCCACACATCCCAACCCATAACTAAACACTAAAGTAACAAAGTGAAATCTGAAAAAAACAAATGTAGGTTACTCAGAGAATACGAAAGTAAATTTATGTCTAACGAATTATATTGATACTACACCTGTAAAAGTATAAAACTGTGAGTGATGCAGTTATAACACCGAAGTAAATAATATATTTTTGATTATCAAATTTCTCTGTAAACTTCCTTTGACATCTTTCAGTCATGGTTAGGCGAACCAATAATGACGTTTCGTTTCGTACCTTTTTGCATGACAACTTTGACAGTAGAAATGTTGCCATAAAATTTGTTCTAATAACTACCTACCGATAAGAAATGGATAGAAATGGTCGTCCTCATCCTTTAACTTTATCTACCTCATTCATCTCATCAATAATAATAACATAAGAATAATTTGGGAAATTTCTAACCCAACGGTAGTTTAACTAACAATTCCAACTTATCTTATCCATAATTCTCTAAAACTAAGAATTTATTAAAAACTAATTATTTAAAATCTAAGAATTTATATGATCATAAAGGTCAAAAACCGATTTTAAAAAATTGGTTTAGTTGATCGACATTTACTCATTTAGACTTACTCGGTACTTTTTTATTTATTTGTAATTATTACAGGGCTGGTGCGCATTTTGGCCAAAAGCTGAGCTTGGTTAATCAACGCGGAAATGCCACCAGTCTCTTCCCCACGCAAAACGGGGAAGGTCGATTCCGACCTTATTGCGGAACAGATGTCCTCGTTGGAAGTGAAGTGACACCTCAGCCTCTTGGGCTCAATCTATGAATATTTGTATCTAGTTTAGTTTTTTTTATTAAAAGTTGTTTTGTTATTGTATAGTTTATTTATGGTATTTAAGTTATGAAAAATAAATATAAAGTGATTTGCCAATTAAAGTTTATATATACCATGTATACCTTTTATCAAATGCGATGATGCTAAGTATAATACGGATACTATTAAAGTAATATACACGGTAATTTTTATTGGTTTTGGAGCCGAAGGCCACTTCATAAGGATCGTTAGTAAGACCTAATTAGCTATTCAAAATAGAACTTTAGAAACAAAAAATGTTGACTAAAACCCGAAAGTTAAATCGTGAGATCAATTAGTAACCGCTGTTACTAGAGCTAGATTTCGAGTTAATCGGGGTCACGCGGCAGCTTTGGACGGCCGTAACTAACATCATATAAAATCATTTTCACAACTTTTTTATCTTATGTCATACACAAATTTGGATCACGTATATGGAATTTATTTACCATACGACATTTTTGCCAAAACCTATGAAAGACACATATGAACTATAAAATCTTCTAAATAGTAGAATTGTATAGCACGTGCTAGAATATCGTTCAGAAACTAAAATAGTGTTGTTGTTAAGTCATGCGATTTCTAAACGGATAACTTCTTACGAAACAGGGTGACCAACTTGAGGCATTTTACCGAAATTCAAGAAAATTAAATCACTTCCTTGTAAAACATTACCTATTTAAAAAGTGGCATTCATGGGGTATTCATGGTTATTGGTATTTGAGGTGAAAGCGTAAAGCAAAGCTAACCGAGCTTACACAAGCTAAAGAGCTAAGGAGCTAAGGAGTTTCAAAAAAGTAAATAGTGGATCAATTCTACGAATATTATAAAACTTTGTATGGATGTTTGGAAATATATACAATGTACTTTTTTATTAAGTACAAATATTTTAAGGTGTGATTCAGATCATCGTTTCAAATGTGTACCGAAATATAAAAAAGATTTTGTTCTCAAACAAATCGAAGAGTCACTCACGTGGTATTGTTACTATTAAAATGTATTTTCATTTCAATGCACATTAATAATCAATGCAATAGAGGTGGCCCAATTCTGGTCCACTAAAATATAAACATACCAATGACACGAAAAGAAGAAGAAGATGCGCATTTATTGGGAAAAGTTTAAAATGATGGACTGAATTGCCGTTTAATATATATATTGTATTGTACTTAATAAAAAGGACATTGTTTAATATAAAGTACGAATTGGAATGAAATTTGGCATGTAGGCAGCTTTTTACTTGGATTAACACATATTAGGTAAGGTATTTATATCCTGAAAAAGTTTAAAAACGACTAGTTGAATATTAATGTACTGAGCTGAGTAAGTAAGTAAATATTATGCACTGTTGGCACTGTAGCTGTTGCATAATTAATGACGCATTTTGCAATGGAAGAAAGGTTAGATGAGTGATAATGATAAATTATCATTTTATTTCTTGTGAAAGAATCAAGAACTAATTATTTATTCAGTACGTATGTAAATAAATTTACGTGTAAAGTTTATTTATATATACTGCCTTTTTGTTCCTAACTTTGCATATAACCTGCGTTGCAGCCACTTTTGGAAGTATCCCCAATTGGTAAAAAAATTAGACACCCTTATGAAAAATTCCCTTTCAAGTATTTTAAATATGAATTTAGATGACCGCGTTTGGGACGAAGCCTCTTTGCCTACTCGGTATGGAGGCTTGGGAGTTCGAAAAATTTCCAGTGTTGCATTAGCAGCGTTCTTGTTCTCTGCACATAGTGTTGAAAACCTATGCCAAAAGATCCTCAAAACTCTAACATTGAAATTAGCTACCTGACAGAGGCCAAGAATGCATGGTCATTGCTATGTCCAAATTCCAGATTGTCCAAATTGGCAGAAGCTAAGGGACGGACCGCTTTGCAGCTTAGCCTAGATTAAATTAATAGAAACATCTGCAAAGCGTGCCCGCCTCCTCGCCGTCGCGGAATGGGAATCTCGGCTTTGTCTGCAAGCCTTTTCATCACCCAACCTCGGTACCTTGCTTGATGCCGAATCTTTTCGGCTGGCAACGTCTTTGAGACTGGGCGCAATTTGCACCGTGGCACATCGCTTATCCTGCGGCGACAGTGTTGATGACTTGGGCCACCACGGCCTTTCTTGTCGTAAAAGCGCTGGGCGTTTAGGGCGTCATGCTGCCCTAAATAATTTGATCCACGGGGCTTTTGTTAGCATCCACATACCAGCCGTTCTAGAACCTAGCGGCTTGGTTAGGGATGACGGCAAGAGACCGGATGGGATGACCCTTGTGCCTTGGAGATTGGGACGGCCCCTTGTGTGGGGGAGGCTACTTGTGTCGACACTCTGGCACCGTCTCATCTCCCGGTTACAGGGTCTAAAGCCGGGACAGCCGCAGCTGCTGCAGAAAACCTCAAACGGCGCAAATACAGTAGCCTCGGCAATAATTACTTATTTGAGCCGTTTGGGGTTGAAACTTTGAAGCCATAAGGACCATCGGCGCATAAATATTATAACACTGTCACCCGAAAATTAACTGAAATCACGCGTGACCAGAGGGCTGGCCTTTATCTGGCTCAAAAAATAAGCATTGCCATACAAAGTGGCAATGCTGCCAGCCTTCTGGGCACGTTACTGCGGGGCAGCGATTTGCCTGGGCTTTTTTATTATTTATAAGTTAGTAATTTTAGTTATTAGTTTAGTTTTAGTTCGTTTTTTTGTTTATATTATTAAAGTTAATGTGGAAATAAAAACATGAATTTTAAAAGTGAAAAAAATATATTTTAATCATTTTAAAGAAAAGACTAGATCTTGATAGTGGAAGCTTTTCTGTAAAATATTTTTGTCCTGTTCTGTTCCGAATATACTTACCTACCCATCAAAAAACCCCTCATTTATTGGTAGCATGCGTATTAAGCTGGTAACCCAGAGTACAAATGCAAATGTCAATTTATTTACAGTGGAAAGTAAAAGGTGATGGGTGTGTTTCTTTGTTATTTTGTAGTTTAGTTAGAATGATAGTTTTTATGAAATAAAATTCAAATTCACAGCAATAATAAATATTTTAGTGTTCGTAAATATCTATTAGTGTAGCTGTGTAAATAGTAATTAGTAAATTTACGAGATTAATCTTACCAAAATAAATTTAAAATATTACAAGTTAATGTGTTTGTGGGATTATTACGTTTGCTTATTATGCTTTTATCGAAGCAAAACAGAATACAAACAACGTTCATATTCCAAGGCACAGTTCCGAGCGATTGACTAATTACTATATAAACAATGGCATTCTCGAGGACAAAATATTGTGTCTATAAAAACTATAGAAGTGGTCTGTGATTGTGTAAGTTTCGGAGTGCACCATGTCGACCCCGTGCCCGAAAGGCGGGATGCGCCTCAGCGAAGCGCTGGACAACATGCAACTTGCCTACAACCCAATCACAAAGCAACTACATTTTGTTAGCCCAAAAATCGAAAAACAGGAAGAAAGTGTTGACGAAGTTGACAAGTTGTCCAAGAAGAGTAGTTTCAGCGATGAGGGTAACTACTCTATGTCGACATGTGAGAAAAGTGATACAAGTGACTCCCCCAAAAGTACATTGCAGTGGGGTAGTGTGAGTGGACACCAGCGTGGTAAAGATGGTGGTTCGTTCTCAAGTACTGTGTCCAGTTTGTCTGAGTGTTCACTTGGGTCTAGTGCTTCGAAGGATGATGAGACCACAGAGGCTGGTGGAGCAGACCAGGAGCAGGCTAAACTCAAGAAGAAGGGAATTTCAAGCTTCTTTAGCAGGTATGTTGTAGTAATAATATTATTACTTATTTTAAGACATGGTACTTATTTGTAGAGTAACCCTCATGAGACCATAATAGTATTAGGAAATGCCATCTGGGATTTGAGAGCTTATTACAGATGCATTTTCTCGTTTTTATCCCTGACGAGGTAGACAGAGCCCAGTAATAATTTTGTTTGTAGAACCAAATACTAGGCATAGTATTTGTGGAAGACCAGTTCTAGACAACAAATGCTCTATTAGCCATATAACTTACCTTCTCCATGCTTTAGAATGCTCAAAAGGTGTAGGTATGTCGGCTGTTTTGTTATTTGTCAGCCTGTATTCTTATGGGAATCTTATATGTATTGTGTATTTAAAAAAAATATATACATATGAATATACAATATGTAACAAAAACCCTGTCCGATCCTTGTAGGAGCAACTTAGACCATCAATATGAACAACTTTTTCTATGGGACCAATGCTTGAAACACAAAAAAAAAACTACATTTTCATACAAAAGTGTTCGGCCGGCCTGGCAATTTGTATAGAAATGTTAACAGTAAAAAGATAAATTTTGTTGTATGTGATTTAAATTAGGTACCTACTTTGTGAGACTCCGCCAACAATTAATTATACTGGTGGTGGAATCTCACAAAATCACGCAACCAATTTTATCATTACATATTTTTTTATTGCTGTGGCACACACATTTAAAATTATGCAAGGTAATTTTTTTTTTGACTGCTTTGTAGGCACATATAAGCTGTTGGTCCAGGCTGTCATCATTGTATCAGTCATCAAGCTATGTCATACCTTTAGGCAGCCTGAAAAATCTGATGAACCAGTGTTAAAGTAAAAAGTAATTTATTTCCTCCATGTGTTGGCCACTTACACGAAAAACAAACAAACGATTAATTTATCTAGGTATCTAAATAATCAAGCATTGTAAAGCATTGTAAAATGAATATACTCATATACCTATATAAAAAGGATATCTGAATTTAAGTGTGAGTCAATATAGATGTAGTATAGCCAAATATAATTTTTTGCTATCGATACGAGTCTAGTAAGTCATTTTAATTAATTAGACTGTATAATTATGAATTATTAGTTCATTATTTATTTAATATTCAGGTTTCATCATACAACATGATGTAATAGATTTATTTATGTAACACTTTATATTATGAGCTTTTGTCAGTCTGCCTATACGAGTAGTTGCATTATTTCCTTGATATTTAAAAATATATTTTTAAATCAAGCTTTTATCTTCAGTACTCCTCAAGACGAATCAAACGAGCCCATACCTCAATGGGGTTTCGTCGTTTCATTACAGAGTTGCTATGGCCATCTCCCAACTCCATCATCAGATCAGCTGCATGTCATCATAATATTGAATTGTCACGTGATATACATATATGTGCAGAATTTCAGCTCAATCAGAAACCGGGAAGTGGGTCAAATTTAATTTGCAAGATTTGATTACAGACAGACAGACCAACAGACTACGGGACTAGTGAAACTAAATAAAAGCTTGTAATAATCCAAGAATTATTTCATGTCGGTTATTTCCATATCATCCTTTCCTCAGCCATCCATTTGACCACACTTTTATTTTTAGCCTAAATAATTTGTTTTAGGTATTTTTCATACGTGAATTAATGCACTTGAGACTCCCACTTCGTAAGATAATAAAATAGTATTTACATGGTGATAAACCTTGTGTATAACGGTATAAAGTGACAAGGACTGAAACCATATAACTGTAAGATTGTTAGTGTTTGTATTCTGTGTGTTGTCGAGACACCTTGAGTGTTTTTGCGCTTTGTTTTATTTGAGATTTATGAGTTTATTAACTTCACAAACTCGGTGCTGGTCTGGAAAAATAGAAATAATGTAGAATGTACCAGCTGTTTATCTCCTCGCACAGATAGTAAAAGAACTTTAAGATAGTAATGCAGCATGGAACCTTTAACTATCTTGATTCTCTTTAACCGTCATGATTTAGTGGCCTCTTGAGTCTTACGGCCCTAGACTCTATATCTATACCATTAGGGAATAAGACATGCTTGTGTATCTATACCAGTCAGAATGCAAGTAAATTAAAAAAAAGTTAATAAACGTGAAATATATTTTCCTCTTACATAAATGCCTTTTAATTCCGTCATTTACATGTACATATTGTAATGAAGTTAAATATATAAGAAAACTTTATTGCTAATTAAATTAATTAAGATAAATTAATTCTAATGCTTTGTGACTTTCCCTCTCCATAATTTATTAAAGACTAGATTAAATCTATCACGCATCTTTGCCATAGTTCTTTGTTTCAACACCAATCAACCCGCAAGATATTTCAAATAGTTTCTTTTGGTGTTCAACATTCTTCGAAAACCTGTTGCTAATTCCTTCTATGCAGTTGCTAATGTAGAGTCCGCTTTTCTTCTCTAAATCCTTATGGAAACATGCGTGGAGAATAGAGATTGCACCTTTGGCTGGAGTTTTGAAGAATAATTTCATCGCCCAAGGAAACAGCCTCCTAAATAAAGTGCCTTCAAACAAGTCTGTGTCTACTATTCCTGGATGCACTGCATAACATTTTACTGGACAGCCTTCTTCGTCAAGTAATTTGTTTATGTATCTTGCGCTCATTAGCTGGAACAAAAGACAATTTTTTTTAAATCAGCCTGCTGAACATGTTATAATATAAGTAAGTAGAGAAAAACGGTCTAGTAGGAAATTATTATTAAATATAATATTACATATTTGTTTACATTTGCTGACTATAATTATTTCATAGGTTTTTTTTTGTTTTTATATCTGCGATCAATCCTTGACTATGAGGGGATGGGAAATAGAAAACAAACAAATAACTAAGAAAATACCTGTGCCAATTTAGATTGAGCATAAGCTGCAGTAGTGTCATAATGTTCCTTCATATTAATATCTTCAAAATATATTTTCCCTGGATAGTGGGCACAAGAAGTCACATTCACAACTCTCGCTGACTCCTCAAAAGTGCCGCCCTTTTTCAGCGCTGGCAACAATAAATGTGTCAAATAGAAATGACCCAGATGATTGACAGACAATTGAGTTTCAATGCCGTCTTCAGTCAGTTTATAATCACCGAACATTATTCCTGCACTGTTCACAAGAATGTTAATAGCTGGGTATTTCTTTAAAACGTTTTCCGCGAACTGTTTTACAGATTTCAAAGATTGTAAGTCCAATTGGAATGCTTGTAGATTCTCTCCATTCTCCATTGTTTTAGCTAATTTGGTTGCTTGCTCCGGTTTTCTTATTCCAATAACAACAGTCATATTTGCTTTGAGTAATCCTCGTATGACTTCCGTGCCGATGCCGCGCGCGCCTCCCGTCACTACGGCTACTTTCCTGCTCGCATCTGGCAACACCACTTTGTTTCTCCGTATATTCACCCAGTCGTCGATTAATCCGCCAACACCCGCTCCTTGCATGTCGATAGCGTATCTCAGCTCGCTCAGTATATGCTTCATCGGTTTATGTCTGTTTATGAACCAGTAAACAGCTGCGGCGGTTGTTAAAATGGCTGCAGACGCGATCGCGACCGACATGTTTGAGGTTATGTTGTCGTCCGTACGATGCGACGCCTGCTTTCACTCTGTTGGAAATCCTCTACGCTTTCTCTCACTTCGCTGTTTGGATTCTCATTGTACCGTTAGTCCTGACTCTGAATATGACGATAGAATACCTTTGTTTACATGATTAACTGATTGAAAAATTACAAGCGAGCATGTATGGATGACCGTGTTATCGGGCAGCCTTGAAATGACTCAAAAGCGATTCGATAAAATTATAGAATTCAGAGTTATGCTCTGACGTTTTAAACTTAAATGAAACTTGTTTACCTAGTGGGGCCCATGTTGTCTTCACATCTTGACAGTTTTATCTACACAAGCGAATACTTTAAATGTCAGATTCCTACTGTTTGTTCACAAATGGCGCGCATGCGTTTATTAGTGTGGAATTTTATTTTCCGTTTCGTTTCTAATTCACAGCAATTTTTCGCGTCAAAAATTTGCAGACGGTTGTTTTCAAATTTGGAACAAGTATATTCTTTTTTCGTCTAGGCTCTGTGGTTGCACCGCAGCGGTATCTAGGCTATTGGCCCGTTAAGATTTAATTAAAGGGTCTTTGAACTGGAAGCAGCTGCAGCAGTGATGCGTAGCGCTTAGTTGGAATGACGTAATTTCGCATTGCTGTTTACATTTTAGCTCTTTGTGCTACATACTTCTTGGTAACGTGACGTCATGACTTTATGCGAAGTAGTATTGTGTGTTTTATCAGACGACCTTTCGCATGTTTGCAGATTCTTTGTGGTGCATATTTCTTCGTAATGTGACGTCATATATATTCTGTAGACAGATTATTTCAAAAGCCAAAGCCTCTAGCCATCCGCTGGGCGCTGGGCACCAGGCGAAGGGTGTGCAGAAATGGCGCCATCGTTAACAGAAACTTGTACTTTTAACGCCTATCTATTCATTAACTAATTGGGGGATATCTATAGCTTTGTGGTGATAGGTACACCAAAAGACACACAAATCACCATATTAACATTTTCTCTTCTGCTTAACCTTTGCCTTAATAAGGTTGCCTTCATTATCGTTCGCAATCGCAGGAATTTTACTAAGCAATTTTACGTGCGATCTATCAGATAAAAGAATGAATGACAATTTGTAAAGTAATTTAAAAGTCTATCCAATATTTAGTTATCGGTTACGTCATTAGCTATCTGCATTGTAATTGATAAATACAATGGAAAATATTGGTTCAGTGACTTGCATAGAACTGGGTTTGTTATGCTAAATCAGTGTTTTCTTATCGTCGGCAAAATAATTAACCTGTATTGTGTATTATACGCAGAACAATGTACACTTGGGAACATATTGCGTTAGCTTAATTAGACCGGTCATCGTCAACATTATTTCAGCCGCTAGAATTCTTGCCCGATCCACATTAAACAAATATTTCTATCTTAAAATACTTCCTTAAAATAACTTATTTACCGGTGCAAACAAGAATTTTGGTGGAATAGTACTTTTCCCAAATTATAGGCTAGCATAAAAATGGGTAAAGAAAACCTAATTTATCCAATCCAATATTCCCAATGAAACAACAAGCCAATATCTAGGAGAGATGTAATGAAATTAGACCCAATTTGGTTAAAAATTTTGCGCTCTCAGTAGCAGTAAGCAGACTATTGAAGAAAGAGAAGAATTTCACTATAACTTTAATCTGTGGATGTTATCGTTTCCGGAAAATGAAAACATTTATTTCTGTTATTCCTTGAGGCTGACTGGTGGAGAATGCATTAGCATTAAGTCCACCTCTCGTACCTTTTTGGTCAATAAAGATAGTACCAAGACCTACGTCACTATGAACTAAACGATCACTACACTATGTGCTTCACAGAATATTAATGCAATCGTAATAGTTAATACAGTAGTTTTTGTCATTCACAGTAATATGATAATGACAAATTCATTCCTCAATTATTTCTATAGCTATCTCATCAACATAGCCCTCCGTATTAATAGTGTTATTCATATTGTATCCGACTGTACAGTCCATGCATCGGAGATCGGCGAATGTAAAACCCTGCCATAAATTTAATCTGAGAATGCAATGCACGTGCGCTGCTCTTAATAAGCAAAAACTTATGGCATGGCATGGGCATGGAAAAATACTAAAATTTTATACGGGTTGTCTGACAGAAGAGTAATGAGAATTTGTCGATTTTGGGTCGAGTTGAATAAGAAAGTTGAAAGTTCTTTGTTTGTACTTATTGGAATACTAGAGTGTCTGTCTGTTGCTAATACGTCAAGAGAATACCTTTTTTAGTAGTTACTTAATGGCAAAGTAGGTTTGCTGCTACGAATATTTTCAAAGCAAAGGTGGAGAAAGCAGAGAAGTAAGAATTCGTTTTGGATCATGGAGCCTCTTACAACAGGAGCCAAATTACCTTTGCTCTTGTTTGAAACATCTTTGTGTTCTATTTCTGAAAATTCAATAGTAAACGTTTATTTTGACACCAGTAGCATCATAGTTTTACATGTTTTGCATAAAGATTTTGAAGAAGTAATAATGTCCTCCTATTTTGAAGTTTGTTAAAAATAAGGAAAAACCCAGCAAGATTGTACTGAATCCGGGTCGACATTTGATTTGTTACGTGTCCCCAACGCGTGTATGATAAGATTACCGTAACAGACTCGTTTGAAGTCGTGAATCGAGTAATTAGCATTACTTGGCCGGAAAGTGTAATTGCATATAGCTATTAATGATAATCTGTTTCTAGTACTAATTAGAGAAGATTTATTAACTGCTCGGAGGAGAAATTAAAGGAATACTAGTTAGATTTTAGCATTATTGAGTACTTAAGGGCAGGATATCTTTTTGCCGTTTCTTATGATTGAGTGTCGTGTCTACGTGTGAAGATTACTTGCGTCTTTATAATCATTTTCTAGTTGTCACGGATTCTATGTAGGTATATCTCAGAGCTTTGGTCAGCGTGAAACTTCGCTTTTGGTCCATCCAGCGAGTAAGAGGTTGCTTTCTTAGCAATCGGCTTTTTCCGTAAAGGTACTATTAAGCTAATTAAAAATTTTAAGTTAGTTGTGAGAAATCAATTTCGGCGTCCAACTACCCTATATTTTCTTTGGTTTTAACTTTATGGACTTTGACCGCAGCTAAGCAGTTTAACCACTTAAAACTATAAAGCAAAACACAAGCCATTCCTGTTCCCGAAACAATGCAGCAAAACATTGGAGCTCGGCGCATGCGCATGCACAATCACAATAGCCAATCTCGACCGGGGGAACCTGTTTGGCGGCAACGGCCGATGCCCTCACCACGACGTTGACCTTGGATGCACCATCTCGTGGTACCATGTTCACTGCTGCGTTGGAAGATTCGACTGAAAATTGTTGATGGACTTTGCCAGCGATTGATATTGTTTAGGTACAAATTGTAGCGGCAAAAATCATGGTTGTTTTGCATTGAACAAGGATTTCATTGAAGAAACATTTTTATTAAGATGACTTTTCAGTTTTCCTCCTCCATTTACAGCGTTTCTGATAAGTCTATAGCTGTCTGATTATCTCAATATTTTCCAAAACTTTTATTAACGCACGACACTCAGCCAAACATTATAAAATTAACATTTGTTTTAAGTTTAGGTACAGCTACGACTACCTCAGAAAGAGTTAAAAAAAAAAGATTTTAAGCATATGCCTTTACAAGAACCTTAAACCCAAGAATAAGGGCCAGGCAAAGGAGCAGATGTTGGCGATTAAAATGCTAATGATATACAGACATGACACAAGGCCAAGCAGACTGTTCTATTACACCTGTTAGCACGTTATTAATAAGCTAGTCATTTGTTGTAAAACTAAGAAAAAATACATTTCATATTTCATAAATATATATTCTTTACTGAAAGTAGGACTATGCGATGGAAGTAACGGTTGAACTCGCTGAAGAAATAGACCACTCCTTATATACGGTCTTAAGTTTTAAAATTGTTGTCACGTAAAGAATCTCAATAGGAATCTGGAAAGTATTTAATGCAAAGGTCGTAAGAAGTAGATTAAAAAGTTTATAAACAATGTCTGATGGTGAGATAGGGAAATGTTTCACTGTTTTTGAAACATAATACCCAATTTAGATCCGACATTTTCCTTTGGCCTGTTGCACTTTTGTAGGCGCTGTGGAATCATGAATTGCCTTAAACGAAATGTCGCCATCGTCTACCTACGCGATTCTAACTTTACCTTTTCGAGGCATTCAGACCTTTTCTAAATAGGTGCTTTTCGCCTTGGTATTAAAACTAATACTGTCTTACTAACGTCAGCTGTAGTCAAGGCTGCCTTTCATTCATGCCGCGTGACGTCACTATCAGAGCTATTGATAGCTGATAGCAGGCCAATTACGTCTATTATTATTGTTCATTTCTTTATCCAAGTATAGAGTTGGCAATCATCAAGTTTAATATAAGTATTATTATATTTTTCATTTCTTTAACCGAGTAATATTGAGTTGGCAATCGTCAAGATTAACATTTTTTTAGGTTGGTTTTCTAGTCCTCATAATTGGCGTCTTATAAAGGATAAAAGAATCTTAGGAATAAAGAAAACATCTACTGCCAATAATACCTTGCTTTTTTGTTCCTTATTTTGTTAATGTACTTACTTACTTTTCATATATTATTTTATGTAAGTATAAGTTTTTACAACAATGTGAAACCGGTATGGGTCGCATCTCGCCAATATATTTCTTACCAACAAGTACTTTAATATGCTATCGCTTGATTAAGAAATATAAATGAAAGTCGTAAAACTTAAATTGCGATTACCTTTATGACGTAATTATGTTAGAAAGTTATAGTTCTAAATTCTAAGGGAGCTTAACCAGCGGAAGCTATTTGAGAGACTTATAATTCAGAAAAGGAAATTCTAGAGGAAACACAATTGCAGAGTAATGATACCACTAGTCTGTATGACCATACAAAGACTGTATAAGTTAATAACATAATTGTTTACAAGAGGAAAACGGCAGACTATTTTTAATTCGAAACGGATACGAGAGTCAAAGCGTATATTTATTAGTGTCTGTACGGTCTCTAGCGAGATTAAGGAGACACTTGAGATTTGAAAAGGAAACTTATGCTCTTATGAGAAGTTATATACCAATATTGTAATTCAAATTTGAAAATTTGGCTTACAAAATTTTTTCATGTAATAAGAGTGTGTTTTTTTGCAAATCTGAAATTACTCCAGAATTCTTGATAAGAAGATATAGTTTAAAAAACTAAAACCCGATTACGGGAAGGTTCTTGCTGAAAAGAACGTTTATCCAGTTAATACAAGCACAGCAGGGTGTTTGTTATGTATAAATTTTAGAAATATGCTAATTGTGCCCTTTCATTCCAATTCCAATTTTATTTTTTAGTTACTTTTTGGACTAAAGAAGGTGCCATATCAAATTTATTGATACGCCACATAGCCTATAACCAGCCAAGACTCTTACAACGATACCTCATTTGTTAAGGTACCATGGATATCATAAGAGATACGAGGAAACAGATGAACAATAAAACAGCGGCGAAACACATACCTCCTTTTGACTTCGCCCGCCGAACGAAGAAGAACAGTAAAAAAAGGTCTATCTAGACAACACAGGGCCCGTTCCAAATGAGCCCTGTAATTTTTCAAATTTGTGTCCACCGAAGCATCGCGTCTCGCGCCAGTGGTTCTGCAAAATAAATCTCATGTTACTTACGAAGTAGAACGAAACGTGGGAGCCCTAGCAAACCTAACACCTGATATTGTATTCCTTTTTTATTTTAGTATCAAAATCATATTTTGATTTAGATCAGGTATGAGTACTTTTACATCTTCAGAAACTAAAGTAGGTTTGTTATTTTGTAAGACCATTCTCGGCTCTTGGCCTACGTGATGAATCATGTAATAATGTTTTGTCCAGGAAACAGGAAATGCGTCTTTATTGTGTGTGTTTTGAGAATGTCATCAAAGCAAACATTTAAGTTTCACATATCTGAAAGCTTTCAAAACGAACACTGAAGTTTTAGAACCATTGCTCACAAAACGAGCGTTGGTTTCTAGCTCTACTATAGGTCTAGGCTTAATAGGCTTTGCCTTATTAATATTTCCATCGCTTTTAAAAGCAATATTCTGGTAGCTTATTGAATATTTGATTTATCCGCTCGGCCCTGTTTCCAACCGATTACGTTATCGATCCCATAACCAGCTTCAGTCATATAGCCCTCCGTCAAACATAGCTATTCTAATTCTAGGAAACCGTTTGGTATTTCTTACTAAGAAACATAATTAACGCCATTGTTGATTACGGGTGACTAATCCGTATCGCCTGCGTTGCTTTGTGAATTTGGTACTTCTTCATGCAAATGATTTTGTTACGTCATTCACTGGTTTATTTGTCAAAAAATATTTCAGGTTGTGTACTGGATTTGACATTGTAAACTTTTTATTTCCTTATGTTTTATGTACAAGTACGTGTCCTTTGATTTTAACAATTAACTTTGTAGTTAATGTTTGTATAATAATTGTAAATGTATCATAAAAATGTTTCATAATTTATTCTTTGTACAAGGTATTCGTTTAATTATTGGCATAATATAATATGATAGAGCTAAGTACGCGGTCCAAAGCTCTAGATATAAAAGCGCAAATCTTTGTATATCTGTCCAGTTGTCATTCTTATTTGTTTTAATGTTCTTATCTGTAATAATGGTAGAATTATACTGCCGTGATTCGTAATAATATGCTAATGACTAATTCTCCAAAGGCAGCGGACCGCGAAAAGAATAGAAATACTAAAGTTACAGCCACTAAACTCCCAAGTATTATCCTATAAATGTATATACAGAAACTATTAATATAAGAACATATTCTTGCAAATTCAATTGTAGTGTTATATAACTCTAGGAAAGTAAGAATTTGGAAAAATGTTCCACAGTTTGCTCCTTGGAGCACCAAGTAACTATTATAAGAAATCAATGCTTTGCTACTGCTTAAATATTTACTTGAAATGTTGTGTTTTTTGATGCTTTTGCTGAGCGTTTAAAAATTAGGTTTTTGATAACGTGAAGAAACGAAGGGTGACCATGACTATACCGGTGAACCAACTAATTGTTGGGCCAGGAACTGTGTTTGTCAGCTTGTAATGATTGTTCTATGATTCAAAGATTCAAATGTTTATTCAGTAATTAGACCTTTACAGGCACTTTTACACGTCAATAAGTATAATTTATGTTACGTGTAAAGTATATTAAAATTTAATTTATTTTTAAAGAAAAGCTACCGATACCAGCTCTTCGTAACGACCACTGCTGAGAAGAAACGCCGAAAGAAACTTATTTTCACAGTATTGGTCGCCTACTCGCCAGAAGGGCTTTGTCATATTATTATAATTGTCTTTTAATTATTAAATACTTGTAATATAATACAATGTTGACACATTATAACATGTAATGCTTGCGAACAAGTAAACAAACATAAATTGCGTAATAAAAAATATTAAGTAGTCAAAAAAAGCGAAGCCGAGCTGACCAGTCCCTCCCGGCAGCACCCGTTCACGAGTTGACGCACGGATCAGCCATCGTTAAACTCAACCATATTAGAGGGAATCCAACGACCCGACCAGCGACGCCACCACCGGATTGGACATTTTAGTGAGCATGAAAAACCCATATGACATTATGCTGTGAAAATAACTAAAGTATACTAGCCTAGCAGTTTCAACGTTAGTACACCGTCTGACCCTCCTCACAGCATATGCTGCCGAACTAAGTTTCTTGGCAGTGGCCTCAATATGTTTATCCCATTTTAAGTTCCAGTCTACAGTTATGCCTTAAAATTTGGTGTTGGGTACCCATTCTAGAACTTGACCATTAAGACTCAAAGGTATGTGAGTATTAGGTTTATTCAATAATGAAAAATTAACGCACTTAGTCTTTTGTGTGTTTAAGGCCAGATTATTAGTCGTAAACCAACTAAGTATGACTAATAGTACCTACTACTGTAGTCATCATTGCATCCTGACAATGAAAGAAGTTCGTTAATTCGTCATGCCATGATTGAATTGTTTAAATTAAATTCTAAGCTAGGTAGTCCTAGTTTGAAATAGAGTATTATATTAAGTTAAGTAAGCTATTTCGTGTCTTTTCTATTTGCGTTGCAGTTGTACCTAGCTCATCAAACGACAGGTGGGCCAATGTTCTAAATTCTTGCTTTATAGCAGATATTTTTTTTTACAGATTTTTGTTTCATTTTGCATTTTTAAGCAGTCAAATTCTGATCCAACGCTTTCGCTTTCGTCTAGATTTAGTACTTGCCCAAATTAATCCGTTGTACATTTGAGAAAAGCTTGTTGTAACATATCACTTCAGTGGAGGAGTAAGTATCTGTCTTGGGGAGATGCTGGTGGATGCATAGGTCACGTACTTACGTATACCCAAATATCCGACAGTGGTACATATTCGTTTAGAGCCTAGTATCGATGAGGACGTGTTTATTATTACCTGAAGTAGTCTGCTCCAAATATCCTCCGTCACTGTAGTTTCGTGTTACTGCGCCAGAATCGGTTTGCAATAGTTTGCATAAGCCGCGTCGATTCAAGCGATTTCAGGCAAAACACTGTTGCATGCATACTGTTGCCGATTTCCTTTGACTGTGGCAATTCTTTGAATAAGTTGAATTGTTTCAGGCTTCCCACGGGTCCTTTACAGAATTTTTAAGAGTAATTGTGGAGAAATGAGCAATTTATGTAATTGTTTTAGTTTTTGCGTGTCAACTCATCATAGGCATTGCTGATTCTTCTTCTTGTGGAGTCAAAATGGTTCCAATATAGTTTCTATTTCAAATGATATTTGACCAGTAAGTGGCCACGGCGATCCCTCTGTCGTTAGCCTTATTTAAGTCCTCGATGGTACACGACGTAGGGCAATTCGGATACGATAAAATGTTCCAAATTTTTGATTTATTACTTAGCGTTAACAGTCTTAACACTTGTTTTCCAAGTGTTTAAATCTCAGGCGTGGTTTAGCGTTTTAGACTTGGTTTGATAACGCGGTATTTGGTCTCGGAGGTAGCTTGAGAAATCTGACAAAGATACATGCACTAACCAAAAATTGAGAGAGATTGCTGAAGTGGCTTTTCAAATATAAGCAATATTGCAAAAAGTTGTATTTCGGCAATCCGTCAATCTGTAGATCTCAGGCTAAGGATCAATATATTAACATGTCTATCGATTAGACTTTTAATATTAAAACAAAGTTGTAGTTGCAGATGTAGCAATTTTTTAAAGTTTAACTAGGGAAACAGAATCGTCCAGTCCACCTCCTCGATCAATAAGTAAAATGGATATAATCATTATCATGAAAATTGTTTACGAGTTTCATTCCAAAACCCCGGATACAAAATCTGGGACGGCCGGACTCGATCCTGGCACTCCCCCGGGTTTGCCCTACTTACCCTCGAGGTGTGGCGGACTGACATCGATATTTTGATGTTTGCAATTCAGCTTTAGACGGTTTGAAGGTATTGGCTACGTATTTTACGGGTATACAAACTTACTGTAGATACTCTATTTATGGAGTTGTTTTACTTTTTTATATTTAATTTGCATAAATCCTTCAACTTTTATTATTTTATTCGCCTCCGTGACAATAAAGTTAACGTAACTTGTTTCATATTAATGTAAGTACTTGCGAGTGAAGTTTTTAGTCTGTTAGTGTTTATGTTTGTCCGACGATTACTCGAGAGATATTTGATTGGAATATCATCAATTGTAGAAGGCGAGAGTGTAGAGATGACACATAAATAATGTTCGAACATAAGCCAAATTGGCCCTAAAGTGGTTGCTCAGATAAGTCAGGTACACCACCACCACCTTGTAGGTGCATAGGAAACACCTACAAGGTGGTGGTAATGTAATTACAAGTACTTAGTTACCATTCGAAAATCCCCATGTCCCGTAGTGGCGTTTAAGTTAAAGCGAAAAGGAGTGCCGACAAATTTGGTGTCCATTTCGGTAATGGTAACAGTATCGCGAGTTCAATGGTTTTTCCCCATCTCAAAAAATGCTTTCCGTGCTTGCCCGACGCGCCCTTCATTTTAAAAATACTTTGCTACATAGCTCATCTTCTGAAACCTATATGCAACATAGCAGAATCTTGGAACGTCAGACCGGTTTTTTAATTTCCGCTCTAATCTAAACTTGTAAACTGCTTACACTGCCTTATAACGGGAAATGAACGTTAACTTCAATCTCAGATGATTTAACATAATATATCTACATTCGAGCAAAGAAAATACTATGAGTATCCCAGCTGCGTCTATATTCGTGCAAATGAAAATTCCAAAGTAAACAAGCTTTAGTTTTATGGTTATTGAACCATTGAAAACCAAATAGAAATAAAATTAGATAACTTCAAGTAAAAAACTCAAGCAGAGACCACGTTTGGTGCAATCCGGATGAAATGTCAGCAGAAATAAATAAGGTATGGTAAGTCTTTATTTATAAAAGTAAATAAATTGAATAGTAAATCCTTCGGTGATATATGTAACATATAAATGTGATACGTATGCAGTCTTCCAGATGACTTTTGTACGACCTACGGGATGAGAGCATCACAGGAATTAGAGAGACGGAATGACTGCTATGAGGCGCTCTTAATACTATAAGTGCCCTGTGGTACAGAATAAGTACTAGTACTTACGTATAACAGAAGTCTAACTCAGAAAAAAAGCAAAGAAATATCTTCTTAAGGTGGTTAGTGGTACTCGTATGGTTTATTTAACCTCGCGTCAGAACTCCTCACCTCTTCGTTTAGATACCTAGACATCCATTGCAAGCCAATTTCATTCTTATAACTCTTGACAAACAATTAATGTAACTGAATTTTCCCCTTCGAAGTGGTCGCCGCGCGCATATTAATAATGTAGATATATTTTCGATACCTAAACGGGGAGTGACACAGGCCTGCATGTGGATCCTGCATCTCTCGCTCGCTATATCTTTCGTTGTGTCAGTTGGATCCAAGGACATCATTATAAATTATGTACGAGTGTCTCTGGATCCTGTATCCCTCGCTCGCTATATTCTTTGTTGTTTCAGTTGTATTCAAGGACATCATTATAAATTTTGTACGAGTGTCTCTGGATCCTGTATCCCTCGCTCGCTATATTCTTTGTTGTTTCAGTTGTATTCAAGGACATCATTATAAATTATGTACAAGTGTCTCTGGATCCTGTATCCCTCGCTCGCTATATTATTTGTTGTTTCAGTTGTATTCAAGGACATCATTATAAATTATGTACGAGTGTCTCTGGATTCTGTATCCCTCGCTCGCTATATTCTTTGTTGTTTCAGTTTTATTCAAGGATATTATACATTACGTTAGTATCCTTTGGATCCTTCATCTCTCGGTCGCTATATTCTTTGTTTTTTCAATTGACATCATTTTTAATTAATAATTTTTAGATAACGATGTATTCTCAGTCCAAATTTTACTATCAGTATTATGTAGGTTGACGTTTTTGGAGAAAATGCTGCAGTACAGTTTGTTACCGCTTATTCTGTACTTGCGCTTAGTAAGTGGCAATGAATAATCTGACGTCAATGTTAGTAAATGATCTGACGTCAACAACCACCTATTATGAAATAAAAAAAAATACAATTATCAAGTGGTTAAAATATACAAAGATAGTAGGGTTATATAGGGGGTGCTGCATCAGGCCCTCGCTTCGCTCGGCCCTGATGCAGCCACCCCCTATATAACCCAGCTCCCGCCAGTGTCTTTTCTCAACGCATAATGCGAAAAAAAAAATTCTATATATATTTGTGTAACACACGTAGTCGTAATGACTCTTCATTTTATTTAACTGATAATTTTACTAAGGAACGTATAACATGGTATCTAACAATATCGCTGAATGAAACTTTACTTACAGAGATTTGACATATTTTTTTTTAATTCAAGTTAATCTAAGCAATTCTCTGTTTTTAATGATTTCTATGTGAAATTATGTTTAAGAATGTGAAATTAATTCATTACTTCATCTATTTATTTAATTAAAATAGAATGGGTAAGAGATAAACTCAAAGATTTCAAATAAAAATCGAAAATAAATAATAATTTTTTTATTATCAATACACCAATTTCTTAAACATAACACATTTTTTAAAGCACATATTGATGGATGATTTGAACAACTAAATACATTATTATGTAATGAATATTGTTTATATAAATTATTAAAATTGGGACAGCCCTTATCTTCTAAATTGTATACATTATTTGCTCCTGTTATGTCTTTTATCCAAGCCATTTTTTCAATACCTTTACAATAAATCATTTTATCTTTAAGGTAGTTTCGAACAATACTTTTGTGTTTCGTATATAGTATAAATCCTTCATCCCATCGTACGTTTCGGTTTTGCTCTAACCAACACACATTTCGCTTTTCAGTGCTAGTAAGAAAACGAAATGGGAACGGTGGTGATATTAAAAAGAAATCTAGCTGATTGACATATATTACAGCTATTTCTTTTGCAATAAATTCATTGTTGTCTATTTTAAAACCTTGAACATCTACAATAGCATACATGTTTTAATAGCGGCAATATTTTTCAAAAATAATAAAAAAAATCTCAAATATTGTGAACTTAGTAAAATAATAGCTCAAGATAGTTTACGGACAATATTACTTAAAGGTTTATATTCTAAAAGTCGGTCGTTAATAATTAAACAATAAGCGCAGGTGTTGTGCGGTATATCTTGAGAAGTTTCAATTTCCAATCGAACATCAACCGGGCCTGATTTTAAATTCTCATTCTGTCTAGAACAATCGATTACAAATAACGGTGCCTTTTCTTTAAACTGGTGCAGATCAAGCAAGGGGTCTGTAGGACGGTTATAAAACAACTGACGGAATTGAACATACATCTCATATAATATACTGTACTTCTCTTCATCAAACTTTACGTTGAGAGAATCATATGGATAATATTGAGAATTTAGGAATAATGTGACGCTAGTCAAAGTGCAATGATCAAATACAGAACTGTCTTTCGTTTTACTATTTTTTCTGTTTGTTTGCAAACCAAATATAACATATCGAGGTTTTTCTAATTGAGATGTAGTCTTTACAGCCCACGAATGTTTTTTTGTTTTTGGTAGTAATGGATATTCATATAAATCCCAATTTCTGAATGCAATTTGAATGGGATTATCTTTCTCTAATTGCTTTAACAATAGTAGCCTCTGCTTGTCAGAAACTTTGATGTGAGGTACACGCCATTGAATCCTTTGTATATTAATATCTACTATATCATCAACATCCATAACAATACTGTTTAGATTTGCATTAGTCCTATTCAATATTAGTTCATGCTTACAATTCATGACAATTTTGTTATAGTCTTCTGCAAAGCCTAATATTTTATTTAATGGTATCAGAGCGCTAAAATTACCATTATTATTATTTTTGTTCAAGTCGTCATCGGTTTTCCATCCCCATGCAGCTGCTGCCTTACTTTCACAGTTACTCATTGATATGTATGATTTTAGTGTTGTAGTTATTCCAGAGTTTCTTATACGATCAATTTCTACACCATTCATTTCATATCTTATGTCTTGGAATAGAAATAATATAAAGTTATTCGTAAATTTTACATTTTTTTTCTGAATTTTACCGGTAGTATCCACATGACTCACTATAGCACTTCCTTCGATGTAAATAGAGCTGGCTGATGGTAATAAATATATGTCTTGGTTATGAATCGGTATTCGTATTTCATCATTCGTGTTAAAACTATTATTATATGGATTATAAGTATGTATTTCATAACTCTCAATTGAATTATCAAATTGAGTTGAATCATTTATCTGCAAGATAGTCATGTTTTAAAACCGAGTGCCTTAAGAAATTCTTTATTATTTTTATTTATTTTTTTACGAGTTGCGACACTCGCAGCACGTCTAACTTGTTTCACTGTAGACTTAGAAATAGATTTCCTAGCTTTCTTCTTCATTTGAAATTTATCAACGTTATTACAATTATTTTCATGAAACACAATCATTTTCTTTCTCTTAAATGAAGGCACAATTGGATGTTTTCTCCACGAAAATTAATACATCTCCCATGTAAATCCACCACTTTTATAGTTATGGATGAAATAATATTTTGAGTAATTGGAAAGTATATAACGTTGTTTGGTGTTTCTACAAATCTATGACTGGGTGGGATGTTTGGCACAAATTCGTAAATTATATGCGATGGAGTACCGTTAGTGTATGATCCTTGTAGGAGATCACATTCGATCCTTATAACAGACACTGGAAGAATGTTGACTGGATTCGTTGACTCATGCCATTTATTTGCTTCTAATTTCACTTTTGGAAAACCAAGTAAAGATCCTATACTATTTTCTACACCAAAATCTACCACTTCGCTACAGAATAAGAAACATGTCATAGTATTATTATTCGGTTTTACTACTAGCTCACAGCTATTTTTAATTCTATCATTTAGATATTCATATAGATCTTGCAAATCATAAATACCAGTTGGGACCTTAATCTTTTGTTTATTTTCTCCGTACATGAATACATTATTGTAATCATTTATATTAGGTATTGAATTAAAACAGGAAAAATATAATAAACCGCACTCGTATGCATCATTTAAAATAAGTGGAGGAGAAAAATCTGTATTCAAAACAGATTTATTTCCAGTAATAGTGAGCGTAACAGACATTGCGATAAACTGACCTTTATTGTGGGTGCCCAAGTATTTATTTATCATAATCTTGGTTGTGCCAAAAATTATTAAGAAATCTTAAACAAAGGTGTCCGCACTTAAATGAGTTATTTCCTTGGAAATTTGTATAGTTGTAATTGAATGTAGATCCCATGTATTTAACAAATTCTTGAGGTGGTTTTAAGTCACCATAACTATCAAAATATTCTATATAATCATTCAATTTTGCATAGGCTACCCAATGAGTACCGGGATTTTCAGAACTATCTAAATTGATGATACCACATTCTTTCTTAAATGGGCGATTTGGTAATTCATTTCGCATAAACACGCCTCTGAAATATGGTATATTTGTTGCATATTTTAAAATATCAAAGTTAGATAGTGCTCGATTTGGTAGCCTAATATTTAGTTTTTTTCAATCCTCGAATATATCCCTAAACCTTGTCCATAAGGTTTAATGCGTAATCCATTTCCTATACACAAAGATCTAATTTTTTCTTTAGGTTGTTTTTGAAATAGTTTCTTGGCAGATTGAATAGCATTGATAGCTTTTAATATGCCTGTCGAACCGCCTGCTAAGCTCCCAGCAGCAGCAAGGCCTGCGAAAATTGGAATCAATGGTAATACACCACCAGTCTTCGGCACCGGAATAATACGAGGCACATCAACAGGTAAATCCGATGTTAATTCTCTCGCAGCTGCAATAGCTAACTCAATTGCAGCTTTTTTACATTTTGGTTTTAAATTGTGTAAGTGCTTTTTTGTTTTCAAAATAATATTTTTAAAAACTTTACTGAAACCGGCCCCAGAGATTTTTGTTCTTGTCTTTATTGTCTTTGGAGAAGCAGATTTAGTTTTTAGAGGTTTTCTTTTTGTTTTTTTTACTTTCGACTCCATTATGATTCTTAGAGGATATCTTTTTCCTCTACAATTTAACCTCTATTCTCTATGACGCCTAAATGCAGACTGAAGATTTTTTTATTTGAATTGTAATATATGTTTATACAACACTTGATTTCTTTATCCAGCTATTTTCAGCTACAGGAAGACCTAACCATTTAACAAATAGCATATCCCTTTTCTTTTTCAAAACTTTTTCTACCAAATAAATATCAGGATGTTTAGTTTTTTGCAGTTCTTGCGTATAAAATGCACCTAAAATAGGTCGCTGTCTTATATCATTTAAAAGATATGTAATGGGACTTGTGTTTTGCACCTTGATTATTTTAAATATTTCTGTTGACCAATTTGGAGTGTATCCTTTTTCAAATGTCCCCTTATATTTACTTATACGAACGTGGTCACCAAGTTTAAATCTTTGATGCTCTTTTTTAGATGAAGATAGTTGTAATGTTTTATATCTCCGTAATAATATATTTTTGTTTTGTTTATTAACTTTATTCGGAGGCTGTTGAATTGTTCTGTGAAAAGTTGAGTTATATTCTTTAACAAGATTATCAATAATATGACCGCTCCATCTATAATTACCTTGTAAACTAAATTGTTTGTAGATTTTATTTTTTATCGTTCTTATAAATCTTTCAACTATCGACGCTTTCTTGACGGAGTAAGTAGAATAATGATTTATTCTATATTTTTCTACCAGCTTTTTGAAATCCGAATTATAAAACTCCTTTCCTAAATCTGTTTGAAGATTTTTAGGGACGCGACCTTTTTCTAGTAATGCTCTAAAAGCTCCAGTTACACTTTTTTTGTCTTTGTTTTTGAGAGGATATGTCCATGCATACTTTGAAAATGCATCAATTACTGCCAAAATATATTTATAGTGTGAATTTTCTTTAGAATAAGATTGCATATCAATTAAGTCAGCTTGCCACAAATCATCCATATCTTTGAGTATAACATATCTTCGAGGAAAATTATATCTTACAGGTTTATGTATTTCATTGACTACATCTGATTTACTCATTTTTTATCCTTTTTTTGTTTCACAGCGTTTAGATTATTTTTTAAACTATTTATTTCAATATTCATCAATGATGTTAGATCATCGAGAGTTTTGAATTTCTTTAAGAACCCATTAGCTATTTTATCCACATATTCTTTAGTAGCACAATCATTTGGATCTACGGGTGATCTTATATGTTTTATGATTTTATATTCTGCATCGAAAATATTATCCAGCGAAGAACTGTGCATTTTTTGTCTTTTGTAAATATGATGGCCGAATTTGTTGACATTCATGTTCAACGTCTATATAACAACTGAGCTTAATTTATACGAATTACTTTTTTATAATACCAGCTTCTTTAAGTTCTTCAATTATTGATATTATTTCATTGTCGTGACTTGTGTTACCAGCATCTTTTGAAGCAATCAAAATTTTTAATCTTTCAACTAATTCATTCGGATCATCCCAATAAATGAAATCAGTGTTCTTTTTATACGATTTTAAAGTTAATAAATTACCACCTATTTTATTTTCATTACAATTATTTTCAAAGAATAGCGGTTTAACGATGTGACAATATTTCATTCCTTTATCACCTTTGATCTGACCTGATGAATGATAATCTCTTTTATGAGCATTTGTTTGACATAAAATATCCTTATAGACCAATTTGTCTTTATCAGAAATAACTTTCAAATTGGGTTTACTTTGAAAAAGTAATTCCTTTAATCCTGGAGTTACTAAATAACTTTTATCCCCTATTTTAGCGAACTCTAATTTATTGGAAGAAGTGTCAACCATGTCTGTAAATGTAACCAGCGTATTGCCTATCATTAATTTACCATTGTCACTACGTACACCAAAAGGTATGCATATTTCATTATTTTTAAGTTCTGACGGAGTTTTAACATTCTCAAAAGTGTTCAATATCTTAATAGGAGTTTTTTCATTATTTTTAAGTTCCGATGAAGTTTTAACATTCTCAGAAGTGTTCAACGTCTTAATAGGAGTTTTTGTTTCCAGCGTTAAATAATCAATTTCGTTTTTTTGTTTCATATTAGATAAATCTTCTTTACCATAGTTAATATTAGTATCTTCATATTTCACAGTTTCAGGTTGTGCCAATAATTGTATTGAATTAGTCACAGGTTTAAATAACTTGCAACGCTGTAATTCTAAATCATCTTCTCTTTCTCGTAACCATTTCACTTTTTGTTTAATGGCTTTAACTGATTTAATTAAATCATTTTTAATATCCCCCTTCATTTTTAACAATCGCTTTAACAATGTGAAAGTCGAAATCAAAGTAACCCGTGAAGTATTTTATAGGCATTATATAGGTACTTTTAAATTAGTCGAAATTTACAAATATGTCAAAAGTTTTGCGATATCTGCCTTTGTTTAATTCACAATCTTTATTTATCAGCAAAAACATATAAGGATCTTTCCATATGTTAGAGCACAATGTTTTGAATTCATGCCAGCTCATATCAGAATTAACATGTTCGTGGTAAATATGTTTCAAGTTTATTTCATCTTGCTTAAAAACAATTAAAAGATTTACATTGTCTCTGATTAATTGTTTTGGTATTTTTGAATATGTTTGAGACAAATAAAAGCAATCAATGCCTTTATGGCGCCCCATTGAAAAATAATTTCGAATATTTACTTGATTTTCACATATAACATCGTCAAATATAAAGACAGAATTTTCATTCACTTCGTTTGGAGAAATAAGATCTTCATCCTTTTTTAAAATAAATATGTTTACATCTGGAATGGAATGTAAAAGATGATCTAAAAATAAATACTTCGGTTGAAAAGTAGTTTTAGAATATAAATAAACATTTTGAAACCTAAGTCCATTTTCATGTAATAATAGTGAAATCATCACATTTGTCTTGCCACAGTTGGAGGGCCCACATATTATGCAGCGAATTGTATTCGGTAGTAATTCCCCATGTCGTTTATGAGGTAATGTCTGTATTTCAGAGTCTATATGTGTTATCTCTAGGGACACAACCTGTTTGACCAACTTCATTGTTATCAATGAACCTTTAAGGTCTTCCCAATCGCGTTTATAATTTTGATATACTAAATATTATCAGTCACCATCGAGGCGAATCTAACAATCTCAATATCTCAAGCTAAATAAAATCCATCAAACCCTTTAGGTTAGAGAACGTATCAAAAAAACATACATACATATACGCATACATACTTTACCCACTAGTTCAAAAATATTTTTCTAGACAGATAAAAATACTTTTTAACGTCCTCACGCTGAAGCTAGTTCAATACCTATTGAGAGCACGTTGTTGACATTCCAGAGAATAGAATTTCATGCCTTAATTGTAATATTAGAGATCGGCTAAAAATCAGTATAAAGTTTTACATGACACATTAGTGAAGTCATTTCCTTCGAAAGTCTTCATTAGTGAAATCGTGTCTACAGTGTTGTTGTTATTCTCTACGTATATTTAAAAATGGTAAGTAGTGCAATCATTGCTTTGTAAACTGAGAACCAATCTTTATTATTCAATGTATATATATATTTTTTTTTGTTTCAGAATTCAAACTCGATGCCTGCTGGATCCTCAATCAGTCCTCCACATTATGCTCATTTTTACTCACCACCACCGCTCGACGACCCACTTTATTCATGCGGGCAAGATTTAGAAGGTTACCTTAAATTTCAAGAACAATTTTTGAAAACTCATGCAGATGCCTCAACTCAAACCTCAGTGAAGCCGATGAAAAAGAAAACAAAGAAAAGTTTGACGGAAACTAATGCCAGAGCGTTAAACTCTCATGTTGTTAAAAAAATAAAAAAAGGAAAACGCTTAATAAGAATAAGCATATCAAATATAGAGGCTGATGGTAAAGCAAATGATGTTGAAGTGCAATATGTTGTAGAACAGAATTATGATGAAGTGTTAAATGACGCAGAATCACTTGTCAATAAAATAGTAAATAAGTTAAGTGAAAATATTACAGTATAATATCATATTTAAGTAATTTATTATCAACTTGTTAAATATTTGTTAACGTCTTAGGTATATTTAGATAATAATTTTGTACATTTTAATGATTATTAAAGATAGTTCTATAACAAAAGTAGTTTTTAGTTTGTTTTTTTACTTAGTACAATAGTTTTCTATAATTAATTTGTTGAGAAGAATGTAAACAATCTTGACGTGTCTTTTTATTGAAATACATATACACTTTATAAATCAATAACTTTGCAAATCACAGATTATTTTATTTTATAAATTATAAATTACAGATTTTTTTTTATAATTTGCAAAAGTTTTGATTTACAAAGTGTTTATTTCAATAAAAAGACATGTCATGATTGTTTACATTCTTTTAAATACCTAAACAAATGGACTATATCTGTTAATTTAGTGTTAACACAAAATATTAGTACAGCGCCATCTACCTGTTACCATATTCATTACGCAACATTACACGTTCCTTACTCCATCCATATTAGTCCCCTCCTGCTTGTGTATCTTACTTCTTAGTAACTTCCTAATAAAAGCAGTAGATGGTGCAAAAGTCTAAAAAAAAAACTTGCGAACATTCGCTGAAATAAAATAATCATCTGAGATTCATCAACCAAGGCAGCGTTTTCTGTTGGAGTCAGTGTAAGTACAAAAATATTAGGTCAACGCCATTTACCTATTACCATTTTCATCACACACTATTGCACTTCATATTATTGTCTTTCTATGCTTATGTTTATAACTTCTTAGTAACTTCCTAATAAAAAGCGGTAGATAGTGCAAAATCATAAAAAGGATTTTATTATTGGAGTCTCCCCTCAGATCTAGATTAAATTGTTAATACTATTATTAAAAAATGACCACCGATAAGTTATATAGTAGGAAGGAGATGAATAAAATAAAAAAAAACTAGCGAGGGACTACATTTATTTATATTTTTACATACAAAAATAATATCTTAAACTATCTAAATAAACATTTCCTGTGTAATAAACAAATATTTGCACATATTGCAGATATTCCTTCTGAACTTACAATATTTTAATTCTAAAACATAGTAGAATAATGACCCCAAGGCAGAGTTGCAAAGCTTCCTTCAAAGATTTGTCTTTTGTCATCATTAGCATTTAGAACAAGCTTGTTTACTTTCTGAGTATACACATTATGGTTTTTAGATCGTAAAAAGTACATTTTTTCTCTAAAACTTTTATTATACAATAAAGAGTCTCTATACTTGTTGATATCTAATTTTCCTATAGTACATTTTTTTACACCTTTAGCCTTTTTTATCAAACATCTATTTGAATTTATACAATATAACTTTGCTCTTAAGCCTATAAACTCAGATATAACATCGCCACTCATCTCATCTTTAAAGTATCCGGGAATTTGCTTATTAAGTCTTGGCATATTGTAAACATTATTAGACTCGAAATTGCTAGTATCAAAGTACTGAATATTTCTTTTCATATCTTCATAGACGTCTTCTGTTTGCACAAAGTACAGGAGACTATCTGTATCAGTATAACAAAGCTGAACGTTATTTCCGTAAATTCTTTTAATTACACCATAGTGAAAGTTATATAAATGAGTTTTTGCTAACTCGAGAATACTAAAACCTATATAAATTGGTCTATCTAATATAAGTTTTGTTGGCTCCATTTGTACAGTGATTAAATTTTCAGAAAGAATAGACAAATTTTTAAAATTAGGAGCACTTATATATTTCTCAGCACCATATTTTTTTTTTGTTACGTTTAAATTATCGGTCCAAATATTAACAAGCTTAACATCTACTTGTTTTCTTTTATTTTCTATGGTTTTTCCAAAAATTGAATTGTTCTGCTTTTTAAAAAAATTTTTTTCAAACGCTGATTTAGCGTTTTGTCTTAAATTGGTATTAAGAGAAATATAAGGCTCTAAAAACGCTCTCTGATCAAAAGATAGAACTTTATGAATTTTTAAAAGTTGTAATCCATGTTCTAGACATTTTTGTAAGTGCTGGTAATGGATAACATAATTATGTTTATCGTTTAAATTGGCAACTAACTTTTTATATCTACCAAATGGTATTGGTACATTTAACTGTTCTGCAGCAAATGGTAGATCAGCATGATCATCATGAATTTTAGAGGGATAATGTAAATCTACTTCAAGTAAATAGCCAACATCGCTTTGAGTATTTATAGCCATAACATCAAAATTAGTAGTTTCATCATCTGTCAAAAATCTAAAGTTCCCAGTAGGCAATTTTGACATCATTGCGTATCCATAAAGATTTACGCAATCAAAATATGCCAAAAATGTTGAAAAAGCCGTGTGATCGTAATCAGGAAGATATTTATTATTAGCTTTAGCATAACGTAAAGAACACTGTGCAAGACCTCCCCTGATACCCTTCTCAAACATTTGATAAATTTCAACATTTGATATTAAATCTAATTCAATTCCTGTGTATAATAACATGGCATCCCAACTTAATGAAGGTGAAGAAACATAATGACATGGGTCTAAATTATAATGATTTAAACTCATACATCTGAACTTTTCAAATACATCTGATAACAACAACACATCACATTTTAAATAAAAATCTGTATAATCACCTAAATTCTTCATGTTAAATGTTTTCCACACCTTCATTGCATGATTATAATCTTGCGTAGAGACCGACTCCGATGTGAGTTTATTATAAAACTTGTCTCGATCTGGCAACAAAGTCTCGCTGTAACGCTCTAAAGAATCTACATAATCATAACAATAAACACCTTTTTGACGAGCCAAATCAAATAATTTTTCATCTACAAAATATGATCTTAAGTTTACAAAATCATCAGGTTCGAGGGTTTTTACTAAGGTATCTAAACTAGAGTCCAAAAAATTTAGTGAATCGATAAATTTTAACTGAGCAACATTTTTTTCATCCAGCGGAATAAACTTAGTAAACGAAATAAATTTCTCTTTATTCTTTGGTATTAAATTTATTCGACCGCAAACATTAGAAAGTTCTTTAATGAATAAATGACAATCATATCCTGAAAGATTATGAAAAATTATAGGTATAAAAGGACACACTGAATAATTTATATTGCACTTATTGTGGGCGGGTCCTCTAAAGCGCCCAGTAAAATGATCATGATCTAAAACTATTTTATCAGAGGAAGTAAATGACTTTTTACAGATATGACAACATGTTGCATTGCATAAAGTATTTTTCTCTTGTTCTGTTAAGGGTATCATGTCTTTTTGAACGGATAAAATTTTATGTAAACGAAGTATATCTTTTGAAATCGATTCAACAAATTTTTTAGCACAGTTTGGACCTCTATAAGAGACATATTCGTTTAAATCAGGGTTAGACTTGCAGCAAATATAATAACCGAAACAAGTTGCTTCATGTATCTGAACATTTTCCACATGAAGAGAATGACTCTTATCAGAGTATTCCCTAAGTAGACTTTCAAAGTCACCATAAATCACTATAGGTATTCTTAAAGTTCTTTCATAATTAGAAAAACTTGTTTTACAGCCTTCCTCAGGAAGAACAGTTTGTACTCTTGCACAGTTATGCTTTGTCAATTTTTCTTCAACATCGAAATACAAAAAACATTCGTCACAAAGATATATTTTAGATTTATGTTTGGTTAATTGATTATGTAAAAGCTTTTCAATATCTTTAATTAAACAGAAATGACTTTTACCATTTTGAATCAAAAATAATAAATTGATATGCTCAATTTGTCGCTTTTGAGTTTTGTATAGAGGACCGGTAACTCTCTCATATTTGTCTAATCCATAAACATTAACACTCATATGATTATGTTTTTCAAACAATTTTATGTCTACAAAGCTTGGTGGAAATGACATTTCTGAAATGTTAAATAAATTAGAGTAATGGGGATATGAAGAGACTCTATTCGCATTTAACTTTGAGGGATAAAGATGTGCTATTATACTCCATAGAAAACAATGATCATCATTGTTTCTGATGTTCAGACAAGACTTAGTGCATTGAATTTTTTTGGGGAGAGGTATGTATGAACCCGCTTTTAAAGGATTATATTTAGCGATGTTGAGTTCTAAGTGACTTATGGAGTCTATAGTCCAACCTGACTCTGCTTGCTCAAATTCTGAACATTTGCACTGTAAAAGGTTTGAAAAGTCTTGATATAGTTGTAAAGTGTCAGTGCTTTGAAATACCGTCGAATACTTTGTGTTAAAAGATTTTAAAGATAAAGAGCCGTCTTTCGGCAAAGTATATTTAATGAAAAGTTCTAAATTAACTTTCAATGATTGATGTTTTTTCAAATTAAGATTCACTAATCCATTGACAATGTGAGATATGTCAAGTAAAAATTGATCAGGAATGAGGTACTCTTTTTGAAGATTTATTCTGTAACTGACAATTCTGTTTTTAAAGGCTGTTGCTATAGTTTGAACATTACTAAATTCAGTGCCAAGTAAACAATTAGCTTTGTGAATGTTACTTTTCTTATGAGATGATAATCGTGAGACAAAGATTTGACATTCCTGACAGAAAACCATTTTTTTAAAGGAGTTTAAAATTTGTGATAAAATTGTACAAGTTAATAATTAGGAGATTGTCTAAGTGAAGTCTGTAGATTTAAAAAAAAATCGGTTTTAAAAATGTGCAAATATCATATGATAAGGAAAAATTTTTATGAAAAGTATATTCGATTAAAAAAAGTTCATTATAATGAATTATATGAAAATAAAAAAAGCATTATTAAATGCTAAAGAAACTTAATTCGAGGGATACACGATGGGGCGCATAGCTTTAAACTGGTCTCTCGCATTAGCTACCATTTTAGAAACCGACCGCCACATAGGCGAGTTCTCCTGCACCCTCGTTTTAAGGTTTATAAGAGCTAACTTACTTCTATCGCGATCGGTCAGCGAAACGTTTTCTATTTCTTTTGACTTGTAGACACGCAGTTCTATGTAGTACTCGCCGCTGAACATGGGGTCACTTTGATAAGAGCTGCCTTGAGGGGTGCGACGAATAAGGAAATTTTTCAGGGTTGGCGCGCGTATCGGCTGTAGTTCATCCTGTAAAGTAATAAAAAGAAATATTTAAGTTTTGAAAAAACTATATTATTTACTCCTTTCGCGCAGAGAAAAAAAAATCAAGAAATGTCTACCTGGTAACTTGAAAAGTATGTAGTACCTACCTACTAGAAACCCTGGTTAGCAAACAAAAGATAAAACACTTTTGTGAAAAAAAAGATTTCATGAAACTCAAAAAAAATCTGTGAAAAAATAAATACTATGTAACATAGAAAAAAAATCTTGGCTATTATTACGATGACATGATGATGAGCAAAGTTGAGCTATCTTTAAAAGATGTTAAAAGATATTCGCCAAACTTATACAGTCTTCTTTAAAAAAACTTACTTCCGAATCCGGAAATGTAAGATTTCTTTTCCTCTTCTTAGCCTGAGGCTGAGCGCATGGGATTGGCTCATCATCTTCCTCCTCGTCATCAGCCAGTGTTTTCTTCACTCGAGGTGCCGTCGCTGCTTTTTTCGCTCGAGGAGAACCAGCTTTTTTCTTAAGCAGTGCGGGCGGTGTTTCTCGCACCTCTCCTTCCTCCAAATCAGAATCGAATGGATTCGAAAACCTGAAATAATTGTAAAATACTTTTTCATATCCACAGCAGGTCTAACTGTTTAAAAATTGCATTAAGGTTTGGAGTATTTACATAAACTTGAGATTATTAGCTCAATTTTAACTACAATTGCGGTTTAATTAATTCAGTCATGTGCACTTGAAAATTACAATTTCCTATTAGATACATTTATAAAAAGAAAACATGGTACTTATTTCTAAAGAAACAATGGTCTAGCGATTTAAGTCAGCGACTGTATAAAGAGGTCACAGCTTCGATTCGGGAACGCAGAACCTGATTTAGCTATGAGTAAGACTAGGATTAGAAATAGAAAATGTATATAAAAATAGTAAAAAAAGTAAAATAACTTACATACTTAAATCTTCCAGCTCTGAAACCACACTTCACAAAATCACCCACACCCAGCGCACAAAAATCACTTCAAATACTGTAAGAGCAAAAAGCAAAATGCGCTCTACTCAATTGAGAGATGGTATATATGATAAAAAAATATAAAGGGTTATTCATAAGAACGTTTCATCAACCAAAGTGTGAACATCGAAATTTATAAATTTTATTGGTTGCAGATATAGCACTTAACACTAGTACACTTAAGACTTATATTGTTATTTAGAAATTGTCATACTAATTGCCAGTGAAACGCTTCCTTAGTGTTCCATTTTTGGACATCTAACATGTCTATTATGGGATGAGCGTGACATTGGAAACTTAATTTTAAAAAGGAAACAGCATGTACTTTTGTGAACAATGCTGCGTTTGTTCGAGGCGTCAGTTCGCAATATCATTGTTTACCATCAATGTAAAAACTGCATCAATCTGCATGTGTGGTCTAGTTGTCTGAGTCTCGAGCTCTCAATCCCGAGTTTGCAGATTCGATTCATAGTCCTACTGGAAAGAACATAAAGTTGATATTCGTCAACTAATTTTTCCACGATTATAATACTTGTAACGTATACCAAGTAATTAAACAAGCAAGCGAGGCGAGCGAAGTTCTCCGAGTCTATTTGAATACACCAGCGTTTTTATGTATGTATGTATGTTTGTTTAACGATAACTCAGGTTAGTTTTGATCGGAGCCTTATGAAATTTAGTAAGCGTGTAAAAGTAGCCAATATTTTTTTTAAGTTCTAACATGAGCCGCATTGGTTATGGGCTTGACGAGATATGGGGTTCGCGAGTTCACAGTTCGGGGCACACTTCTAGTGTATAAAATGCTTTCGAAATCGATATTGATCTGAAATCGATATAATTAATCATCAAGATGAATTATATTGATTTCAAAAAAGTTACCCTCAAAATATTCGAGAGATTGTATGTAGTCTCAAAATTATTTTATACGTATTAAGGAGCGCCATCATAAGGAATTATGATGTATTTCCTGCTAACTAGTATATAGTTAGCTTTGAAAACACTTCAAATGAAGCACATCTAGCTAAGGTTTGCCTTGCTGAATGATTTTATCATAGATGGCGCGGTGGCTACAGCACAGGTGTACTCAGAAGCATGCAATGAGATTGCAATAATAAATGCATGACGTTATTTGTTTATCGTTTCTAATACTCGGCATCAGTTAGATGTCGCTACTAATGATTAAACCCAGGTAAAAACTGTTAAATGTTTTTAAATGATAGTGATTTTATTTAATTTTTTTTATTTATCGTATAAACAAGTTACAGAATAAATTCCCTAAAGTAATAAATAGTTTTTACCATAGTTACTACATTAATTAGATAGATATTTAACAAAACCCTAAAACGCAGTGTTAAGATTTTTTGTATTATTGAGTATATTAGTCAAATCATATCTTAATTTTATCGACCGGTCTCATGCGAGATGCGTCATGAATAAGTTGGCCCGACTTATCTGATGCAGATTGCGTAAGTTCCGTAGTCAACCATGTTTGTCGTTAAGTTGTGAGTAAAGCCTGGGCAACTCGAAAGCAGCTTTCTCGACATATACACATGGGATTAAACATAAAATTGAAAGATATAAGTTGAAAGACAAAACTTTTAAAACACCTAACACGATGCGGGGTGCCTAACTAAAATAATAAAGCCGAAATAAACTACTATAGGCACCCCGCACACGTGTTTTGCCACTTTTTGTGCGGATTTTTATCGACTTCAAGGTTATCAATTAGTTTGGTTTTTAGTTTTGTAAAATTATCTGTTAAATAAAATGAAGTCATTACGACTACGTGTGTTACACAAAAATATATACGATTTTCTTTTCGCATTATGCGTTGAGAAGAGGCGCTGGCGGGAGCTTGGTTATATAGGGGGTGGCTGCATCAGGGCCTAGCGAAGCGAGGGCCTGATGCAGCAGCCCCTATATTACCCTACTAAAGATAAATAAATGATTTTTGACTTTTGTTGTATTCAACGATATAATTATACATTATGTATAATTTATTGAATTAATGGATTTCCTCCAGGGCTTACTCTTTCCGTATTCTTCTGCGTTCCTTCTCACTAGCACCATTATTCTTATTTTTAACGTGTCCAAAAACCCAAAGTATCGATACAGGAAGTCAATATCTTTTATTTACTAGACAACCAATGCGTGTACCTACTTCATCTTATCTATTGCGTAAAATGACAAACAGTTATCATAACAATTGCGTGACGAAATGTAAGCAGATATACCTACTCGCACTTTGCTGTTCCGTGCCGTTATCAAAATCTGTGTTACTTTGTACTAGAATTGGTAATAAGTTTATCTTTACCACAGTATATACTTTTGTATAGTTGGTGTTGTTAGTTGTGGCTTGATGTTAGCTGGTGGCTTTAGCATTTTTGTGTTGTGGACTATGTTGAGCATCATCAATTCAAGTATAAATTGGTTATAAATTGGTCTTCAGGTTTCATCCAATTCGTTTTTTTTAGTATCAAAATTTTAAATGATGACAAAAAGGTGTTTGTTTTACCTCAAAGTGTTGTTTTTCCTTCTTAAAGCATAAATACTTTATTTAATTTGCTAAAACATTTAATTAGCCTTGTGTTCCAGTTCTGTCAACCCACATCATTGATAGGATTAAATTGTATCAACTAATGTTTTTCCTACTTTAAAACTGTTAATTATTTTAACTGACTTCCAAAAAGGAGGAGGTAATCAAATCGTCGCGATCTTTTATGTTTTTTTTTGTATGTTCACCGATTATTCGAAGACGCCTGGACCGATTTAGAAAATTCTTCTTCTTGAAAGCGTATACTTTCTAAGTGGTCCCATAAAAATTTTAACAAAATTGGTTGAGTAGTTTGGGGGTGTAGTTGGTTTTTAGTTTTGAAAAAATATTATCGAGGAAGCCGAGATCGTTGTATTATTGATAAATACTGCGATGAGGTGAACGTCATCATTAAGATACAGATCTACCTCATTAATGATTTCTTAGATATCTAGTTTTGATATTAGATGTAATGCGAAGATTTGTAGCTAATTCTTAGAAATTTTATTGCTAACTTTTTTCTGTGACACACTTTGGGAAACCTTTAGCTGCTTATATAGGTAGCTTCTCTGGTGTCTCGAGTATCTTCAAAAGTCACGTAGATCCGGTGCTTCATATCGAAATTAAGGACAAACAAGCAATAAAATACGTTTTCACAATATAAGTTTGGACTAAAAGGTTATGTCCTAACTTGTTGGTAACTACTGACTTTAGGCCCCTTCATTCTCCTGCTCTTTCTCTTCAACTGCTTCGCTTTAGGTTTTGTGATGTGTGGGTCTTCCAATCGGTGCTACGAGCATCTATTTGGCTTAACGACCGCGAAGCGTCAAATTTTCACTTGGGCAAAAATGCTTTTGTATATCTGTCCGGCTTTTCTCCTCTACAAGTAGCATTTCTCAAACGAATCCCTAGAAATATTGTTAGTAGTTTTGATAATTTTTATTTTATAGATTATTTTTCACTAATTTAGTTTTTCGGAGCCATTTTGAAATATTAAAAACAGACAGGCTCGCGAGGTATACAGCTCACAGAGCTTTTTGTTGTATGTATAATAATCATCATGTCATTCTATTAGTTGTCTCTTGTCACTGCTAGTAGTTTTAATCCATTGTACTACATACAATTCACGATTTCTTTATATTTATGTAGAAATATTCGCAAATGATTATTACTGATCTCCTCTTGACCATTCAAGATCATACTGATTCTTGATAATTTTTAAATCGATATTCTGTCAGCTAAAATAATTAATATAATGATTGATACTTAAATATCGTGATCGTCATCAGTTAGCGTTTTAATTAAAGAATAAAGTAATGGCACGATGATATCACAGATCTATCCGTGGCCGATTAAGAGGAAGATATGCAGCGAATTCTGAGAAGACAATCTGTAATTCTATAGCACGGATTCTTGTTAATCTGTGCATTGAATCTGGTTTGTGCTCAGCGCATGGTCAGGCAACTAACATTGAATTGAAAACTACTTAGTTTATAAAGTATAAATTACTAGTTCGTGTTCTAGGTACAAAAAACTGTATCATTTTAGCTTTTAAATTGATGAATGCCAAATGAATGATCTCTCTCATCTAAGCGTCCTCCCTGTTGTATCATTGGTTGGGGTGCTTCGGAGATCAGAGGTCCAACTTTTTTGTTATTTTCTCCGATTCACACGGTCTTTATCTTCCGTCAAGTCATCCGTCAAGGCTTCCGTAGTTATGAGACCACTGGCACGCATATCATTCTCGAATAGATTCCATAAATCGTAATAAGATGAATTTGAATTACGATTAGGTCAGGACGGGATGGACAACAATGACCTTGGGATCATTCTGAAATACGCGATGGGCTACCAACCTGTTACTCTCTTTCCGTTTTCCACCTATAAGCGCAACATTTTGATAAGCGTAGCCTTTGGACAATAAATAATAAATAAATTTGGATCCTGGAACGTAGCTCTCTAGCTCTTTTTACTTCATGAAGGATAAAGACGTGATAGAGTATTTAAGGAGCTCCATGGTCCAGCGGGAATGCGCATTACTAGCGCTCTCGCAAGTAAAGCGACACCGGGTGTTGTCCGCACTTGGATGGGTGACCATAAGTGGTATACAAATTTCTTGTGGTCTTCCGTGCTTCGTAAGGCACGTTTAAGCCTTTGGTCCCAACTGTCATCATTGCATGGCAGTCGTCAAGCTATGTCAGATACTTTTAGGATGCTTGAAAAATCTGACACTAGTGTTGGCCACTTACACACACTAAAAGTGAAGTGAAGTATCTGTATAATGGGATCACTGCGATTTGTGCCTTTGACCTCTTGGTCACAGAATGGCTGTCTGACCACTCATGCACGGTTTGCATCATACTGACATGAAATTAACAGACCACAGCTGGGTATTCTGAACAATGGCCAATTTGGTTACGGTAAAAATTTCGACCAGTGAAAGTGCCATGGCGTGGATTATTGCGAGCAAAGCCGTAGTTACAACTTTCGTTTATTTTATTATTATTCGAGGATAATTGCTATGTTGTGTATTTCTGATTGTTATGTAATTCGGGAAAGTGATCTCATATTACTGTATTAAAAAATTTGGTATTGACGTCGTTTTTATTAAGTTTTTTTTGTTAATTGATGGTAACATTTTTTGCTTCCTAATGTTACTTCCCTGAAAGTTTATCAAAATGCTTGAAATGTTTCGTGGCAAAATTAACGATTTTCTCAAAGAATTTTCTCCTTGAAAGATATACTTCAGTCTTCATAGGTGGAAAATGTGTTTAAAATACCATAAACTTGTATCAACAACCATGTATTGTTCGCTTTTAGCATCGCATTAGTAATTTACAAGGCAATAATTTGCAATTCTCACATAAATTCCACACCTAATTAACCAGAAGTCGTAAATTGATCGTTATTCGTTAAGTTTTTACTATATTAATGGTATATTTAACCTGTAATAAGAGATTGTTAATATTTATTAGTAACTGTTGTGTAAATTAACTACATTTCCAGCAAAGTTATTTGATAGGTGAAGCGATCTCTAAACATATTCAATTCGCTATGATTTCTTACATTTGATGGAATTTTATGTTTCGTCATAATTAACCTTAAAATTTACTCAATATATTATTTTCTTTATTTTTCTTGTGAACATCGCTTGCATCATGAAATTATGTTTGTGGAAAATACTAAAGTATTCTGTTGTTTTATATAGCTGTAATTTTTTATAGTTGAAAATATAAATAAGTACTAATATTAATTTTGCTTCCTTCTTGTTTCAATAATGGTAGTAAACGCATGTATTCATAGTCTTATATATGAGTGTTCCTTTCCGTCAGTTCATGGGAAACTGGTTTTTGATTTTTATTAGCTTCTTGAGCAATTACTGCAATTGGTCGTTACAAAGATTTCATTGGTGTGCGTGACTCGCGATTATTTTAGAGGCATAACTTAAAACGAATTGTTAATAATGTGCCCAATAAAATTGCAAGTTTCTCTACTATATTACTCTGAGAGTCTCTAAGTCAGACCCTATGAAAATAATTGATTTACGTCTATATTTTTAAGTGTCCCGCAAAATGTAACTTAGGGCTTATTTGAAAGGCTGAATTGATTTGGTGTCATGTAACGATAGTCCTTCAAAGTTGTTGCTTCCGAAATAGTTCTGCACGTTCACATGTCACACTGTTACGAGGTTTCAATTCATGAGGTCGAGCCATGTCGAATGAATGATCGACATCTATTTATAAGGATGATGGAGAAGATCTAGATTGCTAAGCTTGATACTAGACTTCGAACTTGAGGCTAATACACACAGCATTAGAAAACAGTTGCATCTCAATAATATTTTCATTTGCCTGGTGTAATTTATACAAAAGTGGGTGTACAGCAAGGTTGTATATTGGGTCCAAATTTTTTATTTAATAAGCTAAATTGTTGAAAATGATTTAGTGTTATATAACGTTTCTATATTAATTTCAATTAAGTTTTGCTAATTTAAAATTCACACTGTAACGAACTTACAAATGATGATATCCAGCGATATCGGATGAATGATCACCGTCTTTTTATAAGGATAATGAAAACGATCTAGATTGCTGAATTTGATACAATGCACTTTAAGCCTGATATTCATTTATCTGTGGAAGTTGTCTCTTCCGAAATAGTTTTGCGAATTCACAATTCACACTATTACACGGTTTCAAATGATAAGGTCAACCAATGTCGAATGTCTATTTATGAGGATGATGAGACGATCTAGATTGCTGAACTTGATACTTTGCACTTTAAGTCTCTCTCAACCTTGATAGTTGCTGTTGCTTCCAAAATAGTTTTGCGAATTCACAATTCGCACTACAGCGAGGTTTCAATTGATAAGGTCGTGCAATGTCGAATTAATGGACGTCGTCTATTTAAAAGGATGATGGAGACACTAGATTGCTAGACTTGACACTGTGCAGTTAAGGCTGATATACACAACATTAGAAAAATAAAAAAGCTAGCAATCCATTTCTATTTTCATTATTTCTTGCTCATTTCTTTAAAAGTGGCCTTTGAGATCTGTTTACCTCGCGGGGGATAACGGCGTGATAGAAAAAGAAAGACATTATAATAATATTTCCATTATTAATTTATATAAACGGGGCATAGCACCTTTTATGTTACGTCTAACGTTTCGAATAGGAGTTACATCCTTCGTGGTCGCAGACAAGCTAACCGATAGTTTAAAAACAAATATTTTCATTTACTTGAAAACATTTAGAAAAAAGTGTACCAAAAGGTTCTACTATGAGCCCTAGATTATCTATTTTTTTTTAAATCTATTATATTCCGGGTCTTTGAAATACATTGCATTAAAAAAAACGCACTGCTTTCTTTCCTTGGATAAAATCTACAATAAAAAATATATCTATTTGGTTAAATATCACTATTTACAAACTATAAAAAAAAGCTTAAACTGTTTAGTTGATCGTGTGTAAAGTCTTAATTTCGCAGTTCACAAGTTACTACAATTAGGTATCTTATTACCTTGAAATAAGGTTATGATCTAACAGGCATGCGTGGAATGTTAATTTAGCTTATAACTGCTTTGTTTACAAATACGTATGCAGCTATGCGAAAATGCGTCTCATGTTTTGTGAACGCTATTTTGGAATCCATGACATGACGATCTTTTTTTTTTAAATTTTAATAAAACCTTTAATATTTCTTTATATGTTTTGATTTTTATAAAAATTGTGTAACGAGTATTTTACAATCGTGGTGTTTTCGTTTTTTTTTTGACCCATATATTTCTGTTTTTCTTTTGTGCCAACGCTAATGTCTGTTTTTAAGCAGCCTTAATGCTTCTGACATAGCTTGATGTCTGCTACAACTGTCATACAACTAAGACAAATTGCTTAACGTGCCAAGTGAAGCACGGAAGAGCTCGAGAAATTTTTATGCCACTTGTGGTCATCCATCTAAGTGTAGATCACCCCCCGGGTTTACTTAACTTGTGAAAGTGCTAGTAATGCCTTGCCTCCGAGCCAACGAGCTTCTCAAATTAGATTAAGTTAACTACTATCTCATACATGAAAATTAGTCCTGAATTTCAGTAATATAACTTACAGTCACAGGAAAATCTATATGTTAATAATAAGGAATCGAAGGCATTTACTGAATTTCATATACTAAGTTAAATAAATTTAGAGTTTCACCTGGTTTCAACATTGTTTGGTTGGATGGTGCCCAGTCAACTAGAGCGCCTGAGGCATAGCCTAGAAAAAAACCCACGGTTTTGTTTTTAGTTCCGCATATCGACCTGTTACGCTGTATGAATAATTGAGAGACACTACAATATCACACATACAGGCTAACGTATCAATCAGTGTCACCAAACGCAGTATTTTTTACTATCACAATAATTTTAGCCATTATTTTTCCCTATATGTTTTTGTTTTATACATCCATTAGTGTTCTTCATCTTTAATTCATTTTCGTGCTTTAATTTTGTTTTCAAAAACGGCTACATCATTTTTGATGCTAACTTGTTTTCTTTAGTTTATAACGCTAATCGTACCACCTTTTCAATTAAAATTTTAATCTTTTAGAGTTTATACCGTGGTAGTTATATAAGTCCACGAGAACGACCTCAGACAGACAGAAATAATTTAAATAGATGCGGACCACAATCGCGTCATTGTCTACGTCGTTTTAAATTATCGCGAAACTAATTATAGATTGGGATACGTCATTACCTCTACAAAAATTGTATGTTTTAGCTAGAACACTAGAAACATAGAATTTTCGTAATTATACAGCTGATGTTAATCATTTTGTGACGCATTTCAGTTTTGTAGGAAAGATAGAGACATGCCTTCAAGGGTATCATGGACTTCGAAGCAGAACAGTTTACAGTGCAACCCGGAATGCGATTAGGGGAGAAAGAGAGAGAAAGGACAAGCAACCTAGGCGCATCAATCATACCGCTTTAGGAGCATTTGATTCCAAAACAGCCGTAACACTGTGGCCGTAACATAATGTTAAAGTAAAGTTTTCAATTTAAGAAAAACTAACAATTCACAAACATGTGTGGTATTCTCAGCGTGTGTTCTACTTTTGCTACGGGTAGTCATGTTACTACACTAAATATTTGATGAACTTTGTTCGTTTCGTCACTCTTCTGTCGGAAGCCTCATAAAAAATTCTAAAGCGGCCACAAAAACATTTCATTTAAATCTTTACTTTGATTGAACAAATGCATTCACTCGCGCCCCTATATCCCGCTCTTCTTTTGTTACCCATAGATCCATAGCGATTCACTCTGATTGATTGAATTCTTTTACAAACATGCGGCTAAGTTGGATTTTATAAGGGAGGGTGCTTTGTTTGTAAATCGATTTTGTTATGGGTTTTCCAATTAAGCGGGTTCGTCTCGTCCCCTCTGTATTCTGAAGTGGGCATATCTATATATGTAATATGTGGTTCATCAATTGATATTATGATATAGGAGGTCAGATTTTTGGGTTTTAAATTTTACTTATTAGAAATTGAAAGTTGTTACGTTATGTATGCCTTCTCATTTGAATTAAAATCAGTTAGCTCTGGGAACAAATCAATTTCAATGCGTTAATCACAAATCTTGATTGTATTGCTATGGGCTTCTTTCAATCATTTATATGGTATGTTATGGTAAGAGTAAGTGTATTCAATATTGATAAACAGATTTTAATTTCTATTGGTTTTTAAACAAAAATGCGCTTGTTTTGCTGGCAACATCAACGCACCAGCGACAACCAGACGGCGCCGCTCGCCTGGTTATCGCTGGTGCGTTGTAAAACACCGGACTCCACTTTCTTATTTTATTATGTGCGATCCTGTCAGTTTTATTTCATTTTATAAGTTAACTAGCTGCGCCCCGCGGTGTTACCCGCGGAAAAAGTAACCTATGTGTTAATCAAGGGTGTCAGCTTGTCTGCACACCAAATTTTATCAAAATTGGTCCAGCTGTTTACGCGTGAAGAAGTAACAAACAAAAACTTTCGCCTTTATAATATTAGTGTGAAGTGTGATTCACTAATGTTTTTAAATAACTTGTTAAATATTTAATTACGCTTTTATTGCCCATCAGGGTCATTCACACGAGAAATTATCACGAGCAATGCAATCACATGTATATAGTGTACTCTTGAGCAAAAAAATTAAAATATTTGTAACCACTCCATCACATTGTGAAACACTATTTCTCTTTCATAACAAAATTCAATTACTTAAACACATCATGATTTGGGTTTCGGTACTATTAACAATTCTAGAGGGTCTATTACAATACAACGTTTCTAACTATTCTAATTCTTGTACACCAGTGACATTATTTTGTTTAATTTTAGGTTTTTTAATCCTCATACTAAATTTTACTTTGTTTGTTTCAGGTCTGTATGATTCTGGCTTACATCGCCACACTACAATATATTAAAGTAAGGTATTCTGAAGAACATAAGAATAAATAAATTTGCTAGATGTTAATCAAAACAAGAGGGGTTCCACTACAGAAATACTTAATACTAGTAGAAAGTTCACAAATGAAAATATCGTCTTAAAGATTACGCGAACGCTCCTTTTTCAATATAAATAAAACAAGAGAAGACAATGGTGTCCCTAAAACCATTAAAGAAAGAACAATTAAGTCATCAGCCGTCACGAAATCCGATGCAATACGAAATGTCATGTCGTAATCAAAGGAAAGTCGAGAAAGAATGCGCTGGTTAAGTAACTGACTTACGGTCTGCTGACACCCGAAATATGGTGTGCGAATTTTATATTACTATACTTACTAGATTTCTAATGGATGCGTCACAAAGATGATGATTATCTTTTGAAATTCTTTTGCTAAGCCAGATGCCAGAGTTGATTTAGCAGTAAAAGCTTACTCTACTTTTATACCACTTATCTCGTGTCTTGGGTCATTCTAAGCTATAAGTTTATCACCTAAAAAAATAGTTGTCCATGAATCATTTTCTAAATTATTGGTTTTGTATATTTGGATAATAATCCGAGCATTGTGATGCCGTTAAAAACCAATAATTTAAACAAAAGCCTTCTTTACTTTAATCAACTTTCAATTCATCTAAATTGAATTAAGTGGAATATCACACTTCTGAATAGTGGGTGAAGAATAACGCATGTTTTAAATGCGTGTGTAATATGTGATGAGCAATTTCGTAGGGAAGATTCGAAGCCACGGTAGCACAATTGGTAGTGCACTCACGGCGTTAACGTGAGGGACGCGGTTTCAAATTCCACACTTGGCGAAATTTTTCATCATATGTTTTAATTTGAATCATTTTCTACTTCCTCTGTTACTATTGTCAGTAAACTGTCTGGCCTTAATAATAGTTTTGCTTTACTTATTACTCGATAATAGGTTAACAGAAAGAGGTTCCATAAATTCATTTGCTCAAGATTAGCTATCCATAAACGGGTACGTCCGAGCTCTCGATTAGCCGCGTGGGCGTCAATGATGTCACACCTTGATTCAGTTAATTTTAGTTCACCGCAAGACAGTTACTTTGCCAAATTGCTAATATCCACTCGACGCGTTACGGTATTATGATTTTCGTTTCGATAAACATCCAAGTAAATATCTCGCACTTACTGAAAAATAGAAAACATATTTTTTTTTTTATTATTTATGTGTAAATTCAATAACGATCTCTTTAAATATGTAGTGCCGCATCTAAACCTGTTCAGGTGTTTTAGAACTTTTTCTTGTATACATATTGTTACTTTTTAACTTGTATTCGTATCCCATAGACAAACAGTATTATATTAGTTAATTGTATAGAGTACTGCCAGCCAAAAAAGTACAATATTTTCGTTTAATTTGACATTAAGTGACATAATTTTAAGACTAGGATGTAACATATACTTGAATGCTCGTGAAACTCTTTCGCCGCAATCAATCTTTACCTTTAGTAGGTAATTTCCTGAATAAATAATTCATTGCAAAGCAAAATTCATTTTAAAGCCAAGTATAATAATATACTACATAACAATAAGAAGACTATAATTGTCTTCTTTGATAAAACAGATGAAAGATATACTTCCGTTATATTGGCCGATGTGGCTTTGATATTTTCAAGTAATCTCGAGTCTCTTGACCTTAAAAGCAGGTTCTGGTAGAACGTGATATCACAGATCTCCTTCCATAATTACCCTCTTATTTATTAGCTCCAAACGAGTTTCCGTGTTTAGTATTCATGATATCAAATGTTTTATAGCTGTTTTTATCAAATATGCAGCTGGCAGCGGAGTGACCTTTTACCGCGTCACTAGACGGATCTCTATCCATTGGCATCATTTGTTTGTTTTGAAATTGGGTATTTACCTGGGTCAAAAATAAATTATTTTGTTTTGATAAGAAATAAAACGTAGCAAAATAATGTCACTTGTTATTGAACATATCTACTTTAACGTGATTAAGAATTTATTAATGTAGAAAAATTGATAATAAGAGCGCTGTTTGACTCCAAGAATCCTATGACGTCATCGGCCTGTATTTCATACATATCCCATAGAAAATGTTTGTTTTGACGTTTAGAAAAAAGTATTTGATTTAACTTGATGGAAAATAGTGGATTATATTTATTTCAATACTACTTACTTCTCAGCCGTCATCACACAGCTATTTCCTCTCCCACGGGTGTCATAAGAGGCGACTAAGAAAAGTCACAGAGAAGGGGCCAGCAGGGTCATGTGTGCAACATTTACTGCTATCATCAACCCGTCTGCCCAGATTATTCACAAGTCCTCCATTTATTGAGAAAGGCCTTTTGTCCAGCCGTGGACTGATATACGCTGTAGAGGACTACCTACTTAAAATAGAAACCAAATCTTGGAAAGACATATTTTATTATAAGACACCAGAGACCAGACAAGTAAATTGAGATTTCAAAACTGTAGTTTTCAAAATCAATATGTTAGTTTCTACATATTCAGACTCATTGCTGTCTAACCCTTAAACAATTTACTAACTTCATGTAAATTGAAAACATAAATGGTAATGAAAATTTTAAGCACTTGGGTTCAAAGATGTAGTGTCTGTGATATTAATGAACTCAGACCTTGGCACTGTGCTTACTGCATTTTAAAATCCTTTCTATTAATAGGTTGGGGAAAAAGTCTTTTCGCATTTTATATGACAATTCAAAACATTTTTTAATATAGTTTATTTACATTTAACTAAAGTATGTAGGTACCATTTTGTTCGATAACTTTTTGCCATCTTATAGGTAGGGACAGGATCCTATTGCTATATAAATTTTGGGGCTTCTGATCAAAAAACTGCGTCAAGTAGTTTTGGCCGTCCTCTCGTCATGTTAACCTGACACTGCCTAAAGAATTCTGAAGAGACCGAAACAGGTGGAAATCTGAAGGTGCCAGGTCAGGACTATACGGCGGATGCATTAACAACTCCCAGCCAAACTCTCTTAATTTTTGCTGAGTGGTTAAAGATGTGTGAGGTCTAGCGTTATCATGATGAAAAACCACACCCCTTCTGTTGATTAATTTCGGCCGCTTTCTCTCAACTTCTTGCTTTAATCTTATCAGTTGTTCGCAGTAGAGTTCTGAATCGATGGTACTGCCTGGTGGTAACAGCTCATAATGAATAATGCCCTTCCAATCCCACCACACACACAGCATCACCTTGTTGCGAGTTAACCCGGGTTTCGCCACAGTCTGTGAAGCCTGACCGGCCTTTGACCATGACCTTTTTCGCACGTTCTTGTTTTACGTGATCCACTTTTTATCACCAGTTATCAATTTCTTCAAAAATGGTTCGATCTCATTACGTCGTATTAAAGAATCACAAATGAGTACACGGTTCATTAGGTACCCAAATATCGAGCTTTTTTGTGTACCCATTTTTTTCAAATGCTCCAAAACTGTTTTGTGGTCAATTCCCAGTTCTTCAGCTACGTCGTTACTCCTGATATGCCGATCTAGCTCCACTTTTTCAAAAATAGCACCCATTTTATCCGTAACAGGGCGACCAGAGCGACGTGCATCTTTGACATCAAAATTTCCGGATTGAAAACACTTAAACCAAATTTGTGCTACTCTCATAGACACTGCACTAGGTCCATAAACATCGCAAATTTTTTTCGCGGCTTGCGTTGCATTTTTACCTTTTTGGTAGTAAAATTTGAAAATGTATCTCATTTCTTCATTAGATTCACTCATCTTGACGGTAAGAAAAACAAATGAAAATCACGCATTTTCCTAATTTGAATTTGGAATTATCTTCTTTAAAATTTAAACCTTTAAATGATACCAAAAGCAGCTAGGTACAAATAGTATAGCCAAAGTGGTTTTATTACAAGTTCATACATACTATATGCGAAAAGACTTTTTCCCCAACCTAGTAAAATGAATGTCACTTTGCTGTAAATTTGTAAAATCTTTATCTCTTGGCATCATTGTATTTGTCATAATCATCATTATTTAAGAGCCACTCTCACGTCAGAGCCCCCTGTTTTATTAATAATTCTATAGATAATCCTGAACGTTCCATTGACTGTAAACTTCTTAAATATTAAATTACTTCTATAAAAGAGCATATAATATCAGCATATTACCATCTGCTTTTCAGTTCGTCTGCCGGATTGAGTAAATACAGTGTGTTTCACGTTGGCTTATTTTTATTGTTGAGTTTAACACGTAGCAGTGATAAACATGTGTTCAAATACTGTGTGAGTACTCATATCACTTATTTTCTATACTAATTCGTGTAGACTGTACAGTTCCACCATCGTCGTTTGTTCTTTCCATTCTTCAGCCGACGGGTTCAATCATCACGCTAGGCTTTTGGGTTACATTAATACATACATAGTTATATACATTTGTTACATTTACTCGTACTGTTGATATGATACCAACTGATATAGATCAACGGAAAAATTAATCAACATAGCTCTTAAGGAAACAAGATAGTGTTGGTCTTGAGATTTTCTTTGCTTGTCAATATATATTGCCATTGAAACTTTCTAGTAGTAGATAGTATACGATGTGTCAAGTCTGTTGTGTGTGATTGTTCTAATTTGTCAAGTGGTTTTCTATGAGTTCCACTCATTATTATTATATTAATTCATCTACATTTCTTAGTACATTTCTCAGCATACTCCAACATTTGTTTTCGTTTTGTTTTAATAATAATTACACCAGATTTGGTACTTTTTTATACCTTTGTATTAGCTTTTACTTAACCTTTTACGTCAAAAACCAGACTCAATGGTAAAACTATTGATTTATATCCGTATTAAGGTTGAGTATACAAAATGATTCCCGTCTCGAATTTCCTTTAAATTATCTTGGTCATTTCCTTGCGCCCTTTCCTAAAACAACATTGTACTGTGTTTGTTCCATTTTTTCCTTCTTCAAAGGGTCGCATTAGGCGTTTAAATATTAATATTTGCTTTCCATTTACTCGAACCAAAGACTGCGCCACTGCCAACTTCGCAAATAGGTCTTGGTCATATGCAATATATTTCAGTTTTAGATTGTTTACGATGTAAATAATAACAGCTTTCCAAATTAAAATGAGCTGAAATTTTAAAATAAAGTTTTGGGTTCTATAATAGTTTTTAAACTGTATCCTCCTCAAATTTTGTCAGCTCAGTCTTATAATAGTGTTGGAGTTGTCGAAATCATCAATTATTGACCTTAATCTAATAGTAAAAATTACAAAAATAAATGTATAAGATAAATCCGTCCACAGGGGTAACATAGTAATGAAAGTGAGAAAAGCGGCATTAACTGCAAATTAAAAGAATTAAACGACGTCGGTATCGCTCTAATTCGAACCAATGAAATAATTAACGTTGTAAATCATCCAAACCTTGTACATTTACTTAGGCTCTGAGGAAATTAAAACTTATATCTTTTCATTGAAAGTATCGCTTTTATTGAAAATCCAAGATCATCTTCAAGGGGAACTTGTATATTTCTGGGTTTGGTCGTAAGGCGTGGAATTGGAGCACCCGTATTATGTAGCATTGAACTCTTGTAACAGGGACGCACGCATCATTAGGAACAGCCAATATGTATGTAATTATGGTGTAAAATTAGAACACGAGTATGGGAAATAGGACTGTAATATTAGTAATTCAATTGTCGACTGTGACGCTCCATTCTGTTATGATCACATCATTCAGAATAATAAATAGAATTTAAACTATCAGGATTTACTAGTTAAAAAAATTAACACTTGTTAGTTAGAACTACTGTTAGTTCTAACTAACAAGTTTAAATTTTTTTAATAAAAGAAACAACATAAAATTTGTTATACTAGTAAATCCTGATAGTTTAAATTCTGTTAATGATTCTGATTCTCATAGGCCACTGAACTCTCAACGAAACTACTGTAGACATTGACGTGAATAATCACACAAAGAAAACATAATTTTAGCTTATTCGTACATTTAGTTAGAAGTTAACGTAATCAAAAATCTAATGCCAATAGCCACTAAAAGGTGTTAGTGTTTGGAACACTACTTTCGTTGCTATCGACCACTTGATCGTTGGAATTTATTTCTCCGTTTTATTGTTCCATTTGACCCTGACATTAAGGCATTACAGTACAATTAAGATTGCCTTGACTCCGTAAATATTTTATAGTGTCGTCATACAACGCGCGTAGCTTTTCAGCATTCCGCTTTTCATCTATCTCGACGCGGGAGGTCCGGTGAAAATAAACTCATTTCATGCTTTTACGAGTATTGCCCGGGATGAGGTCGGTAGCCTTGATTATTTAATGCGCAATTTGCCAACGTCGGTCGAATGGAATACGTAACTTGATACAAAGTTTGAAATTTCATACCACTCTTCGTTGTTTTGCTGGTACAATTTCATAATAATGAAATTTGATGTCGTTTTTTCTGTCATTGTCCTACAAATGTAGTTATTTTTGTCATAACTCTTTACTTTTTATTGAAAATCTCCTTTGACTCTTTATTGAAAATCCCCGACTACTTTTCTTTCAAAAAATTACCTAAATCCTGAGCCAAGCTTCAAGATATTGCAATCAAACAAGATAAATGTTTGTTAAGGAAAATGAATGTTTGTTAAGGAAAATGAGGACGAAGAAATAGCCTCCTTTTAAGTTCTTTTTTGACTCTTTTAATAGACATTTGATTGAAGTCATTGTCATTTCATGATGACACCTTTCTCCAACTATAAATGTAAATAATGACCATCAAATCTACAGTTCGTGACAACAAATGACGAGAGTCATTAGTGCTATTGTGTTCCAAATAAATCATGAGAGCAAACAAATCGCAACTAGAAAGTTTTGGTTATAGTGTTAATGCACAAGTTAATCAATATATCATTTAAATGAAAAACAGTAATTATTATATTTCTTATATTTTTCGCGTGAATACCATCTCGATGTTGATTATGGACAAATCTTCAATACATTGGGTAAACAAATAAGTCCAGCCGTAGGCTGACATAAGCTGATGAAGAAAATAATACAGAATACAATGACTTGTATCAAATTACAATTAACACTTGTAATTGTCTTGCAATTACATATCATGCTGCTAGATAATCGGTTTTAGTAAAAAATTCTAAGTAAATGTGAAATTTGGAAAATCTTGTCAAAGATGTGTTTAGATGTCACAAAACCGCGCCAGAAAGTTTATATTCGTGAACAGGGTATTTAATTAAGTGTTAATCAAAAAAGTGAAATTAAATGCGAAAAAAAGTTTAATTGTATTTATGTAATTGATTTGCACTTACATATCATGCTGTATGTGATTTTTCTATTTGTTTAGGTATTTAAAAGAATGTAAACAATCTTGACATGTATTTTTATTGAAATACACTTAATAAATTAATACCTTTACAATTTCAAATAAATTATGTAACTTATAATTTTTAAAATATATAATTTGTTATTTGCGAAGATATTCATTTATTAAGTGTATATTTCAATAAAAAGACATGTCAAGATTGTTTACATTCTTTTAAATACCTAAACAAATAGAAAAATCACATACAGCATGATATGTAATTGCAAAACAATTACATTAATACAATTAAACTTTTTTTCGCATTTAATATCGCACTATAGTTAATTATATTTATAGTTTGTCACGGTTTATGTATCTTTATTAGAAACACAATTATGCAAACAATCCCAACTATTGACGTTTTTCAACATTTATAATGGCCGAATTAAATAAACAGAAATACTAATACCTGTAGAAGAACAAACACTTTTAATGCTATCTCCTTAAATTACTTACATAATTGTGTTGTAGTGATCATGTCTAGAACTAGGTAAACACCAAATTAACCTCTCAATTAGTCACAAGATCCTTTGGAAGTTACTATGCTATGCAATTTTAAACTTTACTGCTTCACAATAAGCTGAATATAGAATGCAGTCGACAATTTTTGAGGACTGCAACTCATTTGCAAAATTATCTTCAGTTGTTTTTTTAATTTTAAACCTTGCTACTATTGTTTTAAAGACATTGTTGTATGAATTAGTATTGTTGGGTGTGGTTGGCGCTCACGTTTCTTTACGTCAGACCTTGTGGTTCTCACGCTTCGCGTTTCGTCGTCTCGCGTCGTCTCAAGAAACCGGAGATTGGGAAATGTTACAAAACTTACATTAGTAAATTGTGATACAAACACTTAAACATCGTTTTTACAAGGGAGATCCGGGAAAAGTGTCACCGGCTGCAGAAAGTCAAGGTGGACTGCTAGTTACTACTGTTTTGTGGCCGACTTTAAAACAAGTGTTGGCATTTCTGCTGTTATTATGTCATGTCCGGGATCAGTAAACGTTTCCTGAAATATTATCCTGATATTTTCTTTCCTTATAAGACCCCGCCCGATAAAAAAGGGAGGTGTAATAAAAATGAACCTAGTGTCTGTCTGCTTGTCTTTCTGCCTCTGTCTGTCTGTCTGTCTTTCTGTCGTTCTGCCTGTATGTCAGTCAGTCTGTCTGTATGTGGCATCGTAGCTCTCGCGCGGATAACCCGATTTCGATGCCGGTTATTTTACGTGAAAGCAAGTTTCCTTACGGTGGTTCTTTTCTTAGCTATGTTTGATAAAAATCGGTTTAACCGTTTGAAAGTAATTGGGGCTTTACGCTTGAAAGTCGTTTTTTTTAATTTACCTGGCAAATAATGGCGCTACGGATATCAGTTCCACTAATCATCGGTATTTTTGCTATCCTGCTTTTAATGGGGTTCTTTTCTATTATTGTTTATTAGCCGATCAATCACAAACACAGACGTTGGACGAAAAGCTGCATCCCTAAAGTGGAACTGGGCAGGACATGTTTGCCGTATGCCCGGCGAACTCTGGGCCAAAACAGCGACCCAATATATTCCTCACAACGGAAACCGGAAGCCTGGTAGATCCGGAAAGAGATGGAGGGACGAGCTTGACTCCTACTGCAGGGATTGGGCCTCAAACCAAGCCCTCGACCGAGATAGTTGGAGTGCTGGAGGGAAGGCCTTTGCCCTACAGTGGGACAGTATAGGCTAAAAATAGAAATAGAATAGAATAGCAGATCAATATCAAACTTATTCTATTCTTACCTTTGCAGCTTTTTCCAAACATTACTCGTACCTAAGGCAGCACACATTCATTACCCAATTGTCAGTTCCACGCACTGTCTATCCCAACTATGGAGTACTTAGTACTTAAATTTTTCAGTATTTTTCATTTTCCATGTCTTTTTAATATCATTTATTGAACTCAAGATAAACAAAAATTGACTGCCTCCGTGGTCCAGTGGTCAAGGCGTTCGCCTTGTGACCCGGAGGTCATGGGTTCGATTCCCACTGGGAAGCATACTTTGTGAACAAGTTGTTTCCAGTCTGGATGAGATATTGCAGGCTTGAATCACCTGATTATCCGAAAAGAAAGATGATTCCGTGTTTCGGAAGACACGTAAAACTGTGGGTCCCAAACGCCACCTAGCGTTTGATCATCAACCTATCCAAGGATTGGTTCCTGGTTTGCCCTTTGGGTTGTGGAGGTCAGACGGCAGTCTGTGTAAAAACCAGTAACCTCGTCAAATCTCCTTGGTTAGGTAGCGGACCCCGGGCTCTGAATCGTTACTGCTGAGGATGCAACCGGGAATACGCTCGGATGATGATGATTGAACTCAGATAAGCCAAAAACCTTTCATATAAACTTGTGTTATAAATATGCGATTCATATTTCTGTATTGATTGATTAATATCCTTTACCAATATCCAATATTCGATGTCAAGCTCCCGTGCTCGAGTGTCCTTCGCTTTTAAATCTAATATCGCCGCTTTATCATCTGATACAGAACGTCTCGCTTCGCTAGATGTGCATGTAGCAAATAAATAATTTTTGAAAGACCTTCGCCATTATTTATTTTGAATTGGGTACTTTTCTAGGTCAAAAATAAATTATTTGGTACTGTTAAGAAACTAAAACGTCACAAAATAATGTCACTTTGTCATCATATCCATTTTCAACGTTATTTTAGATTGATTATTGCAGAAATACTGATATTAACAGCGCTATTTGACTCCCAAGAAACTGTGACGGCATTAGCTTGTATTTCATTCAGATCCCATTTTTTTTTTGTTTTTTCGTGTATGTAAGTGGCCAACACTGGTGTCAGATTTTTCAGGCTGCCTAAAGGCATCTGACATAGCTTGACGACTGCCATACAATGATGACAGCCGGGACCAACGGTTTATACGTGCCTTCCGAAGCACGGAGGAGCTCGAGAAATTTTTGTGCCACTTGTGGTCACCCATCCAAGTTCGGACCACGCCCGGTGTCGCTTACCTTGCGAAAGCGCAGGTGATGCGCACTCCCGCCGGGCCACCGAGCTCCCATTGAAAATGTTGTTTGTTTTTACGTTTAGAAAAAAGTGTCTGATTTGTGTGGATGGAAAATAACAAACTACGTTTGCGAGTTCGTACTGTTCTGGAATTTCATTTGAGGCACTTGAGTATATATGGCACATAGATCGCATTATTGATAGCCAATAGTCGAAGGAAAATGCTCAATTAAGGGGCTACATGAATTTTAAATAGTTTCAAGGGTTATCTAGGGTCTGATCAAGGCCAAATTTTAAATGATGTCTCCATGTCTTATTTGATGTTTTTTTTAAATGGGGGCAGCACTGGACCTCGTAAAATTCATGTATTTGAGGGGTCAAAGTTGCTTTCCTTTAGGAAATACTTGGGGAGTGGTCCAGCAGTGCACTTATTGCGGCTGAATTAAAAATGATGAGATTGCTTCATTATTTCTATACGCTTACCAGGGGATAAGCAGAGCAAGGCGTAGGTGAAATTTTATACATTAATGATTACGCGAATCACTAAACTAATTCAGGAATTAATGTTAGATAATGATTTGAATATAACTATTCTGTTATTAACTATATTAAAATTAATGTAGTCTCTGTCTAACTAAAATGAACATGACATTAAACTGCGGGTCAAAGTCGACATCCTGGCTGAAAACGTTTATCATGGTACAAGTGAAGGTCAGAATGCGATTGCGTGTGTTTAATACACATTCTGCCAATACAGTATTTGCTAAATTGTAAAAATAATTTGTTTTCCTTAAAAACATGTCCACAAGGGTATAAAGCCAAACATTAGGGATGTAACAAATACTCGTAAAATTACGAAGACTTTCACCATATATCACAAATTTGTGGTATAACCAACTAATACATTTCATTCTGATTAAATTTCAAGCAAAGATCCTTTTAATAACATTTAGATTCGAACACAACAACACAGTACAAGTTCATGTATTTTTTACCCCCGAAAAAAGAGGGGTGTTTCAAGTTTTACGCTAATTTCTGTCTGTGTATGTCTGTCAAATCAGATACTTTTTTCTAAACGTCAACGCAAATAGGGACATGTGATGACATAGTTTCTTGAAGTCAAATAGCGCTCTTATCATCAGATTTTCTGCAATAATAAATCTAAAATCACGTTAAAATGGATATTTTCAAAGACAAGTGACATTATTTTGCGACATTTTTTTTCTTTTCAGTACTAAATAATTTATTTTTGACTAAGGAAAATACCCTATGAAAGTTAAACAAAATAAAGTATTTTTCTTTATTCGAAGCCATAATGTCAAAGCGTTGTTTTATCTTGGTGTCCCAGTGTTTGCCTCTTAAGGCATTACAAGCACGCACAAACTAACAGACAGGTCCCGTCAACGTAGAAAGAGATTAATGATTCTGAACGTAAAGCGGGTTTGAATGCACGGACGGACAAACTCGGAGACTCTATTTATATGGAAAGTTTTATTTACGTAGGGAACCATAAATTATTTAAGATGGAAGAAGAAACACGTGGTAACTTGACCCTGACCCGGGAGAATATATTTACAGATCCTGTGCGTCAAAATAATGCCAACTAGTCTGGTTAGTTAGAAGAGACTGATATCAAAATTCGATTAAAAACTGTTACCGTTTATTATTAAACGCATAAGTACTAAATTAGGTACTTGGTTACTTTAAACCATTATCCGATCAAATCAAGTTGTCTCTGACGAATAACAAGAGTCATATTGCAGATGTCAATTTGTTATAGGTAGATAAAGGTATATTGTTTAATTTTCTTTTAATCCGAAAAGTTGTCCATATATATTATTTATTTAAATTTGTTTTCATTCGTGAGTTTGTATTTAATGACGCAGAATATCTTTTTGTATATCAGAAACGAAAATCTAATCACAATCTATAAAATTACTGATTATAGTAACATAAATTTCTATATCAAATTATACAGATGTCAACTAGGTCAGACCACAGATCTGCAGACTGCTTAAAATTACAGCACATATTATTCTTTTCTAGCGTGTAAAAAAACTAATTGTAGGTAATGTTACGATTTTTCGTTCATTTACGATATTTCAAATTGCGTATCAATTTGATGACTATTATGCTGAGGACGCAATTTCCTGTAACGGATGCAATTAAAGAAATTCTTAATGGCATTTCAAAGATGAAGGAAAGATGTCATTTTCCGATTTTCTCCATTGATCGTAGCAAAAATATCACATATTGACTATTTTGTTAATTGTAAACATTGTTATTAGAGTAGAATAAAAACTGTTAATTTGGGACCTTGTTATATCGAAATGTTTAATCTTTGACCGTATTTATATTTAATAAGAAGTAGACAATTGTGTTCATTTTGTACAATAAAGAATGTACACTCATACGCACCATTAGACTTTGTGCTTTAGAAGGCCTCAGGATATTCTGTTATCCTTTTTTCTTCAGTTTTACTGAAAAAGTAACATTTTTTCTAATCTTTTTAGTAGATTAGTGACTTATGATAAGCAACAAACATTATTTAAAAATAATTTCAAAAGAACTTATACAGGTGTAGGTGGCAAAAGACCTTGGTCTTCTTTAGACGAAATCTTTTTATTTTAACCTTTTTCTCCAAAGCCTACGTAAAATCAAGGGCTTCCCACATGGTACCCCATAATTTGAACGCGCCCAAGCCCAGAAGGTCGCGTACACAATGGAATGCCATCAATCCGACAATGGAAGACACCGAGCGTGGTCTGAATACATTGCCTTCGATGTAGCGTGATTGATGCTCATTGGCATATCCAATATTACTGTTTTGTGCTTGTACAGACGACTGTGACCTGTAAATTTGAACCCCGATTCTAAAATAGTATATATAAAATCGGAAATAAGGTCATTAGCAGATAGCATCAAATATTACCGTTTTCAGCAATCAGTGCACATTTGTTGAAAGTATAGCCATTCTGTACCTATCAAAGTCGCACGATATTGATCTATTTTTTTTAAAGCTAGTAACTTATCGACTATTCTCTTTGTCTTCCTATCTGATTGTCTGTAGGATTGTCTACACTTTTTTCATCGATGAGTCCACCATTTCTCAAGCATATCCTTGGGCCTTGCGAAGCTTTAGAGAGAACAAGGTTAGTTGTTTATGCTTTCCCGATGCATAAATGAAGTACTGTGGCGTGTTGGAAGGGCCCTCCTCCCATTTGAGTTAGGAGGTCAGTGTACAATTGTTGTATGTACGAGATTTATAACAAATGTACGAGATTTGATATGGTTGTGGTATGTCGTCATGATGTCTGGAACTGTTGCCGTCCTGAGACCGACGCTATTGTTGTGGTTGCTGACTTGGTGACGTTGCTGGCTTGTCTTGTTGCGGTTTTGGTTCCGAAATAATCGAATTTGAAACGATTAATTTACTTGAACCAGTTATAGGTTAGGTATATGTATCTTAGCGTTCTTCGATACATTTTTAAAATTTTGACGCATCTTGTAGATGTAGTATTCATAGTAGCTTAACGTAATTGTATTACCTTTTATTTCCTTAAATTTTCCATTTTACACTTTCTTGATAAGAACAAATATGTGCCTGCTTCTGACTGGTGATCTTCTACGAATGTTATTAAAATGTTTTGAACGTTCTTAATCTATTTAAGTCTTTGCTTGTGCGCTACTTTATTATTGGATTTACCATTAACGTGACTTTCCTTTCAAGAACGTTATTTCTACGAGTCTTAGAGTTCGTTTAATCTTTAGAGCAATTCCATGTTCCCTTCGTAATTTCTCTGCAGCGTCATTTATGTTTTTTACTGGGTCGTTCATCTCAGATTATCTCTGAGAGGTCGCGTCGTTACGTCCGACCTCGCTTGATTGTCAGTGTCCTACATCACATGTAAGTGCTAAGGATGGCTTCAAATCGTCTCAACTTGTTTTAGATTTCAAGCAATTATCTTAGAAGGGCAACAATTCAAGTATGTTGAATGCCCTTTGTAACGCGGTATGCTTAACGTGAATGTCGTGCATATTTGAGTTCGTCTTGAGGAATTTGGTTTGATATTTATATGTTAGAAGTCAGAAATGTTATTTGCGTAAAAACATTGGTACCTACATACTTTACATTATAAAAATATACGTGTTGCGATCTTGATTTGTCTCTTTATCTTATCTTTCAGTCTGAAAGATATAGAAAAAGGTAGCTACTTAAATACCTCGATATTATTTTAATTTTTGGGTGAACCCTAATATCTATGAATATGTATTATAAGTATATACCTAATTATTTTAATTATCAATAACTTCTTGCAGAGAAAACATCTCATAGTTTCTCAAATTTATAAAAACGTCTAAGTGTTTAATTATAGGAAGCAGTGTATTATTATTAGAATCATTTTGGTTAATGTTATTCAGAAGCATATTGTGTTTACTCTATTAGTATAATTAAAGAATATTGGATCATCTATATATCATCATCTATCACATTTCTTAGATTGAAAAGGTTCACCGACTTTATTATGAAACATTCCATCATATCGTAATGCTAGGATCTAACATATAAACTCGTAAATTTGCTCATAAACTAAAACTATTTCAATATTCTGATCAGGAATTCCTTAGTTTGCCATAATCCTTGATGCGCTATACTTACTAATTTTGTCCTTTCGCTTGTCGGTCTATGGCTTGAGTTTAGCAGACTTTTTGTGCTGGACACAAGTACTTATCCATAATGTATGTTAACAAACGCTATATCAGTATAATAACACCTGTATCACGAAAACGTGCCATTATGTTGATTTTGTAACATCGAAGAGTCAGGTGCAAAATATTTACGTAACTTGATAATCCTAATATTGTTTGCATACTCAGAATTATTATAGGTTTTTGGTTGGTGTACTGTTGGCTTATTTCTATATTTACAGAGGTTGCATTTGAAGTGCTTTTTGGGCAACAGAACAAAGTTTAACAAAACATACTGAAACTATTTTATGTGTTAAATTCAGTCTATGGTACTTTCTTCTGTGAACATATAGTAAAATCGATAAAAAAATAATGGCCTTTCATAGAAGTTGACCCAAAAGTTGATCAAAGTTTTTATGGAAAGCAAACTATTAATAAAAAGGAATATCATGAAACAAATATACTCTTGAAATAGTTTCATACTGAAACTATTTCAATTTTGTTAGATTTTATAGCTTCTTCTTCTTTAGGTGCCGCTTCGTTTCTGAAGATTGGCAGTCAGCTCTTTAAATCTTGATTTGTCCACGGCAAGCCCGAACAGTTGTTCTACCGTTTTGATACCAGTCCATTGTCGGATGTTCCTCAGCCATGACATTTGCGACGACCCACCTTGCGCTTTCCGGCAATTTTACCCATCATTATGGTCTGGAGTAGATGATATTGTGGGTTTCTCAACACGTGACCAAGATATGTGATTTTTCTTATTTTAATGGTTCGAACGAGCTCTACTTTTTTGCCCATGCGCTCCAGAACTTCAACATTAGTAATGTGATCCGTCCAACTTATGCGCAGCATTCTACGGTAAGACCACATCTCAAACGCATCCAAATTCTTTCGGAGGTCTTCCTTTAAGGTCCACGCTTTGCAACCATACAACATGTTATAGTTATATACATGTATAAAATATATTCTAACCAGTCAGGTTCTACAAAGTTATATTGTAGTATTATAAATTACTCTGGAAGCTAGAAACGGAAACAAACTCAATCATCTGTAATTATTTGCTGTAACAGCCACCTCGTTACGTCCAAACCGCAGTTTCTAGCATAATAGCCTGTTAGGACTAGTTAAGTAAGTGGATTATGAACAAAGAGAACTCAGCACAATTCGCTCCTTTCCAACAACTGAATTCAGAGTATCTGAGTATCAGACACCTTTTCTGTATCTGTATCTGAGTATTCACTATCTGAGTATCAGACACTTTTTCTGTATCTGTATCTGAGTATCAGACACCTTTTCTGTATCTGTATCTGAGTATCAGACACCTTTTCTGTATCTGTATCTGAGTATTCAGTATCTGAGTATCAGACACCTTTCCTAAACGTCAAAAAAATCATTTTTATGGGAATCGTTTGAGATATAGACTTATGACGTCATAAAGTCTTGGAGTCAAATAGCGCTCTTAATATCAATTTCTGCAGTAATAAATCTAAAATAACGTTGAAAATGGATATGATCATGATAAGTGACATTATTTTGTGACGTTTTATTTTGTTAAAAATATCAAATAATTTATTTATGACCTAGGAAAGTATTCAGTTGGAATATCATTTTAAATATAAGAGTGGGAGCGTGGCGGGGACATCTCGCTATCTTTATGTAAGCGTGACACCTAATGACAGTGACGTCACGCGAGTGTATGCGCATCCTTTTTCTGTTATTTGACAGTTTCCCCTTCCACCGGATTTAAAAGGGCTATAACTTGCTTATTTTTGAGCGGAGTAAAATTATTATTTTTTATGTTTTCTGTTTCGTATCATGTTTTGAAAAAACTAAGAAAAAAAAACGAGTCAAATACCGAATTCGAATTACAAATATTTTAGCTCTCAGTAAAATTATCGATTCCTATTTAGATGATGAATATTGACAAAACGACAGTGGCAGGTAGTGGAGGTCCGTGTACTCTGTAATCTCTGCCAATCCTGTGGGAACAGGTGTGATAACACGCCAAGAAGAAAGCAGGCTATGATTAAGAAGAAAATATATCTTATGAAGATGAAGAATGATTTGTTATCGCAATATTCTAGATGCGGACAAAATAAATACCATATCCAAATACGCCTAAAGATTCTTTAAACATAAGACTGAACAGTTTGATAAAAACCAAAGTACACGTATCAGAATTACAAATAGTGAACATTAACAATAGGCTTTTAAACGCGTCAAAAGCTACCATTATTCCATATTTCCTTTCAATTCTTAGTAAAAACTTAGGGAAAATGAATGAACTTACAAGAACTAAGCGCTTTGAATACCATACATTGCGTATCTTTACCGTTAGGTGTTTAAATTTGCAGGATTTTGATACGCAATGTATCAGGTGTTAAGCGAGTAATTCTTTGTTGAGCTGAGAGATCGTGAGAGCGGAGTATGCGCCTGCGCACGGTGCCGCGCATGGTACACCGTGGTACGCTTGCAGTCGTAACTAATATATGAGTTCTAACCTATAACGTGACGACATTCAACCTGCCGCTTGAGGTTATGTAAAAGTCAAATCTGAAGAGGTCGAGAAGGACGAGAAACGATTGATATTCCATACTTACTATAAATGGACGTCCCTTAGCGCAAATATAATAATAATAAATTTAATGCGTCAAAAGATTTAACAACAATAGTTATAAAGATATCACTGGTCCCACACTAGGATTCCCTGTGTAATGCGACTCAGTCTTTTTCGCCACAGATGATACTAAACAGCTTAATAAAATAAAAAGGAAATAGATTATGAATATTTGAAATTAAACATCTAGGTAAGTTATTGAGACATTTAAAAATATCTGTCTGTTTGTACATGATAAACAGGAAAACTACTGGGCGGGCGGTTTTATAAGGCATAAAAAATCATTTTTGATCTTTAAATGATGGACCGACTTCTTCGATTGTATATTTGTACTTATTAAATAGTATTTTATGTAATTATTGAATAGAAGACAGATTTCATTCAAGGACTAGAGATGAATCACGAGCAAGTGAAGGATTCTAACGATTGAATCACGACCGTAGGGAGTGATTCATGATGATTGAATCACGAGCAAAGCGAGTGATTCAAGTGTTAGAATCCTGAGCGACGCGTGTTATTCATGATCCTCGGTTAAATCTGTTTTATTCAAGAGTTGCAGACTATACTTTATACCATGACTACGAGAAAAATAAAGATTTAAACAAAAATAGACATTTAAAGAAAAAAAAGGAAGGTTAAATCAATTAAAATGCAAGTTGAAATTGGAACAGTTACTCAAATCGAGAGTAATTTTTCTAAACTCTTGCTTGCTCTTTATTGACTGTTTTTAGTGAATAATATAAACAACCAAAATAGTTGACGACCTCCGTGGCGTAGTGGTCACCATGCTAGTCCGCCACCCAGAGGTCCCGGGTTCGATCCCCGGTCAGGGCAAGTTGGAAAATGGCCTTTTTCAAATTGTCCTGGGTCTTGGATGTTTATCTATTTAAGTATTTATTATAAAATATAGTATCGTTGAGTTAGTATCCCATAACACAAGTGTCGAACTTACTTTGGGGCTAGCTCAATCAGTGTGATTAAAAAACAAAACAAAAATAGTGAGTAAAAGTGCCTTTTATTCATTGTTTTTAGTGATTAAAATAATCATTTTAGAGGGGGAATAGTATAAAAATAATTATTAGCAAATTTTCGTAGTGCAAGATCGTATCTAAATAAAAACAATATCAAATGAAATATAAATTAAAGACCTAAGTTTATCTTGATCCTATTTTAGATAGGTAAAACTAAGAATATTGAATAAAAATATTGTAGATGTTTAAATTCAATACCTATGTACTACTTCTTTTAGGAATAATGAGTTTATTTTTTCTCGACAAGTAAACATTTCCCGAAGTAACTGGCACCGCGCCAAACAGAATTCTTATTTTACATATTTGTTTATTCATATGAGTTATTATGGCAGTTCTTTAGAACCATGTAATGAAATGTAAATATTATGTAAGATAGCACGTATATGGGAAAAATGGCAGACAAGAAGGCTTGATAAAATGCAGGTTTTCTTATACAATTCTTCAAAAAATAGGCCCTGTATCAACCTCTTAAACTTCTATTCCGTACAACTTTAGAATAATTTTTCATAACTTAAGGGCCTTTTCTCCGTTGGTTGGCTGTCTCGCTCGCACAATGAAACATTTTTAAAGATTTTTAAAAAATGTGACTTATTTGAAGCGTTTCATAAACTTTTTAATATATTATGATATTGTAGACATGTGTTTTTTATTGTTTATGTGTGTGTGTATCAAGAATAAGGTCATCAATAATTTAAAATTTTGATGACCTTATTTATTGTTTATGTGTGTGTGTATCGAGAATAAGGTAATCAAAAATTTAAAATTTTGATGACCTTATTCTCGATACACACACACATAAACAAAAAATAAGGTCATCAAAATTTTAAATTTTTGATCACTTTATTCTTGATACAATATCTAACATATAATATATTAAAAAGTTTATGAAACACTTTTCTTCAAATGAGTCAATTTTTTGAATAATCTTTAAAAATGTTTGATTGTGCGAGCGAGACAGCCAAACAAAGGTAAAAAGGCTCTTAAAACCGACGTCACCCCCAAACTACAAAACCGATTATAATAAAGTTTCTATGGGACCACCTTACTAGTATTACCTTTCAAACAAAAAAAGATTTTTTCCAAATCGGTCCAGGCATCTTTGAATATACGGTAAACATGAACATACATAAAAAATTATCGCGACGAATTTGTCGCTGACAACCTCCTCCTCTTCGGAAGTCGGTAAAAAACTTAAGTATAAATTCTTCTAAAGCTAAAGTAGGTGGTTTACTACTGTACCCCTCAAACAAATTTTCTATAAAATATGACATTTCTGTTTATTATACTTAATAGTGACGACCTCTGTGGCGTAGTGGACACCATGATAGTACGCCAACCAGATGCCCCGGTCACGGCAATTTGGAAAAAGGCCTTTTTCAAATTGTCCTGGGTCTTGGATATTTATTTATGTATGTATTTGTTATAAAATATAGTATCGTTGAGTTAGTATCCCATACATAACACAAGGTCTCGAACTTACTTTGGGGCTAGCTCAATCAGTGTTATTTGTCCCTATATATTTATTTATTTAAGTGTCAAATTGTACAGCTATTTTAACTGTAATTTTCTGTGATTCCTGACAGATAAACTTTTGATAGAGCAAGTACCTAATACTCATTTCTAATATTCTTATTTCGGGTATGACACTCAAAGCGACGTATCTAAAGTAGTCTTGTAACACTCTACACAACTCAAATTAGTCAAACAGGTTCTCACGAGATGTACAGACAGATACGGGTACACACCGAGTTGTGTAATTCAACATACTATGCGATCTTGAAAATACGTGACAAAAAATATCACTATTCGTACACACTTCCTCGTACTAGTTCCGTGAGAACTGGTACGATTGATGATTCTTTATAAACATTAACACTATGTATTTTTTAACCGCTGTCGAAAAAGAGGGGTGTTATAAGTTTGACGCTAATGTCTGTCGGTCTGTCTGTGGCTTGTAGCTCTAGAATGGAAAGACCGATTTCGATCCGATTTTTTTACGTGAAAGATCGAAAGAAGTTCCCTTACGTCGGTTCTTGGCTAAGTTTGATTAAGATCGGTGTAGCGACTTAAAAGTTATTGGCAATTAACGCTTGAAAGTCAGGGCTTTCCTTAAAAAATTATAGGTGGCGGTACGGATATCCAACGTATTGATAGGTCCGCTGTTCATCACTAGATGGCGTTCTTGAGAATATTGGTCGGGGGGTTTTTAATTTGCCTATCAAATAAACTTGTTACCTCACAAGAAGGCTTGGGCCTCTGGCCTTATCCTGCCCCGTAGCCACAGAATAAGTACTAGTACTCTCGTACAGAAGTCTTACTCAGAAAATAAATTCATAGAAATGGCAACTCAATTTGATTAGCGATATGGTTTAATTAAGCACGCGTCAGAACTACTCATCTTTTCGTTTCGATACCTATTCATCCATTGCATGCCAATTTCATTCTTATTAATCTGGATAACGATTCATGTAACTAAATTTTTCCCTTCGAAGTGGTCGCCGCGCGCATAGTAATAAATAATAATATTCGCGCGCATAGTAGATATATTTTCGGTACCTACACGATGCCGTAGCATGGCACCGTGGACAAAGCCAGATGAAGTTTATATCGCACGAAGGTTTAGTTCCATTCCGCTTGTTATTATTACATAGAGCAAGATAGTAATAGATGATCATCGTCATAATAATCATCATCATCCGAGCGTATTCCCGGTTTTATCTTCAGGGGTAACACTTCAGAGCCCGGTGTCCGCTTACCTAACCATAGTAATAGATGATAGCGCTCCATAAAAGCTGTCACCAATGTCATGTCGTCAGGCGTCTTCGATTTTAGATCAGCAATGTTTTTAAGCTTCTTGTCAGGAGGCACATTTGGTCATTGGTCCCTGCTGACATCGGTAGAATATGGCAGTCTTTCAGCTATGTCAGACGGATGCCTTTAAACAGTTTGAAAAAACTTCAAAGTATAGTCTCTCTCTCTCTCGCATCTCAGCGTTTTCCCAGTTGCGTCCTCAGCTGCAATGCTGAGGAGCCCGGGGTCCGCTTTCCGACATTTTCTTCTCCACTTTGCACGGTCTTGAGCATCCTTGGTTGTAAGACGATTAGCACGCATATCATCCGCAATCAGCAAAGTATAGTATTATTCTGTAAATATAAGACAAAAACCTGCATAGTTAAAATAAATCTCGATAATCACAACCGGCTAAAAATATTTGGAGAAAGCTATAGGAGAATCAACCAACAGAAACTACAAATCATATTGATTTTTACGCCTTTAACTAGACACTAAAACACAGATTACATATAAGTTACTTAGTAAACATAAATTATAATATCATGCTATGGATAATGGTGGTACCATAAATATTATGACTTATCCTATGACAAATCAAATCGATGTTTTTGATGACACAAATCAAAAGGAAACTACAATTATATTACATGTTGTTATGTAAATAAGGGCACAGTGGGTTAACATAACACTGTTACGAATGTAGGTTAAATCATAACATACAATTTGGTCGTACATTTTTGCCAATAAATGGTTTTGCACGACTTTAAATCAGAAATTTCAACGCTTTTCTTCTTATAACAAACTTTTTAATTATTCCATTTAGTATGCAAAGTCAGGTACGTCATAATGAAACGAAACAAGAACAAAAATCCTCTATATATTTTGTGTATTGACCACGGATTTAAACGATATTGAACCTTACATTTCTACTGTAAAGTGTGGTTTTTGATTGATAAGAATGGCAGTAATTGCTACAAAAATACTTTGAAGGACAATATTGGAAGTGCACGCTACATGCATGCCAATATTTTGCGGTTAGCGTGTTTATTTGGGTTTTACGTATTTATTGTCATCTTTATTAATAGCTGTGGTTGTCCCGATTTCGTAAACATGTGGTTTTGTTGCGTGTTTTATATTCCTATATGGATAGCCTCCATGGCGTTAGCTGTTTTCAAAATCCTACAGATACTTATTAATATACAATATCAGTTTTCTGTAGCTTGATGTTTTAGACTTGAGCTTCTGAAAAGAATGAAGGAGGATCGTGGCGTCAAAGCCGCATATAAGGGAAGGGTATCAAGCCGAAGACCAGTAGGTCGACCCAGATATCGCTGGAGCGATGAGGTGCAAGCTGATCTGCGGGAGATGGAAGTGGTCGGCTTGCAAAGTATCGCTCAGAACAGAAAATTGTGGCGCTCTTTCGTCTCGAACGCCAAGATCCACTTCGGGTCGCTGAGCCAGCGGAGTAAGTAAGTAAGTAGCTTGAAGACGCAATTCAAACTGTGTTGTCATGAAGGAATTTGAATTGCTGAAGTTCATATTGAATATTGACAGATTTATTCTAATACTTATTACTCGAACTGTAAATTCGCGATAAAATAATATCCCTTGGAAGGAACCTCTTCAAAAGTTTGACTCGTCTTCTACAAAATTATATGACTTTTTCATCACAAAAACATCACAAATTTCCGATCAGAGATACTAGAGTTATCAATGTTATCATCGTCGAGCCTATAACATATACACAGAGAGTAGACTCATAGATAGTCGCTCACTTGCTCGGTTAATCATGTTTTACGTAAAGAGCATCCTGTGACGGTTGGGTTTCCTCAAATTCTACACGAGATCAGCCAATAGCGTCTAAATTAACTTTATCATCCACCCACACGCGTGGCCCACAGTATGGATGCTGAGCACAATCTGTATTAATGTAATATGGTTAACATTATCACAATTTTATTTATACATCTGTGTGTGTGTACGTATCACTCATAATAGCACTGATCGAAATGACACTTGTATTGCGTATTTCGTTTTGTAATTACATTTTTGTAGTGACGTTATTTGAAAATTTAAAATGCGCGAAAGGTGAGATATTGTCAGAGCTTTTGTAGGATAGTTACGTATGGTTTTGTTTTCTTTCTTAAATATTGTGTCCGGTTCAACAAGTCGTTCAAATAAATCGGCACGTTATGTACTCGTGCTTATATGTGTAAATATTACGTTGATTTGACGTGTGTTAACTTTCGGTTGATTTATTTGATTGGTTTGTAGGTCAATTGTTTTACGGATCATTGTGATGAGCATGTAGGTAATTGTTATGTCAACTACATAATATACAATATTTGATTGTCATCGTTCATCATCATCATTTGAGTCGCAGAAAGCGTTGGATATATCCAAGAGTAGTAGCAAGAGCAGCGGTACAACAATTAACAAGCCTATATTCTACGGACAAGAGCAGCGGTACAAACGTAACAAGCCTATATTCTACAGGCAAGAGCAGCAGTACAAGAGTAACAAGCCTATATTCTACGGGCAAGAGCAGCGGTACAAACGTAACTAGCCTATATTCTACGGGCAAGAGCAGCGGTACAAGCGTAACAAGCCTATATTCTACGGGCAAGAGCAGCGGTACAAGCGTAACAAGGCTATATTCTACGGGCAAGAGCAGCGGTACAAGCGTAACAAGCCTATATTCTACTGGCAAGAGCAGCGGTACAAGCGTAACAAGCCTATATTCTACGGGCAAGAGCAGCGGTACAAGCGTAACAAGCCTATATTCTACGGGCAAGAGCAGCGGTACAAGCGTAACAAGCCTATATTCTACTATAAGCCATTTCAGAACGCAGTTGTAGTGTAGGAAAGTCTTTTCACTGCAACTTGCAAGTGAGGGATATCTATGTATAATAAAACCGGCCAAGTGCGAGTTGGACCCGCGCACGAAGGGTGCCGTACCATTATCTATGAAAAATTACGTTTGTTGTATGGTAGTTTACTTTATTTTATTCTATTTTAGTATTTGTAGTTATAGCGGCAACAGAAATACATCATCTGTGAGAATTTTAACTGTCTAGCTGTCACAGACAGACGGACAGTAGTCTTAGTAATAGGGTCCTGTTTTTACCCTTTGGGTACGAAACCCTAAAAGCTAGAAGACTACAGGCTGAACTCAATGTTAATAGCAATAAAGTTGCTTGGCAAATTTGCAATGTATAGGTGCAATCATATCTTAATCGCTCTTAACTCAGATACAACTTTCTTTATAGTATGTAATATTTCATTTGTACGCCATAGATGACCTGCTATGCTAGTGGGTTTCTAATCCAGTGCACGGTTGGCTGGCGCCTTCATTGTTTATTTATGTTTGGTTGCAAGATACGAATTGCTTTTTTCGGCTTTGTTTTATGTGCTTGTAGTGTTCTTTTGTTTATGATGTGACGAGTTTTCTCATACGTTTGATACAAATAGGGAGAAAGTATTCAGTAGTCTTAGTGTTTAACTCTCTTTACATACAAATTCAAAGAGTTCAAAAAGTTCTCTAAAGAATACTTTCTCAAGAAAGTTTGGTCGAGTAATGATAAATTTTAATGCTAAGATGTTCCTAACTTCACTTCCTTGTGACCTGACTTCACTGTACTGCGATCTGGTGTTCCAATATTTTTGAAAATTCTCATTCAAAGTTTAATGTCATTATAACCTCTTGAATGCCGTAATACCAGACATAATAGCATTTTCGCGCTGATCTATGCATTAGCATACGGGAAGTAATGATAAATTTTAATGATAGCATGTTCCTGACTTCACTTCCTTGTGACATGACTTCACTGTGCTGCCATCTACTATCGTATATTTTTGTAAACCCTCATTCAAAGTTCAATATCATTATAACCACTTGACGTAATACCAGACACAACAGTATTTTCGCGTAGATCTAAACATCGGCATACGAGAGGCGAAACCACAAGTACCACAACCATTAAACAATGTGAACTGAATGAAAAGCTAATCTCAGTGGCATATGGCCGAGTACAATGGATGTTTATAAACATCCAACAGATGCAGTCTCGAGGACATAAAAGCAAAACCAGGCTATTACTAGTAAACTGTTTTGTTGATTCAATACCGCCATTTTTTTTATTTTAAGCAATGAACACTGTAGATGTTTTAAGTAGTTACATAACAGTGAACGATGAACATTTTTGATCATTTTAAAAATCTTTATGAGTTTTCCGTTAGTGACATTCTGTGCTAGAAATGTTGATGAAGAAGGTTAAAGTTTAAGATAATTTCTACGCCTAGAAGTAGCTTAGGCGAGGTGTAATGATGCAGCCCATAAGTATAAAAGTTAGACTTAAGAAAATTCAATATATTGATCATTTTACATACATACATACATACATATTATCACGCCTGTTTCCCACAGGGGTAGGCAGAGACTAAGGACCTCCACTTGCTACGATCCTGACAGACCTCTTTCGCTTCATCTACACTCATCACTCTCTTCATGCATGCCCGCCGGTTACGGGTACTTCTAACCTCTCCTTTTTTAAGAACGTCTGCAATTTGATCGCGGTACGTTCGTCGAGGACGACCCTGACCCGCTCTTCCACTCAAGTTTGCTTTGTAGACTCTTTTAGTGAATCTCCTTTCATCCATCCTTTCTACATGTCCGAACCATGTCAACATTCCTTTCTCAATTTTTGTTACTACATCTTCTTTCAGTCCACACTGCTCCCTTATGACATCATTTCTAATCCGATCTTTCAAAGTAACACCACACATACTCCTCAGCGCTCTCATTTCAACTGCATTTATTCTACTTTCGTGCCTTTTCTGCCATACCCAACTCTCACTTCCATACACCAGCGTCGGTATCAGCACTCCATCATGAACAGCCAAACGTGCTGTGTTTGACACTTTCGTGCTGTTCATAAAGGAGTGTAGTGCCCCATTCACTTGATTTCCCGCATTCACTCTTCTTTCTATATCACTCTCGTGCTTTCCATCTCTTGTAAACTTACATCCCAAATAAACAAACTCTTCCACTTGCTCCACTGTACACCCATTTACCACAATATTGCATTCTGTTATACATTCATCCCTCTCGAATACCATTACTTTCGTTTTACTCACATTCATTTTCATTCCCTTTTTCTCCAAAGCTTCATTCAAAACGGTTACCATTTTCTGTAATTCCTCCTCTGAGTCTGCAAGTAATACTTGGGCATCAGCATAAAGGAGGCACTTTATAAGTAACTCATCCATTCTAATACCACATTCAACATCTTTCAGATTTGTCAAACAACTGTCCATGAATAGGTTAAACAGCCAAGGTGACGCTACACATCCCTGTCTAACACCCTTTTCAATATTAAACCAGTCTGTGTATTCGCCACCAAGTCTGACACAAGCACTGGAATCGCTATAAAGTGATTTCAGTGCTCGTACCAGCTGACCGTTCAGCCCATACTCAGACAGTGTCGACCACAACTCATTCCTCACCACTCTGTCATAGGCCTTTTCCAGATCTATGAAGACGCAATAGCCTTTTCGACCTTTAGCCAAAAGTTTTCCTAGAATGCATCTTAAGGAAAAGACCTGATCCGCGCAACCCATTCCCTTTCTGAATCCTGCTTGAACATCCCATATCTTTCCATCAGTATCTTTTATCACTCTTTCAATCAAAACCTTAGGATACAACTTACCGACAATGCTGAGAAGGCTAATGCCTCGGTAGTTCTTGCAGTCTTGCTGTGAGCCTTTGCCTTTATAGAGGGGCACAATGACCGCCTTACACCAATCCTTCGGTACCATGCCTTTTTCAAAGCACATATTAAAAAGGCGACACAGCTGACTTGCCACGATGCCCTGTCCGGCCTTCAGCATTTCAGTATTAATTCTATCATATCCCCCAGCCTTTCCCATTTTCATTCCATTTAATGCTTTCACGACTTCCTCCATTTTTATTTTATCATCACCACAAACTCGCAACTCCATCTCATGCATGTCTTCATTCGTCTTATTTACTTTTCTTTCGTCTTTTTCAAACAATCCTTCAAAATACTCCTTCCATACCTCTAAGACACACTTTTCCTCGATTAACAATCTTCCATTCTTGTCTCGGATCTTGGTTAGCTCTGAGGTCGCTGACTTTCCTCTAGCAGTTTTGACAGCTTTCCAGAAGTATTTGATATTACTATTTTTGATCATTTTCAAAATCTTTATGGGATTTCCGTCTAGCGACTTTCTGTGCTAGAAATGTTGATGAAGAAGGTTAATGTTTAAGATAATTTCTACGCCTAGAAGTAGCTTAGGCGAGGTGTAATGATGCGGCCCATAAGTATAAAAGTTAGACTTAAGAAAATTCAATATATTGATCATTTTCAAAATCTTTATGGGATTTACGTCTATCGCCTTACTGTGCTAGAAATGTTGATGTAGAAGGTAAAAATTTAAGATATATCTACGCCTAGAAGTAGCTTACGTGCTATGATGCGGACCATGATTATAAAAGTAAGACTCCTCCTACAACCCATGTAACATCGCACTTTGACCGATTTGGCTCATATGCTTGATTAGAGTGAAGAATACGTTTTTGGACTCGCCTTATGTGTACGAAGTTCTGAATTCTGAACATTATTGTTGCATAACTATCGATAGTTGTCCTCAGAAAACAACCACAATATCGATAGGACTATTGATAGTATCGATACTATTACTGATTTTCCAGGTCACCATAGTATCGATAGACTATCGACATTTTATATTGCTTGCAACACTATCGAACATCGCAATGTCCAATTCGACTCGAGAAATAATTTGCTTTCTCTTTGTTACAGAGGCGTCTTCCCTTGGAAAAGCAGTTCATCAAAAAGCCAAGAGTCCACACCCACCGTCACATGGCGTCTCTTCGGAAGCAAGTCCACGCAGAACCTGGCAGCCAAGACCAGCTGCGAGGTGCAGAAGTCTTTGACTCCGGTGTCGTCGGCTGCGAATACCCCCCACCACCATAAGCGGCAAGGGAGTTCAGCCAGTGAGAAGCAGTTTGAAGATCTGGTGGCTAGTTCTATCGCACTCATACAGCATGACCGGTAAGTTGACTTCTATACAAAGTCTTTCTTTCATTATCTCCCTTACCACAGCTTGCTAATACGTTACGCTAGAAAATTTACAAAGAAATTATACTGGTAGTATTTATTTACTGTGACTTTGTCTCCAAAGGTTCTTACCACCCCCATTTTATATTTTACGAGTATTAAAATTGTCCTGGGTCTGGGTGTTTATCTATATATGTATTTGTTATCAAATATAGTAACGTTGAGTTAGTATCCCTTAACACAAGTATCGAATTTACTTTGGGGCTAGCTCAATCAATGTAATCTGTCCGTATATATATATATATATTTATTTATTATTGTTTTTCATCTTATCTCACTGTACTTGGGGTCGGGACGGCATGTGAGTCTTTTCCTTTTACTTCTATCATATTTTACGAGTTTATTATATATACTATTTGGTATCAGTACATTGTTGTAAATCCATACAACTTTTTTATAGATCTTCAAATACAAAACGTCACAGTTACAGTTTAACGTTCCACGTTATCCAAACCAAAAATGCGTGTTAAATATTGAACCAATCGATCTATGTCACCATACATTTTTTATTGAGTGGCTAAAAGATTATATTTTACCATTAAAGGTATGGACTATGGTAGTATTACTGTAAAGGTACATTCACCTTGGTTCAACGCTCCCTAATTGGCTTCCCGTTTCTCGATATCAGTTTACGCACAAGTAGATAAATATAATTTATTGTAGATGTTTATGAATACACTCGAACATAAAAATACTCATGAATATTGGATATTTTATGACTGGCGACGACATTCCGGCAAACGGAGAATACGACGACGACCTAAGCCATTAGGGCTCCGAATTATTTTACTCGTAAGGCTAGATGAACAATCATTGATCTAAGATGCCTTTGAAAAGCTCTAAAAATTTTACTCCAGTCTTAGCTATTAATACATAAACCCGAGGGTCCCGTTTTTTCCCCTTTGTTTACGGATCCCTAAAAAAGGCTCGCTGCGCATCAAAATGACTGTGCTATGTTAAACTCCGTTTTCCGTCCGCGCCGCGTCTGTCTGTCAAATGGTTGTATCTCATGAACTGTAGAACAAAGGATTCCAAACAAAGAACGTGTTTTGACGTTTTTTACTCGTTTAATTGTAGCCGGTTTTACATGAAATATTTGATTAATAGTGTAATCTGACCTGGAACATTCAACCTAAGTTCCGGCTTCCGACAGAAATGGGGACAGTCCAAAGGTCACGAAGTCTATTCATTCCGATGAATTCTACTGAATGATGCAAAGGGGGCATAGTTTAAGTGTATTGGACACATTTATATTTGGAGGTGGATTTAGTATTCAGCTACATAATTAAATGATTCATTGGAATGGCTAAAGTGGAACACAACCTTTTACAAAATTAATAACATTGGCCTAAACTTATTTCATGTTTGTCATGTAATTTATACAAGTGATTGTCGCAGAGCCGGGTTTTAAAAGAAAACGAAAGGCTTCGACTAGAAATTTATTTAAAATTTAAAGAAAGGTCGTGGGCGGAAGGCCCGTCTGTTTGCACTTTTTCACTTTGTTCGCTAACGGTGGTACTTCCCGGGTGCGGACGGTGATAGCAGCTCCTGGTGGTCGGCAGCTCAGCGAGTAGGTATTCCGGGGGTAGGTCAGCGTAGCCCCGTGCGACGAAGAATCTACGACGGGCGGTAGCTCGGTGCGTGATGTCGATCGTGGGAGCAGAATGCCCCAAATCTTGAACCCTATAAATAATAGTACGGGTAAGGAATGTATCCCAGATCCCACTCTGATTGGCAACACTGATGGCTGGCGGCGATAAGCTATCGGAAGTACCAAATGTGTAGAAGGTGCAGTGTCAGTGGCAATCAGAGCGGTTTTGTTTTAGCAGACAGCGAGTTACAATGATTTGTGATTATGAGATGAAAAGCCCAAACATAAAGGATGAAAGTGATAAGTGACACAATATGATTATTATTTTTGTGAGATGCAAAATCAGCTTGGCAGGTATGATCAGATGCTTTCTTTCCATTGACAGCCAGTAAGAGATGAGTGATACATAGTGGCGAATTAGCTTGCAAAATACACACTTAATCTACACTTACAAACTACAGCTAAGCTACTGACTGATATCTGTTCAACACTTACCCAATTAGGGGTTTAAATCCACGTTTGTTTAGTTGTTTTTCGTGTGTGTAAGTGGCCAACACTGGTGTCCACGTATTTCACAAGTACGATGATTTCAATGAAACTTCTAATTAAATTAAGCAATGCTCATCGAGAGACTTAGGTATAGGTACTTTGAAGACGTTTATGACGTAAGTAACCAAACCCGACGCGGAGCGCGCAATACGTGCCGCTCGCTACGAGATGTTTTTATGATTGCCGACATTCAGGCTGGCTGAGGCTCGGGCCGCCTCGGGGAGCGCGGGCCGCGGGCGCCGGTCGCAGCGCGATCGCCTGATCGATGACGTAATGGATCATACGATGGGTGAGGACCAATGGGAGCCGATTGTGAGGACAATAGAACGCCAACTCGGTACAGTCAACAGAATGAAACTTGTACAATAATAAGTTAAGGTTTAATTTTAGTTTGGGATTTAGGTATGTATATTATTTTATTGTTATTTATAGTTTTAAGTTATTTTTAGGTTTAAGTTAAGTTATTATTTTGATATTTAGGTTTAATTATTTATTTATTTTTTATATAATTTTTAAGTAACGAGTACTTACGTTACATTACCCCCTCCGGTACCGAAAGGATTTTATCCCTCAGATAAAATCCGCAACAAATCACGCTTACGTATTTGTTTTCTCATACACTCTTCATCTTTTATTCTTTATTTTCATACATCACGCAAATAAACAACAACGATATTCGTTTGTAATAATAACGTCGCATCCTTACTATAGGAAGGGTATCGGTTTATGATTAAAACACGAATAACCTATACAAATACTCCTTGTTTTATTTATTTTTTTGGTTTTAACGGTAATTGGGACAATTTATGCTTAAGTGTGTATTGTTTATTTATTTAATTAATATTTCCTATCGATTTTAAATCTTTAATATGCCAAGAACCTATGTTTTTTCCTTGCATATTTTCCAAAACATAGACAAGTGGTGATTTTTTTTCTATTATTTTACATTTCATATATTTTGGGGCCAGTTTCTTACTAAAATATTTATCCTTGTCACTTATAACATAGGTACGCTTCATGACAAAATTACCCACTTCAAATTCCGCCGGTTTACGGCGCAAATTATAATGTGCGGTATTTTTAACGTGAGCATGCCACAACTGCTTTTGAACTTCATCGAAAATGGCTGAAAGGCAACCTATATTTTCGGCGTAGATATCACGAGGTAAAAATAAAATTTCTTTACCCAAATCATTATCGACATAATGAGTACCACACGAAACAAGCTCACGTCCATAGACTAAAAAGGAGGGAGTATAACCCGTGGCCTCATTAACGGAATTGTTTATGGCAAACTGGACTTTGGGAATGAAAATGTCCCAAGTTCTATGATCATTTTCTACAAATGTGGAAATACAAGTGATGATAGTTTTATTATATCGCTCAACCATGTTCACTTGTGGCGTATATTTTGGAGTGAAAAATACATTCGGGACATTGTATTTTTTAAAGAACGCATCCGTTGCACCACTGATAAATTGACTTCCGTTATCCATCAGGACAGTCTGTGGCACGCCGTGAACTAAAAAAACTTGGTTTTCTAAGATTTTAATAATAACGTCCGCGGTAGGTCTTTTGATGGCTGATACGATACAATATTTCGAGAAACAACATGTTATAACTAATATGTAATTTTTTTGAGCACGACTGACTGGAAGTGGACCAACAAGGTCGATGGAAATCATCTGGAAGGGCCGTGAACATTGTTTAGGTCGACCCATCTCCCCAAACGTCTTGTGGTTCTGCTGCTTGTATTCTAAGCAAGTTGTGCATGAACTTATAAACTTCACCACATCAGTGTGCATTCCTGGCCAAAAATAGCGTAAAGCCAAACGACGATAGGTTTTAAAAATACCTAAATGACCTGCGATAGGTTCGCTGTGATTTTCAGCCAAGACCTGATGACGGAGTTCTTTCGGTACGACTTCTTTCCATGAGAACTCTGAAGTTAGCTCGTGTTTATTTTTAGTCAGTCTATATAATGTGCTGTTTTTAATGTGGAAATTTGGAAAATTTTGTGGTCTATTGAGTACACCATTGAGAATATCCCTATACCATTGATCGTTGGTACTCGTGAAGCTATTAGACGTAGAAATGGTACCAACAGGGACCGCTCTTGACAAGGCGTCAGGTATGACATTGTCCACACCACGACGATGTTTGATCTCAAAATCGAATGCTGACAAGCGCACACCCCAACGCGCCAGTCTACCAGTGGGGTTATTCAGGGAAAGGAACCACTTTAGTGCACTATGGTCTGTATAAACGGTGAAGCGCTTTCCGTTCTCCAAATAACACCTCCAGTGCTCAATCGCAGTCAATACAGCCAATGTTTCACGCTCTGTGATGCTGTAATTCTTTTCTGCCGCAGACAATGACTTGCTCATATAGGCTATAGGGTGTTCTTTACCATTAACCGTTTGGGTCAACATACCACCGACACCATAGTTCGAAGCATCAGTATGTACTTCGAAGGGCAGAGTGTAGTCTGGGCAAGAAAGAACAGGTGCTGAAATCAACGACTCCTTAAGCTTTTGGAAGGCAAACTCCGCTTCAGGTGTCCACCTAAAGAGTGGAGCGCCTTTCTTGCTAGATGTCAACTTATTGAGGGGACCGGCAACGGTGCTGAAATTAGGGACAAAACGACGATACCAAGTCGCAGTGCCGAGAAAGCGTTTAAGGTCCTTACGACAAGTAGGTGTCGGGTAGTTAAGGATTGCCTCGACTTTTTCTGGATCGGTACGTAACCCCTCATTATCAACAACGTAGCCCAAGTATTTCAGTTGGCTTCTAAAGAAATTGCACTTTTCTAAATTGACCGTAAGGTTTGCCTGTTTCAATTTTTCAAGAACTCGCAACAATAGGGAGACGTGGCTATTAAAATCTTGAGATACGACGATAATATCGTCAAGGTAACAGAAGACCTTTAAATCAAATTCTCTGAACAGAAGATCGACGAGACGCTGCTGCGTAGCAGGCGCATTGGTCAGCCCAAAGGCGGTACGTTTAAAACGTAGAGTTCCTCTGCCTGGTACGTAAAATGCAGTTTTGTTCCTGTCCTTTTCATCAATAGGGATTTGCCAAAATGCCTTGGTTAAGTCTATGCTAGACAAATAACGAGCATCCCTAAGATTGTCAAGGATTTCAGAAACGTATGGCAAACTGTAAGCGTCACGTTTAGTTACAGAGTTTAGTTTACGACTATCAAGACAAAAGCGAGGTTGGCCATTCTTCTTTGTAACAAGAAGAACAGGAGAAGACCATTCGCTTTCGCAAGCCTCAACGACGTCCAAGGACAACATTTCATCGACCTGTTCGATCAGGATGCGCTGCTTTTCTGGTGACATGCGATAGTAGCGTTGTCGAACAGGTTGTGCGTCGCCAGTGTCAATACTATGCGTTATAAGACTTGTCTCTCCTAATCCCTTTCGCTCAAAAGAAATATCCTTAAACTGTTCTATAACATTGTCTGCTAACTGACGCTCTGTTTCTGTTAAATTATTATAACCGTGTAAATGTTTGCCTGAATTTTCGAGCTCAAGTGTTGCCTTTTTGTCTTCCGTGAATTGTAAACTACTTAAATATTTACGACAAATTCCAAAATCTCTCCAAAAATCTACTCCTAATATAAGGTTGGAAGTGATAGATGGTATAACAAATGCTTTTATTATGTGCAATTGGTTATCAAACTTAATAGGTAAGGAAAAGTAACCGATACTTCGTAACACTTGACCACCCGCAGCTTGTACTGTTGTATTAGTGTCGTCATGCATGAAAAATCCATGTTTTAATAGATGTATATGTGTATTGTTACCAATTATTGTTATAGCAGATCCAGAATCTAAAAGACCAGCTATTTGAATATCATTAATATCGAGAGTGACATAAGGTCTATTATCGAGTGGTGGTTTTTTATGTAGAATTGTGTCAATCCTATAGGACCTAAAAAAGTTTGAAACGGTTTTAAGCCAACAATTCCAATCGGCTTTATCAAATTTATTGTTTTGGGGATTGGCACAATTCTCACTATTCAGTTTTTTGTACTTGTAGTAGTACGCTTAGCCTTTGAACAAGTCGGGCACTGTGGTGTTTTAACATCTTTTCGACCACAGACAAAACAAAATACCTCGTCTTTGTTAGCCGTACACTGACGTAAGTTATGAGTGTCTACGCGGCAGCGAGGACAAAAACGTTTCTTATCATTTCCTGTGTTTGTATCTATAGCATTTAAATTATCATATTTTGTATTTTTATTATTGTAGCTTTTATTGTTGTTGTTTTCATATTTTGTATTTTTACTATCGTAGCTGTTTTTGTAATTGTTTTTGTAAAATGTATTATTTGATTTAAGATTTTGATTATAAGTTTGCCTTTGATAGTAATTGTTTTGTTTGGTACCACCAGAATAGGCAAATTCCGGAGCTAAAGTGTCAGCTGAGGGATTAACTGGCTCATGAAAGTGAGCGAGACGAGACTGGAAATTTTCATAATTTCGGCAAATCGTTTTTAAAGAGTCAATGTCTTTTATTTCTGAAACTGCTGCTAAAGTGCTCGTATAAGTTGGTCTTATATTATGAAGGACAATTTCTAATTTTTCCTCTTCCGTTAAGGGTTTTGACAAACGAGAGAACATACCTGTCATGATGGACAGATAAATTGTTATGTTCTCAGTCTCACCTTGAGTTCGTGAACGAATTTCAGAAATTAGCCTATAGTCATAATCTGCCGGTCCGAAATCTTTAATCAAAATAGAAACGAGTTCACTCCACTTTTTAACGTTAGCTTTGATGCCTCTATACCAATGGAGTGCATCTCCTACAAAAATTTCCGTACAATATGACAACAGCTTTGAGTCATCAATTTTTCTTGCATCACAAAATTCTGAAATACGCTGTATAAATGTGCGCACACATGATTTTCCGTCATATTTAATCTTAGTAATTTCGCTAGAAATCCCACGCTCACAAGTTACCTTGATATTTAAGGGGTTCGTAGCTTCCTGCTCGGTTGCTTGGAAATCAAGGGGATCAACGACACTATCCTTGATAGCGTCATATTTCCGGTAGTAATCCTTAAATTTAAGTATTGCAGAGTCTCTCATTGATTTAGACTGTGTATCAGTGGGCTGAATTCTTTTAAGGCGGTGATAAATATGATGTAACAAATTTTGAGTACGCAAAAGTGTATTTTTGTCTGGCAATTCGTCCGAATCTAAAACTGTTGAAATTTTGCTTATAACAGCGTTTACACCTAACAAATCACTATTTATATCATATGGGCTATTCAAGACGTCCTCTGATGGGAATAAAGCTGATAATTTTGAAATTTGTTTTCGCAGTTCCGTGACTGTACTAGCTGGCGTTTCACCTCTGACGCCTACTTCGTATTCCAACTCAGCCTTGTTTAGTGACAAAAGTTTTATGTGATAGGCCATGTTTTTTTTTAATAAAAGGAAAAAGAGTCAGAGAAAAAAATATAAGTAACGTGTGTTCCTTGAGTAAGTGTTGAACAAAATATTTCGGTATAATCTTGACTAAGCTACGAATACTAATCGATAAATAACCTGCTCTGTTACAAACCAGCGTTAAAAACTACAACGTCTTTGCAAATAAAAAAAAATGATTGTGAAAAAAAAATATAAATCAACACCATGAAGAAGGAAAAGAAATGAAAGCTGAAAAATGATTAAAAATTAATTAATTCACACTTGTACAATTTTATATCCTGCCGACTGTACTTTTAGTACGGAAGAATTTTAGTTTTAACAAATGCAATGGTCGCAGGGTTAAATTAAGTGCGAATTAGTTAGTTTCAATGAAAATGAAAGAAAAATAAAAAGGACGTTTCACAAAAATGAAAATAAAAACAAACACATGCACACAACTACTGCTAACAAAGTGAAAAAAAAACAGACCTTTAAAATAACCACGTTGGCGCCACTGTCGCAGAGCCGGGTTTTAAAAGAAAACGAAAGGCTTCGACTAGAAATTTATTTAAAATTTAAAGAAAGGTCGTGGGCGGAAGGCCCGTCTGTTTGCACTTTTTCACTTTGTTCGCTAACGGTGGTACTTCCCGGGTGCGGACGGTGATAGCAGCTCCTGGTGGTCGGCAGCTCAGCGAGTAGGTATTCCGGGGGTAGGTCAGCGTAGCCCCGTGCGACGAAGAATCTACGACGGGCGGTAGCTCGGTGCGTGATGTCGATCGTGGGAGCAGAATGCCCCAAATCTTGAACCCTATAAATAATAGTACGGGTAAGGAATGTATCCCAGATCCCACTCTGATTGGCAACACTGATGGCTGGCGGCGATAAGCTATCGGAAGTACCAAATGTGTAGAAGGTGCAGTGTCAGTGGCAATCAGAGCGGTTTTGTTTTAGCAGACAGCGAGTTACAATGATTTGTGATTATGAGATGAAAAGCCCAAACATAAAGGATGAAAGTGATAAGTGACACAATATGATTATTATTTTTGTGAGATGCAAAATCAGCTTGGCAGGTATGATCAGATGCTTTCTTTCCATTGACAGCCAGTAAGAGATGAGTGATACATAGTGGCGAATTAGCTTGCAAAATACACACTTAATCTACACTTACAAACTACAGCTAAGCTACTGACTGATATCTGTTCAACACTTACCCAATTAGGGGTTTAAATCCACGTTTGTTTAGTTGTTTTTCGTGTGTGTAAGTGGCCAACACTGGTGTCCACGTATTTCACAAGTACGATGATTTCAATGAAACTTCTAATTAAATTAAGCAATGCTCATCGAGAGACTTAGGTATAGGTACTTTGAAGACGTTTATGACGTAAGTAACCAAACCCGACGCGGAGCGCGCAATACGTGCCGCTCGCTACGAGATGTTTTTATGATTGCCGACATTCAGGCTGGCTGAGGCTCGGGCCGCCTCGGGGAGCGCGGGCCGCGGGCGCCGGTCGCAGCGCGATCGCCTGATCGATGACGTAATGGATCATACGATGGGTGAGGACCAATGGGAGCCGATTGTGAGGACAATAGAACGCCAACTCGGTACAGTCAACAGAATGAAACTTGTACAATAATAAGTTAAGGTTTAATTTTAGTTTGGGATTTAGGTATGTATATTATTTTATTGTTATTTATAGTTTTAAGTTATTTTTAGGTTTAAGTTAAGTTATTATTTTGATATTTAGGTTTAATTATTTATTTATTTTTTATATAATTTTTAAGTAACGAGTACTTACGTTACATGATATACAATATATTTTTTAAACATATTAAAAAAATTGCCGGCCAAGTGCGAGTCGGACTCGTACCTGAAGGTTTCCGTGCCATTATCTATAAAAAATCACATTTGTTTAATGGGAGCCCCACTTAAATATTTATTTATTCGGTTTTTAGTATTTGATGTTATAGCGGCATCAGAAATACATCATCTGTGAAAATTTCAACTGTTTAGTTATCACGGTTCACATGAGATACAGCGTGGTGACAGACAGACAGATGGACAGCGGAGTCTTAGTAATAGGATCCCGTTTATACCCTTTGGGTACGGAACCCTAAAGACCATTTGATTCGAGACAGCTTAAAAATTAACGTTTTGATACCAGTCGAACTACTTTCCGAGAAATTGTTACGTAGAGACCACGTCGATAGGAATAAAGATATACATATATCCCACATAAAATACATGGATAAAACATGGGCACTACAAAAAGCTGCACAGTTTCCCGCGGCGGTCACGACCAACAAATTGCTGGCTGTACCGCCATTACGGAGGCATTTCCGCGGACCGGGCGTAAGGCTGTCCAACACCCTTCTTACACCAAGGTTTTACTGTCACGCCCTCATTTCTGAAATTGAGTACTTTCCTGGCACAAAAATAAATTATTTGATACTGTTAAGAAAATAAAAGGTCACAAACTAATGTTACTTGTCATGATCATATCCATTTTCAATGTGATTTAAGATTTATTATTGCAGAAAAACTGATAGCTTTTTGACTCCAAGAAACTATGACGTCATTAGACATCTTCACATTTTTAATGAAATCGTCATTTTTATATCTCGACATAACTAGACTTCGACAAGCAATTTTTCATAGAAATCCCATAGAATATGTTGGTTTTGACGTTAAGAAAATCTGATTTGAGTGGTTGGAAAATAGCGAATTGTTGAACTAACTTGACTTACGGTCCTTAGCTGTGGTCCCAAGGCGGGATAAATGCCTTTAACGGAGGAAATGATTATGTGTATTGGCAACAAAAATACGATATGATGAGAATTAGGGGGTGTTAGATAAGGGCGAATAGGGTCAGGAGCTTAGCACTCCATGAGATCTGATAACATTTTTAGAATGCGAGCATAATATGCTACCGTAATAGCATAACTTAATTTTTTTAGTAAGTCGAATTACGTATGAGAATCGGAGAAAATATGTTTTTAAGCGCGGATTGCGGAGATGAACTAAGTATTATTTTAACGAGTTATATGGGATCTTCGCTCCTGAAAGCTTAGATATATTTTAAAAGAATATCTTGTATCTACAATTAATAAAGGTCCAGAACCCCTGCTCAGTGGTAGTGGTAGCTAAGGTTTACAACCTGTTTCTATGTCGGTCTCCGTGCCGCATGCATGGCTGCTCATTTCCCATCGGAATGTAAAGGTAATTTGCGAAAATTAAGGCAGGAATCGTGTTTCTCATATTCCGCCGTGTTCGAGCGAAGAGAAATGTAATCAGTGCATCACATAAATATTTACAAGATTTCTAGATGTCTGTTTTTAATTTAATAATGCTGCTGTCTACGTTTTAGATTGATGTTTTTTACTTCTTGTTAACAATTTTTTTGTTCGTTAGATTAGAATAGCCGACCCCGAGGGGTAAGACTTTTTTATGTAACATGATTGCATGAATATGTTATGTATTATAATTTCATTATGAATTAATTTATAGGCAAATTGAGCCATGCAATAGTTCACTAGATCATATGGAAATGAGGCTTTAGCTTAACAGTTTACAGACGTGTTTTGTCACTATTTGATTGAATAAATCAATTTTATTAATTATTTATTTTAAAAACTATGGTATTTCGATAAGAAAAAAAAAGAAATATTAATGTTACCTGTAGGGTACATACCCTACATACATTTTAATAAGAATAACACATGCTATTCTCATTAAAATTAATGCTTACATAGTTCATAGTTATATACCTAAATTGATAGCAACAAGCAATCAGATTTCGCATAGCAATCTATACCTATTGTACTTGTAGGTACTTACGCCAATGTAGAACGTTGCTGGTAAACAAACAACAGTGGAATTTCCTCTCCAATTACAGTTGTATCATGCAGACACCTGCACAATACATAGAATTTTACAAACATTCGTCACATATATATACATTATAAGTAATTTTACAAAAGAATAATGAAGAGTGGGTTTGTCATATTAGGGCCGTAACAGACGGGGCGCAAGTTGCGCCGCGTAACAGCTGATGGGAGTTGCATAAATACTCAATCAACTATCCAAATGGATAAATAAGGATATTTATCGGGTATTTACTCAATCTACTAAGTGAATACTCAAATGGGTTGATTGAGTATTTATGCATCGCCCATCACTAGCTGTTACGCGGCGCAAATTGCGCCGCATCTGTTACGGCCCTAAGTGCCGCAACAGACAGGACGCAAGTTGCGTCGCGTAACAGCTAGAGATGGGCAGTGGATAGTACTCAATCTACCCATTTGAGTATTTACTCACTAGATTTAATAAATAGAGTAAATAGAGCGTGCTCATATATTGACATCGCATTTGATGTCTGTTTACTTATTTTAACATAAAATTACGCCTTTGCACACCTCCCAGCAAAAGATTATAACTAGTCAAAGAAGCATACTTTCAGTGTATGATTAGTATGGTATTTTCATACATTTTAGCGTCGCATTTAACGTTTATCGACATTTTAAGCATATTATGGCATATGCACACACTTTCCGACAAGAATTGCAAGTGTATACTAGATTCAAGTTTCATAATTGTCATGAAAACATGAAATGATGAATATGAATATAAATATAAGTCGCAACTCATATAAATCAATCCACTCACCAAATGAATAAATTAGGATATTTATCGGGTATTTACTCAATCTACTGAGTAAATATTCAAATGGGTTGATTGAGTATTTATGCAACTCCCATCACTAGCTGTTACGTGGCGCAACTTGCGCCCCGTCTGTTACGGCCCTTATGCTGGATATCGATCGAGAATAGGGTCAAAGTCAAAAGTAAATTTTTTTTATTCAATTTAGTATTAATTTATCTCTTATTGAAAGTAATTTTTTTTTTTTTAAATATTATTTGAGTGCAAAAGCTATAAACTACTAGCGTTTCGGAACGACTACTGCTGGGAAGATTACGCCGAAAGAAACCCAGTTCAGTATTGGTCCCTACCCAGCCTGATGGGCTATGTTACAGTTACAATACAGATTTACACTGTAGCTAGGTAAAAATTATATTATACATTGAAATAATACAATTAAAATTTGCAGTCATCTATTTCCTAGAATTGTGATCAGACGATGTAGTCGAGGACGTCGAACTACAGTAGTACGGTAGTATGCAGCATCATGCTGGCTGTACAAAATATGACCTGGGGGGTTACTTTAAAAGCGCTACGCAAGACGGACGTAACTGCGTAACCGTGTTTCAGTGTCGAGCAAGATTGATCCCTAACGATGATAAAGTTTTATTTGGTTTGAAATAGAATTGAGATGTCACTTTCGGACGAAAGACGTATTATTTTATGGAGTAACCCCCCTGTACTCGGCGTCGGAGAGAGGCATAAGAGTGTACACTTACTGGAGGGGTAAAATATATTGTAATTTGGGCAAATCGACACGAAAAGAAGAAGTGTCGGTCTATCGTTTGATTGTCATGTCAGCAATTCAATGTCTAGCAATTTTAGTGCCGGACAATAATTGTCGGCCATAGGCCTGGCGGAAAACGGTTTGTTGGGCAACCGTCGTATCAATTTAATTAATATTTTTATGTGTAATTTATAGGATTCATATAATAAAATTAGTTACTGGTCCGCGTGACACCAGTGTAATCGGAGTTCAGTAACGTGTGTCGAGTCACGTGTTGGTCAAGGGTTTTAAAAGGTTGAACTAGTCAATACTTTTTCTATATAAATTTTTCCTCTTCTGTTTGCGTACATTCAAAGTTTTAACATGATATCGTTTTGTCTCATTATAAATTTTGTCTGTAAGGTTTCAGAATAGTAAAATAAAATGCCATTAAAAAGTTATAAGCCATCAAAGATTCGTTTTTTGCTTATTTTTACGCAGCTTTCGGCGTAAATAATTATAAAAGAAGTGTAAACTCTCCAAAACAATGTTCCTACCGACACAGCTTAATTATCAAAGATTTTAATAAACTTTGTTTGTAATTGTTTAATGCAGTAGTTTTTCCATAAAATCCCGTTTCCCAAAGGACTTTACGTATTTTTTTACGCGCTCGGTTTACCATGAATTATCGTGCATTTCACCTCACTGCTTCGCCCGAACACAATGTTAGGTGAAACAGCATGCTTTTAGGCCGCGCCCACCTGTGAGTTCGAGCCCATGACTAGTTCAACTTTAAGCGTATTAAGTAAATAAATATTGTTTATTTTTATAACCCCCGACAAAAAAGAGGGGTGTTATAAGTTTGACGCTAATTTCTGTCTGTCTGACGTGGCATCGTAGCGCTCGAACGGATTGACCGATTTCGATGCTGTTTTTTTTACGTAATAGCAAGAGCCCTTGCTCTATAGCTATAGCAAGGGCTTCTTAGCTATGTTTGATGAAAATAGGTTGAGCTGTTTAAACGATCTTTCTCTAGCAATAGATGGCGAATATCAAGCGTATCGGTAGTTCCGCTACATCACAAGAGGGCGTTCTTGACAGTCGAGGGTTTTTTATTTGCCTAGTAAATAAACTTGTTTTTAGGTGACAAGGTGTTTTTTTTTGTCAGGTTTTTCTCATCAAACTTCATGATTACCTAGTAAAATAATAAAACGATGAACCAAACACCTTTGCAAGAAAGATAACATGTTTACAACATTCGAAGAGTTCTCAGGTTATGAGTCAGATCAATAGCCGAATGTACGAGGAATTCTTTCGAAAATAGACGCGCATCTGTTAGACTTTACCGACGTATTTTAATGGCCGATGGAGTATGCGAATGGGTTTGTTGTTTGCTACTCGTATGTTTACGAAAGTATTAACAATGAATTTGGTGCCTCATAGAAACTTATTTAGGATTTAGTAGTTTATCCCCTTACCTGTCACTGGGAGGAATTCCTCCCAGGTCAATTGTTTATCTATTGTTTTATTTTTTTGCACCAGATGATGAGTTATAGCTTTTAGTAGAAGTCAATCTGTTATTAAATTATAACATACTTCTCTCGATACCAACCTGTGATAAATAAATATACATATGCGGACAAATAACACTGATTGAGCTAGCCCCAAAGTAAGTTCGAGGCTTGTGTTATCGGATACTAACTCAACGATACTATTTTATATAACAAATACATATATACATAAATACCCAATACCCATGTCAATCTGAAAAAGATAATTTTCCATATTGACATGGAAGGGGATCGAACTCGGGACCTCCGGTGTAGCAGCCTGGCATGATGACCACTAGACGACAGAGGTCGTCAATTATGGTTGCATGTTATTTTTTCATAGGTTTAACGAATTCAAAGCGCCATTGACCACTTTAGTTGCAAAGCGGTCGTGTAACTGAGATGCCATTGACAACTAAAGTGGTCGAAAATGTACTGTTTTTACTAGGCTTGGTCGGGGGTATAGTAACCAAGCGCTGGCGTGCGAACACTGCGAAAGGTTATGTTTCTGAGGAGAGTTTAAGTTGGGCAGGCCGATCGTAAAACCACAGCGTAAGGCGATTTAATTGTTTGTCTGTCGGCTTTTCCTTCAGTATCCTTGTGTGACACTTTGAGCATAGGTATATCATACTTTGGCAAAAGCTTCCCCGTTTTTGTTTCCAATTACTTCTATCTTCAGCTTTTTTACTCCATTCTTTGTCAAAAGCAGACAAACTCGTCTCTTCATCTTATCTTGATTTCCTCTAGACCTCACTCCGTATGTTGAAACCCAGGTTGTTGTTGTGTGGGCCCATCTTTCGGGCAACATGCGGCAAACGTGACCCGCCCAGTCCCACTTGAATCTAGCACACTTCTTTCCAATATATCATGTAAGGGTTCTCCAAAGCGGACCCCCAAACTCCTAAGCAGCACAGCTAAGACCAACCAGGTACGCTCTAAGATAGTAAGTCGCTCGGTGGAGAAACATTTGTACAACCGTAAAGGGATAAACTATGTTTTTAGCCAATTGTCACACCTCAGTATTGGAAAAAGGCTTCTCCCATTCCTTTCCATCTCTGTTTGTTCTTTAAATTCCTTTATCACAACTTGCCAGCCGGTTTTGCTATTTTGTCCGTTCAGCAAATTTTAGGTTATTCTGGGATTCGATGTTCCTTTCGTGGTCATCTGTTGGATAATCTCTAGATCCATCGATTGTCTGCTCATCTCATCAAGTATCTAGCCCATTGTCCCTCTCTTTAGGTACCTATTGTATAACGGAGAAACTAAGATACAGTTTATTCGATGATAATGCACGTCTCGGCTGTTGGTTATTGTTTATTAAGTGCCTATGAATAAACATTCGCGGGGTAAGCTGTGAAACTGTATCACACTTTTTCTGATTTACATACGTCTGTACAATGTTATTTGTGAAGTTTTTTCATGTTCGTGACTTAATGATGCAAGTGGTTTGAAGCGATTGTTATTTTAAATGAGGCTGCAATTTTGATAATAATCATTTGTATATTATTATTATAATATTCTCCATTTATTTGTGAATCCATATTTATCATTATCTCATATCTAAGTTTCTTTTTTCCTTCCTCTTCATGACTTGACACATCTACTTAAACGAGTGATTATCTATTTATAAATATTAATTCAGCTTTTTCTGCATTGACTTTAGTGCCTTTTATTTATTTGTTTGTCATGACATGAACAACGGACGGAGATAAGAATGATGCGAATACACAATTAAAAATTCGAAGTATAAAAATGATCCGAAATCTTAAATACTCCAGTAATCTATATAAACTGAATTCAATGAGTTAAAAAATAAATGTTTAACTCATAAAATCCCCGGAAAAACCAGTCTGCTATATTTCTGACGAAATATGATATCGCTTCTGAGAAGTCATAATGAGATCTCATGGGAAATTCGAAGTAGATCTAAAATTCTAAGATGAATGTGCACTGATTTTCTACAAGTGGGTTATATTATGACATTTTAGCGAAGTTAAGTCATTAACGAGTTTCTATGGCCAAAGCATTCATGTATATGGATGACATACTAATCGGAAACAAGTACCGCATATAACATTTACTTACATAGAGAATCGACTAAAATAGAATATATTCATTTATGTTACTACTATACTTGCTGATGATGGATGTGAACTTGTCACGATAGGCAATTTCGATTGCAAAAAAAAAAAGAAAAGAGTTGACTTAATGTTAACCTTCTTAGACTCAAAATTAAAAATTCAAATGTTTATTCAGTAATTAGACCTTTGCAGGCACTTTTACATCAATGCTTCGTTGCGAGTATAATATCTAATATAATACCTAAACTCACATCATCCACTGCTAGACATAGGCCTTCCTCAAGTTTATTTTATTGTGTGTTTGTTTGTAAAAGTCCATTTAGTTCAACTCACAGGAACAAAAAATTGACGTTTATAACTAGTACATTACATCAACGGTACCTACATTTTATCATTATGCATTCTGATTCCACTATCACAGATACATAATGAAATAACGAAAACACGCTATTTTTGAATATTAAACGTTTTATGCCACGCATTGAAGATATCGCACCCCTTTGACTTTTAACAGTTCTATAGAGGATTAATAGCATGGGTGCAAAAAAAAGACAGATTCATTGACAGTTTTAGTATGATAAAAATTCACCGAATTAAGTTCATAGCTGTTTATGTTGATATTGAATCCATTACAGGTATCACTGTGCATTTTTTGACCTCAAGTTGAATAATGCCATAATTTACTTACTTACGCGAAGCGTTCGCCGTTGGTTGTCTGATGGTTTGGCGACAGTCAAAAACGCGGGTCGCATCTGGATGAGAGCAGAACAAGATCGACGAATGATTTCGTCGTGCTATGTCAGAGTTGTAACATAAGTCGCGAACTTACTTTCATACTAGCTCAATCTGTGTGATTTGTCCGTATTTATTATTTATTTAGTGTCAGCGGCACTTAAAAATCTGAGAACAGTGTTGTTTTGTTTTTTGTTTTATACACACAGTGTGTGGCCAGTGTGAAACGAAAAACAAAACATGCAAGAAAAGAAAAACTTTGTAGAAGCGAATTAAAGGGTGAACAAGTGTGAGGCCTTTCAAGTGGGCTAAGGTCTATGCATGATGTATTGGTTCATACTCAATTTCAATTATAGCGATTGATTGGTGCGAGTACTTAATTTACCTCTAATGAATTGCGTGACTTGCTGCTTCAAGTCGAGTCTATCTTGATAAATTAATTGTTTGTAAAGTAGGTACCAAACCTGCATATTAATTTATCTGATTTAAGGTAAAATAATTTGTAAAAAAGTATTTTAGGTTAAAGTATTTTAGGGTATACCACAATTTATTGTCTCACCCTGTGTGTGTAAACTTAGATTTTGTGCGAGAAAAAGATGAGTAGATAAATCACATGTCTTCAAAATTCTAGTGACTAGTGACATTTCAATTAACATTATTCTCATTCTTTTCTAGGCCTTCAAACTTACCAGCGAAATGCACCGAAGAGGCGTTACGGCATAAGGCGGAGCACGCGCGTATGGTCGAGGCAGCGAGGCGGAAGGTCGAGCGCGAGGCGGCGGCGAGGCATGCTCGCTTGCAAGAGACTTGGCGAGTGGAAGAGAGGCTCGCGAGGCACGCGAAGGAATGGTCGCAGACTATACTGCCTGATTGGCAAAACCTGTAAGTTAGATCAATAATTGAGACTAGCTTTTGTAAGGATGGTAGAAGCAGCGGCGAGGCACGCTGGCTTTCAGGAGACCTGACGGATGGTAGAGAGGCTCGCTAGGCACGCGAAGGAATGGTCGCAGACTATACCACCTGATTCGCAAAACCTGTAAGTTAGATCAATAATTGAGACTAGCTTTTGTAAGGATGGTAGAAGCAGCGGCGAGGCACGCTGGCTTTCAGGAGACCTGACGGATGGTAGAGAGGCTCGCTAGGCACGCGAAGGAATGGTCGCAGACTATACCACCTGATTCGCAAAACCTGTAAGTTAGATCAATAATTAAGACTATCGTTAGTAACGATTGTCAAGGCAGCGGCGAGGCACGCTTGCTTGCAGTAGACATGGTCAGTTGACCTCGCGACCTCGCGAGGTATGCGAAGGAATGGTCGCAAACTATACTGCCAGATTGGCAAAACCTGTAAGTTAGATCAATAAAATTTGAGACTAGCTTTAGTTAGTATGGTCGAGACAGCGGCGAGGCACGCTTGCTTGCAGGAGGCCTGGCAAGTTGAAGAGAGGCTCGCGAGGCATGCGAAGGAATGGTGCAGACTATTCTGCCGGATTGGCAAAACCTGTAAGTATTTCAGATCAATAATTGAGGCTAGCTTTAGTCAGGATGGTCGAGGCAGCGGCGAGGCACGCTTGCTTGCAGGAGACCTGGAGAGTGGAGAGAGGCCCGCAAGGTATGCGAAGGAATGGTCGCGGACTATACTGCCTGATTGGCAAAACCTGTAAGTTAGATCAGTCATTGAGACTAAATTTAGTAATGACGGTCGAGGCAGCGGCGAGGCACGCTTGCTGGCGAGTTGAAGAGAGGCTCGCGAGGCACGCGAAGGAATGGTCGTAGACTATACTGCCAGATTAGCAAAACTTGTAAGTTGGATAAATAATAATAATCATCACATGCGTGATGAATGTTATAGAAAATATATTGAATGCTATCTGTACTTTTATTATTTTGTGAACGATACGCGATTTCTGGAATGTGAGGTAATTCTGTGAACGCAACAACTACGAAATATGTATCTTCCGACAGCCATCCGTCTTGGAAATTAGTTCAGGCTTGTTTCAGAATCGTATGAGTGATTTGCAAGTGCACAATAGATGTATTTTAGCGCTCTTAAGAGTTTAAATAGAATCACAAGTAAAATACTTTAGTGGAATAATCGAATGGCGAATTATACCAAAAGTGAGTCCATGAGGTTTGCAAGGATCGATACATAATACATAGGGACAATTAACACTGATTGAGCTAGCCCCAAAGTAAGTTCGAGAGTTGTGTTATGGGATACTAACTCAACGATACATAGGGCGCACTATAAGTTTCCGGAACTGGCCACTTACATAAACAATATTTAAAAATTTATTGCAACATTTGAAAATAGAACTCTTTAGCTGTAGAATGCAGTTTGTTTCATCTGACTGTCTTTTGTTTTTACCTTGTGGCGCCATTTAAAAAATTGTGTGTCTGCATCAACATGGATTTAACTCGGGAAAATTTTCGTAGTATGATTTTCTACGATTTTAAGTGTAATTTGACAGCTCAACAGAGCATCGCTCGGCTTGAAACAGCTTTTGGCAATGAAGCACCATGCAAGACAACTGTTTATAGCTAGTTTGCAGAATTCAAGCGTGGTCGTATCAATCTCAGTGACGAATCTCGCGATGGTCGGCCGTCCACCGCTGTGACCAACAAAAACATCGATGCTGTGCGCCGTATGATTGAAACAGACAGGCATGTGACCTACCATGAAATTCGCGCATCCTTAGAAATAGGCATGAGTCAAATACAATTAATCCTACACAAACATTTGGGTGTGAGAAAGCTGTGCTCACGGTGGATCCCACACAACTTGACCGAGGCTCAAAAAACGGACCGCGTCACTTGGTGCAGTGCCATGCTTACCAGATTCAACGAAGGTGCGTCAAATTTGGTGTGGGACATAGTAACAGGTGACGAAACATGGATTTATTGCTACGATCCCAAAACAAAGCAGCAATCGAGCGTATGGGTCTTTCAAGATGAGCCGATACCAACCAAAGTGGCGCGCGTGAATAGTGCATCAAAGCGGATGATTGCTTCTTTTTTTAATAAAACTGGTCACTTGGCTACTGTTGCTTTAGAGAATCGTCGTACAGTGAATAGTGACTGGTACACGACCATTTGTTTGCCGGAAGTTATTGACGAACTCCGTAAAAATAACCGTAAACGCCGTATCATCCTGCACCACGACAATGCTAGTTCTCACACGGAAAGACAGACAAACGACTTTTTGAAGGCGAAAAATGTAGAACTCATGAGTCATCCTGCATACAGTCCCGACCTGGCACCTTGTGACTTTTTTCTGTTCCCAAAAATTAAGAACCAATTACGCGGTCAACGATTTTCATCACCAGAAGAGGCTGTCGAGGAGTATGAAAAACACGTTTCAGAGGTCACCACAGAGGAGTGGCACAAAAGTTTTCAAAACTGGTTTCATCGAATGAAAAAGTGCATAGACGCCAAGGGAGATTATTTTGAAAAACAATAAATTAATTTTGTATCTTTAATAGTATTTTTTCATATTCATTCCGGAAACTTATAGTGCGCCCCACGTACTATATTTTAACAAATACATACATAGATAAACACCCAAGACCCAGGACAATTTGAAAAAAGGCCATTTTCCAACTTGCCCTGACCGGAGATCGAACCCGGGACCTCTGGGTGGCGGAATCGTAGCAAGTGGAAATCTATCGTCTCAGCCTTGGCCAATTTTTTTCTTTTTTTAATATAATATGAATAATATATAGGGACAAATAACACTGATTGAGCTAGCCCCAAAGTTTGTTCGAGACTTGTGTTATAGGATACTCTAACTCAACGATACTATATTTTATAACTAATACGTATATAGATAAACATCCAAGACACAGGACAATTTGAAAAAGGCCATTTTCCAAATTGCCCTGACCGGGGATCGAACCCGGGACCTCTGGGTGGCGGACTAGCATGGTGACCACTACGCCACGGAGGTCGTCGAATCTATCTTATCTTCGTCCGTTAACTACGGCCACAAGCAGGTCACTCATTGTTAGACTTAGACAAAGCGATATGTTATTATTCCTTCTAACAGTGCGGTGTTGTGGTCATGTCGCCGCAATCTATTGTTACTCGCAGTATGGGAAGCCTGCTTGTATTGTAAATATTTTTCTGATCTAGATCTGTTATTGTTGAGGAGTTCGATAGCCTAGCAGTTGTACGCATGTTAAGCAATTTCAGGCGTGGTTCACACTTGGATTGGTGATCAGACATTAATATTATTCCAAGAACCTCCGTGATGACTTTGATGATGATTCCGTCTTTAATCCGTTATGATCATTATAAATAAAATAAATAAAATATATACGGAAGAATCACACAGATTGAGCTAGCCCCAAAGTAAGTTCGAAACTTGTGTTATGGGATACTTACTCAACGATACTATATTTTATAACAAATACATATATAAATAAACATCCAAGACCCAAATCAATCTGAAAAGATCATTTTTCATCATGACCTGACCGGGGATCGAACCTGGGACCTCCGGTGTGACAGCATGGCATGATGACCACTAGGCCACAGAGTTCGTCATTATATGGCAGTCATCAAGTTTTTTCCTTTGGGCAGCTTGAAAAGTCATTAAGGACACTTAACAGTGGCCACCACTTGTACTACAAAATACTGAATTATTCTATTCTAGTAACAACATTTGGAAGTAGAGTTATTTTTTTTGTCTTCACAATACTATTTAATTACTTTATACACACTTCAATGCTTCCGACGAATTGATAATGTCCCTCTTTTTGGAAGTCGGTTGATATGTTTCTCTTTAAATCGTGTGAAAACATAGGTTATATTATAGTTTCTCATACGATGTCGACATACCATGAGATCCAACATATAATCATGTTCCCGAGACAGAAAGTGTAGAGAAAGCAGATGTCGCTGCGAAACGATAAACATTCTTCGCGCGGGAGTCGGAAATAAAAACAAGAACAGAAGTAGGTACAATACAATACAATACAAAATAAACTTCATCATCATCATCATCGTCAGCTCTCAACGACCCACTGCTGGGCACAGCCTCCTTTTGTATGCGCCATTGAATCCTATTATTATGATAATTAATTAAATAAAACAACGTGCTTTCTTGGGACAAATGGCAATCGACAATTTTATTAGGTATGATCGGAAACGGTTACATTACATGCCATAGATAAATCAATAGACAATGTACACATGAGCCTATACACGTTCATTTGATGTCACTATTATAACACCTATCCCTAGCCTTAGCTATTCAGTTTTTTCCAGCAATCAGTTTGATACCATCGACCCACCTAGCTGCCGGACGCCCAACACTCCGTTTTCCATTTCTAGGGTACTACTCGGTGATAGCCTTACTCCACCTTCCATCCAAAAATAAACTTTATAACACCATAATAGACACACAAAAATTACAAAACAACAAGAAAACATATAGGCACAAAGGCGGGCTTATCTTAATGAGTGCAAACTCTTCCATCCAACCTTTGGTAAGCTTTTTAGGTAAGCTGGTGCCGGTTCAAAATAATAGAAATAAGTAATATTTTGACTTTGATGGGCATTTTATGAAATACTCATTACAAACAGAGGAGAGTCATGTTTTACCAACAACTACATTTTTGGACCATGTCCAGTGCTTGATATTCAAATATCAAAAATCCAGATTTTCCTGACATCATCACCTTTATTCAAAAATACTCTTAGTAACATTATATAAATAAAATAAAATTATTTTTCTAGGGAAATGTACATGTACTCAGTAGCATGTCTGTAAATTTGCGCGCTGGATAAAATAATATTCAGTTTCATAAATCAACTACAGTCCATCAAGAAAATGCATTAGCTCTCGCAGCAGTGTCTCTTCTGTTACTGTTTTTAATTTGTGTCGAAAGCAAGGTCTAGCCTGCAAATATATTCTGTGGTCTAACTCCTATCTCACATCGCAAATGTAAATTAAATTGCACTTAGAAGCCTGTTACGGTGTTTTATACGACAACTTTACATGTCTGTTCGGCTTTAGGCAAGGTTATGTGAAACTCCTAAAAAGCTGAAAGCGTGTAAATAATAGAATAAGGTTGTATTTAGACAAATAGAAAAATCCAACCCATGTACGACACATAAAATTGTGTTTTGTACGGCGGAATACTGATTAAGTGATCATTTTCGCAATTTTTTAAGGTGTTGGGCGCAGTTTTTATTATTTTTATCCGACTTCCAAAAAGGAGGTGGTTATCAATCCGTACTTTAATGTTTTTTTTTATGTGTGTTTACTGATTATTCGTAGACGCCTGGGGGGTTACTCCATAAAATAATACGATAGTCGTCCGATAGGGACGTCCCATTTCTATGTCAAACCAAATTAGACTTTATTATAATACATTTATGCTCAATCTTGGTTGACACTGAAACACAGATACGCAGTAACGTACGTTTGCTTACCACTTTCAGAGTAACCCCTCTGGACTGGGCCGATTTCAAATTATTATTTATTGAAAGGGTATACTTGTTAGGTGGTCCCATAGACATTTTATCAAAATCGGTTGTGTAGTTTGCGGGTAAAGTTTTAGTTTTTAGTTTTGAAAAATTATATTGCCACAAATACTCATACCAAAAACAGAACTGCCTATACTTTTATTAGAATTACAATTTGAGATAAAAACTCTGTTAATCAAAGGACTTCTGTCAACTTATGTAAGCTACAATAAAGGTAAAATTAATGCTCACACGAAATTTTCATATTTCCAGGAAAAACTCCAAACGTACCCTCGAGTTATGGTGGAGCGGGCTTCCACCCTCGATCAGAGGCAAGGTCTGGCAACTCGCCATCGAGAACAAGCTCAAAATCACCCACGACATGTACCAACAATACGTCACGAAAGCCAAGCAGAAACTGCACGAAGCACAACTCAGAAGAAAACGGTTAAAAGTCAACAGAGAATGTGACTGTAGTGCGACTAAAGATGGCGACGATAAAGAAAAACAAAAATCAACAGACGATATTGAAGACACAACTAAATCACGGTTGAGTATACCAAGGAACCTCAGCGAGCAGAATCTAAAGTCGCACACGACGGACACGGAACCAAAGAAGTGCTGTTCGAAATCCAACCCTAATCTACTAGAATATAGTGACGAATGTTCCATGGAGTTGATACAGTTGGATATAGCGAGGACGTTTCCACATTTGTGTATTTTCCAACCGGGCGGGCCGTATTTCGATGTGTTACACGAGCTGTTGGCGGCGTATGTGTGTTATCGTCCGGATATAGGATACATACAGGTTAGTATTGTTTATACTCACGTAAGAGAAAAAACTAGTAGAAGCACCAAGTGGGCGTGGCTCGCGTCTCATAATTAAGCACAAATGCACTCAATCCCCAAAATATAATTTGACGCAAATCCCAATGTTAATCGTACTTAAGACGAAGTGGTAGCTTAAGTGGCGCCCTCATTTGAAATAAATTGTTTAAAACGAAATATGGTGATAATAAAAAATATTATCTGTATAAATATCTAGAAAGACCTTTAAACTGTTTTATGAATAACTTTTGAAAGTAATATTGGTAGTCCATCTCGTTTTAAAACTGTTTTTCGCCAAAAGTGGCCACTTTTGGCGAAAAACAGTTTTAAAACTAGACGGACTATTAGTAATAATTTCAAAGGTTATTCATAAAATAGTTTAAAGGTCTTTCTAGACATTTATACAAATCAAATTTTTAATTTTTACCATATGTAGTTTTAAACAATTTATTTCAAATGAGGGCGCCACTTTAGTTACCACTTCGTCTTAAGTTTATAATTGCTTCTTTTGAAACAACGCCATCTATGATGAAGTGCCAGAATTTTTCGTAAAGTTATACTAAAGATTGCAAAACATCTTAAGAACTTTCTGAACAGTAGCAAAATAAATCTAATAGTCCTAAAAGTCATTATTGAAATAAATAAAAACGACCAATTAAACGAATTGTTTGTATGTAATGCAAATGTGATTAGTGGTTTGTGTGAGTTTGGTGACATCGGTTTCGATACTAATTTTATCAAGTGACACTTTCACTGGTTTTTTGTTTTCCGTGTTTGTACTAGTAGCCAACTGCCAATAAGATGTTAAGAAGCGTCAATGTCCGCTTCTAACTGACTATGAAAAGAGTTGTGTATGTTAGCGGGTGATGCTGAAATACCCGTGTAGTGACGGGAGAGTAAAATAGAATTTTTTACCACTCCTTCCTCATTGGCAAACCCCCAGCGTGGTCATTATAGGCAAGTATTCCATTTATTGGGAGACCCTTAGTTTAACAGTGGATTGATAAAAGCTGGTAAAAGCAAAAACAAAAAAGATGCAGCAGACGACCTCCGTGGCGTACTGGTCACCATGCTAGTCCGCCACCCAGAGGTCCCGGGTTCGATTCCCGGTCAGGGCAAGTTGGAAAATGGTCTTTTTCAAATTGTCCTGGGTCTTGGATGTTTATCTATATATGTATATGTTGTAAAATATAGTACCGTTGAGTTAGTATCCCATAACACAAGTCTCGAACTTACCTTGGGGCTAGCTCAATCAGTGTAATTTGTCCCTATATATTAAAAAAAAAAAACAGTGATAGCTTGTAGGTCAATGTTTGCCATTTGACCGTTAAATTGTCATACGAGTATACAGTAGAATCCGGATATTAAGACTCAAGGGTCCAGCGACACCCGGATATTTTAAGCTTGTTTTAACATCGTAAACACAACTTGAGTTAAAATTGTAAACCAAGGCAATAAAAATATAAACCAATATGTAAAATTATAAGGGAAGCCGTTATAAACGAAGTCGTAATATCCAAATTCTAATGTTCCGTAATTCTAACTTGTGCTGTTGAATTGACCACTTTCTAATACTGTCTCAATCTTCAAACTAACTCAATACTCATACGCAATTCAGTCAGTTTGGCGACAAAAATGGTTTAGGATGAGTGGTAACCTGATACTACGCACCTACCCATGTTTGCGAGTGTATTTCCGTATATTGATTTGATACTGTGTATTTTGGCGTGTGTTGAAGTCTTTTAATAGCGACGAGTAGCCAAATACTGTTGTGATTGAAAGAGCAAGCGAATCGAGCGAAGTTATCAGATCCGTTATGGTTAATCCGGTGTTTGTATGTTTGTGTGTGCCAGCCACGATAACTCGAGTACTTTGAATAATCGGATTTACATAAAAGTAAGCGAGTATATGAAACTGCATTTTTAAGTTCGTGCTCAATCCGGATCGGTCAAAAGGTTACTTATGTAACGTGGAAAGGACATACCCGTAATGAATCAAACTAGATAGAAGGGCTATACTAGATCACTATAATATGTATCATTAAATTTATAAACCAAAAAAAAGAAATGTGGTGTCGTGGGACACCAGGTAGGAACGAAGTTCCTTCGGCTAATGTAGAATCGACTGTCGCGCCTGCGCACGTCTCATTTAACGAGGTCATCCTTACGGTTTTACTATCACATTTTTTTCAGTTCGGTCGCGCAGCAAAATCCCTATCTCCTCCAAGCCTGCCGTAAGGAACTTCGTTCCAAAAACGAAAAGAAAATCGACACCCTCATACAAATTGCCCGGTCGGCTGCACTCTTTCGTATGGAAATGCCGATTTGTTGTGTGTTTTGGCTGTTATTTTAATTTCATTATACTATAGTGATATAATATAGGCCGCGGTTCGATTTACTACGGGTATGCCCCTTTCACATTTCATACAGTTCGGGTCGAACTATTGGTTAATCCTTTCATCGAGAAGTCGGATATTTCCGACATAAAAGAAATGCTTGTATTGCACATAACTTAAGTATCCACATCCCTTTTTGGTTGTAGGTATTAATTATAGATTTACTACCCTTCGCACTGGGGGCACGTCAACTGATATAAAGTTCCGCGGTGAAAGGGTTAATGATTGACTAAGGTGTATTTTTCTTTTTCAAAGGGCATGTCGTTCATCGCAGCGGTGCTCATCCTGAACATGGAGGCGCCGCAAGCATTCGTGTGCTTCGCGAATCTTCTCGACGGACCCGTGCTGCGAGCTGCGTTCACCAGGGACGGGAACACTATGCAGGTACACAACAAGTGTTTTTGTTCAACTCTTGCTGGTTTGGGAGAAAAAATAACGAGCCGAAAGCACGCATGAAGGGTTCCGTACCATTATAAAAAAATAAAATAAAAAATCCTCAAAAAAAAAAACATGTTTGTTGTATAGGAGGGGGCTTAAATATTTATTTTACTTTAATTTAATCATTTATTTTTAAAGTAAATGAACAACTAAATATTCTGTGAATATTTCAAAATTCTAGCTTTTGCCGTTTTCAATATCGAGCAAAAAACGGCAAAACAATCACGTTTGTTGTATGGGAGCCCCCCTTAAATATTTGTTTTATTTTGTGTTTGTTGATATAGCTGCAACAGAAATACATCATCTCTGAAAATTTCAACTGTCTAGCTATCACGGTTCATGAGATACAGCCTGTTGACAGACAGGCGGACGGACGGACAGCGGAGTCTTAGTTTCCCGATTTTACCCTTTGGGTACGGAACCCTAAAAATGAATGTACCAGAGTATTGAATAAAAAATTGCTTCGATATTGAGGTCGATGGAAAATGAAAGGTTTTATTATGCATATTTCAAAAATACAGGGGGACTTTAAACCCAGCAGCCAAATTTTTAGAGCTATTCCTGTCCATTATACTAAACTACGTTCAAAAGAAATATTTAAAAAAAAAACAAAAAAAAAATTGGCTTCCCATACAGCGCTCGGCCAAAAGGATTTTGTATAGGGGGACGAAATATTTTTATCGATTTTTAATTAAAAAAAATATAGAAAGTTGTTTATTATCACTTATTATGGACAGAAATTACTCAAAAATTTGGCTGGTGGGTAAAAAGTCGCGCTGTATACAAAGTGGAAAAGACATACCCGTAATAAATCAAATCACGAGTTATACATTCTAAATCACTTAGGTATAATGAAATTAAAATAACAGTCAAAAAACAAAAAAGAAATTTGACTTTTCCATACAAAAGTGTCCAGCCGCCCGGGCAATTTGTATGGGAATGTCAATTTTTTAAATGACCGTTGGCTGTTATTTTAATTTCATAATACTATAATGATGTAGTATAGCTTGTGGTTTGTTTTATTACGGTCATGTCCCTTCTACGTTGTAAACTTTGTTAGCCGTGAATGGCCGAGCTTGGATAATTCGCTATCTGACTCAATTTTTTTTTCTTATTCCATCAAAAATAACATAATGCGAAAACAAAATAAAAAAGAAAACTACAATAACCGATTTACTTGCTGTTTCCGGAAAAAAAGACTTATTTTTTTAAACTTAGTCGAAGAGCCTTTTCATACTTTTCAATAAGAATTTGCCCGTATTCATGTTTTAGATTTTTAAAAGAATATCTTGTTCTTTCAGCGGTTATGGAAAGCGTACACGCGACTTCTCCGCCAGAACGTTCCTGCGCTCGCCGATGCTTTAGCTCCCGAACTGTACCTACTGGAGTGGCTGTACACGGCCTTCGCTAAAGCCATGCCTTTGGACGCCGCTTGCAGAGTTTGGGACGTGTTTCTAAGAGATGGCGACACTTTCCTATTCAACACCGCTCTTGGTAAGTTGTATATACCCGCACTTATTTATCTCAAAAATAAAGGCAGATATCCTAGATGAGAAGGAACCCCTCGTAGCAGCTATTTTTGGGGATATTGAAGGATATACGTTTTCTTGTTGCAGCAGAATATTACCGTAGGAGCAGACTTTTGGCGTATTAAAGACAGGACATTAATTTTGACATTACCGACTTGACAATGACATTACTATTTGACGTTGACAGATGTATATCAACCCTTACCAAAGATTTAGAAATACAAGTAGTGATCCTTACTGATATCCCAGAATATGACCTTTATGGTCTCGAATATGGTAATGTCGGTTTTTTCAAACTGTTTACAGACCATAGATATAAAAGTTCAAGATACATAAAGCGTAACGAAAATGTAAAATGAATATGTTTGACTTTTGTATTTGTATCTACTACACAAACAATCGATAAAGCAACACGATGTCATTTTTCAAGGTTAGATAACTCATCAATTAACACAGTTTACAATTTAAAAAATCCTAATTTCTTGTGATATTGTATGAGCTCGGCTGATGATGAGTAATACGTCTTGTGCCATGACTTGCCACATGTCACTTTGATCGCTTTCTCTGTTGCTCTTGTGACGGTGACCGTTATCGTTTTGTTTATCGCAGATGCTATGGTGGAACACACATAAATATACATACCTACATATCTGAACCGCTTATCCAATTTCGCAAATGAGATTTCAATCGATTCGCTATTATTGTCAGGGCGCTTGCGCGTGGCACACTGTAAATAAAAAAATATTGTATTCTACCACATAGATGTTAGTACTTTTATACTGATAATTAAAGAAATTCGTGCAAAATTATTCCCTAACTATTCCAAAATATCATAATGCACAACGTTAATATTCAAGTTTTCACTTCTGCCGGCAGTCCCGGAGTGCAACCCGTCGTTTTTTTTTTGTTTCGATATTGAGTGAGGTATCAAATGAAAGGACTTGATTAGCCCATTTCAAAAATATAAACATTGTTAACCACGAATGGCTCCCTGTATAATAGTTACATAGCTCGAAAATAGTTGGGAATTTGGAAAAGGAGTATAAAATCAAAGTTATAGCGAATTTTATAAGGTCACACCTATATTATTTTTTTTTACATTTTCCGCCAACACCCGTCGTTTATAAGAAAAAAAACCCAATAATTGAGAACTTTCGCCCTATCCCCTTGCTCCGGATTTTTTAGTATGTTTACTCCCTTAGCGCTCTTAAACAAGTTTCTGTAGGAATTGCTTTACTTCGTTGACTGACCTATTAATGACGTGAATAATTCGTTATTGCATTCATAAAATTCTTATAACTTTGCTCGCAGGTATCCTCAATCTCTACCAAGAGGAGCTAAAAGACATGGACTTCATATCAGCGGCTCAGTTCCTCACCAAACTGCCAGAGGATCTCGACACCGAGGCTCTGTTCAAAAGCATCTCCTCCGTGTCCATGACCCTTGACGGCATGACGTTTGAAGAGCTAGCTTCGTGCTGTGAGCTGGACGATGAAGACGTCACGGTCAGGTTATGATACAAGTTTAGGAGGTGGAGCGATATAGGCTTTTGGGATGTCGTTGACGCCCTTTCGTTCAGGGTCAGGTTATAGCTTCAGGCTGGCGAATAAGTCTTAAAGTTAAATAAAAGTGGAATAAAAATTCTACTTTAATCGTTAGTTAGTGTGAAAGAGCATATTTTCTTAAGACAATTAAGATTATAAAAATGCTATGTATTTGAAAATAATAAAATAACACCCCTGATCTTGCTTTGAAAGGGAACGACATTTTAAGGAGGTTATAAAAACATCTTATAAGCTTTGGAAGGGAACGACATTTTAAGGAGGTTATAAAAACATCTTATAAGCTTTGGAAGGGAACGACATTTTAAGGAGGTTATAAAAACATCTTATAAAACTGAGCTGCAATAGCTCTTTTCACTAAACGTTATCGAAATTGAATTAAAATTATTCTATATAAAGAGTTTATAACTTATAACGTAAATTATTACCCGTTCGCCCTTTCTTTTCATTGAAATCTTTTTGAAATTGGATGATTTTAGTGGTGTGGTATAAAATTTGTGATTACAAAATATGTTGAATATAAAGGCTCCTACACATGTCTTTTAAATGCTCATTTTAATTCTAATACTCCTACATTCTATGAAATCATCAATTTATTTAAGAACTATGTTCTTGTCGGTGGAGTATTTTCCATGCCTCCCGATCTTCAGCTAAATGCTTGACCTCCCTATACGACCATCTATGAAAATACGACGAAATTATAGAACGTTTTGAAATTTATCACCAAAAAAATTGAATTTAAAAATCGATTTAAAATGAAAAGGTTGTTTAAAATTACACACCACTAGAAAAATATCCAGTTTAAATATTTATAATATGTTGTAAATATCAATCTCATCTAGTAGAGATATTTCAAGTAATTAGTATTTATTATATAGGGCTTCGATATATATATACTCGCGGAGCCTGTAATGTTATTTGTAATATAATGAACACGTTCTCGAATTTATACTTTATTTGTATATGTATACGGTTCAGTTGTCATTGTCGACTCCTGCCAGAAAAATCTCAACTCCACTATTATAGGGTATAGAGTTAGAGTCAATTTTCATTACCTCTATGGTATACGTTTATATTTATATACATATATTAGCGTTCCCATTTGTCGATTTTGATCTTCCATTGATTGAAAGCGCAATATTCTTGTAATATTGTTTTTAATAACATAAAATCTTGGTAAAAATTAAAATATTTTGGTTATTTACGTTTTATGTAAAATATAATAAATACCCTTTTTGCATAAAAACATTTCAAAATTTTTAAAATAAAATTATAAAAATTTAATTTAATTTACGAGCGGAACGAAAATAATACTTTTTTGAAGTTAGGATCATAATCCTTGGGAGAGGCATATGTCCAGCAGTGGACATAATGCGGCTGAAATGATGATGTTCATATAATCTTACTAATATCGTTTTTCAACATAAATGTAAATTCTTCTCGTTAAACAGTGTGCGTATATCTGTTTCCAATAACTTTGTGTAAACGAATCTTAAGCCATTGCGATGAATCTTACTACAGCAATAAATATACTAAATATGTTTCCTATATACCCACATTATTATTTTATATAAAACGCCATATGGACTGTGAACGGATGTGTCGACTATAAAAACATATCATGGTTTAGAATTTATTAATACTATATTTAATACTTCTCTCGGGTACCTGTAACCTAGATAAATGTCTAGTATATAAGGTTTATCACCTACGATTATTATAATAAATAATAATTATATATATATATATATATATATATATATATATATATATATATATATATATATATATAAACAATAATTATCGTCTATTTATCGAAATGTGTAAATATGTAAATATTATTGTTGTTCTTTATAAAATGTTATTGGCATTTCTGTAATATAAAAAAATCCCTATTCTTTAATATGTATTAATGTAAGTCTTGTCATAAATTAATAGATCTGCTTATCGATAAATTAAGATGATATTAACTTTATTTATTTTCAATACATATGTGTATGTTAACATCTTGATTAAATAAACTTTAAATGCTTCTTTTTATAATTTCCGTGATTGCGATAAAAATTATATTGTAAACAAATTAATACTTTATATATATATTGATTTATAGTAGATATTGATTTATAGTTTTTCAAAATAATATTTTGTCTGTTTTCGGATTGATCATCTAGTTTATGTATGCCTCATTGTCACGAGTTTAGTAACTACGCGATCAGTGTAGCTTAGTAGCGAGGAAGAATATTTTATTTAAAATCACTTCTCCGTGGATTAGAGAGATCTACATCTATAGTTATATGTATTAGATATGCTATTAATCCCATTTGTTTTTGAATATAATTTGAACCATATGCTTAGTTATTTGTCAATGACGTACAAATAATTGAACTGAAGGCGCAAGTAGCTCCCTCTAGCGTGCCTTGTTTACGTCACATCACAAAAGAGGTGAGCGACATTTAATTTTAAATCAGTCATATCTTCGGCTAGCTTTTATATGCTCAGGAGCTGCATAAAGTTGCGTAGCATTACTATATTTGCACACACAACACACGTGACAAGCACGTGAGATTCGCGCTTCTGCAGCCTCATCAGATGGCAACCAACTTACTTTAGAGAAAACATGAGTTTAAAGGGTTGGGTCGGGGGTTTAAAATCCATAATGCTTCTGACTAAGCTCGTGTAAATCAGACATATATGGACTGTGATATCCCTTATAAAAGATCTGAAATTGTCCACTTAGTTACATTGTCCGCCAATCAAGTTATCAACGGTTTCCAGATTCACTGATGACTAATGACAAAGCGGACAGCATTAGCTATAAGAAATACATCATATTAGGAAAACTAAGGAGCGTATAGACCAATTACTTTGCTGTGTCGTATAATTTATCATGTTTGCGGGTGGCCAAAGATAATATAAACCTTAAATTAAAATTTTTAATGTGCTTCCAATGAGACAAAATTGAGTTGAGACTTCTTTTGAAATTGAAATTACTTTTTAATACTTCAGTAAGAGCAGTAGTCACATTTACCTCCTAATTATGTTCATAGTAGTGACATTGACTAACATCTTTAAATCTTATAAATGGCATTGTCAACTTTTTTATTTTAAAAAGTTTTCATATAAATACTATTACTTTTATGTAAATTACCTATTTATTTATTGATACGTTATTTTAAAAAGCGCTGTCAAAACTGCTGGTCTATATTCTCCTTCCTTTACCTATACAATATATATATACATACATATATAAAAATTACTTCATGTAAATATAATTGTATAATAAATAACGATTATTATCGTCAATTAATCTATATTTAATATCTAACACAACGAGTAGTAGGACCGGCCTAATAGTTAAAGAAACGAAGTTTTTTCGAAAACTATTACTTCTAATTAATCATAGTACTATATTTATGTGTATTTTATAACTAGTTTTAGTCTTATATCTCGCTCATTTAGCTAGAAATTTTTCATCTGTACGCGTATTTTTTTTATTTAAGCATTTGTTTTAAAAAAATGGGCCGTTCATGGGACCAAAATGCAATTCTGAGAATATAATTGTTTTCATTATCTTGACTACTTACTGATTATTAGCACATACAATTTTTAGGCATTTTGTTTCTTCAATTTATAGGAAGTTGGATCTCATGAACCCTATTTTTTATTTATAGGTTACTGTATAGTATATACATATATATTATAATTCTGAATTATTATATATTGATATTAAACAGCTTTAATAAAAACTGTAGAATTATCTTGCCACGTGAAAATACTTGGTGATTTTTTGAGAAATTATATCCTTTTAAAATTTGTTATTTCTGTATAGCTTGTGGACAGTCGTAGATACACTATTTTTTTTGCACTTTGGTACATGTTGTTCTTTGGTATTGTATTATTAGCGTTTTTGAGGGATTTTCAAATTTTAGATACTACGTTTATTTAAACGTTTTAGCATGTTTTGTTGTTTTATAAAATTTGGAGATATTTATTTTAAAATATATTGCAATATTCTTATATTAATTGATTGTTATTTGGATACTACTTGAAAGAAAATTATGTAAGTTGGCATTGTTTTTGCTGTGTACTGAAATAATTCCATCAGAGAGCCATACATATGTATAATAATGACAATAACTGCGCGTGGGAGCCTCGTTCCGCTATATTTGAAATTATTTATACTAAACTAGTTTCTCTTAGCTTATGTGTATTGTCACTTCGGCTTACTAAACGTAAACATACTTAATTCGTGTAAACAAGACATCAACTTACTGATTAGTGAAGAGATTTTATCAGTGAAAAATATTAAAACAAGTGAACAAGGCTTCCTAATGTGCGTTGTCTGTCATTTAGTATAAAAAAATCTGCATTGAGTAGCGAAGTCGTTGACCTCGAAAATGTCCCAAAAAGTGTAAATAACGAAATATCACCGATTTGTCTTGTTAAATTATTCGCATGTAAAAATGTAGCCACGGTGACCCAAAGCATTTTGGCTTTGGGTGTGAGCCCTATTTGATAAAGCGATTCACGCGTATCAGTGTATCTATGTATATATGTGTAATAAATAACATTTCAGCCATAAGAAGTCCAATGGTGGACTAATATTAACTCATGAAGCGTATGACATAGAAGGATATCTGTAATGCGCATGCGCATGATATATGACAGAGATACTCTTGCTAAAATTCAGATGCTTATTTATACAGGATCTAACAAAATATACTGAAACTATTTGGAGGCTGGATTCTGTCCATGATTATGAACAACTTTCCGAAAGGAATTTACATCGAAATATGGAAAATAATTTTTGGTTTCCGACACAAGTTGACCGATCAGTTAATCCGAGATTTTTTTACATTTCGTACATGTTCCTTGGGGAAAGTTGTTCAACATCATGGGCTCAATCTACTCTACGATAGTTTTGATATTTTTGTTGACATAGGTAGGTTCATTGCTGGTTTTGTTATGATGAGATTCTGGTTAACCGTTACAAAACAGGCAATGTATAAAGCAAATCAACATCTGAAATACAAAACAGACGGCCATAGGTTGAATTAGGCGTTTTGTACACACAAACAATAGATAAGTACAGTACGCGTGCATCGCTATATTCGCAGGGCCTATCACTAAGTAGTCTTAAGATATCCTGAGGTCACACTTGACTCTGCCAAGCCACCACGTTGTTGATATTATCCAGGCACCTATGGCCTTTTAATCAATTAATGAAACTGCAAATTAAAACATAGGTACTGCAGATAACATACGTATTTGCAGATAATATTTAAGCAATAATTAATTACAGACCTGATAGAAGATTTGCAGTGGCATTGCGTTAGAGCGTTTACAAATACGCTACCGCGGCACGGTTTTGCTTGGATGTAGTTGGTTTGGTATAGATAAGGCGATTGGCACACTGCTCCGCATCCTGCTGCGTAGCGCAGGACCGCCATATAAAACCGACGCGCGACGCGGTGTCAGTGTGTTGTCCTACGCGTGTTTTCCATACAAATTTAGATACTTGCATACAGTCCGGCACCGCGCTACGCAGCGGCCTGCAGAGCAGTGTGCGAATCGCCTAAGAATATGTACTGACGTAGTTACTCATAGTATTTGTACTGTTTGTTTACACGCAGCGATGCAATGTGTAAATGCTCTGGTGTAAAACGTTCTAGGCACGTTTTAATAATTTTCGTATTATACAGAAACCCCTAGGCTTTTTTACTCGTAGTAAAAATAAACCAATATAAAAAATATATTGTTATGTCGATTGTCAAATGTGATCCCAGCGTTAGATTTTATATAAAATATAACTATAATTATAAATTACAGTTGTGATGTGGACTGATATTATTAATAATAAAGATTGCCATCTCAAAATATTGTTAGCATAGTACCGTTCTCAATGTAAATAATAGAGAGACATTTCGGCCCCAAATCAGTACGAATGTTTGTAAGGTAATTTAATTGAATAAAAATACGTGAAATATTCATTTCTGGTTTTATTTTAATTTATTCCTGCGCCTGTGATACCTATTATATACAGCGTGGAAGGCACATATCCGTAATAAATCAAACCACGGGTTATACTAGATCCTATAGTATAATAAAATTTAAGTAAAAGCCAAAAATTTAAAAAAAATGGTAATTTTTGTAGAAAAGTGTGCAGCCGGGGAAATTTGTATACAATTTTAATTTTTTGACTGTTATTTTATTATCATTATACCATAATGATTTAGTATAGCCAGTGACGGATTAAGACAACTTGATGCCCTAAGCAATCCACGCTTGTGGGCCCCCTATCCGTATGTCAACTAGAATCGGTCTTTTAACCTTTACCGTCTAAAAACATTTAGTTTTTTGAAAATAAGATAATGAGATGTAACGTACCTTAGAAGTGGAATTGGTGCGACAACAATAAATAAATAAGCATAATTTATTTCTTTATTGAAATGCGCCTTGCGGTTTTTTTGGGCATTTTGGTGTGGTTTTTGGTGACGTGAGAGTGAGACGTGATGCCCTAATGACGGATTTTTTGTGCTTCTTCTGGTGCCCGCCCAGACGTGATGCCCTAGGCAATTGCTTTATTTGATTAAGGGTTAATTCGTCACTGAGTATATAGCCTGTGGTTTGATTTATTACGGGAATGTACCTTTCACATTGTATAAAAGGAAATTAAATATATCAAGCGCATTTAGCAGGCCGAGTTTTTGAGTTTTTAAAACCACCTGAGACAAAGAAAATAGTGTTTTAAAATCAAAAAATAAAAAATTAGTCTTCGCTAGTCTACTCAAATTCGCATAAAGTTACATGATCAAAAAAACACGATAAAAAAAAACAAAGTACCTGTTCCTTTTTGTAATATTTTTTCAGAATGGCGACTGAAATACTGATATTTTACGTTTAATAATCGTGGACCCAAGCGTTTAAAAATATAATCCACGGCTTTTTGGCCCACGCCGCTGGTGACAAGAGGGCTGGCTCATATCTCGCGCAGAGAAATGTAGTACCTATCCAGCGCGGGAATATAGCCAGTGTTCTTGGCACCGTACCACATGAACCACACTTAATTGTTTTAATTTAGTCTGCGGGGTTTTTTTTAATCATCCCCCCCCCCCACCTCATCCGACAGGGCTGTTGGCGACGTGATCGTCACGGGAATACAAGCGATGCGACCATCGTGTGGTCCCATAGAATTATAACCCGTGTGGTCCTTACTAAAATTTTGCGATCGCGCGAATTTTGATTAGTACTATTTAGGATTTTTTAAAACTTACGATATTTGTAGTATCTGCAGTAAGCTACCGAAAGTACTACTCCGTTGAAATCGCGCTGATCAAAGTTATTTGTACCTAGTATGCCAAGTCGAAAATTAGTTTCTTGATAACGTAGATATTTCATCCATATCGGAAACTGGACTTTATGTAAAAATTCATTGATAAAAAACCTGTCTAAAATTAAGAGTTCTTTTTGGATACCTACTTATGATTGGAGCAGTCTATAAAGCGTCTACGTAACTTAGGGTTCTTTTCTCAATAGGTAGTTTGACTTTTTGATACTTCTGAAAATATGAAAATAGTCCTTAATTTTGCTAAACGTGGCTTTGCGACCCTCTCTATTTTCCGTATAGGATATGGAGGTGACAAGGTTTAATTTATTCTGACGACCTCCGTGGCGTAGTGGTCACCATGCTAGTCCGCCACTCAGAGGTTCTGGGTTCGATCCCCGGTCAGGGCAAGTTGGAAAATGGCCTTTTTCAAATTGTCCTGGGTCTTGGATGTTTATCCCAGTTAGTATCCCATAACACAAGTCTTGAACTTACTTTGGGACTAGCTCAATCAGTGTAATTTATCCCTATATATTTATTTATTTATTCTAAGAATAAAAACCACTAGAAGAAATAATATAAGAGTAAGTGTACTTTGATATTAATTGGGGTTTATATTGCACCCTACTGCATCATACAGCTAACTCGCTGATTAATGAAATTATGGTGGTTTGATTTATTACGGGTATGTCCCTTACATGTTATATATACGGACAAATCACACAGATTGAGCTATGTCCAAAGTAAGTTCGAGACTTTATTTTATAACAGATATATAGATAAACATCCAAGACTTAGGTCAATCTGAAAAAGATCATTTTCCATCTTGACCTGAGTGGGGATCGAACTCGGGACCTCTGTGTGCCTGCTTGGCATGATGACCACCGTCGTCATACTGCACTGAACGCCCTTCAAGACTGCATCCTGTGACGTAACCAGTTTCTACCTCCTACTCGTCTAGTGACGTAATCGTAATGCCGATGTCAAGGTATGTCGTCATAAGGGGTGGAGGGCGAGGAGGGCAGACAACTATCTGATGGAAATGTTGTGAAACAAAGTAGTGAAGTGAAATGGTTCCTGTGGCTGAACTGATATGCTGATGGAAGTGGTGAAATAAGGTGCCATCTGGTTGCCAATATGAACTACAATTTACAATCAATAAAAAAGTATAAAGATTAAAGACACTGGTTAATCTTAAAATAATTTTGTTATCTGTACTATCACGCGTGATGCAAAAAAATGCATTTTCTCGGCATCGCCTGTTCGTTGTCTGATAGAGATAAATATACCTAAAGCCTAAAGCACATTTATTAATTAAACTATTTAGCCGACTTTAAAAAAGGGGAAGTTATCAATTCCTCGTAATCTTTTTTTATGTATGTTCACCGATTATTTGAACACGCCTGGACCGTTATGGCAAATTCTTTTTTTTTTATACTTGCCAGATGGTCCCATATAAATTTTATCAAGGTTGTGTAGTTAGTGTAGAAATCGATTTTAGATTTGAAAAAAAAATGTTTTATAATGCTTGCCTTTTGTTATTTAACATTTTTCGTAGCATCGTAGCTCAGTCGCTAAAATTCTTGACCGAACCATGTTAAAATAAGTAGGTAATAAAGTATTTTGATATTACTCTTTACCATTTAAACATGGTTTATTTATTACTAAAACTTATTATTCAAACTTTATTTTATATATTTTCTGATAGATTTGACTATGAGTACATGAACCATGTAGCGATGGTTCATGTACTGACTAAGTTAACTTAATGTAATTTACTAATATAACATTATACTATTAATGATTTAAATAATTGTAACATAAACTAATTATGATCCTAAGATGGTCGAAATAAATGAATTATTATTATTATTATATAGTTAATAGATGCAGGTGTAATAGGTACTTTGCGGAAGTCAAAGTTACATACTCCTACTATATGATTTGAATTTGTTAATTCAAATCATATAGTATGCTTTATTTTCATACTTTTCTCTGAAACATAAGTATTTAAAAATCAATAAACCAAAAATATGAAGAATTACACTTTCTAGGCTTTTTACCCTGTATGCAAGTATACAATGTCCTTTTTAATTAAGTACAAATATTTTAAGGGGCGATTCAGTCCATCATTTTGAACAACTTTTCCCAATAAATGTGTATACAGAAAAACGAAAAAAAAATTTTATGTTCTCATACAAATCGAAGTAGTCACGTGATATAGTTAGTATGAAAAATGCAAAAAAAATTGCGTATTTCGATAAACACTTATTAGGAAAAGTTGTTCAAAATGATGTTCTGAATCACCCCTTAAAATATTTGTACTTAATTAAAAAGGACATTGTATATAAGATCTTGGCCATGTAGACAGTGAGCGGTGAACAATAACAAGTAACGGATTCAACTTCATATCAGTCGTCCCTGAACGTGTGATAACGGGGCAAAGGTTATCAAGATCTTCCAATTCTTTGCTACTTACAAAAAATCAAAGGTTCCGTAAGCTTTCTGAATGAATATAAACGTAGGTTGAGAAGAAGATCTTTTAGTACGCAAATTCTTAGTAAGAGTGAGAGGCAACCTGTACGTAAGTATGTAGCATCTTAGACCAGACATAGTACTTATACCAGAGTATCTACTTGTTTAAGACACGACAACTAAAATAACCAAACACTATATGGGGCTGGGTCATTTTGTATCGGTAGGCAGGGCCGGATTAGGCAAGGGGCTCCGCATCGATTAGGGGCCTCGTGCATGCACAAAGAAAAGGGATTCGTCGAACGATTTTTTATTTAAATAATAATATTATTCCTTTTATGTTAGTTGATGAAATACTTCATACATAGAAGAACTTTAATAAGTAGGTACCTAATTATAAAAAGTCGATCTAATCGACTCGACTTTTGTCATAGAAAAAAGGTATTTTAAAAAGTAAGAAAAGAGTAAATGAAAGGGGGCCCCCGAGAATTGCATTGACTAGGGGCTGATAGGGTTATACATAATACGGCCCCGTCAGTAGGTAAGTATGTAAAATGTCTTCCATCAAGTGGATGAAAAATAGTTTTCTTGAAACGAACAACTTAGATATTTGTATATACATAAAAATATTGATTGTATGCGAAGGAAAGTAAAAATAGATTTTTAGGGGACCAACTTTTTCCCTGTTAAAATCGCATCATACTACGTTCTAACCAATAGAACTAAAGCGCATCTTAATTAAACCCAATATAACATCCATTAACTGCAGTCGCTTCGAGATTTCAAACGCACAAAGATATTCGTTCACTGAACCCCAACTTAAACAAATGTATAGCGAAATAGGGGTCCCACATCGGGACACTCGGCCGCAGTGCGCATGTGCCACCGTGGGGTGACTGACAGACAGTCTGACAGACGCCTGGAGTACGGTTATACGATACCGGCCCAGCCAATTACTATTTGACTCCCAGTTAAACTAAAACCATCATGTCGGAAGAAAAATTGGATTATCCTGGCGAAACTATAAAGCTGCTAGATTTAAAGGTAAGTGCTCTCGTGTTTGACACTTCGTTCTGTGATGTAATGTCAAGTAAAGGTCATCATTTTGGGGTGGTTTTCGTATGTAAAAGCGATAAAGTCCATTTTCGTGTGTCAATTTTCACGCGTTTCCGTGACGCGGTTGTGACGTCAAAGAATAGTGTAGTAACTTTAAAAGTTAGCAACAATATTTTACGTGACTGTGGGTTTATTCCTCATAAGAACATGGGTACTTTACATTAAATAAAACATAGCTAAAAAGTACCAAATTTACTTGATACGTGTAGATACGATGTTTGTGACGAAAATGTCACCAAATCGAGTAATAATTTTATATTTACTTGCTGTGTTTACTTGGGCTGTTGGCTGAACAGTTTAGCATGTTGACAACGAGTGGTAGGTACAGGTAACTTGCTAATTTCCAAACATAACATAGAGTTGCTTATCCTGTTATGACAAGTCAAGGATGCATTTCTAATCTAGCAGTGGAAAACTTATACCTATCTTATTATATCTTATGCAATTACTTTCATTTACTTACATAAAACAATTTCAATGCTTAGTTACCTATATCTCTTTTAATTTTACTTAACTCTCTATATCTTTTTTTTTAAAGTCCCTTTTTTTAATTAATACATCTCTAAGAAATATCTTTAAATTTAAAAATCCCCAAACATAATATAAGTAAGTTGAGAATTATTTTACAAGGTATGTAAGTACATGAAATATCCAAAAATGTTCAATTTATTTTTTACAAATATTTATGCCAGCATATTGCAGTTAAACCTAAATTCTGTGAAAACCACGGGCAGCTTTCGTTCCGTTTAAAATTAATATCTAAGGACTCACCTATATTTTCACGTTAATCAATATCGTATGGCGGTCGTCCAATCTCGTTACTGTAAAAGCTTTCAGTATGTTTGAAATTGAAATCTATAATTGGATTTATCGCTTAGTTTTGTTTGCTTACAATGCTTTTCTTACGAAGACAAATCATAGTTTCCTATACTATAGAATACCGCGTCGCCGGTAATACTTTTATATTTTTTGTTATCATTATATGACAGGCCAACTTCCTCCTGCCAAGCATAGTCGCCAAGACGTATATTTGCGGCTTTCTCTTCGTCACGTCCTTCTTTAAATATTATGACATTATTTATCATTTCTTCTCATAAATAAAAATATTCCTTTAATGCTGTTAAAAAACGTCATTGTAATCACATCAGTAACAGGAAGTCCCCGGCTGGACATACCTCCTCCAAGGATTTTTAAACGTAAAAAGAAATTGTTGACAAACATAGTACTTATCTCCTTTTCTGGCATGGCAGTCAGGTTACAATAACAGTATGGTTAACAAGTGATCTTGAAATTGCCACCCATTGCATCATATTACGCTAGGCGTGGGCGATTCCAGTGATCGTAGGCGTTTTCCTGTAGGATTAGGAGGAACGCCTACGAGGTGCTACGAAATGTCAGGGACGATCACCGTGTGTAGGCTTTTATAATCGTGGTTTTAGGGTTAGGCTACACTGGCAGCCCTGACAGCACTTTCCTATGCCGCTATCCTTTTCTGTCACTCACCGTCATTTGCTACTAAATAAAAAATAAATAAAATAAACTTAAATTTTACTTATATTTAAATGAGCTGCTTGCAATGATCGGTGGATCATTTACATTTAGTTACATTTTGTGTTATATTAAGTTAAATATAATTATTTTAAAAAAGCAAGCGGAACTAGCGTTTTGCGACGACCACTACTGAGAAGAAACGTCGAAAGTTAGCCTACTGCCAGAAAGGAAGGTCAGTTTACAAATGATACGCTTAATGCATTGTTTATTTATTTATTGATTTAATCTTTATTGTTCATGAAATACAAACTGTAGAAAACAATAGACGAAATTAACGCTAAAAGCGTTTTCTACCAGTCTACCTTTAGGTTATACAGTACAGATGGGAAGGTAAAAGTATATAGTACATAGGAAAAATTATTAATACAATAATATGTTATCTTATCACAGTATAACATTTTAAAGCTTGCAAATTTTCAAAATTTCACAGTTACTGAGACAATTCGTTCGATTTTTTTTATTACTTAAAGTTACATATCACCAGAAGTGCGATTTCTGAAACGCGGAGTCACCTAAACGAATGGTTTTTTGTATGGGAAAACCATTCGTTGAAGTGACTCCGCGTTTCAGAAATCGCACTTCTGACTTCTCCTCCTAATCGCCTCACTATAACTTTACTCCGGCAGCAGATCATTTTTATTTACGTTTGCTTACTTGTTCGCAAGCATTATATATGCTATAAATAATGTGTCAACATTGTATTAAATTATAAGTATTTATTATTTATAGGACAATAATAATGATATGACAAAGCGCTTCTGGCGAGTAGGCGACCAATACTGTGAAAATGAATTTCTTTCTGCGTTTCTTCCTGGCAGTGGTCGTTACGAAGCGCTGGTATCGGTAGCTTTTCTTTAAAAATAAATTAAATTTTAATATACTTTACACGTAACATAAATTATATCTATTGACGTGTAAAAGTGCCTGTAAAGGTCTAATTACTGATTAACATTTGAATTTGAATTTTGAATTTTGCATTTGAATATTTTGAATTTGAATTTTAAAACTTATTGTGAAAATTTTCCTCAAGGGAAAACAAATAGGTACGGCATAGAAAAATCCACTTGATAATCAGAAAATCAGCTACTTACCTACTTGTAATCAGCATAAAGTAGAAACACTATTTATGCAATTAAATGCAAATGATACAAACTGTATTCAACTTTAGATTCCACAGGTCAGTTGCTCGTTTTATGGAAAACATCAATGGTCAATGTGCAAACTTGTCAGTTGATTATTAGGGTTGCAAACTATGGCTAAGTTTGGAAAGTACGTGCTTAGAGCATAATTAACGTCAGATACATTTTAGCAAGTCAACGCTAATCTAAGCGCTGCTTAAGTACTTATGTAAAAAAGTTGATTACGTCTATGGTATTCATACCAACTATTGTGGATTTTAGTGTATTATTTTTATTAGTGTTTCATCAGACAATACTGACATAACCTCCACACAGTGGTGCGCTACCAGTTACCAAAGCTATGTTATGCACTGAGAAAAAAAAATTAACTGTACCAGTGTTTGCTTCTTGCGATTTGGTTAGTAATACCAAACGTTTATCAAATCATGAAGTTTTAATTAAAACACATTTTAACTACTAGTATACAGCAGACATTATTCAGCAGTCACTCGATTTTGGTAACGCGTAGCAATATTGTAGCTACTAGCAACCAGTCTTTTTTCGCATTGTGTAATACAGGTTGCTACAGAACGGCTAAGAGTTGATGATAATGGATACATTTAGAACAATTTCTATCCTGTCCTTGAGCATGACCTTCAAAGATTAATTATAGTATTTAAAACCTGTAGAATTTTGGAGGAAAATGCGTTTCCAGACTGGCAACCCTATCGAACTTGATAACGCATCACATAAATTCATATCTCATGTAGATTTTACTTGTAACGCGACCTCTGACTTTGAGGTTATCGGCGTCGCGAGGGTGGGTTTATGTTAACGCAATTAGCGAGGTTATGCTCCTTATGTTAAACGTATTAGGTACCTACATATATGAAGATATACTATCACTCTTGACATATATCTCTACTAAGGGATAGACAGAGTAACGGAATAGAAATTTAAGAGGATATAACACAACAACAGGTAGATATCTGAAACTGAAATATTGTCAGGTTCATAACCTCAAAGGTTTCCCAATTTTACGCAAATTTTCTAATTGATCATTCACACGTTGACTGGTGCTGGTCCAGTGGTAGGTGAAGTCTGCTAAGGTAAAAATTTTGTACGAGCTCAACTCTGGAATCATACCTAATTAACTATCAACTTTTTAATCCATACAGGGGCTACCTGAATTTTTCGGGGTCCAGTACTGCCCCCATTTGAAATAAATCATGTGAGAAAAACAGAGACATCATTTAAAATGTTGTCTTGACCAGACCCTAGATAACCCTTCAAACTATTTTATCAACTACTGTTTACAGTTTAAAGTGAGAACGTGAAGCTTTTCTACGCACATCCGCCAAAAGTGGCCGTTTTTCGCAATTGTGCGTTTAAAGGGTTATCTAGAGTCTGATCAAGATAAAATTTTAAATGCTATCTCTGTTTCCTTTCAAATGATTTATTTTAAATAGGGGCAGCACTGGACCGCGACAAATTCAGGTAGCCCCTTAACCCATTTAGTCTGTCAGTAACATTATAGTATCTAGTAGTACTTATAGTAACCAATAGATAATTATTTTTGGAAATCTAACTGACTATATTTTTCAGTTTATCAAATCAGTAAAAATTCACAAAGATACTAACAGGGCATTCAGGTTCCGGAGTGGAGGGTTGGTGACGTACCCTTTACATGAGCCGTATTTTTGTCTTTCTTTGATATTCAGATAAATGAAATTTACGTAAAATTATAAAAACTATTTTCCAAAAATATTGCGCTGAAAAAGAATGCCTACTTTGCATTTATTTTCCAACAAATTTTATTTTTGCATTAGTTTCAATGTAAACGTTTTTGTATAAAAAGTTACAGTTTAGCTATTGTTATGAAATAATTTAATGACAGCATTGCTTAAAGGTTTTCCCCTGGACTTAATTCGTTGTTTAGTTATAAGGAATGGACGGTTGAAATCTGGGGCACGAGCACGACGTTGTTGTAACAAGAGTGTAAGTAACATAGTTACATGTCATATCCATATACAACGTCATATCGTAGCACGGGCTATACGAGATCACTATAGCACAATTAAAATAAAATAACAGCCAAAACACAAAAAAGAGTTTTGGTTTTTCCATACAAAAGCGTGCTGCCGCCCGGGCGATTTGTAAAGGAATTTCGATTATTTTGGTGTTTTTTTTTGGTTGTTAGTTTAATTTTATTATATTAATGTGATGTAGTATAGCCCGTGGTTTGATTAATTATGGGTATGTCCCTTCCACGTTGTATTACATAAAATTTCTGTTGTACTTCACAAATTATAATTTGACTTACTGGAAAGTCACCCTGACTTTCCAGTAAGTCAAATTTATAATATATTTAAAGATATAAAGATAATTTTATATATATATATATATATATATATATATATATATATATATATATATATATATATATATATATATATATATATATATATATATATATATATATATTTATTTATTTATTTATTTTAGAAATAAATAAAGATACTTTTTTCTAAATGTCAAAACGAAACACATTCTATGGGATTTGTATGAAATATAAACTTATGTCGTCATAGTTTCTTGGAGTCAATTAGCGCTCTTAATTTTTCTGCAATAATACATCTAAAATCACATTGAATATGGCTATGATAATGACACGTGTCTTAACACGAAAAAATAATTTTATTTTTGACCTAGAAAGTACTCGTACTCAATCGCTCTCATGCCAATTGTTATTTGAGCAATTTCAGCATTTTATTTAAAAAAAAAATTGAGAGGTGTCAAGGGACACCCGGATCGAACGAAGTAAAATATAAATATAAATAGGTCCAAATTACATTCAAACTCTTTTCTGCGTTCTAAAATCAAGTTTTTATTATCTTCATGAATTTGAATGAACAAAAAGTGTCGTTACAACTTTTGGTCTTATTTTTTTCCGTCTAGCTCCCTTTCGCAACGCGCGATAAGGAACTTCGTTCCAAAAAAACATTTGTTGAAATGCGAAAATCCTTTTGGGCCCTCACACACAATACGCTAACTCTATTTACTCGGACATACGTAACATATCTCATATCTTGTATGAGAACTTCAGTATTTCTTTAGTCTTTACATCTGTGGTTAACGAAAAAGAAAACGTATACTTACCATAAATTTTTATGGATATAATTAATGAATATTCTGCCATTGCTTAGATAAAGGTCTTTTTATGCTCTTTTCTTTATCGCGTTTTCGGTTGCACCCTCCGCTGTGCTGCTTCGTAGTCCGGGATGCGCTTTCCCGTTTTTTTTTTCTCCAAATATAATAGGTATGATGTCAATGCTCACCCAAAGATGCCGAATACCGTGCAAAATAGTATTGCAAGCAATAGTATAAAATATCGATAGCCTATCGATACTATCGTGGCCTTGAAAAACAGTAACAATATCGATAGGACTATTGATAGTATCGATACTATCGAAAGTCAGTCAAAGTCAATCGATAGTAAGGGTACTATTTGTATTAAAAACTATTGATAGTAGATATTGTGACGAATATTCATACAAAAAGTAGTTACAGTAAATCTAAATTTAAGTGTAAAGTCAATACTATGGATAGTATCGATAGTATCTAAATTCAATAGTATCGATACTATCGATAGTATCTAAATTCAATAGTGTCGATACTATCGATAGTCGTATCGATATTGTGACTGTTTTTCGAGGTCAACTATCGATAGTCAAACTATCGATAGTTATGCAACGCTAGTGAAAAATCGAGAAGTAAACGAAACAGTTTGACGGATTTGGCTTTAGTTTTACGACCAGCCGCTTGCCTGACGTCAATGTTTTTATGCAAAGAGCAATTTCAGGCTCTACCGGTTTTGAAGCGGATTCCGATAATTTTTATTTGTAAAAATAATATGAACATTTATATACATACTCATTTAGTAACAGTCTTTGTTTAAGTATGAGAAAACTTGCGAAGCGAAAATGAGTCTTTTGTATGCGAACAATTACTCCGGATTGCTTATCTGTTTGTCTGTCTTCTATATTTAGAGCACAATGGACAGTAATGTGAGACAACGAGGGGCGTCCGGTCTCAGATAGGATAAATACAAGAGGGTAGGTCCATACGCAACAAGTCAAAAGTACAATATTCTAGAGAGTAAGACGGAGGTTTTCATCATAACATAACATAAAACAGGTTTTACTAAATTTTCCTTTCTTCTTGTCAGCTCTCTTAGGAAGGCTATACCTTGCTTATTTTTGACTAGGCTCCTCACCTGACTTTTCGCTCCTATTCTACGCCTGAAACGATCTTCGTCTTCTTACCTACCTTATGCTGGCACCGCATATAGTCGCTTTGATTGTACTCTTCCTACTATTCGTAATTTCAATTATCTATCTTACTATAATACTCATGTTAAGCTAACTATTTTTGTTTTTTATATCATTGTTTAAAGTAATTAAGTACTTAATTAAATAATAATATACGTTAAAACTGGTGTACGAGTAATTAATGTCTATACATCGTCTGTTTTCATAGTATTAGAAGATGTTAAGTTTAAATAATTCCAACACTAAGTAAAATTGTTAAATGAAAAAAAAATACGATAATATACTTATCGACCGGTTTAATGAGTTATCGTCTGCGGGGTACAGGGGCGCGGGGGTTGGCAACTTGGGGGGCTGAGGGAGGTGCGGGCGGCGGGCGTGAATAGAGGTCCGCCTATAGCACAGAACCTATAGACAGACATATTCCATCTATCTTTTGTTTACCCATTGTGACGTGAGAATTGTCGTCATGTCAGTCAAAACTCATGACATTTGCGTCACACGCACACCCACACCGAGCCCCTTATTTTACTGACCATCGTAATTACACTTGTCGTTTTACTCCTCCCACGTGCAGACCGATCGAGGGACTTAGCAAAAACGCGGATACATGAATTTTTCGGGGTCCAGAGCTGCGGGCCCATTCGAAATCGTTTGAAAGAAAACGAAGATATTATGTAAAATTTTGTGACCAAGCTTGTGTTTACAGTTTAAAGTAAGAACGTGAAAAAAATCTTGCATGATCCTTTATACAGAATGTTACAAAGGGCGTAATATATCAAAGGGTTTCTCGATCTTGATAAACACATACGAAAGTTTCGGTTTTCGTGTGTGTAAGGGGCTAATACTGGTGTCAGACTTTTCAAGGCATCTGTTATACCTTGACGACTCCCTTACAACAAAAACCAACGGTTACCTGCCTTCCGAAACACAAAGTTAGGTATTTTGAACATCGAAAAATAAATTTGATCTGCCATACAGATTAAGCAATCATCAAAATCGAATTTATAGAAAAATTACTCGAAAGATTTTTCATATTTCGTTTTATGAAAAAGTAATAACATATTTATATGTACGCACATTAGCGAAAAACGCGGCCATTTTTGGTTAATGTTCGTAAAAAGCTTCACGTTCTCACTTTAAACTGTAACAGTAGTTCATAAAATTGGAAGGGCTTGGTAAATCGCGACAATCCTTGTTTTCTTTTACTTCTCCCACCTTCTCGCCCAACATGACGCTATAAAAGTGGCATCTGGGTCTTGCGGCCCTGAACTTTGTCTGCTTAGAGCCCCAAGACCCAAAATGCCTGCTCTGCCCCATCAGAGATAGTCATGATGAGATAGTGTGTGTAGAAACGTAAAAAATGTTATGATCAAGTAATATGGGTGGTTACGGTGTTTCTTTATCTATGTTTTCCATACAAAAATGAAAAAACGAACCCTAGCTTATGGGATCACTCGTGCATCTGTCTGTGCGTCCGTCTGTCACAGGCAATTTGCTCCGAATCTACAGGACCCAATCAGGTGAAATTTGGTAGGATGGCGTAATCCTATGACCCAAACACAGATGTGCAATGTAAAAAAAATATTTTTTTTTAAATAAGGGTCATTTTTGAGGAACAAATTAGGAAATTTAAAAAAAGGTTTTGCTACCCTTACTGTGTCATGTTATGATATCTTAAATATTTTTTTTTGTTATTATTGTAATATAAATAGTTTTGATTTTATTCATGAAAGAAGACGAAACTGACCATTCGCCCCGATGATCTCCGAAACAACAGAGCCTAAAATTTAAAAAAAAATACAAAACATGGTTCATTGCTTGTAGATTACAGGAAAAATAAGTTCATCAATATATTTTTTTAAATAATTCGAGGAACTAATTAGGAAATTAAAAAAAAAGTTTTATAAACCTTACTGCGTCATATATTAAATGAAAGGGCTTATTATGAGGATCTTAAATATATTTTTGTTTCTAAAATTTTGATTTTATTCATGAAAGAATTGATCCCCTCCCCTGACCTCCTTAACTACTGAGCCTAAAATTTTGAAAAAAATACTAAATATAGTTCATTGCTTGCAGATTACAGGAAAAATTATATAAGAAGCATATCAATTGAAAATAAAGTGGTTAGTTCACTTATGGAAAATCTTTGGCATTGTACGGAACCCTCTCCACGCGAGTTCAATTCGCACTTGGCAGGTTTTTATTGTCTAACAAATACAACGGAAAGTTGGCATCAACCTAAAAGGGAGTAAATGTACTAATCAATGTGAACAACTTTTACTACGGGGCCATCCCCGGAAATCATAAAAAAAAATGACTAGCCCCATAAAAAATTGAATACCTACCGTTCAAAATGTATGGAGCTACAATTTTTTTTCTGCGCTTTCTGTGATGGTCCCATGGTGAAAGTTGTTCACATTATTAGGATGTGTACTCCCTTTCGGGTTGATACCCCTTTTCCGTAACCCATTGTATATCGATAAGTACTTAGGTATCTACTATAATAAAAGCGAATGTATCTAGAACATGTGTACAGTGCATTAACATGGGCATTAACACACTGTAGGTAATATCAACAAAATTGGATGAAGCAAGCAAATTATTCTGAGAAACTGCGCTGACGTCGTGTAGAAACTGTTATAAGTTATAAGACTGGATGAAACACAACTTTATTACATTGTAAATAGAGTGACATTTAGTTTTAGCTGTTCTAGTTCGTAGAATGCAGTAAATAACTGCTGCTGCTGATTATCGAGGAAAGCTAATCACAGTTCACTCACCCTATCTTCTTATTGGTCGTTCATTATTTGTAAACAGTATGTATGTACAGAGGGCCTGTACGAGGCACGTACGGTAGGCCTCAGAAGTGGAATCCCAATTTCTCATACTAATTGTATGAAAAATTGAGACTCCACTTTTGAGGCTTACCGTACACTTAGGTGTACATCTACTCGGGTTACATATCTACTTATTACGTATTGCATACTTTTTACTCAGTCAGCTTTCAACACCCATTCGTATCACCCATTTAACATTTTTTTATATCGGAAATAAATCAAATCAGTGTAAAGTTTAAACTATCTATTATTTAACATCTTAACTCACCTTAAAATCCAAGGTGTATGGTCCTGGACCGTACAGGACCTCCGAGGTTCCTGAGCCGGCCTTCTATATATATTTTGAATAATATTAACATGAAGATGTATATTCAGAACGATTTTATTAGAGTCTTTCTAAATATACATTTTCATGTGAATATTATTTTGAGTTTAAGAAAAAAATTCAAGTTATAAGTAGGGGGCGCCGGCCCCCTACTCATACCTTGAATTTACCGGGTATCTCGTTGGCCCACTGTACTAGTGTAACACATAGGTACTAAGTTGCATAAATATCTAATTAGGACATCTTCTGGATCAGAAATGGACGTTTTACATCAGCTTCATGCGCTTTATACATACATACATACATAGCAGCGAAACATATAACCAAGTAACTTACCTGCTAGTCAGTAGTTGCACAGTGCACTTTTGACTTTCGTCCGTGTTGTTTGCTATTCATGTGTAAGAGGCCAACACTGGTGTCAGATTTTTCATGCTGCAAAGAAATAGCTGGACGACTGCAATACAACCATCGAAGCCAGAGCCATCCGAAGCGAAAGAGAAATTTCATCCATCCAAGTGCAGACCACGCCTAGATGACTTAACTTGCGAAAGCGTTACTGCATAGTCCCACCCATACATGCTCCCAGAAATAAGAAAACTTCAGTAATCCTTATAAATAAGTAGGTATACTTACTTACAAATCAATTAGAAGGCTGCATTTTTTATTAAATTTGTATTTTATAGTTTTGCTTATTCTATTTTATAACCATATACCTTATAGTTGTTGTAATAAATGTATCCCGTCTTTACTCATTCATCTTCTATCTTAAAACGAGTTGCTTTGTCATAATTGAAAAAATCGGAAAATGGTTTGACTTTACATTGCAATTGCTATCGAGGCAATTTCCTTAAACTATAAAATGAACAATTCAATGTCTAAGCGTGTCTAGAACAATTGTATTTTTAGCTTCCTTCATTCTGTTATTTTATTATACTAGCTGACGCCTTAGACGTTGCCCGCGTGGTCAACGGGTAGCTTTGCAACCCCACAGGAACCTCACATTTTTCCGAGATGAAAAGAATCTTTTATGTTAAACCAGTTAATAATCTATCTACTTTTTAAATTTCATGCTTATCTTCTTCTCTTCTACTTATCCCATTTACGAGTACATGGGCTCGGCCTTCCTTGTCTTTCTTTTCCACTTTGCAGGGGCTGTCGTCTAACTGTGCTTGTTTCAGGTCATTCTTGACGCCATCCAGGCGAAAGGTGGTCTTCCCGATCCCCGCTTCATCGTTTTATTTTTTATTTATTTATTTATTTAACTTCATACACAAATACAAGTGTAATGGCGGACTTAAAGCCTAAGGCCTTATCTACCAGTCAACCAAACGGGTGATGTAGAGAATGACAGGGGTAGTGCAAAACTTGAATATGTACATGGCGAAAAAAAAAGACTATATGTCAAAACAATAAACTACGTACAAAAAAAATACACACTATTAAGTATATACTATGATAAACAATACCTACATATACTACATAAATACACTATGATCTATCTGACAGTTTTTGAAGAAAGTGTGCCTTCACCTGTTTCTTAAATGAAAAGCGGGTTTTAGCCTTCCGGACATCAACTGGTAAATCGTTCCATAGTTTGATAGCCTGGACGATGAAAGAATTTGTAAAGAACCCACTCCGGTGAACTGGCAAAAATAGGTTGAAATTGTTAGAGGAGCGAAGATCTATGAGATGGGTATCACCCTGAAATTGAAAATTACACTTGAGGTAAGCAGGAGTAGCGGGTTCAAAAAGAATCGAAAAGAGAGTTGTAAGTATGTGCAAGTTACGCCGTTGACGAATTGGTAACCAATGAAGTTGGGAGCGGTAAGACGACACATGATCATACTTACGAAGACCAAAGATATAGCGAATACAGTTATTAAGAAGACGGTCAAGTTTGTTTAGCATATCGCCAGTCGTTGGTAAAATTACGGCAAGCTTAACTAGACGTATGGTCTTCTGGATGTCTCTGCACGTGTCCATGCCATCTCAAGCGTTTCTCAACAAGTTTCTCTGATATTGGGGCTTTAAAACTCCCTCTTATGTACTTGTTTCGGATTTGGTCCATTATGATGCCTATCAGAGAAATAAAATGAGTATCCATACAAAAGCAAGGAAAAGATAAATATTGGATCACGGCGGTTGAAAAAGACGTTTATAAAACTCAATCCACACACATACTTTAACGAAGTTACATAAGTGGACCATACCAAAAATGGACGACCTCCGTGGCGTAGTGGTCACCATGCTAGTCCGCCACCCAGAGGTTCCGGGTTCGATTCCCGGTCAACGCAAGTTGGAAAATGGCCTTTTTCAAATTGTCCTGGGTTTGGGTGTTTATCTATATATAAGTATGTATTTATTATAAAATACAGTATCGTCGAGTTAGTATCCCATAACACAATTCTCGAACTTACTTTGGGGCAAGTGTAATATGTCAAAAAAAAAATAGTTTTATTGACAACAAGCTAAAATTTTCCATAAACATAAGATAGATATATAGAAAGAAAAATGATTTATTTGTTTCCTGTAACACACAATATACATGTTTTAAGGAACACAGTTTCATATCTTATATATAATATATACTAAAAACTAAGCATGCATTTATGTGGCACAGTACACAAAAGGGCTGCAGCTCAGCTAAACGCTACCCACTAAGAGTAACAGCTGATTTTCAGCTGGCGCCCTTAAGAGTGCGCGATGTAGATTTAATAAATAGGTATTTATATTAACTAAAAATAAGATTTATAGTTTAAATAAATTTAAAACAACAATCCACGATACTTAGAATTAAACATTGAAAAATTGCACTAGATAAGAAAATGAAACATTTCATAATAAATAAATAAAAATTAAACAAAGAATTATGATTTTTTGATTCATTCAGACTTCAAATACTTAAATAAATTATTCCACATAACCACATTTTTTTTCTTACTTTAACTTATTAATGATGCACACATTCGTTGCTATAATAATTAAACATTTAGGGCATAGATCCGACTGATGCGACGAGCAAAGCGTATGGACATATCTTTTTTTTGCGTATTCATCAGTAGCACAATAACTCGGAGACTCTAACGGAGACTCTAATGCGTTGACCAAATAAGTAGACGTTCGTAAAAATATGTGCCAAAAACAAACCAAAAATATTCCACTACCTAAGAAATACAGAAGATTTATTCATAATATTTTTATACGAAGGAGACTATGACACGAGGTAATCAAAGATTCCGGAAAATTCAGTCTTTAGTAGTAATTAGATGAAAATCTGTTATCAGAACAGAATGTAGGTCATTAGAAACAGTAGGTACCAATTAAAGTAATCAGAGATTGCATACTTAAGTTCTTTTTCACGCTAATTTCATATCACACAATTCATTTGGTCATCGAATTACATTTTATGCGTTTTCAAATGATCAAAAATATTTTTTAGGTCACTGGACATCACTGAATCATGACATGATTTACTACCTACTAAAATTATTCTACCACTTATATGAAAATTAACTCTTCTCATCATAGAACTCAATCTTATAATGAAGGTATTTTCTTAAATGGCTAAGAACCATAACTATCAGCGTTTCTGAATGATCACAGCTGAGACGATACGCTGATCGAAATTCTAGGTACCTACTGCACCTACTTGCCCGTTCAAAAAATAACAAAAAAGATGTCCGTGCTATTGAAAAATGGACTGGCCATTGTCGTATTGTCAATCCACCGGTGGCGGATTCGGTTGATTCCGGTCTGTAGATCAACGTATTTATTTGATTTATTCTTCTTTCGCCGCCAGTCCACACCGGGGCTACAAACTGAACGGTTTTCCCGCGCACATCGCTGTCACCTTGACAGACAAATTGGCGGGAAAGTTAAACCATAGACTTTATCGTTTTCTTTTTCTCTGCTATGCTGTAGACGTTCCAGTTATTTTGCAAATGCACCGTGTTCAAGGCTGCAGTCACACGTGTTACCAGTGATAAGAAATAGTAAATAAAAATAATTACTGAAAGTGAACGAGTGTGAGTTAAGATGGAATCCAGTGACAAAATCCCATTTGGACGTGAGAAAAGTGAGAAAGAGAAGTTTGGTTACGATAATTCGGGATTCGTGATGACGGAGAAAAATGTCTGGACATCCAAAGTAAGTTAATAATACAAAAGATTTAGTACATACAGTTACGGATATTGGCATCGAAGAAAACCAAACGAATTATTTAAAAAAATATGTTTCTTTTTAATTTTTTATCTTTTAATTTAAGTTGCAAGGATCTTAAAGAATTGAAATGTTTTGGCCTCGCTATGTAGCGCGTGCTCCAGAGCGTAACCGATATGAGCAAGCCTAAGTATATAGGTACCTCAATTAAATTATACATTGAAAATTCAATATTTTATTCAGATAGGTATTTATTTTTGGTATTTATTAATGTTACTAACTTTATTAACATTTATTTACGTTTAAAAATGTTTATAATTTAGTATCACGGGGTAGATAATAGATTTTAAGATTGCTGGGCTTAAGTGGGATGTTCTTTTTAAAAGGGAACGGAGGCCTACTCCACCACGCTACCCTATTTAAATAACTAAGATAATAGATTGAATACATAAAAACAAATATAAATGAACAAACAAATAAAACGCCATAATAGATATAATATCAAATTATAATACTTTTGATCCTTCGTACCGCAGATGAAAATCTCATAGAGAAAAATAAAACGAATCGAGATAGCTTATCGACATAGCTATTTTCTTTTTCTGTTTACTCAGATGCTATTATGATTTATGAGATCAATAAAATTCATAGGTACTTAAATAAAATAGAATAGCTACTTCACGCTTTTCCTTTTGCTTCGCATCTGAAGGTTGAGTGTTTTAAAATGTTAGAATAAAGTAGAAGTCTATTACAAGATTTATCTTTGGTTCTTCTTCTCGAGTCGAAAGGCTATAAGTATAGGTAATTTAATTATAATAAATTTGACCCGTATTTGGCCACGGCGACTCCCCGTTCATTTGCTTCATTAAGGTCCTGCAATGTGCAGGAAGTAGGGCTTTTTGGGCAGGACAATAAGTGGGTCATTCATTGGGCAGCATCACACTCGCATTTATCGTTTTTGGAGGAACGCCACCTAACTCGGTTCTCTTGACATCTCCCAACGCCAGACCGGAGTCTATTTAACGACTTCCAGACTGTCCAGATTAGACAACTTCCACCGGTGCCGACGGCACCCGGTGGAAGTTTCTCAGCGGGCGAAATATCAGTGGTGCGATTTTTCAAACGCGGAGTCACTAAACATACGGTTTTTTGTATAGAAAAACCATTCGTTTAGGCGACTCCGCGTTTGAAAAATCGCACTTCAGATGGTGAATCCGGAAATTTATGGCCCCATAGCTATGGTAATCTATGGTTATGATTGCTATGACCATAGATTTACGTAGTAAAAATGTTATTGGTCTATGGTTATGACGCTTTTCGAATATTTGTCTTTGGGGAAACTTTTAATCAGATGATGATGATGATGATGAGTAGGTAACGACTGACGTAGCATTAAAAGATGCTTAAAATTATAATGTTCATATATTGACTTAAATGTTAAAAGAATTCATTTGAACTTTTTCAAAGGCCATGCCTATGCAAAGATAAATAGATCATCCTATAAGTTGATCCATAGTAAATAATTATCTTAAACTTTCACATTTATAATAATATTACTTAGTAGGTCCAGAAGGAGTAATTCATTAATTGTTTTTAATATTACTGATCACGTCATGTCGAGATATGACAGGTACTTATAGGTTTTTAGATTCATCATTGCATTGACTCCAAGAGATTATGACGTCAAGTTTGGTATTGGTTGTGACTGAGATTTCAACGCGCCTCCGGGAGGTTACAGGTGATCCAAGGGCTGGCAGTTATTTCGCCAAAAGAATTTCTATTGCAGTGCGAGAGGCAATGCTGCTAGCTTAATGAGCACCCTGCCTCGCGGCGACGCGTTGGAATCTCTTTTTTATTTGTAATTTTTGTATATTTTTTTATAATTATTGTATTTGCAGTAATAAGTGCAATGTATTTTTATAGTTTGGTATTTCATACAAATTTCATTAAAATGTTTTGACGTTAAGAAACAATAACTGGCGAAGTGCGAGTCCGAGTCGCACGGAGGGTTCCGTATGCACGCATTATCTATAAAAAATCACGTTTGTTGTATGGAAATCCCTCTTGAATATTTATTTTATCCTGTTTTTAGTATTTGTTGTTGTTATAGCGGCCACAAAAATAAATCATGTGTGAAAATTTCAACTGTCTATTTATCACGCTTCGTGAGATACAGTCTAGTAACAGAAAGACAGACGGACAGACAGACGGACAGCGGAGTCTTAGTAACAGGGTCCAATAGAGAAGATGCATAATGAGTAGATTTTGATAAATATCTCTGATTTTGTAAGCATTTACGTAAAAGGGCCCTTTATGCACAATTATATTTTTGTATCGATATTGAAAAAGTCAATTTTAGAAGTAATAAAAAGTTTGAAAAATTATATAACCATAGGATTTTTTTGAAAAATTATAGCTACTTTTGTTGTGAGGCCAATCCTGTAAACGCATTTGACATAGCACCTGAAAAAATGATTTTACTTTACGCCTACAAATGCGACATAAGTGTCGTCGCTCCTGCCCGGTCTTTCTAAGACGCTCAGAGCCGTCCAAAGGCGGACGTGACTTTGTAAACTTTATATCTTTAGGACGGTTCTATTTTTAGGAACTCTTTCCAAAGGATAAAAATATATGCATCTGCCCTATTTTTATCCTTTGGATACGGTACCATCAAATGTATCTGATTTGCTTGTTGAAAACTACCGTATTACGCTTACATCCATGCTGTATATACTCCCTCATTATTTAGAGAGAGAAAACAGACATTCCGTAACAATTGTTCGTATCGTCCGTGTATAACAGTGGTAAATGAAAAGAAAGGAAATTGCGGACATGTTTGCAGATGTCCGTCATAACAAGATTAACAAGCGGAGATTCAATGTAATGCATTGTGATGAAAGCAATAATTGCAGTAACGAGTACTAGAATGAATTATCAAATAAATGTAGGTTCAGTTGGTAATCGAAACATTTGAAGTATGTTTCGTTAGGTTTTATTATGTAGTCTTCATACGTTATTTTCCACAATAGAGTCTAAAATGCCGAATCACTTTGAGTTGTAATATTATAATTTATAACACTTTGAATTATAATGTTTGTGATGTACTAGTAATTAAAAATAGCACAGAATAGTCTTTAATCTTACAAATCGATATTCATTCTTTTTCCTTCGAATTTTTACAGCAGCAAATGCTATGTAGGTATGCTATAAATTGGTGTCTACATATTAAACTTAAAATATATCTCTAGAAAAACAAAAATAAAAACTTTTAGAGATATATTTCTCAGTATGCGTGAAAGCGTTAAAAGTGTTTAACACTTATGAGTAGATAACTTATTAATAATCATTAAAAAATATATATAATTGGTACTGATTTGGCTTAGAATTATACTCTATTAACTACAATATAATTTCGCAAATTTCCAACAAGTCAAATCAGATACTTTTTTCTAAACGTCAAAACAAATATTGTCTTCGGTATTTGTATGTATAAAATACAGGCAGATGACGTCATAGTTTCTTGGAGTCAAATAGCGCTCTTATATTATCAGTTTTTCTGCAATAATCAATCTAAAATCACGTAAAAACAGAAATGTTCATGAACAAGTGACATTATTTCGCGACTTTTAATTTTCTTATCAATACAAAATAATTTATTTTTGACCCGGAAAATAACCAATTATGTCAACGGGTAAAAATCATACATGAAACAGCTACGGATACTGGACTACGTACTCCTAATTTCGCTTCAAGTTAGTTTTTTTTTTATCGTTTGAAAGAATACTTTTAATAAATTAGTGTTGTTTTTGAATTATTTGAAATATCTTAATTCGCACAGGCGTTCGATTGTTATTTTGGTTTGCGATTAGGTAAAATGTAAACAATCGTATATTGTTGTTTAATAAAGTTTTTATAAATAAAAATAAAATAAATTATTGATTTCAGCTAGCTGCTATCGTGTTTTTATTTCGCTGTTTTAAGGTGCTAAGTACGACTTTTCTCGTCAAATGGGCATTTTGTGAAGCCTACTCCTTATTTACAGAAAAAGTTGAAAAAAATGTTATGTGAAACATCAGTTCAAGGACTACATTTTAGAAGTTTGTTCTATACATATAAGGCCGTAGACCCTCTATGGTAGAGTCGGTTGCTCTACTCTAGTTAACCAGAAACTAGCGCTACTGTTGCTCTAGGTATTAATTTTTAAACACTTTTTTTGATATCATAAATTATAATCTCTACTTGATTGTAGTTATTTAAATATTTTATGCCGCCACAATCTATTTTTATTTTTATGGTTGACTTGGGGAGATTGCTTTATAAATACGACGATAGTGTGTCCCCATTTGGAATATTGACGTGATAACATATTTATTCTTATGCACATACGCCAAAAGTGGCCGTTTTTGGCAATTGTGCGTAGAAAAGCTTCACGTTCTCACTTTAAACTGTAAACAGTAGTTTAAAAAATAGTTTGAAGGGTTATTTAAATGATATCCCCGTTTCTTTTCAAATGATTTATTTCAAATGGGGTCAGCACTGGACCCCGAAAAATTCAGGTAGCCCCATAATGGGGCAAACCGAGCATTGGGGTCCTGCGGCTCTAAGCTGACAGAGGCCAGGGCTGTAAGATCCATAGGCCACTTTTGGCGTAATGGTATAGTTTTATATTTATTAATACTCGTAAATAAACGATCCATCTTAAACAGCGTAGCGCCCGTTCTTCCAAATACTGGTTTTCGGAGGCGCCAATCACGTATTATTTATATTTTTAGAAGCCAATATAAAAGGCACGTGTTTACAATAACGAGAAAATATAACAGAAACTATAAAGTTGTCGTAGAACACAACTTTGTTGATATTTATTGGATTTATGAAGTATTGTCGCTAGAGTGAAGGTCGAACATAACAAAGAATTTGCTGCAGGTGAAGTGAGGGAAATAGAGCGTGGATATTTGCCGTATTTATTCAAAGATATAGTGCAAATCCGATTACATAATATAAACATATAATAAAATAGTAAAAAAACTGCGTCTGCAAATTGAAAATAGTGCCAAAGAAAAACATTTGGGGCGATGGAGACATATTAATAGAGTCATCATTTTCCTCGCCACTTCCCTATTTGGGGTCGGCTCTGTATGTCAACTGTTTCCACTTCTTTCTGTCATTCACCATACTTACACTTGCCCCTCGTTCCTTCATATCTGTCGACGCACAATTGCGAAAAACGGCCACTTTTGGCGTATGTGCGTAGAAAAGCTTCACGTTCTCACTTTAAATTGTAAACAGTAGTTCATAAAATAGTTTAAAAGGTTATCTAGTGCTTGTAGTAGTTGGTTAAGACAAAATTTTAAAAGATGTCTCTGTGTCCTATCAAATGATTTATTTCAAATGGGGCAGCACTAGATCCCTAAAAATATAGGTATCACCTTTAGTAAGAATTTTAAAAAAAAGTATGTTTCTTTGTCTGTTTGTACACGCTAATCTCTGGAAATCCTAGACGGATTCGAATGAAATTCTTTTTGTTATATAGCTATTATATCTGGGCAACGTATAGGGGAAAATGGAACAGCTAATGCAGAACCATAATGATCCAGCTAAACTATAAGAATCATCATCATGAGATGAGCATTTTTTGACCTGATGCAGATCTTGGATCTCGATCTCTTAACTCTTCGTCTGTTGCAAATAATAAAACAATAGATAAACAATTGACCTGAGACGAATTCCTCCCAGTGACAGGTTAGGGGTTAATATGAAATAAAAATAAATGAATAAATATTTAATTGACAACATACATTGTATATAATACTTACTTACTTCGCTGGCTCAGCTACCCGAAGTGGATCTTTTCCTCTGACATTAAAGTGCGCCATTCTTCCCTTTTCTGTGCTTAATCTTAATCAAGTATATAATACTGCTACAAGTATTTTCTTATGTATCTACTGCATCAGCTTGTATATAATAATCTATAAGTTTAGATAGGTAAGATAATATAATACAGCACCTGAGTTCGAGAGAGGCCTATTCTCAGCATAGAGATGTGAAGAACGATGATGATGTTTGTAGTTACCTACTGTGTGCAGTAAACCTTGACGACCTCCGTGGCGTAGTGGTCACCATGCTAGTCCGCCACCCAGAGGTCCCGGGTTCGAACCCGGTCAGGAAAATGGCCTTTTTCAATTTTGTCCTGTGTCTTGATGATTATCTGTTATAAAATATAGTATCGTTGAGTTAGTATTCCATAACACAAGTCTCAAACTTACTTTGGGGCTAGCTCAATCATTGTTATTTGTCCCTATTTATTTATTATTCATTAACCTTGACAGCCCTTATTTTTTATTGAAATCATAAATACACATATTTATATTTTATTAAATACCTAAAATTGTTGTAGTGTAGTTTTCATCAAAACACTTTTTTACTACTATTAGTCCTGAGTTTAGCAATCACTTGATTTCGGACACACAGATATTTAGTAAAACTTATAACACCCTCTTTTTGCTTTGGGGGTTAAAAATACGTACAATGCCGTAGGTAGTCTTTAATATATAAGGTACCTATTCAAGTGCTGTCATACTAAATGTCGTAAGAAAAGAAGGGGACTATTCGACAACGTAATTTGCGTCTTTTAATTAGATCTGTTTTTATATATTTTGTAACGTTACCCAAGCTGATGGCTTCTATTGGCGACCACACCATTTCTTCATGTCTATTGTAATAGGAGTAGTTGAAGTTTTTTATTACCTTTTTAACACGCGCGACTCTCAAAGGGACCGAATTAAAATTATGAATTACGATAAGATCATAAAAAATATATACCACCAATAATTACGAGTCATAAAATAATACATGGTTTATAGTCATAACAAATATATATGATATTATCTACGTGAAAACTTGAGTAACTATACTTCGTTCTTTTGCCCACTAGTGGGTTGGTGGGTCGGACACACTCTATTGGGTGTTAGTGGGTCTTCTACATAGATGATAGATAACATTTTGTAGGAAAAGGATACCTAATTAAAGGATAGGCTGAAATGAAGATGATAAATGATAGTATCGTTGAGTTAGTATCCATTAAAACAAATTTAAACTTTCTTTGGAGCTAGCTCAATTAGGGTGATTTGTCTTTAACTATTTTTATTTATTTATTTCAACGTATTTACAATCCAAAACTTGTGTGCCTTCTGCCTAATCCACTTTCCATTTGGTTAGGTATTTTAATAAATGTAAACACTCTTGACATGCCTTTTTTTTCGAAATATAGGTACACTTTGCAAATTAATATATTCATTTGCAAAGGTATTGATTTATAAAGTGTATATTTTAATAAGAAGGTTTGTTTACCTTTATTAAAGTACCTAAACAAATGGAGTATAGGCAGGCCTGTGTCAATCCCCGTTTAGGTATCGAAAATATACCTACATTATTACTATGCGCGCGGCGACCACTTCGAAGGGGAGAATTCGTTATATGAATCGTTTGTCTTGAGTAATAAGAATGAAATTGGCTTGCAATGGACGTCTAGGTGTCTCAACGAAGAGGTCCTCACCTCAGGTCAGTTCTGACTGCGAGCTAAATTAAACCATAGCGCTAACCACATTAGGTAAGTAGATATTACTTTGAATTTCTTTTCTAAATAAGACTTCTGTACGTGAGTACTAGTACTTATTCTGTGGTAATAGGTATAATAAACACTTCAACAAGAAACAAGTTAAGGTTTCCGAATAGTTCACTCAGATGATAGTAATTTTAATCGGTTTTTAAGAGTGGCAGTTGCTAATTTTCGGATTAACGATGTAAACAAATGCAATCGGTAAATTTCCGAAGGCGTGACGTTTTATTTATCGTACTAATGAATGCACGTTACTTATTCAGCTTAGAAAATTCTAGTTTCATTCATGATTAGGAGCTTGATGGCTAACCGGAGTATGCGAGTTATTGTTGCCACCTAGGTGCCTTGTTTAACAGTAAAAAGTTTTTTGAAAAAAAAAACAAATTTTTGGTACCAATTAAAAGTTTACAAAGTACTTATTAAGGCAAATGAAACAAGCCCAAACTTGATGGACTTGCGTCGTTTTATTACTGAGTAGTGTCGACCACCTCCCGTCTTCGTGATCAGACCCTAGTCATCGTCTAGTCGGTCCATCGGTGGTGGTCGGGTCGTTGGATTCCCTCAAAAATGGTTGAGTTTAACGATGGCTGATCCGTGCGTCAACTCGTGAACGGGTGCTGCCGGGAGGGACTGGCCAGCTCGGCTTCGCTTTTTTGACTACTTAATATTTTTTATTTGTCATTACGCAATTTATGTTTGTTTACTTGTTCGCAAGCATTACATGTTATAATGTGTCAACATTGTATCATATTATAAGTATTTATTAATTAAAAGACAATAATAATAATATGACAAAGCCCTTCTGGCGATTAGGCGACCAATACTGTGAAAATGAGTTTCTTTCGGCGTTTCTTCTCAGCAGTGGTCGTTACGTAGCGCTGGTATCGGTAGCTTTTCTTTAAAAATAAATTAAATTTGAATATACTTTACAGGTAACATAAATTATACTTATTGACGTGTAAAAGTGCTTGTAAAGGTCTAATTACTGAATAAACATTTGAATCTTTTGAATCTTTGTATCTTGAATCTACCATAAAGTGCTGATCAATACAAATCAAACGAGGCCTACTCGATGATGTTATGTTGTTTTAAAACTGAGTTCTGACGAATATCTCCCGGCTCCATCATCAGAACAGCATTAACTCCATGACATTGTAGTCGTCCGACTTACACAAACTTGAGTTCAATCGGTTGAGGATAACTGGTTGAAAATTGAGTTGCAAGATTTGATCTAATCAAAACCTAAATATCTATAGTATGTTTAGGTATTTAAAAGAATGTAAACAATCTTGACATGTCTTTTTATTGAAATATACACTCTATAAATCAACACCTTTGCAAATTATAATTAAATTATGTTATTTATAATTTATAAAATAAATAATTTGTAATTTGCGATGATGATTATGATGATGATAGGATACATACAAAATACATTGCAAATTTAATAAAAGTGTGTAAAAATAAAAACACGACAAATAAACAAAATTAAAATTAAGTTTATAAATTATATTATTAGCAATTTAATGGCACAAATTCGACTTTATCGGTTCATTCACGGGATAAATTTTAATGGTACTAGTGTAAATGAACGAAGTTTTGTTTTAGTTCTTTATCAATTTTTAATTTAATTAATTCTTATCGGTTTCAAGAATGCACTTTAAAACATTTCAATGGCAACCGATAAAAAACTAGAATATAGTAGTAAAAAACAGTAAACAAATTAGTAGGACAGGAAAATTTGTGGAAAACGCCTTCGATGCCTAATGGGTTCATTGATAAGCCTGGCCATCTGATAGCGGGTGAATGTCCTCGTTTGGTTATGTAACGTATAATTGCTGTCATTATCAATGTAGTAAATAATATGGGTTAACTAAAAATCTATTAAAAAATAAAATTTTGATTTAACAATTATAATTAAAAAAACACATGACTTGTATGACGACCCTTTTAAATTTTTAACTTTATTGTTGTTGTTATAGCAGCCACAGTAATACATAAAAGGCGCCACATTTGGGGGAGCGGCAAATTTGAGGCCAATCGCACCCTCTCCGATTGAAAAGGTAAAAAGGTGCTTATATATAATATGATATTTCAATGAAGAGCCTACTGGCGGCACATTTAGCAGGGCAGCAAATTTGATGCCAATTGCACCCCCCCCCCCGCCCCTTTCGTACATCGAGGCAATTGAGAAGGTAGAAGAGTGCTTTTATTATATTTCATAAAACGCAGCTTTAGGGTCTCGTTGGCACCCTTTGGGTACGGAACCTTAAAAAGGTACTTACCTATATGTTACGCGTTAATTCCCGTATGCATTAATATTAATCAGTGACAGACATCAACAGAAGTTATTACACCACGAATTAGTTTACAAGTGGACTTCAGTTAACTGCAAACAGATCTATTGATCTATTGACTGAGATTAATCTGGTCAATGTACGATTGTTACGTTCCAATGAGGGACTATTCCGCTGTGTCTGGCAATTAAAAGGAATTGACTGCACTTGGTATGTTTATTCAAGACTAAATACATTAATTGACAGCTAGATTAGCTGTTATATGTGTATATTAGAAGTATCATGAGATGTTGACACTGAAACTATCTACATCTCCAGATAGTAATAGATAAAAAGCATTTAAAAAAAGCGATACGGGTTGCAATCCGGCAATAATTAAATAAATATAAAGTATCAAAACTTATTGAGCTATCCCTAAAAGTAACTTTAAACTTGTGGTATGGGATGCTCAGAGAACTCAAAGATAATACATTTTTAAATTTTAAAATAAATATGCAACTTAATGATCTGTGAATATTTCAAGCGTCTACGAGTACCTGTTGCCGTTATTCATATCGAGGAAAAAAACGGCAAGAAATATCACGTTTGTTGCATTTGTTGTTATATCGGCAACAGAAATGTATGAATGTATGAGGGTAAAATATAATTCAATGAGGCTATGATTAAAATGCACCTACTACTTTTTGCAGATAATAACATCTTGTACAGTCTGTACTATAATAACCAGTTAGTTGAAATCTAGGTATACAAACAATTGTCGCCCACTCGAGCAACTGTCCATAAACTATGTAATTGGGTCTTCCGGACACCGCACCGGACATTTGAATAGGTTTTTTTATTCGATTATAATTGCTAAGTGTCATGCGATAAAGAATGTAGGCAGACACACACAAATCCGGTCTTCGACACAGTATTACAACTTTGCTGGGAATCTCCTCCCAATAGCCTTTCGGTTAACATTTGCTACTATCCAACAACTCAAATTAGATACTTTTTTCTAAATTACTATACTAAAACAAACACTTTCTTTGGAATTTGTAGGAAATAAAGGCTAATGACATCATAGTTACTTGGAGTCAAACAGTTTTTTCTGCTATAATAAATCTAAAATCACTTTGAAAATGGATATGATCAATCACAAGTGACATTATTTTGTGACATTTTATTTTTTTAACTCTTCATCTGTTGCAAATAATAAAACAATAGATAAACAATTGACCTGGGAGGAATTCCTCCCAGTGAGAGGTAAGGGGTTAACAGTACCTAGTAATTTATTTTTAACCTAGGAAAATACGCCACCTGAAAATTCGAAGATCTCTCAATAATTTCTTTATTTTTAGGGATCCGTACAAAAAATGAAAAAAAAAACGGAAGCTTTATAGGATCACTTGTGCGTCTATCTGTCCGTTCGTCTGTCACAGCCAATTGCTCCGAATATACTGGACCAAATCAGGTGAAATTTTGTAGGATGGTATAATCCTATGATCCAAACAAAGGTGTGTAAAGTAAATAAATATTTTTTAAACTAAGGTTTTTTTCGAGGGACAAATTATGAAGATTATATCAGCCAATGTGTAAAGAGATTCCATACAAAGTGATGAAATCGCGAGCAAACAACGTTTTTATAATTTAATAGTTGCCCGCACTCTGACATTTTTTGCAGGTTTATTCCAAGAGCCATCTTTGAATCATAATTTTTTACTCCAATCTAAATTTAGTCTGATGAATGAGTGTGCAGATTTGAGATTACTTTTCAAGAAGGACGACAAAACATTTTGTACAAAAATGATCCGCGTGCGTAACGAATCTTCGAAATAGATCACGTGGCTATGTAAGGAACTTTATACAATGTCCTTTTTAATTAAGTACAAATATTTTAAGGGGTTATTCAGTCCATCATTTTGAACAACTTTGCCCAATAAATGTATATCGAAATACGAAAAAAAATATTTAGGTTCTCATACAGATCGAAGTAGTCACGTGATATCGTTACTATGAAAAATGCAAAAAATTTTTCGTATTTCGATATATATTTATTGGGAAAAGTTGTTCAAAATGATGGACTGAATCGCCTCTTAAAATATTTGTACTTAATTAAAAAGGACATTGTATAGATACCTACCTAAATTTATTTGCCAAACTTGTGATGTGTTCTGTTGACGATAGCTCACGCGCTATAGTGGACTGTATGACTTGAGTTCAAATTAAACAAAGAGTTCGTAGTACTAGATATTTATTAACACTTCGCTATGCCGATCTGGCTGAATACAAATTAACCTAATTAACTATTACACAATCGTTCTTTTCTTCTGATGGCTCCTCGTAGTTCTGTTCGCTGATCTGTTCGTTGGCACACCGCAGATAACACTACACAATACAACATTTTACTAACTAAACTTACAGCTATATATACAATATCTTAACGCTAATCGTAGTACACGGCTCGCGTTGGCCATGTACCAATAGGGACGCGCCAATATTTTGCGTCTCGCTCTACGCGTCGCGTTCTCTCCGGCCTCCCCTCCACTTCTGCCGCCAGTTGCTCACGGTGATCGGTCGGGTGCGCTGGCGCTGCTGCTATTGTCCGCAACATCCTCCTCCCGGCTGCATTCGTCGCTCGACGCAGCCTCCGCAATTGGGAGGACAACCAGCTTCCTTGTCGGCCTAATGAATGTGCCCCCGACGGTCTTGACTTCGGCGCTCCGAACGTCGCCATCGGGGCCAGTGTGTACCCGTCGCACGATGCTGCGAGGCCAGATATTCCGGGGCATCGCTGGGTCGACCACCAAGACAAGGTCGCCTTCTTTGATAGGCCGGCGACGGTCTTGGGCTCCTTGCCGCGGCACCAAAGTGGGGAGATACTCGCGGATCCACCTCTTCCAAAATTGATCCGCTAATCCTTGCGCAGCCCGCCAGGTTTTCCGGTCTGCCGTGTCACAGAGGCCTGTCGGTGGTAGGCCTGAGGACGACCCGATCAGGAAGTGGTTTGGGGTCAGCGCCTCAGGATCGGCCGGGTCCGTCGAAATGTGGCTCAGGGGTCGTCCGTTGACTGCATGCTCCGCCTCCAGTAGCAGAGTGTGCAGCGTCTCTTCCTTCGGCGTTTGTTCTTTCAGCGTGGCGTGCAGCGCAGTCTTGATGGAGCGCACCAAACACTCCCATGCACCCCCTTGGTTGGGTGCTCCCGGCGGGATGAAGCGCCAGTCCACTCGTTGGACTTGCGCGTAGCTGCGTAGAGCTGGGGCCCACTCCGTGTAGGCGGAACGCAGCTCTGTGTCTGCACCACGGAAGTTGGTCCCGTTGTCGCTCCAGATCTGCCGCGGCCATCCTCGGCGGGCTGCCATGCGCCGGAGGGCCATGATAGCGGAGTCGACGTTCAGACTCCCGACGATTTCTATGTGGACCGCCCGTGTGGTGAGGCACGTGAAGAGTGCGCCCCACTTCTTCTCACGCCGGCGGCCGATGGTGACCATCATTGGCCCGAAGTAGTCGACCCCGCAGTTCGTAAAGGGTCGGCAATATGGGTCCAATCGGGCCGGTGGCAGATCTCCCAGCGGCGGTATGCGAGGTCTGGAGCGTCGCACCTTGCATAGGGCGCAGTCGCGGGCGATGAAGCGCACGGTGGGTCGTGCGCGCAGGATCCAGTAGCGCTGCCGCAGGTCGTTCAACACGCGCTCGTTCGTGGCGTGTCCCGCGGCGGCGTGTTGTCTCAGCACGATCAGCCGAGTCAGGGGGTGGCGGCCGTCTAAGATGAGCGGTCGCTTCATGTTGGTGGGGACGCGGGCAGCGTCGATTCGACCGCGCACGCGTAGAAGCCCGTCTTCGATCATGGGGTCCAGCTTGGCGAGGCGGCTAGATGCCGGCAGTGGTTGGCCGGCCTGTAGTTTCTTGATTTCCTCGCTGAAGCTGTCCCTTTGGGCCTTGGCTACCCACATTCGTTCAGCTCGTTCAAGATGGTGAACTTCGAGTCGGGTCGTCTTCTTTCTGCACTTGTCCACGAAGGCGATGACTGTTGCGGTAGCTCGTATGAGCCGCTCATGTGAGGAGAAGCGGCTTATATCGGGCAGGACGCCAGGCTCGTCGCACTCGTCGGCGTGGAGTGCGACCGGCGTCTCTTCTTCTTTTTGGTCCCTCCGTTCTTGGGGCCAGGCGTCTTGAGGCTCGTGGAGAAAGGCAGGCCCGGTGAACCACCTGTCATGGCAGCTTGGTGTGATGTTAGCCGCCCGTGTGGCGTTGTCGGCCACGTTGTCTGCCGTAGGCACCCATCTCCATTGGGCGACGCGGCCATGGCGTCGCTCGTCGCTGTAGTCTGGTGTTGGTGGGGCACGGTCGTGTTCTGCTGCCGTAATGTGCAGCACCGTGTCTTCGTCACGTCGATGAAGGAGGCGGGGCACGGTCCCGTAAATGACCCAGCCCAGGTCCGTGCGTGATGCGGCCGGCTCGTTGTTCTTGCCGGCCCGTAGCTCGTGCGATGTCATCAGGTGCCAGTGATCAGCACCGATGAGAAGCAGTGGCTTGGTGTTCTCTGCACAGGCCGTCTCGAGGCCTCGCAGGTGTGCGTACCGCCGCGTGACGTCGCGGGGTACGCTTTGCCGGCGCAGCTCTAGCTTGCTGACGGTGCGGGCTGACAGCTTGTGGTAGGCTCGTTCATGCAGCCCGCGGATCGAGATCTGGACCCGCTGGCTGTCCTCTCGCTGTCTTGATGAGTTGACCCCCCGAAGTGTCAGGGGGGCCGGGCTTCCCACGGCACCGATTGCGTCCGCCAGCTTCTTATCGACCACAGTGACGGTCGATCCTTCGTCCAGCAGGGCGTGCCAGGGGTACTTCACCCGCGGGACCGTTGACCACGACGCTGCAGACTTTCAGCAGTACCGTGCGATCGTCGTTGGCAATCGACATGACTGCCTCAGCTTCTCCTCCCGTGCTGGCTGGTCGTTCTGGGGCGGCCTTTCGTTCAGGCCGGGCTTCCTCGGCGTGCAGCAGTGGGTGGTGTGAGCGGGTGCAGCCGTCGACCCCGCATCGCGGCGCGCTGCATGTGGCGCGTCGGTGTCGTTGCGCGATGCACCGGAAACACACCTTTGCGCTCTTCGCCCACGTCCATCGCTCTTGGACGGGCATGTCACGCAGCTTGCGGCATGCGGCCACGGTGTGTTGGTCGCCACAGCACGCACACTGCTCTGGCTTCTTCTTCGCCTCTGTTGCGGTGTAAACGTGCGTCCTCTGGTTTGGCCGCTCGTTCCGTCGCCCGGACTTGGCGACAGGGTTTCTCGGCTCGGTTGTCGCCGAAGTCCTTGCCTTGGTGATGCTGCTCGACGATGTGAAGGCGTGTCGGAGAGCTCGGTCCGCTTCTTGCGTCAGGAAGTGTGACAGCGTGATTATCGACGGTTCACTCGCGCTGCAGTTGACCTCGGCGTAGTCGCACCAACGTGACTGCAAGTGCGGACTCAGCTTCTCCAAGACTTCTTGCGTCAGCATGGGGTTATATAGGTAGCCCCGCTGGTCGAGGCTCTCCAACACGTTCACTATATTCTGCAACCTCACAGCTAGTTGGTTGAGGTCGCTGGCGGTGTTGCCCGGTCGGGGCAGGCGGCGTAGGTCGTCCAGTGTCTTGCGCACGATGACCTCTGGTTGTCCGAAGCTTCGTTGCAGCGTCGTCATGACGATCTCTGGGTCGGTTTTTGAGTGTAGCAGGGCGGCGACAGCTTCCCGCGCTTCCCCGCGCAGGCAATTGCGTAGGCGCGCCATGTTTTCGGCGCGCGAGAACTTGTAAATGGTCGCCGAGTCCCGCCACGCTGCTTTGAAGGGCAGCCATTCGGTGGTCGCGCCGGAGAAGCTAGGCAGGTCTGTAGCTTGCCTCGGCAGCGGTTCCAAGTTATTCACATTTCGTTTCATCCAATCATGACGTATTTTATTATATTTTTATGAGCAGTTTTCATATTTTAAGGTTAATACTTTTTTTTTGCAAATTCTAAATTGTGCATTTAAAAAGAACTTAATGGAAGCAACAATAATATAAATCATGTAGAGTGAATTTTGTCAGAAAAGCTATAAAATGTACTACTTTTAATAAACCTAACTAATAATCACTTATCCGTTTGGGTCCAAATCAATTTGCTATTATTTAGGGTACATATACGAAGAACAATTCTAAGATTGTCGCAGTGGCACTAGGGAAACTTATCTACTTTTTGCAAATCATAATATTCATTTTGTTTAGTTTATGTAGCCAAATAATCATACTCACTCATGCAACTCTCACACTTTAAATCTTTTTCGTTGTATTCCATTACATATGATGAATTTGCAACCAGCTACTGCGCACAAAAATAATAATTAGTTACCTATTAGGTATATTTATAGTTAATAAGTTTGTAAGAAATACATACATGAGTTATGCTTATGTATTCAGAGTTTTTAATATTTAGCTATTAGTAGATAAAATCATAAGTACCTATATGCACTAAATTAGCAGTGTTTACGAGTATTCGTGTTCCGCGTTATGATATGATTCAGTAAGGAAAATTTCGCGTGAAATATGCTTCCTTTCACATTACACTTTTTGTAGATTTTTATGAGCAATTTACATATTTTTAGGTAAAAAGAATCCTCTTACGCTAGACCTTTCCATACAAACGTAGTCTAACTTTTATTTTGAAATGACATATGAAATTCTGGCAGTATTTTGTAATTTAAAAAAAAACTTGCATATATCTAGGCATAAAACTAGTTTTCGACAATCAAATATGTCCATACTGATGGTCAAATATGACATGATACACTGTATTCTCTTAAAGTTCATGTTTTGACTGTGAAAACTAGTTATATGCCTTGCCTTAGTATATGCAATTTGTTTGAAATTACATAATTTCGCCAATATCTGACATGTCGTTTCAAAGTAAAAGCTAGACTACGTTTGTATGGGAAAGACCGATTCTGTCTAGGGTAAGGGGTCTCTTAACACTTTTTTGGGTGGATTTTTTTTTTGAAAAGTTGTGAATTTCTTAACAACGTTATGGAAGTAACAATACTTAAAATAAAATTTAAAGTACCTATATAGTATATAAGCAAAAGTTATTATTAGTGATGCATCCGATACCGATACCGATACCGATATATCGGCGATACTGCGGGTAAGCCGATATATCGGTATCGACGATATTTTTATGACCGATTCAACGATACTTTTTTTTTTAAATCGCCTTTCTCCGCAAAACTTAAGATTACTTTGTTTTTTAAATGAAAATGTTATTAATGTTAATTACTAAAATTTATAATAATTATCTAATATCGACCTATGTAACTACTTTTCATATTAATAAAAAAAAATCCGACTGGTGATTTATTTATTTTATCTTCATGTTAGATTCAATTAACGTATCGGTATCGGTATCGGTATCGCCGATATTTGTATAAGAGTATCGGTATCGGTATCGTATCGGCGAGAAGGCGTATCGATGCAACCCTAGTTATTATATAAGTTAATTTCCACAGGTAAAAATCAATTAGTCACATAACAAACCAGGTTTGTTCTTTCAGTTACCGTGTGAACGCTTAAAAATGCCTTGTTATTGTTACAGAAACTAGCGTTAATTCTTGGAACATTACCAAGCCTAATATGTAATGATCAGAGGTCGGAATTAAGTAGAGTTATTTGTGTACTTGCATCGAAATGTTGATATATGAATCTTACCGGGATTTCTAATGGACAATCCCGTGTTGTCAACAATATTAATAATAATAAAAACCTTAGAGACAAAAAAGATAAATAAACAAAGTTAATTAACCTAGATTTTTTTTTAAATATACATTGGTATTTTTATTCGTTTTTATACATTGTTAACGTCGCGCGTGCAGTGGTTTAAATTGTGTAAAAGTTAATAACTATTTATTTAAGAAATCACGGGTTTTTTTTTGCTCTTTAAAATTAATCCTGGGATTTGAGGCATATCCACTTTATTCTTTCGCTGTATGAAATCATTGTAAGTACATAAATAACTCTACCTAATTCCGACCTCTGGTAATGATGTCGACAATTTGTATTTCCTAGGTCCGGGAATAAAAAAATATCTACCTTCCCAAAGATGGAGACGATTCTCCTCATTCAATCACTGCTGAAGAGTGATTGAATGAGGACAATCGTGTTTTGCATACATGTTTTATACCAACTACTCGCACTATACTACATATATGATTTTTAATTGCTTCAGCTTGTGAAAATCGTCAGATTATATTTTTTCCGTTAATCTCACATTATTTCCTTCAAAATAAAAAAAAATAAAAAAAATTGTCATAAAAACTTAATTAAAATCTGTTTTAATATATATTTTCATGTTAATATTATTTTTAGATTAAGAGAAAATTTAAGATACTTATAAGTAGAGGGCTGGATACATATTATGTAATATTCCGGCTGTATAAATAATAAAGATCTACATGTTAATTTAAATTTGAGTCTGTTATGCCGTGATTCGTAATTGAGTAATCTTCTATTTATATACCTCTATAAAAGAAGAAACTGACTGGCTAACATAGATAGATAGATAGGGACTGATCGATCAACGCACAGCCCAACCGCTGGGCCTTAAGGCTCCAAATTTGGCACATTAGGTTACTTATGAGATCTAAGGGTGCACTAAGAAAGGATTTTTCAAAACTCATTCTAAGGGGTTGAAACGGGGGTCCAAAGTTTGAATGGAGAAACAAGATTGGTTAGACCGTTTTCTTCGAAACTTCGCAGGAGTACTCCTGGCGGTAAATGAGTAAGTACGTGTTTCGGGTTTTTTTTTTAAATTGAGGAAGGGGAAGGGCAACAAAGGTCAGGAATAAAGGTCGCCGGGTCTGTTAGGCCTTGAAATCCTAGACTATAATAAAGATTGTTATATTTAATAAGTATTCAAACATTGTAACAAAATCATTCGTATGTTATAACAAAATTAATAACGTAAAAAAAAACAATTAAAAATCCCATTAGAACTATTTTCGACTTAGGGGACTTACTTCGGGTTAAGCTAGAATTAAATATAGGAGACCACAATGAAACAGTCGGCGTACTATTTATGACTAAATTAAATTAGATACTCGAAAATCTAAAATTTCACAATATTAAAGTAAAATAGCGACTGTAGCGAGTAAAAGCGTTAGGGGAAAGGGGCCCAAAGCGGGTACCTTAAGGTTTGTGTCAATAAAAATAAGTCATTTTTTATATTTGAATTAGTTTTATTTTAATATTTGGTACAAATATTAATTAAACTTTGTATTTTCAACTACAAAATACGTCTCTTTCAAATAATCACTAAGAAAAATCAAAAACAAATCAGTCTGTCACTTTACCCTCTGTGCCCGGAGGGGGTGCCCAAAGCGGGTATGGCCTTTGGAGCATTAACAGGGGGCTTTAACAGACAAGGTGTATCAAAAACCACAAAAACTATAAAAATATTAATATTTTATGTACTTATAAATAATAAAATTAAATAAATAAAATAATTCAACAATAAAATTAATCTGTTGGGTAAAGCAGGTAATAGGAACAAACGGCTACCCATTTTACCTCTACCCGCTTTGCCCAAAAGCTACTTTTGCACGTTTTGTACAATAAATTTAAAATCTTAATTAGAAATGTTGCTAAACAATTGGAATTTTAATCCTTTTTAATGCAGAATAACACACAAATACTTATAGTAATATAATTTTAAACAGATTGAAATAATCGATATTCACATACCCTGATATATTTTAGTAAAAGGACCAAATAAAAAGATTCGACTCTCACAACTCAACCGCGTGATGCCGCTGTCTCGTTCAAACTGATTCGTATCGTTACGTGTTCTGATGTTCCCGCCACACTCAAACTTTTGCACAATCGGCTTGTATTAGTGAAAAATGAAGCCTACCCGCGTTAGGCGGTAAACCCGCTTTGGGCTCATTTCCCCTAAGATAGTCAAGAATTTATCTTATGTTAACTTAGTATAATTAAAGTATGACTGATAGTACTTTTGCTTCTCTTTAAAAAAACTCGAAATAAAATTAGTACATTAACCAAAAGACATCAACGTGTTCAAATATCTGACTGAAAAAAAAATGCGTAATAAATTATACACTTAACCGTATTTAAATTGCAATTTTAAATTAAACTTGCGCGCATTTCCTGCAATTAATAACGGAAAAGCATGTATACTTCAATTGATTCTTGATTTTTTGATTCTACACTTAAGTGAATGATGTGTAGATTATCTCACGATGTTTAATATGAAAATGTATATTGAGACAGGTTTTATGAGTATAAATCATTTAATATTATTTTAGCTGAAGAGAAAAGTCAAGATATAAGTAGACGATACATATGTAATATTCCGACTTTATTTCAAAGGATCTGTAAATATAGCTAGTATAACGTAGACAAAAACAAAGGATCTCGGCATTTCAATTATCTCGTATGTGAAAAAATGTGAGGTTTCCGTGGTATTATCAAATAACAAAGACAACGTCTCTTGTAAATAGCTAGTAATAATTTTTGATATTGTGTCCAAATATAGAAAGAATGTGCCTTTTATGCAAAAAGACGAGCTAGTTTTAAATGTTAGCCTGTGTGACGTAACCGCATAATGTGCATCGCTCCGACCTTGACATAGACATTGCGTATCACTGCCGCGGCACAAATTAAAGAGAGTGAGGAAATCTTCATAATAAGTTTACAAAGTAGTGTTTAATTTGACAGTTGTCGCTAGATGTCAGATCAGACATTGAGATCATTTCATATCTTAATGTCTGAGTCACTCAGACATTGAGATACGAGAAATGCCTTAAGGCAGCTTGCAAAACCTAAAACCAGTGTTAGTACTCTTTTTTATTTATTTAGTGTGTTATTAAACACACTAAATAAAAAAAAAAGAAAGACTAGACTACTCGAACTGGACAAGAATTTGCTGTATTTTAATTAACAACATTCACATTTCGTTAATGCATTGACATATCGGAAGAGATAGTGACAGTGGAATCCTATTGGTTTTCAAAACATAGATATTGTTCCCATCATTAGTAGATTCTCGGCTTTACGTGTAGAGTTAGACATTACTTAGATTATTATTATATACGGGTTTTTACAGCGACTAGATGAGTTTATTCAAAACAGGCATACAAATTTACTTTGGGTCGGCAAATTGCGTGCGAAGTCCTTGGTGATGAGAGCGTCCATAGGCTGCGGTACCCACTTACTATCTGGAGGGCCGTATGCCTGTTCGCATAATTAGTTGTGTACAAAACGGTTGCTATAAGAAAACCGTATAAGAAACCATAACTACCATAAGTGGAGGAAAATTTAGAAGGAAAAAAATAATGTAATTAATTTTGATGTGTTTTTATTAATCAATTATGTAAAATGATAGCAATAAATTAATTATTTACAAGAAATAAAAAAAAACTGTTTACTTACAATAAATTATTTTATCCAATAAATTAATTATTTTTAGTTTATGACAGACGGAAAGAAAAAAATTAATAGTAGTCTATAAATCGAATGTAGAGTGTTGTTTCGAGTTATTCTTCTGTCATTCTTTACTTTGTGGTCGTGGTAGCCGGTTTGCAATGTACAAGATATAGAACAAAAGTACAATGCGACACAAATAAGTTGAACAAAAATGGCGGACTTTATAGCATGTTTTTAACAAATTCCCGACACTTAAATTGAACCAAAATGGCGGTCATCGGCGCATTTTTTGTACCTGCGCCGATAACCGCCATTTTTGTTCATCTTACGTGTTCGGAATTTGTATAAAAATGCTTTGAAGTCCGCCATTTTTGTTCAACTTATTTGTGGCGCATTGTAGACATGTCTAGAGTTTGGGGATAAGTAGACATGCTCCACATGTGACGTGTGACGTCACGTCTGATACCTATAAGTAGGCCAAGTTGAACCCATCTTCATTCCAAGGATTTTCAAAATGACTGCTTGGATCGGAAGCGACTTTCATTCATCGTTTTTCTGCAACATTGCTCGGGTCGTCTGACCACCTATCAGGTGGGGGTGTCCTACGCTATGTTGCATTTGCTGTTCCGTGTTTACCAAAGACCTTTCAGCTTGGTTTCTGGTTTTTCAACTTGGAATACTTACAAAATGACTGCTTGGATCGGAAGCGACTTTCATTCATCGTTTTTCTGCAACATTGCTCGGGTCGTCTAACCACCTATCAGGTGGGGGTGTCCTACGCTATGTTGCATTTGCTGTTCCGTGTTTACCAAAGACCTTTCAGCTTGGTTTCTTGTTTTTCAACTTGGAATACTTACAAAATGACTGCTTGGATCGGAAGCGACTTTCATTCATCGTTTTTCTGCAACCTTGCTCGGGTCGTCTGACCACCTATATCTGGTGGGGGTGTCTTACACTACGCTGCGCTTACCAAAGACCTTTTAGCTAGGATTCTTGTTATTTTTTAAACCCTAAAAAAAGCGAGAGGTGTCATAAGTTTGACGCTAAAGTGTGTCAGTCTATCTGTCTGTCTGTGGCATCGTAAGACTCGAACGGATGGACCAATTTCGATGCGTTTTTTTACGTGAAAGTAAAAAGCCTTGCTGTGGTTCTTAGCTATGTTTGATGAGAATCGATTCAGCCGTTTAAAAGTTATTGGGTGTTAACGCTTAAAGTCAGGGTTTTCCCTGAAAAATTATGAATGGCGTTACGGATATCATTTCGTATCGGTAGCTCCGCTGCTCAACACTAGATGGCGTTCTTGACATTCGGGTTTTTTATTTGCCTATCAAATAATCTTGTAAATGTAAATAAGTGTAATAATAAAGTCGATGCGACGTGTTTATTTTCCAGTTTCGTAACAATTAATCATAATCATATCTTTATTTGCTTAAATCATAGTAATATAGGTCTTACAATGAATATTAAAGAACAAACATGTTTCGCTAGGAGTAATAGCATGCAAGTATTAGTAGTCCAAGAATTGTCTGAGGCTATAAGTTTTTTTTTTTAACAAGCCAGTTATAAATTTTTTCTGACATTTAAAATTTTTAGTTCATCTGGCAATTTGTTGAATATTAGTACATATATACATATATAAACAACTACTTCTGTATTTTTAAAATTTACGAGCAACGTCTAAAACCAGTCTATTCGGATTTCTAGTATTACGTGAATATAAATCTCTAGCTCTTTTAAACAGTGATTTATGCTTATACACAAACATGCATACTTCATAAACATAAAGTAAAATATAGTTAATAATTAATCAAATATAATTATTGGGTATGTTTGTAACAAGTAGCCCAAATTATGTACGATAAATTCTTATCCCTTTATAAGATGTCGGAAGAGAATTATGATTATAACCTCGCCTTGAAAATTAGAGAGTTTTCAGATTAAGAAATCGCGTCAAGGCTTACGTACTCTTGTTGTCTAATTTATTTTCAACGATTGAGTTACTTACTTTGAAGTTGTCACTTATTTAATATGAATGAACTCAAGAATACCTAATTTTGTAACAGCTTAATGTCTTTTTCATTACTTCAAACGAGCAATTCCTATATATCAAATGACATCTCTAACGCATTCAATTTTTAGGGTTCCGTAGTAAACAAGGAACCCTTATAGCAGAGGTTCCCAAACTTATTTTGTCAAACGCCCCCCATTTTTTTCACCATAAAAACCTGAATCAGATATTTGTTTTGCCTGTAGTTTAATTCAACCTATATTCTAAACGAGAGAGCAATAATAATACATACACCAGTACATTAGAGTATCTTTTATAAAAAATAACAATAATCAACATTGTTAGTTTTAAATAAAAAAATAGCAATAATAATACAATTTTACAATAATAAAGAGTATTGGAAGTGGAGACCTCACCTGCGAAACTTTAAAACACGAAATTTTTTCAGTGTTTGATTCCTTTAACGATATAAATAGCGTTGTGAACGCATTAAAATAATAAATATTAATTACATTTTTAGTTTATATTTGTACAATAAAAAAGGATATAAATATGAACTAATAAATGGATGTTGTGTAGTAAGAGGATTTTAATTTCAGTGAATTTTAAAATATGAAATAGCTGAAGTTATAAATCACTCATTGCTTAAATCACATCAGCGCCCCCCAACTTTATTCTGGGCCCGTTACCGCCCCCCTTAAAGCCTCCAGCGCCCACAAGGGGGCGTTATCGCCCACTTTGGGAAAGACTGCCTTATAGTTTCGCCATGTCTGTCAGTCTGTCTGTCTGTCCGTCCGCGGTTTTACGTACTCAGTGACTATAAGTACTAGAAAGCTGTGATTTGGCTTGGGAATGTATATTAATTATACGTAAAAAGTGGTAAAATATAATATTGAAAAATATTTTTTTAGGGTAGCTCCCATACAAGTAAAGTGAAAAGTCATTTTTTTCTTGATTAACCCATCATGTGGGGTATCGTTGAATAGTTCTTTCAAAAATATTATGAGTTTGCCGGCACCGTTTTTCGATTTAGGGATCCGTTTCTGCAATATTTGGTTTTGAAGTGAAAATTTTTGTTAAAGTCAAGGGGACACTTGACCCCTCTATCTGCTTAACGGTTTTATATGGACACGTAAAAAAACACAGCTATAGTATATATAACGAAATTTTAAGGAAAACTATCAGTGCTAAGTAGGGTTTGCAAATTAAAAAGTTATTCGCTATCAACATATAAAATGTACCCGGAAATGGAAAATTTCATATAAATTCAATAGAAAATTTTTTTTTGGCATGAACTCAAAGTTGGCATTCGTAACTACTCATAACACTTAAGGAACCCTATAAGGCGCGTGGCCCGACACGCACTTGGCAAATTATTTTTTGTAGGTAGGCACATAACGGAGGCCCACACTCAGCATTGGGTGATGCTGAGTGGGCTGAAAAAGAGGTACTTTAGACGAAGTGGTAGCTAAAGTGGCTCCCTCATTTTAAATAAATTGTTCAAAACTAAATATGGTGATAATTAAAAATTTGATTTGTATCAATGTCTAGAAAGACCTTTAAACTATTTTATGAATAACCTTTGAAAGTAATATTGGTAGTCCGTCTAGTACTAAAGCTGTTATTCGCCAAAAGTGGCCACTTTTGGCAAAAACAGTTTTAAAACTAGACGGACTATTAGTAATAATTTCAAAGGTTATTCATAAAATAGTTTAAAGGTCTTTCTAGACATTGATACAAATCAAATTTTTAATTATCACCATATTTAGATTTAAAGAATTTATTTCAAATGAGGACGCCACTTTAGCTACCACTTCGTCTTAAAATTTAATTATTTACTTAGGAATATACACCCACTTAGTCGTCGTACCTACCCGAATATTTATCCTTATTATAATCGAAATGTACTAAAGTAAACAGGTAAATGGTAATGTTTACGAAGTTCCGAAACGGAAATATTATATTAAGTAGCTTTTATTTGAAATAATAAATTATTGAATTCTAATAATTTAAATATACAATGTCCTTGTTCATTAAGTATGTACAAAGGGGTCATTCAGTCCATTAATTTGAAAACTTTTTGCAAATTGAAGTAGTCACGTGATACTTTACTGTGGAAAAAGATTTTTTTTTTCGTATTTCCATTTACATTTATATTAAAAAGTTTTTAACATGATAGACTTAATCATCTTACTGAATATCAACTTTATTTATTCGCGCCATCTAGTGATGAATAGCGGAACAACCGATATGATTTTATATCCGTCGCACCATTTTTTTGAGGAAAAAACTCTGTCTTTCAATCTTTAATTCCCAATAACTTTAAAACAGGTGAAACGATTTTCATCAAACATAGCTAAGAACCACCCCAAGGGAACTTGCTTTCACGTTAAAAACCTCATGGGAATCGGTCAATCTCTTCGAGGGCTACGTTACTACAGACAGATCGACAGACGTTAGCCTCAAACTTACCACCCCTCATTTTGCGTCAGGGTTTAAAAAAAAAGACTAAACAACTTTATACGTGGGGCGCACTATAAGTTTCCGGAATGAATATGAAAAAATACTATTAAAGGTACAAAATTAATTTATTGTTTTTCAAAATAATCTCCCTTGGCGTCTATGCACTTTTTCATTCGATGAAACCAGTTTTGAAAACTTTTGTGCCACTCCTCTGTGGTGACCTCTGAAACGTGTTTTTCATACTCCTCGACAGCCTCTTCTGGTGATGAAAATCGTTGACCGCGTAATTGGTTCTTAATTTTTGGGAACAGAAAAATGTCACAAGGTGCCAGGTCGGGACTGTATGCAGGATGACTCATGAGTTCTACATTTTTCGCCTTCAAAAAGTCGTTTGTCTGTCTGGCCGTCAATATGAACAACTTTTTAGGGATTAATGCTTGAAACTTGAAAAAGAAATCGAATATTCATACAAATTGCCGGGCCGGTCGAACACTTTAATTGCCGGGTCGGCCGAACACTTTTGTATGAAAATGTCGATTTTTTAGACCATGATACGAAACTGTGTTGAGCGATTAAATATACATATAGCATAAACCCTGTCCGATCCTTGTAGGAGCAACTCAAACCGTCAAAATGAATAACTTCTCCTATGGGACAAATGCTTAAAACTCGAAAAAAAAATCGACATGTTCATACAAAAGTGTTCGGCTGCCCGGCAATTTGTATGAAAATGACGATTTTTTTCGAATTTTAAGCATTGGTCCCATTTTGGGAAAAGGAAAAGTTGTTCATTTTGACGGTCTGAGTTGCTCCTACAAGGATCGGGCAGAGTTTTTGTTACATATTATAGATATATTTGTTAAAAAATATAGTATCGCTGAGTTAGTATCCCATAACACAAGTCTCGAACTTACTATGGGGCTAGCTCAATCAGTATTATTTGTCCCCTATATATTAATATTTATTTGATGAAGAAATAAAGACGCAATAGTAGGTACTTATGTGTCCCTCTGTGGGAACTCCACCTGTCCCAGCACTCCCAGCTAGTAGGTGTGCTCCCACATGCAATATGCAGATCCAGAACAGTCGTAGAGCAAGAGAGAGACACGACAATGGTTAATACATTTTATTTGTCAGAACTGATAAAATTATATAATCCAACAATTACACAGGTCAACACGAATTTTGATTACTTTACCTAACTAAAGAAAGAAAAAATATTTTTTTCGAATAAAATTTGTATGAAAGGTGGTGGTGGTGGAGGAATGAATCAGAATGATCAGGAAGGAATGTGTCTAAAATTTTGAATTGAATTAAGAAATGAGGTTTGAAAAAGGTAGACAGAATGAAATGATGGAGAAAGGAGGTATGTTAAGACATGAAGGATAGGGTTTATTGCGACATCGTTGCACCTCTAGTGCACTGTATATGTACTTCAGTTGAGCAATCCCTTGCTCTGTATGGTATGATGACACACTGGTCACACCCACCGTCACTCCTTCGTCATGACCGCGTTACCGCAAAGAATCAGTACTTATTACAAGATACGCGCTTGGAGGCACGTCTCCTCGTGAACGACCGACTTCCCTAAAAGGAATAGTCACACTTTTTACCCCTTAAAATATATACTGAAATTATTTAAACTCGCGATTATTATTCGCGTTGCCAAAAAAGCATAATCGCGGACATTTTTATTAATATTTAAAAACTACAGAACCGATTTTTATGCCCATCTAACTTGAAAATTATATTGATACTAGCTTTTGCCCGCGGCTGCGCTCACGTAGGGGTGTAATTTATCAAAATCCTTTCTTAGGGGATGCCTACGTCATAGTAGCTTTATGCATGCAAAGTCTCAGCCCGATCGGTTTAAAATTGACAAAGTTTCATACAAACTTTCATCCCCTATTTTATCCCCTTGGGGGTAGAATTGATCAATATCCTTTCTTAGCGAATGCCTACGTCATAACATCTACCTGCATGCCAAATTTCAGCCCGATGCGTCCAGTGGTTTGGGCTGTGCGTTGATAGATCACTATGTCAGTCAGTCAGTCTCCTTTGAGTTATATATATTTAGATTGTCTATACGCCTACCAAATTTCATCAAAATCGCACCATCAGTTCGGCAGTTATCGCTGTACAAACATACATACATACAAACAATGTATTTTCGCCCCCAACTCGATATAGAGACCTCGCTCGCGCTCTCTCGGTCAAAGATTCAGCCCATGATCTCTGAACAAGTTACCCCTAGGAACACATATTGAAATATGAAAAGAAAATTTTCTTCCATACAAACTCGCATCAGCTTAACGGTCAATTTGTATGATACTCGTAGACCAAAAGTTACTTTTCATATTTCGACATATGTTCCTTGGGGAAAGTTGTATAGTACAATGGACTGAATTACTGAATTTTATCCTTAAAAATAGTTTCAGTATAGTTTGTTAGAACTGTATATTTTATTCGCTATTCGGCTATGTTTATATTTGTCCAAGTTTATATTTACATTTTACACGATTTTCAATATATCATGTAAGTATTTATTAGCTATAATAAGATTTAAAACCATATCGATAAGGAAAACTAATAAACTGGCATCGAAGTAAGTTGTAAACTTGAAAACATTCTACGTATTTCCCCCAAGATAACCATTTTGTATCTGTGTGTTCTGTTTACTTTTGTTGTAAATAATGGATTTCGCAGTACCATGTTATATAAAGAGACAGAAAACTTCAAAAGATATGTACTTTTGATTGTATGGTTACATAAATATAAAGTATATCAAAGATGAGATATATTTTGACATCAACTTTTTGATTCACGCATTTCTAGGTAGAGCTAAATGTAGATACCTGTACCTATACGATAATAAATTAAAAGATATAAGTCTGTATACTTACAATAAGCATTTATATGCTCGTTTAGCTACAATTTACTTGAGCTTGGCGCGGATCTACTCACAAATTGGTACATTCTAAACACAAATCTACAATTTGTCATTATTTTAAAATTTCGAGATACTAAAACGAAATTTAAAGTGTGACATGTCAAACAAAGTATTTTCTGTCCACGTGTCTACTTTAAACATTAATTTAATTGTGAGTTGACGTCCTAGGAGAAAATGTTTGTTACCGCTTCTCCTGCACCAGCGTTTAGGAAGCGGCAAAGGCATTGACAATTGGACGTTTGGACACTTGACCTAACATACCCCGGAGGGCAATAAACTCAGAGGTTAGTAACCATTTGATGTCAACATTGCACAACAAAACAAGTGACTTTATTAACCCTTTTACTGCGCGAATTTATATCAGTTGTCATGCTCCCAGCGCGAGACATAGTAAATCGAAAATAAATACCTACAACCAATAAATTTTCAAAACTATAAACCGACTTTACTCCCAAACTACACCGGTTTTGATAACATTTCTATGGGACCACCTGACTAGTGTACCCTTTCAAACAAAAAAATATATTTTTCAAGTCGTAAACACGAACAAATAACACTGATTGAGCTAGCCCCAAAGTAAGTTCGAGACTTGTGTTATGGGATACTAACTCAACGATACATTTCAAAAAAACATTAAAGATCGTGACGTATTGATAATCTCCTTCTTTTTTAAGTCGGTATAAAATGGACGTGGATACATAAGTCATGTGCACAATATGAGCAGTGGTTTTTGTCGGAAATATCCGACACTCGCGAAATAGGCACGAAAATGTTTGTCGGATAAATCCGACGTTCGCGGTGTAAGGGCTAAAAGCTGATATTATAAATATCCTATGCTAATAGAGAGAATTTGAATTTGAATTAGTCACCCAATACGGTGTTTAAAGTTAGATTAAACTGTATGTAGATTAGGGGCTGGTGATAAATAAAAGTTCCGGAGGTGTTAACGTGAAGACGTGTTCTGCCATTAACAAAGACAAGAAGAAAAAGGAAACCACAGATTACACAGATTTTTGTAGCGGAAGTATAAACCACAGATAAAATATAAAAGTACTAAAATAAAATATTGGTGTTACTAACAACGGTCACGATTCTTTGCAGAACCCTAAAAGAATATTGCGTCGATATTTGTAACTGGGAGAAACCTGTCTGCAAGTTGCGACTCAAGTTGTTTTACCAGAATTTTAATGATAATAACCGAAAAAGGGCTGACGGTTCAATGCTCTGCCGAAAGGACTTTTTACGTCCAAAGATGGCCCCTTTAAGTAAGTCATGCATGGACAATCTCGTTGTTGAAAAACTCAAATCAGATCTTTATTTGCTAATAGGAGTTTTACATGAGGTCCTATAAATACTAGTGGCTCTGTGAGCCGTAGACCTCGCGAGCTCGTAGAGATTGCAGATTTAGTTATGAAAATGAAGTCTTATAAAATTTTGGTAAACTGGTGATTTTGTTAAAGTAGACTAAACGAATGTTTTCTGTAATTACATAATTCCCAAGAAAACAAATAAATATACTCGTACTTTTAAAAAACTTTAACAATAAACTTCAAATACCGGTCGCAAAATAAAAATAAATACATCGAACTAAAAAGAGAACACCTTCCGGTAAGATTCGAACTCTAGACGCATAAGTCGATCAGATCTCTTTATAAATAAAACGGACTATTCATCTTTTGGCAATGCTGGTGAAAATGTACATATGTATGTCATAATAGAAAATAAAATTCCTTTGTTATTTCGTTGTCACTACAAACAAAATGGTCGTGAGAGCCATAAAATTCAAAGGCGCTTAGGCCCATTGTGCCAACTCCGTCATTTTCAAAAATTTCAAAAAAATGGCTCGACTGTCGATTTTCATATGTTTATCGAATCTGCTCCCAAGATTTCACGGGAATCGAGTTGAGAAATACGACCTCTAGAGGAGAACACACAGACATACTAAAGCATTTTTGGCCAAGTTGAAACGGAGACCTCTCTCGCTTCGCTCGCTCGGTCAATAATTTTTCAAAACTAAAAACCGACCGCACTCCCAAACTACACAACTGATTTTGATAAAATGTATATGGGACCACCTGATAAGTATACCATTTCAAACAAAAAAAAATAATTTTCCAAATCGGTCCAGGCGTCTTCAAATAATCAGTGAACATACATAAAACCTCCTCCTTTTCGGAAGTCGGTTAAAAATACAATCCGTCTTATTAACCCTTTCGGGTTCAGCAAATATTTCGTAACAAATAAAACGATTATAGAGATATAATAATTGATAGCATTATTTTATAAGTAGGTTAAGTAATATAAATATTATATATGTGCTACAGTGAAAGTTAAACTAATTGAGATATTTTATCACAATATTTTTTACTTTCGTTTCTATATTGCACATTTTATCTAACTTATTTTCTATGTACATATTATAAGAATTTTATATTAGATAGTCTATTTATACTTTATTATGTTTTATGTACCAAATTATTTATATGTATCTAGAAACCCATTTACAGAATAATATTTTATTTATTTTATTAAAAACTTTGTTCAAGCATAAGCTACAATAGGTTTACTAAATACTTAATTTTTTTTATTTTATGTAATAGCATTTATTTTCAATTTACTTTGATAAAGTTTCACGTAAGATTCACTTTTTATAAATCCACTTTAAATTCCTCGAATTTCTTTCTAGGACGATCTTTCTATAATGAATATCTATTGTTAAAAGGTTTACACTAGTAATAGTAATCTATAGTCGGCTAGGTCGACTAGGTTAATGAGGATCGTCTAAATGATCGAAACCTGGTCGGACTACGTATAGTGCGTTTGTTTAGGTATTTAAAAGAATGTAAATAATCTTGACATGCCTTTTTAATGAAATATACACTTTATAAATCAATACCTTTGCAAATTACAAATTATTTATTTTGTAAATTATACATTACATAATTTATTTGAAATTTGCGAAGGTATTGGTTTATAAAGTGTGTATATTTCTAAAAAGACATGTCAAGATTGTTTACATTCTTTTAGATACCTAAACAAATGGACTATAGGTCCCTATATTTCTTAAAACATCACAATTTGCATGTAATTAATTTATCTCACGTTATATTCAATCAACATCTAATAATTTTTTTCTATTCATATTTCACATGCATTTACCAAGGAATTTTTGCAAATACTGACCACCAAAAATAAATATATAAGGTCGCTGGAAAGCGCTGGATGAAGGCCGCTCTAGATCGGTTATTTTGGAAATCCTTGGGAGAGGCCTATGTCCAGCAGTGGACATTATGCGGCTGAAATGATGGTTATGAAGAAATAGATCCACGGACAAATCACACAGATTGAGCTAGCTCCAAAGTAAGTTCGAGACTTGTGTTATGGGATACTAACTCAACGATACTATGTTTTATAAGAAATATACATATAACGTAACTTTTTAATAAGCTGACAATTTAAGTCAGTATCTTGAGCTTAACAATGTTTACATTGCCTGTCATGCTGTGTGTACACGTTTTTTGGGTCTCAGTCTAGAGCAAAGTGTCTGTACATTTTAGATTTATACAAAAGTGATTGTGACCTGTTGTGTATGCCTTAATAAACAATAAACAATAAACAAATAGATAAACAACCAGGACCCAGGTCAATCTGAAAAGGATCATTTTCCATCTTGTCCTGACCGAGGATCGAACCCGAGACCTCCGGTGAGACAGCCTGGCATGATAACCACTAGATGTCCATCCGTTCGAGCGCTTCGATATCACAGACAGACAGACATAAGCGTCAAACTTATAACACCCTCTTTTTTGACGGGGGTTAAAAATGTATAGTTGGATACCTTCTTGCAAGTTACCGTGTGAATTTGTACTGTTCTCCACAGCTGGTAAAGTAAAGGCCTGTCCCAATAAATGATTTGCTTATAATCAACATGATTTATTTCTTAGCACTCTAGGCATACGGGTTTACCAACATAAATCTCCCATAATGGTCTTGCACGTGGAAAAGAAATGTCGATGACAAATTGTAATTTGTCGCCACCACGCGACTTTTCCTCCATATTCATAATAACAATATTAATTTATACATTTGTAGGTATTATACAAAGTCAATGATGTCAGACTTAATAATAGGAAATGCTTCCAAATAATTTATACTGGTCCAAAATAATAAACAAATACAATAAAAGAACAAGCTCCTAATTATGCACAAGTTGTACTGTTCACATTTTAGAATTTGGGTTTTTTTCTACCACACTCAAGTCACAAGGACTCGTCGTTCAAGGAAAATAGCTCGAACAAGATTCAATATAAACAAGTAGCTGCTGCAGGGATACCCAGTGAGGGCGTAGCCTTCAAGGAAAGCCTTCGACATATTTATTCCTGTGCCGCGTGAGAGTGTGTGATTTAAAAAATGAAGAATAGTGATGGGACTAATATAATGGTGTCCTTGAAAAAATTCCGGAAACTCAATGAGGTAGGATTTTTATTTTTAAAAAGAAAAGTTCGAATCAAATTGTCTGTGGTAATATTGGATAAGTAGTATTGGATATTTAAATAACCTTATCACTCCACTTTATTATTTAATTATACATATCGGTTGTTTATTAAAACTGATTGGGTTTTATCATGTAAAATTAAGTTCTTAGGTATTGATAAAAATTATGCAATTTTATAAGATTAATTATATCAAAATGAAAGTTAACTGATAAAGGCTTTTTTTTCACTCAAATGTGTTTTTACTCGTTTGTATACTAAGGTTTACATGTCTATTAGACGTAACTCAATATTTTTAACCATCTTCAAAAAAAGGAGGGGTAATCAATTCCGATGTATATGTTTTTTTATGTACATTTCCCGAATATTCGCAATCGTCTGGACCAATTGACAATACTTGTCAAGTGGTCCCATAAAAATGTTATCAAAATCGGTATTGTAGTTGTAGTAGGTCGTGAAGTCGGTTTTTATTTTTTTTAATAACCGGGCAAATGCGAGTTGAACTCGCGTGGAGAGGGTTCCGTACAATGGCAAAGATTTTTAGTAAGTGAACGTATTATATTGAGTTTACTACTTTATTTTCAATTGATAGGACTCCTTTATTATTTTTCCTGTCAGTAAATTACAATTCCTGTAAGTAGAGTAAATAAGCAATGAACTATATTTTGAATTTTTTCCAAAATTTTAGGCTCAACAGTTTCGGAGATCAGGGGCAATGGTTAATTTTCGTCTTCTTTCATTTACAATAATACAAAAATATATTAGAGATCCTCACAATTAGCCCTTTCATTTGATATATAACATAGTAAGGATTGCAAAACTTTTTTTTAAATTTCCTAATTTATCCCTCGATAATGACTCGTTTTTTATTTTACAATAATTACAAAAATATATTTGAAATTCTCATAACGAGCCCTTTCACTTGATATATAACATAGTAAGGTTTGCAAACCTTTTATTTTTTAGTTTCCTAATAGGTCCCTCGAAAATTACCTTAGTTTTTAAAAAAATATTTACTTGTCACATCTGTGTTTGGGTCATAGGATTACACCATCCTACCAAATTTCACCTGATTTGGTCCAGTAGATTCGGAGCAAATTGGCTTGGTGACAGACGGGTGGACAGACAGACGGATGTACGGAACCCTAAAAATTATAAATATATTAAATACTTAGCTACTTTCTTGTAAGTATTTACAGTAAAAAATCTTCAATTCAAAAATATTTCAAAAATCTTTTTTAAATGATAAGTTTTAAAAGTAGTTCTTCTTAATCTTAGCGTGTTCCCGGCTACATCTTCAGCTGTGCTGAAAATAAGACATAAAACAAAAGATATAAAGTTAATATGTAGTGATAACATACGTAATATCAATGTCCCCTGAGGTTATATTATATCTAAAATGTCTGCCCCCGGATTTGTTTAAATTAATCGAGCAAAGATAAACAAGAGCAAAGTATAAGATGAAGTCCACACATAACAAAGCTAAAATTACATACCTACCCTCGATCCCCGATCAGGACAAGTTGGAAAATTGCCTTTTTCAAATTGTACTAGGTCTTGGATGTTTATCTGTATAAGTATTTGTTATAAAATATAGTATCGTTCAGTTAGTATCCCATAACACAAGTTTCGAACTTACTTTGGGGCTAGCTCAATCTGTGTGATTTGGCACTATAATTTTTTTTTATAAAATAAGTACACAACCAGTAACTACCAAAGGTAACTATACAACACTTCAGATAATATGACAAATTATAATTTTCTTCTATACAACTAGTTATGATAGTAAATACATAACGAAACACAGCTCAGGAATAAGTGAAATATCTCAGGCATTTCGTGGTTCAATAAAAACATATTTGTATATTAAAAAATGTTTTATAATTAGGTACTAATATTTCAGTTTTCACTAAAAAATACCTTAATACCTATATAACAAAATAAACTTTATAGTTAGTTAATATTTCTTTCCTTTTTCCTTTATTTAAATACCAGCGGTACTGTTGGATAGTCTATGGCTATACGATTAACTTATATTATGTAAAGTGTGCATTATGATTATTAACTATAGCAACACTATATATTTTTGTCGATGACTGAGGACACTGATCTATGGTCCACTCCCTTCCGTTCCCTACGTTGTCATGTCGGTTGTGCTTGCCCTCTGCGAAATGTTATTTTAATTAACTATTATTCATTCTGTTATAATTTCTATAAATATCCATCACGACAAAGCAATAAATAAATAAATAAATAAATATATAAGTATATAGGGACAAATTACACTGATTGAACTAGCCCCAAAGTAAGTTCGAGACTTGTTTTATGGGATACTAACTCAACGATACTATATTTTATAACAGATACATATATAGATAAACATCCAAGATCAATGGAACAATAGTTGTATTTAAAAGTGAATACACAACCATTGAAGCTATCCAGTATTTTATTTCGTTGGAACTGTCTGCTGCCGACCCGTCTCACTCCACACGATCCACACCTCAACAGGTACCAAGATGTGTGAAGAAAATTTGCTGGACGAGTCAATATTTCGTATAGTTATTGGGGTTTTGTAATAACTGCACGCTAGGTATCTTAAACGTGAATCAGTTAATAAGGCACTTAATTTCTAGTCTAAAACTATGAGGATATATTGTTTCCTTATGTTACATCCGCATTTGATATACGGGTCTACGTGAATTGTTTACAGAAATGTGTGTAGTTACGCTGCGTATTGAATCCTCTAGCGGTTTATAGTCTTTATAGTACGACAAAAATAAAGATGTCTCACAAATGACTAAGGTTCAAAAATTGTAGCGGCATGATAAAATTTTTAAACTATTTTAGATATCTTTAGAGAGCTTGAAAAGGTACGTGACTTATACATTTTATTGATATGCAATATACGGGTTACTCACGTAGAAAGTCAGCTACTGCCCGTCATGTTTCTGCTTCATCTGGAGGCCTTCCTTAGGGCAAATGTGACTCGAGACATGAGCACACAGAATTAGTACTAGTACTCACGTACAAAAGTCCTAATCAGAAAAGAATTTCAAAGGAATATCTACTTAATTAGCGCAATGGTTTAGTTTAGCTCGCGTCAGAACTTCTCGCCTCTTTGTTTAGATACACAGACATCCATTCTAACAAATTTCATTCTTATTACTCTAGTCTGGACAAACGATTCATGTAACTGAAGTTTCCCCTTCGAAGTGGTCGCCGCGCGCGTAGTAATAATGTTGGTATATTTTCTATACTACGGGGAGTTACACAGGAGTGCTATTATATTTGACAAAAAGAAAGGCTTTGTCTATTAGGTATAGTATGAGCGGTCCGCCCGGATATGTATATTTCATAAATCATAAAAGTACCGTAGATGGAAGAAATGTGCTACATTATAAATAAATGCACACCGGATTAAAATCTGTTTAAAACTAATAAAAGTAGTTATAGATTAACATTTCTAATTAATCATAAAAAAGCGGTTAAGTAAACATTTTAGGAATTTAGTGATCCGACAAAAGTACTTAATGAATGTATTAAGTACTTTTGTCGGATACTATATATATATACTATAATATGACAGAAAATTCAGGTAAATAAAATGAATTGCGACAGTGTAAGTACTTACTATTAAATGATTTATGTGTAGTGTACTTATAGAATACTTAGTTGAATCATACGTTGTGAGCTGACATCATTTATAGGTATGTCGTGTAAAATAACATTCAAGAAGACATACTAGTCATAAAAGTATAGTAGAGGAAAATATAATAATTTTCCAGCTAAAATGTCTATCTTTTCCTCCTTTACCTTACATATCTATTTTTTTAAATACCGTTTCGCGTCTCTCTGTCCTCCAATTATGTTAAAATAATTACATGTTTTCAATATCAAAACCGCGTACTAACTTAGAAAGATGTTATTGTCGTGAAGATGAGAGAGAGCCAGAGAGACAGATTGGTTTGACGAAATTTTGACTTGGTTACCCTAAAAATAACAAAACTTCGTTGTCAGAGTGGATACTTAGTTAATAATACTTTTTATTAAATAAAAAACAGACCTGTCACAAGAAACCTAAATTCAATTGAAAGAATAAAAACAATTGAAAATTATTGAATTTCGTGTGAGTGGCTTATCAATGGCACAAATAAAGTGTCACATAACATACCCCATGACATTATCTGATGGTGAATCTCTTATCGCTTTGTATGATCACTTGAGACTACTTGAACTACTGAATGGTGAACTGATTCAATATCTTGAACAAGTATTGAGAAATTCTTCCCAAAATGTACTAGATAACGATTTGTAGAACAGTCTAAGTGATATTCTTTCTTTTGTGATATACTTGAAAAATCTAGTTTCAGTTTGCTCCCAAGCTTTAAAATAAGATATAAGTACTTTATATAATTGTAAAAATCTATGGTTTCTGTTTCAGTTAACTACTAAGCTATATAACTTGGTGAAAACCACAATAACATTACTTGCAAACTAGAATAACTACGAGTAATAATTATTTTGTAAAAATACAACATTTGGAAATTAAACCATAATTTCCAATCCTTATGTTTAAATACCCAAAGTTTCAGTTAACTACCAAGCTATATAACTTGGTGAAAACCACAATGACATTACTTGTAAACTAGAATAACTACGAGTAATAATTATTTTGTAAAAAAAACAACATTTGCAAATTAAACCATAATTTCCAATGCTTATGTTTAAATACCCAACCTACCAAAAAATATACCTAGAGTTCCCTCCGTCTCTTTTCCGCAAGCTGCCAGTGTAATAATGTAGAAAGGAACGGTGATAACTTTATGTATCTTTTTCGGGAACGGCGTAAGCATTCTAGATTGTTTGTAATTTCTTTGATTGAAACTGAAACCACAGATTATTTCAAAGAAATAGGTAGTCGTCTCGGTTTATTGCAAATACCAAGTAAATGAATTTATTTATTACCAATGCACATACTACGTGAGTACTAGTACTTATTATGTGCATATACCTACGTGCGTTTATGTGAATAGCTAACAATTTCACCAGGGATACTAGTTCAACGATATAATATTTTATAACAAAAACATATATAGATAAATAATAAAATAAATGTTTATACCTTACTTAAATACATTTATTTTAACTCAGAAACGAGTACCTACCGCCAAGCTAAGCTATTAACTTAAAAGAGAAGAAATAAGTATTTAATTTGTTGTTACAATATTGGGGTTATTTAACTGCTGTGAAAAGTATTACATATTTTCAATATTAACATTCTAGCGCAATTTTATCGATTGTGTAAAGATTAAATTGTTTATGTAATAAATAACTTATTATTTGTTTTATTACTTTATGTCGCGATAAGGAGATGTAAGTGTCCGCCATATCTTTAATGTTTATGAGCGGTCAATAGCATCACGTGGTTTAGGTACACACATACTTTCAAAGGATATTTGTATACTTTATCGGTACAATGAAAAAAAAAATACAAAGTCTTAACCATTTATTTATGATCGGATATTTTAATCAAAGTCAAAGTAAGTTATATTTGGATTATTTATAAAAGACAAATTCATTTAAATGTTTAGATATCTTTTAGATATTTTGATCACTTGAGAACAATGACCTTCCATACACAAGGTCATTGCTAGGGAATTGTCAATTTTCCTCCCAATTAAAAAAAAAACAATTGACGTAAGATCATTTACTTACAGCTAAGTTTTGTGTCGCTATATTTTTGTCACATTATGAAATACCCTTACGACACGAGAATTGAATTGAAGACCGAAGAAAACACAACGTAAAAAAAATTGTGTGATTTGACCTTCCCCTTATACTTATTTATTAAGTAATAAATAAGTAGGTATATGGGGGTAATTTAGTTTCAATGAATTAAAAGTAAATGTTTAACATACAAGATATTTGAATTTTCAGCATTAAGTATTAGGTATTTAAATTTGAAGACCATAACCTAACAAAATTAAACAAATTGGTGAAAGCGTTTTATATATTAAAATTCATCGAGTTGTGTAGAAGCATGATCTAATTAGGTAAAAGAAGTTTGGAGATAAATACAGAAAAGTCATGATCCGATATTGATATCTATTTATACAGATAAATATATATACTTGTTAATCGGGAAGCTGTTAAAATGTGACTTTAGTCACGAGATCGATCCGAATATACAGATACAAACTGACAATATAAGTGCTAAAACAGGGCGGATATCCGCGTGTTAATATCTTGTTCCGCACTTAAACTATGGATAAATATACTAAGATAAAATATATATATATATATATCCATCTCCAAATTCATTACTATTTATATAACGTCTAAAAAAATATACTAAAATTAAAAGTTTAATGCGAATTCAGTCCATTATCTGAACAACTTTCTCCAAGAAACGTGTCGAAATATTGAAAAATTTTTTTGCTTTTTATGCAAACTTGTATGGGACACCAAATTTATTTTTTAGTTTTTGTTATATGTGCCTTGGTAAAAGTTGTTCATTATCATGGGCTTAATTTGATTGACTCTCATCATTAAGACGAAGTGGTAGCAGAAGTGGCGCCCTCATTTGAAATAAATTGTCTAAAACTAAATATGGTGATAATTAAAAATTTGATTTGTATCAATGTCTAAAAAGACCTTTAAACTATTTTATGAATAACCTTTGAAGCTAAGCTCTGAACCTATTTTATGAATAACCATTGGTAGTTCGTCTAGTTTTAAAACTGTTTTTCGCCAAAAGTGGCCACTTTAAGTAATAATTTCAAAGGTTATTCATAAAATAATTTGAAGGTCTTTCTAGACATTGATACAAATAATTTTTTTAATTATCACCATATTTAGTTTTAAACAATTTATTTCAAATGAGGGCGCCACTTTAGCTACCACTTCGTCTTAAGCTGCAAGGCTTTGGGATATTAACGCGTGGGCTTTCCCTTATAGAATAAAAATATATGCTAGTGAAATATTGTAATTTAACTGATTTATTGTAAAAATATCCTCCAATTCCTTCCCCTGTAGAAGAGTGCCCAGAAGGCTCGCAGCATTGCCACTTAGCTGGCAATATCTGGACCATATAATGACGCAAACGAACGAGATCTACGCGTATATAGATAATAGGGGTCGACAAAAGTCCGGCCCAAAGTCATAAAAACATTGATAAAGCAGAAATGGTGCTGACGCAGCTATAAGATCATTCCGGGTCAGAATCCAGTACGTTTCCTATGCCACACGCGTTTTATCTATAGTTGACTCGAGTCGAGAAGTCGCTTTCTTGCAATTATCGAGATAAGGCATGTCTTGATGTGATCCTAGACTATCGATACATGTGACGATTGTGGGGTTATCGGTGTGCTTAGTATGCTTAAATCTAAATTGGTTAAAGACTTAGGTAACTAAACAAGTAATAAATAAAATGTGATTATTTAACACAAAACACAAAATCCGAAGTAAAGACAGAAGTGGATTTAGACGCTTAAGATTTTGAAACATACTCGTAATCTTTTTTGGCGACGTTACGGCGTTACTAATGAAAAACATTTTTTTTCGGAATTTCGACATTTTGTTTACAGTTGCGGACTGCACTAATGGTAAAAAAAAGTATTCTGATTTTGAAACTATTTATTTGTGTCTATGGCATCGTAACGTCGTAGCAATCGTAATTCTCGCAGCGTAGCACATTCGTAGCTCCCTCCCGATAATGACAGGTTTTATTGTTTCAATATTATTCTACTCGCTACTAGCTTGGTTCTGTATTTATCGTAAACTTAGTATGGCTAATAATATGTTCTTGTAATATGTAAGCAAGTTAATATTAAGTTGTACATACAATGTTTACTTGTCTACTTTTACCTTACTCTAAACATGTAACAGTACATACTTACCATGGAAAATTATTTTATTCTGTGAATAGCTCTTAAAAAATAAACTTGTTACCACTCGTATTATTGTATTTTCTTCATACCTTTGTCAAGTATTCATCTGATAGCCTACTTTATCCTACGTGCTGCAGTTATCACAAAAAATACGGTCAAGAACAAACAAAAAATTCTAAGAGTTGGAGTTCTATGAAACTTTGTCGAAAATATCTCGCTAATCTCTCAGCTCAATATATTTGAATTAGATTTTAATTTTATATCGATTTACTCTAATAATTTTGAACATCGACAACTTATCGAGGTTTTGTAAAGTGAAAATACTTGTAATGTAAATACGAACAATATAATTAAATTAAAACAAAATACGATTTTAATTAATTAAAACAATCCCAACCCGCCCCTTGACAAATTCTGCTGCAAAGGTGCCCAATATACTAGCCGCGTTACTGCGCTGAATGGCAATGGCCAATCTTTGCATCAGAAAAGAGCTAGAGCGGGTGTCACCATGAAATTAGTAATTAGCTAATATTTTTTTTTTATATTTGCTGAAACTTCCTTTTTATAATATGATTATGTGGAAACTTCTAAGAATCCGAATTCCGGAAGACATACAACGAAAGTTTTTTTAAAGAAATTTAAATCGTTCCAAAAGACCACTGTAATGTAAGATAATTACGTAAGCGCTAAAAAGCTCGCGATTGTAAAAAGCCAGGGAAACCCTTTCGTGGAAGCCTCTATTATACAACGCATGCGCTGCAAATCTCAACCATATGCGATAATTTCCTGCGATGCAAGCTTTACTCGATTCAGTTGCCGCTCTACCGGCCAGTTACAACGTGTTAATCAGGAAAATAGGCCGCCTATCTGGCAGCCTTTGCCTGACGCGATTGCGAAAAAAGTTTTCGAAAATAGAAAGTAGTCTGTGATTAGTTCTATTTTTAAAAGAAAAATATTTTCGCGCGGATTTACCGGAATTCATTTTTGAATTTTCCCCGGCCTTGGTGAGGGGAAAGTCAAGTTGCTAATTTTACATAATATTTTAAGGTAAGTTTTTATTCATAAAAGTTCTCCGAATTTTCTTAATTCCTAACTAATTAAAAACATATTACTTACCACTACCTCATCCGCATAGGTAGTGTCTATAAAGGAAAATGAAATCTCTGTTTTGTAGTAATTTTAATAACTTTATAGATTATAGATACCATATATAAATTAGACACATAAACCATACCATACTATGCATACTATGTATACATTATTATAGATACCATATGCTACACATTCCGTCAAAGTTCTGTACTTAGTAGATAGTTTTTGGTGATTAGATAAAACTTGAATATCAATAATCTGCACAAGAACTTGATCTTTTGAAGATTGTGTCAAAAAAACTTATGTCTTCTCTTGTCTCATAATTGTAGATATTATTTTCATTTAGTTTAAGCAGTGATACGAGTGCCTTCAGATTTTTATATTAACTTTTTATTGCTAAATCTCCGTTCTTTAATATTTCGACTTTAGTTGATTTCAGCTCATGTAAGTAATATTTAAAAATTGAAAATTTTAGTTTGAATGTTGCTAATAAAACATTTTTTTCTTCAAATGTTTACATGAAAGGTTTCCTTGAAGTTTAAAAAAAAATATTTTTTGTTTTCGAGAGACTCACAATGATGGTTATTTACTAGATACTGATTTATTGTTAGTGTTTCATTATGAATTTTTATTTTATTTTACTTTATTAGAAACACAAACAAAATACAATCATATCAGGACCAAGGTATCTAATTTCTACATATCTGTTCTAGACTGTACTCCAAAACTGTGTTTACAGCATGTTTATACAGAGTTGTTTTTTTAAATGTACCTACTTTATAAAAACATTGAATTAACTAACTAATTAATAAGTGCATTGAATACTACATAAACATTAAGAGATAATTAGGATATACATAAATAAATCTAACAAATAATATGTATTACAAATTGAATTGTATGATTTGTAGGAAGAATGTTACTTTTATATTAAAGAATAATTATTTCCATGATATCATCATCGCACTTCATGATCTGTTTTACAAACGTAGGTTATAAGCACTCACTATTAATTATACAAATATTGAAACAACTAAGTAAACGATGTTTTTATTATATGAATATGAAAGATAGTTCCCAGCAAACATTTTTACATATTTACGAGGTTCGATGTTTTTCATTTTTAAACCAACTTTTAAAAAGAAGGAGGTTATCAATGCGACTGCATGTATTTTTTTGCATGTTACGCGATAACTTTACCAATTATAGATCGATTTTTTAAAATAATTATTTTAAGGCTCTAGATACTAGTCCTATAAAGCCTATCTTTATTGTATCATTTCTTTATTTCTAACCCTAACCCTTACTAAACAATCAAAGGTTTCTAGGCTTTAAAGGAGTTTCTGGCGACAAATCTATACGACTCCACTGGTTTTCATAGTCGATTGAGTGCCAGATGGCGCCTAAAGACGCCCACCACAGTCCGCTAATAAATATCACTACAGCCGCACTATGAGTGTCCACTTTAACCAATGCACATATTGTCCATGAGCATGAGCATTTATAACACTAAACTACACCGATTTTATATTATAAATTTCCACTAGAATCAATTTGCAAAACAATTTATAGCAAACGTTAACTGAACCCCATTGACTTCCCGCCAAAAACTCTTAATGGACCGATCCTTACGATTTTTGTTTTAAAACTTGGTAATTATTACCATAAAGTTAAAAATAGGTACAATAATTTTATTAAAAATTACTTTAATGATAAATTGAATGATTTTTTTTCCATGAATTAATAATCACATATACTTTATTAATAAAAGATAGTTAGCGTGGAATTGGTACCTAGATATTTATTACAATAAAGTTAAAAGTAGGTACAATGGTATTATTGAAATTACTGATTAAACAAAATATGCAAGTGTAGATAATAACCTACACAGTACAGATATGATAAGAACTTTGGAGATATATGGAAGGAACTTCTTAAAAAAAAATTAAGTATGTTGTTTTAGTTTTTTGCTTAAAAAATAATTATAGTATCTACTGTAAAAATTTAAATAATGGTATTGTTTGATAGTGATAGCGTTTACTGGTACAGCATAATTATAATTGACACTAAAATATGTATTCATAATGAAATCAATCAGAAATAACTAACCTAAAACCATTCTGTAAAATAAATAATATTGAAAACAAAATAATCTTATTCGTGCAGCATTTCAGATAATTTGATTGATGAGTATAGAAGACGGACTCTTAATTAACCTATACTGTCCTACTGCTTATAATAATAAGATAAAATTAATAAAATTTATAGAGACATGGATGCTTATAGTATAATGACAAATTTATAATAAACGATACATAATATACATTACATTATCAAACAATAATAAAACCATAGCAATGAATATAAAACTAGAGTAGATATATAACTAAATACGTGTCATATGGAAAAAGTTAAGGAAAATATAATATTAATCTATATTTTAATAAGCTTGCTATGAAATCAGACTTATTCGTAATATTAATGAAAATACTCGTAATCTAAACGCATTTCAAACCTCACGCAACATTTAGCCGAAAAGCCTACTGACCTGTTAGATACGATTTAGTAACTTCTTAATGAGCTTAATAATATTATGTACCATTTTCAAATAATAGGTATTTATGCAATATCTTTATTAAATGTAAATGACTTAACTTTTTTTTAAAATTACTTAAACGTTTTTTTTTAATGACGTACTCGGGTGATGCTTTTTATATATCCAAGGTACTTACACTAGGTTTTTTATAACATATAGCTTTTTCTTTTTAAATGAAGATGATAAATAGGTACACGTAAGTACACATTACTTTAATTTATTTTGTTAATATATTTAATAACTCGCTGCCCGTCCCAGATTCTTTTCATTGCTAAGTATTGCACTATAAATCGTCTTCTTGAATCACTATCTATTGAAGAAAACGTATATAAAAGTATGTACATACCTATATTCAAAGGGGCAGACCGCTTGAAGAACTTCTTTGTTTTTTTATTTTACGTATTTATGTAAGAACTCGCCTTATTGCCAAAAATAATGGTGGTGTTGTCAAGATTTCTGTCACCGATTATTTAGTAATCGTTTTGTGCGTCATTGTTAATGATCAGGGAATAAAATAATACCATGGTTTTGCTATCCTTTTCAGTTAAATACCTATTTTTTTCTCATAAATTTAAATAATATCTTCGATGACACTTTGGTCACGTATAGATACATAACAAGTATATTTACAGTGGTACCAAAACTACTTAATATTTATATAAGATATCTCATTTATTTAATTTTAACCTTAGTTATTAACTTTTCGTCATCAATTCAAATATTGTAATCTCCATTTCTATCTTAAGAATATATTCAAGATACAGCTATAATATTTTTCACAATACGCTTGGGTACAAGCGGGACGTGATATTAACCTTATTTAAATAAATTATCAAATTCTCAACTATCAGTCTGTCGTTTATCTGATAAAACATTCTTAATAATCAAGTTAGTAAAAGCCGCCAGTATCCTTAATCCAATTATTGTTATTGCTGAAACTTAAATGTTATAATTTTAATAACATCATAAAGTTACAGTATAGTGAGGTAGGTAGGTAACCTTGTTTTTCTACACTATCTTTGTATTTAAATTATTATACAACTAGACTTAATGTTGTGTCAGAAGATAGATTTAAGCGTCATATATATAAGTGGTAGAGACCGCAACTAGAATTTAAGTTGTTACCATTTTTAGAGTTCCGTACTCAGAGCGTAAAAACGGGTCCCTATTACTAAGACTTCACTGTCCGTCTGTCACCAGGCTGTATCTCATGAACCGTGATAGCTAGACAGTTGAAATTTTTACAGAAGATGTATTTCTATTGCCGCTATATCAACAAATACTAAAAACAGAATAAAATAAATATTTAAGGGGGCTCCTATACAACAAACGGGATTTTTTATAGTTAATAGTACGGAATCCATCGTGCGCGAATCCGACTCGCACTTAGCCGTTATTTTATAATGTAAATATAAAAGAAGTATAACAATTTATTATTAGATACTATTTCAGCAGATAAGCATAAGTAGACTAAATTCTAAAGTTTATTAGTATATTCTTGACGAACTCCATGGCGGAATGGTCAACACGCTAGTCCGCCAATTCGGAGGTTCTGGGTTCGATCCCCAGCCAGGGCAAGTTAAAAATAGCCTCTCCAAATTGTCCTGGGTCTTGGGTGTTTATCATAAAATATAGTATCGTTGGGTAAGTATCCCATAACACAAGCTTAAGCTTACTTTGGGGCTAGCTCAATCTGTGTGATTTGTCCCTATTTTTTTATTTATTTTATTCTTGTATGTTTTAAAAATTATTATGATTAAATACACATATAAAAAAAAACAAAATACGTACTTATATGATTTGCATTTTCATTTTATAAATGAAAATTTCCATGTCATGAGTGGATAACGACATACTTAATCGTAGGATTCATTATAAAGGAATGCAAAGAAGTCGTCGTTTACCAACAATGTGTGCAAAAACCGGAACATAGACGGTTGGAGACTGGACGGACACTATAACGCCTTTTATATATACACTAACTTTTGCCCGCGGCTTCGCTCGCGTAGGGGTGTAATTTATCAAAATCCTTTCTTAGGGGATGCCTACGTCATAGTAGCTTTATGCATGCAAAGTTTCAGCCCGATCGGTTTAAAATTGACAAAGTTTCATACAAACTTTCATCCCCTATTTTATCCCCTTGGGGGTAGAATTGATCAAAATCCTTTCTTAACGGATGCCTACGTCATAACATCTAGCTGCATGCCAAATTTCACCCCGATCCGTCCAGTGGTTTGGGCTGTGCGTTGATAGATCACTATGTCAGTCAGTCAGTCACCTTTGAGTTATATATATTTAGATTTTACATAGAATATGCACTAACGGATAGTCCTCCATAGCTGCTGAACTAATGCTAGTGAGGGATTTACTTGGTTTGGGTATGTCTGGGCTATATGGATGGGATGTTAGTGGACCGGATAACTGGGTTATGGAGTGAGATACGGACATCTACCTAAAAATCTCTCACAAACATTTTAGGCTGGTAGATGGTGATTTGCTGCCCGTTGGCTACATAACTAGCTACGAAGATGCGGCCAGGGCAGATTATTATCATTATTATGTTGGTACGCTTTTCAGCCACGGGTTCATGGGGACCCGTTCCTTTGAGGCGTTCATGGGGCCAAAGCCAACATGAAGAGGGCTTTTAGTACCTTTTTATCTAAAAAGTGAGATGGCTGTATCTAAGGAGGTCTATTCCTTAATTTACCATTGAGATGCACTAAAGAACAGTCCTCCATAACTGCCGATCGATTGCCAGGGAGGGATTTACTTGGTTTGGGCTATGTGGATGGGATGTTAGTGTACCGGATAATTGGGTTATGGAGTGAGATCCGGACATCTATAATTTGTTTGTAAGCTTTTCAGCCACGGGTTCATGGGGACCCTGTCCTTTGAGACTTTCATGGGGCCAAAGCCAACATAAAGAGGCTTTTATTATTATTGTTGTTATTATTTCACATTGTATTTTACTTTTTAAATAGATAAATTATTCTATCTTAAATACCTTCTGTTTGGTATTCCGTGCACGGCAAAAAGTAGATAAGGTAAACCCAAGTTAAAGGCTTTTAGCGGCCTAGATGGGTTTCCTCATAAAAAATCTTTATCACCATCACACCACGTGTAAAGATTTCCGGAAACATCCAGGCGGAAACGGATACGCAGGGGGAGGTCGACAACTCGATCACACATGTACCTAAAGTATAAGTACGCGTTTTAATCACATGTAGATAAGCTACATGCATATATAAAGTATATTTTATGTCATGTTTATTGACACTTAGGTGGATTAACTTTCCTGTTCATCTACCTACGATAAACTGGTGGAGTATTTTTATATTTAGCCCGTGGGAAAAAAAAAAATGCCGCTCCTTATTTTGTTTATTATTTATTTCTTTCTTTCTTATAACATAATTGCTCAATAAAATTATACAAATAGCAGACTTAACGCCATATGCCGTTCTCTGCCAGTCAACCATTGGACCAAGAAAAAAATAATTTGGGTGGCGTGACAGTGCATAAACATATACAATAAGTAACAAAAACCCTGTCCGATCCTTGTAGGAGCAACTCAGACCGTCAATATGAACAACTTTTCCTATGGGACCAATGCTTGAAACTCGAAAAATATCGTCATTTTCATACAAATTGCCGGGCCGGGCGAACACTTTTGTATGAACAATTGAACATGTCGATGTTTTTACATATTGCATATGTATATTTGATCGCTCAACACAGTTTCGTATCATGGTCTCGGGTGTCTCTTAAGCAGCCAAATAAACAAATTCATACAAAATGTATGCAGCTGCATGGATTTTGCCTAGATTAAAATATATAACTAAATAAAATGTATTAAAAAACAAAAACAATCAAGTAACCAGTCTTTAGCCAGAAGTATGAAACTTCATGTGTTTTTGACTGTACTCACAATCATCCTCTAGTTATATTAACACGCTTCTTTCAGAAAATACGAATTTTGTTTTTATTATTACATTCTTATAATTTTCAAATTACTTATTTTCAAAAATGACTCTAACAAGTTAAGGTCATGGCCAGAAGCCTTATAAAAGCTTGGGAATCAGACACAGAAAGAAAACAATTTACAAACTGAAAGAAACGGAGGATAGATTTTGAAGGCTGACTTATTCGACCCGCGCTTAGATTTTACTATTCTAGACTATTCCCTAGTGTGGCAGGCATTTTGCCACCCCTCATGTTCCGCCGCTCCGGGCTATGACACTCTTGACTTGAAGCCCCTTGGCCATTAGGAAAATACGCGAAAGCGATAAAAGTAATTGTTTTGCAGGGTTTATTACTCGCAGACGATAAACATGAAATATGCAGTTGATGTTTGACTATGAACTTGCGTCGAGGAAGTATTTAGATATAGGTATTGTATAACGGTAACTTTCCATCACACAATAGGGACTATGCATGAAAAAAAATATGTGTTATCTAACCAGTTAATTCATAAATAAAGTACGAACAGTGAAAACAGTATAAAAATTGGTTAAAAAACGAACAAGATATAACGATTTTACGACAATATGTCTATCTCACTCGCAAATACGCTATTTTCTATGGCAAATGTAGAAGTGGTATGGAATTTGACGTCACTAGCCCATATCAGACTTCTCTTTCTAATTGAAACTTTAAAGTATCACATCTTCGTCGCTGATTAAGATATTTTATAAATTCTTTTATATTTGTTTACTGTGGTTAATAAGGATTTTATTAAGCTAATAAAAAAATACGTGCATATTCTCTATTCATAAACATACATGGGCGTAGCCACGGTGGGGCACGGTGGGGCGCTTGCCCCACCCTGGCTCAGACCTTTAAGTTACCGAACCAAACCTAAAAAATAAAATCTAGGTACTTACTACAATACTTAATATTCGTAAGAAAGTTCACACTCGACATTTTATATGTAAAAAATAACGGTGTAAGCGGCGGACCGTGTAGTTTGCTAGTTACATATTATTTCAGATTGCTGCCCCACCCTGAGCCCATGGCTGGCTACGCTTATGTAAACATACATACATACTATCAAGTCTTTAACCCTAATAGGGCAGAAAGAGTATTTTGGGTCCTGCAGCTCTAAGCAGACAAGGGCTACAAGCTACAAGGACAAAGGCTACTTTAAACTTGACGATGGGCGAGAAGACGATATATCGTCGTTATAACCCTTCACATATCGATAAAAATGAAACAATAGGTAGTGATGGGGCGCACGCATATGCTCGTTTCCAGGTTGACAGGTGAAGGGATAAGGAATAGTGTGCTGCATCGTCTGTGGCCGCAATGTGGCGTCTAATAGAAAACCTTTTTAGGGTTCCGTACCCAAAGGGTATCAGTGTAACATTTGTCGAACAATATTGATCTCAAGCAATAGTAGTACCGATCAAATGTTTGACAATTTGACGGTCTCCGTGGCGTAGTGGTCACCATGCTAGTCCGCCTCCCAGAGGTCCCGGGGTCGATCCCCGGTCAGGGCAAGTTGGAAAATGGGCTTTTTCAAAGTGTCATAAGTCTTGGATGTTTGTCTATATATTTGTTATAAAATATAGTATCGTTGAGTTAGTATCCCATAACACAAGTCTCGAACTTACTTTGGGGCTAGCTCAATCAGTATAATTTGTCCCTATATATTTATTTATTTATAAATGTTATGTCGGTCATAGGTCTGCGGGGCAACGGGTTATCGGTACTTTCGTAAAAACGGGACCCTATTACTAAGATTCCTCTGACAGTCACCAGGCTGCATCTCATCTCATGAACCGCGTGATAGCTAGACAGTTCGTGCGCGATTTCGACTCACACTTGACTTTTTTATAGTACACAGATTTTTCATTCGTTATCAGGTCGAGGTCACCACCGGCCACTCGCCCATTATTCGTATTTTCACCCATCCCCTCGATCGGCTTGTGCGATCTGCGCGCGAAGAGGCTATCTCTTTATTCTAAGATTTTTCGTTTTTCCTAGACCAGTATGGTAAGAATCTGCACGCTTTCTCCGACAGTCGTTTCTCCTTTTTCACTGATCACCAACATAACGTTTCGTTTCTGAGAGATTCATATTTCATTTATTCATTTTTTACATGCACACTGCAACATTAATAAAATAACACGATTTGTCTTATTTTAATTAGTTTCATGTACATATATATCCTGCTAGGGTTTTGCAACATCCCTTACTTTAAAAGAGCAATTTTTGTATATACAACGTGAAAGGAACATATCCGAAACTAATCAAACTACGGGATATACTAGATCACTATACTATAATGAAATTAAAATAACAATCAAGAAATAATAAAAAAATCGGTATTTTCATTCAAAAGTGTGCAGCCGCCCGGACAATTTTTGGTGGAAAGTCGCTTTTTTTAGTTATTTCACTGTTTTTTTTTCTGTTTCATTATACTAAAGTGATCTAGTGCTCGTGTTTCGATTTATTACGGGTATTTCCCTTCCACGTTGTATATTTATTTTTATTAATTTAATAATCAACCGACTTCAAAAAAAGGAGTAGGTTATCAATTCGTCGCGATCCTTTATTATTTTTTTATGTATGTTCACTGATTACTCGAAGACGCATAGACCGATTTGGAAAATTATTTTTTTGTTTGAATGGGTATACTGTCCAGTTGGTTCCATAGTAATTTTATTAAAATCGGTTGTGTATTTTGAGGGCGAAGTCGGTTTTTAGTTTTGAAAAATTATTTCACTTAAAATCTTAAGATTATAGTACAACTTATTAATGTCTATCTAATGTAGGCATTGTCTAACAGTTTACCTTTGGGACGTAGCAGAAAAAAATGGTAGATGGGATGGGGATGGAATGCAAATTTAATTAAATAATTATATCTAAAGGAAAATAAAAAGGAAGGTTAAGGAGAAAGATTTCGGAAACGCTTCCAACGATGTTGATGAAACTCGGTATTTAGGGTATGACGAGGCTGAAACAATAATTTTCACAAAAAGTAACCGCCCAGCAAGAAAAATATTATTCGCCGTCAGAACGTAAACTTTTCGCCGACAGAATTGTTAATGTAATGGACTTGTATTTGATTAATGGAGTGCTTAGTATAACCCGGCAGATATGCAAGTACTCGCCTACATTTTACGACTCATTGTTTCCGAGCGCCTTAATAAGTAATCATTGTCTCTTTGTATTCTCAATATTACGATTACGAAACAGTAAGAAAAATCGCGGAAAGACGAAGTGGTTTATTGTTTTAAATTGGTAAATTAACAATAAAGTTGTGACCGATGCAATTAGCTCGGTGGCCCGGCGGGAGTGCGCATTACTAGCACTTTCGCAAGTTAAGCGACGCCGGTGGTGGTCCGCCCTTGGATGGGTGACCACAAGTGGCACAAAAATTTCTCGAGCTCCTCCGTGCTTCGGAAGGCACGTATAAGCCGTTGGTTCCGGCTGACATCATTGTATGGCTGTCGTCAAGCTATGTTAGATGCTTTTAGGCAGCCTGAAAAATCTGACACCAGTGTTAGCCACTTACACACACACGAAAAAAAAAAGCGCAGGGAAGTAACTAATATTAGTGCATTATGGTTTCTTTTCCATTTATACAATGCCAATTTTAATTTATATCTACCCAACTAACGCAAATTTGCTGCATAAAGGCTTTAGAGCCAATCCGATTATCTCCTTAGGTGATAACGCCCAAGCTCTAGAGCATGTTCTTAAGCAGCCACTCTAGCTCTTACTTACAACAAATTTCTATGGAAAACAACATAGGTATGGAAAAGGAAAAGCGGAAGTTATTCATGCATTTGAAAATGTTCAAATGCAAATGTCAGCCCGCATTTTTAGATAAGTATACCTTATTCATTTCCAGGTATTTTTATTTAGGAACTTTTATAATAATATAACTTATTCACAGAAAGTAAATATATTAGGTACGGTACGCCATTTAAATTATATTATGTACGGTACGCCTCAGAGATGGAGTCCCAATTTCTTATACTAATTGTATGAAAAATTGAGACTCCATTTTTGAGGCCTACCGTACAAATAAAGAACTGTCTTTGCGTTTTCTATTCAGGCCATCCATAAATGATGTACGAGGATATAAGTTCTCGTATGATTACCTCGAATTCGTCGTCATTTTTAGAATAACTACCTAGTTTTACTTTACTTTGACGACCTCCGTGGCGTAGTGGTCACCATGCTAGTCCGCCACCCAGAGGTTCCGGGTTCGATTCCCGGTCAGGGCAAGTTTGAAAATGGCCTTTCTCAAATTGTCCTGGGTCTTGGGTGTTTATCTATATATGTATTTGTTATAAAATATCGTATCGTTGAGTTAGTACCCCATAACACAACTCTCCAACTTACTTTGGGGCTAGCTCGATCAGTGTAATTTGTCCCTATATATGTATTTATTTATTATTTATTTAGTTTATTATGTTACACTGGCAAAGCAAAGAAAAAAAATTGAATGTTCATTTAACATAATAACACCTAACAAAATAAACTTATCTATTTTAAAGGGTGAATTAAGTCGAGGAAGGAATATGTATTGCAATATGTGAACATATTTTTTTTTTTTTGCTTTTCCTGTAAGTATATAACTCGAATCACTTGATCGGTCAAGTTGTAGGGAAGGTCAAACAATATTTTTCATACCTACTTCGATACGTTTCTTGGGGAAAGTTGTTCAGTACTAAGAACTGAACTCACCCTAAAAGTTATTTCAGTATACTTTGTTAGAACCTACTTTGTGAGAACTATTTACTTGGTTACTTTCTCTCCTGTGCAGATCGTAGAATAAGATCAAGAAATAACAATTTTTCTTTTTCAAAAACACCTTACGCTATTCGTAGTTGACTGTTTTTTTATAATAAGAAAATCGGTAACACCTGTGGAGGTGAAATGTTACATGTATATTATGTACCTATATGTTCCATCTCTACTTAGTAGTATTCATGCGCAACATGAAGCTTAGCCTTGAGCAAAGTAATAAAGTATTGATTTGGGAAGTTCGAGGGAAGTGCAGAGCCAACTTGCATATGGAGTTTATGCTCCGAAAGGTCAGGTCAGGTCATGGTAAAGAAAATGCACTTTTTAGAAATATTTTACAGCTTAGGTAGAGATAGCAGGCAAGAAACAAGTTGTAAGTGTTTTGCCTGTAGCATATACCTATAATATACTTATTGAAGTAATAAATGATTTGTTTGGATAACGTTTACTTTAGACCATACAAGTCGTCCATTGTTTCAATTTAATAGGTATGTAGACTGCGTAAAAAATATATTATTTTATTTAGTCCGTTATATTATTATTTTATTTGAAAAGCTGAAACAGTTTTCTCCGACAGCCAGCCCTTTATGCCAAAGAAGCCGCTAGATCAAGAGTAGAGCTATGGGGCCATAAATTTCCAGATTCACCATCTGATCTTCCGCCTGCTGAAAAACTTCCACCGGGTGCCGATCTCCCCTAGTCAGTCTGGAAGTCGTTAAATAGACTCCGGACTGGCGTTAGGTGGCGTTTGTCCAAAAAGATAAAAGAAAAATTGAGTCCATCAGCTAGATTATTCAGGAATAAAGGACCCATATTATTTTGTTTAGCAAAGTAATAAAAATGGCCAAGTGCGCGTCGGACTCGCCCATGAAGGGTTCCGTAGCAGCAAGTAACATAATATAAAAGTTCTTGTAGTTCGTTGTAACTTTGATCGATGTTTTAATAAACGTAATAAAAAAAAAACTACTTACTAGATCTCGTTCAAACCAATTTTCGGTGGAAGTTTGCATGGTAATATGTACATTATATATTTAGTTTTATCATTCTGTATTTTCGTCAATATTTGCTTATCAGAGTAAAGATAAAAGACGTATGTATACCATACTTTTTAATAATCTATCTATGGAGCAAAAAAAAATTGTTAAGTCCACATCCCTATTGTATGCAATAGACAAGAAGATTGCACTTTATAAGTGAAGCTTTATAAAATACTAATTTAGGCAAATAAGACTATACCTGACTGTTGTACCAGCATGGAAGAAAATATAAAATATTGCTGAGGCGGCGCCGGCGACAGAAGCCAATAAGAGGCGAAAGTATGCGGCTTTGGGAGACTCGAATATGTTTGCTCCTTTTGCCATGGCCAATGCCGGTTTTAGCACTACTAGCGCCCTGGGTGAAATTTTTACGGCACCCCCTACCTATCTGCAATTGAAACCTAGGCAAATAAAGGTAAAAAAAAAAAACAAAAATATAAGTACAAAAAACGGGCGGCCGTGGCGCCCCGTTATATCTGGCGCCCTGGGTGGTCGCCTAACCGCGCCCTACCCTAAGTGCCGCAACAGACGGGACGCAAGTTGCGTCGCGTAACAGCTAGGGATGGGAGTTGCATAAATACTCAATCAACCCATTTGAATATTTACTCAGTAGATTGAGTAAATACCTGATAAATATCCTAATTTATCCATTTGGTGAGTAGATTTATTTATATGAGTTGCAACTTAAATTTATATTCATATTCATTATTTCATGTTTTCATGACAACTTTGAAACTTAAAAACTTTCTAAAACCGCTTCTGCGTGGAGACTTTGGGGCCTTGGGGTGCGGAAGTCCGTCCGTGTCAGTTGTATAAAGAGATTTCCGTACGCGTAATCAACGCCTCAAGGGATCCGATGGCTGGTGCGCATTTTGGCCAAAGGCTGAGCTTGGCCATTCATCGCCGAAGTGCCGCCAGCCTATTGGGCACCCTACCCTGCGAGTGCAGAGATTTAGGATTTGATGTTATAGTATTTATATTTTGTTTAGTTTTTTTTTATTTATAGTTATATTTAGTTTCATCATACTTAGTTTATTTAAGATATTTAAGTTTATCAAAATAAAATATTAGTTCATTGTTTTCCTGGTCGTGTACCATAAACTAATAAATAAGACAGGAATGGAAATTTACCTACCTGCAAAGTAAATTATTTTATTTAAGTAGCTACTTACGTAAGTATTATTTTGCACCTCAATGCAAGTTAATGACGAGGAAAATATCAAACACACAATCATGTATTTGCTGACATTATGTGAGAGTCTTGTTCTATAGGTATGCTGCGATGGCGCATATGCAACTACTTACAACTTGCAATTACATGCAACTAAGTACCAATGTACATCTGTACAGCTACCAACAGTTACAGGGTGTCCACCTCGACTTACAATATTGTGCACCAAAATTTTTATTTGGCTCGTTATATACCTAGTTTATTAAAAATATGTTTTTTTCTCTTCTCTCTGATTAGGAAATAATGGCGAAGATATAGCGTTTTTAAATTTCGCGTGACGTCACGAATAGCTACATTTTTAACCAAAGGTGACTGACGTAAATCAGCCCCACTCGTTTCTTCGAAGCGGTGTATCTTTGTGAATTTTTACTTCTTTGCCAAACGATAGTTGACAGACTAAATAAAATAATAAAAGGGGACTTGACAATTTGATATGACCTTTAATTTCCCTTAACCACTGGGAAATGTTAAGATTTCAAATAAATTAACACTTTTAGCATTTAATTGGTACGCATAATGTAATAAATACCTAACACGTACCAAATCATTGTTTTTTATAAATATTTTCTTTTCTATAGGTATACTTTGGCCCATAGACCAAATCTTTTTTCTATATCTATGCATTGGCCTTTAGAAAAGTATTTTTTCTATTGACTGACTGACACGCCATTCAAAGAGGTGTCATTAGCTACTATTAAACTTATGTATATAGCTACCAACTTAAAGACTTACTTATTTTGATTGATGCCTTGTCAATATTGAATGCATTTACTATACAAAGATGTTTTGAGTGACGAGCATATGCAGATATATACGAAGTATATGGGCACATAGCTCTAAATAGGTACCATGCATTGCGCAGCTTCCAAGTCATTAAGTAGGTACCTAGCTACACATCTCTTACCTCATTTTTGAAGCATGCCTATGGTGGTCTTATTTGTCTTATGGCTACTACATATCCCATAGCCTACGTTTGAATTAGCTGGAAAGCCTTAGGTAATTTCCTGGGTCAAGAATAAATTATATGGTACTGTTGAGAAAATAAAATGTCACAAAATAATGTTACTTGCCATGATCATATTCATTTACAACATGATTTTAGATTTATTACGGCAGAATAACTGATAACTAATCAGAGCGCAATTTGACTCCAATTTACGACGTAATCACTCTATATTTCATACAAATCCTATAGAAATTGTTTGTTTTGACGTTTAGAACAACCGGCCAAGTGCAGGTAGGACTCACGTACGAAGGGTTTCATCCCATTATCTAAAAAATCACGAATATTGTATGGGAGCCCCCTTCAATGTTTATTTAATTCTATTTTTAGTATTTGTTGTTAAAGCGGCAAAAGAAATACATCATCTGTAAAAATTTCGACTGTCTAGCTATCACGGTATATGAGATACAGCCTGGTGAGAGACAAACAGATGGATGGACGGACAGTGGAGTCTTAGTAAGATAGTCCCGTTTTTACTATTTGGGTACGGAACCCTAAAAGTATCTGATTTAATTTGTTGGAAAGAAGAAAATTGGTAGGATTTAAATCTCGACCACCCCGTTCCAGTGAATTAAATGAAAGAGGATAAATGTACTTAATTTTGGAGGTAGTATGTTATAGGTACGAAATCTATTAATAATAAATAAATAAATAATAAATATATAGGGAAAAATAACACTGATTGAGTTGGCCCCAAAGTAAGTTCGAGACTTGTGTTATGGGATATTAACTCAACAATACTATATTTTATAACAAATACATATATAGATAAACATCCAAGACCCAGGACACTTTAAAAAGGCCATTTTTCCAACTTGTCCTGACCGGGGATCGAACCCGGGACCACTACGCCACGGAGGTGTATTAAATTCCAAATATTAACTATGGTCTATAGTTTGTTTCTATTAGACAAGGTTTCCCAATCTTCACAGCCCCCAGCTTAGTAGTAGTGTTATCGGCGTATCTGCTTTGGCATAATAAAATAATAAAAATATGTTATTGCAGAAAAAAACATCAAACTTGCTATCTTCAAATTTTGACAACCTTATCGCAAATATCTATGAAAGGACAAGATACCACATCTCGGAATTTCAGAATTTTTTCGAAGCCACTCGACATAGTGTGTGTCAAGATTGAATTTATCTGAATTCTGAAGTGCAGTGATGTTTGGATGGGGCGGTGGAAATACTCTGGCGGTCTTGAGCGTGCCCTTCGTAGGGCCAGGGGCTGTGTTTGCTGGCATCGTCACTAGGGATGTGTTTAGATGTGTTACGAGTATGGTTAGTTTTAGCAGACTTTAAAATGACCCCCCAAGTGCGAGTCGGACTCGCGTACTAAGGATTCCGTACCATTATCTATAAAAAATCATGTTTGTTGTGTGAGAGCCCACTTAAATATTTATTTTATTCTGTTTTTACTATTTGTTGTTATAGCGGTAACAGACACAGACATCATCTGTGAGAATGATGTCTGTGTCTGTCTAGCTATCACGGTTTATGAGATACAGTACAGCCTGGTGACTAACAGACGGTCGGACGGACGGAAGCATGGACAGCGGAGTCTTAGTAATAGGTGCCCGTTTGTACTCTATGGGTACGGATCCCTAGAAAATAGAGGAGGTTATCAATTCGTCGGAATCTTTTTTTATGCATGTTCACCGATTATTCGAAGACCTAAAGGCCACTTTTAGCATGATGGTGGGTGAGGTAGAAAATCAATAGAATCGATCGTTTATTTGTTTTGATTGTTTATTATTTTTACATAAAGTATGTTTTTCTTCATTTATCTATTCAAGTTTTATATTTTCTGCACATCACCCGGTTGGTTGACTGGTAGATAAGGCATTATAAGGCTTTAAGTCCGCAGTTCCTTGTGTATACAATGAAATAAATAAATATAGTAGGCGAGTTACCTAGAACTCTTCGCAATTGGGGGATTTTCGGGTGGCTGTGACCACAACCTTTTTTGAGGGCTAAATCTGGGGCCCTGTACTTATATACTAGGACGGCTGGCCGATACTACGCCCCTGGTAAGGGTACCAATTTGTTTGAAACTATTCTATACCCTTATCACTTTCCAACTTCGCCAGACGTAGTTCATATTAGTTTCATTTATCGTCAGCAGAGATTACTATGAAAAGTGAAACCGTCATACCAACCGAACGTTCGAAACTTCAAACACCAAACAAAACGTGTTTTCTTTCCTCGTCTTCCACAGCCGAGACATACGTACATATAGCGCTCCAAAACATTCTTTGTTATGGAAATAGCAGTATGTTTTGTGCGAATAAATGATACGTGGTCCGTGGTGAAACTAATGCCTATTCAATCTTTCGTTCCGAAATAGCGTTCAATGGTTCGCGATTTTGTATGGCTTCATTTCATTAATCATAAAAGCTAGAAATGGAGTTGCTATGTGAGTAGGCGCCTAAAATAGGTCTTAGTTTTTAGATACTCCATTAAATAGCTAACACGTAGTATACGACGTGTAACGAAAAGGGGGTATAAACCCGAAGGTAAACATACTAATCAATGTGAACAACTTTTACTATGGAACGATCCCTGAAATCGTAAAAAAAAATCTGCAGCTTCATACATTTTGGCACGGCGGGTATTTAAGACGAAGTGGTAGCTGAAGTGGCGCCCTCATTTGAAATAAATTGTTTAAAACTAAATATGGTGATAATTAAAAATTTGATTTGTATAAATGTCTAGAAAGACCTTTAAACTATTTTATGAATAGCCTTTGAAATTATTACTAATAGTCCGTCTAGTTTTAAAATTTTTTTTCGCCAAAAGTGGCCACTTTTAAAACAGTTTTAAAACAAGACGGACTACCAATATTACTTTCAAAGGTTATTCATAAAATAGTTTAAAGGTCTTTCTAGACATATAAACAAATCAAATTTTTAATTATCACCATATTTAGTTTTAAACAATTTATTTCAATTAAGGGCGCCACTTTAGCTACCACTTCGTCTTAATTTTGTTTGGAGGTGAAGATTTTTTTTACAATTTCAGGGATGGTACCATAGTAAAAGTTGTTCACATTGATTAGTATATTTACTCCCTTTCGCGTTGATACCTCCTTTCCGTTACACTTTGTATAAGATTAGATACGTACTTACGTACTGTACCTAAGTTAGTATAAGTATTTATAACCCCTGATGTTACAAAATATTTTTTTCGGCACACACATCCAATCCAGACATGGATTGGATGTGTGTGCCGATTCGATCGACGTCCGGCCGATTTTCTTGTCTTTTTGAAACGTACTTACCTACTTACCTACTTATCTTGATCGAGTACTCCAAGCATTCAAGAAATTTTTTATAGAGGGTCCAAATGAAGATATATTTTTACGTCTTTATCCCTGATAGGGCAGGAAGAACCCAGGGTCGTAAGAACCAAAGGTCATGCTTAGCGTAAGGCGATTCTCACACTGCTCTGTACCGCGCCGCGTAGCGCGGGGCCGCCATACAAAAATCACGCGCATATACGCGGTGTCGGTGTGTTGTATTATGCGTGGTTTCTATACAAGTTGAGGTACTTGGATACAGTCTGGCCCTGCGCTACGCAGTGGGGTGCGGAGCAGTGTGAGAATCGCCTTATGGTGGGCGTTAAGATGAAAAAAAGGAATTAAAACAATGATGGGTTGCTAACTGCATCTCACCCATTTTCTCGATCGGCTTTCACGATCTACGCGGTAAGAGAAGCAGTTGGTACATTCTAAGTTTTTTCCTTTCTCTCAGACCACCATGGAAAGAGGGATTTTATTTAAAATTGTATGTGACTCTTGAATAACTATGTACATGTAGGTATAACTTTTATCGTTCTTTCACCTTCAGTACTACTATATATTCTTTACTTTTACGACGTCGGTACCTACTTTATTACCTACCTACCTACATATCAAAAACGTTTTTATATCGTTATTCTTTGTTTGGTTAGTTTTTAGCACTTAAACATATGGAATTGTTGTGGCAAAAACACAAATCGCACTTTTGACACTGTTATTTATTTTCTCGTCATTTTTTGGGCGTTCGTTATAATCATACTATAGCACAAATCACAATAGCTCTAATAAAATACATAATTACATAATGCATTATTACATGTCACTTACCCGATGCGGTTATTAAGTTAACACGCGTAAATAATGTTGGCACTTGGTATGCAATAATCGCGAATACAATGAGTCGTTTTTAACTTGGCAGGCTTATTCTAATTGAGCAAAGTCAAGGACGGAACGCAATGCCAATGTCAAGTGCAAAGCAAATTACACAGTAGGTGCATACACCTATATTACACGTATATTACATTACGTGCATTTTAACCGACTTCCAAATTGGAGGAGGTTATCAATTCATCGTCACATATGGTAGTACAGTACATATTTAGTGTTGCCAATTGCCAATAGGTACTTTGTATTAGTATGTTAGGAACAAGGACGGATCCAGCTTTGGTGCCAGGGGGGGGGGGGGGTCACAGAGTCGTGATCAAGTCACAAGAAGTTATAATTTAATTTTTATAATCATAGATACAAGTAAAAAACAGGTATTTCATTAATGTATGTAAGTACTTACTGTACTTAAAAATACATATATTTAAATGACAAATGTGGTGGCGTTTTCGAATAATGCGTTTGCCATTACTATACAAAATATATTATTAAATTAATTAAATTTTGAAGGTACCTACCTAGAATCTATATTGTGACAAAAAAATATATGTTTAACAATTTTAATTAGTGGTTTAGTGGTCCACCTAGGTCCTGGTCCCAGCCCAGGGGGGGGTCATGACCCCCATGACCCCTCCCCTGGATCCGCCCTTGGTTGGGAATGGGTGTACCGAGTAGCAAGTTGGGCTAACTTGCCACTTGGCACACCCATTCTCAACACCAGATGGTGCCACCCCCAGACTAACTGAATCCTTCACAATCCACGAATACATTACACAATAGTAAATCAATGGAAGTAGCCCGAAACGGTGTCATGTGGGCCTTGAAAGGAACCTACGCTACGTGCCTAATAAATATAAGACATGAACATGAAGTAGCGATATACTGGCCGTTGCCTACCTCAGTCTGGAGTTCTGGACAAAGCAAGTAGTTTAGAGTTAAGCAATAAAGAAATTTGAAGTTTGAAGATTGAATGAATAATAGGTAATAGCTCCTACCGTTTTTTTGAAGCAAAGTTTCTTATCTGAGAATATACCAGTTAAAATTAAAATGATACCTTACATATGTATATAGCATTATAGTAATTATAGTAAACCTTAAAAACAACAAACACTAACGTCTTCATTCTTAATAAGGTAGACACAGCATTTTGCGTCTTGCGGCTCTAAGCAGACAGCGCTAGCCTAAGGTTCGCTTTATGTAGCGCGATGATAGGTGAGACGAGAACGCATCGTAGTCTAACTTTTATAGGAACGCACCCAATAAGTTCTTAGATTGACGTTGACATTGACAACTGACAGAACACAAATTTCAGCGAAGTGCGGCGAAGTCATGACTAAGAGTTTGATTTGCTGTTTATTTACATAGTTTATCTAAAACCAACTTTATTACGTAGCAAATAAGAGTCTGTTATCAATTTGACAAACGCTACGTCTTACGTCACCTTTAATTACATTCAAAGTTGTGCGCATTGTTTGAAAATACGACGCCGGCGAAGTTTTGCATTTATAATTCGACCAAGTTATTTGCCAGTCGTGTCCCGTGATTTTATCTCTTGAGATCGTGTGAATTAATTGTGAAGAGGCTGTTTGATATAACAATGAGATGTTCACTGTTTCGAACTCGGAGAGGCAATGTTTTAGACGATTCGGAGCATGAACCTTTACTTCCGTCTCCGGGCCCCAGCAATATCCAATATGAGGTAATTACTTTTTTATCCTGTGATAAAAAATAGGTCGAAGCGTTTTTATTGTGTTCGCATTGGACCGATAAACATGTTTTTCTTTGTAGAAGTTTGACAAGAACTTTAATGTTTTTGATTTTGGTCTGAAAGAAAACAAGTTAATTTGCCAGGCAAATTAAAAAAATCTTTCTAGCATACACCCCCAATAACTGCTGAACCCATTTTCATCAAACATAGCTGAGAACCACTGTGAGGAAACTGCTTCCATGTAACAGACCTGCAGCAGTCCATCTGCTCGACTACACTACAATGCCACACAGACTGACAGACGACATTGGTGTCAAATTTATAACATCCTCCTTTTTATGTCTGGGATTAGAAATCTAATATAGTTACCTAATCCAGCTGTTTGTACTCCTGTGCAGATTGTAGAATTCAATCAAGGGAATGAGCATTTAACTGTGGAGTGTATTTGCAATGGGCTCGCACTATTAACGAGCTACTACTTTTTCATATCACCACTATGATCTTGCTAAGCGTGATTTCTTTGGATCTTTCTGCCTCATAATAAATTAGATGTGATAGTATTGTGTGTGTGTGTGTGTCTTCGCAGCCTTAACATTGTGCGGTCTTAAGCTAGTCTGCAATCCTCATTCTGCGGTCGGACGTGGTTGTGGGGACGTCCGCATAATATTTTGACGATGCTTCAAGTATAGCTATCGAATCCTTGCGTTCTGATTGGTTGTCTGGTGAAGTATGAGCAAATTCTAGGGGGGGACCGTATAATCGGTATTTTTATTAAGGTTAATTAACACACGCCGAAAATTAGTTCCAGTGTGTCACCACCACGTGGCGCCACCAAATCTGAAATATGTATATTAGTACGAATGTGATAAAACGGGGACCTTTACAAAGGACCGCACTTTATGCTTTAAAATAGAATCCTTCTACGATGTGTTTAAGATTGAAGAATCATAGATGTTGAATATTAGTGAAACTGAAGCTATGAGTACAAAGTACGTAAAATACCGGTCGTACTATTCAGAAAGTCATGAACATGAGCGTCAAAACAAGCTACATTTTATACGGGACCTACACTAATTATTTTGTTAAAAAAAAAATTGGTCAAGTGCGAGTCGGACATTAAAGGTTATGTTCGTCTGTACAAAAAAGTGAAGAAAGCACGTTTCTTGTATGACGGCCGCCATTACATTTTAACTGCAACTTATTCTTAGTATTTTTTGTTATAGCGGCCACAATAATACATCATCGGTAAAAATATCAAGTGCCTAGCTATTATCAGGCCCGTGGTGTCACTTCCCGTTTAGGTATCGAAAATATAACTACATTATAACTATGCGCCCGGCGACCACTCGGGGGGATAAATTCAGTCATATGAATCGTTTGTACAGAGTTGCAAGGGGTGTCTAGGTATCTAAACGAAGAGATGCTGAGTTCTGACGTGAGCTAAATTTAAACCATAACGCTAACCAAATTGAGTAGATATTTCTACGAATTTCTTTTCTGAGTGAGACTTCTGTACGTGAGTATTAGTACTTATTCTGTGCTATTACGGAAAGACGGGCCGGACGGACAGGCGGACAGGCGGATAGGCGAACAAGCGGATAGGTGGATAGGCGGACAGGCAGACAGATAGGCTGGCAGACGGACAGGCGGGCAGACGGACAGGTGGGCAGGCGGGCAGACGGACAGGTGGGCAGGTGGGTAGGCGGACAGGCGGACAGGTGGGTAGGCGGACAGGCGGCAGACGGACTGGCTTGCAGGCGGACAGGCGGGCAGACGGACAGGTGGGCAGGTGGGTAGGCGGACAGGCGGATAGGCGGACAGGCAGGCAGACGGACAGGCAGGCAGACGGACAGGCAGGCAGACGGACAGGTGGACAGGCGGGCAGACAAGCAGGCGGACAGACGGACAGGCGGGCAGGAGGACAGAAGGACAGACGGACATCCGGGAGGGCGGACAGGCGGACAGATGAGCAGACGGACAGGCGGACAGGCGGGCAAGTGGACAGGCGGACAGGCGGACAGGCTTATCTTTTAGGTAAATTATGTATTAAATAAAACTCTAAATCTTCTTTTATGTTTTTATTATTATATTTAAATCGAAAAAAATAAGGGAAAATCGAATGTATTACCAAATTAAAATAACAAGCTATGCGCTAAGTTATTGCAGTGTATGTCTACCCTTAACATTAAAAACGATCCGTATCGCGTCCTTTCGCTTGTTTTTAATTACATTATAAACGTAATTTTTTATATCCGTCCAACTTCTTCTTTCCAAATCTGGTTCCTGACTAAGACATTCATCACATTCTTTTTTGTTGGGTACTTTCTTCCTTATCCAGTAAATTGCCATTTGTCTATTCATGGCGTCTTTTTCTTGATTAATCCAAGCCAGTCTTCTTATTGGTCTTTTCTTTCTTTGTACTTTTTTACTTTATTGATTAGCAGACTTATTTTTCTTTACTGGTTCATCATCATTTTCGGATTCTGGTTCACTAGAAGTTCTTTTATTTTGATTCTTGGTTTTATAGTTCATTTGCTTAATGAAACTCTTTTGTCCATCATTTTTCCTAACTATTTTTCCTTGTTTTTATTAGCTTCATCTATTCGATCTATATATTTAATCTTATCTCGTCTTTCCATTCTTTCTAATCCCTCAAGTTCCTCCGGCTCTTCATCCATATTTTCGTCTGTTCCGTATATGTCCATATCGTCAAAATTTTTAAGCTATTGCATAGTTTTTATCGCGAGCTTCTGTCGCGGCAACCGAATCAAGGAATTTCATAACGAAAATTATACCTAATACTCGTCTAACGTCGTTTCAGTTCGGAAGACTTCGGCACGGTGTTTGTGTGCGTGCGACTAGACGTATGCGTGTAGAGCGTTGGACATTATTCGAATTAAAATTTATCTAGATAATTATTTGAATAAAAATTAGTCGTGGAAAATTATTCACGAATAATTCATTCGCGGATAACTTTTTCGCGATTAATTTCGTCACGAATAAAATGTCATGATTTTATTCGTTATTCTAAATAACGATTTTTTTTAAACTTACCCTTCTTTTTTTAACTGATTTCGTCGGAAAGAGTAACATTTTGGAGTGTACGAGTGTTCTCTTTTCAACCAATTGCATCGAAAAAATTGGTCGCCATTTAGAATTTTTATTTCACTGGACCGATTGCCTTCTAAATCGATATCTGGACGGCCCTGTGGTCCCTCATATTGAATCTATGCTCAAAATGTAAAAAAAAAACTGACCGCCATTTTTAACTTTTTTGTTTCTGGACCGATTGCCTTCAAAATCGATATATGGTCTTTTATAATGAATCTATGCTCGAATTCGGAAAAGGTAGCCGCCATTTTGAACTTTTTTGTTTCTGGACCGATTGCCTTCGAAATCGTTATCTGGGGGTCCCTGTGGTCTCTTATTAAGAATCTATGCTCGAAATTGAAAAAAATGGCCAATTTTGCCCAACTCTGAGACTAACTGCTAACTGCTCATAATAAAAAAATCTGAATAACCTACATGTATTGAAAGATAATAAAAATATTTTAAATGATATTAATTTCTCATTTATTCAATTAAAAAAAAATCATTTCTTATCGGTCACTACGCTCAAAAAGTGTAACTTGAATTAATATCAAAGAAAAAAAATACTGCATAAATAAATAATTATATTGCATAAGTTGATAAAAATTGCTATGCAATAGCTTTACCGCGGCAGTCCCCGAGTGCCACACTTTTTTTTTTGTGCAAAGGTGTATCCATAGCAAGCAACAATTTACTAACTTTTGTAAGCTGTGATACACCATCCGGCAGTCTGTAGTTGTAAGCACAATAGCACAACGCACAATGACGTCCATTTCCACCAAAAGACAAACCCGCAATGGTAAGTAGGCGTAGGTAAGGTAGGTATGAGCTGACTAGTAGGTGAAGCGCATGCGCGGGAAACTTCAGTCAGAATTTAAATTTTAACGGATTTTAGCTAAAACATGTTTTGTCCCTTTTCCTCTTCTTAATATTTGACATTGAAAGAACGAGATAAAACATATTTTAACTAAAGCAGGTTTAGCAAACGTTTGTAATTTTTTATGAATTTGGGGGTAAGTATTTACATCAAAATGCGGTCGGCGTGTTACTTCGTACGTAGATAATTAAAGTGGGGACAGTGTGTAAATGTATTCGTATTTGATGTGAAATGCGGTCGGTGTGTCACGTATTTGCTCTAAAGAGCGGGCCGACTGCATAATAAATTAGGACCGCAGAAGCCGCAATTTTGTCAAGAATTTTAAGGAGGTCTATCTCTGTCTCATTCGCGTGTATAGAAATTTTAAACAAAAGTTCATGCCAGAAAGAGAAAACTCTATATCCGAAACTTTACACTCTGCTATGTCGACGGGAAAGGTAGGACCGCATAATCGGGAATTCTGTTAAAGTCCTCATTATATATGCTTTGGAAACAAGGGTGTTTTTATGTGTGTAAGTGGCCAACACTGGTGTCAAATTTTTCATGCTGCCTTCAAAGGCATAACTTGACGACTGCCATTCAATGATAACAGCTGGCACCATCAGCTTATATGTTCCAAATCATGGAGGAACTCCAGACTTTTTTATGCCACTTGTGGTCACCCATCCAAGTGCAGACCATGTGTTGCTTAACTTGCAAAAGCTTGTTAATAATGTGCACTCCCATCGGGTCACCAAGCTCCGCATGTAATAGTTTAAATAAATTTGAATATGTATGGAAATATCTTAAATTAAAATGTTTGTATTATATAATTTTTTTGGTTAGATGAATTTATTGTGAAGAAGCTAGCAAGGCCAGCTTGTGGCATCCACAAATTTCTTAAGTCACTTTCTACATCATCCACGAGAAGACTTCGATTGGTCTTATTTTACTCTGCCAGAAACCACACTGCTAAATAGCATGGAGCATCTATATTATATTTTCCTTTTTTCATTTTAATATAAATACTGAAAAATATTCTAAATTGGGCAATTAATACCAATGATTACTGTTACATATATATGCTGTTCACAGTGATAGTTGTTTTAGATCACATTTCCGAGTTATGATTGACTGCCCAAGTGGAAAGGTGCATGAATGAGATGTGGAAAGTAACTTACCTATCTAATTTGCCTCTTCATTTTATAACTGAAGGGAAATCTGTTGTTTAATTTTCTACCAATTCCCTATTACGGGGGCCGACAACTAATGGAGACGCCTTTACGACATTTTTAGCGACTTTGCGTAATTTGCGGGCATATTGGGTATTATATTATATATATACCCAATATGCGGGGAGATGATTCGACTTCAGGTAGTAGAAGGTTTTCTTCCATTTTGCCTGACTGCAGAAAAGTCAAACGGAAGGGTAGCAGTCTATGTATTATTTATGTACGTTTGTATGTATCTAGTACTTATCGTGGCATCCAAACTAAATTCCAATTTTCACGAATGAGTTATCAATCGATGCGTCATTATTGTCCGGTTGACATAGGAAATAAATTTGTACAACGAATGTTACATATAAAAAAAAGAGCCAAAAAAAATTTCTTTTTGTGTATATGACATTTTAGAAATGGCAACCTTAGTCGGGGTTTTGTTTTTTAAATATATATCTTGTTTAAAATATAACTAAATAGGCATATAGCTTGGATAAGACCCACTTAATAGTTACCAAATCACACCTTAACATCTTATTGTGGACAATAACTTAGCATACTAATCACATAGTTAAAATAAGAAATAGAATATTATTTTACTGTTCTCTCAACTTCTCAAATAGAAAATTTTCTCATAAAATAAAATAAATATAACAGTACCACTATTTTTTTTCTTGACTGTATGTACATGAATCAATTCGATCTATTGTACTTGAAATAAATGGCCATGGAATGTTAAAATAAAGGCCATGCTGGTTCCATTATGTTATAGTTTTTGCTATCTGACGGTGTTGAGTTACACATTTATATATTTTACATGCGCAATCGCACATTTTCTACTGAAATTAGCATTCACTCTGAATTAAATTTAATAATAAATAAATAAATATGTATATATGGACAATGACACTGATTGAGCTAGCCCTAAATTAAGCTATACATAAGTAAAAAATTGGTCAAGGATGACCTAAAATTTTTCCCTAAATCTATGCTTATACTTGTGTTATGTGATGGAAATAACGACACTATATTTTATGATAAATATGTATATAATAAACACTAAAGACCCAAGATCCAAGTATATTAAAGCTTTGGAGGTCATTCAACCAGACATAAAAATAACAATGGTTTTAAACTGAATACTCACTAAATTTGATATTAATAAGTATCATTAACCACCCCCCCCCCCCCCACTCCACTCTGATGCCACTTAATTTTTCAGCATTAATATACAATTGATAAAGATCTGTGTGTTATTTTATCTTTAATAAGATATCTGACTTAATTCCATAAAAGTTGGCAAAAAAGTTAATTTATAAACTACTATAAATTAACTTTTTTGCCAACTTTTATCTACTGACTAAGGTAATTAAAGTACCTACTAAGGTACCTACCTAAATTATCCTGAGTTGAGATAGGGGCCGCTGATACGATTCATACAAATATAATAGGTACCGCCTAGGGCAGCCAGAACTCCAAATCTGCCACTGACAACATTTAGTTTTGTAAAATGCAAGTTTATTTGCTAGGCAAATTTAATTTCAGAATTCAATATTCAGATTGGCATGATTGTTAACCGGGGGCGGTTAACAATCATGCCAATCTGAATATTGAATATCAAAAATATCTTTGAAGCTGTTTTAAGTTTATGTACAAGTGATAATATTATTTTTCTCTGAATTCCAGTCGGCAGACGGCAACGGTAGGATGGCAGAGGTGGGCGTGTCACAGACTGTACTGGTGGAGCCGCGCGAGGGGGGGCGCAAGCTGCCGCAGTATATCGCAGCTATCGCAGGTAATATATATCTCCCTCTTTCTCTCTTCGTCTTAAGCGCCTATTAGACTACACAATATTCAGACAGTCGCCTACTCAGTGTGGTGTAATAAGAGTTAGACTGTCTGAGTCTTAATAGTCTTACAGTCTTAATATTGAGTAGTGTAATAAGAGTTAAGCCGGGTCCGCTACCACCATTTTCTAACATAACATCGTAGTAATTTGAATGATCATAACGCCCATATGTTCCGTGGACCCGGCTTTAGACTCCGCTCGTCGCAGGGCTTCCAGATCGTTCCTTTTGGTACATTTTGCGATCATGTGTTCCCATCTTTTGTGCGTCCTTTAGTGAGTCAAAATTGTATTAAAAGTTGTTGCTTTTAATGCCAAAATATAATCAGCAAAGTAAAAAATACTTTTTGATTGGTATTCGTATGAAGGCTGATTTTCGAACCACTCTGTGCGGCGGCGTTATAATCTATTGGCAACCCTGCAGTCGACGCGCTGGGTGAAACTGACTAAGCATGTGATATTCAGTCTGGTGTAAATAGTGACGTGTCTAGTTAAACTTTAAGAAAGTCTTAATATCGCGCACTGAATCATGTGTGGTCTAATAGGCTCAGTGCGTTCCCGGTTCCATCCCTACCTGCGTTGCCTCGGAGCTCAGGGTTATGCGACACTTCTTTTCGTGTCGATTGGCTCAAATTACACTATATTTTGTCCCTCCAGTAGATTGCCACTCTTATGCCTTTCTCCGACGCCGAGTACATACAAGATCATTCCCATCAACCCACCAACGGTCGGCTATTCTTATACCTCCCTAGCGTCACAGTTGTATACCGGGTGAATTTTAAAACAGCAGAAACATTTTTGGAGCAAGTTTGTTTATTAAAAGTCTATTAATCCACAATTAACAATTGTTTACAATTGGCAGATTCTCCCAGTCAACCATAGGGAAGAACGGACAAATTGTTGCGACGTAAAAGATAAAACAATCAAATTACTACACAATAAACTTACAATTTAATATACATACAACGTGGAAGGGACATAACCGTCCGTACATACCCGTAAAAAAAAATTGGTTATCTTTACAAAAGTGTGCACCTGCCTGGGCAATTTGTATGGGAATGTCGATTTTTTTTCTGGTTTTTTGACTGACGCATTATTTCTACCTGCGCCGATAACCGCCATTTTGGATAACGCCGGGAATTTGTATAAAAATGCTTTGAAGTCCGCCATTTTTGTTCGACTTATTTGTGTCACATTGTACAAATTAGTTAGTAGGGCGCTTTATTGCGGATAAAATCGGAACTAAATTTAAAATGGCACCGCTTATAACACAGATTAAAAAAACAACCGGTGACGCCATCATTTTAGGCCCACTAACTTAGTTGCTGACCTATACAACAAATAAATAAAAATTGCAGTGACGTGCACAAATATTTTTGACAGGGTAGGCTTCTTACCTAAATTACGAGAACGGCTGCATTTTAAGCAAAATACATTTTTCGCTAGCATCCGATATTATCTTAGGGTGGCACAGAGTATACAAATTCTATGTGTCTGTATGAATACACTCTACTGATAAATAAAGACATGACAGCATTCTTCATGTCACGAAAAGGTGATGCAATACAAAGTTTAGTTTCTAAACGATACAAGTACAACGAAATACTATGTTCACTTTTACTAACATCAAGTTTTATCCCAACTCCAGCTACCCTCGGCGCGCTGGCCGCCGGTTCAGCCCTCGGCTGGTCATCACCCGTAGTCTTCAAGATAACGCAAGCCAACAGCACCGATTACGACTTCCCCGTGTCGACGTCCGAGGGCGCCTGGATCTCATCCCTCGTTAACCTCGGAGCCGCCGCCATCTGCTTCCCGATCGGCCTCATCATGGACGCTATAGGTAGAAAAAAGACCATGTTATGTCTCGTTCTACCCTTCACTTTAGGATGGCTGCTTATCACTTTCGCTTCAAACATCGCTATGCTCATGGTCGGAAGGTTCATAACAGGTATAGCAGGAGGAGCCTTCTGCGTCACAGCTCCGGCATACACTAGTGAAATCGCTCAAGACTCCATCCGTGGAACTCTTGGAAGCTACTTCCAACTTATGATAACCATCGGTATTCTGTTCGCTTACTCCGTAGGAGGATACACCCCAGTCTTCGTTTTTAACATCCTCTGTACTTGCATCCCGATTATCTTCGGTGTGGTTTTCTTTTTTATGCCTGAAAGCCCGAACTTCTTAGTCACGAAAGGCAAGAACGATGAAGCGAGAGAAGCGTTGATAAAGCTCCGTGGTACAAATTACGATATCGATGGAGAATTGAACGGTTTGAAACAACGCGCTGAAGACAATAGGAATAGCCAAGTGTCCTACTTGTCCGCGATCACTAACAAGATCGCATTGAAAGTCATTCTCATCTGCTACGCTCTGATGGTGTTCCAACAGCTGTCTGGTATCAACGCCGTCATTTTCAACACTTCTGCTATATTCGAATCGGCTGGTGCAGCAATTCCCAGCGCTGTAGCCACTATAATAATCGGTGTGATCCAAGTAGTTGCCACTTTCGCCTCAAGTTTGGTCATCGACAAACTCGGGAGAAGAATCCTTCTATTGCTCTCGACTTTGGTGATGTGTCTTTGCTCTACGGCTTTGGGCATCTTCTTCTTCCTGCAAGACGTTCACGGAAAAGAATCTGAAATCGTTGCTACGATATCATGGCTGCCGCTAGTCGCATTGTCTCTCTTCATTATCGCGTTTTCCATCGGTTTGGGTCCAATTCCCTGGATGATGGCAGGAGACCTATGCAAGATTGAAATTAAGGCTTTCGTCAGTTCAACGGCCGGCACCTTCAACTGGCTCCTCAGTTTTGCCGTCACGAGTACTTTCAATGCTTTGAACGACAGCATTGGTTCAGGACAAGTCTTCTGGCTATTCGCTAGCATCATGGTCGTAGGATTCATATTTGTATTCTTCATTATCCCAGAAACTAAAGGCAAGAGCGTCGAAGAAATCCAAGTTATGCTCGGCGCAGAACCACAACAAAGAAACAACACAGAGAACAGTAAAAAATAAATGAAATAACAGACTGAAGGAATACATTACAAAGTATTTTTATACTAAGACTTACATAACTTTGGTATCACGAACGCTCCAAGCAATAAACTCATTCCAAGTACCAAAGAATTAGCGGTTTATCACAATTTTATGTGACGAATTTGAGACGAGTCGTCGTGGACAATAGAGTTTTAATATATTTATTTTTTTGTTTTTACAGTTGCTTATTTTTATTTAAAAGTAGGTCCTGGTAGCTAGCTCATTTAAAGTAGATACATTTAAGGCAAGTGAGTAAGCTTTAGTCCAATGTGAATGGATGGTCGTAAATATTGTATATCATTATCTCTAACAACTTATGCATCGCGTCCCATATTGTTGCCGCTTTTGCGATGTTTTACGAAGGGACGGTTGTAATCGAATGGCAATCAATGTGTTATCACTTCAAAGAACCTCTATCAATGGAACATATTGTAGAAAGAACATAACTAGTACAGCAAAATGTACTCCGAGCGTTTTGCTCTCTATTTTGAGAAGGCAATATACCATACACATAATTCATATATACACAGCTTCGGTAACTAAACCGGGCACCAAATTTATATTTAGATCCCTGTTTACCTATATGCGAAAGACAAAGTAATTTAACGAATCAGCTTTTCGTAAGCTATATGACAAAATCTGCCACACAAACAGCGAAATTTATCAAATTCACTTAATAATATTTCTGAGAAACGTAATGCGTGGTAAATAAATGCATAATAAAGAGGTTCTTTTTGTAGATTTAATAACGCCATTTGACATTTTGTAATATGTATAGTGTTCACATATATATGCCATATCTTCGGATGTCATTGTAGTTTTTATATTAATATTTAGCCGCCTTTTAATGGTGGCTGCAATATTTATAATGTAATATTAAATTTGTATGAAATCGTTATGAAATTCTGACCAGAGAATGGTTAAAAATGTCGGAAATAATATTATAAAGGCCAATCAAAGTCTGATAAGGATTTATCCAAGACATAATAACTATTTGTAAGTTATTAATTTATTTATTTCAATACGTTATAGATATTTTTGCAGGAAGCACAAATATTAATGCAGATTCCGCGAAATAAAGTTTTTACAAGGCTCGATGTATTGAGTGATGTCTAATTTTAATTAATTAAGTACCTACTAAAGTAATTATTTGCTTTTGTATCGATTTTATGTATAACTTTATTACATACATCACTTCTAACTTTTTCTGTAAATAACATTCAAACGTCTTTTTTTTTTATATTTGTATAAATCGTTCAAGCAATTTTCTTAGGACAATATATGATTGTTAAAAATCAAGTTAGTCAATTTATTGAACTCAGCAAATATTTATACTCCTGGTCAGCGGTACGGTATGTTGTAAATAATGATAAGTTAACAAAAATCTTTATTTATAGAGAGATTCACGAAAATATAGTTGATTTAAATCATGCTGGCCTATTTTAGATGCATTTAATACGCTTTTCGATTTTTTTTAAAAAAGTGAAAGAAACTGTTGTCTGTAAAGTCGGTTTACTGACGATAGTTAAACATGACAACGTCGAGGCCGATTGTGCCTCTTTGTCGCTCGTTGCGCGCTCTCGCTTGTACTTCAAGCCTTAAATGGAACGCCTCAGAGCGAGGTGACGCCGCATGCGTCATGTTTTTTCGTGCGTGCAGCCGGCTCCATCGAATTATAAGAAGTTGTCACGTCAAAAAAATCTTACATTGACAGAAAAATCAAGTAAAAGCTTCGATATTTGCTAAATCGATTCTATAGTTCATAGATAAGAATATGACAAAAATTGCATTCTTTTTTGAGACAGGTAAAACAAATAAGGCAATAGGGGCGTAGCTACCGTCGTATACATTTTTACAGGGGTCAATTTACGCCACCCTTGCCAGCACTTCTGCCCGGGTCCATAGCCATTACGTTTATGGTAAATACGACCCTGCCTCTATAAGTATTATGAAAGTTTCAACACTTATTGCTATACCAAAGGCCAGTAACTCGTATCAGATCAGCATATTATTTTAATAATATTTTCTTAGCTAGTTTTTATTTGTAAGAACAGAGTGAATTAATTTTAATGTTCCTAAATTTTGTAATAATGGAATTATATCGATGTTTTTGAAAGGTGGCTTGTGTGTGGTGTCAGATGTCGGAATTTTATGTGCCATTTCGGAACAGTAAGGTAGAAATGAGTACATTTTGATACTGAAGTCAGAAACGTATTTTTCTGTAATGGTAACACTTTTTGATACAGGTAGCATATTACTCATCCACTTTTCGCATCATGCATGGGCCATCTGTCATGAGAACTAGAGTAAAAACTAATTTGTTTGTATATATGTATTGTTATTAGCCGTAAAATCGATATAATAATGGTTTGAAAGCGATAATAAATGTGAAAATATATTTTGGTGTTTTTTGTACTTCGCCTGGATAGTTATGTATATTTATGTGGGTCAAAGCAAGTACCTACAGACAAGAAATGATGGCGCCAGCGAACTTTTTTAGTATTCCGTACGTAAAGAGGTAAAAGCGGGTCCCTATTTCTAAGACTCGGCTGTCCATCTGTCCGACCGTTCGTCTGTCAGTCTGTCTGTTACCAGGCTGTATCTCATGAACCGTGATAGCTAAGACAGTTGAATTTTTCACAGGTGATGTATTTCTGTTGACGCTATAACAATAAAATAAATATTTAAGTAGGGCTCCCTCACAACAAACGTGATTTTTTTTATAGATAATGGTACGGAACCTTTATGCGTGAGTCCGACTGGCACTTGGCTGGTTATTAATGTGTTATAATATTCTAAATCTTTGTTATATATGGGCGGTTCCACGTCAAATTTAGTTCAGTTTTTGCTCCTGGCAGGTAGGTAGTATATTTGTAAGATTATGAAGTTTTATTAAAACAGGGTGTGAATAAATGTACGGTTCTTTATTCACACATAGACAACAGAATTACCGGCCAAGTGCAAGTCGGAGTCGCGCACGAAGGTTTCCACACCATTATCTATAAAAAATAACGTTTGCTGTATGAGAGGCCAAATCAAATATTTATTTTATTCTATTTTTATTTTTAGCATGTGGAATTTTAGTTACATGTTACCGTTTTTAACCTGTGGGTACGGAATCCTAAAAATAACGCTTTTAGCGTAAAGTCCGCCGTTATGTACAGTTGTTAATTTTGAATAAATAAATAAGGGGTTCAGGGCTGGACTCCTGCCGTTCCAGGGAAAATATAGCACTGCTCGCAGCAGATCTAAACTTTTTCAAGTTTTTCAAGCAGCAGTCAAAACTTAGATATCAAAATGTTTGCCGCCTCCTTGTTCAACCCCACGTAAATTGGGATAAGGTGAGGAGGAAGAAGATTTGAAATGTGTATTTCCGTTGTCCCCATTATGGGGACAGCGAGTACGTCATAAATTCATTATATTTCTTTACCGTAAAGGCAATGGGGACAACGTCTCTTAAAATTCCTTTTTTAATTTTATTTATATTTATTTCCCGTGATGGGTCAACGGAAATACACGTTTTGAAACCCATGGGGAAGCCGGATAGCGACAAATGTATTCTACTTCATCAAGACAAGCGGCTGTTACTCTACACTTATTACAATCCCACCAAAAATATAAATGTGAAAATAAGAGCCAAGTTCAAAATCCGACAAAAGAAGTGAGATCTAAATGGCCGCCAAATTCTTTAGAGAATATACTTACTTTTTGCACAGCAGTATCAGAAAGAAGAAATGCTTGCTCGTATAATTTTACCTAATATAATCGATTAATTAAAAAGTAATCAAATTTTCAAAATTCATTTTTTTTTAATTTTTCCTTTGTATAAGCGTAATAGTCCACCTAGATGCCAAATATCAACTTTTCAGGTCATATGGAAGTAGGTTACCTTTTTGATGATTGCTATGTGATCAAATGGAAAATAATCAAATCTACGAGATTCATTGTTTTTCTAATTGTTCCTTTGCATACGTGTAACAGTCTACCTAGATGCCAAATATCAACTTTTCAGGTCTTATGAAAGTAGATTACCTTTTTTGAATAATAATCAAATCTACGAAATTCACTGTTTTTTTTTTAATTTTTCCTTTGTATACGCGTAATAGTCCACCTAGATGCTAAATATCGACTTTCCAGGTCATATGGAAGTAGGTTACCTTTTTGATGATGGATAAGTGGTCAATCAGGTTTTTAAACGTTATTATAATTATCAATAACTGTTTGAGCTACATTATTGAAATTTTGGATTCGAGATGAGATAGACGACTTTAGTGTATGTGCTTAATTTCATGTATTTAGGTTAAAAAGGTTTCGAGTTTTAAAGGCGTCAAAAGTAGCTCGAAATGGTTCGTGTAAATATATATACACGGCTGCTGCATCGCAAGTTCCTTTTTTTTAACTTGGCTCTGACACGCTACCGCATGTCTAGATATTTCTTGACTGATGTTTCTACTAACTATAATAATACATTCTACACAATAGGAAGGGCAATGTCATAAAAAAATCTTGGTCTATGGGCGTTGTAGTACCCAAGAGTACCTAGGTATAATTACTTGCTCCTTGTTTGGTCCAAATTCCAATTGATTGGTTATTTTCTGTGTTGATTCATCATTCGTTTAGGTAGGTAGGTATCGATTTGTGGTGTGAAATTGAATACCAATATACTCTGATCATAAAATAACGAATGCACAAAAGGATAGCTAACAACAAATTTACAAAGTATGGTGCAAGTAGGTATAGAGTCGCTATATTACTACTACCTACGTAGGTATCCGATTTTTAAAAAAATACAAAATAGATTCTTAAAAAAATATATTCGATTTCTATCTAAATGTTGTCTCAAAAGACCCAAAACCTAAGATATTCAAGAATCAAAATCTCAAAATCAGATATTTCTCTTGCTCAATGTTGCCGATGCCTATCTGTTCTTCTGTAGGTAGTTGTGATATTTTATTAGTGACACGGCTGATATGAAACCGACACGTGTGCCATATAGCCGATTCATCGACCTCGCGACTAATATCGTATTCTATTGCACAAAGTAAACAGTGCACAAAATAGTGCCTGAGATGCTATTTAGTTAGTAGACGATATTTGTTTATTTCCATGCCTACGTACTCGACGAACTAATAGTTTTCGAATGGCGACCACCTACTGGCAAGCGAAGTCTAGGACACCCATCCACAAGTTGGTAAAACGCTGACCAATGTCTGCAGATGCAGGCCGTTCTAGATCGGTCAATTTGGAAATCCTTGTGAGAGGCCAATGTCCAACTGTAGACGTTATGTGGCTGAAATGAAGATGATGCTGAACTGGGGGAAAAGAAAAATATTGATCTTGTGCAGATCGGAAATGTCGTAACAACCGTATTTATAAAGTCTGCACTCCAATGTCAAAGTTATCAGTACCTAGCGCTAAAGCGGTACTGATTTATGAAGCATTGTTTTTTTATCTCATTTGCATAAAAAGAACTACTCCTTAAATCAGTAGCATACAGCATACTTACTATAGGACTGCTATAGAGAGGCATGTTTTATGAATCGTACGGTAGGTAGGTATATCATTTTATACTTTAAGCGATGCGCCAAACAACTATCTATACCTAATTTTAATTAGGTACCTTTTCCATTTAAACACTCACGACATGAAAATCGGTCCACAATTGACGGAGAAATCGGCGAACATACATAAAAAAATATATACAGTCGAACATATAACCTCCTCCTTTTTCGAAGTCTGTTAAAAATTAGCCTTAGGGATCTTATAGCCCTGTCTACCCAGTAAAGAAAGCTACGCACACCTTTTCGGTTTGAGATTCACTGAGACGAGGAGTGGTATAATAAGTAATCAAGTAGGATTGTTTATGTAAGCTCTCTTGAAATCGAAAGTGTTAGTGGCCAACAAGATTTTAAAGCTATTAATGCTTACATTTCGATCTAGTAACAGAAAAAAAGATATCTGATATCGCACTCTTTTTACATTACATTACATACATTGATAACAGGGCAATCAAAGGCCATCTGCCTTCCACTGCTGAAATGGGCCATCTGCATGGTTGAAAATGATAAATGTTTTATTTGTGTATTCAAGAGTCAAGTGTGTGTGTGTGTGTGTAATTGGCCAACACTGTTGTCAGATTTTTCAAGAGTTAAAATAAGTTCTAGTACTCACGTACAGAACTCTCACTAAGAAAAGAAATTCGAAGAAATATCTAGTCAATATGGTTTGTGCTATGGTTTAATTTAGCTCGCGTCAGAACTCAGCACCTACTCGATTAGATACCTAGAAATCCATTGCAAGCCAATTTAATTTTTTTTACTCTAGACAGAAGATTCATATAACTGAATTTACCACTACAAAGTGGTCGCCGCACGCATAGTAATAAAATAATGTAGGTATATTTCCGATATCTAAACGGGCAGTGACACAGGCTTGGTCAAGCTCAAGTCCAAGGTAAGTTTAATGACCGTAAGATAAAGGTCATGTGTGATTGTGTACATTGTGGGGGAAAAAACAAGATGTTGGTACAAAAATACAATTTTATTTATATATATCTTTACTTACAGTTGCCTCCACTGTTGCAATAATTGGTAGTAAGAATAACATTGAAAACGGTGTAGCCAGAAACTTAGGGTGTCCACACATTGGACGCTGGTGCGATACGGCTGTGGAATTTTATAAATAATTCCTAAATTTCAAATGGTAGCGCCACCGAATATTTTTAACCATTTCACCACGAGACTTTATAACAGAAGTAGTGATGTTCCGAGAAGCGCTGGTATCGATAGCTTGTCTTTTTTATATACTTTACACGTAACGTTTATGCCTATTGACGTGTAAAAGTGCCTGTATAGGTCTAATTACTGAATAAACATTTGAATCTTTGAGAAATTGCTGTTCTCGGAAATATCTAGCCTTAAAAATTTTCGGAAATTTCCAACATTTCTTGAGAATTTCGGTTGAAAAAATTTTTTGAAGAAATTTCTTGCGAGTTTCCCAGACCGTTTCGGAAATTTTCAAGAACGGCACATTACTGAAGTGCCGTTTTTGAAACGCAGAGTCACCTATACGAATGGTTTTCCATACAAAAATTTGTTCATGTAGTGACACAGCGTTTGAAAAATGGCACCAGTCACCACAGTTGTCGTACTCAGAGCGCGAGGCATAGTAAATCGAAAATAAACACAACCAAAGTCCAATTAGTTATATTAAGCAGTATAACTACATGTACAAACCCCTATGTTTTTCTTCGAGTCCAATTATAGTTATATTAAGCAGTATATAACAAATTGGATTTTGTTTGTAGATTCGGTTGTATCGTATAACTAATAGTATAACTGGATGGAATAACCTGATGTGAATACTTAAGTTATAAGCAATACGAGCAGTGGTTTTTTGACGGAAATATCCGACGCTCGCGAAACGGGCACGAAAATGTTTGTCGGATAAATCCGACGTTCGCGGTAAAAGGTTTTAGCATGGTGATACCAGTATTCGTTGAGTAAGTATTAGTTTTTACCGCTATATGGCGAGATCCACTTGTTCAATGGTTGATCTTTATGTAAGATTATTTCCAATTCTGGGAATTTATAGCAAATATAGGTTGCCACAAAACTGCACAGCGTCCGACGTTTAGTCACCATTCCGTTCAAATGTTTAAAATGAATACATTTGGTAACTACACTTTCTGGGTATATAGTGGCTCCACGATGGAAACTGCCGTACTGGTTTTGACCTCTGATCGTGATTATGTGTATTTTTAACCTCCAATGAAAAAGTTTAGTAGGCATTTGTGTACAGACACACAAATGCCTACTAAACGCCTGATCACTACTTCGTCTGTAGTCTGTCGCATTATTGTCCCCAAATGGATGGAACTTTTTGAACAATTATTTTTTTTGTAAGGACTTTAAAAGTCTTCCTAGATTTAAGAAAATTAAAGTCTGAGGTTTACTAAATTATAAAAATTTAGTTTCCTTTAGAGAAAAAATAGTAGCAATGAAGAGTGCAAACCAGAAAATGTGTTAATAATAGGTAACCACTACAACGCCATTTTCTTAACAATAAATATAACTTATTTGGTGCTAATACATTGATTTGTATAAATAAAAAAAAATGCTGTTAGCTGCCTAGTGTGTACCACTGAGCTTCAAACAATATCTTACAGTACAATACACAAAAATCCATGTAAGTATTCAAGAGCTAAAATAACATATATACTTTCTGACTATGTGTAAATAATAACACGAAATACAGGTAAAACAGCCATATAAAATACTACACCCAGAAATCAATATATGTGGAAATATAATTTACTTATATTCTGTAAAAGTACTATATATAAATAAATTATATTTGTATTACAGTTATATTTCTGCATATAACTATGATTTCTGTGTGTAGTATGTATTTTAAATATGCTCTGTTTCCAAATGTTTAAAATGTATTGTGGTATAAAACAAAGATAAAACACAAGATCAAACTTGTTTGTTAATTATTAACTGAACAATATAATTTACTGTAATAGATGCATATAGAATAGAAGATGAATAGGTACAAGTTGAGTACACATGCAAATTATACTATGATTTACATTAAAGTAAAATTAATTTCCCTAATTAAAGCCAATGATCTAGAATGATGTTGCTTTTTGGCAAGTTTTATAAATTAATTTACCTACTAATTGTATTATATTATATTAGGTCTTGGATGTTTATCTATATATGTATATGTTATAAAATATAGTATCGTTGAGTTAGTATCCCTTAAAACAAGTCTCGAACTTACTTTGGGGCTAGCTCAATCAGTGTAATTTGTCCCTATGTATTTATTATTTATTATTAATTACTTTTGCGACATATTCAAATGAACAAAAATATACAAATCCATGAAAATAAATATACAATTACATGTAACCTACACAAAGCGTGTATGCAAAATGAATTTCCCTATTAATTGTATGTTTGGCTTCAATAAGTATATGAAATTGTTATATTATATACACTTCAGTTTAAAAAAAATAGTAAATACTTGACCTAATAGTAACATACAATATCTTCAAATAATATCTTGAAATCACCTCAAACTCACCTAAATACCTTATCAGGTGGAATCACATGCTATAAGCCAAACATATTCCAAGGTTATTGTGTTATAAACAGCACAAAATAAGTACTGGAACTCACATACTAATATATAATATAATTTTTCACTCCAAATGATAAGGAAATTGGCAAGTGTGCATCTACATTTCTATTCCAAATAATAGAAAACCGAGCTCATATTAAATTCTGATTTGAACTCCCACCGCCTATCTTTGAGTACGCACTTCTGTAAAAATTACAACAGAACAAAGAGTTCATGACTGCATTGAGAGATGAAGAACTCTGTGTTCTGTACAACCCTGACGAGACTTCTTCGCAAATAGTCTCACCAATGAACTGCTGTAAGTCACTCTTAGGGAAACCTTCCTTATAATATTGTTTAATTGTGTCATACGCATCCATGATGACTGAAATGAATAAACTAAGTACAACATAGATGTATAGACTTATAAATGAGTACAAATATACTCGGCTAAACCACCACAACATTGGAGATTTCCTGGACATAATTGAAAACGTTGCAAACATATCATCTCCGTTTATTAATGAGAAGAGGCATTCAGAAGTAGTTGCTAGGGACCTGAACTTCATGTGGTACGGTCCTAATACCAGCCAGCCACAGAAGGTGAACCCAGCATAGATGAGAAGAGCACAAATCAAGAATCTAAATATCTTTGGTGCTGCTTTTTTCAATGTAAGTATGACAACATTGTAAGTCTTGAAGAACCCTAGATATCTAAGGACTCCAAACCAAACTAAAAGATTTCCAGTTCCTAAGAACAAAGAGCAAACATTCCACTGATCATTGGTGAACTGATTACGTTCGATCTGCTCCTTGATGGCAGATCCCATGATGATTAGTATGTCATTGATTATGATCATTATGTACCAGATATTAAGGAACTCCAGCCTTCCATCCACACTTAGTTCCTTATTATATGTATGACGGAAGAAATGTACAGTCAGTTCTTTAAGTAGTTGAGCCCTGTATATGGCTCTACTGCAAAGACCAAAAGAAACAGAACATATCAAAATCACAAGCATGTTTAATATACTTCTGAGAACTTGGTCAATTTGGTTGTCCGTTACATAATCCGTATCTCCTCTACACGTTAACTTATAAGGCTCCGCTTCTAAGACCAGAGACATTTGACCATCGTGGTCCTCATTATCAAAGATTAATTCAACATCAAACCTGTAACAATCAGGCGGAGTGATCGGCCCAGCAGCCCGAAAATTTATGGTATTTACAGAAAACATCAACTTTGCTCTGACCAAAGCCGCAAATTGCACATCAATACCAGAGTTCTTTAAGTACATTTCAGATGAAAACAATTCGTTATCATTATGAGTGAAATTGACACAAGTCTCTATGATTTCAGAATTGAAAATGTAACTTTCGTTGAATCCATAGATGATGCCTTGTTTGTAATTGTATTGGCAGAACACCGGATCCACTCGTTTGTTTTCTTCATTGTTGTATGAATAGGGTCCAATCGCATCGCTGAGGTTTGTGTAGCCAGTGTACGCAAAATCTAGGGTGTCATAGAAATCTTGTTGTTTGTATATAGCTAGGGGCCCTGCGCCTGGTGGGTAGGCATTGATCTCCCGAGTGGAGTCCCATCCGAGTAGAAACAAGTGCGAGAAACTAATCCTGTTGTCCCATGTGTAGTTCACATGATTATATCTGTTGTGTGCAAACAGACAGAGCTGAAACGTCACGAGCACAATCTTGATAACTTGTACGACGAATTTGTATGGAAACTTACGCTTGGCCTTCCACTTCTCGATCGGATTCATGAAGAAAAACTGCAATTTACGACGCATTTTTTCCTCCATCTGATTCAGGGCCGTGTAAGATGTGTTCGGTGTAGTGTAACGCAGTCCGTTCTCGCTACTTCTATTCGCTGGCCTTTGCTCCCCTTCTTCTTCGGAACAGGTGTTGTCTGGAGAAGACACAATGTTCTCCATTGTTATTGATTCCGCCTCTTTTTCAATGGTAAACAAAGCCAGATGTACTGCGTAAAACTATTTCTTGATGACAAATTTTTCACAATCGCTAGACACTTATTACATATACAGTATTCCAAAAATGTTTTTCACAATCACAGCTTGTCTTCCGACACGGGATTACGGAGCAAAACCCCCGGTATTTGTCGTCATTCGTGCGTGATTTCCTTGACTTATTTTTGCTTAAGTTTTTTGCTGTCTGATATACACAAAGAGTAAAGTAACATAGAGGGAAGATACCTATACAGTGCTCAATCTCATTGTCTATTTCATTGACAACAGTGACAGATTTGTGACATTGACACTTTAATTTAGTATTGCCGTAACAAAATTAATAATTTACCGATTGGTTTCGTTACCGAATCGATATTTAATTTCCGATAATAAAGTGACAGTGACTCATAGACAATGATATAGAAATGTCAAAAAGATTCTGTTCTGACTTAATTATTAGTCTATGGTCAATGTCATACGTGTGACGGGTGACGATAAAATCAAGAGAAATTCGAAATTGCCCAACACAAAATACAATTACGTTTCAAAGGATATAAACAAGCTAAAATACTCGCCATGGCTCTTACAGTAGATAAGCTGATCAATGACGATAGGTAAACATAATAGTTTTGTTGTTTACGTGTTTGGTTTATCAGGGGAAAGTTTGCATACCAAAATCTGTCGATATGTATTTTTCTTGGTGATGACGGTATTGCTCTGTTTTCGCAGGTTTTCAGGTGATAATGTGTTCCAATTTCTACTTTACTTGCCTTTCGGCATCCTGATACTGGCATTAAGGACGTTACTGGCGCTGATTCTTTGGGTAGCTTCGATCATATTGCCAAAAAAATCAGCAGTAGGTCAAATGCTGTCGACTCTGGCGTGCTGGACCTTCGGTAAGTGGTTTGTAGGTCGTATTAACACGTTACATGTACATAATTCGTGGTGCCAAACAATAGCTAATAATTTTATATTTTGTTTATCATGGAACCATCTGACTGTTGAAGTTATTTTTAAATCAATGGTAAAATTGATTGTTAGTCACAGTAGGTAGTTAATTACAAACATGCCCTTGAAATAAGTTATCATTTAAATATAATGGTCGCATTATTGATAGTGGTGGCACCAATTATATTATAGACAATTTTAATTGTGGAACCAAAAGTTGGTTTGTTCTGCTGTTGTGTCAAAACCACTGAACGGATGGGAATGAAATTTGATATGTAGATAGCTTATTATCTGGATTCACATGTATGATAATTTTAATTCTGTAGAAATGTGAGGTTCCCATGGAAAAAAGATAATTTTTCATTGTGACCTGACCAGGGACTGAATGTGGTACCTCCAGCGTGGCAGTCTGGCAAGATGACCACTAGGCCACAGAGGTCATCAAATATATCATTATGTGTTTTGTTTTACATGTGTGTTTTGTTTTACATGTTACTTACATTACATCAAAAAAAAAATTAAAACCTCATTAGCATTTTGCAGATGTATAAAATTCTGTGTTTGACCGACAAAGATGAATTAGGACTAAAAGACCGAATTTTAACCGATAAAGTACAAAACAAAAATTAATTAAGAACTGTATTTTCAGCTTGTAAATGTTTATAGTTCGTTGTTTCAAAGGTAAGGAACACGTAAAACAAAAAAAAAAAACAGAAACTAAACCGGTAAAATCCAAAACCGGTTTAACTTAAGTGGTTGTAACAGCTCCATATTATGTCCCGGTGCAAACTTTAGGTATTTTCACACACCCAATTCCTATCTCTGATCATCATCATCATCAATATCATCATTTCAGCAGTATAACATCCACTGCTGGACATAGGCCTCTTCTAAGGATTTCCAAAATGACAGATCAAGAGCGGCCTGCATCCAGCATTTTTCCAGCAACCTTGATCAGGTCATATGGGTGGGTGTCCTACGCTTCGCTTGCCAGTGCGCGGTTGCCATTCGAGAACCTTTTTGCCCCATCGGCCACTGGTTCTTCGCGCTATGTGAGCCGCCCACTGCCACTTCAACAAGCTTCACTTCACTTTGATAAATTTAAAACATTTAATAGTTTCTTTTACGTGTGTGTAAGTGGCCAACACTGGTGTTAGATTTCAAACATTTGGTTTTTATTTTTCGTGTATGTAAGTGGCCAACACTGGTGTCAGATTTTTTCAAGTGTGTGTTTTCTAAAGCATCTTACATAGCTTGGCGTCTGCCATACAATGAAAACAACGGGACCAACGGCTTATACTTGCCTTCCGGAGCACGCAGGAGATTGATAACTTTTTATGCCACTTGTGGTCATTTATTTATTTACTTTCCTTGTTTCAGGAGTGTATGTAAAGTTGAAGGGCAGTAGAGACCCTCGCTGCAGTGTGATGGTAGCCAACTACGTGTCCTGTCTGGACTCACTGGCCACAGCACATGTGCTCGGCACAATCAGTGTAAGTTGTTTCTTTTAAAATCTTAAGATTACTATAAGAGTCAAGGCTGAACATCATTTTCTCAGTAACAGATTGGTTAGTAACTGGATTAGACTACGAAAAGTGGACACTGCGCCTGCCATAAATGCATTTAAATATAGACTCGTCAAGTAGATTATTTTGACATTAGTAGAAAATAAATATTATTTCTGACCCTGGAAAATAACCAATTATATTATAATAACAAGCCAAATCTGTACCAATCTCAGGTCCCAATGCTTTAAAGACATATATGCCAAATAAAACAGCACCATCAATCTACTATTTTAGTATGTATATTTACCTACATGCAAAACACTGCATGTAAAAAGGCAGACTGAGGTTATCAGAATGGCTGACCTGGAAATTGAACATAGTGATATAGTGAACAAAAATAAATTCATTTCCAATCGCAAAATGTTGTTTCTTTAATATTTGATGAGTGTGACGACGGAACCGCACCTCACCGCACCGCGCCTGGAGCCGCCCATATAAAAGCGATGGCGAGTCTCACTCATCCTCTTTGGTCTACTCGTGCCGTGTCGCAGCATACAAAAGCTGAGTACTTCTATTCCTCCCGGATCGACGAATCTCGTGGCCTGCTAACCCACGACCCTATTTGTGACTAGTCTCAGTGCTCTTTTCTTAAAGTTATAAATTGTAAAAATCTGAATTTAAAAGTTTTTTACTCTTAATATTGTTTCTTTTTAATAAATCATAACGTCACATGAGATCACTTTTAATTTTCTTTTTACGTTCCGGACAAAAATGAGGGGTGTTAAGTTTGACGTCTGTAAGTCTGTAAGTCTCTCGGACTGATATCGATGCGGTTTTTTTTACGTGAAAGCTAGTTTCCTTGCGGTGGTTGTTAGCTGTATTTGACGACAATCGGTTCCACCGTTTAAAAATTATGGGCGGTTAACGCTTGAAAGTCGGGCTTTCTCTAGCAAATAATATATAGCGCTACAGATATCAAGTCTTGTCGGTAGTTCCGCTACTCATCACCAGATGGCGGAAGCTTCTTGACAGTCGGGGATTTTTTAATTTGCCTAGCAAATAAATTTGTTTACTGTAGAATTTATTGAATAGGCTTTTTTTACGATTTTTCAAAATCTACTTTAATATGTTCTTAATGTGACTTTAAGACATCTGGTATTTTTATTTTCTTAAAATTAATATGCTATATGCTTAAAATACAATTTAAAAATTACTCAAAACAAACTAGCGCCGAAACGACAGCCGCCATCATGGTGACGCCAGCAGTTACAAGATTATAAACCTTTCATCAATAATGCACTGTATTATGTCTTTTGTATTATCAGCTATCTTTACAAATGAAATGGAATAAAAGTAGGTATTTACTTCTATCTAATATTTCTGCATTCAGTAGAAAATTAGTCATTATGAGCACAGGACTTTGCTAATATCACCGTGTCTATCCTCGGTCGATTTTTACTTTCCACTTATAAATAACCGACGGCTATTGTTATAAATCGTGTGCAATGCCACTAAATATACTTTGAAGTCACAATATAAAGATTTATTATTTAATCACTGTTTACCTACAGCTCGTGTCTTCTATTTGGACATCATTTATGAAAATAAAATGGCGGTCGACGTTTGTGATCACGTGACATACAGACAATAAAAGTACGATTTTGTTTTTAAAATTATAAATCAATCATAAGTTTTTGTAAAAAATTTACACCATATTCGTGTTTCCTTAAGTGAAGACTATGTAAATAACATAATTAATTAATTTAATTTTGACCAACGAGAATAGCCTATTGTAACTCAAGTAACATTACTTATCTGTTTGTTGCAGTTAAGAAAATGGAAAGTGCCACCATTTTTTGCATCAACCCTTGGAATAAAGAATGCTGCACAGTTTGTTAGAAAGTAAGTAAAAAATGGCTATTCAGAGAACTGTAATAGGGATGTGGACTGGTAAAAAATATAATATTTTATGTAGTCCGTTAACTTGACTATCTAAAAATATAGAACCCGTATTTTATCGTTTAGCAAAGTACTTCAGAAAGATACAGCGCTTCGAAGTGAGGGTATTTTACTTTACTTTTGGTTAAAAATCGTAGCTGATCGTGACGTCACGCGAAAGTTAGTCCACATCCGTATACCATGGAAGCGTAATCAAGCGCAAAGAATAACCCTATCAAATTTATTATTCAATTATATTAAATTTACATTAAATACTACACGGTACTTCCTTACGGCACTAAAAACTACATCTCACTTCTCTCGCCAATTCCTTTACTGATGTTACTTCACGCTAATAGGGATTATTATTATTATATTATAACAATTCATTTCTGTCCCAATGTCGAGCAGGACAAAGGCCTCTTTCTCTCTTTTCCATGTCTCTGTACAAACATTTTTTTTTGCTCATTAGATGATAAAAACTATGGTATAGGTATATTTGTTTTCTCTGCTTATAATGAAGAAGATCCAGCGCATTTAAATTTTGCGTGTCGCCACGATCAGCGACGATTTTAAAACAAAGGTGACGAATCAGCCCCATTCCGAAACTTCGAAGCGCTTTACGAGTATCTATGTGAATTTTTACTACTTTGCTAAACAAAAAAATATGGGTCGTTTAATTTTGGATAATCTAATCGACAAACTAAAAAAAATAATATATTCCGCACCCCATTGCTAGGCTAATCAGTGGCTGCTGTACGGCACTGCGTCATAGACAATGTCCAACAGTTGACGCTCCGTCTTGCGACAGTCACTTAAGTTGTTGGCACGTTGCCGCTCCTCTGTCATCTAGTCGTCTGTCTGTCACTGTCAGTTACTTTCTGACTGTCAGTTTGTTGCAATCGAAAAATGCCAAACTATTGATAGTCCTATCGATAGTATCGATACTATCTATACTGTTTTTAGAGCAATACTATTGGTAACCATTGGTTACCAATATTATCGATAATATTATCGTTGGTTAGTAACCAACAATATTATCGATCATGACGACGAACCAACTGTCGTTAAACTCGTTACTATTGATTGTACATAAACTATCGATGGTATCGAAACTTGAAACGCAATACTACAGTTAATAAATCGATAGTTTTTTCCTCGTGAGGATCGATACTAACGAGGGTATCGGTTTTATTACTCTTTCACCGCGAGACTTTATATCAGTTGTCGTGCTCCCAGCGCGGGCATAGTGAATCTATAACAAATACCTACAACTAAAAAAGGGATGTGGTCACTTAAGTTATGTGCAATACGAGCACGATTTTATGTCGGAAATATCAGACGCTCGCGACATGGGAACGAAAATGTTTGTCGGATAAATCCGACGTCTTCTTCTAAATATATAAAACTCAAAGGTGACTAACTGACTGACATAGTGATCTATCAACGCACAGCCCAAACCACTGGACGGATCGGGCTGAAATTTGGCATGCAGGTAGATGTTATGACGTAGGCATCCGCTAAGAAAGGAAGTTGATCAATTCTACCCCCAAGGGGATAAAATAGGGGATGAAAGTTTGTATGAAACTTTGTCAATTTTAAACCGATCGGGCTGAGACTTTGCATGCATAAAGCTACTATGACGTAGGCATCCCCTAAGAAAGGATTTTGATAAATTACACCCCTACGCGAGCGAAGACGCGGGCAAAAGCTAGTTCGCGGTATAAAGTTTAAAATACCGATAGGCTATGGATAGTGGACTATCAGCACCAGCATAGAATTAATACTATAAGTATTGCATACAGACCAGAAACTTCTAAGGTCCGGCGCAATATGCGTCCCCATTCCCCGTTCCCGCACCTCTCCCCCGTTCGTGCCGTGTGGATAATTTGTGCGGCTGCAGGCGCCTGCACCCGCCTTAATAAGGCGAGAACGGGGGAGAGGTGTGAGAATGGGGAACGGAAACGCATATTGCGCAGGACCTTAGGAGATTCCGTTCTTTATGTAATACTTATATTAAGTCTATGACACTAGTGTGAGCCCTACGGTAACAAATGATTACCACGTTCCTTGTTACGTAACAAAAGCAGTTGTTCCAGACAGCACTTCGCGGAGTGTCCCAGCAAGCCGGTGCTGCTGCAGCCGGAGGGCGGGCCCACCAACGGCAAGGGCCTGCTCAAGTTCACCGACTGGCCGTTCCCGCTTGGGAACCGGGTTCAGCCTGTCAGTATAAGTGAGTAAAATTTTTGAAGTGAAAACTTCTTTAGCGGCCTTGTACACTTTTTTTGTAATGGGTAAAAAATGTTAAACTCGCGTCACCACACCTGATCGAAAATTCGTAAGACGGATGGAGAGTAGACAACCGGCGCGGCGTAGGAGAGGAAGTATCCCCCCTCTCTTTCTAAGGCGCGGCGAAAATGTATGCCTGCGCCTGCTGTTTCGTTTAGGCGGCGCAGGGCGCTTGCGCGTGGCACGCTGTAAATAAACAAATATTGTATTCTACTACATAAATGATAGTACTTTTATACTGATAATTAAAGCAGTGCAAAATTATTCCCTAACCATTCCAAAATATCAAAAATGCACAACGTTAATATTCAAGTTTTTACTTCTGCCGGCACTCCCGGAGTGCAAACCGTCGTTTTTTTTTAAATCAATGTTTGATCATAAGTTTTTTTCTGTATTTTAACGTACATATCTATATTGTAAATAAATACGCTAATTATATAACGATCTAGCCTAAACTCAGACTAATGAGTAATTTATCATTGACCTAGTTTTATAAAATATTTATTTGATAAGAATATGTCCATCGGCACTTTTTTTACTGTAAATCATAAGTGGTCGACGTAGGAAGAGTGCCAGATTGAAATGGATCTAGGCGGGTCATGTTTGGCGAATGGCGCCGGAAAGATGGGCTACCTGTCTGCCTTGCAAATAGATTTTTTAAACACAAAAAACAAAAAAAAAAAACTAGACACAGAGAAGGCTTAGTTATCGAAGATTTTAATAAACTTTATTTGTAATAGATTAATGCAGAAGTTTTTTTGCATAAAACCCCTTTTTCCAAAGGATTTCTCGTATTTTTTTTTTACGCGCTAGGTTTACTATGAATTCTCGTGCATTTCACTTTACTGCTTCGCCCGAACACAATGTTAGGTGAGACAGCATGCTTTTTGGGCGCGCCCACGACGGCGGCGAGTTCGAGCCAGCGACTAGTTCAATCTTAAAGCGAAAAAAACAATTTGGCTTCAGGTTGAAATGTCACCCGGTTTAGATAGATTAGAGCATTTATAAATCTGTCCGTTGGTTTTCAGAGGTGGAACGCATGTACACGAATGTGACGGTGCACCGGGCTGGCGACGCGCGGGACAAGTTCCCTTGGAGCGACGCGCTGTGGTTCCTGTGGACGCCGCTTACGGTGTTCTCCGTGCAGCTGCTGCCCGCGCTGGAGAGAGGGGACGATGATGATGCTGCCTTCGCGCAGAGACTAAGGGCAGCCATCGCGGAGTCACTTGGAGTAAGTTTTAGTTGTATGGACCTTCATCTTCCATGCTGGTCTGGGAGAAAATAAAAAACTTAGAATGTATCCAGCTGCTTCTCTTCCCGCGCAGATCGTAGGAGCCGATCGAGGGAATGGGCAAAAATGCGAATCATGTTATTAGGCAATGCGGCTAGCAACCCATCACTATTTTGATTCCTTACATCGGTCAACAGCATTCGATCCCCGGTCAGGGCAAGTTGGAAAATGGCCTTTTTCAAATTTTCCTGGGTCTTGGATGTCTATCTATATATGTATTTGTCATAAAATATTAGTATCCCATAAGACAAGTTTCGAATCAAATTTGGGATTAGCTCAAGTGTAATATGTCCCTATCTATTTATTTATTACTAGCTGCGCCCCGCGGTGTTACCCGCGGTATATATAAAAAGTAGCCTATGTGTTAATCCATGGTGTTAGCTTCCTGCATACCAAATTTTATCAAAATAGGTCCAGCCGTTTGTGCGTGAAGAAGTAACAAACATACACTCACATACTTTCGCCTTCATTATATTAGTGTGATTATTTATATTTATATATCGTCACGCTAATAGTGGCCTTTAAGTCTTGCAGCATTAGGCTCTATTTGCTTTGAGCCGCACGTCGAAAATGCCATGTCAACCCCGTAAGGGATAAAGACGTTAGAGTTTGAAAGTGGACCACAGGCTCCAAAGCAGCAGTTACCTAGGAATTAAGATGGCGCTTTTTATCGTGGAACTTCAGTTTTAGTAGAGTTAACTATCGTGGGGATAGGATAGCCCCATATAATCCTATGATTGGCCAGCCTATATTATGCATTACTGAATCTAGCTATTCGAAGCGCTAAAATAAAGCATAAATGTTGGGTTCTTGACGACCATTGTGTATTTTCCGCAATCTGTCCCTAATATGTATGCATAAGAAATTCTGTCGTCCTATATCAGTTATTAATTCAGTGTACTAAAATTTCCGGAGAGCAGAGGTTTCATGCAGTTGACAGAAAAATCAATGCTTCTTAAATCATTAGCGTATTCTTAACTTTTTCTCTTTATTGTGATAAAACAGTTGTTACAGGACATACGAGTATCTTACTAAAATACGGTATTTTAGTCTATATGAGAAAAAAATCTAAAAATATATTCTTGAGATAGCTTAGGCTGTCGGAAAATGCTAGTTCATTAAATACTCAAATAAATTTCAAACATTCAATTCTAAGTTTTCAGCCTTTATAATTTGTTTTTAAACACAAAATACAAGTCGCCATGTTATTACGTCATATGCCTGTGTAAACTTAAGTGTCAACTGTGAAAATGCATACATTGGTGTATTTGTTGACATACATATCTGACGTCATGACCATAGAGCAATTCGGCGTCCAGTGCTGTAAAATTTTAAATGCATTTTTATGGCACTTATCGATTGAATAAAAGGAGTGGTTTCACGAATGTATGGGATCCCCGGCCTGGTCATTGTACATGTATAATTTAGAAACTACATTATTAAATAAAAGTGATTTAAGTAACATTTTGGCTCATTTTTTCATAAATAATTGGTGTAAAAGCATGAAATACACATATGATAGGTAACACAACAGACTCTATAATCATTTTCCCTCTGACAGTGACATTGACATCTAAAACCTACCTTAAAAATAAAGATAGATGTTGAATAAAGAAAGACAGATGTGTCATTTTTGAAACGCGGAGTCACCTAAACGAATGATTTTTCCGTATGAAAAACCGTTCGTTTAGTAAATGAGTTGTGTGACACGATGTTTGAAAAATGGTACCACAGATGTGAAACAATGTTGACAGTGACACTTGACCACATTTGACGTTTCATTTCAAAAAGAGTGTGTGTGTTCGTTCAGAAGTTACAAGTGAATACTGTAGAAAAAGTTTTCGACAAAACAAAAAATAGATAAATAGAAAGTTGTGATTTTATTGTAATTAAGTGAATTTTCTTGCTTAAAAACCAAATCATGATTTTTTTGAATGTTATTTTGTTATCAACATCTGTCACACTTCGAATTGTATTTCGAACTAAGTTTCAGAACGGATGTGTTGTTGCCTGTTAAAATAAAATATTTCTTTTATAATTAAATTGCAACAAAAATACTGAAAATATTAAAATTTTTGTATTTTTTTAATTATTGTTAGATTTTTCCTCGATTTTGTAAAATATGTACAATGTGCAGGCCGGATTTGAAACATCTCCTTTTTGCATATTTTTGTGTGATGGCACCATGGAATCTAATTTAAACACTTTTCAGAAACGAGTTATTGATACTTACAGACATTAAGTCCTGAAGCTTGAAAGCGTTAGGACTTTATTACTGATTAAGGAGTACAGATTTTATTTATAAATCATCATCATTTCAGCCGCATAACATCCACTGTTGGAAATAGGCCTCTTCCAAGGATTTCCAAAATGACAAATTTATTTTCAACACACTTGCTCGTAAAGTGGATCCAATTTCACCGGTTTTAGATATATAAAACACACGTAAACGAAAATAGTAAAGTTATATTCAAAAGCGCACTATTTGCTAATTTTTCTTTCTTTTTCGAATTTCAAACTGGCCCGCTCATCAGCCAATACTGTAGGCAACGCTGCGCTCATTAAACGGCGGGAGGCAACAGTGTGCATTACAGTAGTGGAGTTTAGTTAAAATCGAAGAATTCAGCTCATTAGGTATTTATCCTTGCAAGTGTGTTGAAAAACGTCGTACGATATCCGTGCGTACATTGGATAAACACACTCGGCTCTATTACGCCCTCGCCTGCGGCTCGGGCTGAAATTCCGCCTCGTGTGTTATACCCATCATAACGCACTTATATCGTTATGTACTATTATGAATACAAAGGTATTAAATTATGAATACAAAGGTATTGAAGGTATTGAAGGTAAAGGCTGGAGGAGATTGCATTTAAAACGATAAGTCCGCATTGTATATTTATGAACGGTTTAAAAACCAGGTGGAAACAACGGAGTTCCGCTGGGAGCAGCTGAACAGCCGCCCCCCGCGCCGCTCCCCGCCCCGCGAGCTGCAGCGCCTCGCCGCGCAGGTCAAGGATGTTCTGCCTAGCGTGCCACTGGCGGATATAGTCCGCGACTTGTGTAAGTGCAGCCAAACATAATACAGATACCCAACGCCATAGAAACCATTGGAGGCAAAACTTTAGTTGCGTGCCTGCCACTCAGAGATGGCAGCACACACGATTAGCAAAAAAGGGACAAAGAAAGTGGTGAATATGCTTTAAAATATTTATTTAGTTTCAAATAAGTCATATTTAATTGATTAGAGTGAACCTTTATTTAAATAATAGTCATAAAAGATTTTAATGTTTTGATAAATACTTATAGTGCCATCTAGTGACAAGGAAAAGAACTATATTTATAAGGCGATGGGTAGGCATTTACAGGTCAAGGAATTTCTGCCCAGCGTACTGCTGGCGGATATCGTCCAGGCTTGGGTGAATGCAGGCAAACATAATATAATTACTAAAGTAACAGATTATACCCAACGACAAAGAAACTATTAGAGGGCCCGTAAGTAGGCAAAACTGGAGTTGCGTGCCTGCCACACAGAGATGGCAGCACACACGACTAGCAAAAAAGGGACAAAAAGTGTTGAATATGCTTTAAAAATATTTATTTCGTTTAAGTCATATTAAATTAATTAGAGTAGGTACTACTTTATTTAAACAAAAGATTTTAATATTTTGATGAATGCTTTAGTGCCATCTAGTGACACGGAAAATAACTAATTATGTTTAAGGCGATGGGTAGGTATAATACAGGTCAAGTACGTGCTGTCCAGCGGATATACTTAGTACGGGACTTGAGTGAGGGCACTGACTGCCTCCGTGGTCCAGTTGTCAAGGCGTTCTCATTGTGACCCAGAGGTTGAGGGTTCGAATGTTACTGGAAAGCAGACTTTGTGAAAAATAGTTTCAGTCTGGTCGGGATATTGCAAGCTTAAATCACCTGATTGTCCGAAAAGAAAGATGATTCCTTGTTTCGGAAGGCACGTATAAACTGGGAATCCCAAACGCCATCTAGCTTTTGCTCTCAAACCTATCCAAGGATAAGTTGTGGTCTGCCCTTTGAGTTGCGAAGGTCAAACGGCAGTCGCTCTGTGTAAAAACCTACACGTTGACGTTGACGAGGTTACGTGAGGTAACCTCATCAAATCACCTTGGTTAGGTAGGGAACCCCGGGCTCTAAAGCGTTATCGCTGAGGATCAAACCTGGAATACGCTCAGATAATGATGACTTATATGATGACTTTTTAACGGACATCAAAGAAAGGAATAGGTTATCATTCATCTGTATGTTTTTAGAACAAAGTTCTTTATGGCACGTTACGAGGGGGGTATGAATTTGGCGTTACAGCGTTACTCGAATTGACATTTCATGAAATGATGATTGAGAAAGCATTAAAAGTGTAAGGTAATTGCCTCCTAGCGATAGTGAGCGCTGGTCCAGTGGCTATCGATACGATGTCAGACAGATACGGTTTAGGCGAAAAAAGATTTTTCCGTCACGATATTTTTAAACTTCTTTCCAACCGAGTGTTTCACGACATACACGCATTTTTTTCCTTATTATTTTTAATTTTTGAAGTGAAAACTTCTTTAGCGGCCTTGCACACTTTTTTTGCAATGGGTAAAAAATGTTAAACTCGCGTCAGGACACGTGACACTGATCGAAAATTCGTAAGACGGATGGAGCGTAGAAAGCCGGTGCGGCGTACGAGAGGAAGTATCCCCCTCTCTTTCTACGGCGCGGCGAAAATGTATGCCTGCGCCTGCTGTTTCGTTTAGGCGGCGCAGGGCGCTTGCGCGTGGCACGCTGTAAATAAATAAATATTGTATTCTACCACATAAATGATAGTACTTTTATACTGATAATTAAAGCAATTCGTGCAAAATTATTCCCTAACCATTCCAATTTTTTTTTCAAGTTTTTGTTGTTTATATTCAAGTTTTCACTTCTGCCGGCACTCCCGGATGCAACCCGTCGTTTATTTTTTCAAAATTCTTAAAGGCAGCTTTAAGCTAATTTATTTAATATTTGACTAATGTCAAATAAATTGGTGGCGAGTTACCAATTAAAAGTACTATAATTTGTCGACAGCCATGACCCGCAGCGTGGACGTGACCATCACGAACTTCCTGGAGGGGGTGACCCCCTACACGGCCGAGCCGGACACCAGCCCCCAGCCGGGCCCCAGCTCGCCCCCCCCGCCCCGCTACGTGACCCCCGCACCTCAGGGGGTCTTCCCCAAGAGCGCCAAGGAGCGACAACTGAGCTTCCAGGAGAGAAAAGCACAGATGATCGCGGAAGCGAGACAGCGATACATCGAGAAACATGGCCTGAACCTCGTCTGAATGACGACAGGTATTGCATGGATTTGTCAAGGAGTGTGTTACGTTTGGACGAAAATCTGAAAAAACTTTCTTAAGCACATTTCGTTTAATAAAACTACAGTAAATTAATCATCCATCTATATAACATAAATTAAAAACAGCAAAGATTTGGTTATGTATTTGTTTGAATTTTTTATAACTCAAAAACTACTGATCAAATTAAAAAAGAATCTTGCGCTTATGGAACGCTACATAATTTAATGCGAGTAAGATAGACTATATGATGCGCTGCATTATGTAATGAGAGTAAGATAGGCTACATTATGTAATGCAAGTAAAATAGGCTATATTATTTCTTTAAATTAGAGATCCGCAAAAAATAATGAAATTTAAATGTTTAATTAAGAGTTAACTCACGTAGTGGGTTTGAGGTAGTGTTGCAAGCAATAGTATAGAATATCGATAGCCTATTGATACTATCGAAGCCTAAAAAACAGTCACAATATCGATAGGACTATCGATAGTATTGAATAACCGGTACTATCGATAATAACCGATACTATCGATAGTCAGTAGTTAGCAATACTTATTGATTTAAGGTAATACTATCGATAGTATCGATACTATTGAATTTAGATACTATAGTCAGTATTCAATACTATCGATAGTATCTAATTTCAATAGTATCGATACTATCGATAGTTTTACATTACATCAGTATTGCAAACTATTGACAATCGATACTATCGATAGATATGCAACTCTAGTTTGAGGGAAGCGACTCTATCACGTCGCCATCCTTAGATAATGATCATTTAAATCCGACCACACTACGTCAGTAAATAATTTTGAAAATCTGAATTTTTGTTTCTGTTTTTTATAGATTAAAGACGACGTGTATAAAATTCACATTGATTGAGTATTTCAAGATGGCTACGATTTGTGAAATGGGGGATGAAAATATATATGTATTTGAAATAAGAGCGATACCAGTTACATAAAATTGCGTATATGATACTGATTCATACTATATTTTACAAATATAGCAAATTAATAAAAATAAAACTTATTTGACGAATAACCTATAGCATGCGATAGGTATAATATTCTATTCTATTTATATACGATATTCTTTATGTATAGTCTAGTGAAGTAAATTAAACGGTAAAATCAATCCAGTTTGGCATAAATTACCAAACGAAATGTAAAATATCTATAAAAAGATAGATATTCTCAAAACTGGTAACACTGGACAGTTAATTTGTTTAATTCCTTTGTCAAAAGTCTTAAATGTAACACACTCAAAACGTAAGTGACGTACTAAAAGTACGTAGTTAGATTGTCATAATATATTTTTGTAGCTTCTGGGATGTGTCAAATGGTTACTAATGAGAAAAAGTATGTAAAATTAGTAATACAATTAGGATTGTATGGCTGGGAATCCACGATGCTGAATTTAAGATTGCTGATTCTCTATACATTGAATGTTTTGCAAAGATCGGTCAAAATTTTATCATTAGAAAGTCAGCAATGTATATAAATCAGCGTCCGAATTTTGTACATGGATTTCAAGCCTTCATAAGTTGCTATGCTTTGCATAATGTAGGGTAATTGCATTATACAGAGTAACTTTTTATACCAGCCTTGTAGTTCAGCTCATGGAACTGAATTACTTTATATAAAAACAATTAACTTATAATGATAAAAAAGGACTTCTCATACAAATCAGCGCTCATCCTAATTTTTATGGGAGTTTGAAAAAATTATCTACATTCAACTCTCTTACATTACTTCAAAAACCAGCATTAAGAGCGTGATTTGAGTTTTGACGTAATGTAATAGAGTTGAATTTTGATTGCTTTGTGACGGCGATTCAGCACAAACAATACTATTTTCAAATAGAAAAAGAAATGGACGGCTGTCATTGGCTAGCCCTACGTTATACAAAGTATAGTGTTTCTGGCAAATTCTAAAATGTAGTAAGTTATGCGACTGTTACAATTATCGTAATGGTATAGTGAATAATTCGGTAAATGTTTTGTCAAAAAGATGGAAAGGGTTCGATTTGTGTCACTAAAAGTGTATTTTCAAAAAGGAGAATAAATTTGACTTCTGTAAGTACCGACAGGTCTGAAGTCTGGTTAATGAGACAGATAAAACAAGGACTGTCTTTGCTGAAATGGATAATTTACATAAACTCTCTTTTGACGTTTGTTGTTTGGAAACATCAGGTGTTGCCATTAATAGTTTTTTTTGCAACAACTTGTCGTTTCCATAAAAAAAGGTTTGCAGCTATCACTTCGGCTAAAAACACTGGCCTCATATTTTTGACTTACTAGCTAGACGGTGACTGCATACGAAAAAGTTTTGAGGACGATTGTGTCTGAATTGTTTCTTAACTTAGCTATATGGTAAATATTTTAGATGATGCAAATAGACGGTCCGTTAGGAATGTATTGGGTTGAAAAAAGGCAAAAAATGTGTGCATACTCATACATGCGTATAAAAACTGTAATATAGGTATATAACTCCAAACGTTATATAGGGCGATAAAGCTGACCGCACACTGAAGGCAGAGCCACGCCGCGTTTCTCTCATCAAATTGCTAACAGCAACGCGCGCAGGAGTACTATTTTTCGCTCGCTCGCCAACTTACCGCTCGCGTAAAATACCATTGGTAGTAATTTTAAACCGTCGTGTCAGCAACTTCGATTTGTCTATGATTTTCTAAATATTTCGCCATGATTTAAAAAGGAGCGTGAATCGGAACGGAATCTCCATGAAAGGTTTCTTTGACATATCTACGCTACAAACGTCAATATTATGAGTGATCAAGACCACTCGTAAATCCTTCGTATACGATCGATTCAAAACGCTCGCGAAAACCGTTCGTAATGTGACAAGTGGTATCATAAGTCCCTAAAAATTTTTTTTGCACTTTAGTTGATCAAAAGTAAATATGGGAGATCAAAACATTTTTTTGTTCCCCTCGTGTATTCTTGTGGAATATAATCAGTACCATGAAATGGGGCGCCATTTTTGAAAAGCTGAGTCATTCAACTATCGGTTTTTGTAAGGACAAAATCACACGGCGTTTCAAAAACGGCAGTCCAGAATGTGATGTAAAACTTAAACCACTGGATAACTGTATTTTTATGGTAGCCAAAAAGAGAGAAATATCATATTTTACATTAATAACGTGAGATTTTACGTAAAATATGGCGAATCCTTCCACTGGTAAACACAAAGGGTTCACTTAAAACAGAATAAATGACGTTTATAGAGATTTCTCTTTTTAACAAGTTTATATCTATGTATATTTTTAACAACTTTATTATGTTTAGAAATCGATAATTCAAGTTTTACTTTATAATTTAATAACTTTTCGTGTTTTTAATTGTGCACATGTTTCGCTACTTTCTTCACTTCGTTAGTGAATATTTATACTTTTAATTAACTTTAATGAGAAAAGACAGTGTGTAACGTAAAATAAATTATTGGAGAAACTTGTCAACAATAAAATGAAGCGACAAGGATCCTTAACTTACTAGTTGATCTTGTTTTTTTACTTTTATTTCAGGATGTTTGCACTCAGAAACTATTATTCGTTAAGGGGAGTGCTGCCTCCATTTGAAATACATTATTTGAAAGGAAACGGAAACATCATTAAAATTTGGTCCTGATCAAGCGCTATCTAAACCTTAAAACTATTTTATAAACTACTGTTTATAGTTAATAAAGTTAGAATGTGAAACTTTGAAAGATATCTCCGTTTCCTTTCAAACAATTTATTTCAAATGGGGGCAGCATTGGACCCCGAAAACTGTATGTATCCCTTTATGATGTCTGTATTTATCATAATACAAGTTTTAACACGATGACAATAGAAACCAAGAATAAAGTAATTTATAGATCCTTGACGCCCTTTTAATAAGTTTGTCAGTGAATTTAATTAAATTTTCTAGTCTTTCTATGAAGAGGCTCGCGTATTTTAAATTTCATTAATATTAAATTTCTAACCAAAATCGCTTTAACATTGTTAAATTTCATTACCATTTTAATTTCAATGTCGATTGTATATAAATAAAAACTGCTCAATATAATGCAAGCAATATTATTCATTTTTGATGTTTTTTGGACATGTTTAAGTTTAAAATGAAAAAGCAATAGATATAACAGTTCATTACAATTAGATCTCATTTACTAATAACGTCGATATCTAGTGCTGTTACAATTTAAATGAAAATAATCGATATCGATAGTTGAAGTCGATGTCTAGAGCGTGTAACATTTTATTTTGATTCTCGTGTCGGAATTTCCTAATTTTGTTCTCAATATTCGATTTTAGTGAAATAATCAAAGAAAATGTTAAATATTTAGTCTGGTTAGTTTTACTTTCGATGTTTTAACTTTTTGCGATAAGTGATAAGGGTGTTTTTGTGCATGAATTCGTATTTTACTTGTCTATTTTTTTAGTACTGGCGGTCCCAAAATAGTATATTATGCAATTAGTGAATAAAGGACGGATTTACTTCGAGGGCCATAGATGAATTACGAGCAGGTGAAGGATTCTAACGACTGAATCACGACCGTAGGGAGTGATTCATGTACGCTCGTGATTCAAGTGTTTGAATCCTGAGCAATGCGAGTGATTCATGGCCCTCGATGTGAATCCGCTTTATTCAAGAATTGCATACTATACTTTATACCATGACTACGAGAATACTTTTTCAAAACTAAAAACCGACTTCACCACCAAAGTACACAACCGGTTTTGATAAAAATATTATGGGACCACCTGACAGGTATTCCCTTAAAAAAAAAGAATATTCTAAATCGGTACAAACGTCTTCGAATAAATCAATCAACATATATAAAACATAAAATTCCGACGAATTGATAACCTCCTCTTTTGGAAGTCGGTTAAAAAGAAAAATTTAAGCGAAAATTGACATTTAATGAAGAAAAAAAGGTTTAATTAAAATGGACATTAAAATTGGAACAATTACTAAAATTAAGAGTAAATTGTTCTAAATTCAAACATCAAAATAGTGAGTAAAAGTGCATTTTATTCACTGTTTTCAGTAAATTAAATAAACTTTTGAGGAATGGTATAAAAGTTATTTTGTTCATCAAATGGAAAGTATGTGACATCATTAATCAGTCACCCTATCTATTTTCAAGCAACTTAAGCGAGTAATCATGGTTAGAGAAAACTCTTACCTTCATCTAGTAACATTCACGCTTTTCTAGCGTTTTCTATTTCTTAATCTGGCCTGCGCCTCAGGTCAGAGATGGGCAAAATTTGATGACAATGTAATCCGATTATTAATCTGATTACAAAGTAATTAGATAAAAAAGTAATCTTATTGCACAGTAATTAATTATACATTGTAATCATAATTACTTCGAAAATATAATGTATTTAGTTACAAAGTAATCCGATTATCAAGTAATCTAATATGTAATTCTGTTAGTACTTAATGTAATTAGTTTACATTAAATATGAAACAACTTACAAGTTTCTCAAGCTAAAATCATTATGCGACTGAATATCGTAAGGTAATATCACAAAATAAATGTAACTACTCGGCGGTAGTACGTATATTTTTTTTGTCACTGCTGTCACAGGCACACCGCGCATCCACCAACAACAAAACATAGGTTGTACTGTACAAACGAAAGTAATTTGTAACCGGATTACATTCTTAATTATTTGATAAGTAAATAAATTAACCCTCAATGAAATTACATTGTAACTAGTTACTGTAAGTACTTGGAGTAATCGATTACTACTGATAATCGATTACAAAGTAATCTAATTAACAATTAAAAAAGTAATTGTAGTTCATAATTGTTAATCTAATTACTTTTTGCCCATCTCTGCCTCAGGTATAGCGCTTTATACAAACGGAGGAACATGAATGCCTTCTACTACTACATCCGTGCACACGGCAATGTGTGAGTTTCAGTTTTCAAAGCCATTAAACGCACCCGAGAACGAGGGAGAGGTGCGGGGGGGGGGACGCCATATTGTGGGACGCTGCGAGTTTTCGTTCTGAATGTATTCACCCTATATTTCTATATATAGGGTGACTTAAACCACCAGAATTTTTTTGGAGTAAGCCCTGTACATGATACTGAGCTAATTTCCATAAAAACAAAGAAAAACGAAAAAAAATCGGCTCCCCATACAAATCCGCCATCGGCTAAAAGGATTTTGTTTGAGACGCTGCGAGTTTTCGTTCTGAATGTATTCACCCTATATTTCTATATATAGGGTGACTTAAACCACCAGAAAATTTTTAGAGCAAGCCCTGTACATGATACTGAGCTAATTTCCATAAAAACAAAGAAAAACGAAAAAAAATCGGCTCCCCATACAAATCCGCCATCGGCTAAAAGGATTTTGTTTGAGACGAAGAATTTTTTTTATCGATTTTTAATAACTTTTATTATGGATTGACTTTGCTCCAAAAATTTTGCTGGTGGAGTCACCCTGCTCGTGAAAATCCTTCTCTAAATCCGAATTATTCGTCATCAATAAATTCTAGAACTAGTTTCTTGACGCTGGAGTATTTTCCATTTCTCTCTATTTTCGGCTAATTTTCTCATAGACAAGACAAAATGCGAATTCACGAAAATACTTGGTACGTCATATAGATATTTTAGTTGTTTATGGTCGAGATTGGATGTAGCGGGACTGCCAAACAGCTTCCTATGTAGTTCATTATTAAGTTTGTAATAATTTGATGAAGATTATTATTGAATAAAAATTTTGTTTCACATGTGGTTTAATTTATTTATTTTATTCTTTACGCTATTTACATGATTTTTCTTCTGTACGGAGGTGCTATCTGCTTCGGTAATGTGTATAGTAAGCTATAGTTGGCGCGAAGTCCGGCGAATAGGACCACTCTATCCATGGATGACGTAAGAAACGACCAAAGAAATTACAAACAGTCAAGAAGGCTTAAGCCGTTCCCGAAAAATATACCTAGAGTTCATCCCTTTCTACATTATTACACTGGCAGTTTGCGGGAAAGAGATGGAGGGAACTCTGGGCACATTTTTTGGGTATTTAAACATAAGAATTATGGAAATATAATTATGTGGCATTAGGATTAATTTTCAATGTTGTTTTTTTAGGAAATTTTTACTCGTAGATTTTTTAGGTCTTATGTAATTTCTTTGTTTTTAGATGACCATTCACATGCATACTATATTTATAAATAACTGGCTGCGCCCCGCGGGGTTTCCCGCGGAAAAATAGCCAATGTGTTTATCCAGGGTATTAGCTTCCTGCATACCAAATTTTACCAAAATCGGTCCAGCCGTTTGCGCGTGAAGAAGTAACAAACATACACACACACTCACAAACTTTCGCTTTTATAATATTAGTGTGATAAAGCTGGGAAGCGAACCCCGGTCTCCGAAGCAGCACAGTCGACGATGCAACCAACGCGCTAAGATGAAAAAATCATAACAATATCCACGACCGAAACAGATGTAGCACTTTACAAAACGTAAAATAACGTGTCAATTTGACATTACAGATTGAGCTGTCACGTTGACAGCTGTCAGACATCAAAAATCCTTTTTCGCTTGTATCTCCTACAATCCAAGCCTGTGCGGCGTCCGTCGAGGCGTGTCCAGGCCAGGAGTGGCCACTTCTTGCTTGACCGGCACGAGCTCGTCTTTCTTGCGTCGTTCCTCCGCCATCTTGAGTTCTGCCTGTCGCATTTCTTCTTCCATCCGTTCGAGGTGCACTGCGGCTTCTTTGCGTTTATCGCGGTTCGATCTATAACAACAATAATTATATTTAAGACTTAAAACCGACTTCAACATAAAACCACACAACCTTTGATAAAATTTCTATGAGACCTAAAAAGTATGCCCTTTCAAACATAAAAAGATGGTACAGACGTCTTTTAGCAATCGAGAAACATACATTAAAAAAGTTACATCAAGTTCAAATTGATAACCTCCTTTTAAAAAAAAAAAAAAAAAATCGTGTCTCTCACTTTAAAAATTACGAAGTTTCATACAAACTGGTAACCCTTATTTCACCCCCTTAGGGATAGAATTTCCAAAAATCCTTTCTTAGCGGACGTCTCCTAGTCACAATCTACATTCCTGCTAAATTTCATCTTTATTGGCTAAGTAGTTTTCGAGGTTTCGTGATGAGTGAGTGATTTTCGCTTATATATATAAAGAATAGATAGATATATAGATAAATGTCTGCTCTTTGGCGGCAAAGTGGTATCGCTTTATGTCTAGTATTTGCGGTCTAACCTTTAATGAATAATGAGGGAGTGAGAGAAATTGTGTGTGTGCATCTCGTGTGCATCAAAAAATACCGGGCGTGTTTTTTTTTTGTTAATTTTGTGTGTGATGAATGCTACAGACTTTGTGCCGTGTTTGGTTCTTAGTTATATTTGAAATAGAAAAAAAAAACCATTTTAACTCGACAAGTAGTTCGTTTTTAGCCTTTGGTGCCGGTTGTCATCATTACCTATATGACGACCTCCGTGGCGTAGTGGTCACCATGCTAGTCCGCCACTCAGAGGTCCCGGTTTCGATCCCCGGTCAGGGCAAGTTGGAAAATGGCCTTTTCCAAATTATCTTGGGTCTTGGATGTTTATCTATATGTGTATTTATTATAAAATATAGTATCGTTGAGTTAGTATCCCATAACAGAAGTCTCAAACTTACTTTGGGGCTGGCTCAATCTGTGTTATTTGTCCCTATATATTTATTTATTTATATGGCAGTCCTCAAGCTATGTCAGATGCCTATAAGAGGCTAGAAAGAACTGACGACACGAAAAACAAAACAAGTACCTTAGTCCTGTTCAAACCCACAGCCATATAAAGGGAAGCAGACTAAACATTATTGCATAATACAAAGAATGCCGCGTGGAATGAATTTACACGTAAGCTACATTAGTTTTGCTGTTTTTCTTTATCATTATTGGTAATATTTAAAACAAAAATAGTAAAGTAATATTCTTTTTGAATGTGAAAGAGTACCCGCAATAACTGTTTATAAATATATTATTTAGGCAATTAAAAAATAAGCTACGAGTGGGAAATTGCCACGCGTTCGTAGTATGTAATGTTTAGTCTATTTCCCCTTGTATGCCTGTGGTTCAAACCACATGATGTCGTCTATGCTCTATCATCTATATTTATTATCAGGCATCGCACGTGAGTAATATACAGCTTGTAATCGCAGGATAAACGCGCTGAGAAAAACTAACATTAAATACAGAAACTTTTGCCGAAACCAAGACACTATCACTTCACGTCCAACATGCGGAAGTCTGGAAAGAGTGTATCGATACTCACTTCCCCGTCTCCTTGAGCGAGAAGAACATCGGCCCAAGCTCGGCCAACCACCGCCCGTCCACTGCCGTCACGCAGTGCATGTACTCCTGTAAACAACAAATTAAATAAATACTCTGTTCTGTCCTCGCAGTATGAATTTGTACCAGTCGCTGTCGAGACAGCTGGTCCTTGGTGTCCCGAAGCTAAAGACTTACCCCCAAATTCATAAAAAATATCAAACGTTCGCTAAACCTCTTTTAGTTAAACTATGTTTTGTCTCGTTCTTACTATGTCAAATATTAAAAAGAGGGAAAGGGACAAAAGATGGTTTAACTATAATAGATTTAACAAACGGTTGCAAATTTTTATGAATACAAGGGTCTGTTAATGAGATAGGGCGCCGCTTGCGGGATCGAGGGTATGACCAACGCTCTGGGTGGTACCTGGCTCAAAGGATATCCATAGCCATTTAAAGAGGAAACGCAGCAAGCGTAATGGGCACTTTTGAGCCGGGTACAATTCGGGGTGGGATTTTTGATTAGGGTTTATATTATTATTACTATTATTTTTTTTTTAATTGATTTTTTAGGTAATTATAAAAAATAATATATATAAATCTGACTAGTCAGATTACTCAATAATACTATCTCGCTCTATGAAAATAGAGCGAGATAGTATTATTGAGATTACTAAAAGAAGCAAAAGAAAAGAGTGCCGTGTTTTGTCTCTATCACCGACCGAACATTTTGTTATGGTCGGGTTATAGGCACACTTCAAATAGTGTGCCTATAACCCGACCATGAAAAAATATACGTAGTATCATTAACATGTATTTCTCTTACCCCTGGACGCTCGGTGGCAAATCTACACTACTTGTAATTCTAAATCTTTGGACTAGTCACTAACTGACTGTCAAACGTGATTATTTTTAATTGACCGAACAAAATACATTTTCCCCTAGTATCTGACATTTCATTATGGTGGCACAGGGTAGACAAGTTCTATGAGTCTGTATCAAATGTACGCTACTGCTTGGACTTTTGTGATAAGGTCAAAGACCAGGTTTGAAAAAAAAAGTTGAGCAGCAAACCTTGGTGGTCATCATGAGCTCGTGGTAGACGACGTAGTCGGGCGAGGAGCCCAGCCCGAAGAGCGCGGAGGTGGGGTGCAGGTGGCACGGCATGCCGGTGCGGCAGTTCACGTACTCGCCGATGCCCTTCAGACGAGCCGCCTGCTGGAAGTACGCTGAAAACAGTTTCATAATGAGATTAACAACACTATTATTAGTATATACCGGTACTGATCTATCGGTGATACAGCGGACTTGCCGATATATCGGCATCGGCGTGCATCCGATACCGGTACTGATCTATCGGTGATACAGCGGACTTGCCGATATATCGGCATCGGCGATATTTCTATTGCCGACATGCATATCAATACTTTTTAAACTACGGGCTTCAAAAAATCCTATTGTTATATATATTTTTCTGCAGACAAGACACGAAATATACTCGGGGAAACCCCGGGATCAGTTCAGCGTGATGGTTCGCCTGCTTTGACCTACATTGTGTTCATTCTAGTCGCATGTAGTTTGTTTTTTTTTAATACTTATTCGTATAATAAAAGTAAATGTAACACAGAATTATTTATAAGTCTTAATCTGTTTGTGTATCTAAGAAAGTAAGAATACATAATAGGTTGAATAATAGTAGATTGTGCTACAAGGGGATAAGGTAATGTTTTGAAGGCGAGGGCGTTACTTTGAATCCAGAGCGAAACGAAGGATTCCACAGTTGAATCACGAGCGTAGCGAGTGATTCTACGATGGAATCCTGAGTGAAGCGAGGAATTCATGTATAGCGCCCGAGATAAAAATATTACCGTACCTGAGAAGCACACTCTACTTTTCATCTCCATCTATAAGAAAAACTAGGAAATACAAATCAGAATATAAAGAAAACTAGAACACCTACAATGCCTAATCAGACTTCAACCGAAAATTTAATACTAACCTTTGTTTGGTGTCGTTTTCATTCAATAAATAATACTAAGAAATATTTGTTCGAAGACCACCAATTTACGATATAAAATGTTCACTCATAACTTTGTTTGCGTGGTCCTTCATATCTTTTTCATTTTTATAAGTAAAGTTGATACCTATTCACTATCGGCTTAAACTTAAGAAAAAGTATTCACATTTACACAAATAATTTCATATTAATACAAATAACCTAAAACTTCTATAATTACTTGAATCAATGAAAAACATTGCGCTTTTTAATTATACTTATTTCTTTTTCGAAAGCAAAGAACATAAAAATGTTAACCTACATTCATCCATGTTAAAGACGATATGTATTCCAAATTTACAAAATCACGAAGTCTGTGCCAATTATTTTTTATTTTAAAACAAAATTATTCTTTTTTTTGTTAGACTGCCAACATTATTTTTGATTCTACATAGATGACACTCGTGATCTGTTTTCAAATTGGTTTTAATCCCAAGAGATCTTTTTCACGTTTTAGTCCCGAGAGAAAAAAATGTTTTGGGATGAAAACATCGTTTTTTGAGTAGATGAGATGAAAAATAATAAAATCATGTTAAATTCATCATTTTGATTTTCAACATTAGATAACTCCAAAGCAAATTTCCAAATATGTTTTTATTGTCAACAATTTAAATTTACTCAGCGTATCGGTATTGGTATCGCCGATATTATGGTTGGAGTACGGTATCGATATCGTATCGGCAAAAAAACGTATCGATGCATCCCTAGTTATAAGTGTTTTAATGAGATTCTATGTCAATTGTGTTCATGAAGAATGTTTAAAATCATCAAGTTTAAAATCGGTTTAAATGCCATGTCCTTACGGGTACTTTTTACCAAAAATAAATAAAATAAAATAAATAATACAAAAATATATTTTTAAATTTTATATTTCAGAAACGGTATGTATAATGGATAAGTGGTCTTTACACACCTTAAATGGTTTTAAGAGACCTGACTAATGTGTGATTGTAAATGGCATACTAATTTCTTGAGCTTCTCCGTGCTTCCGAAGGCACGTTAAGCCGTAGATCCCGGTTGTCATCATTCTACCCAGCTTGGAAAATCAGTGTTGGCCACTTACACGAAAAACAAACTCACCAGAACAAATGCACTTCCTGACGGTGTCCCAATCTGTCCCACACGAGACCAGCGGCAGTCGCTGTTGCTGCAGAATGTCGCGCAACTGTTGCCTGACTTCGCGAACCTTCCTCATGGCCTTCCCGTGGACGAAGTGTTCCGTGCACCATTGGGAAGAGTAACTGCGAATAACATACATACATAAATACCTAGTTATTAACCCTTTCACTGCGAACGTCGGGTTTATCCGAACATTGTCGAACCCATTCGACGAGTATCGGATATTTCCAACAAAAAAAATCTCCTATCGCACATGACTATCTCTTTATGGTTGTAGATATTAATTTTAGATTTACTATGCCTCGCGCTGGGGGCACGACAACTGATATAAATTCTCGCGGTGAAAGGGTTTACAAAAAAAACTTATTCGAGACGACATTCTTTTTACTTTCCAGTAAAAAAAGTTTATCCCTGGCGGGGTATACAGAGCCCAAGGCCCTAAGACCTAAAAGCCACGCTTAGCGCGATGGTAGGTGTTAAGATGGAAACAAGAATCAAAATTAGTGATGGGTTGCTAGTCGTATCGTCTAATAAGTATACTTGAATTTTTCGGGGCAGGCCCAGTGCTGCCCCATTAAAATGTTTGTCTTAAAACCAAGCGCTAGATAACCCTTTGTCAACGCTTCGCTCTTGACGAATCCAATTCAACCAACCAGACGCCGTGACATAACTTGATGACCAATGGCGAGTCGCCGACAACGCTTCAGCCAACCACGAACGCGCTCGCTTGAGAGATCGGCATACGGCGACGTGTCACGTGGGATCCCTTTCCGCAAAAATTAACCACGTCCTCTCTATCCGACATCTTGTCAAGCACGCAAGCTCACATCCAAAAAATTGGCAATTTATTTGAATCTCGCATTTGAAAATAAACGTAATATACATAAAGTAGCCTTTTTTTGAAGCCAAGACACCCTTCAAACTATTTTATTAACGCTTATTGACCGCTTATTTAAATATGCGCTTTACAATATGTAACAAAAAACCCTGTCCGATCCTTGTAGGAGCAAGTCAGAACGTCAATATGAACAACTTTTCTTGTGGGACTAATGCTTGAAACTCGAAGAACAATCGTCATTTTCATACAAATTGCCGGGCCGGCCGAACACTTATGTGTGAAAATGTAGACGTTTTTAAAAAGTTTAAAAACGGACAGACATGGCTTTTGGTAAAAAATGGTTATATTACAATAAAAATAATGTAGGTAATGTACTAAAAGCTAAAAAATAATTCGATAAGTCCTAGCTACCAGATCGCACCAATCTTCTCATCAATCTGGGGTATTGATCAGACAACTAATAAAATTGTTGGGCGTTGCGTATCTAGAGTTAATATATGATAGTTTCACGCGCCCAACGATTTTATTATTTGTCTTATCTGGATATGGTTAAAACAGCCGTTTATGATAAGACACAAAACGTAGACATACTTATTGGACTTCCACTGGTTGTACAGATGCAGTAAGGTTAGATGGTCCGATTCGGGCACTTGGAACTTTTCCCTTACAGAGTCCGCTTCTTCCTCGCGTCCTTGCGGCCGGTAGAACACTGAAGGCACCGACAGCATCGACACTGAAACGAAATAACCATGCATTTTCATAATTAGGTAATTCTGCTGGTCTTGGAGAAAGAAAAAACTTAAAATGTACCAGTTTCTTTTTCCGTGCATCTTTTTAAGGCAGATATACGAAAGTAAGTTCGAGACTTGTGTTATGGGATACTAACTTGACGATACTATATTTTATGCATGCATACATATTATCACGCCTGTTTCCCACAGGGGTAGGCAGAGACTAAGGACCTCCACTTGCTACGATCCTGACAAACCTCTTTCGCTTCATCTACACTCATCACTCTCTTCATGCATGCCCGCCGGTTACGGGTACTTCCGACCCCTCCTTTTTTAAGAACGTCTGCAATCTGATCGCAGTACGTTCGTCGAGGACGACCTTCTATATTTTATAACAAATACATATATTGATAAACATTCAATGCCCAGGTCAATCTGAAAAAGATCATTTTCCATCATGACCAGACCAGGTATCGAACCTGGGACCGCCAGTGTGACAGCCAGCCATGATGACCATTAGGCCACAGAGGTCGTCAAAAAGGAATGGGCAAGTATAATATAATAATTAACCCATCGACCGCCGCAGTTGCTTACGACCCGCCATAACACCAGTAACACAACGCAGTTCTGAATTTCCAAAAAAAAAAATGTACTTCAAATTATACGGCCGTTGTCAGGGGCACATTTTTCGTAAGAACACCTGACGCCCCATCTATTTTAATTTATTTTTCCATCTCCTCTCCCAACAGCACACTAAAAGTGGCCTTTGTGTCTAGCGACCCGGGGCTCCGTTATCCCTTTCCATGCGGGTCCATAACTTCAGTTGCGTCGTTTCTGTACGAATGACTTCTATACAATGTCCTTTTTAATTAAGTACAAATATTTTAAGGGGTGATTTAGTCCATCATTTTGAACAACTTTTCCCAATAAATGTTTATCGGAATACGCAATTTTTTTTTGCAATTTTCATACTAACTATATCACGTGACTACTTACTTTTTTTTTATTTCTGTATACATTTATTGGAAAAAGTTGTTCAAAATGATGGACTGAATCGCCCCTTAAAATATTTGTACTTAATTAAAAAGGACATTGTATAACGAAGCGGCAGCGATTTTGTTTGCATCGAGTTGCCGACGACGTCCCTCCTGACGTTCCACATTGTACCAGATAATTCTTTACTTATCTGGTAGCGACCCATCGACCATAGCGTTTTTTCTTAATTTATCAAGTTTATTGTGAACGTATATTTAAACTGTACAAGATTACCTATTTTGCGCCGGACCTGCGTCTGTCCCTAGTGATATTACTTTCGTGTATATTTCGTGTTACTTTGTAGAAAGGACAATATAGTTGTTGAGACGATTTTGTTTTTTATCGTTTCTTTTATTTACTTTTTTTGTTCGGGCTTATCCCGTAGCAGCGGCGAGATAGTACGTCCTAACAAAGATGGTTCTACTGTACGAAGGGCGTATTATTGCACCCTGTCAATTCAATCATCAGACACGGTTGGCGTATTATAACGTTCCAAAACTACGAGTATATTTAGACAACTTTGGTGTTACCATAGGTGTTAACAGGTTTTTAAACAATCGAATATTCAATGATTGTACCTATTTTAAAATGTATCTTTAACAAATATCAAAATAAAGAAGGTCAAAGGTAAACACACATTTAAAGTTATAAAGTCGAAGGTTTGAATTAGGTAGAATTAGCGAAAGAATAAAGTGGTAAAAAACGAATTGAAATACTAATGTACATACTACTAAAAATTGTATGTTAATTATCTTTGTTTTATTTGTCTTATCTATCTCTAAGGTTTTTATTATTATTTATTTGTAATATTGTTCGCAACACGGGATTGTCCATTAGAAATCCCGGGAAGATCTATATTAACCCTTCCACCGCGAGACTTTATATCAGTTGTCGTGCCCCCAGCGCGAGGGGTAGTAAATCTAAAATAAATACCTACAACCAAAAAGGGATGTGGATACTTCAGTTATGTGCAAAACGGGCATTTTTTTGTCGGAAATATCTGACGCTCCCGGAATGGGCACGACAATGTTTGTCGGATAAATCCGACGTTCGCGGTGAAAGGGTTTAATATCAACATTTCGGTGCAAGTACATAAATAACATCTGGTTATAACATTCTTTGACTGAACATATATTTAAACTTAGAACATTGACAGCATCATGTACATAATAATAAGCATTTATCCACAGTTTTACTCACGTTATGGTTTTTATCTACCATACAGGGAGCCATCTATCTTATTGGTCTTGTCGTTTATAGAGAAGATTTAATCTTAGCGGAATAACACGCCCTTTGTGTGGTCAACGATGTTAGATTCAACGTAATATCACGTCAGCCGCATGGAAAGGGTTAAGGGGCTACATGAATTTTTCGGGGTCCAGTGCTGCCCCCATTTGAAATAAATCATTTGAAAAGAAACGGAGATATCATTTAAAATTTGGTCTTGATCAGACCCTGGATAACCCTTCAAACTAATGTTTACAGTTTAAAGTGAGAACGTGAAGCTTTTCTACGCACAATTGCGAAAAACGGCCACTTTTGGCGTTTGTGCGTAGAAAAACTTCACGTTCTCACTTTAAACTGTAAACAGTACTTTATAAAATAGTTTGAAGGGTTATCCGGGGTCTGATCAAGACCAAATTTTAATTATATCTCCGTTTCTTTTCAAATGATTTATTTCAAATGGGGGCAGCACTGGACCCCGAAAAATTCATGTAGCCCCTTAAAGCCGTAAACTCAAATTACTCTGTCTGTCCCCTTAGGGATAAAGACTTGATTTTTATAAATGTAGGTACCCTTACCAATAATGAGGACTTCAGCGCTGCAGCCCATCTCAGCTGACACGATGAGCATGTGGCACTGAGGGGGGTCCAAGGGGAACTCTGCCATTTGTCTGCCAAGCGGCGTTAGTGCTCCCGTGCCGTCCAGGGCGCCCAGGATCCAGAGTTGGTACATGGAGTTCAAGATTGTGTCCTGCAGGAGAGAAATATGTTTAGCACCATTACTTGCAACCGCTTTCTATACAATCTATCTAGAAACTTCGTAATTTTACCGCATAGCACACGTACACACAAGTTTTAAGAAACCAGTATACACTAGTTTCTTAGCACTTGTGTGCATAGTCAAGCACCAAGATACCTGACCAGGCCCTCTACTTATATCTTCAATTTTCTCTTAAACTAAAAATGATATTAACATGAAAATTTTTATTCAAATAGATTTTGATTAAGTCTTTCTGAATATAAATTTTCATGCTAATATTATTTTTAATTTAAGAGAAAATTGAAGATATAAGTAGAGGACGTGGTCAGGTATCTTGGTACTTGACTGTACACACAAGTGCTAAGAAACTAGTGCATACTGGTTTCTTAAAACTTGTGTGTACGTGTGCTATGCGGCAAAAATAGGAAGTTTCTAGAAAGATTGTGGTTGTGGTTTCATATTTGTTTGTGCCTCCCGCACACAGCCGTATTTTATTTTTCGCAAAATTATGGTTTAGGGCGACAATTGTTTTCCAATAAAAACTTCTCTAAAACTTCGAGACTCCTGGTACTATAAACTCAGGCGGTACATTTTGTTTTTTAAATTAATTTATTAACTGTGTTTTTATTTAAGAAAACTTGTAAACATGACAAAGTTTTTGTGAAATGCTAGCAGTTCCTCAACTCACTCAGCAACACAGTATTCGCCAGGTTTGTCCCCTGTATTTCTGGAACCGTAGACGCCAACATCTTGAGCTACCTCTGTGTGCATATAAGTGTTTACCGCACACATTAACAGATTTAGGATAGCTGTACCTGAAGTGGTGGGTCCATGAAGTGAAATGCGAGCAACTCCAAGCGATTTCAGCAGTAGGAAGGATTCGCCAGGTTTGTCCTTTGTATTTCTGGTACCGTAGACGGCAGTTACTTATATTGGTACTACCTCTGTGTGTATATAAGTGATTACTGCACACACTAAAATTAGGATTACTGTACCTGTGGAGGAGGGTCCATGAAGTGAAATGCTAGCAGATCCTCAACTCCAAGCGATTTCAGCAATAGCACTGTATTCGCCAAGTTTGTTCTCTGTACTTCTGGCACAATGGACGGTAGTAACTCTTGGTGATACTGCCTCTGAGTGTACACTTGTGTCAAATAACAGAAGTAAAATATTACTGAACCTGTGGAGGCGGGTCCATGAAATGAAATGCTAGCAGATCCTCAACTCCAAGCGACTTCAACAATAGGACTGTATTCGCCAGGTTTGTCCTCTGTATTTCTGGCACCGTAGACGCCAGCAATTCATGCTGGTACTGCCTCTGAGTGTACAGACAGAACGCTTTGCCAGGACCAGTTCGGCCAGCCCGCCCAGCGCGCTGGCGGGCGTTCGCTTGGCTTACTGGGTAGATCTGAAATTGAACACATCGTCCATGTAAGAAATATATATATAATATATATAATAATAATAGTGCAGATAATGAAAAGGGACGTGTGGAAACAAATTGGGAGGTCTTTGCCCAGCAGAGGGACACCTTACATAATATCACATCTTTATCTCTAATGGACCAGACAGAGCATTTTGGGCCTTGCGGCTCTAAGCAGACCAGAGCTTAGGGCCGCTAGACTCAAGATTTTGACTTGATGGTAGTCAAGAAGGTGGAGAAAGGAATCAAAATAGTGATGAATTTTTGCCTATTATCTCGATAGACTTCTATGATCTGAATGGCAAGAGAAGCAGTCGGAACCGGAACATCAAAGTTTTTTCTTTTCTCCCAGTCCCAGACCGACAAAAATCGAACCTGCTCACAAAATTTTATGAGAACCGGTTGAGAATTGCGAACTGTACTGCAGAACAGTAGGACAGCCAAACATACGAAAGTATTTTGCCAAGCTGAAACAGAGACATCTCTCGCGCATCGCGCTCCCTAGGTTCAAAAGGTCAAAATATGCCATACCTGCAAAGCATCCATACCAATCCTCGGATTGTACACTTTCAATTTGCAGTAGCCGCAGTCAATCACGTACATTATGCCATCCACGGTCAGGGAGGTTTCTGAAAATCAAAAAAGAAATTATGTATAACTAGCTGATACCCGCGTGATCATATAAAATATGATCACGACAATCCCACCGGAAGCTTGCATTTTCCCGGGATAAAAAGTTGTGTCCTATATGTTAATTTAGGTAGTAAGTAATCTACATGCTATATTCATTCTAATCCGTCCAGCCGTTTTGACGTGAAAGTGGAACAAACATCCAAACACACATTTGCATTCATAATATTAGTCAGGATTACGGGATTTAGGACGAATCTTTAATTACTAGTTAGGCGTATAACACATAGAAAAGTCGTAAGGTGAAGGCGCGGCGCAGACGCGGCGCGGGCTTGGGACAGATAAGGCGAAGATGCGATTTAAATTATATAGAAGAGGCGAAGAGACGATACGATACCTCATTATACAGACTGATTATGTTTCGATATGATGTCTTCCTCTTCAGAAGACAACGATGCGGTTGCCTTGCTGCAACACTTGACTCTGACAACAATTTGCACTATAAAATCATTTTTTCGGAAACGGATCCCTAAAATAAAGAATGATGTTTGCAAGATCACAATATTTTTGAAAGACCTATTCAACGATACCACAAACTTACCTAACGTTGGGACAGTCGAGAAAAATTTTTTTTTCAAGATTTTATGTTACTTCTTTTTGGTATGATTAATGTACATTACAAGTAATTGGTACATTTATGCCAAATAACAGCTTTTAAGTTCTTATAGTCTCGTAGTAAAATCGCGGACAAACAGACATGACGAGGTCCAAATTTTGTATGGACCAACAGGATTAATTTGAACATTTTATTTGAAACGTTGCAAGAGTACTCCTGGTGGTAAATAAGTAAAAACGGGAGAGGGAGGTTCGCCGGGTCTGCTAAGCCTTTAAATCCCTACGTTATAATAAAAAATGTCATATTTTATAAGTATTCAAATATTTTAACATAATAATTCATATGTTACCATAACATTGATAACGTAAAAAAACCAATTAAAATCCTATTAGAACCATTTTCGACTTCTAGCCGGACGAAGTCGCGGGTTAAAGCTAGTATTTTATGTTTCCCTCCATATTTAATCCTGTTCACTTCTATTACTATACTCCGGCTCAGTACAGTCGTACAATGATAATTATGGATAGGATATTGTTCAACTATCTCGCAGAATTGTATATTAAATTCTATATCGTCACGTGTTTTTTTATGTACATAAATACTGCTCATTCTGTAAGTACAGTTGTCCTGCTCACGGCACGGGACAGGCGACGAAGCGGCGTGCCTACACCGCGCCGCTTAAGTATAATTTACGTCGCGTCGCCTTCATACATTTTGTATGAAAACGTTTTGAAGCGGCATCATGCCTGTGCCGTATCTGCGCCGCACCTTACCTTACGCCTTTTCCATGTGTTTTACGCCTAAAGGTTGGCGAAACGTTTCGAAACAAGCACGGGTTTTGTGATTGCAGGAAGACACAGAGTAATTAAAACTATAGGGAATACTGATATAGAAATCAACAAAGTAATCATAAAATTTTCTACAGTTGAGATATTTTCAATATTATTTTTTAGCTACACAATTACGGGATATAAGTATATCCCATAATTGTCTTTTCTTTCATTTTTCAACTACTTGTATCCCCACCTGTGTTTTTTTAATTCTTTATTAACACCAGATACGTCTTACATTCGAATAGAGAACAATAAAACATATATTTACCTGCAATGTTTGTAGCGACGATACATTTCCTCTGACCTGGTGGCGCCCTCTGGAAAATCTTGGCTTGCAGATCGGCGGGTAGTTGTGAATAAATAGGTAGTACAGTCAATGGTGGAGCGCTGTCCAAGTCTGTCAACCGCTCTGTGAGAGTCTGTGGAAGGGATAAAAAGCTTAAGGAACTTGAGGCACTTCCACACAAACATGTGTGTAAAAGTCCCACACAATGTGTTTTTTTCTGAACAATTTGAACTATAAATCATAACCAAGATTAAAACTTAAAAACACAATTAGATATTAGTTTGTTTGAATTGGTAGAGATGCCGCACTAGATAGATATAGTTTGTTAAAATTTGTAGAGATGTCGCACTACATGGTCTGGTCTTCAAGGAGGTCTATACATTTGTGTTCATTCAGTGTTACAGTATAGTATATCCGATAAATCGCAAGCTCATTAAGAAGCCTGTAATGTTGGATATGAGCAAAATTATGTAATTTTGAAGAAATTGCAATTAGCTAGGGTTATAATTGGTTTCCTACAATAAAATATGAACTTAAAAGAGAATATAGTGTATTCATGTCATATTTGACCATCAGTATGGAAAACTGCTACACCCTTATATTTTCTTTCCAGTTTATAGTTTTACAGTCAGAAACCAATTATAACCCTTGATAATTGCAATTTCTTTAAAATTACAAATTTTTACCGAAATCTGTTATGTGTTTCAAAATAAAAAGTAGACTACGTTTGTATGGAAAAGTCTAGGGTAAGGGAATTCTTAAGTGTTAAAGTCTAGTTTTTTTTACTCTTCCTTTTCACTAGATGGCGATATATGTATTTATAGTTTCTATGGCTTGGGTATCTGTTATGTTAGTAATTATATTATCTTTGGTATAACGAATAATTTCGCGCACAAAATTATATTGTTATTTTTTTGTTTTGGAATGACATTAAGAGATGACGCTATGTTTGAATTGTTGACAGAAAAATTACGCGAGATGGCTGTCTATTTCAGTTATATTACAGTACTCTATGCACACAACGCATTTGGCGTTGGCAACGTCGCACCTGAGGGGGCAAAGCAAAACATGCCGTACGTCCGGCAAATTGAGACACTATTTGCACCCGCGTCGTGCCCCCCAGCGGCATATTAAGAAACTGCCTCCCTGCCATAAATAACTGGGACGCCATATTTAGTAATATATCTTTCAAAATTACATATTTTGCATCTCCATCTAAAGACTTCTTATTCTCGGCATCACCAGTGGGTTGACTGGTAGATAAGGATTATGGCTCTAAGTCCGCCTATTACATTTGTAATAAATTTAAATAAATAAATAAATTTAAAAAATAAATTGCCCCTCCTACAAAAAAGTCTATCCAGCACTGGGAAGCCTAAAGCTGATGTCGCCGACGTCCACATTTAGTGATTTATTGGTTTTCCAAAACACATTATGAGTAGGTCAATACAATGAGTTTTCAAACTGAGCTGTTGGTTTATTAACATTACGTGTTCTTAGAAAGCGCTTGCTAGCTAGAGTTAAAAATTAATTAACAAGGTTTCTTTGTTCTTATTTCTCAGAGCTGTGTTGATGAATTTATAATCTCTGGAACAGGAGTATTGTTTGGTTCAGTCAGGCCTACGTCACTAGCTCAAGGCCACGCGATATATGCCTACCGCTCGGCGTATCGTCGACGATATAACCGACAGAGGGCCGCCAAACGCCCGCCTGAGCGCTCGCACCACACTGCACCGCACGTGTCCCGGGCTTACGCTTCGAAATGCCGAAACCACGTAATTATTGTGCAGTAGATGGGTGTAAAAGTCAAAAAACAAAGGAACATTTGTCGTTTTTTTCATTGCCGAGAGACGAAGAAAGGTGAGTACCTAGTGTTTTAAATGTTTTAAATCTAGCTTTGTGAATTTTGCCACAATTTATTTCTTTGAACATAAGTAGGTAAATCGTAAATCAGGAAGTTTATTGCGTCAGGTATTAAAAGTGTTGTTTTTAAAGGTAATTCCTACTGCAGCTACCTTACCTAGTACTTACGCAATGAGCAATGCCAGGCCTGTCTCACTCCGCGTGTAGGTATCGAAAATATACCTACGGATTGCGACCGCTTGGAAAGGGGATCAACGAGGACGACTCGCTTAAGCAGTGAGTAGTGACGTACGCGCGGTTCGTTTACCTGTGTTCACCAATTTTGACGTCATAGAAAAAAAAAGGAAAAGCCCAAAAAAAACACTATGCTTTGGTTACTTGCATAAGGACTGCGATCCAAATTAATTTTTTTAAGCCTTCAGGGATGCTAAAAGTTAAGGTCTACTTTAAAGTGATTATTGTGAAATTATTATGTACGTCTACGTAGGTACCTAATATGATAGGTATACTAAGGATATATATCGTTATTATTACAAAAAATGATTTATACACGATATAAACTCGTATATTACCTATGTAGGTACGTTTTATACTTATTTAGGATAAAAAATCACACAACCATTGTCTAGGTAAGTGAATATAAGACTTACGGACGAAAATTAAAGGGATTTCTTATGTTTGAAATTGACGATCAATTATTTGATTTCTGTTACTGGCGTAATATGGTTAGAGAAATAATGTGTAGAAATTTTATCATTCGTAACTGTAATGAACGTAACATTGTGGTCGTGTGGTTTCCGGCAGAGTAGAATAGGGCCACTCCAAATCCTCCCGTGGATGTCATAGAAGGCGACTTAGGGAATACAAGCTAAACAAAGCTTATAAACATCAATGAGACCTCTCCAACCCGTCTGGCCAGCGTGGAGAGTGTAGGCCAAGTCCTCTGGCTGCTCTGGCCAAGTATGGCTCTGGTAGTACAGGGAGGGTTGTGCTCCTGCTGTGGAGACTATATATATAGTTTGTGTGTATATATATATATGTACACACAAACTTTGTTTTGTTAAATTTTTACAAACTTTTCGCGGAAGACCAGCGTCAAGATGGAATTCATCCTTCAAGGTACATTGCTGAGCGGGTATTATTTGTAATTATTGAATGTTGTAAAAAATGATGCAGCATAGGTATAAACATGTTTTTCCTTTGTTTCTAATTTTTTAAGAAATCTTATGAGAAATCTGTAAATAAAAGCAAACAAAAAGCTTCGGCTTTGTGTCAGTGACACGAAAGGTTTTTTTTTAAATATTCATATAAGATTGCGAAGGAAACTTCACTATAAATACGTAGTTTTAACACAAAGTTATATCGAAGCAATTTAATTTTTAATCCTGAAATTACTTAACTGGAAATTCTTATATTATTTATAGTGAGTACAAAAGCTTATTCCTACTTACAATTCATTTATTTCATTAAGAGTTGTAATTTCTTTTTTTTCAGACGCCGTACATGGCTTGAAATAATAGAGAGGCCTGATTTATTAACAACTCAAACGAAGTACGCTTGTCATTTTGTTTGCTCGCTACATTTTGACAAATCTATGATAAAGTACGTACCGCAGCTGAAACCTGATGCGGTACCCACAAAATCACTACAAAATCAACCAAGTACTTCTAATTTTAATACAAACGAAGACTGTAAAAATGTGTCAACTCAAACGAAAGAATCATATATCAACGTTCTATCAACAGTTACCATTAAGGGTCTTGCTAAGAAGTCATCATGTGTACAAATTACGTCAGACAACACTGGCAATAATACTACACAAATAAAACAAGAGCTTTCGTCTGATACATCTAGGAAACGTAAACTTCAAGTTGAACATAAGGAGACAGAAAAAAAAAGAAGAAAGCTTAAGCATCAATTAAATAGAATAAAAAAAGAAGTCCAATCAAAAGAATGCTAAAAAAAATTCAGTTTCAATTTTGAAGATGAAATTACTAAAAGATTTGCCTAACTTCTTGAGTGGCAAAAGAATCTGAAAAACTAGTCTAAAGGAAACCGTTAAAATCCAGAGTACAAACTTTTTGCGCTAAATTTACACATTTCTAGTCCTCAAACATACCGATGTTAAAAACATTATTACACCTACCGAGTGAATCTACCCTCCAACGATTTAATAAGGTTATTTTCCCTTTTACCTAAACGTTATAAAGAACTAGAAGCGTAGTTGGATGAGGTGATTTTAAAGTTGTTTATCATAGGGATAGAAGTACAGGCAATCGTTTCAGACCAGGGTTCAAATTTTGCTAAATATGCCAAAGAAGTAAAAAATATCACATCCGAAAAGCCGTATTTCATGCTACAAGATACGATCGGTTTTTGCTGCTATTAGCGTTTTAGACAGCAATCATAGCTTACCAGAAGAGGTCGATTAATATACCGCCGATTTTATAATAGAAGAAATCAATAACATATTTGATATCCTAAACTCAAACAAAGTTGTCCTAACAAATATCAAAAAGGATTTTCAATAAAACAGTATCAGATTGATTATTAGAAAAAGAAGCTGCATCAATGTTTGAGAATATTACAGCCATAGACAAAAAGACAGGAAGAAATAAAACTAACCGAATTCAAACTTTTAAAAACATATTTAGATTAACAGGAAAAGGTAATAAAATTTATCTATACACGACGTTTTAACCAAGACTGGCCTGGAAAACTTCTTTAGAGCTACAGACAACAGGGAACTGCAGAGACCCCACCCCTATCCAGTTCACAAGAGCGTTTTCTAAATTATTCCTCAGAAATATGTTCAAAATTCACGTACTAGTTACTGCCAAGAAGATATTTGTGAATTGCTTCAGAGGTCTGATACCACCCCATTTCTCGAACGCGTATTACGCGATTAAGGATATTTTCAACTATAAAATTTAATAACAGAGAATTCCGAGATGGGAAGATGGGCAGGTCATATCAGTCGTAGAGAGGACGGAAGATGAAGAAAAAAAATACATTGCACTGGCGACCGTGGATGGGCCGCAGAAGGCACGGCAGACCAATGAAACAATGGAGAGACGACATCGTCAATGCAGCTGGCCCACTATGGAAAAGACAGGCGCAACATCGTGAAGAATGGCATGCAATAAAGGAGACCTATATCCTGCAGTGGATAGATTAGGCTGGAAAAGAAAAAGAATAAAATAATACGGTTGATTCGCAACATTCGTTTTATTACAAATCATCATAGGCGATGACGCTTTGGTACTTTTTGAGCGCGTAGATACTTATGGTAAGTATAATTCTTCTCGTTCTGAGTAGCAGGTAGTATTATTAAGATCTTGTAGGTTATTACAGCATAGGTATTTTCAGTTTTGTGTGGGAGTGATGTATCTGTTACGTAGTAACTATTTATCAATCTATGGTTCAGTTAGCTCGCCGCTCAGCTCCGTGGCATAAGGCTCAATTTAGGCAGAGAATTGCGGCAGAGTCGTAGCAGTTCGCCGAAATCGTACATAGCATAACGAACTTTAATGTCAATCTTATAATGTTCAAACTATAGCGTCGCGCGGAATCGCGCCGATTCGCTTGTCTACGGCGCGACTCTGCACGTCGCCGCCGGCAACGAGTTTTACGTCCCGTTTGTTTCTTGTGAAATATTGAACTAAATACACAATAGAAGTACAATTTTTCATCACAGTTAAAGTTAAAATAGTAACATTTTAGTTACACTCCATACATATCCAATACAAACAAACCTCGCAAGTGACTTCGATGTCTTCCTGTCCAGGCATGAAGATGAGGATATCGCCGTCGTCTGGCTGCAAGTGGATCTGCAGAGCCTGGGAACAAAAGAATAACGGGTCTTTATATAAGGTGTAACAAAATTAATAAATATATAGGTAACCCCAAACTAAGCTTAAGCTTGTGTTATGGGATACTAACCAAACAATACTATATTTTATGATAAATAAGCCGGCAGGCGGGGTAGACCCAACAAGCGCTGGCTCGACGTCGTCAAGGATGATATGCGTGCTAGTCGTCTTACAACCAAGGATGCTCAAGACCGTGCAAAGTGGAGAAGAAATAGTCGGAAAGCGGACCCCGGGCTTCTCAGCATTGCAGCTGAGGACACAACAGAAAAAGGAATCTAAATAGATTCCTTTTAGCCTAGCTAGCTGCATTGCCTATTAACACGATGCTCATTCCCTCGATCGGCTTCTACGTACTGCGCGGGAAGAGAAGCAGCTGGTACATTTTTCTTTTCTTCCAGACTAGCATGGAAGGATGCTATGGATGCAACCGCATATTGCGCAGGCGCACATTTCATGCGGACCATCCGCAGGGCTTTGCAATGAAGCTTCATTTTAAACCTCGACAAAAAAAAGAGGGGTTTTATAAGCTTGACGCTAATGTCTGTCGGTCGTGGCATCGTAGCGCTCGAATGGATGTATAGATCTCGATGCTGTTTTTGTTTACGTGAAAGCAAGTTCCCTTGTGGTGTTCTTAGCTTTATTTGACAAAAATCTGTTCACCCGTTTAAAATGTATTGAGGGTTATTGCTTAAAAGTCAGGGTTTTCTATAGCAAATAATAGATGGCGCTACGAATACCAATTATAATATGTAGTCCCGCTACTCTTCACTAGATGGCGTTTTTGACAGCCGGAGGTTTTTAAATTTGCCTAGCAAACAAACATGTTGGACCTAGCGCATTCGGGATCAGGCCCAATGTTCCATTTCAGTTATATTTTAAATCACATTTTAAACTTTTCCATTACTAGAACTTCCTTATTATCAAGAAAGTAAAATGGCGTACAAATCTTAAACGTTAATCACCGATTTGCGTCAAGTAGCAATGAGGATGCAGACTCACAAATAGGTAGGTGCACTCAGGATTACGTATTCTTTGACGTCACTACAGCATTACTAAGATTAGATACCTACTTTTACACGCCCTCTTGTTTGTTACTATAGTTAATTTTCTACAAGTTTTGTATGTATGTATATACTCGCTGCGCCCCGCGGTGTTACCCGGGGAAATTTTGTGAGTGTGTGTATATGTTTGTTACTTCTTCCCGCGCAAATGGCTGACCAATTTTGATAAATAATATATTATTAGGTCTGCCATTTGCGCGGGAAGAAGTTACAAACATATACACACACTCACAAATTTTCGCCTTTATAATGTTATTGTGATATATAATAATATATAGAATATATATAGTGTGATGATAATGTTTGATTTAGTCAAATCTTGGTCAAACCAGTTATCCTCAACCAATCGAGCTGAACTTCTGCATAGGTACCTGTATAAGTCGGATGACTGCCTCCGTGATCCAGTGGTCAAGGCGTTCGCCTTGTGACCCGGAGGTTATGGGTTCGATTCCCACTGGGAAACATACTTTGTGCAAAGTTGTTTCCAGTCTGGATAGGATATGGCAGGCTTGAATCACCTGATTATCCGAAAAGAAAGATGATTCCGTGTTTCGGAAGGCACGTAAAACTGTGGGTCCCGAACGCCACCTAGCGTTTGATCATCAAACTATCCAAGGATTGGTTCCTGGTTTGCCCTTTGGGTTGTGGAGGTCAGACGGCAGTCGCTCTGTGTAAAAACCAGTAACCTCGTCAAATCTCCTTGGTTAGGTAGCGGACCCCGGGCTCTGAAGCGTTACTGCTGAGGATGCAACCGGGAATACGCTCGGATGATGATGACCTGTATAAGTCGGATGACAATGCAATATTCTAGAGCCAGGAGATATTCAACAGAATTCAGTGTTAAAACAACATACATCTTTGAGGTTTGACTCGTTTGATTTGTCTTGACGAGCACTTCATCGTAGACGATGTCTCGGGTCTGATCACGGAAACAGAAGGCAGTCAACGGAACTCGGTAATAAAACAACATAACACTATTGAGTTTGGACTCGTTTGATGTTGTGACTTGACGAGCAAGCACTTCATGGTAGATTGTAGTACTGCAAAGCGCGCGTGGACTCGAGATCGCGCGAGAATTTAGTCATGTTTAAACGTTATACACTTTAGGCTATGGCAGTGCCGGTCCTATTTAAATTTTCAGGTAGTGCGGAAACCAAAAGTGGCGCCCTTCTAAATGAAAAAAAAAAAATGTAAAAACAATTAACCTAAAAAAATCAGTTGCCTCAGGTTGCCTCTTGCCTCCGATTATTCTGCTGTCAAAAATGCTATATCATAGAAAAGTTCATTTAACCAGCGAGTACACTATTGTGATGTGGTGGATAAATGAAAAATAATAATAATGATTGACACTTTTTATTTATTCTGTGTTCAATGCAAACATAAAAAAATATTAAAAAACCCTATAGCATAGTCACTTTTCTTGCATTTTTTTTATCAAGTCGGAGTAATTTATCTTTTGGAAAATAGCATTTTCTAAAGACAAAATTCCAAAATAGGACAGTCTTGCCTGCCTGACACATAGTAGACCGTAGGTAAGTTTTTGTAAGTTTTAATTTACTGAAACTTCGTTCTCCTTTGGCAGAAGTTACAGGAACAGTTATTAAGATACGAAGCGCTGTCCATAAATTCGGGAAAATATCTTGCTAATCATTTTTTTTTTTATTAGTCGGAGAGCTTTTATCGGCTCTCCTGATTGAAGATCTTTTAATAATGGCTCCAGGCTCACAAGTTCTTCAACCAATTCTTGTCCAGATATGTCACAATTTTCGCGTGACTTGCCCGCTTGGTTGAGCTTCGTTTGTCTCACATTTTGGCGCCCCTCCCTTGACGGCGCCCGGTGCGGTCGCACCGTTCGCACCGCCCTAGGACCGGCACTGGGCTATGGTAATACAGTCTTATTTTCAATTAAGTTAGTAAGTAGCTCGGGCATTTTTAATCTTTGCCTGAATTGACCCTTACTATTGTTATTAATCATTATTCGATATCTTTTTCCACATTTTCGCCCCCCTCATAGGTACGTTAAAAATGGCCTTTGAGTCTTGCAGCCCTAGGCTTTGTCTGCTTAGTGCCGCAAGACCCAAAGTGCTCTGTCTGCCCTGTTAGGGGTAAATACGTGATGGTATGTTTGTATGCATGACTCTTCTAATCTGTATGCACTCCTGGTCATAAAAATGAGTTTCTTTCGGCGTTTCTTCTCAGCAGTGATCGGTACGAAGCGCTGAAATTTTAACCCGTCAGCTTCCAGACGGTCGGATCCGACCGAAAGAACAATAGATAACAATGGGTTTGCAAAATTGTGGTTGTTGAAGGGTTAACATACTTTATACGTAAAGTAAATTATGCTGCCTGTAAAGGTCTAAATACTGAATATTAGACATTTGAATCTTTGAACTTAAAATAAAGATTAGAATAGTCAGGGTCCATCCTTTGGATTGGGTTACATCTGGCAGCACGGAACAGCACTTTCTTATGCTGCTATTCTTTTCTGTCGCTCAGAACCGACATTTGATAGAGCGAGAAACGGATTTAAGTTCACCCAAGACTAAGACAGCTTTATCACCGAGGAAAATACTCTACTTTTCGTACCATTTGCGAAAAAATAAAGACTATAATAACAAGAGATAAGCATATATTAAAAGATATATAATACTTTAATTATTTTTTATCCAGTTACATAAAATATACAAAATGTTTTACGTTGCAAATAAATATAGGTGGTACGCAGAAAACTTGGCTGTATGTGTGAGACGCAAATGACCCTTTGCTTTTTCTTTTTGAAAAACTAAACAGGTGGTGTAAACAAACAATGACATGAATGGATTTAGCTTTTTATATTATGAAATTTAAGTGGTTTTGTGGATTTTGCGGATACATGTTATCGAGTCAAAATTGTTATTTTTTTACGCTTAACAATATAGAAATGATTTCAGTTCAGTTCAAACGTCGGTAAGTACTCCAAACTTAAACCAAATTCTCCCTCTAGAGGATGAATGAAATGCAGTACAATTTTCTTTCCCTGTTTTCATTCTTGGTCTAGAGGCTGAATGAAATTCAGTACATTTTTCTTTCTCTGTTTTTAACAGAATAACAATGACTATTGTTATGTTCGCGTTTTGTGCCATAGAATGTGACTTTTTTGAGCAAGTGGTACGAATAATAAGTAAACATTCCTTCAATTTCTGGCCGCTTGACTGGAAGAAATCCCTATCCGGGATAAATGTTTACTTTTCTGATTTTTATCTGTGTTCTTTTTTACGTATACAACGTGGAAGGGAAATACCCGTAATAAGTCAAACTACGGGCTATACTTAATCACTTTAGTACAATGAAATTTTAATAACAACCAAATAACCAAAAAAGAAAGCGACGGGTTGCACTCCGGGAGTGCCGGCAGAAGTGAAAACTTGAATATTAACGTTGTGCATTTCCATGGATGCGCGTGGCACGCTGTAACATAATCACAAACGAACATTCGCGCAAGCGCCCTGCGCCGCCTAAACGAAACAGCAGGCGCAGGTATACATTTTCGCCGCGCCGTAGAAAGAGAGCGGGATACTTCCTCTCCTACGCCGTGCCGCGCCGGCTGTCTTACGAATTTTTGATCAGGTCACGTGTCCCGACCCGACGCCCTGACGCCCTGACGCGAGTTTAACATTTTTTACCCATTACAAAAAGTGTACAACGCCGCTAAAGAAGTTTTCACTTCAAAAATTTTAAATTTGCCCGGGCGGCTGCACACTTTTGTATGGAAATGCCGAAAAATTTTTTTGTGTCTTGGCTGTTATATCAATTTCATTATACTAATATAGTGATCTAGTATAGGTAGAAGGCCTGTGGTTCGATTTATTACGGTTATGTCCCTTCTACGTTGTATATAAAGCTTTATAAACAAACAAACAATTAAACATTTGAAATTGAGCACGGGGTGCGCATTTCGTCTTTGTCACTTGCACTTCAGTCGCATTTCACCAAATCACTCCCACTCGGCAGAAAATCGAGAGGAAAGATGTTAAACATAAATTACTCAGCAAAAGTTATCAACTCAGAAATCTTAATAAACATTAGAAAATGAAAACTAAACTAATAGTGCTACAGCAATCACACAAATAACATGTTATCGCTTGTCGTGACACATAAAATGCACACTGCGTCAGTAAAAGCCTCTGACAAGTGGGAGGTCGCCCTTGAGGTGACCCTGAGCGTTACAAATTAAAGATAGAACATACATGCAGCAAGAAATATTGCTGGTCAAAACGTTATCAACGAATGTTTCATAGCATGTTTTCGCTCGTCGTGACTCATAAAATGCACACTGCGTCAGTAAAAGCCTCTGTCAAGTGGGAGGTCGCGAGGGCGCCCTTGAGGTGACCTTGAGCGTTACAAATTAAAGATAGAACAAATATATATATAAAGAAATATTACTCGTCAAAACGTTATCATCTTAAGATTCAATAAACATTAGATAATGAAATAGCATGATTTCGCTTGTCGTGCCACATAAAATGCACACTGCGTCAGTAAAAGCCTCTGTCAAGTCATCAAGTGGGAGGTCGCAAGGGCGCTTTTGAGGTGACCCTGACCGTTACAAATTAAAGATAGAACAGATATATGTATTTATAAAAAAAATAGCGAGTTTAAACACTGATGGACTTCAGTAATAACATACACTTGCTCGTCGTTAATCTACGGATGTCTATCATTCTTTGTTCTCATTTTTAGGGTTCCGTACCCAAAGGGTAAAAAGGGGTCTCTATTGCTATGACTCTGCTGTCTGTCCGCCTGACTGTCTGTCTGTCACTAGGCAGTACTCACAAACAATGATAGCTAGATAGTTGAAATTTTCACAGATGATGTATTTCTGTTGTCGCTATGATAAAATATACTACAAACATAATAAAATAAATATTTAAGTGGGGCTCCCATAAATTAAAAGTGAATTTTTATTGATAATGGAATAAAACCATTCGTGCGCGAGTCAAACTCGCACTTGGCTGGTTATTTGAATTATGTTTGCCGTACAAATTTGCTCCATTTAATACACCTTTATATTACTGTGTAAGTAACTAATATTTTTTTCGTTCAACAGCAGCAAGTGATGGTTCTTGTTAATTAATGGTTTCTTCGAATACTTAGTACTATAAATAACCGGCCAAATGCAAGCCTCGCGCACGAAGGGTTCCGTACCATTACCCATAAAAATCACACTTGTTGTATGGGGGCGCCACTTAAATATTTAATTTATTTTGTTTTTAGTACTTATTGTTATAGCGGCAACATACATCATTGGTGAAAAAAGACGGACAGCCGGACGGCGGTATAGTAGTTTGACGATCTTCGTGGCGTAGTGGTCACCATGCTAGTCCGCCACCGAGAGGTTCCGGGTTCGATTCCCGGTCAGGGCAAGTTAGGAAATGGCCTTTTTCAAATTGTCCCGGGTCTTGGATGTTTATCTTTGTATGCATTTGTTATAAAATATGGTATCGTTGAATAAGTATCCTAAAACACAAGTTTCTAACTTACTTTGGAACTAGCTCAATCAATTAATTAATTAATTAATTATTATTTACTATAAAATGTGAAAAAAAAAGGATTTGCATGAGTAACTTTTCTGTTTTCTCTTTATTTTATTTTAGCGTTGGTTGGCTCGATTAGATTTTATAACTTAGCGGATTTTATTATTACTTACTGGTTTTTTTAGTCTTTTAACATTTGAACACGACAGGCAATCTAAGATGTAATATGTACCTTTTTGTCGGGGTTTAGACGTGATTATTAAAAAAAGTATCACGTCGACAAAACAAATAAGTATTATTTGATTATAACAAAGAGGTTATTAGTAATCTCGGTAAAAGCATATGTAAGTTATGGACCAAATGATTAATAAGACATTGCAATAAAATAATAAAAAAAAGATAGTATGATAATATCTATTCAAATAATCAAACCGTCGGGGCATTATTTTATAATGCTTATCACCTATGAGGCTAAAAATCTGCCAACAGCAGACTCGTTCTTGCAGAGTCGTGTAGGCCACCAAGGTCATGTAGGTTATGGTGCAGGTATATAGTTCAGGGTAGTCAAATTGGTCGTTTTCGTAACTTGGTCAGTTATCAACTGTAGGTGAATCCCCCTAGAATGTACGGTATTAAGCCTCAAAAATAGAGTTTTAATTCCTCATAGTTAGTCATTCGAAAATCAAAATTTTAAATTTGAGCCAGCGACAGGTTAAGAAGAAGTATGAGAAATTGGGACTTCAGTTCTGAGGCGTACCGTGCCTATGTAGGTATTATCAAATTGCCCGAACACCACATTACAATAATCATAATGTCTGGGCAGTGTGATAAAAAAGGTCAAATTAAATGAATTACTTCGCTCAAAGTAGCTTGTCATTATTCATAATGTCCGGGCATTATGAACAATGACCCAATTAATAACTTGGTCCATAACATATACAACGTCTAACAAAATATGCTAAGTACTATTTTAAGGGTGAATTCAGTCCAATATACTGATCAATATTCCTCAAGGAACATAAACCTTAAAAAAATTGTCAATTTTTCTATAGATACTCGGATCGGTTGATTAGTTAACTTGTATGTAAATATTAATATAAGTGGACATAAAAATATTTCACCCGTCCTTGTATACTTTCCTTTACCCACATTCGTGTTTTAATACCCCTTATTATAAAACAGCTTGCAAATAACTATGGTAAAACACTCATTATTTAAAACAAAGAATGATAATAAAAGAAATCATTGATAATAATCATTATTGCATGCAAATTTGCTAGTAATGTCTTAAATTTGCTAGTATTCTCAAATTATATCATTATAACCAACTCTGTGCTAAACCGTTCGCATAAAAAGTCACATTAGAATAAAATGTGTGCTACGGTCAGCCAAAAAAGCAAAGCTACTCGTATAATTCTCTATTACGTAATGTGTTACATAAGCGGAAACTAGGTAGACATTAGAGTGCATGGAGGCAGCTTCGGTCTCCAATAAAATGTTTACTATCTAATAAATCGCTTCTTTAGTTAAGACAATCTAGGAATTTTGCCAACAGCCTGGCTTTTTCTTGCGAAAGTGTCTACTACCTGTGCCCGCGGGCTTCGCTCCCCGTGGGAATTTCGGGATAAAAACTATCCTTTGTCCTTCCCTGGGTCTCAAACTACATCTATACAAAATTCTCACCCAACGTCAAACTAATAACATCCCTCGTCGAGAGTTAATGTACCTGTAGAAATAGCCCTTTAGACGTTGACAATTTGATCACTTAAAAACATTGCCCTCCTGCAATATTGACGCTTTCAGACTCCAATTAAAAGCGTTGGAAAGTGCTGCTAACAACCTCGTCTCAGTCACTAATGGACTCTTCCAATCTGCTAATAAACTAATGGATGTTGTTTGAAGGCTGCTCTGCAAATAGCTCTATTATGTTGTTTACTAGCTTGCCCGACTATACATATGTATACAATATGTGATAAAAACCCTGTCCGATCCTTGTAGGAGCAACTCAGACCGTCAATATGAACAAGTTTTCCTATGGAACCAATGCTTGAAAATCGAAAAAATATTCGACATTTCCATGTGAAAGTGCTCGGCCGGTCCGGCAATTTGTATGAAAATGTCGATTTTCTTCTTCGAGTTTCAAGCATTGGTCCCATAGGAAAAGTTGACTGGATAGCAAAATCTTTGCAGAAAACTTAAAATGGAAAACAGGTATCAAAAATAGTGAAATTAGTGGTAGTTGCTTAATACTCAACAGGAATCATATAATAACTAATTAAAACAGTGGAGATAGTAGGACTAAGAACTGATGTAGGCATAATATGAGTGCAATAAATGAATTAAATTTTCCATTGCCTAGTAAGGATTCCTAAAACAGCATGTACCTAAACGACTACTAAGATCTGAAGGGTGAAGAATCTAGGAATCCTCCTTTGTTGCTCCCGGAAAGCTTTGAAGTTTTATGTAAAAAATTAATTTGCATTTTTTAAGTAACAAGTAATTATTACAAGAACAAAAAAACCTAACTGCCTTTTTATGTTTATTTTTTTTTTATTTTTCTTTTGTCCCACTGTCTCTCTTACAGTAAATACGAATCTGACGACACCTTTCAAGCAGAAATCCATGGAGCCGTTTAGGCTGCAGAGAGTGCCAAACAATTATACATACATACAAACATACATACATACTCTCGAAAAACATAACCCTTCTTCTGGCGCAGTCGGGTAAAAAGAGTCAAAAGCCAATAAGCACCAATGATCCATATCCAAAGGTTATGTAAAACCGTGACATTTCTCATCTTCCAGACCAAAGAAGACGAGCAAATAAGACAAAACTAAAAGTTTATTGACGCGAATTGAGGTTCGGTGAGTTCGACGAACCGATTGGTAATAAAACGCAAATTTAATTAACCCGTACCTACAATACGTACGTATAGCGAAACACGAAAGACTGTTGTAGGGTTGTCAATGTTTGTTTTTTTTAAATATAATTATTTTACGGCTCTGGATACTAGTCCTTTAGAGCCTATCTTTATTTATTCACTTCTTTATTCCTAACCCTCATTCGATGTGAGATGGGTCAGCGGAGGACTAAAAAAACAAATCTACAGGGGAGGAGTAAGCTGCCGATTACAAACTAAACCATTGATAGGCATGACGAATGGAAAAATAATTTTAGCCCATCGGTTAGATTATTAAAAAATATTGTGTACGTATTTTTTCTTTTCTCTGAGAAACAAAAAATGACAAAAATACAGCGCATTGAAATTTTGCATGACGTCACGGCTACGTACGATTTTTACATAGAGGTGACGTCGCAAGACCCCACTCCGAAATTTTGATGCTTCGTATCTTTGTGAATTTTTACTTTTTTTGCAAATTTAAAAATATGAATATATAATTTTTGGATAATCTAAAAGACGGACTCATTATACTTCTCCAACCCTGTCCTCACCACTATTGTTGTTGTTGAAGGCATTTTAGGTACAGCTTATCGAATGAGACGGATTTTTAAGGGTTGGAACAACATTCGCCAAACTGGCCATTGTTGCCTACGCCGGAAGAGTGACAGCAAAGAGCTCCCAGGGGGTAATGAACCTCGGCTTTGGGCGTCATTTGAGATCGGTTTCGACTATGTGTTAAACACCTGGGGTCCTGGCGTAAAGCGTTCGGGTACCGTTCGGTAGTTCGTGAACGCGCCAGTATTTTTACTCGACTGCGCCAGAAGGAGGGTATTATGTTTTTCGAGAGTATGTATGTATGTATAATTGTTTGGCACGCTCTGCAGCCTGAACTTGCTTGATGGATTTTAGCGTAAGAGGTGTCGTTAGATTCGTATTTACTGTGAGAGTCTATCAAAATAAAATAAAAATACAAAAATATAACAAAAAAAAGAAAAGAAAGGCAGTCGGGTTTTTTGTTTTTGTAATAATTACTTATTCCTATTTCTTAACCGCACTCGCCGGCCAGTGGAATTTGAAATCGAGCTACACACATGCAAACACTATCACGTCCCAATCCCTAATGAGGCAGACAAAGCATTTTGCCCAAGGCCACAAGATTCGAAGGTCACTTTTAACGTGATGGCGGGCGAGAAAATGGAAAAAGGAATCAAAATAGTGATGGGTTGTTAGCCGCATCGCCTTTTAACATCATTTGCATTTTAGTCTATTCCCATCGGCTTCAACGATCTGCGCTTGAGGAGCTCGGTGGCCCGGCGGGAGTGCGCATTACTAGCGCTTTGCAAGTAAAGCGACACCGGGCGTGGTCCGCACTTGGTTGAGTGAGCACAAGTGGCATAAAATTTTCTCGAGCACCTCCGTGCTTCGGAAGGCACGTATAAGCCGTTGGTCCCGGCTGTCATCATTGTATGGCAGTCGTCAAGCTATGTCAGATGCCTTTGGGCAGCCTGAAAAATCGGACACCAGTCTTGGCCACTTACACACACGAAAAACAAATAAAACGATCTGCGCGAGAAGAGAAGCAGCATTCAAACTCTTATCTTTTCTCCTAGACAAGTTTTAGAGATCCCTAAATTGATTTTGTAATTTTTTCATCCTTATGGGGCAACCCTATGTTTGCAATGCAAACTAGACGCGATAAGGTTTTGCGTGTTTTGTTCCGATTGGCTCACACGCGCCAGAAAGCGATAAGTGTAAGTGTAACTAGGAATGTTTTTCATGGGATTTGGTTCTATTTAACTCCCGCGCATTGTCTTTGATTCTGGTAAAAGAGTGAAAAGAAAATTATCCCTAAAGCTGGAATGTAAATATAGCGAGATAAATATGCTTATACCATCACCAGAGATGTGCCTCTGGAAATATTTCAATTAAACGTAAATATTCCCATTCGAACATATACGAGAATATTCCCAATATTTCCAATATATATACGTAAATATTGCCTAAAATGTCAATTTCTAGCAATATTACCGGAAATGCTAACGAGAATATTGCCCAAAGATTCTCGGGAACGGCACATCACTAATCGTCACTAATTCTCTTTTTTTTTTACAATACATTGCTTTGCCAATAAAAACGCTTGTCGATATAGTTTAGAAAAATTTTTGGTTGATAAAAATCTTATGAAAGGCCTCCTTGTGAAGCTTTTTTACGCAATTTAGCAAAAAAATTGGCCGTTTTTCGCAAATGTGCGAAGAATAGCTTCACTCACTTTAAACTGTAAAGTTTACAGTTTGAAGTGCGTGAAGTTATTATATTCACAGTGTAAACAGTGTTAATAATCAAATAGTGTAGCAGCAGACCGTTGTTATTTGCTCTGGTCGTCAGGTTTCCGGGATTTTTCCAATTAAAATGCAGGGAGCGAGTTGAGAGTTTATTGCGGTCCAAAGAAGAGAGAGAGATATTTACAATATTGCCCTATTTAATATTTTAATTACCCGAATTACTTGTACTATAGTGTTGCTAGTCGCAATAAATAGTTTGAAGAATTATCTGGGGCTTTATCAAGATGAAATATGAAATGATATCTCCGTAACATTTATTTCAAATGGGTGTAGCACTGGACCCCGAAAAATTCAGGTATCCCCTTAACAAGCCGAATAAACCTGATACTGTGTTTAGTATTGTGGGCGGTATTGCATGCGGGCGGTCGATGAACCGCCGGCCCTGGTGCAAGAATGCGCAGATATATTGTGTTTCGTAACCAGCCGGTTAAAAGCTATACCATAGATATACATCCATACATACTACTCGTACGTAGGGAAATGAAGGTGCCTAGCTTAATAAGTCACTAATTGGATATCATTGTTAGAAAAAGTATAAAAGCTCCCTTTACTAATTTTAACAAAAATCGAACCGATGACTATTCTACTGGAAATAATTCCAGATTATCACCAATTCCCTTGATAGACAATCACGTTCTGACCTTGTTATAAATTAGACATTAGAAAGGATTAAAGAAAAATATATAAACGGACAAATCACACAGATTGAGCTAGCCCCAAAGTAAGTTCGAGACTTCAAATGTTCAATTAAACGATATGTACTATATTTTTATTACAAATATAATAGATAAACATCCAAGACCTGGGTCAATCTGAAAAAGATCATTTACCATCTTGACCTCACCGGGGATCCCACCCGGGATCTCTGGTGTGACTGCCTGGCATAATAACCAGGCCACAGAGGTCGTAAATCTACTATAAGTGTAAGTAGAATCTACTATAAGTGTGTGTATGTGATGCAGTTTTCGTGAATAAACGTATTATCCGTCTATCTATCTAAATAAGGACTGCGAGAAACAACTGTCATTATATTAATTCTCGTTTTCCGTCAATGTTTTTGTAGGCTATTTCGAAACTTTTGCATCTGTTTGCCTTATAAAAATGATATAGGTATGGTGTGTAGGTATACGTTGAAACTTTACTCGACCGACAGGAAAAGAAGAATTCCGATGTTTATATCTCGGTGACACACTTACATCAAGTTTCTAACGGTACAATACTGATGGACCATAATAATCGACAGTTCACTGAGCGCGCGCAAATTGTAATTCCAACAATTTAGTATCAATCAAATTACATAATTTATATAATCGATTACGTTCCAAGACGGGTTTGTCGAACTCTACAAATAAATCTATTAGATATATGTAATGCTTTTTCAGTTTTATTTGTGCTTATCTATGCTTATCTAATACAATTAAAAGATAAGAAGATTCTTTCACAGTCTAGTTTCAAGTCCGGAAGTAGGATAATAAAAAAATATTATTAAATCTTCATAATAAGTAGGAAATAGGTTAACAATTAATTTCTACAAAAGATGATATTTTTTCGCAAAGTAATAAATGTTATTGTGTTATTATTTATTTTATTACACAGCACGTAATTTTTTTAACCTAGTTAGACCCACCAACTTTACGTAAAAGGCCGAAGGACCAAAATATTTTGGTGACACCACTAGCCTATGAGGCTGTAGATATAAATATATTGTTTTAGATATCAGTTTGCAGTGATTGTTAGTTTGATTAGACATTGGACTCTAATAATTAGCAACTAAAATCAATATTGTTTGGAATGCACATAATGCCAAGTTGACACAAAGCATGTAAGTACTTAGTAATAACACTATTGCTAATTTTAGTTTTATCTAAATGAATAAATATGCTACTTGACAATAGTATTTCGGTAATTTCATTTGTAGCGACTGAACGTGGTACTCCAAATAACAAAATAAAGTACTCAATAATAATAAATAAATGTATACGGACAAATCACACAGATTGAGCTAACCCTAAAGTAAGTTCGAGACTTATAGTGTTATGGGATACTAACTCAACGATGCTGTGTCAGACTTATTCAACGATACAAATACCTGACCGAAATAGAGAAAAGCCAGAATAAAATTATTTTTCAAAACTATAAACCCAATTCTGCCCCAAACTACCACCACCACCTGACAAGTAAACCCTTTCAACCAAATAAAAAAATACAAATCGGTCCAGGCGTCTACGAATAATCGGTCATCATCGTCCGAGCGTATGCCCGGTTGCATCCTCAGCAGTAACGCTTCAGAGCCCGGGGTCCGCTACCTAACCAAGGAGATTTGACGAGGTTACTGGTTTTTACACAGAGCGACTGCCGTCTGACCTCCACAACCAAAAGGGCAAACCAGGAACCAATCCTTGGATAGTTTGATGATCAAACGCTAGGTGGCGTTCGGGACCCACAGTTTTACGTGCCTTCCGAAACACGGAATCATCTTACTTTTCGGATAATCAGGTGATTCAAGCCTGCAATATCCTATCCAGACTGGAAACAACTTTTCACAAAGTATGCTTCCCAGTGGGAATCGAACCCATGACCTCCGGGTCACAAGGCGAACGTCTTGACCACTGGACCACAGGGGCAGTCTATGAGTATACATTGTACCAAACTAAAATTAATTCAAACAAATGGCGGCGGACAAAGTTACGAATAATCGGTGAACGTACATAAAAAAATATCGCGACGAATTAATGAACTGCTTTTTGGTAGCTCTGGTTTGACGACCAGCTACCTGCCTCAAATCAACCCTCCTTGGGAATGCAGTTTTTGTACGATATGTTTGTGCTATTCCCAAAACTAGTTGACGTCAAGCAGAAGGCCGTTTGTAAAACTATATCCAACTTTTTCATTTCCAGGCCTTCGGTATCCTTGGGTGACCATTGACATGAATATTATATTTGGAGAATAAAAAACGGGAAGGCGCACCCCGGGCTCCGAAACAGCACAGTTGAGGATGAACCGGGGACGCACTACGATAAAGATGTTTGTTCTAAGTCGCCTGGATGGATGGGCAAGACCTTCATTGTAAGTAGTAATGTGCCGTTCCCGGGAATTTTGGAAACTTTGGACAATATAAAACACTCCCAAGTAAACATTCCTAGCAGTAAGATAATGGAAATTTAGGAGAATATTGGCAATATTATGAATATTACCGTAAATGTACAATGGGAATATCCTCGTAACTTAGGAATATTTCCAGCGGCACATCACTAATAGACATGACGAATAGAAAAATATCTTAAGACGAAGTGGTAGCTAAAGTGGCGCCCTCATTTGAAATAAAAACAACATAAAATGTTAAAAACTAAATAAGGTGATAATTGAAAATTTGATTTGTATAAATGTCTAGAAAGACCTTTAAACTATTTTATGACTAACCTTTGAAAGTAATATTGGTAGTCCGTCTAGTTTTAAAACTGTTTTTCGCCAAAAGTGGCCACTTTTGGCGAAAAACAGTTTTAAAACTAGACGGACTATTCGTAATAATTTCAAAGGTTACTCATAAAATAGTTTAAAGGTCTTTCTAGATATTTATACAAATCAAATTTTTAATTATCACCTTATTTAGTTTTAAACAATTTATTTCAAATGAGGGCGCCACTTGAGCTACCACTTCGTCTTAAGCCCATCAGTTAGATTATTCAAAAATATTGCACACGTATTTTTTCTTTTCTCTGAGAAACAAAAAATACAGCGCATTGAAATTTCGCATGACGTCACGGCTAGGTACGATTTTTACGTAGCGTTAACGTCGCAAACCCCCACTCCGGAACTTTGATGCTCCGTATCTTTGTGAATTTTTACTTTTTTGGCAAACAGAAAAATATGGGTCCATTATTTTTGGGTAATCTATAAGACGGACTAATTGCAATCATACTATTCTGACCCTGTCGGAACCTCTGTTGTAATTAGACTTCTCAAACTAGGTAGGTACTAAACTCGTGTACAAGCAGCGTAATTCCAACGACAGCTGCATTCAGGTCAGGACTAACTTAGTTATTCGCATATTAAACACGGAACTAGTAATTAACAATTAACCGTACAAAGTCAATTGTTTGGAAAACAGACTTAACTAGTTACATCAGTAATTTGACGTTCACTATTGATTTCGTACACAGATTTTAAAGTTTTTGTCTTGCCTTTGGTTATAAGTAAATGTGGCATCTACATAACTGTTGCACGTCAGTTAGTGAAAAATAAAAATCTTTTTCTACTCTTGTACTGTTATCTGTCCTGTTTAAATGGTCCCGAACACTAATATAAGAACATAGATTATATGATTTCAGAAAAGTCTATAGTCTATTCCTAATATATAATAGCATATGTGTTGTTATATCGCCAAAACGATACTCCTAGCCATAGACCTATAACTTTTTTCTTTAGTTCTACCATACTGCCAACATAATAAAATCGTTATTTTAACATATGGTGCCATTTTTCAAACGTGGAGTCACCGAACAAACGGTTTTTTGTATAAAAAATATTCGTTTAAGTGACTCTATGTTTCAAAAATGGCACTTTTAGTCACTAGGAAGACGTCAATAAAAAAAATTAAGTCTTCCATAGATACTTAGTATCTACCAAACATATGGTAGTATTTCGTACTTTTCTTTGTTTATTTTTGTATTTATTTTAGTAAATGTAGTCGTAGAAAAAGTATTGTATGCAACGTTGTATAAGTAGTCAAAAAATGCTCGATGGCGTCAATTTACGATGCTCGCCAAAGCTCGCATCGTAACCTGCGCCACTCGCATTTTTTAACCCTCCTTATACAACTGTTGCATAAAATACTATTACCGAAATATATGTATACTTAAAAAAATGTCACTCACTTTTATTTTATTTATTTATTTAGCTAAACTTTCATGCACAGTTAAAACAAGTTACGTACGTCAAGCCCTATGGCATCCGGTTGCTATTTTATATATTGAACAAAATAAATACTTTCATTTGTTGTCCAATAATATAAAAAAACTGATTGATTGGTTATTCATTGGTTGATCCTTGGAACGAGGGAGCTTATTAATTTGATACCAATGTTTATAATCATCATCATCATCATATCAGCCACAGGAAGTCCACAGCTGGACATATGAGCAGGCATCCCCCAAGGATTTCCGAAACGACCGATACTGATTTGTTTTAACAGTAAAAATTTCATTTATTTAGATCTCTAAGGTTAAAGATATTCAAAAACAATACCACTCGCAAAAAGTCATACTTCGCTTTTTCTTCCTTTGTTGGCAATATTGAAAGATGAAACGGTTCTAATCAATCAAAACATTTATTTAGAACTACGTTCTTGTCGGTGGAGTATTTTCCATGCCTCCCGATCTTCACCTAAATGCTTGACTTCCCTATACGACACGACTTCTGCCTTTTCCTTTACTTCATTCATGAACATAATCATCATTTTTGTTACAATAAAGTTATTAAAAACAAAGAAACAAACATCCTTTCAAAACAAAGGCCAAGAAACGATTCTTGAGTTACTATTTTTCGAAACAATTGTTTTTTTAAACATCGTTAGGAAAGATCCAGTAAGTGTACTACTTGAAGTCCAATGTTAGAGATTTTCTGATAGCTTTTATGAGAATGGTGATGTAAATTACGATAATGGTGATATATTCGGACAAATCACACAGAATGAGCTAGCCTCAAAGTAAGTTCGAGACTTGTGTTATGGAATACTAACTCAACGATACTATAATTTATAACAAATACATATATAGATAAACATCCAAGACCCAGATCAATCTGAAAAAGATAATTTTCCATCTTGACCTGACCGGGGATCGAATTCAGGACTCCAAGATCAGGACAGGACTCTGACGGCGTGGAATGATTACTGAGGCCACAGAGGTCGGCAGAAGAGATAGTTGATAGAAAAAAAACTAACCTGTTTAACAGCACCATCGACGTAATCCTCACAGACGTTCTTCGCGAAGAAGGTCTCGACGGGGAAGGTCCGCCCCGGGATAGTGAAAGTGGGAACGTTGCCAAAGAAGGTGGAGAACTTGGTGGAGTCCATCGTGGCTGACGTCACAATGAGCTTCAGGTCCGATCTGCGCGCCACCACCTGTAGACACAGTTGAAGAAATTAGGTGACTCAGTAAGGAAGTTTCAACAAGTCAAATCGAATACTTTTTTCTACACGTTAAAACAGCATATAAGGGGCCGCCTTCATAATCACTTTCAAAATTTTACATTGTAAGGATTTTTCTTTCAGAAATAAAATTAGATTAAGGGGCCACCTGAATTTTTCGGGGTCCAGTGGTGCCCCCATTTAAAAGGAAACGGAGACATCATTAAGAAGTTTGTCTTGACCAGGCCCTAGATCACTTACTTATTTACTTACTTCGCTGGCTCAGCGACCCGAAGTGGATCTTGGCCTCCGACATTAAAGTGTGCCCTAGATCACCCTTCAAACTATTTTATGAACTACTGTTTACAGTTTAAAGTGAGAACGTGAAGCTTTTCTACGCACAATTGCAAAAAATGGCCGCTGTTGGCGTATGTGCGTAGAAAAGCTTCACGTTCTCACTTTAAACTGTAAACAGTAGTTCATAAAATTCACCATCATCATCATCATCCGAGCGTATTACCGGTTGCATCTTCAACAGTAATGTTTTAGAGCCCGGGGTCCGCTTACCTTACCAAGGTGATTTAATGAGCTTACTGGTTTTTACACAGAACGACTGTAGTCTGACCTCCGTAACCCAAAGGGTAGACCAGAACCAATCTTGGATAGGTTTGGTGAGCAAACGCTAGATGGCGTTCGGGACCCACAGTTTATACGTGCCTTACGAAACACGGAATCGTTTCTTTTCGGATAATCAAGCCTGCAATATCCTAACCAGACTAAAAACAAATGTTCACAAAGTATGCTTTCCAGTGGGATTCAAACCTACGACCTCCGGATCACAAGGCGAACGCCTTGGCCACTGGACCACGGAGGCAGTCGTATTCATTCTTCATGTTAAACAACAATCCCAAGATATTGAAATCGTTAGGAGATTGAAGGGGGAAGGCTGAAAATAATTATACGTAGGTATAACAATAAAAAAACAATCACACATTCAATTATATTATAATTGCATACTACTTCAAATATTGTACTGCTCTTTGCAAACCACATTATACATTCCAATGATGATAATAAAGGTAAAATGCTCGATTAATTTCACGGTTCAAAAACTTCTTCGATAATGCGTTGCGCAATAAATAAACCCAAGTTATTTGCAGACCGACAATGGGCGGCTTTGAAAAAATAAATTGGATAAAAATATGAAAGGTGAGGTAATTCCGAAGTAAACGACACTTTTTCTAGGTTTACGTGTCTTGTGTGGTTTTTGCCGTGAGACCTTGCGTTATTTTCGAGATTGAGATAACAATAGTTAGCGTGAATCAAGTTCTAGATAAAAGCATGCCATCGAATTCTGATTGGGTGCAATAAAACAGTAATAAAATTAAATTAAGGGGTATATATGAATTTTAGGTGGTCCTGTTTTTCGCAAATTAGTGAAAAATAGCCAATTTTGGCTAATGAGCGAAGAATATTTCAAAAGGGGGCAGCACTCGACCCCGAAAAACTCATGCATGGGGCCCCTTAAATTATTCTTAAAACGTATAATACCTTATTACCTACGTTCCTCGGACGAAGAAAAAGACAACTGTCAAAATCGAATAATAAATAAATGCCTATATACCTAAGTAGAGACAAATCACACCGACTGATCTAGCCCTAAAACAAGTTATATTTGTGTTACGGCCTACGGGATACTGACTGAAAGATACTATATTTTATTGCGTTCGCGTCATCACCCGACGACGATTTGAAAAGTCTTTTTTCAATTTGCCTCGGCTGGGGATCCAACCCAGAACCTCCGGAGTGGCGGGCTAGCGTGATAATTTTCTCTGGTTATCCCTATAGTTGTCTGCGAAAAAATGCTCCGTTTGCTAGTGTGATATATTTAGGAAAAAAAGTACGTTTTAGCACAAAGATTTAGAATATACAAGTAGTGTTTATTTGAATGCCAAACTGACTGACCAACACAACAATACTCTATGTAAAACTATAAAGGTTCTCTACAGCTAGATATAGTTTTTACTTCGTAACAATAAAGTGCAGGGCCGGATATATCATATGGCTTTTTGGGCTTAAGCCCAGGGCCCCTTGGATTCCAGGGGCCCCTAGCTAAGTCAAGTCAAAGTCGAAAATAGACGATAAAGAAATGTAGCTGATCTTGATCAAGACTGAATTACGAGTTGGCAACCCTGAACACTAAAGCATAAAATATTACAATATAAATCAAATATTTTACCGTCTTATTTTTTCCTATACTTTGAGTAATTAAGTGGGCCCCTAAGTAGTATTAGCCCAGGGCCACTTAAACTTACAGTCCGGCGGTGATAGAGTGTGTTAAATATAAAAAAGAAAATCTATACGGTTTTGTGTCACACAGTTAATCGGGCAAGGTTATTTCGGTCTACTAATGTGAGCTCCTTTGACAGCCATGCTAGAAAAATCTCACATGCCCCACATCATTTAGAAATTGTAACATTAGTACATTACTAGCCATTGCCTCCTGACACACACCGCACAAATCTTCCGCGAAAGCGGTCCGCTGACGCAGCAGATTGATGGCTCCAATTGGCTGCAATTTCCAATAACGGCGATTCGATACCATTTCAGAGTGGAGCATGAGAATACCGCTTTAGTGGCGAACTACACACAGCGCAAGGTGCGCGATGCAACATGTAGAAATTGTAAGAACGACGACGCAAGCTGCGTGGCGTATCTTGTACTACCTGTGGTTTGAACCTTCTCCGTCTTATTATTAAACCCAGAATAACTTTGTTTCTAGGTTTAAACCATTATCCGCCCAAAATGAAGTTGACATTGACAGGTGAGATAGTGTGATATTACTAGATGTCAACTTGATTTGGTCGGATAATAGTTTAAACCTAGTAACAAAGTTAGTCTGGGTTTTATAAGAAGACGGTCTATGTTCAATTCAAGATCAGAATGTGGTGCAGATCTGCGCCACATTCTGGCTTGTATTATAACACTGTTATCATTAATACATAGTCATTTAAACGGCTACCTGAATTCTTCGAGGTCCAGTGTTTCCCACATTTAAAAGGAAACAGATATATAATTAAAAACTTCAAACTATTTTATGAACTACTGCTTACAGTTTAAAGTGAGAACGTGAAGCTTTCCTACGCACAATAGCCAACAGTGGCGTTTTTCGCAAATGTGCGTAGAAAAGCTTCATGTTCTTACTTTAATCTGTAAACAGTAGTTCACAAAATAGTTTGAAGGGTTATCTAGAGCTTGATAAAAACAAAATTTTTAATGATATCTCTGTTTCCTTTCAAATGATTTATTTCAAATGGGGGCAACACTGGACTCCGAAAAATTCGTATCCCCGCTTAAAATGCGCTCTATATCATTAAAGTTGAAATGTATAAATAAATATTTCAGGCATGATACACCAGCAATTCGGTATGTGACTCAATTCTTTTTCTTACTCATATTAAAAAAGTAACATGATACTAAACCGAAAACATAAATAATAATTTTACTCCGCTCAAAAATAAACAAGTTATAAGCCTTTCAAATCCGGTGGAAGGGAAAACTGTCAAATAACAGAAAAAGGATGCACATACACCCGCGTGACGTCACTGTCATTAGTTGTTACGCTTACAAAAAAGATAGCGAGATGTCCCCACCACGCTTCCACTCTTAAAATGATAAATTGTTGCTTCGTTTAAAAACCAATTTACTTTCTATTTTCGGAAAACGGCTTCTTGCGTTCTTCGGCGTCCAAAAACAAACTAAGTCAAACAGCCAATTATTACACTCGATAAGAATAAATTAAACCATTCCATCTACTAAATACATATACATACTATCACACCGGTTTCCCACAGTGTAAGGCAGAGACTATGGACCTCTACTTGCTACCTACAACCAGGCAATTTGCATAAAGTTCAAAGTAATAAAGTTTTCTTCATCGCGTCACATGTTCAGGATGTTAGATATCGGAGATGTCGGGTTGACTCAAGAAACCCATTATTTTCGTCTAGACTGCAGACGCCACATTATGAAGGCATGACGCACTTTGTGACGTCTCCTTTCTTACAAATTTTATGGTTTATGTATTTCTATTACTTTATTGTTCATTTATTTGTTATAGTATGTACTCCTAATATCTATTGGTATTCTTCTACACTGAATGTAATACTCTAACTGCGCCAACTCCCCCACATCTTTTATAGTTTTCTTTACCCAAAGGTTGGCTGGAAGAAATCGCTTTGGTGATAAGCCCGCATTTGTACCTACTAGATTTTAAATGTACTTTTGATTATGGTCATACTTAGTTGGTGCAATAAAGAAATTTTATCTTATCTTATCTACTCGTATCTTTATATTCCAGAATTTTATATACATACATACTATCACGCCTTTATACCTAACGGGGCAGACAGAGCATTTTGGGTCTTGCGGCTCCAGGGTTGCCAGATGGCCGGGAATTCCGGGATTGTCACGGAATATTGCCTGTGGTGCCGTGTCCAGTAATTACACCTAACTGTCCCGGAAATTTATGAACATTTGAATTCAAGAAAATTTTATTTATGATTGTACAATCATTGATAAAAAAACATTAGGTTATGTAGATAGATATTAGATTATAAAGATAGGTACGTAAAAGATTTAACAAAAAATAAAAGTATGTTTTAAAATCATTTGCAAATTTTTTATATACCTAAAGTATTTTAAAATAACTAAGTAATATTGTAATATTTTTTTATTGCCCTTCCAACCGTCTAACAGCCAACATTTTTAGTTGTTTATTCGATTCTAAAACTTCAACTTCGCGCGGCCACTAGGCTCGTCCTCATTTCTTATTTTTTTTGAAATGTCGCAGAAATTATGAGCCCGTATTTGGCAACCCTGCTCTAAGCATAGATAGAGCCTAGGGTCGCAAGACTTAAAGGCCAATTTTTGCATTGCAGGGAGCGAGCAGGTGGAAGAAGGAATCAAAATAGTGATGGGTTGTTAGCCGCATCGTCTATTCAATTCAATTTATTTATTCAAATATTCCAGACAATTTGAGTCCATCATTTGTAAGTAATAAAATTATATGACTTAGAAACTAAATGTAAGTATATATCAGCATTTTTGGTTGTTATTTAATTTATATTAAAATTATTCAATTTCTTATCTATAGAATTTTAAAATTAATATTTTCTTTCCTCGCGGATCACTGGGGCATGCAAGGCGACCCAACTAAACATAAAGTCCGTCCATGCGATCCCCAACAGCTGCCAGGCTGTTGATACTGACATGAGTCCGCTGCATCATGGAGGCTGCGCGTTCTGTTATAACATGATTCGAAATTGCACCACCCATTCCCTCTGCGCGGGAAAAGAAGCAGCTGGTACGTTCTAAGTTTTTTTTCTATATAAACATATAATAAACTTATTTATAGTAGTGTTTGCCCGAACTGTGAACTCTCGAATCCCCTATCTCGGCAACCCCGACGACAATAAGTGTCTCATGTTAGTTTTAATAAAATTTAGGTTATTGCTTGTAGATTACAGGAAAAATAAGCAAACAAATATATTTTCAAAATAAGGGTCATTTTCGAGGGCCAAATTAAGAAATTACAAAAAAAATTTTTGCAAACCTTACCGTGTCATATATCAACTAAAAGGGCTTGTGATAAGGATCTCAAATATATTTTTGTTATTTTTTTAAGATAAAAAGTTTTGAATTTTTTCACGAAAAAAAGCGAAAATTGACCATTCCCCCCTGATCTCCGAAACTACTGAGCCTAAAATTAAAAAAAAATACATAATATAGTTTATTGCCTGTAGATTACAGGAAAAAAATATAAGAATTCTATGAATTGAAAATAAAGTAGTAAACTCAATATAATACATTCACTTACGGAAAATCTTTGGTATTGTATTGTGTTTGCCCGAACTGTGAACTCTCGAATCCCCTATCTCGGCAACCCCAACGACAATAAGTGTCTCATGTTAGTTTTAATCAAATAAAAACCGGCCAAGTGCGTGTCGGGCTCGCGCACGGAGTGGTCCGTACCATTATCTATAAAAAGTTACGTTTGTTGTATGGGAGCCCCACTGAAATATTTATGTTATTCTGATTTAGGGTTCCGTACAAAAAATGAAAAACGGAACCCTTATAGGATCCCTCGTGCGTCTGTCTGTCCGTCCGTATGTCACAGACAATTTGCTCCGAATCTGCTGGACCAAATCAGGTGAAATTTGGTAGAATGGTGTAATCCTACGACCCAAACATGGATGTGTAAAGTAAATAAATATTCTTTTAAAATAAGGGTCATTTTCGAGGGATAAATTAGGAAATTAAAAAAAAAGTTTTGCAAACCTTACTTTGTCATATCTATACTATAATAAAAGAGTAAAAAAAATGTGTCTGTAGATTGAAAATTTTTCAAAAAAAAATATTTGGGGCGATGGAGATATAGTAATAGAGTAAGAAAATAAAAAAAAATGTCTGTCTGTTTGTCTGTTTGTACACGCTAATCTCCGGAAATACTGGACGGATTCGAATGAAACTTTTTTTGTTATATAGCTGTGAAGCCTGGGCAACATATAGGCTATAATTGATTTTGGAAAATGGAACACATGATGCAGAACTATAATGGTCCAGCTAAACTATAAGAAATATTAAAATGCCGCCTTAGCAAAAGTTGTTAAGTCTGATGAGAACTTTTTGTTGAGTTATAATACAACTGGCCAAGCGCGAGTCGGACGCGCGCGAAGGGTTCCGTACCATAATCTATGAAAAATCACGTTTGTAGTATGGGAGCCCCCGATAAATACTTATTTTATTCGATTTTTAGGGTTCCATAGGGTAGGGTAGAAACGGGACCCTATTACTTAGACCGTCCGACTGTTTGTCTGTCTGTCTGTCACCAGGCTGTATCTCATTAACCATTATAGCTAGACAGTTGAAATTTTTTTGAGATGATGTTTTTTGTTGCCGCTGAACAAACACATACTTAATATATACTATAATAAAAGAGTAAAAAAAAAGTGTCTGTACATTGAAATTTTTTCAAAAAAAAAGTTGTTTCGTCCGAAGTGGAACTTATAAGTTCAGTATTTGCGGACCTTCAGAGCATAACACACCAGAAAATTCTTGGTTATGTGAACGCGCCATATTGACACCAAAAAATTAAAAATCAATTAATAAAGAACTTATGACGCAAATTATTGTTAGCTTGTGCTTCGCTCGCTTAGGGGTGTAATTTATCAAAATCCTTTCTTAGGGGATGCCTACGTCATAGTAGCTTTATGCATGCAAAGTCTCAGCCCGATCGGTTTAAAATTGACAAAGTTTCATACAAACTTTCATCCCCTATTTTATCCCCTTGGGGGTAGAATTGATCAAAATCCTTTCTTAGCGGATGCTTACGTCATAACATCTACCTGCATGCCAAATTTCAGCCCGATCCGTCCAGTGGTTTGGGCTGTGCGTTGATAGATCACTATGTCAGTCAGTCAGTCACCTTTGAGTTATATATATTTACAAATATAAACATATATTTAGACTTCTTGGATAGTGTTGTTGACGACACCACCAATTATCCAGTTGAGTTTCTTAATTTCTTTTGCAGCAAATGGACTCACGGCTCACAAAATAAGTCTTAATGTCGGAGGGCCAATAATGCTGATGTGAAATTTGACTCCGCCGAAACTGTGTAACGGAACCCAACTTAATGTCTCAGCACTGTATGCCGAAGTTCAGCGGCTGAATTTCAGCCAATGCATGCCTGCAATGTTATTTGCATTACTAGCAACACATAACGCTGAACTTCCGATGCTTTTGCCTGAATCGGACCCGTACCCGTACCCGTACCCGTACCCGTATCCGTACCCGTACCCGTTCCGCTCCCGCTCCCACTTCCGCTCCCACTCCTGCTCCCGCTCCCGCTCCCTCTCCCGCTCCCGCCGCCGCCGCCGCCGCCGTCGCCGCCGCCACCGCTTCCGCCGACGCCGCCGCCGCACCTTCCGCCGCTGCCGCCGCCGCCGCCGACGCCGCCGCCGCCACCGCCGCCGCCGCCGCCGCCGCCGCCGCCGCCGCCGCTACCGCCGCCGCCGCCGCCGACGCCGCCGCCACCGCTTCCGCCGACGCCGCCGCCGCACCTTCCGCCGCCGCCGCCGCTGCCGCCGCCGCCGCCGCCGCCGCCGCCGCCGCTGCCGCTGAGGCTGCCACCGCCACCGCTTCCGCCGACGTCGCCGCCGCCGCTTCCACCGCCGCCGCCGCCGCCGCTGCCGCCGCCGCTGCCGCCGCCGCCGCCGCCGACTCCTCCGCCGCCGCTGCCGACGCCTCCGCCACCGCCGACGCCGCCGCTGCTGCCGCCACCGCTGCCGCTTCCGCTCCCGTTCCCGTTCCCTCTTCCACTTCCGTTCCCTCTTCCGCTCCCGTTTCCGTTCGCCGCAGACGCGCCAAAGACGGAAGATTAAATTCTCATATCGGCACATCACTACTGTCCGGCGTTTCCACCGAACTTCAGCAGCTGAACTTCAGCTTATTTAGTGTGTCATCCCCACCGAACTTTAGACACTGAACTTTAGCCACTAAACTTCGGCATAGTCTGCTGAGACACTTAAAGCTCACAGTAAGTGAGTGATGCCAGTGAAACTGTATTTATTCCGCGTATGCCACTCATCCCCAACAATTTTCCTTTTGAAAATACACAGTTCCATATGTTAATTTGCTTTGCTATGAAAATAAGTCACAGTTTTAGAGGCTCAAAGCTGCTGATGTCGATCTAAGGACTGGTTTTTCGCATGGCCTACTTATTGTGGCTTTCTCCAGGGTTAGTAACACTTCAGCTCTTTTCATATTGGCTCCTAAAGGAAAGAATTAAAATAATATTGACTTTTAACTCCTAACACTGTTACAAGTACTTTCTCCCTCTGTCTCTCTCTCTCTCTCTCTCTCATTAGTTTCTATTTATATTTATACGCCGGAGTCATAAAGTCCACGCGAACGAAGTCGCGGGCATCAGCTAGTATCAAATAAAAGGGCTTATTAAGAGGATTTCAAAAATGTTTTTATTTATTATTTTAAAATAGTTTTGATTTTATTTGTGATAGAAGACGAAAATTGACCATTCCCCCCCATGATCTCCGAAACTACTGAGCCTAAAGTTAAAAAAAAAATACATAATATAGTTTATTGCCTGTAGATTACAGGAAAAATAATATAAGAATTCTATCAATTGAAAATAAAGTAGTAAACTCAATATAATACATTCACTTACGGAAAATCTTTGGTATTGTACGGAACCCTCTCCACGCGAGTTCAACTCGCACTTGCCCTATTATTTTAGTATTGGTACAACCATATAGCGGCAGCAAAATTACAACTGTGTTGCTATCACGGGTCACCTTATGAGATACAGTCTGGTGACAGACATACAGGCATACGGACAGTCAAGTCTTAGTAAGAGGCTCCCGTTTTTACCCTTTGCGTAACTCTTAAAAGCTACATAGGTATATATTATACGTTTGCCTGCAAAATTTCAGTTTAATCGGAAACCGGAAAGTGGTACAAATTTTACTTGCAAGATTTGATTACAGACAGAGACAGACAACGTAATGTATTATTAAAAAATGTTTTGAATTTTCATAAAAAATGCGAAAAGACTTTTCCCAACCTATTATTTAAAAAAAACATGCGTAGGCTAGGCACGCGCGCCATGAAAAAAAAACATAAATTTCTCTCGCAAAGCGCGCCTGCAATAAACTCGTGGTTGTATCTCCTGTCGACGTATGTTTTACGTGGGACAGAGAGCGTGACGTCACCCAGTCACGGGATCCCAGTCGGCACGCTAAAAATATTCGCCCATCGATATCACGCGCGGAACGAATGGGGCAAGTAATTAATTATTTCTTTGAGTATTCGTGCTTCGGAAGGCACGTATAAGCCGTTGGTCCCGGCTGTTATCATTGTATGGCAGTCGTCAAGCTATGTCAGATGCCTTTACGCAGCCTGAAAAATCTGACACCAGCGTTGGCCACTTACATACACGCAAAACAAACAAAAATCTTTGAGTATCGAATCACTGCATCAAACTGCGATCAAGATTGCTTCAGTGCTTTGACCCCGTGTTGTATGGATTCAAAGATTCAAAATATTCAAATGTTTTTTTAGTAATTAGACCTTTACAGGCACTTTTACACGTCAATAAGTATAATTTACGTAACGTGTAAAGTATATTAAAATATAATTTATTTTTAAAGAAAAGCTACTGATACCAGCGCTTCGTAACGACCGCTGCTGAGAAGAAACGCCGAAAGAAATTCATTTTCACAGTATTGGTCGCCTACTCGCCAGAAGGGCTTTGTCATATTATTATTATTGTCTTTTAATTAATAAATACTTATAATACAATGTTGACACATGTAATGCTTGCGAACAAGTAAACAAACATAAATTGAGTATTAAAAATATTAAGTAGTCAAAAAAGCGAAGCGTGGACCTTTTAAAAGACCTCCGATTTTTTTTTGTAGCGTTTGAGATGTGGTCGTTCCGTAGAATTCTAGCATAGCTATACAGGCATAATATATTTGACGAGGAAAGAGTTGGAAACCACACCGAAAATTTCAAAACCTGTTTGCTCCATCGGCCATCGGTATAAATACTGGTACAACACACAAGCAATAATGAAAAGAGGTGATGTTATTGACCCAAAACTGATTGTTCTATTTCCAGACATACAATGTCTGAGTACAATACAATAAAATATAGTACCAATTCTCATTCGACAGTTGTTATAACTGTTGAAAATAAAAAAAAGTTATTGCAATTTTTCAGAATCATTAGCCGAAATCAATTTTACAATTATTCTTGCTACGGTCCATTTCGGATGGAACTAATGGGACTAAACGTAAATTATTCAAGATATATTTAGTTATCTAGTTCTGGCGTTTTTAATATTTCCACGTGATGGTACGCATTTCAGGAAACCTTCGACGAGCTGAAGGATTTATGTATATCAAGATTATGTAAACACAATTTGTTAATGAGCAAGATAGAATTACATTAGTGGCATTGGACCGAATATTTGAACGCGCATACACACGGGCCAAGCCTCCAACCACGTGATTGCATTTTAAATTAGGATTCTGTTCGAATTATAAATACACGCGTTTTATTGGCTTTGGCGCTAGAATTTATGGCGGAATGTGCAATTCGCTAGAGAAATTCAAGCGATTAACTACACGAAGCGTTAGATACACAAACAAAATAATTGTTTTTAAGAGGTCGACCTTAATGAAGAAAAATATGTTTTGTAGATCTTTCACAATCGTAGACACGTGTAGCTATTTATTTTGTTTGCTTGCAAATAAATTTACTTCTTTTCATAACGGCTTTACACATTTATACAATTCAGTTACCTATTCATCTAATTTTGCTTCATTTTGGCAAAACAAGATTCTAAGGATTTCAAGACAAAGAGGACCAAAATTGTTTCGATAATTTTTCAAAACTAAAAACCGACTTGTCTCCCAAACTTCACAACCGATTTTAATAAAAGCCCACCACGTGATAAGTATGCCCCTTCAAAAAAAAAAATTCTAAATAGGTCCAGGCGTCTTCGAATAATAAATATAAAAATAAGAATATAATAATAAGCTGAGACAATAACAAGACAATAATTCTTTTAGTAAAGATCATTTCCTCAGTGCATAATTACCACTTTGGTTTGCTCTCACATTGTGTTACAATTTATTCAGAAACAACATTGTAAAAGCTTGAAGAGAAAATGTAAGCATAGTTCAATTCTGCATCTTGAATGGCTAAAATGCCTTTTCACCACGGCTGATTTACAATGATACAGTAGCTGGCGCCAGCATCACTGGATTCTGGCGCTGCACTGGCACTGGTACTGGATCGCGTCGTTTACACGCGTCAAGTCAGTTCTACTTTGTTGCGGTGACTACTGTTACGATTAGGCGCTAGCGATTGGCATTCACTGGCGCGTAGTGTTTATGCTAGTGTTGCAAGCAATAGTATAAAATATCGATAGCCTATCGATACTATCGTGGCCTTGAAAAACAGTCACGATATCGATAGGACTATCGATAGTATCAAAATGAATTTGAATTTAATTTGAATTGAATTGAATTGAAGTATCTAAATTCAATAGTATCGATACTATCGATAGTTGTACCTTACATCAATAGTATTGCAAACTATTGACAATCGATACTATCGATAGTATCGGTTATTCAATACTATCGATAGCCCTATCGATATTGTGACTGTTTTTTAAAGTCAACTACCGATAGTCAATCTATCAATAGTTATGCAATGCTTTATACGAATCCATTGCCACTGGCACGGACTGCGCTTCGTGCGGCGGGGCGGTTACTAGCTCGAAAAATAAGCGGCCGGTCTATTTCAATCCAGTGCTGGATACTGGATGCTGGACTGGATTGAAACATGTTTGCATTGATACAGTGCTGATCTAACGCCAAAATCCAGTGATGCTGGCTTCGGCTACTGTGTCTTCAAATATCACTTCTTGTGTGTTTATGCAGAATCACGTACCGGTCTCGACAATTAACGTTATTACTCTCAAGTGGGACTCAAGTTAATTGCTTCATCAATTGCAATGCAATTTGCATCGTGGAAAGTTGCGCGAAGCTTTACTGCGAGTTAACATGCTACGACACGTACAAGTACATATATTTTTAGATTTTCTTTTTGACTAACTTTAATCGACAAATAGTGGGGGTTCAATCCTACGACTTGCAATTTTGCAGGCAATACTGCTAGCAGAGATTTGTTGTGCTAAGATTGCTAGTGTCTTAAAAATCAGATAGTAAAGTAAGATTTATTCTTACAAATTTAATTTTAGGAACACGTTATGTTTTAGAGATGGTTTAGTCACAGAATAAGTACAAGTACTCACTCTCAAAAGTCTAACTTAGAAAAGATATTCAAAGAAATATCTACTAAATGTGGTTAGAGCTATGGTTTAATTTAGCTCGCGTCTGAACTCCTCACCTCTTCGTGTAATGTTCCTAGTGTTTCTTCAATAAATAATCAGTCCTTTCAGCGTTTTTTTATCGGAGTGTGTAACTAACAATTTCTGCACTTTCGTTTTGGTCTTCGTGTGTGTTAGTTAGTGGCCAAAAATTATGCCAGAATTTTAAAGCTGAGCTGCGTAAAGGTAGTGTAGCTTAGGCGCAACGCCACAGGTATGGTTCGTAGAAGCGGGGTATCATTTATGCTTAAACTACTACAAAGGAAACTATATATCCGTGCACACGGCAATGTGTGCGTATTCGCCCGCAAGCCCGCAGCCGCTCGCTCAACTCCCTCGACAAGGCCAGAACGGGGAAGAGCTACTAGGTGCGAGGACGGGGAACAGGGACGCATATTGCGCGAGACCTTAGGAGATTCCGTTCTGCATGTAAAGCTTATATTATTGGTTTTAAACAGCATTATAATGCTCGGATTATTATCCAATTTAAAACAGGTGATGAAAAATTTCGCCTTTGGTGTGAAATTAAATTGAATCCTTATATTAATTCTGTGGCAACGCTGCAATGACCCAGCGCGAGGCCGGCAATGCATCCATTTCTTTACGTTTCGACTTGCGACGACGCAACGTCGTCCGCGTAGACCCGCTCTAATGTAGTGTGCAAACGCTCTAATGTGATAAGCACATAAGGACGTCAAGCACACTATTTTGGACTATTTAGCCGACTGCGGTCACGTTGGAGTTAGGAAACGTGCAAGGAACGTGAGTGGTGCAGCTGCCAAGAGTGAACGATGTTTGATAGGTGCTTTCGCAAGGATAATTGCTATATGGTTAATTGATTTTAATGCACCTTGGAATTACTTTTAATCAAACATTATGTGGCGATTTTGTATGATTTGGCAGTACTACATCTCTTCCTGTGGATGACGTTAGGTGATTAAGGACTAATCACAAACATCTCGTCAGACACTTCCTCAGCCCCCGTTCCCTGCAACTGCTCAACTGGAATGGCGAAATCGCCTAGAGTAATTATTTACAACACCATGGATAACCACAAGGGATAATACTGGGTATACACGTAAAAGTAATAATACTATGTTGCCATTATTGAGCACAATAATTTTGTTGAAAAATTTTAACGCTGTTTTTCAGGCATCCCTTTTTCCTGGGATCTAATGCGCGAGATTATCATATTTAGAGAACAGATTTATCATTTTCTTTAACGTCAGAGTAAAATTAAAAAAAGGTAAACTAAAAATTCATAAAATTCTTAACCAGTAGTTGATTTAATTGTGGTAGAGCAACGCTACCGGCAAAACTCTGTCTTGCTAGTAGCATAAATGGGCCGGCTCGTCCGGGGAAGTACCACACTCTCACAGAAAATCGACGTCTGAATAGTAGCGTCACCCTCTCTCCCTTCCTCCCTCCCATTACATCTTCCCTTCCTGAAAGGCCGGCAACGCTTCTGTTACACCCCTGGTGTTGCAGTTGTTCATGGGCAGCGGTGATCACTTAACATCAGGTGATGGTTTGCCGGCCTACGACATAAAAAAAAATTACAACGTGGAAAGGACATACCCGTAATCGAACCACAGGCTATACTAGATCATTATAGTACAATGAAAATAAAATAGCAATCACAAATCACAAAACAAAAAAGAGAAACACATTCCCATACAAATTGCATGGGCACACTTTTGGTTGAAAATGCTGTTTTTATTTTAAAATTTTGCCGATTATTTTAATTTTATTATAATATAATGATCTAGTATAGCCCGTAGTTTGATTTATTACCCGTATGTTTCTTCCACGATGTATAATACCCCTGAAAAGATTGAAAAAATGCAGCAATCATCCGATCTTGACATTGATAGCGATCCGATGGAGTATTTTTACCATCTCTAAAATAAAGTTTCAACATTCAAAGTCCTATTTTTAGATCCAACCGCAGTGGATCAGGGCAGTGAAACGACCATCGAATTGTACAGACAGAATGGGGTCGGAGTTGGGCGTACAAGAATGAAAACAATGTCCTGAATGAACTTTACAGTTGGAAGCAGTAATCAGACCTCTGGAAGCGCTGTTTTTATTTTAAATTTCGCCGATTATTTAAATTTCATTATACTATAATGATCTAGTATGGCCCGTGGTTTGATTTATTACCGGTATGTCACTTCCACGTTGTATAATACCCTGAAAAGATTGATAGAGTGCAGCAATCATCCGATCTTGACATTAATATTGGAAAATGGCCTTTTTCAAATTGTCCTGGGTCTTGGATGTTTATCTATATATTATATGTATTTGTTATAAAATATAGTATCGTTGAGTTAGTATCCCATAACACAAGTCTCGAACTTACTTTGGGGCTGGCTCAATCAGTGTTATTTGTCCCTATATTTTTTTTTATTTATTTATTGATAGCCATCCGATGGAGTATTTTTACCAACTCTAAAATAAAGTTTCAACATTCAAAGTCCTATTTTTAGATCCAACCGCAGTGGATCACGGGAATATAACGACCATCGATATGCACAGACAGAATGGGGTCGCAGTTGGGCGCACAAGAATGAAAACAATGTTCTGAATGAACTTTACAGTTGGAAGCAGTAAACAGACCTCTGAAAATGCTGTTTTTATTTTGAAATTTATTTTAATTACATTATACTATAATGATCTAGTATGGCCCGTGATTTGATTTATTACCGGTATGTCACTTCCACGTTGTATGATACCCCTGAAAAGGTTGTTAGAGTGCAGCAATCATCCGATCTTGACATTGATACTCGTAGCCATCTGATGGAGTATTTTTAACATCTCTAAAATAAAGTTTTAACATTCAAAGTCCTTTTCTGTCCTTTTAAATCCAACCGCAGTGGATTAAGGGAGTGAAACGACCATCGATTTGTACAGACAGAATGGGGTCGGAGTTGGGCGTACAAGAATGAAAACAATGTCCTGAATGAACTTGACTGTTGAAAGCAGTAAACAGAGGGGTTACTCTACAAGCGGTACGCAAGACGGGCGTTACTGCGTATCCGCGTTTCAGTGTCAAGCGACATTGAGCAGATGAAAAGTCTAATTTGGTTTGACAAAGAAATGGGACGTCACTATCGTAACATTGACGTACTATTTCACGGAGTACCCGCCCAGACCTCTCGTAGCACAGTATATCTATTATACTGTTCGACAGATTACCTGCGGAACTAAAGATTATTCGCCGTCATCAATTGTTCGAGTCCAAATTGCGTGATCTTCTTTCGAAACAGTGCTGCTACTCTATTGACAAATTTAAGATTTTTAAGATACTAACTTGACATTGACATTATTTCTTTTAATTTTATTTTCTAATTATGATTTCGATTTTTATGTATTAATTTATTTAATTTTTCTATATTTATAATTTCTAATACAATGTACATTGTTCAAGAAATTGATTTTGAAAATTCTTGTCTAAGTTTACAATCGCGCCCGATAAAAAAAAAAAACAAAAAAAAAACAGAAGACTTCCTTAATACTGAAGTTTGTCAAAATTGATGGAGTGGTTTCCGACATTATAAACAGGGTGACTCTTTAACCACCAGTCAATTTTTTGTAGCCCGTCCTGTCCATGATATTAAACCACGTTCTATAAAAAAAATTAACGGCTTCCCCATACAAACAGCGCTTGGCCAAACGGATTTTGTATGTGACAGACAGACGGACAGCGGAGTCTTAGTAATAGGGTCCCGTTTTTACCTTTTGGTTACGGAACCCTAAAAATGACCGTACATAATATGTACGAAGTCCGAAATACGAGTCGCGCCTAGTGAGATTGAGAGCCCATGATGCTAAATGGGGATTTACTTGAGCGTCGTAGAGACCTGTTGGATTTTGAATATTGGATGATAAAAAGAATAAAAGTTTTATAATGTGTTCCTTTTTAACCGGTGGCGCAAGCGTCCACAGTATTCAAAAGAACTATTAAGCGCGTGTGTCAGTACATTTAAACAGATGGTTCAGCTTGACGTTATAGTCTCGTTTGCCCAAAATCTAACGATTTGGACCCCTCCAAATTCATAATCTGGCGGTTTTAAAAATTTTCATTTTAAATATTTTCAAACTGTCGCATTAAGAAAACTAGTAAAAGTAAAAGTATTTAATTTCTCCACAAAAGTAGTAGTACATGGGTGTATATACAAAGAGATTGTTGGAGACTGACGACTGTAGAAGGTTTTGTCTGTATTACAGTACGCCAGTAAACTATAAGAAAAGAAAACATTAACGTCGCATTAAAAATTTTACCGTGAGACCAAAGGAGTACACAGGACAAATCAAAAATCGCAATCATGGTAGGTTTCATCATTTTATTACTATTTCCTACGGTTACTTCCTAGCTTCCTACGGTTCTTTAAATATAATAGTTAAGGATCCCAAGAGGGAATTTTTGGATTTACTCGAGCGCATCAGACAAACATACAGTCTTGTCAGTTCAATATATTGATATCATAAGACAAACTTTATGATATCAATATATTGAACTGACAAGACTGTATGTTTGTCTGATGCGCTCGAGTAAATCCAAAAATTCCCTCTTGGGATCCTCAACTATTATATTTAAATATGGTACAGCGTTATTATAATCTTTAGTAAGTAAATAAAACGCAGAATTCATGAACTGGAGAAATGGGGTCAGAGATACTCGTAATAACAGTAGGCGTGTCACTGAATACTAAATGGTAGATATTCAGTAAGTATTGTGCCAAACTGTGAGAATAATGGTTAGCTTTGTAGGTCTCCTTTGAAACAGGCTGATGGGAGATAGGGGTGGGTAACTATTATTAGGCGATTGTCACTCTGCTCCGTTATTTCATCTGATACTGCACTCTCTGTTATTTCATCTTATCTTGATAATAGAACTCAAAGAGTTGAAATCAACAGAGTATCCTCAAATAGTGCACTAGTGAGCATGGGTGTGCCTCAGGGTTCAATAATTGGTCCATTTTTGTTTTTGATTTATATTAATGACCTCCCGTGTCTTGCAGAAAAGTTGTGTGAAGTAGTATTGTTTGCTGATGATACATCTTTACTTTTTAAGGTTGACAGAAAATGCACAAACTATGACGATGTAAGCAATACTATGTCACAAGTACTTAGTTGGTTTACGACTAATAATCTGGCCTTAAACACAAAAAAGACTAAGTGCGTCAATTTTTCACTATTGAATAAACCTAATACTCAATATCTTTGAGTCTTAATGGTCAAGTTCTAGAATGGGTACCCAACACCAAATTTTTAGGCATAACTGTAGACTGGAACTTAAAATGGGATAAGCATATTGAGGCCACTGCCAAGAAACTTAGTTCGGCAGCATATGCTGTGAGGAGGGTCAGACGGTGTACTAACGTTGAAACTGCTAGGCTAGTATACTTTAGTTATTTTCACAGCATAATGTCATATGGCTTGCTGTTATGGGGTAAAGCGGCTAATTCGGTCGATCTACGGACTAAAATCACGCGATTCCTTAAGAGAGTTATTTAAATCTATAAATATTCTTACTGTGACATTATTTACGACAATCTTCTATTTGTTAAATGTAGGTTACATAATTTCAAGAAAAATAGTGATGTTCACAGTTATAATACTCGCAACAAAAATCAGTTTCATACGCCTAAATTTGACTTGCTAAAACTAGAAAGTCACTCTTAGGTCTAGGTATAACATTATTTAATAAACTTCCCGAAGCGATCGTTAACCTACCAATGGCAAAATTTAAAACACATGTTAAAAAAGTTTTATTGAACAATGCGTACTATACTATCAATGATTATTTAAGAGATAAAAACGCGTGGATACTTCCTAAACATTTTCCATTACACTCCACACATTAAACATAAATAGCTGCATTTTCTGTTACCATAATAAGCTTACTGTAAAAACATGTAAATGCTCTGCGATCAATAAGTGACCAACATATAATTAATATTTTCTCTTGACAAGGTCTGCGAGTTCGGGTTTTTCATGCTCATTAAAATGTCCAATCCGGTGGTGGCGTCGCTGGTCGGTTTGTTGGATTCCCTCTAATATGGTTGAGTTTAACGATGGCTGATCCGTGCGTCAACTCGTGAACGGGTGCTGCCGGGAGGGACTGGTCAGCTCGGCTTCGCTTTTTTTGACTACTTAATATTTTTTATTACGCAATTTATGTTTGTTTACTTGTTCGCAAGCATTACATGTTATAATGTGTCAACATTGTATTATATTATAAGTATTTATTAATTAAAAGACGATAATAATAATATGACAAAGCCCTTCTGGCGAGTAGGCGACCAATACTGTGAAAATGAGTTTCTTTCGGCGTTTCTTCTCAGCAGTGGTCGTTACGAAGCGCTGGTATCGGTACGAGTAGCTTTTCTTTAAAAATAAATTAAATTTTAATATACTTTACACGTAACATAAATTAAATTATACTTATTGACGTGTAAAATGGCCTGTAAAGGTCTAATTACTGAATAAACATTTGAATCTTTGAATCCGCATTTCGCTGCGCGGGGCCGCAATACAAAAACGATGCGCGTAGACGCGGTGTCAGTGTGTTTTCTATACAAATTGAGATACTTGCATACAGTCCGGCCCCGCGCTACGCAGCGGGATGCGGAGTAGTGTGCGAATCGCCTTATTGAACGTATTTCATAGTCTGGCTGAAAGGAACAATTATTTTTGCAATCGCCACTGTATAAACGCTTTGAAAGGAAATATGTTCGGGAAATTCTTATTTACGTTAGAAATGAAAAGAGTACATGCTCGGTAAATTCTTATTTACGTTATGAAAACTGTAAATAATGTTTCTTTGGTTAGCATTTTAACGCTCTAATATACCTTTTTACAATTTACCTATATTTTATTGATAACCCAGTTTTAGCCGTACCACCTTTTGACATGTTTCATTCTTCGCCCAATCCTTCGATGGGCCATAAGTGTGTTAGTGACTATGGAAATTTGGAAATGATGAGCAAAATGTTAAAATGTTAAAACATTTAAAAAAAAATCCAGACGATTGCGAGTCGGACCCGCGCACAAAAGGTTCCGTACCATTATCTATAAAAAATCACGTATGTTGAACGGAAGCCCCATTTAAATATTTATTCTATTCTGTTTTTAGTAGTTTTTGTTATGGCGGCAACAGAAATACATCATCTGTGAAAATTTCAACCGTATAGTTATCACGGTTCATAAGATAAAACCTGGTGACAGACGAACGAACGGACGGACAGCGGAATCTTAGTAATAGGGTTCCGTTTTTACCCTTTGGGTACGGAACCGTAACCGCAATCTGCACGCTGCTTTTCAGAACGCTGCTTTTCAGGAAGAACAGCTGTCTAGATTAAGTAAACGAAAAAAGACACAACTGTACATAATTTCAGCATTGTACTGGCGTTAGATTTTTCAAGCTGCCTTAAGGAAGCACGAAGTTTGAACGCCGTTCGTTTTTATGCATTCACAGTTCTTATCATCTTATCCAAGAGCGGACTACGCCTGGGGTTGCTTTACTTGCGAAAGCGCTAGTAAAGCGTACTCCCGTCGAGCCACCGTGCTCCTCAAAATGAAGTCAGATCATTAATCAGATCCATCATTCCGACATCTACTAGGTACTTCATACGTCACTATGCACTCAACCTAAAAATATTACGTAGGCGTGGAAGTACATAAATAACTTGAAGTACATAAATATGTTTTTATATTCCGTGGGTTTCCTTCTTGCCTATTGTTATCACATCATTTATATTCACTCCCACTCTCTCGTTCAGCTTTTATGATCTCTGTAGGAAGATATTTTTTCAAATATAAAAACCGTCTTCACCCCCAAACTACACAACCGATTTTGAAAAAAAAATCTACGCGACCACCTGACAAATATGCCTTTTAAAACAAAAAAGAATTTTCCGAATTGGCCCAGGCGTCTTCAAGTAATCGAAATAAAACATATTTACATTCGATTGATAACCTCCTTCTCTGAAGTCAGTTAAAAAGCAGCAAACACAACATATAAGAGGGGTATCCATAAGAGAATCTTGTACACACTCCTGAGGTACAACTGTTTAATTTTAGCACCGAGTTAACAATACCTACTTGACGAAATAAAAGTGTTCTCCTAAATTTTGAGCACCGAGTTAACAATACCTACTTGACGAAATAAAAGTGTTCTCCTAAATTTTGAGCACCGAGTTAATAATACCTACTTGACGAAATAAAAGTGTTCTCCTAAATTTTGAGCACCGAGTTAACAATACCTACTTGACGAAATAAAAGTGTTCTCCTAAATTTTGAGCACCGAGTTAACAATACCTACTTGACGAAATAAAAGTGTTCTCCTAAATTTTGAGCACCGAGTTAACAATACCTACTTGACGAAATAAAAGTGTTCTCCTAAATTTTGAGCACCGAGTTAACAATACCTACTTGACGAAATAAAAGTGTTCTCCTAAATTTTGAGCACCGAGTTAACAATACCTACTTGACGAAATAAAAGTGTTCTCCTAAATTTTGAGCACCGAGTTAACAATACCTACTTGACGAAATAAAAGTGTTCTCCTAAATTTTGAGCACCGAGTTAACAATACCTACTTGACGAAATAAAAGTGTTCTCCTAAATTTTGAGCACCGAGTTAACAATACCTACTTGAAGAAATAAAAGTGTTCTCCTAAATTTTGAGCACCGAGTTAACAATACCTACTTGACGAAATAAAAGTGTTCTCCTAAATCTGATCCTACATCATCCCGACATTTACTTCTGCATGTTGTCCCAAACCAACACGGGAGGAGGATCTAATACACTCTCCTGAGATATAAGTAGGTAATTTTAGTACTTTGATCACCGCCTAACATCATCTATTTATTTACTACACGAAATAAAAGTATTGTCATAAATCATCCCGACATTTACTTCATACGTCAACATGCAAGTATCACGTAGGCGGGACGTAAAAGACTTGGGAAAAACTTGTTATATTTTGTGCAGTTATTCCTTGCCTTTTATCATTATTCAAAACTTCTACTCTCTCGCTATGTTTTTATGTAAGTGGAAGAGGAATATCCTAAACAAACATGGAAAGAGGATCTAATACACACTCCTGAGGTATTTAGTCGGCAATTTTAGCATTTTGAGCACCGACTTACCATTACCTACTTCACGAAATAAAAGCATTCTCATAAATCAGATCCTAAATCATCCCGTCATTTACTTCTTTATACGTCAACATGCACTCAACTCGAAAGTATCACGTGGTTAAATCACGTAGGCGTGGATGTAAAAACTTGGGAAAATCTAGATACTCGTAAATTTCATGGGTGTTTCGTAATCCGGCTCGAAGGACCATGTACCGGGAGATCCTGGTATAGACTGATGAGATGATAATAAAAGTCACTGATAACTGAAATGAAACTGAGGTATGTTCTGGGAAACTTAATTTAACTACGTATGGATACTGATGCACAGTATTCCAAAGACCCTTCGGACCGGACATTTTTAACTGACCCCGTAGGTTGACGTAGTTTGTTATACTGAGCAATTGTCTAGAAGTAACCCCTATTCAAATATGGATAGTTTTCGAGAAAAAAATTCTTAAAGTTCGCTGTTCTGGAGAGACCGAAAAATGAAAAATATTATATACTTGTTTTTTTTTTTTTTACAACTATTTATTTCCAGTATGATGTGCCATTCTATTACGAGCTCTTCAGGCTTTTTATAAAATAAAAATTGTTAACAGTTTAGAAAATATAAAAAAAAACAATATTTGATTTTGTTTTTTTTTTTCAAAAAGTATGCAGTTTCCGCACGAACTATTCTATACTAATAATACACCAGCTTTATCTTGCGGAACCGCGAACTTTAAGAATTTTTTTCTCGAAAACTATCCATATTTGAATAGGGGTTACTTCTAGACAATTGCTCAGTATAACAAACTACGTCAACCTACGGGGTCAGTTAAAAATGTCCGGTCCGAAGGGTCTTTGGAATACTGTGTGATGGGATATGAAGTGAGTACGCGCGTACGCTCTTGATGGCCGGCTAATTGCGAACTGCTTTAAATTACGTAAAAATGCGCATCGAACACATTTGGGCTGATGTAGCATTTAATTGTACGACTTCCTCGTACATAGTTGTTAAATTTAATTTTCTAGCGGTATCAATTCCAGTTGAAGCCCACCATCTTGCTTAGCATGACTTATACGTGTAATACATATATTATATTTAAAAAGTTGTTACTACTTTTATCAACCATGAAAGTGGTTTGCGAATATCAGTTTTTGTGCAAAGTAAAAGTAGAAAATATACAACATTCCAGATACGGGTTAGCTGGCTTGTTATCTCGGTTATACAATATCGTTTTTGCGAGACAGACTATAAATAACGTAGAGTTATGGAACTTCGTATTGTCTGTAAATAATTCTGTGAACTGGATTGGATGCAAATGAGTTTTAGGGCTTCGCTTTCCAAACTTCGCTTAGACGACCTCCGTGGCGTAATGGTCAACACGCTAGTCCGCCAATCCGGAGGTTCTGAGTTCGATCCCCAGCCAGGGCAAGTTGGAAAATGGCAAATTGTCCTGGGTCTTGAGTATCAATCTATGTATGTATTTATCATAAAATATATTATCGTTGGGTTAGTATCGCATAACACAAGCTTTAGCTTACTTTGGGGCTAGCTTAATCTGTGTGATTTGTCCCTATATATTTATATTTATTTAATTATTCGCTACCGAACTACTGTAAAGTGTTAGCTATACAATATGTAACAAAAACCCTATCCGATCCTTGTCTATATGAACAACTTTTCCTATAGGAACAATGCTTTAAATTCGAAAAAAAATCGATATTTTCATACAAATTGCCGGGCCGGCCGAACACTTTTGTATGAAAATGTCGATTTGTTTTTCGAGTTTCTAGCATTGGTTCCATAGGAAAAGTTGTTCATATTGACATTCTGAGTTGCTATTATAAGGAACGGACAGGGTTTTTGTTACATATTGTAGATAAATTTCTTCCATGCTGGTCAGGAAGACATAAAACGGCAGAATGTGTTATCTGGTTTTTTCTTCGCGCAGAATTAGCCAATCGAGGGAACGGGCGAGACTCTGAATCAACATGATTAGGTGATGCAAGTAGCTAGCAGCCCGTCAGTATTTTTGTTATTGGTACTTACCGCGCTTATTATCATTTTTGGCCAGATATTTCGACGACCCTTCTGCCGTCATGGTTGTTGGCAGACTGAGGAACTGCGATGGATCTTCGGCTATCAAGGGTAACCAATCGGTCTATTCTCTTTCTTCGTCGTTTGTTGCATAAGTCATCAAGTCAAGTTTGCGTCATTTATTGTAACCGCTTCTTCTTATTATTCAAGAGCTAAACTCTTGTATGTGGAGCAACAAATGCCAACAACTCTCTGTCTAAAGTCAACCCCTTAACATCCTTGTAGGTTGAAACATTAATTTGATCCTTTAGTTGTTTTATAAAACTATCTCTAGGTCTTCCTTTACCTTTTCTTCTTTATTGTCCCCCTCCAATATAACTTTTAAAAATCATGTCTAATTAGGTGTCCTTACATTTACCCTCTCCTAGAATTAATAGTTTGAAGTAAGAAGTAAGAAGTCGTTTCTGTCGAACAAGTGCCAGCACCTCCTCATTCGTTTTCTTTTCCATCCAGCTAATTGTTCTTGTCTCCAACCGCGAAACTCTAAAATCATATATCATCAATATTTTGATTGCAATTTTCATTCCATCTTTACGACAATCATCACGCTAATTGTGGTCTTTGGGTATTATAGCCCTGGTTTCTTTCGACCCTATTAGAGATAATCTAAAGATATAATGAAAACGTATGTATCGTTAGTATTTTCTGCTTCTCCGTTGCTCTCCGGATCATATGAATGGGCGAGTACTTTTAGAATGGTGTAACTGACGCACACACACCTCTGACGTCACCGCTATCTCTTGGCAGAGCCCCGCATTGTTGTCCGCATCCATCATCGCATTACGCAACGTGACAGTTTGTCGACCTCTGAACTGTTTACTATGGTGTACTATTGGCAGGGATTCTATCACAAGCGTCTATAAAGTCATCTCTTTGGTGTATGATGATCAGGCGTTTGGCATCGAATATTAACATTAAACCGGCCAAGTTCGAGTCGGACACCCAGGGCACGGCACGAAGGGTTGAATTCATCATCATGCGAGCGTATTTCCCGGTTGCATCCTCAGCAGTAACGCTTCAGAGCTCGGGGTCCGCTACCTAACCAAGGAGATTTGACGAGGTTACTGGTTTTTACACAGAGCGACTGCCGTCTGACCTCCACAACCCAAAGGGCAAACTAGAAACCAATCCTTGGATAGTTTGATGATCAAACGCTAGGTGGCGTTCGGGAACCACAGGTTTACGTGCCTTCCGAAACACGGAATCATCTTTCTTTTCTGATAATCAGGTGATTCAAGCCTGCAATATCCTATCCAGACTGGAAACAACTTTTCACAAAGTATGTTTCCCAGTGGGAATCGAATCCATGACCTCCGGGTCACAAGGCGCCTTGACCACTGGACCACGGAGACAGTCAAAGGGTTGCATACTATTATCTATAAAAAATCACATTTGTTGTGTGGGAGTCCCCCTGAAATATATATTGTATTCCGTTTTTACTATTTGTTGTTATAGCGGCAGCAGAAATACATCATCTGTGGAAATTTCAACTGTCTAGCTATCACGGTTCATGAGATACAGCCTGGTGAAAGACTTACAGACAGACAGATAGACGGGCAGACGGACGGACGGCGAAGTCTTAGCAATAGGGTCACGTTTTTACCCTTTGGGTAAGGGACCCTAAAAATGAAGGAATGTTTAGAACGCAATATATACTCGAGTGCTTTCATTAGAAAAGTATATAAATAACAAGATAATTGTTATTTATATACTTTTCTAATGTCGAATATCTCTTCGAATCGAATTATCTTATAATGAACTATCAGAATATTCGATTTGAGGTCGGCACACCAATTTCTTGTCCCAATTTGCCCACTCCATTTACAGTAAATCAGACTCGTGAAAATAAAGAATAGAGTGTTTTTCCTAAAGCAAATATTTACGACTGTGTCCCAGTTTTCTCGCTGGGTTTGATAGCTACTTAAATTGGGTCTTCGGTAAGAAAATAATGGAACGAAAGACATAAATTCATGTGTTTACATAGCAGAAAGGTTATAGTAGGTGCCTTATATTTTGCTATTGCCTTCAGATGCTTTCGGAATAATCGGCTAAGTGCGTGTCGGACTCGCGCATGAAGGGTTCCGTACCATTATCTCTAACATACATACATAAGATACATCATCTAGACCAGTCTTTCCCAAAGTGGGCGATAACGCCCACTTGTGGGCGCTGGAGGCTTTAAGGGGGGCGGTAACGGGCCCAGAATAAAGTTGGGGGGCGCTGATGTGATTTAAGCAATGAGTGATTTATAACTTCAGCTATTTCATATTTTAAATTTCACTGAAATTAAAATACTCTTACTACACAACATCCATTTATTAGTTCATATTTATATTCTTTTTTATTGTACAAATATAAACTAAAAATGTAATTAATATTAATTATTTTAATGCGTTCACAACGCTATTTATATCGTTAAAGGAATCAAACACTGAAAAAATTTCGTGTTTTAAAGTTTCGCAGGTGAGGTCCCCACTTCCAATACTCTTTATTATTGTAAAATTGTATTATTATTGCTATTTTTTTATTTAAAATTAACAATGTTAATTATTGTTATTTTTTATAAAAGATACTCTAATGTACTGGTGTATGTATTATTATTGCTCTCTCTTGTAAAAAAGTCTAGTTTAGAATAAAGGTTGAATTAAACTACAGGCAAGACAAATATGTGATTCAGGTTTTTATGGTGAAAAAAATGGGGGGCGCTACAAAATAACAGACTTTTTAAAGTGGGCGTTTGACAAAATAAGTTTGGGAACCTCTGATTCTAGACAAACAGACAAAAGGACGGACAGCGGAGTCTTAGTAATAGGGTCCCATTTTTACCTTTTGGGTACGAAACCCTAAAAATGAAGGACGAATTGCAAGCAGATCTGTAAATACTAGTAACTTAAACACATTACGTCTTTATCCCTAATGGGCAGGCAGAGCATTATGGGACTTGCTGCTCTACGCAGAAAGAGGGACCGCAAGACTCGAAGGCCACTTTTAGCTTGATTTAAGTCATTAAATCCAGGTTATCGGGGTATTCTCTAATCGGAATTGTGCAATTACTGAAATACCCGTTAATGTCGATTGGGACATGCACATATTTAGATCTGGACATAATAAAGCTCAAAACAAATAGCTTTATCTGGATAACGGCAGCTTAAGGGCCTACATGAATTTTACGGGGTCCAGTGCTGCCCCCATTTCAAATAAATCATTTGAAAAGAAATGGAGACATGATTTAAAATTCTGTCTTGATCAGACCCTAGATAACCCTTTAAACTATTTTATGAACTACTGTTTACAGTTTAAAGTGAAAACGTGAAGATTTTCTACGCACAATTGCGAAAACCGGCCACTTTTGGCGTATGTGTGTGATGTCTCCGTTTCGTTTTAAATGATTTATTTCAAATGGGGGCAGCACTGGACCCCGGAAAATTGAGGAAGTCCCTTAAGCCTTTTAATCTAAAATGAATAATGTTCAATGTAAAAGAAATTCTATGGAAAAAACTGCCAACACTGGTATTTATTAAAACAAAAAATAAAAGAAATACAATTGAAGTTAAAATTGAACAAATAATTAACCCTTAAAGAAAAAGCGAGCAAAAAGATTTTTCTTAACTTTTAGCGAGGGCTCTAACCCCTTGCTCCTCCTCGATAGCCCATAACTAGGAGAATAAGGGTTGGATCTCACTTATCAGCACGGAGCAGCACTTTACTGTGTCGCTCAGAACAGTCATTTGCCAGAGCGAGAGCGAGCGCAGAATGCTATAACATACTATCGCACGGCTGCTGCGATAGCGTGCCGTCTCTCTCTCTCTCTCGCTCTGGCAAATGACGGTTCTGAGTGACAGATAGGGATAGCAGCATAGAAAAGTGCTGCTCCGTGCTGATAAATGAGATCCAACCCTAAGGAAAACTTTTTGTGACTTTGTTACTTCGAACAATTTAGGAATATCTTTCAACGAAAGGGGAATTATATTTGATTGTCAAGGGTAAATTGTAAAAGGTCAAGGGTAATAGAGCGCAAGAAATTGATGACTTTCCTTTTCAAGTCATTAGAATTGTTATTGTGATAAATTGCTGAGGCGCACTGAATAGTCTAGTTTGTTCGTCAGTTAAATTGTAGTCAACAACATTATTTTTAGATTTTCTACTGCGTAAAACCGTAATATTTCTTTGTTTTGTTTTTTTATTTCAAACTAGCTGCGCCTCGCGGTGTTACCCACGGAAGTAGCCTATGTGTTAATCCAGGGTGTCAGCTAGCTGCATGCCAAATTTTATCAAAATTGTCCAGCCGTTTGCGCGTGAAGAAGTAACAAACATACACACACACTCACAAACTTTCACCTGATAAGATAATATAAGTCATGTTTTTATAGTACAGCACAGAATTTGCTACTTTCTAAGAATTCAAATCCAATACTTTTTTCTAAACGTCAAAACAAACATTATATTCGGGGTTGTAAGAATTATAGACTTATAAATAAATAAATATAAATATATAAGGACAATCACACTGATTGAGTTAGCCCCAAAGTAAGTTTAAAGTTGTGTTAAGGAATACCAACTCAACGATATAATATTTTGTAATAAATACATATATAGATTAAAAAATAATAATCTACTCGTAAAAGCTCATTGAAAATGGATGTGAACATGACAAGTGACATTATTTTGTGACATTTATTTTCTTAACAGTACAAAATAGTTTATTTTTGGACCAGGAAAAGGATCCAATTAAAATATAAATATTAAATAATATAAGTACTAAGTAAGGTAGCAAAGTTTTTAATAAAAATAATGAGTTAAAGTTAGATGAACCATAGACACGATAAGAAGCTAAAATCTTCATAAGAAAAGCGAAATAGGGATCTAAGAAACGATTTCAAATTTGTTAATTATTATTATAGATACTGTAGGTTAGAATATAATTTTTCGATGCAACACGAAAGCACCGGAGGAAAAAAGTACAGCTAGCCACTTAATACTCAACATCATCCTCGCGTATTCCCGGTTGCATCTCCAGCGGTAACGCTTCAGAGCCCGGGGTCCGCTACCTAACCGAGGTGTTTGACGAGGTTACTGCTTTTACACCCACGATTGCCGTCTGACTTCCGCAACCCAAAGAGTAGAGCCAGAAACAATCCTTGTCAAGGTTTGAGCAAAAGCTAGGTGGCGTTTGCGATCCACGGTTTATACGCGCTTTCCTGTAAAACCAGAACCAATCTTTGTAAAGTTTGAGCAAACGCTAGATGGCGTTTGGGACCCACGGTTTATACGTGCCTTTCGAATAATGGAATCATCTTTCTTTTCCGATAATTAGGTGATGCAAGCTTGTAATATCCTAACCAGAATGGAAACAATACGTCAAGCTAGCCACTTAATGTACATAAAATAAGCGCAGACGAAATCCAAGAGACTTGCTTGAGGACAAAATGTTAAAACCACAGATGTGCAGCTTACGATAAGGAAATTCAAAAAGCTGTTTTTACATCTCAAAACAATACAATACTCTATTATTATATTAATATCTATATTGCAAAAAAACTAGGAAATACGCAAAAGGAGGCCTTGTCGCAAAGCATTTCTTCCAGACAACCTCTCTATATAAAAAAGAAAGTGATGGGAAATTAGGTAGTGCGTCTCTTTGCTGAGACTAAAATTTTCATGTGATTTTAGCTATCGTCAATATGGTTTGTAAACAAAATACACTTTTTATTATTCGTTACGGAAAGCGACAAAGCCGCTGATCACGGAAGATACGATTTTCTACATCATTTACTTTGCTACGGCCGAGCTGCTACAGATTTAAGTAAGCACAGGCCTAATTAGATATTATAAAAAAAGTAAAAACTATCTACAATATTGCCATTTAAAACTAAAGGGAAGGTCTACAAGACAGTCGTGAGGCCAGTTTTTCTTTTATGGCAGTGAAACGTCAGCTTTAAACGCAATCCACGCCCAAAAACTTTACACTACTGAGATGCGTATGCTCCGTTGAACAGTTGGAGTAACCCGACTGGACAAAGTGCGTTACGAGTACATACGAAGGAGTTTTAAAGTAGCGCCTATTATCGAAACACTCTCAGAATCAAGGCTGAGATAGTACGGATATGTAATGCGTCGACTCGATGACCATCTAGTAAAGAAGTTACTTTCCATGGAAATGAAAAAGAGAGGGTGAGGTAGACCTCCGACGACGTGGATGTCAAATATCCAAAAAGATATGAAACAGCTTGGCCTGAACAACGACAGTGCATGTGATCATAGCAAGTGACGCCGCATGATTAAGAAAGCTAGATTTTCCCGCTAAACGGGGTGGCTGTTTAGCGGGAAAAGGCGAGGCCAAAGAAGAACAAGAAAAAATATCTACAAATCCCGACAAACTAGGATTTTGTATTGGAAGAGTTTTTTTTATCGATTTTCAATAAAATGTTTTAGGAAAGAAATTTAGTATCATAAACTAAACTTGCTCCAAAATTTTAGCTGACGATTAAAAAGTCACCATGTAGTGGTGAATCTTTACAGTAAGGGTGGTCTATGTATAGCAAAGGAATTTTGTGGCTTATGTGATGATGATGGTTTCACAAAAGGGAAGAAAGGGATAAACGAGTCTTTCTGGATTTTCCTTGCTTTGTGACGAAGGGGCCACTTGGGTCATTTCCTGTAAGAAAGCAATCAATTTACATAACAGAATCGCGGAACTGCCATTGAGTTGCTTTGTTTGAAAACGCTTCATTCATAATGCACTTAAAGAAATGATCATAGGTACTTTTAAGTAGTTGAGCGACAGTTTCTTTCCACTTCTCGCTATTTTGGCCTAGAAAAGAAGAAGGCCTTAACTATGTATGAATGTTTGTTTAGGTCAAATCATGCAATTAAATTTCCAATCAGTTATCCTCAACCAATTGAGCTGAAATTTTGCTTACTTGTGTAAGTCGGATGACAATACAATCCTCTCATCTGTGAGCATACCGGAATCCGGTCGACATGCATTGTTTTACTATTGTGTCTGGTGTTTTGCACAGACAACAAGTTACGGAGTGTTCTGATGACGGAGCCGAGATATATTCGACATAAATCAGTAATTAAACAACATAACCTCATTAAGTAGGACTCGTTTGGGGTCTGACCACGGAGACGAAAGGTGGTCGATGGAACTTTATAAAACGACGCAACTCCATGGAGTTTGGGCTTATTTCTCACACTCACAGTAAAAGATATTTGCTCGCAGATATACGTCATGGTAACGTTTTATATATGTCAAACTACAATTCAAACAATTTAGGACATCTCCCCCATACCCGTACGATGATAAGCTGAATTACATTTGCGAAACATTTTGTGCCAAGGCCGAGTTTGCATATCACGTTTCAAACATTGAACTACACGAGTGATGTCACTTTCATTTGAAAACTGAACAATCTGAGTTGATGAACAAATTTAGGAGTGTATGTTTGACGTATTGACCTTGTCCGTGTCTCATTTCATTACGAGAACGTTTTGATGTCACTTTGAACATAAACAATAGTTAATATTAAAAGAAAATTTAAATTCATGCTAACAATCCGGCGATTCGGCAAATTCAGAAGGAAAGTTCAAGATGTTGAAAAACGTGTAATGGAACACAAATGGAGTTGGGCAGGAGGCAAAGAATGGCGTGGTAATGACAGTGGATCATAATATTAATTCATCATCATCATCAAGTCTTTTAGTCTCCACTGCAGGAGCACGACCCTCTCTGTACTACCAGAGCTAAACTTGGCCATAGCAGCCAGAGGTCTTGGCCTACACTCTCCACGCTGGCCAGACGGGTTGGAGAGGTCTCATTGATATTTATAAGCTTTGTTTAGCTTGTATTCCCTAAGTCGCCTTTTACGACATCCACGGGAGGACTTGGAGTGACCCTATTCTACTCTGCCGGAAACCACACCGCCAATGTTAAGCCCGGTCGTCGGTTAGCAAGATGAGTCAACGACATCAGAAAGTCTAAGTTCACACCTACATACATACATATTTACATCATCATTATCATATCAGTCGGAGGAAGTCCACAGCTGGACATAGGCCTCCCCAAAGATTTTCCAAAACGAACGATTGGAAGCGGCCTGCATTCAGCGTTTTCCTGCCTTGCTAAGATTATACATACATACATACATACAGCTGCCAAATCCTTATGTCTATTTTAGCACAATCAAGTTCACAGCCATAGACCTAGAATTTTATTACTATGTAAAATATATATGAGTACGACTGTCTAAAGTTTTAAAAATGTTTACAAAACTTACCAATAAATATATTGGCGTTGTTATTTCTAATATATAAAATTCTCGTGTCACAGTTTTTGTTGCCATACTCCTCCGAAACCGCTTGACCGATTTTGATGAAATTTTTTGTGCTTATCCGGTATCTATGAGAATCGGCCAACATCTATTTTTCATCCCCCTAAATGTTAGGGGTAGTCCACCCCTAAATTTTTTTTTGTTTTTTTTAGACAAAATTTTTAATTTCTATTTTTTTATGATACAACATACAAAAATACATACAATCCTCAATTTTGGCAAAACAACGTTTGCCGGGTCAGCTAGTATTTTATAAAATTGAAGCGTTGTTGAAAGTTCATGAATGAAAGTTCCTTGGAAATAAAGGACCATTTCGACTCGACTAGAAGAAGTAAGTTCTAACATAAGGCCAGAACTATTATTTTTGAAACGCGGAGTGACCTAAACGAATGATTTTTCCATACAAAAACCTTTCTTTTAGTGACTCCGTGTTTGGAAAATGGCACCAGATACGATTGATGTCATTCATTTCTATTCACCGATTCGCCCACCTGTATGGAGGAGTTGTGTTAATTGCTCTCCAGTAAAAGCCATCCATCATTTCTGACGTGAAGATTTATTAAGTGCTCCTACAGTTAATCTTGCACATCTAAGATCTTACGGTACAGAAATCCGATACGAGATAAACGCATGCGTCAATGCGACTACATGCATCTGCAATGAGTGACGATGCATCTAAAATATAGATGAATATGATTCAAATCCTTCAATGTTTTTTTTTGTGTGTTAGTGGAGAGTGAAGACCGGGGATAGTGAATCGTGGAAGGAAAGAGGGGAGGCCTTTGCCCAGCAGTGGGACAATGATTGCTAATTAAACAAAAAAAAAAGTTAATTTGCTAGGCAAATTAAAAACCCTCGATTGTCAAGAACACTATCTAGTGATGAATTGCAGAACTACCGAAGTCGTATCGGTAGTTCCGCTATTCATCACTTAATAGATATCCGTAGCGCCATCTATTATTTGCTAGAGAAAGCCCTGACTTTCAAGGGTAAACCCCCAACAACTTCTAAAGGGCTCCACCGATTTTCATCAAACATAGCTAAAAACAACATCAAAGGAACTTGCTTTCACGTAAAAAAAATCCGCATCGAAATTGGTTCATCCGCTCGAGAGCTACGATGCTACAGACAGACAGACATAAGCGTCAAACTAATAACACCCGTCTTTTTTTGGGGGGGGTCAAAAAAGGCGGTAAACTGGGTATTATTTAAGTATTTTGTCACGACCGTATAGAGAGACCGGACAAAATGAAGAATTTAACGAAACTTCGACCGCCTTCACAATAGACAAAACGGACATTTCTGTCCAATAACTGTAAGTCAGGAGCTCGGTGGCCCACCGGGAATGCGCATTACTAGCGCTTTCGCAAGTTAAGCGACACCGGGCGTAGTCCGTACTTGGATGGGTGACCACAAGTGGCACAAAAATTTCTCGAGCTCCTCCGTGCTTCGGAAGGCACGTATAAGCCGTAGGTCCCGGCTGTCATCATTGTGTGGCAGTTTTCAAGCTATGTCTGATGCCTTTTGGCAGCCTGAAAAATCTGACACCAGTGTTGGCCACTTACATACACGAAAACAAAACTGTAAAGGTTGAAAATGCATTCAAATTCAGTGAAATCCGTTGATCGATCAATTGTCACGTAACTTATAACTCCTCACGTTGTAGCGTAGCGTGTTCCGAGTTTATGCCATCCAGGGCTCAGACACGTGGAGCCAGGCGCGATGTTGTGGCGCCGAGTATCGTTCCATGCGATGCGTCCGACATACGATCTCTTGAGGAATCTGGGTGAGCTCTCTGACTCATATGACGCAGAGACTTCGCAGAGTTTGAATGCATTTATCAAAATGTATAGAAACCTAACATAATAAACTCTGACTGAGACTTCGCAGAGTTTGAATGCGTTTATCAAAATGTATAGAAACCTAACATAATAATACTCTGACTCGTATGACGGAGAGACTTCGCAGAGTTTGAATGCGTTTATCAAAATGTATAGAAACCTAACATAATAATACTCTGACTCATATGACGCAGAGACTGCGCAGAGTTTGAATGCGTTTATCAAAATGTATAGAAACATAACATAATAATACTCTGACTCATATGACGCAGAGACTTCGCAGAGTTTGAATGCGTTTATCAAAATGTATAGAAACCTAACATAATAATACTCTGACTCATATGACGCAGAGACTTCGCAGAGTTTAATTGCGTTTATCAAAATGTATAGAAACCTAACATAATAATACTCTGACTCATATGACGCAGAGACTGCGCAGAGTTTGAATGCGTTTATCAAAATGTATAGAAACCTAACATAATAATTCTCTGACTCATATGACGCAGAGACTGCGCAGAGTTTGAATGAGTTTATCAAAATGTATAGAAACCTAATATAATAATACTCTGACTCATATGACGCAGAGACTGCGCAGAGTTTGAATGCGTTTATCAAAATGTATAGAAACCTAACATAATAATACTCTGACTCATATGACGCAGAGACTGCGCAGAGTTTGAATGCGTTTATCAAAATGTATAGAAACCTAATATAATAATACTCTGACTCATATGACGCAGAGACTGCGCAGAGTTTGAATGCGTTTATCAAAATGTATAGAAACCTAATATAATAATACTCTGACTCATATGACGCAGAGACTGCGCAGAGTTTGAATGCGTTTATCAAAATGTATAGAAACCTAACATAATAATTCTCTGACTCATATGACGCAGAGACTGCGCAGAGTTTGAATGCGTTTATCAAAATGTATAGAAACCTAATATAATAATACTCTGACTCATATGACGCAGAGACTGCGCAGAGTTTGAATGCGTTTATCAAAATGTATAGAAACCTAACATAATAATACTCTGACTCATTTGACGCAGAGACTTCGCAGAGTTTGAATGCGTTTATCAAAATGTATAGAAACCTAACATAATAATAGGCTTCTTGAAAAAAAAAAGCATAAGTCAAAGAAAGAGCCAATCAAATAAGCCCAAAAACTAGACTTTAGTCGTTCCATTCCTGAGTTCCGTATTTGTTCCTTGACATGAATTGCCGATGTGTGGCTGAAAGCTGGGAAAGGAAAGGGAAAGGCTTTGTCAGCAGAATGGCTTCTGAGAAAAGGACATATAAAGTAACTCCCTGGATACCTGAGGTTGTCGTCGTAGGTGAAGGCCGAGAAAGAGATGGCGTGACCACCTTGACGCTTTTCAGAGTGGTTGGTCGGCAATAATAAAATCCACAGACATATGAAAAGAAATGGGAGAGACCTTTGCCCAGCAAGGTGACGATAAATCTAAACTAATATTACAAAGAGGAATGATTTGATTGTTTGTTTGCATCGAATAGGTTCTGAAACTACTAGACCGATTCTAAAAATTTTTTCACATTTGGATAGCTATACACTATTTCCGAGTGACAAAGGCTATATTTAAAAAAGAAATAGTGATCCTTACTAAATTCTAATAATTTAACCCAATGTGTAAAAAAAAGACTTAAACAATTCCTTAAATCGCGTGCGCTGCGAAAACTATTGATGAAAGAATAAAATAATAACATGTCAGACAGTATATGTTCACATAAAATGTCAGACAGCATATGTTCACATTAAATGTCAGACAGCATATGTTCACATTAAATGTCAGACAGCATATGTCTAACTATTATAGTTATGTCACAAAGTGTTATTTTATTTGAAAAATTTAATTGAAATGCCGCCGCTAGAAAGGGCTCTTTATTTGTACCTTGGTATTTATCATTATCAAAATAAATTACTTGATATTCAAAACTGCTTCAATACCTTTATATAACTTTTTGAATTACTCAATTCGGACATTCCATTCAAAAGATATCACGAGTTTATGTTAAATAAAATAATACTGAGTTTTAAGTTGCTGTCAATCCATCATCATACCAACTCTATGACATCATTATATATTGCATGAAAATCCAATTTACGTATGCAAAATTTTAAGTCAATCTCTTTCAGCCCGAAAGTTTGCTTTAGAAACACAGTCGCGTTCCTTATTAACCGACTTCAAAAAAGGAGGCGGTTATCAATTCGTCGGAATCTTTTATTTTTATTAGGTATGTATGTTCATCGATTACTCGAAGACGCCTGGACTGATTTGGAAAATTATTTTTCTGTTTCAAAGAGTATACTCGTCAGGTAGTTATGTAGTTTTTTTTTAAATCGTTTGTGCAGTTTGGTTGTGAAGTCGGTTTTTAGTTTTGAAATAGTACTTTATGCAACAGTTGTATAAGACGTGTCAAAAAGTGCGAGTGGCGCAGGTTACGATACGACCCTTCGCGAGCACCGTAAAGATACGCTATAGAGCATTTTTTGACGTACTTATACAACGATGCATACAATACTTTTTCTACGACTATATTTACTAAATAAAATACAAAAGAAAACAACGAATAACATGTTTTTTTTTAAATATATTATGTTAAGCAGATACAAGTTACCTAAGGTAAACATTAATGTTTAAATTGACGTTTACTACCTATAGTGACTATATAAAAAAAGGTTTTCTTATTTTAACAGTAAAAAAATATATTTCAGAAAGTTTTATTTTAATACAATCTGTATGGATTCAGTTGTCTATAAAGGTGATAGTTCGTGTTTGAATGTAAAAAAAAAATTCAAGGTCTATGGTTAGGAGTGTCTTTTTGGCGAAATAACGACACATGTGCTATTATATTGCGACTTTTCAGAAATCATGTTATCTATGTTCGTATAATACTGTTCGGGACTATTTAAAAGAATGATAATATAGTACAGGAGTAGAAAAATATTTAAATGTAGGCACTGTGTAATTATTCATTTACTTTTACAAAGAAGCCTATTCATCAACATGAAGAGGAACTGACCGTCATATCTTTAGATTTATTTGTCTGAGAGATTTGCCTCCGGCATTTTGTTATCAGAGCGACCCTCAGGAAACTCAATAAACTCTCTTGTTACAATGTCAGATAAACATGAACGTCTTGTGGCTAATACTTTATTGCAAAAAATAAGTAGTAATTTGAGAAAGCGATAAGTAGGTACTTAAAATGACTATTATGAAACATTACGGTACATATTACTTTTTGTACATGAATCGACAGCATCAAAATACAACGCGCTTAAAATCTGTGTAATAAACTGCACATTACGATACGATCTTGTACATAGTTCATAAAAGACGGCATTACGCGCTTGTAATTAGTGTTACAAACTGCAGATTCCGAATGAATGTTATTAAAGTTATGTTTAAAACTTTAAACTGTGACTACACTTACCTCGTACAACATAAAACATTGCATTGCATGGATTGCATTGCAATTCATGCATTTTTCTTAAAAGCATTTCTTATAAAATTCTTTGGTATATATATTTTTTGTCGTACCTACAAAGTGAATGCATTTGATGAAAAATTCACACGAGAAAATGCGAAGGAGTGGGTTTAGGTTTAATGTAATGCAAATATTTCTTTCGTTTTTTTAATACAACTGAGAAGGCAAGCCTGTTGGTAAGCGGTTACCGTGGACTAAGGACGCCTGTAAAATCAGGGATGTTGCGTTGTCCACCCTGAAAAGAATTTCCTTTATCAGTCGGTATCTGTATACACTATACACGCTGACTTTTCATTGGTTTTGGAAAAAATAATGTCATATACGTAATCCAAATTTGTGTATGAAATAAGATAAAAAAGTTGCGAAAATGATTTTCGATCGAGACCACGTAGTTACGCCCCTTCATAACTGATGCGTGAAACCGATAAAACTCGAAATCTAGCCGGCCGGCGGTACTACTACTTGTTCCCACGATTTTACTTTCGAGTATTAGTCAACATATCATTTTGTTTCTGAATTTTTATTTTGACTAGCTAATAGGTCTTACTAACCCTTATGAAGTGGCCTTCGGCTCCAAAACCAATGAAAAATCACCGTGTATACACATTGATCGATTTGAATCGAGGTATCGTCGAACATACAAACAAACGCCAGATGATACAAATAGAACTTTATTCGGTATTTCAATTAATTTAATGCATCACGATTTCACGACTCTCAGAATCGGCAAACGACTAAGACATTGAAGATGTTTGTCAAACATTTCATGTATGTATGACTTCTTGTATGTAGGAAGTAAATGAGATTAGGACAACCAAATAGCAAATGTTTACATTTATCTCACTTCCGTGTGTACTGTAGTGCAATTGGGCAATATTGCATCTAGGAAGTGTAAAGTAAGGATTAACGATTTGTTGTATGGAATGTGTTGTCTGCTTCCTTGTTCCTTGATTGTGCGCCTGAATATTCTCGTGTTATTTTAGGAGTTATGGCTTTAGTCGGATAAAAGAAAATTTCAAGAATATAATTTATTAATTTTATCTTTATTGTTCATCAAATACAAATTTTACAGAACAATAGGCAAACTTAACGCTAAAAGCGTTGTCTTCCAGTCAACCTTTATGTATACTATTTGTTCCCTAGGGCCACAAGTGGCATTTTACGCCCGCTACGTGTGAATAAAAAACCAGCCGTATATAGTCGAGCGATTATTTATAAAAAATCACGTTTGCTGTATGGGAGGCCCACTTAAATATTTATTGTATTCTGTTTCGAGTGCTTGGTGTTATAGCGGCACCAGAAATACATCATCCGTAAAAATTTCAATTGCCTAGCAATCACGGTTCATGAGATACAGCTTGGTGATAGACAAGACAAACGGACAGACAGACGGTCGGACCGACGGACAGAGAAGCCTTAGTAATAAAGTCCCGTTTAAAGCCGTTTTTTTGCTAAATTAAAATGGTATACATTATATGTGCACGGATAAAAAAGCTCCAGAAAGATCGCATATTTATCAGCTTGCAAATAATTATCTTTCGATATGATAAAGCAAAAACGCGATTTTAATTAAGTGGATGTAGTTATATGAACAAGAGAACAAACGTTTTACATACACCACAACTGTTCAAATAATTCATTAAGTTACATATTGACGTCACTGTTAATAATGTACATATTGTTGTGTATTTCTTTTGTAATGAGCCGGTAACTAAGTAGACTAGTACTAATACAAATGATTCTATTACCTTAGAAAAAGGAAATTGGTATACACATCCCATTTTATCCACTGCATCTCAGACTTATGGTCACATGACGAAACCTGCACACTAGTGGTCATTAAGGATGAACTAGTCGCGGGCTCGAAATCACACGGGGGCGTGGTCTAAAAGCATGCTGTCTCACCTAACATTGTGTTCGGGCGAAGCAGTGAGGTGAAATGCACGGCAATTCATAGTAAACCGAGCGCGTAAAAACACACGTAAAGTCTATTGGAAAAGGGGTTTTATGCAAAAACTACTCCAATAATCAATTACAAATAAAGTTTATTTTAATCTTCGATAATTAAGCCGGGTCGGTGTGGACTTTGTTTTGGAAATTTTACAGTTCTTTATTACTCATTTACGTCGAAAGTTGCGTAAAAATAAGCAAAGAAAAAAACGAATCTTTGATGGCTCATAACTTTTTGATGGCTTTTTATTTTACTATTCTGCATCAATACAGACAAAATTTATCGTAAGGCAAAACGATGTTAAACTTTGCATGTACAATGTCAAACAGTGGGAAAATCCTCTCCGAAATTTGTATAGAAAAAGTATCGACTAGTTCACTCTTAGTTTACTATATGGGGAAGCCAATAAAAAAATATGCCATTTTGTCTGCCAAAAATGTCATTGCACTGCTAATGCTGCATGATTTATTGAAGAAAATAGTATATTATGCAATTAGTGAATAAAGGACGGATTTACTTCGAGGGCCATAGGTGAATCACGAGCAGGTGAAGGATTCTAACGACTGAATCACGACCGTAGGGAGTGATTCATGATGAATCACGAGCTTAGCGAGTGATTCAAGTGTTAAAATCCTGAGCAATGCGAGTGATTCATGGCCCTCGATGTAAATCCGCTTTATTCAAGAATTGCATACTATACTTTATACCATGACTACGAGAATAATTTTTCAAAACTAAAAACCGACTTCACCACCAAACTACACAACCGGTTTTAATAAAAAAATGACGGGACCACCTGACAGGTATTCCCTTAAAAAAAAGAATATTTTAGTACGGTACAAACGTCTTCGAATAAATCGATCAACATATATAAAACATAAGATTCCGACGAATTGATAACCTCCCCATTTTGGAAGTCGGTTGAAAGAAAAAAAATTGCGAAAATAGACATTTAATAAAGAAAAAAGAGGGTCAAATTATTAAAATGGACATTAAAATTGGAACAATTACTAAGACAATTTCCTCACCTGTTTTTCTTTTCCTAAAGGTTTACAAGGAGAGATGCTTATGCATTAAGGGCTTGTTCACAAAACTGCGATGCGAAGTCGCTTCGTAAAACTCTACGAACTCGCACGACGCATCGCAAGAACTTGCAAATTGATTCTCACGATCTTTCCCAAACCGAGGAAGGGAGACGCCTTGCCGCACGAAATTGCATCTCAGCAATTTGCGTCACAGTTTCCTGCGTTGCAAATTCGCATCGCGCCGATTCGCAGTTTTGTGTATAGGCCCTAAGTCCACCTAATATAATAGCTTTTGGCTCAACGAAATGTAAAAAAATACAAATGACACTGAAAAATCAAGAAAAAGTGTTTCATAATATAATGCTCTTTATTTTTTTTTATTAGCCTATACTGTCCCACTGCTGGGCAAAGGCCTCCCCTCTAGTACACCATTGATCTCTGCGCGATGGATTTCCAAGCCTTGTCAAAAAGCGCCAGATCATCACACCACCTAGTCCTTGGGCGACCTCTTCTGCGACGCCAGACTACCGGCACACATTCTGTAGCAATCTTAATTTTTCTTTTATAATGATCATAAAAAAGAAAAAAAAAAAAGTGTAAAAACAAAAAAATATGCACATACATATATGCATTTATACTTATATACATGAATAGATATACAAAATACCAGTGTTTTACAGGATGCCAGCAAAGTTTTTTCATTTTTTTTGTTTAATTGCTAGCAGTCCGTCCCGGTTTCGCCCGTGGAACATACATAATCTTTGTTACTCAGGGATAACGTGTATATTTCCAACGGTGAAATAATTTTTGAGATCGGTCCAGTAGTTTCGGAGTCTATTCAATTCAAACAAACAGACCATCAAATCTTTCCTCTTTATAACATTAGTGTGATAAAATTAAACGACACTGAATTAGATAGTCATTTTTCAATAGGGAACAATCCTGTGACGTGATGAAGCTATTTAAAAAATAGTACAAATGTACAAATACATTAAGTATTTCAAGCGTAATCGTGGCACATACGTCCATACAACCACGAACATTTTTTTTTAAATAATATGTTATACTTGATAAATATTTTCTACAAGAATTTTTTTTATGTCATAGGGCGGCAAACGAACAAGTGGGTCACCTGATGGTAAGTAATCACCGCTGCCCATGGACAACTGCAACACCAGGGGTGTAACAGAAGCGTTGCCGGCCTTTCAGGAAGATATAGGGAAAGGGGGGAGGGGGGCTCCGGCTCTCTCACTCACGAACGAAGCATAGAAGCGGTGACGCTACTACTCAGCCGTCGATTTTCTGTGAGAGTGTGGTACTTCCCCGGACGAGCCAGCCCATTCATGCTACTAGCAAAACAGAGTTTTGCCGGTAGCGTGGCTCTACCACAAGTAAATGTATTTATAAAAGGGTTGTTCTTCATATCTCTGTGCTTGTATTATTGTGATAGTGCAATATGAATATAATAGAGACAGTTTAAGTCCAGAAAAATGCTCGACCCTGACATGTTGGGAGAAGAGCACTCTTCAACGCTTCGTTTATGATATGAGGCATGCAAAAGAAACATATTTACAATAGAAATAAGACAAAGTCACAGTCACGTGCAGAAATCGTGAGGCGATTGCGGATCGTGAAGATAACGATAATGTATGTTTGTATTTTGTGTGTAAATCAGTACAGTAAATCGCGATAAACCGGTAAGTGTAACACAAGAAGTGTCTTATCTTCTCCACTTACTAGTACTTTTATTCTACTATAACTTGGCATGTCATCTCTGCGTGTCTTTAAATTCACTACTTTAGATATGGGCACTGAATTATACATACAGAACGAGAACTTCTAGGGTCCCCGTTGCCTGTACCCGCCCCCTGTTCTCGCTTTAGGGGCGAACACACACACACTCATTGTCGTGTGCACGGATGTATAGTTTCGTTGTATTAGTAGGCATAAATGATACTCCGCTTCTTTGAAGGGCCATGTGTATGCATGCCTGTGATATGGTTACCTTAAGGTGCGCAGGTAGGGTTGCCAGCATCTACAATGTGGAAGGGACATACCGGTAATAAATCAAACCACGGGCTAGACTAGATCACTATAGTATAACGAAATTGAAATAAAATAAAAATCAAAAAGCAAAAATGAATTTCGGCATTTTCATACAAATGTGTGCAGTCGGCAGCCGCTCGGGCAATTCGTCTTCCACGTTGTATAACAAAAAAGCCAGAACTGAACTTAATTAGGCCGGACATTTAGCCCTAAAAGCCGGTTATAGATACTGTGTCGCAGCAAATTCAAAGTATGTAGGCGAGATAGTCTCCAATTCAATTCAAATCATTTATTGCATTTCATAAAGTACAACAGTTCTAACTACTAAAAGTCACTGTCTTCTATAATAGGTACACTATGAACCCTGTCGGGTATCGCAAAACAAAAAGTGGAACGGCAAGCGACATTTATGACATGCAGTTAACTTATAAATATAAAAGTTTACAAAATATTATTTAATAGTATATGTATATTCTTATTAATTTTTAGTATTTATTAGCAAGATTGTGTGATATTTATTATTTGTAAATTATTGTCAAGATATCAGTCTTGTCGAGGCCTTAAAAGTCATCCGCTTTACCAAAAAGCCTAAAAAAGCGGGACAGGCGGCTAATATCAAAGTTATATGTGGGCGAGATAATTTTGGCGAGGCCTAAAAGAAGGTCATACGATTTGTCAAAAAGCCTAAGCCGGACAGGCCAGATACGACCCGAAAAAGCCAAACATGTCTGGCTAAAGCCGGGCAGATGGCAACCCTGTGCGCAGGCGTAAGGACTACGACGAAGATCGATATGACGATTGACGAGTTTCGTTTCTTCCCAAGGCAATATGTTCTAGACACAATCATAATACTTATTAAGGAAGACTTTTATTCTCATCAGTATTGAAATTTCCACGGGGAAAAATCTCCCTTGATATTTTACTTTTATTTCTCACGGGTAAATGTTTTCGGGGAAAAATTGCATCTCCCTTGTCATTTTTTTTGAGTCTATATCATATAAATCTTTTGAAAATGCGAGAAAATAACAGGCTAACGAATAAAAAAGGTTAATAAATATAAGCGCGAAGTTTATAGAACCCCAAAAGAAGTAACTGTGCGTAGGTATGAATGAAACTAATTAATGACATCGTCAAAGATAAGATATATTTCATACAAATTGTAGCCTATGTTGCCCGGACAATAATGACAATGCGATTGACATACGAGTATCATTTCTGAAAATATGGACCAGCGATTCGGATGCTACGGTGGGACAGACAAACATAGCCCCAACATACATAAGACTGCTAAAATCATTACTCCTCCTTTTGGCTTTGCCGTAGTCGAATAAAAATAATGGTCCATTCAAACTGAGAAAGTAACATCTATGCAATCCAGTTTGAACTTGAGTGGTAAAAGGTTTCCGTGGCCGTGAGATTGCAATAGACTTGACCGTTTTCTTTTATTTTCTACTTGTAGAAGCCATTTCTTGAAGAGACTTCGAAGGTCAAAGGATTTTGCTGTTTGCTTTTAAATACTCGTAACAAACAATTTCAAATGTTTTACAGTTTGGGATTTTATTAAATGCCTAGCTAGCGGCTTTATTGATAAAAATTTTACTCCTTTCCTGGAAACCCCGGATCTAGGGGGGAATCTAAACTAGGAGGCATATCTATTTTAGGGCGGCGACAAAGTAAAGCAACTCCTGATTCTTTAAAATATATCTGATTTATTCATTAAAATAAGTTATGAAAAAAAAAATAGCAAACATAGTAATCAAATATCCCGAACCGGATTGACCCCGGTTCAAAGGTACCCATTACGCTGCGTTGCCTCTGTGAATAGCATTGGATATCCTTTGAACCGGGTACGATCCCGAAGGCAATATTCCTGTTTGCAATGACTAGTTGACGCAGCAATGTTTGAGTGGAGTTTCTTTCTCAAAGGAACGCTTTTAAAGACTTAATTTTGTTTTTAAAAATTTATGACAAAACACGATATTTTCGTCGAAAAAAGGAACACAAGGAGCCATTTTTCGCACTCCAATTAATCGACAATACGAGCTCGTTGCGCAGTTACGTAAAAATAAAGTTTGAACAACGGCTAATTGTTTGCATTTCATTTGTTTTAAAAATAAAAACAATACAAAGTTTGTGAATTGCTTCGTTGTTTGTGAGGATTTTTTTGGAAGGCAAAATGTAGGATGAGGTGATGAATGTTTATACTAATTCAGGACTGTGTTTGTAGCTGAAGTTAAGAGTATTAAGAAATATTAACGGAATTACGTTAACTCCAGAGATTATTTCATTTTATTGTTTAATCTATTTGTGTCAATTCTGGGCTGAGTCTTTTCTCTATCCTTTCAAGCTTTTCTGTCCAATGCAAGCTACGACCATCGTATCTCCATATTGGTCTATTCAACTTTATTACAAAAAATGTAAACGACTTAAGGCGTTGGGCTTTCTCTACCAGTCAAAATAAAGGTGGTGCAGAGACAAGTGAGACCATGTAGGAGCAAAAATAGCATTTTATTAATTACTTAAAAGGAAAGTACCAGACTAGAGGTCCCGGGTTCGATCTCGATCAGAGCAAATTGAAAAATGGCCTTTTTCAAATTGCCCTGGGTCTTGGATGTTTATCTATCTATATATAGGTATTTGTTATAAAATATAGTATCGTTGAGTTAGTATCCCATAACACAAGTCTCTAACTTACTTTGGGGCTAGATCAATCAGTGTTATTTGTCCATATTTTTTTTATTTATTAGTATCGGCACCTACGTATATTATTTACTTATGCGTATCTAAAGAAAAGAAAGTGCTGGATGCAGGCCGCTCTAGATCGGTCATTTTGTAAATCCTTGAGAGAGGTCTATGACCTGCAGTGGACGTTATGCGGCTGAAATGATAGTGATGCGTATCGAAATAAATGCGGCGTTTTGTACGAAATACCGTAACTGCTTTCGATTTTCCAAACCCCAACGTTATTTGAAGTGCGAGTCTAATCATGGCTGTTTTTGGAACGAAGTTCCTATTCGGACGGTATACGGACTTGGCTGGTGAAGGCTAGGCGAAAAAAAAGTGTAGGATGTTTCCGTCACGTACTTTTTTAACCCCCGACGCGAAAGAGAGGGTGTTATAAGTTAAACGTGTCTGTCTGTGGTATCGTAGTTCCCAAACGGATCAACCGAGTTTAGTTTTTTTTTTGTGTCATAGATAATTTTATCCCGAATGTTCTTAGTCATGTTTCATGAAAATCTGTTTAGCCGTTTGAAGATCATCAGCTCTTTTCAAAGACAAAGTCAAAGTCAAATGAGGTTATGTTGTAGTTGATGAGGGTATCTGGCTAACTTCCTTATATCCGATCGATCCGAAATTGGGTACCGTGTGAATTCAATGATATTGAAAGGATATGGTAAGATAATCATAACCTGATCAGCCATTTGAAGATCATCAGCTCTTTAATAGTTGATTTATTTGTTAGTTTTCAGAGTTTAGATAGATAGATAGATAAATTCTTTATTGCACATAAAAAGACACAATTAAAATACAGTAAAAAAAACACAATAGTACAAAGGCGGACTTATCCCTGTCAGGGATCTCTTCCAGTCAACCCTACAACCAGAGGAGATAACTACAAAAGTGGGGTGATTTGATTTCTTGTGTCAGGGAGATTTTGTCGCAGCGCGGGGTTTTAAAAGAAAACGAAAGGCTTCGACTAGAAATTTATTTAAAATTTAAAGAAAGGTCGTGGGCGGAAGGCCCGTCTGTTTGCACTTTTTCACTTTGTTCGCTAACGGTGGTACTTCCCGGGTGCGGACGGTGATAGCAGCTCCTGGTGGTCGGCAGCTCAGCGAGTAGGTATTCCGGGGGTAGGTCAGCGTAGCCCCGTGCGACGAAGAATCTACGACGGGCGGTAGCTCGGTGCGTGATGTCGATCGTGGGAGCAGAATGCCCCAAATCTTGAACCCTATAAATAATAGTACGGGTAAGGAATGTATCCCAGATCCCACTCTGATTGGCAACACTGATGGCTGGCGGCGATAAGCTATCGGAAGTACCAAATGTGTAGAAGGTGCAGTGTCAGTGGCAATCAGAGCGGTTTTGTTTTAGCAGACAGCGAGTTACAATGATTTGTGATTATGAGATGAAAAGCCCAAACATAAAGGATGAAAGTGATAAGTGACACAATATGATTATTATTTTTGTGAGATGCAAAATCAGCTTGGCAGGTATGATCAGATGCTTTCTTTCCATTGACAGCCAGTAAGAGATGAGTGATACATAGTGGTGAATTAGCTTGCAAAATACACACTTAATCTACACTTACAAACTACAGCTAAGCTACTGACTGATATCTGTTCAACACTTACCCAATTAGGGGTTTAAATCCACGTTTGTTTAGTTGTTTTTCGTGTGTGTAAGTGGCCAACACTGGTGTCCACGTATTTCACAAGTACGATGATTTCAATGAAACTTCTAATTAAATTAAACAATGCTCATCGAGAGACTTAGGTATAGGTACTTTGAAGACGTTTATGACGTAAGTAACCAAACCCGACGCGGAGCGCGCAATACGTGCCGCTCGCTACGAGATGTTTTTATGATTGCCGACATTCAGGCTGGCTGAGGCTCGGGCCGCCTCGGGGAGCGCGGGCCGCGGGCGCCGGTCGCAGCGCGATCGCCTGATCGATGACGTAATGGATCATACGATGGGTGAGGACCAATGGGAGCCGATTGTGAGGACAATAGAACGCCAACTCGGTACAGTCAACAGAATGAAACTTGTACAATAATAAGTTAAGGTTTAATTTTAGTTTGGGATTTAGGTATGTATATTATTTTATTGTTATTTATAGTTTTAAGTTATTTTTAGGTTTAAGTTAAGTTATTATTTTGATATTTAGGTTTAATTATTTATTTATTTTTTATATAATTTTTAAGTAACGAGTACTTACGTTACATTACCCCCTCCGGTACCGAAAGGATTTTATCCCTCAGATAAAATCCGCAACAAATCACGCTTACGTATTTGTTTTCTCATACACTCTTCATCTTTTATTCTTTATTTTCATACATCACGCAAATAAACAACAACGATATTCGTTTGTAATAATAACGTCGCATCCTTACTATAGGAAGGGTATCGGTTTATGATTAAAACACGAATAACCTATACAAATACTCCTTGTTTTATTTATTTTTTGGTTTTAACGGTAATTGGGACAATTTATGCTTAAGTGTGTATTGTTTATTTATTTAATTAATATTTCCTATCGATTTTAAATCTTTAATATGCCAAGAACCTATGTTTTTTTCTTGCATATTTTCCAAAACATAGACAAGTGGTGATTTTTTTTCTATTATTTTACATTTCATATATTTTGGGGCCAGTTTCTTACTAAAATATTTATCCTTGTCACTTATAACATAGGTACGCTTCATGACAAAATTACCCACTTCAAATTCCGCCGGTTTACGGCGCAAATTATAATGTGCGGTATTTTTAACGTGAGCATGCCACAACTGCTTTTGAACTTCATCGAAAATGGCTGAAAGGCAACCTATATTTTCGGCGTAGATATCACGAGGTAAAAATAAAATTTCTTTACCCAAATCATTATCGACATAATGAGTACCACACGAAACAAGCTCACGTCCATAGACTAAAAAGGAGGGAGTATAACCCGTGGCCTCATTAACGGAATTGTTTATGGCAAACTGGACTTTGGGAATGAAAATGTCCCAAGTTCTATGATCATTTTCTACAAATGTGGAAATACAAGTGATGATAGTTTTATTATATCGCTCAACCATGTTCACTTGTGGCGTATATTTTGGAGTGAAAAATACATTCGGGACATTGTATTTTTTAAAGAACGCATCCGTTGCACCACTGATAAATTGACTTCCGTTATCCATCAGGACAGTCTGTGGCACGCCGTGAACTAAAAAAACTTGGTTTTCTAAGATTTTAATAATAACGTCCGCGGTAGGTCTTTTGATGGCTGATACGATACAATATTTCGAGAAACAACATGTTATAACTAATATGTAATTTTTTTGAGCACGACTGACTGGAAGTGGACCAACAAGGTCGATGGAAATCATCTGGAAGGGCCGTGAACATTGTTTAGGTCGACCCATCTCCCCAAACGTCTTGTGGTTCTGCTGCTTGTATTCTAAGCAAGTTGTGCATGAACTTATAAACTTCACCACATCAGTGTGCATTCCTGGCCAAAAATAGCGTAAAGCCAAACGACGATAGGTTTTAAAAATACCTAAATGACCTGCGATAGGTTCGCTGTGATTTTCAGCCAAGACCTGATGACGGAGTTCTTTCGGTACGACTTCTTTCCATGAGAACTCTGAAGTTAGCTCGTGTTTATTTTTAGTCAGTCTATATAATGTGCTGTTTTTAATGTTGAAATTTGGAAAATTTTGTGGTCTATTGAGTACACCATTGAAAATATCCCTATACCATTGATCGTTGGTACTCGTGAAGCTATTAGACGTAGAAATGGTACCAACAGGGACCGCTCTTGACAAGGCGTCAGGTATGACATTGTCCACACCACGACGATGTTTGATCTCAAAATCGAATGCTGACAAGCGCACACCCCAACGCGCCAGTCTACCAGTGGGGTTATTCAGGGAAAGGAACCACTTTAGTGCACTATGGTCTGTATAAACGGTGAAGCGCTTTCCGTTCTCCAAATAACACCTCCAGTGCTCAATCGCAGTCAATACAGCCAATGTTTCACGCTCTGTGATGCTGTAATTCCTTTCTGCCGCAGACAATGACTTGCTCATATAGGCTATAGGGTGTTCTTTACCATTAACCGTTTGGGTCAACATACCACCGACACCATAGTTCGAAGCATCAGTATGTACTTCGAAGGGCAGAGTGTAGTCTGGGCAAGAAAGAACAGGTGCTGAAATCAACGACTCCTTAAGCTTTTGGAAGGCAAACTCCGCTTCAGGTGTCCACCTAAAGAGTGGAGCGCCTTTCTTGCTAGATGTCAACTTATTGAGGGGACCGGCAACGGTGCTGAAATTAGGGACAAAACGACGATACCAAGTCGCAGTGCCGAGAAAGCGTTTAAGGTCCTTACGACAAGTAGGTGTCGGGTAGTTAAGGATTGCCTCGACTTTTTCTGGATCGGTACGTAACCCCTCATTATCAACAACGTAGCCCAAGTATTTCAGTTGGCTTCTAAAGAAATTGCACTTTTCTAAATTGACCGTAAGGTTTGCCTGTTTCAATTTTTCAAGAACTCGCAACAATAGGGAGACGTGGCTATTAAAATCTTGAGATACGACGATAATATCGTCAAGGTAACAGAAGACCTTTAAATCAAATTCTCTGAACAGAAGATCGACGAGACGCTGCTGCGTAGCAGGCGCATTGGTCAGCCCAAAGGCGGTACGTTTAAAACGTAGAGTTCCTCTGCCTGGTACGTAAAATGCAGTTTTGTTCCTGTCCTTTTCATCAATAGGGATTTGCCAAAATGCCTTGGTTAAGTCTATGCTAGACAAATAACGAGCATCCCTAAGATTGTCAAGGATTTCAGAAACGTATGGCAAACTGTAAGCGTCACGTTTAGTTACAGAGTTTAGTTTACGACTATCAAGACAAAAGCGAGGTTGGCCATTCTTCTTTGTAACAAGAAGAACAGGAGAAGACCATTCGCTTTCGCAAGCCTCAACGACGTCCAAGGACAACATTTCATCGACCTGTTCGATCAGGATGCGCTGCTTTTCTGGTGACATGCGATAGTAGCGTTGTCGAACAGGTTGTGCGTCGCCAGTGTCAATACTATGCGTTATAAGACTTGTCTCTCCTAATCCCTTTCGCTCAAAAGAAATATCCTTAAACTGTTCTATAACATTGTCTGCTAACTGACGCTCTGTTTCTGTTAAATTATTATAACCGTGTAAATGTTTGCCTGAATTTTCGAGCTCAAGTGTTGCCTTTTTGTCTTCCGTGAATTGTAAACTACTTAAATATTTACGACAAATTCCAAAATCTCTCCAAAAATCTACTCCTAATATAAGGTTGGAAGTGATAGATGGTATAACAAATGCTTTTATTATGTGCAATTGGTTATCAAACTTAATAGGTAAGGAAAAGTAACCGATACTTCGTAACACTTGACCACCCGCAGCTTGTACTGTTGTATTAGTGTCGTCATGCATGAAAAATCCATGTTTTAATAGATGTATATGTGTATTGTTACCAATTATTGTTATAGCAGATCCAGAATCTAAAAGACCAGCTATTTGAATATCATTAATATCGAGAGTGACATAAGGTCTATTATCGAGTGGTGGTTTTTTATGTAGAATTGTGTCAATCCTATAGGACCTAAAAAAGTTTGAAACGGTTTTAAGCCAACAATTCCAATCGGCTTTATCAAATTTATTGTTTTGGGGATTGGCACAATTCTCACTATTCAGTTTTTTTGTACTTGTAGTAGTACGCTTAGCCTTTGAACAAGTCGGGCACTGTGGTGTTTTAACATCTTTTCGACCACAGACAAAACAAAATACCTCGTCTTTGTTAGCCGTACACTGACGTAAGTTATGAGTGTCTACGCGGCAGCGAGGACAAAAACGTTTCTTATCATTTCCTGTGTTTGTATCTATAGCATTTAAATTATCATATTTTGTATTTTTATTATTGTAGCTTTTATTGTTGTTGTTTTCATATTTTGTATTTTTACTATCGTAGCTGTTTTTGTAATTGTTTTTGTAAAATGTATTATTTGATTTAAGATTTTGATTATAAGTTTGCCTTTGATAGTAATTGTTTTGTTTGGTACCACCAGAATAGGCAAATTCCGGAGCTAAAGTGTCAGCTGAGGGTTTAACTGGCTCATGAAAGTGAGCAAGACGAGACTGGAAATTTTCATAATTTCGGCAAATCGTTTTTAAAGAGTCAATGTCTTTTATTTCTGAAACTGCTGCTAAAGTGCTCGTATAAGTTGGTCTTATATTATGAAGGACAATTTCTAATTTTTCCTCTTCCGTTAAGGGTTTTGACAAACGAGAGAACATACCTGTCATGATGGACAGATAAATTGTTATGTTCTCAGTCTCACCTTGAGTTCGTGAACGAATTTCAGAAATTAGCCTATAGTCATAATCTGCCGGTCCGAAATCTTTAATCAAAATAGAAACGAGTTCACTCCACTTTTTAACGTTAGCTTTGATGCCTCTATACCAATGGAGTGCATCTCCTACAAAAATTTCCGTACAATATGACAACAGCTTTGAGTCATCAATTTTTCTTGCATCACAAAATTCTGAAATACGCTGTATAAATGTGCGCACACATGATTTTCCGTCATATTTAATCTTAGTAATTTCGCTAGAAATCCCACGCTCACAAGTTACCTTGATATTTAAGGGGTTCGTAGCTTCCTGCTCGGTTGCTTGGAAATCAAGGGGATCAACGACACTATCCTTGATAGCGTCATATTTCCGGTAGTAATCCTTAAATTTAAGTATTGCAGAGTCTCTCATTGATTTAGACTGTGTATCAGTGGGCTGAATTCTTTTAAGGCGGTGATAAATATGATGTAACAAATTTTGAGTACGCAAAAGTGTATTTTTGTCTGGCAATTCGTCCGAATCTAAAACTGTTGAAATTTTGCTTATAACAGCGTTTACACCTAACAAATCACTATTTATATCATATGGGCTATTCAAGACGTCCTCTGATGGGAATAAAGCTGATAATTTTGAAATTTGTTTTCGCAGTTCCGTGACTGTACTAGCTGGCGTTTCACCTCTGACGCCTACTTCGTATTCCAACTCAGCCTTGTTTAGTGACAAAAGTTTTATGTGATAGGCCATGTTTTTTTAATAAAAGGAAAAAAGAGTCAGAGAAAAAAATATAAGTAACGTGTGTTCCTTGAGTAAGTGTTGAACAAAATATTTCGGTATAATCTTGACTAAGCTACGAATACTAATCGATAAATAACCTGCTCTGTTACAAACCAGCGTTAAAAACTACAACGTCTTTGCAAATAAAAAAAAAATGATTGTGAAAAAAAAATATAAATCAACACCATGAAGAAGGAAAAGAAATGAAAGCTGAAAAATGATTAAAAATTAATTAATTCACACTTGTACAATTTTATATCCTGCCGACTGTACTTTTAGTACGGAAGAATTTTAGTTTTAACAAATGCAATGGTCGCAGGGTTAAATTAAGTGCGAATTAGTTAGTTTCAATGGAAATGAAAGAAAAATAAAAAGGACGTTTCACAAAAATGAAAATAAAAACAAACACATGCACACAACTACTGCTAACAAAGTGAAAAAAAAACAGACCTTTAAAATAACCACGTTGGCGCCACTGTCGCAGAGCCGGGTTTTAAAAGAAAACGAAAGGCTTCGACTAGAAATTTATTTAAAATTTAAAGAAAGGTCGTGGGCGGAAGGCCCGTCTGTTTGCACTTTTTCACTTTGTTCGCTAACGGTGGTACTTCCCGGGTGCGGACGGTGATAGCAGCTCCTGGTGGTCGGCAGCTCAGCGAGTAGGTATTCCGGGGGTAGGTCAGCGTAGCCCCGTGCGACGAAGAATCTACGACGGGCGGTAGCTCGGTGCGTGATGTCGATCGTGGGAGCAGAATGCCCCAAATCTTGAACCCTATAAATAATAGTACGGGTAAGGAATGTATCCCAGATCCCACTCTGATTGGCAACACTGATGGCTGGCGGCGATAAGCTATCGGAAGTACCAAATGTGTAGAAGGTGCAGTGTCAGTGGCAATCAGAGCGGTTTTGTTTTAGCAGACAGCGAGTTACAATGATTTGTGATTATGAGATGAAAAGCCCAAACATAAAGGATGAAAGTGATAAGTGACACAATATGATTATTATTTTTGTGAGATGCAAAATCAGCTTGGCAGGTATGATCAGATGCTTTCTTTCCATTGACAGCCAGTAAGAGATGAGTGATACATAGTGGTGAATTAGCTTGCAAAATACACACTTAATCTACACTTACAAACTACAGCTAAGCTACTGACTGATATCTGTTCAACACTTACCCAATTAGGGGTTTAAATCCACGTTTGTTTAGTTGTTTTTCGTGTGTGTAAGTGGCCAACACTGGTGTCCACGTATTTCACAAGTACGATGATTTCAATGAAACTTCTAATTAAATTAAACAATGCTCATCGAGAGACTTAGGTATAGGTACTTTGAAGACGTTTATGACGTAAGTAACCAAACCCGACGCGGAGCGCGCAATACGTGCCGCTCGCTACGAGATGTTTTTATGATTGCCGACATTCAGGCTGGCTGAGGCTCGGGCCGCCTCGGGGAGCGCGGGCCGCGGGCGCCGGTCGCAGCGCGATCGCCTGATCGATGACGTAATGGATCATACGATGGGTGAGGACCAATGGGAGCCGATTGTGAGGACAATAGAACGCCAACTCGGTACAGTCAACAGAATGAAACTTGTACAATAATAAGTTAAGGTTTAATTTTAGTTTGGGATTTAGGTATGTATATTATTTTATTGTTATTTATAGTTTTAAGTTATTTTTAGGTTTAAGTTAAGTTATTATTTTGATATTTAGGTTTAATTATTTATTTATTTTTTATATAATTTTTAAGTAACGAGTACTTACGTTACATTACATACAAAATTTTTAATTTTATTTATTTAAAACTTGGTTCCAACCGAGTGTTCCACGACATTCACGCATTTTTTCCCTATGCAGATGAACTTCCTTATAAAGCACAAATAAATCATAGCAATTTCATTATAACTCCACTATAATTACTGATATGAAACAAACATTTACATTGAATAAAATCATTAAAACCCCATACATGTGCATCAAATAATCACACGGAAATATCTTTTCCGCTTCATTTATCAATATAGAAATATCAATTATGCAGTGCATGCATCCGTCGCGAGCGTCGTCATAATAACGAATGAATTACTATAAAGAGACTTAAATATACTATTACAGATTAACAAAACATATATGGCGATGTAAGTGTGATCTTATAGTTAAATTAGTACGTACTTTTTTTTAATCAATTTATTTGGGTAAGCAAACAATGGTACATTGTATGATACTATAAAATCTTACAAAATAAACAAATGAACGTGCCATCAAAATCGCTAACCACTGATTACTGCTACAGAATAGGTAAACAATAATTCGATAGGAAGTTGTGATGGGTTGGGCTGCATTTACATTATTAGATATTTACAAGACTTAAGTTAATTAGGTAACTAGTTATCTCTCATTCTTACAAGTTACATAGCTTGAATTTTATTTAATATAGCAGATTTAAATGCGCTAGCGCGTGTGTCCAGAATGTCAACATCATTAAATAAAGTATTATATGTATCAACCAATCGGTGTAATGGTGATCTTTTACCAGCATTGGTACGACAAACCGTGCTATGAAACAGTCTACATGGTTGACGGAGATTTACTCTCCTGGGAACTTTATAGCAAAGTTTATAGTACTTGCTTCTACCTTTTAATTGAGTATATATCCGCTCAATCTATCGCAGGTTGACTAGAAGAGATCCCTATGGGATAAGTCCGCCTTTGTATATTTGCTCTTTCGTATGTTGTGTTTGTCATGTATTTTTTTTTTGTACAATAAAGTTATTACAAGTTTAATATTTATAAGACAAATGTGAAAGGAACAGCAGGAAAGTGTCGGTCTCGGCGAACATTCTGCGACCAGATTGCAGACGTTCTGAAAAAAGGAGAGGTAATAAAAAGTGCCCTTAACCGAAGGGCATGTATGAAGAGAGTGATGAGTGTAGATGAAGCGAAAGAGGTTTGTCAGGATCGTAGCAAGTGGAGGTCCATAGTCCCTGCCTACCCCTGTGGGATATTATGTATGCATGTAAATATACTATTGTCTGTCTATTCAATGAGATAAAGTTATAACGGCTTGTAATTACTGAAAGCCTTTAATCACGAATGGCTTTTTAATTTTATTAACCACCGACAAAAAGAGGGGTGTTATAAGTTTGACGCAAATGTCTGTCTTTCTTTCCGTGTTGTCTGTGGTATCGTAACTCTCGAACGAACTACGATCCTCAAGTCTGTACTATGATTGTACTTCCAATGGTACAGACTTGGGAGGCGTGAGTTCGAATCTCAGTCGTGACGAAAAATTATCATCACATATTTTTAATTTATAAACTTATCATTATTTTATATTTTTAACCGACTTCCTAAAAGGAGGAGGTTATCAATTGGTAGCTAACTTTTATGTTTTTTTTTTGTATGTTCACCGATTATTCGAAGACACAATTTGGAAAATTCTTTTTTTGTTTGAAAGGGTATACATGTCAGGGGGTCCCATAGAAATGTTATCATAATCGGTGGTGTAGTTCGGGGGTGAAGTCGGTTTTTAATTTTGAAAAATTATTAATTTAGATATCGTTCCGAGCGAGTAATTAAAATTTGTATTTATATGTTTTAATTATTGATTTAAATTACATTATGGTAGATCAATCTTGGGCACGCAAGTGTGAAAATTTGAAATAGACGATAAGAATTCACTTCATAAAAAGATAATTAAGCTGTTATCAAAATACATAACTTTCATGATATTTAAATGAGTAAAAATAACAACTTTTATCGTACTTAGTATTATTTCTTATCAGGTACGATCTCGATATTTCTCTATTTTATTATTATTCACCTATTCTCTCTATGTTTAAATCAATAGTTAAAAAATATATAGATAAGTTTAAAATTGTTGCTTATCATCATGCTAAGCGAGCTCGTGGGGCCTACAGCCCTAGGCTCTGTCAAGGAAAAAGACGTAAAAATGTATCTATATAAGTTTGTTAATTTTCTAATAGATAATCTGCAGGCAAATGTTATTCTATTTAGATATAAAAATATCTAAATCAGTAGTATTTTGTTTTGACATCTGCAGACCCGATAACATGATTTGTAAAAATCGCATATTAAATAAATAAAAATATACAAATAACACTGATTGAGCTAGCCCCAAAGTAAGTTCGAGACTTGTGTTATGGAATACTAACTCAACGATACTATATTTTATAATAAATACATATATAGATAAACATCCAAGACCCAGGATAATTTGAAAAAGGCCATTTTCCAACTTGCCCTCACCAGGGATCGAACCCGGGACCTCTGGGTGGCGGACTAGCATGGTGACCACTACGCCATGGAGGTCGTCAAAATTAATTGAAAATTAATATTACATTAATAAAATATATGTTTCAGTCGCGTCTGTGCAACGGTTGCTAAACGTGATAAAGCTATTATTAGAATGCAGTTCAGCTGCGCACGCGACAATAACAAAATTATTGTAATTCGTCACACAATTGAGTATTAAACTCACGTCAGGCGACGTAATCGGTTGTATTTTATGTGTGTTAAATTCACTATGTAAGAGTTGAAAAATATAGCTAGATAAAGTCGTCAAAAAATACATAAACATAAGATTAAGTATGTACATAAGATTTTTGTTTGCCGTATCAAGACATCTTTATAGTAGGACCATGGGTCGCGAATAATAAATAAATAAATATATAGGGACAAATTACACTGAGTGAGCTAGCCTCAAAGTAAGTTCGAGACTTGTGTTATTGAATACTAACTCAACGATACTATATTATACAATATGTAACAAAAACCCTGTCCGATCCTTGTAGGAGCAACTCAGACCGTCATTATGAACAACATTTCCTTTGGGACAAATGCTTGAAACTCGAAGAAAAATCAACATTTTCATTCAAATTGCCGGGCCGGCCGAACACGTTTGTATGAAAATGACGATTTTTTTCGAGTTTCAAGCATTGGTCCCAAAGGAAAAGTTGTTCATAATGACGGTCTGAGTTGCTCCTACAAGTATCTAACTATCAGTTTATCCATAAATATTCAAAAGTAAATTAATAAAAGTGAAAAAAAAAATTGGTTTAAAAACAAACGAGATATAACGATTTTAAGAAAATATCTCTATCTCACTCGCAAAAACGATATTTTCTATGGCAAATGTATAGATGATATGGACTTTGACGTCACCAGTCCATGTCGGACTTCTCTTTCTAATTGAAACTTTAAAGTATCACAGGTTCGTATTAAGAGATAAGATTAAGATATTTAATTAATTCTTTCATATTTATTTACTGTGGTTAACAAAGATTTTATTAAGCAACAAAAAAAAAATACGTGCATATTCCCTAAATCATTTAAAAAAACAGTCAAAAGAGTAATAACATTTTTTCGTCAAGAATAATTTTAATTAATATTTAAATGATTTCGTATTCAACTCCTTAAGACGAAGTGGTAGCTAAAGTGGCACCCTCATCTATACTATAATCTATATACTATAATAAAAGAATAAAAAAAATGTGTCTGTACATTGAAAATTTTTCAAAAAAAAAATATTTGTGGCGATGGAGATATAGTAATAGAGTAAGAAAATAAAAAAAAATGTCTGTCTGTTTGTCTGTTTGTCTGTTTGTACACGCTTATCTCCGAAAATACTGGACGGATTCGAATGAAACTTTTTTTGTTATATAGCTGTGAAGCCTGGGCAACATATAGGCTATAATTGATTTTGGAATATGGAACACATGATGCAGAACTATAATGGTCCAGCTAAACTATAAAAAATATTAAAATGCCGCCTTAGCAAAAGTTGTTAAGTCTGATGAGAACTTTTTGTTGAGTTATAATACAACTGGCCAAGCGCGAGTCGGACGCGCGCGAAGGGTTCCGTACCATAATCTATGAAAAATCACGTTTGTAGTATGGGAGCCCCCCATAAATACTTATTTTATTCGATTTTTAGGGTTCCTTACCCAAATGGGTAGAAACAGGACCCTATTACTTAGTCCGTCCGACTGTTAGTCTGTCTGTCTGTCTGTCACCAGGCTGTATCTCATGAACCATTATAGCTAGACAGTTGAAATTTTTATAGATGATGTTTTTTTGTTGTCGTTGAACAAAAACATACTAAATCTATACTACAAATAAAAGAGTAAAAAAATGTGACTGTACATTGAAAATTTTTCCAAAAAAAAGTTGTTTCGTCCGAAGAAGAACTTATAAGTTCAGAATTTGCGGACCTTCAGAGCATAACACACCAGAAAAATTCTTGGATATGTGAACGCGCTATATTGACACCAAAAAATTAAAAATCAATTATTATGGAACTTATGACGCAAATTATTGTTAATTTCTTGGATAGAGTTGTTGACGACACCACCAATTATCCAGTTGAGTTTCTTAATTCACTTGCAGCAAATGGACTCTCGGCTCACAAAATAAGTCTTAATGTCGGAGGGCCAATAATGCGAATGCGCAATTTGACTCCGCCGAAACTGTGTAACGGAACCCAACTTAGTGTCTCAGCACTGTATGCCGAAGTTCAGCGGCTGAATTTCAGCCAATGCATGCCTGCAATGTTATTTGCATTACTAGCAACACATAATGCCGAACTTCCGATGCTTTTGCCTGAATCGGACCCGTACCCGTACCCGTACCCGTACCCGTACCTGTATCCGTACCCGTACCTGTACCCGTAATCCCTCTTCCGCTCCCGCCGCCGCTCCCGCCGCTGCCGCCGCCACCGCCGCTCCCACCGCCGCCGCCGCTGCCGCTCCCGCTGCCGCCGCCACTGCCAACGCTGCTCCCGCTCTCGCCGCCGCCGCTACCGCCGCTGCCACCGCCGCCGCCGCTTCCGCCGCCACCACCGCTGCCGCCGCCGCTGCCGTTTCTGCTCCCGCTCCCGCTTCCGCTCCCGTTCCCTCTTCCACGTACCCGTTCCCGTACCCGTTCCGCTCTCGCTCCCACTCCTGCTCCCGCTCCCGCTCCCGCTCCCACTCCCGCTCCCGCCGCTGCCGCCGCCGACGCCGCCGCTGCTGCTGCCGCCGCTCCCACCGCCGCCGCTGCCGCCGCTCCCGCCGCCGCCTTCACCACCGCTGCCGCCGCCGCCGCCACTGCCACCGCCACTGCCGCCGCCGCTCCCGCTCTCGCCGCCGCCGCCACCGCCGCTGCCGCCGCCGCCGCCACTGCCGCCGCCGCTTCCGCCGCCGCCGACGCCTCCGCCGCCGCCGCCGTCTCCGACGCCTCCGCCGTCGCCGCCGCCGCCGCCGCTGCCACTTCCGCTCCCGCTTCCGCTCCCGCTTCCGCTTCCGTTCCCTTTTCCACTTCCTCTTCTCATATCGGCACATCACTACAGTCCGGCGTTTCCACCGAACTTCAGCGGCTGAACTTCAGCTTATTTAGTGTGTCATCCCCACCGAACTTTAGACACTGAACTTTAGCCGCTAAACTTCGGCATAGTCTGCTGAGACACTTAAAGTTTACTGTGAGTGGTGCCAGTGAAACTGTATTTATTCCGCGTATAACAATTTTCCTTTTGAAAATACACAGTTTTACAAATACACAGTGTTTACTTGCTTTCCTATGAAAATAAATCACAGTTTTAGAGGCTTAAAGCTGCTGATGTCGATCTAAGGACTGCTTTTTCGCATGGCCAACTTAATGTGGCTTTCTCCAGGGTTAGTAACACTTCAGCTTTTTTCATATTGGCTCCCGAAGGAAAGAATTAAAATAATATTGACTTTTAACTCCTAACACTGTTACAAGTACTTTCTTATCTCTCTCTATCCTTATCTCTCATTAGTTGTTATTTATATTAATACGCCGGAGTCATAAAGTCCACGCGAACGAAGTCGCGGGCATCAGCTAGTTTGAAATAAATTCTTTAAAATTTAATATGGTGATAATTAAAAATTTGATTTGTATAAATGTCTAGAAAGACCTTTAAACTATTTTATGAATAACCTTTGAAAGTAATATTGGTAGTCCGTCTTGTTTTAAAACTGTTTTACGCCAAAAGTGGCCACTTTTGGCAAAAAACAGTTTTAAAACTAGACGAACTATTAGTAATAATTTCAAAGGTTATTCATAAAATAGTTTAAAGGTCTTTCTAGACATTTATACAAATCAAATTTTTAATTCAAATGAGGGCGCCACTTTAGCTACCACCTCGTCTTATATGTATCTGGTAATTTATTGTAAATCACAGGTTTGCAGAGCACTTTGGCTCTTGATCTCTAAGCAGAGCCCAGTGCTGTAAGACCCAAAGGACACTTTTAGCGTGATGGTTGGCGAGAAGGTGGAAAAAGGAATCAAAATAGTGATGGCTAACCGCATCACTTAATAACATGATTCGTATACTCGCCGGTGGGTCTGCTTTTACGAAACAAAATATAGTGATGGCTAACCGCATCACTTAAAAACGTGATTCGTATACTCGCCGATTGGGTCTGCTTTTACGAAACAAAATATAGTGATGGCTAACCGCATCACTTAAAAACGTGATTCGTATACTCGCCGATTGGGTCTGCTTTTACGAAACAAAATATAGTGATGGCTAACCGCATCACTTAATAACATGATTCATATACTCGCCGATTGGGTCTGCTTTGACGAAACAAAATATAGTGATGGCTAACCGCATCGCCTAATAACATGATTGGTATTTTCGTCCATTTCCTCGATCGGCTTTTACGATTTGCACGGGAAGAAAAGTTATTTCTTTTCTTCCAGACCAGCATGAAGGTCTGTTTCCTAAATAACTAAAATAACGTCAATGAATGAACAATGATGTCGCAGACAAGTGCTATTTCACAATAACATTATCAATATCAAAATAGCCCTTCCTTCCGGCGATACGTCTGTCTGTCAGACAGTAAACAATGACGATAGTGGACGATAGGAGCTGAATATAAAACAAAGTCATAAATTAAACATACACAATAAAATAGAATAGGTTACTAAGCCATCACAATATTAAAAGGCGAAAGTTTGTGAGTATGTGCGCGTGTGTGTACTTCTTCACGCTCAAACGGCTGGACCAATTTTGATAAAATTTGGTATGCAGGAAGCTGACACCTTGGATTAACACAAAAGCTACGCGGGTAACACCGCGGAGCGCAGCTAGTTAGATATATAGTCTTCCATGCTGGTTTGAAAGAAAAGAAAAAACTTAGAAACTTTCTCCCCCTCTCAGATCGTAAAAGTCAATCGAAGGGAATATCAAAAACAAAAACTCATCACGTGTTTTTTTTTTAATTGAGATACAGACAGACAGACGGACGGACAGCAGAGTCTTAGTTATAAGGTCCCGTATTTACCCTTTGGATACAGAACCCTAAAAAGGTAAGTTTCGGATTAATTTCCGTTTGCATTAGTTGAGTAATGAGAGTGAATGGTTGGAATCAAACTAATTACAATAATGTCGACAAATAAAACTGCACAAACAATGTCACTATTCCATGACGTCATGACGATCGAGGAAAATTGGCGTGACACTTTCTCATAAAATTTATTTTGGGAAACAACTATATACATTCATTGTGACTTTTATTTAGGTACATTATATTTAATGTGGACCTGGACATCGTCACAGAATAAGTACTTATACTCACGTTCAGAAGTCTTACTCAAAAAAGAAATTCAAAGAAATATCTACATGATGTGGTTAGCGCTATGGTTTTATTTAGCTCGCGTCAGAATTCCTCACCTCTTCGTGTAGATACCTAGACAGACATCCATCGCAAGCCAATTTCATTCTTATTACTTCGGACAAACGATCCATGTGACTGAATTTTCTCCTTCGAAGTGGTCGCCGCGCGCATAGTAATGTAGGTATATTTTTGATACCTTAACGGGGAGTGACACAGGCCTGACATCGTCATGAGGCTAACCAAATTTAATAAATGTGACGTCGACGTGATAAGACGATTGTCTATTTGTCAGGATTAGGACGACTGCGGACGACGTGACACACACATTTTACTTACTTATTGAAAATAAATCGAAATCTTAAATAAAGCCGACAATACACTTGTCAATATAAATAATGCGGTGGAGGTCGTGTAGCTTTTAAATTTTCAAAATTTCTGCTTGCATTTGCAGTAATAAGATCCGTACCACTATACAAAAAATCACGTTTGTTGTATGGGAGCCTCACTTGAATATTTCTTCTATTCTGTTTTTAGTAATTTTTGTTATAGCGCAAAAAAAATTCGTCATCTGTGAAAATTTCAACTGTCTAGCTATCAAGGTTTATGACAGACAGACAGATGGACGGACGGGACGGAGAGCTGAGTCTTAGTAATGGGGTCCCGTTTTTACCCTTTAGGTAAGGAACCCTAAAAATGGTAAAGCAGCGGCTGCGGCGTGTACGCCAAAGATCGTTACACATATTCCAGACAGATCTACGACAATGATTGAGGCTATTTTAGTATTATTATTTTAGTTCTAAGGTCGTCCTTAAGTACTATTCCAAGAGATCGGACAAAATTACATAACGTATAAACTAAAACGGGTCTAGTCTATAGTCCATTTGTTTAGCTATTTAAAAGAATGTAAACAATCTTGACATGTATTTTTATTGAATTATACACTTTATAAATCAATACCTTCCCAAATAACAAATTATTTATTTTATAAATTATAAATTACATAATATAATTTGTAATTTGTAAAGGTATTGACTTATAAAGTGTATATTTCATAAAAAAACATGTCAAGATTGTTTACATCCTTTTAAATAGCTAAACAAATGGACTATAGTAGTGCACGGAAACCTTGACCGTTTTGCATTACAATAACCCCACTTGTGCACGAGTCGCAAAATCCGCGAACTGGTAACGTAAACGTTACGCGTGCTCCCATTGTCTCCAGTTGCTAATCGCCACTGAGTGATTAACAGGAATTTATGTGAGTTTGTAGTCGAACAGTTGATTCAGGGGGGTTACTCCATAAAATAATACGATAGTCGTCCGATAGTGACGTCCTATTTCTTTGTCAAACCAAGTAAGACTTTATCATCTTACATCAATGCTGAATATTAAGTAACGTCCGTCTTGCGTACCGCTTTTGGAGTAACCCCCGATCTAAATTGACATAAGTCACCAATAGGGATGATGCTGGAAATTTCTAACCACCTCATCAGATGGTTTCGTTCTGTACCGTTATCCACGTGGAGCTCCCATACTTACAGTACGGTAGCTCCATCTTAATATTTTCCACTCAAAATATTTTTTATTATGGTTTTGTTGCTATAAAGACAATAAAAATACATTATCTGTGAAAATTTCAACTGTCTAGCAATCACGGTTCATATGATACAGACTGGTGATAGACGGACAGACAGACAGACGGACAGCGGCATCAGTAGAGATTAGTAGGGTCCCGTTTTTACCCTTTCGGTACGGGACCCTAAAAAGTCACTTCAATTTCTGGTCCACTTCCACTTCACCAAAACACACTTAGTGGAAAAGCTTGATTTATTGACAAAACATCAAAACCACTACATATATGCGTGTCATTTCACGAGGATCCCATCATCAGATCATCATCATCATACATAATGTGGCAATAATTTCAAGGGCACTACGTACGTGTGTCCTGTCACTTTTGGAGTAAAGGTCCTGTTATCGAGTGCTTGTTGCGAACATACAAGTACCTTTCATTCGTACTTGTCTCCAGTACTCAGTAGTGTGAATTTGCCGAGTGGATTCTTGTCTCGAATAGGAGCACTCCATCTTTTCCTGAGGATGTCGTAAGAGGCCAATTCAATTCAATTTAAATTTCAATTCAGATATATCTTTATTATTATAGGATATTTATAATATCTCTTAATAATCGTCACTTTGTTTTATTGCACAATAATTGTTGACGTCAAAAAGTTACTTAGAACTAAGTTTACTGCCGCCTCCAAAGCGCTAGTGCAGAAGAAGCCGTAACAAACTGCACTGCAGCATTTTCTCCAAGAACGTCAACTCATAATGAAATTATTATTTATAGTTGTGTGGACAGAGTATACATTGTTTGTTGTCATAATTTAAATATTTTTTTTTAATATCGAAATTTTGAAATAATGTCAAATCAAGTTGTAAATTCAGCCACTAAAGGATTCAAGCACAAACATCTTGTGCACAACTGCATTCCCAAGGAACCTTCCTACAAACGTCCGCCGCTCGAGTACAATGTTTTGCACAAATGCAATCCCGTAGAGGGTTGATGTGAGCCACGCGGCCGGTCTATAACCAAATCATTAAAATAACCGGCCAAGTTCAGTCGGACTCGCGCACAAGGGATTCCGTACCCCATATCTATAAAAATAACGTTTGTTGTATGAGGGGCCCCACTTAAATATTTATTTTTAATCTGTTTTTAGTATTTGTTGTTATAGCAGTGAAAATTTGACATGATGACAAGGTGACACATTCAGACAGACGGACAGACGGACGTCTGTCCGTCCGTCTGGACGGAGAGCGGAGTCTTAGTAATAGGGTCCAGTTTTTACCCTTAGGCCACGGATCCCTAAAAATACTAAACGATAAATTCATTACTATATTAGTTATATTTGGAGAAGAAAATCAGAAAAGCCCACTCCGAATCATGAATCAGCACATCTTAGGATGCAACTGAGAACTCGTTATGATCAAGAGTACATGTGAATGTGTGTTTTTACATGAATATCACTGAAATTGCACCTATTTTCAGCTCACAAGTGATGAAGTGGCATCGTCATAATGGGCTGTCTAAACGAATGCACTTTCTTTGGCATGCCGCGCGAAAACAGCATAAATATTATTTTTGCGACTAGCTACTTTGGCCCGGTGTGGCGCTGTGCCAGGGTGCCACCGGGAGTGATGTGTTATTCCCGGTTTATAGTTATACTAGCTACGATACGAGTGTTGTCGTAACGTCGAGATAGTCTTAAGAGTGAACTAGTCGATACTTTTCCTGTACAAATGTCGGAGGGGATTTCCTCCACTGTTTGACTTTGTACATGCAAAGTGAACATGACATCGTTTTGTTTCACTATACATTTTGTCTGTATGGATATAGAATAGTAAAATAAAAAGCCATTAAAAAATTAAGAGCCATCAAAGTTTCGTCTTTTTTTTTTGCTTATTTTTACGTTACTTTCGGCGTAAATAAGTAATAAAAGAACTGTAAAATCTCCAAAACAAACTTCGTACCGACACGGCTTTAATAATCTTTAAGCGGTGTTTCGAAGATTTTAATAAACTTTATTTGTAATTAATTGATGCAGTCGTTTTCGAATAAAACCCCTTTTCCCAAATAATTTTACGTATGTTTTTACGCGCTCGGTTTACTATGAATTATCGTGCATTTCACCTCACTGCTTCGCCCGAACACAATGTTAGGTGAGACAGCATGCTTTTAGGCCACGCCCACGTGTGAGTTCGAGCCCGCGAGTAGTTCAACCTTAAAAACGTAAGACCCGTTTACACATTACAAACTTTTTGCATACAATTAAATATAAGCAATAAACGACTTGCATGGTCTAAAGAAAGGTCAACCGTAAAAAGTTATCTTTACTTATTTACTATTTTATGAACACGGAAAATGTATGCAGAGAATACACAAAATAAAAGTTTACTGCTTGAATTAAATGTAATGCAAGCGGCAAGAAAACTTTCACTGTGTAAATGTACCTCTAGTCATTAGTAATTGTCAAATGTAATGATATGAGATAAACGTTTTAAAATGTAATACTCGACTACGGAAGCCATTTATGGGTAACAATTTATTTCTTAAATTTCGATATCGATACAAAAAATTATTTTTACTCGCGCTTTTTTGTGTATAACATTCGAAATAATACATTTATTGCATACAAATTGTTGCCTTTGTCACCCGGAAATAAATTACGAATCGATTGACATGACATATTGTCGAAATTGGATAAGCGGTTTTGATGCTACGATGGAACACACATAAATATCCCCATACTTACATACATACTTCTTCTTCTTCTTCATACATACTCTTGGCCAGCCCCGGATCTAGGGGGGCAGGTGGGGGGCACTTGCCCCGGGCGGCGAAGTCAGAGGGGCGGCAAAATCGTCGAATATATACCCAATGCTACGACGTGTTACTCCTACTGTTCAGAAAGCAAGGTATTGGTAATCAAGTAGGTGGCAAAACCAACAGGCGCGGCATATTCACATATTTTACCCCCCTCCAAAAAATGCTAGATCCGGTATTGCTCTTGGCATCGCCTCAGTCGGGTAAAAAAGCTAAATAACATCCGAGTTCAAGCTATGCACGTCTATTATGGGACCGGTCTGAGCTACTTACATGCTGCAAAGCGTGAGAATAGGTGTGGTGAAGTATGTACATAATTAATTAATGTTTAGAAAACGATAAGTAGACACATGTGGTTTCTTAGTTGTAGTGATTACAGAAGCTTAATTTTCTAAATGAGATTCACGAAGAATTTTTGACACTTTCCAAGATATAGGGCCGTAACAGACGGGGCGCAAGTTGCGCCGCGCAACAGTTAGTGATGGGAGTTGCATAAATACTCAATTAACCCATTTGAATATTTACTCAGTAGATTGAGTAAATACCCGATAAATATCCTAATTTATCCATTTGGTGAGTAGATTGATTTATATGAGTTGCTACTTATACTTATATTCACATTCATTATTTCATGTTTTCATGACAATTTTGAAACTTAAAGCTAGTATACACTTGCAATTCTTGTCGGAAAGTGTGTGCATACGCCATAATATGCTGAAATGTCGGTAAACGTTAAATGGTTAAATGCGACGCTAAAATACATGAAAATATCATACTAACCATAAACTGAAAGTAGGCTTCTTTGACTAATTATCATTTTTTGCTGGGAGGTGTGCAAAGACGTAATTTTATGTTAAAATAAGTAAACAGACATCAAATGCGATGTCAATATATGAGCACGCTCTATTTACTCTATTTATTAAATCTAGTGAGTAAATACTCAAATGGGTAGATTGAGTACTATCCACTGCCCATCTTTAGCTGTTACGCGACGCAACTTGCGTCCCGTCTGTTGCGGCACTTAAACACACACAAAAAACAAATACAAACACACATCAATCACAGTATCAAACAATGGATATAGTTTATATAAATAGATATAGTAGCACAGCCAGTGCGATAGCGTTCCGTCACTCTAGCAAATGACGGTTCTGAGCGACAGAAAAGGATAGCACCATAGAAAAGTGAGATCCAACTCTTTAGACGTAAATATAATATTAGTGTACTAAACCGCTTCTTGGCTATGCCTATGCTAAAAAAAAATCAAAGTCGCGTACAAGAAATAAATCCTAAGTAAGGTAAAAAGGTGGAGAATATCAATTCATCGGAATCCTTTATTTATTTATTATTCGAAGATGCCTGGGCCGATTTGGAAAATTCTTTTTTATTGAAAGGGCATACTTGTCAAGTGGTCCCATAGTTTTTTTTCCAAATCGGTTGTGTAGTTTGGGGGTGAATCCACTACTCGTTTTAAAAAATATTGTGTACTCACATATGTACATTAAGACCCTACAAATGAACTAAACGTGTGTACTTTTAAAAAGACAGTTGTAACAAAAATCAATAAAATTTTCAAACTAGTAATTCGATAGCAAGATATATGTAAGTACACACTGTGACACATCGCTATGACTGGTTAGATAAGTATGCATGCGTGTGAGTGCATGTTCTATAAATAGCCTAGGCTAACAACTGCAGCGGAATGGAAGCGATGTGGTCGCCGTAAGTACAGTAAGGTGCGTTAAGTAGTCGTATCAAGCTAAATATGTATATTGAATATATATAATAGAAAGCAGCATGCGGTAGTTTCAAGTTATTATACATAAATAAATATATAGAAACAAAGTGAGCTGAAACTGTGATATGGGATATTAACTTAATGTTAGGCACGATGACACGAAACATATTTTTGGCCCATCGGTTAGGTTTTAAAAAAATATTGTAGACGTATTTTTTCTTTTCTTTTAGAAACAAAAAATGACAAAGATACAGCGGATTAAAATTTTGCATAACGTCACGGTTAAGCACGATTTTTAACCGATTTCCAAAAACGGAGGAGGTTATCAATTCGTCGCAATCTTTTTTTTATGTATGTTCACCAATTTTTCGAAAACGCCTGAACCGATGTGGAAAATTATTTTTTTATTTAAAAGGGTATACATACTTTCCAGATAATCCCATACAAATTTTATCAAAATCGGTCAAGCAGTTCGGGAGTGAAGTCGGTTTTTAGTTTTAAAAATCATTACACAGAGGTGACGTCGCAAGCCCCCACTTTGGAACTTTGAAGCTCCGTATCTTGGTAAATTATTACATTTTGATAAACTGAAAAATGTAGGTTCATTATTTTTGGATAATCTTAAAGATTGTCTAACTAGAATAATACTTTTCTGACCCTGTCGTCACCCCTAAAGGTAAATAACTTATAATATGTTTTTGAAGGTTGTGTTTTTCGAGAGTATGTATGTATGTATGAATAATTGTTTGGCACGCTCTGCAACCTGAACGGCTTGATGGATTTTAGCTTGAGAGGTGTTGTTAGATTTGTATATTCTGTGAAAGTGACACTGGGTATATAAAAAATAACAAAAAGTCAGTCGGGTTTTTCGTTTTTGTAATAATTACTTTAAGACAACACTATCAAATGCACTGATTACCTGTGATAAACCGACGGAGAGAAATGTGGTATTGTTGAATACAATTTACAACGGAACGTGCGTCATGTATTCTGGCAACATTATCGATTGCTACTCGTGCTAGAATGTGTAGTGTAGGCGAGTGGATGACATCTTGTTTAATAGAGAAAGCGGCCTGCTAGGGCCGAAGGGAAAGTTATCCCATTCAAATAGTTTAAACTATGTTTAACTTTATTCCTTGTTACTACAAAATATGGACTAACTTTGTCCGCCGCCATTAGTTTGAATTAATTTTAGTTTGATACAATGTATACTCATAGACTGCCTCTGTGGTCCAGTGGTCAAGGCGTTCGCCTTGTGACCCGGAGGTCATGGGTTCGATGCCCACTGGGAAGCATACTTTGTGAAAAGTTGTTTCCAGTCTGGATAGGATATTGCAGGCTTGAATCACCTGATTATCCGAAAAGAAAGATGATTCCGTGTTTCGGAAGGCACGTAAAATTGTGGGTCCCAAACGCCACCAAGCGTTTGATCACCAACCTAGCCAAGGATTGGTTCCTGGTTTGCCCTCTGGGTTGTGGAGGTCAGACGGCAGTCGCTCTGTGTAAAAACCAGTAACCTCGTCAAATCTCCTTGGTTAGGTAGCGGACCCCGGGCTCTGAAGCGTTACTGCTGAGGATGCAACCGGGAATACCCTCGGATGATGATGATGACTACAAAATATGGACTAACTTTGATAAATATAAATATATGGGGACAAATAACACTGATTGAGCTAGTCCAAAGTAAGTTCGAGACTTGTGTGATGGAATACTAACTCAACGATACATATTTTATAACAAATACTTATATAGATAAACATCCAAGACCCAGGACAATTTGAAAAAGGCCATTTTCCAACTTGCCCTGACCGGGGATCGAACCCGGGACCTTTGGGTGGCGGATTAGCGTGGTGACCACTATGCCACGGAGGTCATCGATTATTATTGTAGGTGTTGTAATGATTGATACATGTTTAAATCAGGTATAAATGCTTTAAGCATTAGTCCGCCATTTGCTTAAATTCGTTTTAGTTTGGTACAATGTATACTCATATTACTTTGATGAGGTGAACAAATCATTAGACTTTAGACATGTGTCGTTCGATCAATCTTTAGGATCTCAATCAATACTTAACCGTTCAGTAGGCGACCCGGGTCTTCCGACCCGTTCAATTGATTGATTGTTTTTCTCACAATCGTTAACGGCTTCCGATCGCGATCGAATAGATAGGTACTGTGGTGCCATTTTTCAAACGCGGAGACATTAAAAAACGGTTTTGTGTATGAAAAAACCATAATGTCTCTATTTACATTTTGTTAAAAACTGCCAAAATAGCGCGCGAAAAGAATTATACGTCACTAATGACAAAGACTAATCTTCAATTATTTTATTTAAAGTGAGAGTTTCTTTTACGCAGATCATAAAGTTTACAGTAGCAAACACTAGAAAATGTTTATATCTAAGTAAAAATAAGTAAGCAAAAATGGACTCCTAATATTGCATTTTTATATGAACTTTCGTAAACGTTCGGAATCGTGTCGCAGTGTCGCTCCGTTCGTTCGCAGGTCGCAACGTAGGCGCGGGTCTGTCAGTGAGTGTGAGGTGAGCCAAATCGATCACGAACGAAACGGTTCGTTTCGTTCGCCGCGATCGATTCGACTAAAGCCGGCCGAAGTAAACAAAAAAGCCAGAAACGAACGACCGAATCATTTTTGTAGAAGTGAACGAACGAGTCGTGACGAGCTAATGACCCGTTCCTTTTGATTCGTTCAATCGCGAACGACTCATATCTATTAGACTTGGACCACGAAAACTGCTAGATAAGGAGCATAAATCTATTGCTCCATAAGAGACAGATGGCAATACCAAGAGAGAAAATATAACTTTGGTACAATAAGATGTAATTAATAAATAAATATTATTTATACACTTCCTTGGGGGAGGTGATATGATGATCATGATGATACAGTTCTGAAAGTAAAATTGTCCTTATAAATTATCTTGAGCTTTTACGTGCTTCGGAGAGCACGTTAATCCGGTGGTGCCAGTTGCATTATTATAAGGCACATGTCGAGTTGTGTTTTATAGTTTTTAGGCAGCTTGAAACATGTAACACTAGTAATTACCACTTCACCAAAAAAAAAATAATATCCCTCGTTTTCAAAATATCAAATTTAAGTTAAATTCAGAGGCACGTACGGTTGGGTATAAATTCATTGAATAATTTTAGAACATAAAAAATTATGTACCTTTCTTTAGAAATCATCCAAATCGCTCAAAATACTGCAGAATGTTAATTCCATTCCAATCAATACGGTCCTTTGAAAACAGACCCATTTCAGAAGTTATCATTTTCGTGGGCTTCTGCGAAGTCAGTGGTATTTTACACATTTGAACTTCGCCTTTTGATGTAGCGTGAGATTTGCAAATTCTTACGCAGTTTCATTATGAACTCGGGTTTCTAAAGAGGTCTTTAAAGAGAGCTCTAAAACGCAGAAAATATGGAGATCTCATTGGAAATTATATTTTTGTGCCCTTCGCTGTAGAGACGATGGGTCCATAGGGCCCAGAAGCAAATTCTTTGGTGACTGCGATTTTAAGTCTCCGAGAAGTTACGGGCGAGCTAAGGGCGGGCAGTTTCTTTGCACAAAGGTGCAGAGGGGTAATGTTGCCAGCCTTTTGGGTATCCGGCCTCGCGGCGATGTGTTTGAATCTCTTTTTATTTATAATTTTATTTTATTTAAATTTTTAAAATGTATAAATTAATTACATTACACAATTTTATGTAATTATCAAAAGATACCCAACTTATTTTATAAAAATAGTTTAACTGTTAGAAAAGAAATTCCAAGCGATAACCAAAAATCGTCGACGGAAGTATTCTAGTCTCTAGAAAAACTCATATAATTTGCATTGCTATCTGTTTAGTTCGACTGCCTCCGTGGCCTTGTGACCCGGAGGTCATGGGACTATTCCCACTGGGAAGCCTACTTTGTGAAAAGTTGTTTCCAGTCTGGATAGGATATTGCAGGCTTGAATCACCTGATTATCCGAAAAGAAAGATGATTCCGTGTTTCGAAAGGCACGTAAAACTGTGGGTCCCGAACGCCACCTAGCGTTTGATCATCAAACTATCCAAGGATTGGTTCCTGGTTTGCCCTTTGGGTTGTGGAGGTGAGACGGCAGTCGCTCTGTGTAAAAATCAGTAACCTCGTCAAATCTCCTTTGTTAGGTAGCGGACTCCGGGCCCTGAAGCGTTACTGCTGAGGATGCAACCGGGAATACGTGAGGATGATGATTATCTGTTTAGTTTTCCTAAAGGTCAAAGTAAGATAATTCTTTTGCATTAGGTCTACCTATGGTGGCTTTGATTTAGCTCTGACTCAATAATTTCCACATGATATAGACATTTTTATACCAATTTTTATAAGTGATCTAATATCGTAACCCAACTTATTCGTATGATATGACACTTAAGTAGACGTAATTGGCTAATCGGTATATTGTCGCTTTTTTATTACAAAGAACTTTTCATTTCTGATCTGCATGATTATTATAGATGTCGAGGCGATTTTGCATTACCAGCAGAGCAGTTGCGGGCCCTCCTAACCTAACCGACCACACTCTTAATACCATCGCAATGAACACGAAAACTACTAATTAAACCTTTCCTTAAGTTACAGTCCACCTTTTATTTATCATCCCTTAGGACCCCATCATAACCAAAAGTAAATTGGTCAGTAGACGTATTTAAAATGAAGGAAAGAAAGAGGTAAATTTATTTTCCTGTAACTTTCTAAGAAAACAAACTTAATATTAATAGTTAATCGATTAGTAGTTTTATATAACTCGATAGCAGCGACACAAACAAGTTCTTGGAATCTATTTTTGTTACAACTTACATCACGTAATTGAATGTCGCGACGCAAAGTAAATGCATCTATTGTGATGCTGTACAGCGCATACCTTTTATTTATCTGATGGTAATTTTAAATGGGAATTATCAGTTTTGATAGTGTGATGGTAACACGATTATACTTAATCAATAAAGAAAGCGGACCTAAAAAAGGTCCTTGGGGAACGCTATTTTTTTATGAGAATTTTTTCGATCTGATGATTGATGAATATATTGACAATCTGTTTTCAGACTTTCTTTAATATTAAATATTACTTTTTAGGTCATATATTTTACACAACAACAAATTTTAGTGTGTAGAGATGAGGCGACTTAAGGAAACGAGTGTTACTTTGATACTTCTCATTTATTCAATTGGTTAATCATATATACAATTGTATCGATGACTAAGATAATCGAAAACCCATTAAAATTTCGATTACTTTGTATGTAAGTACTTAAATCGTTATTGAATTTTTAATGGTTCTTCGTGATTTTAATAAATATCGTTTTAATATTCGTAATAAATGTATCACCAATTTATAAGTCGAGAATTTAAAGGGCGTGCCAGTTTATCTAAGTTTGCTTGACCTCTATTTATTGTACCGTGTATTAATAGTTCAACCCGTAGATAAGACTGCCGCAGATATCTGACAACAGACAGACTTTGTTCTAATGGAATATCCCAAAGTGTATTAATATTGGCAGATAATATAAGTCGGCGGGCTTTGATACTATCGCGTGACATTTCAGTGTTTATTATTGTTACAGCGGAGCTTTAGGTTTTACGATGGACTGCGTAATAGTCATGGCGTAGGGCGTAGGTAATGACTGTCTTTCCAGTTTCGCCACCAGTGATGAAAGTTACACAAATGAGGACTTTTTCCGTTTTTGTCAATTATGTTTCACTACTCTTCTCTGGGCAGTCTAGAAATCCTTAAAAGGCTCCGATCTGAATCTGGGAGATGACGAGAGAGTCGAGCCAAATGGGGTTACTCCAGCATCAGCTTGACTGATTGTGGGGTCACTGAGTCCATGAACTTTATGTCATGTGCCAACTGCTCGACTCCCTGCACAAAGGCAGATCTCAATGAGGCCAACGACTCGGCAATTCTCGTGGTCAGATTCTGGTCACATTGGTACTTAAAAAATTTCAATAATGGTTAAAATTGTCATCTCTTAAAACCTTTTGTAAAAGTCAGATGAAAGCGGAATAAGAGTCGGCTGTTAGGTACTCACTCATTCCGGTACTCACCTGGACCGGATGCCATGGAAATAGCATCAAGAAGTGCGACTTACCTGCAAATAGAAGAAAAAGCATTGTTAATATTTATGTTATTATCATTTATGTACTGATAATTTATAGATGATGATAATTGTATAAATCTACAAATTCACACCTTATAACTTTTTTGTTTTCTTAAAATCTTAGGTTATTCAACCTTAATTTATATTTACAAGTACTACATATATAAATAATATATAATATCACACCTATTTCCCACAGAGGTAGGCAGAGACTAAGGGCCTCCACTTGCTACAATCCTGACAAACCTCTTTCGCTTCATCTACACTCATCAATACAAGTACTAAGAATTCACAAACCAGTTCTATACTATAGCGGTTTGTTTACGATCATAATATGTGAAATGCACCTATGTTTTAAATGTTCAAATAAATTCTTTAATTCTTCTTTAGGTATATATTTTTGAGACAATTTGTTAAGTATGAACTCTAACTAAATTGTATGGTATAAAATGATATAAGATGAAAACATAGGTAAAGGAACATGAGGTTTTTCCTTCAGATTTCTCGGTTCTCATATTATTAGCATACACATGGGCAATTTATTAAATAATAAGTATTAGTTATCATTCTTATAAATCTTGCATTAAGTAGGTACATTAATATACAAGGTGGAAGGGACATACCCGTAATAAATCGAACCACGGGCTGTACTAGATCTTTATATTATAATGAAACTAAAATAACAGCCGAAACAAAAAAACAATTTTCGACATTTCCATACAAAAGTGTGCAGCCGTTCGGGCAATTGGTATGGTAATGGCGAATTTTTTTTTGGTTATTTGGTTGTTATTTTAATTTCATTATACTATAGTGATCTAGTATAGCCCGTGGTTAGATTTATTATGGGTATGTCCCTTCCACTTTGTATATCTATCGAAGATTGTAGATCGTTTTTGTCGAACAGGTTTAATCTATACTAGATACAATTGTTGTACTTCGACGATATCTACGAGTGTGTACATATCTAAATACAATAGATAAACTAAAAGTATTTACACGACTTAAAGACGATCCGCCAATTTTGACTTATATTTACAGTGTACTTCGATTTGGTGTTTATTCGATAGGTTCGTAGTTTAGTTTTGGATAGATCTTACAAAATTCAGTATGTATATCAAAAGTTTTACTATTAAATTGGACTGCCTCTGCGGTTCAGGGGCCAAGGCGTTCAATATGTGATCCGGAGGTCGTGGATTCGAATCCCACTGGGAAACATACTTTGTTAAAAGTTGTTTCCTATCCGGTTAAGATATTTCAGGCTTGAATCACCGGATTATACGAAGATAAATATGATTCCTTGTTTCGGAAGGCTCATCAAACCTAACCAAGGATTGGTTCGGGTCTACCCTTTGGGTTGCAGACGTCAGATGAAGTCGTTCTGTATAAAAATAAGTAACCTCGTCAAATCACCCAGGTTAGGTAGCGGACCCCGGGCTCTGAAGCCCGGGGTCCGCTACCTAACCTGGGTGACCGCTTACTGCTGGTTGAGGATGCAACCGGGAATACGGTAGGATGATTATAATGATGATATATATCAAAATTGTTATGTCAAAAGCTTGCGAATAGCTCAACAGAATATAACTGGTCCTGTAGGTAACCTACAACATATAAACATTGATCATACCAAGACGTAGGTCCTACGCATGTTTGTCTGCGAGTTTTGTGACATCAGGCTCATAAATAGTGTAATTTGTCCCTATACACTCACCTATATACACTCTATAAACTAAATGCATCGTCGAACATTCAAAAATACAACAGCAAATTAAAACTTGAAGATTGCGGAACAAGGGACTTCCTGTGGCGAATACTGGCGAACTGCGAATGATGGAGGTTACGCTGTGGGGTCGATGTACTTGATAAATATTTATTTTCTTGCGATTGTTTTACCGTAAGAACAGAATAAGTACTAGAACTCACATACAGAAGTCTTACTCAGAAAAAAATATCAACGGAATGTGGTCAGCGCTATGGTTTAATTTTGTTTACGTCAGAACTTGCCGGTACAAGTTACATCACAGCACCAGGCAGCGTAGGACACCCAACTGCTATATGGTCAGATGACCTGAGCAAGGTTGCAGGAAAACGCTGGATGGAAATCCTTGAGGGAGGCCTATGTCCAGCAGTGGACTTCCTGTGGCTGATATGATGATGACGTAGAACTCAGCACTTTTTCGTTTAGATAGAGACCTAGACATCCATTGCCAGCCAATTTCATTCTTATTACTCAAGACAAGCGATTCATATAACTGATTGTCTACTCCGGAGTGGTCGCCACGTGCTTAGTAATAATGTAGGTATATTTGCGATACCCAAACGGGGAGTGACACAGGCCTGCTGTAAACAGAAGAAAAAGAAATTCTCAGAGAACTTAAGATTCTTTTTATTGACAAAATGGAAATATATAAAAAATAGTTTAAAACAAACGGTCGTTCGAAAACAATGAAACATTTTGGCGCCATTCGGACGAACCGTGAAAATTCTTGCCAATAAATATCGTATGCACCAGGAGTGCACAGTACAAGGATTCCAATTTAATAGTGCACGGTGTGCCAACTGCGTCGCAGTGAAGGACCGATAAGCTGTTACATACTGCAGCACATCAAGCAAAGCAATCCACTGCAATTTCGACACTATTACCGCTGCGTAAAGACGCGTGGTGTCGACTTACAATGTTGACTATTGTTGCACAATTGTGAAATAGCGTCGATTGGCGGTTCTAGAAAAAATATTGCAAGTGTTGGTGTCATGCTAGATAACATAAATTCAGTATTAGGTTAATCTGCAATTGTATTTATTCTTTTATTGAATATTGTTCAGAGGTTTACTGATAAAAAGGCGAAAACTAACAAAAGACGATCATCAGGGCCGAGTGTTACAATCGATGACCAGACAGTTTCGCTGCACTCTTTGCTCTGTTTTATATATCTTTGCTCTGTATATATAGCAGAGCAATATTCATAATGAATGTATCAATTCATAAGTTTTAATCACGGAAGAGGAAAAAGGTGGAAGTGCCAAATGGACGTGGCGCGCGTCATATTTAAGCAAAACTGCACTCAATCTCAACAACAATTTTAACGCAAATTAAGACCCTATATCAATAGTACTCAAGTTTATTATTGCTTCTTTTGAATATAATTCCATCTATGGTAAAGTACCAGACTTTTTCGTAAAATTATACTACACATCGCAAAACATCGTAAGTACTTTTTGAACGGTAGCAAAATAAATCTTATTAATGAGGCCTACAAATAAAAAACGACCAATTAAACGAATTGTTAATGTATTTTATGAAAATGTGATTAATGGTTTATATGTGTGAGTTTGGCGACAACGGGTCCGATACAAAAAAATTCAAATAGCACTTCCACTAGTTTTCTCTTCCATGGTTTTAATGTATTCTTTTATTCTTGAATAAATGATATACTGAAATACAAAAAAATCTTTAAATGACGCGTCACTGTCGACATTTAGCAATGTAAGTGACGTGTGGACTATTTTTTTATACAAAAGATACCAAACAATTAATGTTACGAAGTAAAGAGGAAATTGGCGGGTGGAGACACGTCAAATATCTTTAGTTAGTAAATGTTACATGGATGTTTTTTGTTAAATCTAACCTATACCACAGAATGAGAACTAGCCATAACCATCCACCTTATTAGTAAAAGTATCATCCATCCCTCTTCCATTTCTCTCTACAATATGTAACAAAAACCCTGTCCGATCCTTGTAGGAGCAATTTAGACCGTCAATATGAACAACTTTTTCTATGAGACCAATGCTTGAAACTCGAAGAAAAAAATCGACATTTTCATACAAATTGCCGGGCCGGCCGAACACTTTTTTCATATATTTTGTGATCTTCTATATATATAAAAGCGAAAATCACTCACTCACTCACTCATCACGAAATCTCGAAAACTACTTAGCCAATGAAGATGAAATTTAGCAGGAAGGTAAATTGTGACTAGGAGACGTCCGCTAAGAAAGGATTTTTGGAAATTCCATCCCTAAGGGAGTGAAATTGGGGTTGCCAGTTTGTATGGAACTTCGTAATTTTCGAAGTGAGACACATGAAATTTTTTATTTACTTTAATAGTTAGTAGAAAATAATAATGCATTTATTAGATTTTGAAAATTTAATCCTTATAGGGGTGAAATAGGGGTTGCAAGTTTCTATGAAGCTTCGTCATTGTTGAAGCGAGTCACATGACATTTTTAAATTAGTGGTCAATAAAAAATAATAATACAGAAATTAGATTTTCAATATTGCATCCCCTGGGGTGCATTAAGGGTTGCGAATTTATATTATTATGAAACTTCGTCAATTTTTTTAGTAAGAGACAAAAAATTGAGACAAATAGATCATTTGTTCTCTTTTGCTCTAGCAAATGACGGGAACGGGAACGGAAACGGGAACAGAAACGAAATATTATAACACAATTTATAACGTAAAGACCAATTAAAGATCCTATTAGAACCATTTTCGACTTCTATGCGGACGAAGTCGCAGGTTACTGTTAGTATTGTATATACATTAAAGTTCCCAACAACCACGATGAAAAACATCGAGGTCATCGTACCAACACTTTCGGACTAACCCCTGCGGCGCTGACCCAATTTTGGGGTAACTTTGTTGGCTTATGGGGGTATTCAACTAACGTGCCCCACTAATCCCAAACTAACTACCCATCTAATCCTATTTCAACAAAGTAGATATGACAATAAAAAAAAAAGATTGAAAAATATACAGAAAACCTGAAATTACTCATGAAATTTCAATACAATATCTTTTAAAATCTAATAATATCGCATGTAAACATTGACCGAACACAGAACATTGCCAATAAATGCAAGTGTTACAACCAATAATTCATTCCTATGTCCACAACATAGTACAATAACAATATGACATAATATTGTGACATACAATCCATAGATATTGACATTCTTGTATTGTAAGTTGAAGTCTTCCCCTTCTTATATATGTCAGTCTATTTGTACAGGCTCATCTAAGAAACTACTCGGACGCTCATCTTTCCATGCTGATCTGAGAGAAAATAAAAAATTTAGGATGTACTAGCTGCTTCTCTTCCCGCGCAGATCGTATGAGCCGATCGAGGGAATAACCGAAAATGCGAATCATGTTCATCACTATTTGGATTCCTTCTTCTACCTTCTCGCCCACTGTCACGCTAAAAATGGCCTTGAAGTCTTGCGGCGCAGGCTCTATTTGCTTAGAGCAGCAAGATCCAAAATGCTTTGTCTGCTCCTTTAGGGATATTTCAATTTATTTATTTATTGCATTTCATAATGTACATCAGTTCTGACTACTAAAAATCACTGTCATATTATATTAGGTACACTATGAACCCTGTCGGGTATCGCAAACGAAAAATGGAACGGCAAGCGGATTCTATGTTATGCAGATGTTATTTCACAAATACAAAACTAGTATTATACTATATTCAAATAAATATAGTATATATTTATTTAAATATAGCTGGTAGATATTTGAAATATTATGATAAGTATCATTATTTTTTGCAAATGTTTATCATTTGTGTTTAGTGTCGTCATAAACGTAGTCAATGTCAGTTTTTTTTTTCAGAACATCAATTTCAAATAAATTTTTTTATCATTAAAAAGCTCGTCTATTGTGTAGTATGTTTTATTAATTAAAATTTATTTCAGTTTATTTATGAAGTCAGAATTTTTTTCTTCGTTTCGTAGGCTCAGATAGGAAATTATAAATACGTGATAGCAAGTATGTATGTACTCGGACGATTTTGATATGGGATTCAAGAATGTATAAAGCTTTCGCGTGGGCTTCGGCATCCTTGGGTGACCATTGACGTGCATTTATACTTAGAGAAGAAAAAGCGGGATAGCTTACCCCGGGCTCTGAAGCAGCTCAGCTGACGATGTAACCGGGGACGCGCTAAGATGTAGAGAGAAAGTATGGAGCTTTGTCTGGTAAATTTTTTTCATTTATCAGTGTCCTGGGACATGAAATAATGATAATTTAAGGACATGCTGTAGTCATCTATGCGAACAACTTTTACTAGGTGAAAAATTACTAAATCGCGAACAAAAAAATCAATGCTCTATACATTTTTATGCGATAGGATGTAATCAATTGCTATGGAGAAGCGAATTTATGTTTTTTCGTCTTCTTTCATGAATAAAATCAAAACTATTCATTTTACAATAATAACAAAAATATATTTGAGAGCCTCATCATGATGAACCCTTTCATTTGATATATGTCACAGTAAGTTTTTTTTTTTTTTTATTTGTCACGCAAAACAGAAATGGGCCTTATTTTAAAAAAAATATTTATTAACTTTGTACATTTGTATTTGGTTTATAGGTTGACGCCATCTTACCAAATTTCACCTGATTAGATCCAGTAGGTTCGGAGCAAATTGGCAAACAGTCGGATGGACAGAGAGACGTACTTGTGATCCTATAAGTTTTCCCATTTTGGACGGTACCCTAAAAATTATGAGAAAACCTTTAATAAAAATGTAAAATGATATTACAAGGTTAGTTCTACAAATTCTTCACACTTCGTAAATGGACATAAAACAAATATTTGTTTAAAAACTTAAAACATACTACAAATATTTGTCATATGTTTTCTTGCGTCAACTGTGAGGTTCAAGGCAAACAAAAGGCAGTAAATTTTATTTTACGCTTTCAGTGCTGTTTTATGTATTTGAAAGGTATGCATGAATAAAACTAAAATGTTTTTTGAACAAAAAAAAACTTCTTTTACTTGTCTACGGCAAAGCCAAGAGGAAGAGTAATGATTTTCGCAGTCTAGGGGGCGCCCATTAATTGCGCGAGGCGTTTTTATAAGATAACGTGAGATTTTCGTCGACCCCCTACTCCCTAATCTCACATAAGATTTTTCAATATTTATATTTTGAGTGTAATTTATTTATAAAGACATCATTTGTTTTATTATTTTTAATCAGACTAGTATTTGAAATTATTTAGATTATAACCTAAAATCACAGTGATTAAATCTATACTATAATAAAAGAGTAAAAAAAATGTGTCTGTACATTGAAAATTTTTCAAAAAAAAATATTTGTGGCGATGGAGATATAGTAATAGAGTAAGAAAATAAAAAAAAATGTCTGTCTGTTTGTCTGTTTGTCTGTTTGTACACGCTAATCTCCGGAAATACTGGACGGATTCGAATGAAACTTTTTTTGTTATATAGCTGTGAAGCCTGGGCAACATATAGGCTATAATTGATTTTGGAAAATGGAACACATGATGCAGAACTATAATGGTCCAGCTAAACTATAAAAAATATTAAAATGCCGCCTTAGCAAAAGTTGTTAAGTCTGATGAGAACTTTTTGTTGAGTTATAATACAACTGGCCAAGCGCGAGTCGGACGCGCGCGAAGGGTTCCGTACCATAATCTATTAAAAATCACGTTTGTAGTATGGGAGCCCCACATAAATACTTATTTTATTCGATTTTTAGGGTTCCTTACCCAAATGGGTAGAAACGGGACCCTATTACTTAGACCGTCCGACTGTTAGTCTGTCTGTCTGTCTGTCTGTCACCAGGCTGTATCTCATGAACCATTATAGCTAGACAGTTGAAATTTTTATAGATGATGTTTTTTGTTGCCGCTGAACAAAAACATACTAAATGTATGTATATATGTAATATAATAAAAGAGTAAAAAAAATGGGTCTGTACATTAAAATTTTAAAAAAAACGTTGTTTCGTCCGAAGAAGAACTTATAAGTTCAGAATTTGCGGACCTTCAGAGCATAACACACCAGAAAAATTCTTGGATATGTGAACGCGCCATATTGACACCAAAAAATTAAATATCAATTATTATGGACTTTCGGCTCACAAAATAAATCTTAATGTCGGAGGGCCAATAATGCGAGTGCGCAATTTGACTCCGCCGAAACTGTGTAACGGAACCCAACTGAGTGTCTCAGCATTGTATGCCAAAGTTCAGCGGCTGAATTTCAGCCAATGCATGCCTGCAATGTTATTTGCATTACTAGCAACACATAATGCCGAACTTCCGATGCTTTTGCCTGAATCGGACCCGTACCCGTACCCGTACCTGTATCCGTACCCGTACCTGTACCCGTACTCCCTCTTCCGCTCCCGCCGCTGCCGCCGCTGCCGCCGCCGCCGCCGCTCCCACCGCCGCCGCCGCCGCCGCTCCCGCCGCCGCCGCCGCCGCCGCCACTGCCGCCGCTGCTCCCGCTCTCGCCGCCGCCGCTACCGCCGCTGCCACCGCCGCCGCCACTGCCGCCGCCGCTTTCGCCGCCACCGCCGCTGCCGCCGCCGCTGCCGTTTCTGCTCCCGCTCCCGCTCCCGCTCCCACTCCCGCTCCCGCCGCCGCTCCCGCCGCTGCCGCCGCCGACGCCGCCGCTGCTGCTGCCGCCGCTCCCGCCGCTGCCGCTGCCGCCGCTCCCGCCGCCGCCTTCACCGACGCTGCCGCCGCCGCCACCACTGCCGCCGCCACTGCCACCGCCGCTCCCGCTCTCGCCGCCGCCGCCACTGCCGCCGCCGCTTCCGCCGCCGCCGACGCCTCCGCCGCCGCCGCCGCCGCCGCCGCCGCCGCCGACGCCTCCGCCGCCGCTGCCACTTCCGCTCCCGCTCCCGCTCCCACTTCCGCTTCCGTTCCCTTTTCCACTTCCGTTCCCTCTTCCGCTCCCGTGTCCGTTCGCCGCAGACGCGCCAAAGACGGAAGATTAAATTCTCATATCGGCACATCACTACAGTCCGGCGTTTCCACCGAACTTCAGCGGCTGAACTTCAGCTTATTTAGTGTGTCATCCCCACCGAACTTTAGACACTGAACTTTAGCCGCTAAACTTCGGCATAGTCTGCTGAGACACTTAAAGTTTACTGTGAGTGGTGCCAGTGAAACTGTATTTATTCCGCGTATAACAATTTTCCTTTTGAAAATACACAGTTTTACAAATACACAGTGTTTACTTGCTTTCCTATGAAAATAAGTCACAGTTTTAGAGGCTTAAAGCTGCTGATGTCGATCTAAGGACTGCTTTTTTGCATGGCCAACTTAATGTGGCTTTCTCCAGGGTTAGTAACACTTCAGCTCTTTTCATATTGGCTCCCGAAGGAAAGAATTAAAATAATATTGACTTTTAACTCCTAACACTGTTACAAGTACTTTCTTATCTCTCTCTATCTTTCTCTCTCATTAGTTGTTATTTATATTAATACGCCGGAGTCATAAAGTCCACGCGAACGAAGTCGCGGGCATTAGCTAGTTTAACAATAAACGCTTAAGTAGGAATAATAATGAACAATATTTATTCTAATTCAGTCCATGGAGACTCGTGCAACATCCTGAGAGCACTTTTTCGTCTTGTAGATGCGTCTTTTAACGTATGCGTAATAACTTGTTCACTAACAACACATTAATTGAGTCTTTGTGCAATGAAAGATTTAAGTGTGTAAACAATGCAAGTTGGCATCTGTCCGTGTGTAGCTGTTACTTGGCCCTTACGCTGTAATGTCTCTTACTCACGTTGCGCCGTTAGTGAAGTTTCTGAGTGTCGATATATCTAAAAGGTAATTTTGATATATCGATGCTGAGTAACTTCACACCTACTTATAGATTTTAATATATAAAAAGAATGTGTAAGATTTAACCATATTTTGTCTAGAAACATGTTTTACATTAATTTGATCTGATTATCTCACATTTTTTGAAATAATAATATTACGTGATATTTGTGGAAACAAAGTTGAGATTTGGTGAGACTTTGCTTGACCCCTCCCCCCCTGATCACCTTACGTAATTAATGGTCGCCCCCTATGTATTTAAGTATGTGGATATCTTTGTGTTCCACCGTAGCATCCGAACTGCTCTTGTATATTCTAAATCATTGGAACCACTTATCCCATTTTGACAGAATATCGATGGTATTCTGTAGTACTTGAATTATATTTTCTGTCACTGACAACAAGTCAAAAATAATCACTTACATCATGATCTAAACTACTATCTGATAAAGATGTGATAGAAAATAATGGGATAAATAAAAGCCATGGGTAAAAAATAAATAAAATAAAATAAAAATACGGGTGTTAGATGACTCATCATAAAATTCTCATAATAATAACAAAAAACTGTACATATACCATTCTACATCGCCCGTGTGACTAAATTATGTAAATGGGTTTTGGTGAGAATAAAAAGTCGATATCCATAAGTCAATAAATTAAAAGACAAGACAAGATAACGCGCATCTAATAATTTCTACATCTGTGGCAACTAAATTGCATAATAAATAAGACGCAGTATTTTAAATACACATCCATTGCCAATGCAATGTCATGCAGACTATGCAGCGCAGTTTTGTTTATCTTGCAAACCATTTTTTAAAAACCTTGCTCTATTGCCTCTGCCATCACTTTATGTTTATGAAGTATGCATGTTTGTCTATAAGCATAAATCACTGTTTAAAAAAGCTACAGATTTATATCGCCGTAATACTAGAAATCCGAATAGACTGGTTTTAGACGTTGCTCCTAAATTTGAAAAATACAGAAGTAGTTGTTTATATATGTGTAAACAAATATTCAACAAATTGCCAGAAGAACTAAAGATTCTAAATGTCAGGCTCTTTAAGAAAAAAAATTATAAATGGCTTGTTGACAAAAACTTTTATAGCCTCAGACAATTCTTGGACTACTAATATTTGCATGCTATTACTATTAGCAAAACATGTTTGTTATTTAATATTTATTGTAAGACCTATATTACCATGTTTTAAGCAAATAAAGATATGATTATGATTATGATTACGGAATGTCTCTATTAAGAAAATTTTAAAAATTTAAAAATTACTGGAAATAGGAACAGAGGACGGCCAAAGAAAAGGTGGATGGAGTGCGTTAAGGACGATATGGATAAAAAGAATGTGACAACTTCCTTGACAAAGAATAGAGGGGAATGGAAAAGACTCACATGCTGTCCAGACCCCACGTAAAGTGGGATAAGGTGAGGAGGGAGAAGGAGAAGAAGAATGTCTCTATTAAGAAGGCGAATTGTAGTCGTACAGGAGGCATACAGGCGTGTTCATACATAGGATAAAGCAAGAAAAAGAATTGAATTACATAAAACTACATATAAAACATACATATACAAATATTACAAATATGTATACTTGAATAATAGCATATGTGTATCTAAAAGGAATTATAATATATACTTGATATTAACATTATAATAGTACATTACTGCAGAGGCCGGAAAACATGGCGTTGACGGATGAGTAGTTTTCAAGGCCGAGCGCTAGAGGCTTTGACAATAATTACGAGTCCGGCAATGCCATTCCCGCCGAGGCATGTACAGTGCTTTTCTCAAAAAATGTGAGGAAATCATTAAAGAAATAACCAGAAATACCCAAATATTTGCCGCAAGAAATTAATGTTTACTGTAAAGAGTATAAAATCAATCACTACGCGCTTTGAAAGAAAAGAAACTGCTTTCACGCGTTCTTTGGTGCAAAGGAAACATAGCCTATACAGCCCCGTTATATTTTATGCAAAAAAATGTAATACTGTAGATTAGTTTTTTTTTTCTATCGCAACGAAAATTAAGCATATTTTCGTCATAAGAATATATTGTGGTCATTAGAATATAAATAGCAATAAATAATGCTCGAAGAGTGCATTTTTTATAATGTGGTAGCAATTGGCAATGCTATGGCAACACGGAATTAAATGCTTAATGTCTTTGCTAAATGTAAAAACAGAACTATCATCTGAAACTTCAATATGACTGTCTTGTCATTCTGAATACACTTCATTCATCTTTTTGTTTTGAGCAGCGGCCAGGAATGAATTTTCATACTACTTTCCTGGCCTAGTCCAGTAAAATAATGCAATAGCCAAGAATTACAAACTTCATGTCTTCTTTTTACTACAATAATGCCTCAATCCGAGCATGTTTCAAAAAAATACAATTAAAATGATTCCAATAAATGATCTTTTTCTCGTCTTTTAAATACAGATATCGTTTTAGATTCTACGCATAGCAGGTGTTAATGAGTTCCATAGTCTGGCTGCATGTACAGATAAGGAGTAGAAAACGGTAAAAGAGTTGTGAGGAGAGAATTCAATGACAGTTCTTAGGTCATTTATGCCTATTACTACTTACTACTACAAACGAAACTATACATCTGTGCACACGTCAATGTGTGTGTTAGCCCACCAACACACAGGAACGCATATTGCGTGGAGCCTCAAGAATCCCCTTACCCTAGACTTCTCCATACAAACGTAGTCTACGTTTTATTTTGAAACGACATGTCAGATTTCGGTAAAAAGTTGTAATTTTAAAGAAATTGGAATAATCTAGGGTTATAATTGGTTTCTACAGTAAAATTATAAATAAATAAATAAATAAATATATAGGGACAAATTACACTGATTGAGCTAGCCTTAAAAGTAAGTTTCGAAACAGCAAATGGAGAAGGGATGAAAATTTTAAAAACGACTGAATCTTTTTCTTTTGTTAGGATTTATCACAATTTCGTATACCATTCATCTTAACACTACCATTTCTTTTGCTTTTCTCGTCTGACGTGTAAAAAAGATGATGTCATATGACAGTTGACAACTTAACTGCCATTGCGATAAAAAAGGGACACTATTTTGGCAACAGTGACAGTTAAATGATAATTTAGCTGTCAACTGTCATATGAAAGTGGCAGTTAAGTTGTTAACTGTCATGAAATTATTTTTTGAAGTGAAAACTTCTTTAGCGGCGTTGTACACTTTTTTTGTAATGGGTAAAAAATGTTAAACTCGCGTCAGGGCGTTAGGGCGTCAGGCCACGTGACCTGATCGAAAATTCGTAAGACGGATGGAGAGTAGACAGCCGGCGCGGCGCGGCTTAGGAGAGGAAGTATCCCCCTCTCTTTCTACGGCGAAAATGTACTGCGCCTGCTGTTTCGTTTAAGCGGCGCAGGGCGCTTGCGCGAATGTTCGTGTGTGTTTATGTTACAGTGTGCCACGCGCATTTATGGAAATGCACAACGTTAATATTCAAGTTTTCATTTCTGCCGGCACTCCCGGAGTGCAACCCGTCGTTTTTTTATACGTCAGATCAGAAAAGGCAAAAGAAATAGTAGCGTTAAGCTGATTGGTGAACGAAAAAGCGATATTCTTTTTTTTTATTATAATGGACTGAACCGAAAAATCTGATATTTATTTACGATAAATATAAATGTTATTCCTAATACTAGAAAAAGTTTCAGGCGTTTTTAAAATTCATCTATTCCTCATTGTCAACATGCTCAAATGAATGATGTTTCTAAGTGTCAAAAACTTTTCTAACTGCAGACTTACATTAGCGTCAAACTTATAACGCCCCTCTTTTTATCGGGGGTTAAACATTAAAAACGTTCAAATCATTATTGAATGAAATTCTAGTTACGTTGGTCAGTGCTGATAGTGCTTGCGTCTTACATAAATGTTGACCTACTCGTACGTTATATTACTACGTAATCGGATTTTGCATCGATCGCCATTTTAGAGCAAGGACGTGGGAACGAGTCGCATTTTTATTACCATTTGCTTTTTTAAACCGGCTTCTAAAAAGGAGGAGGTAATCAATTCGTCGGAATCTTTTTTTTCTATATGTTCACTGATTATTCGAACAATTGACCATGCCAGCGGTGTCGCTTTACTTGCGAAAGCGCTAGTAAAGCGCACTCCAGCCGGGCCACCGAGCTAACCGAATTGGAATCCCTTTTTTTTCGCATAATTTGTTTTGTCCTAATATTCTTTGGCATACCGGTTTTGGCATAAAATATTTCGGCATAATAGTTCTTAGGTATAATTGTTTTTTGGCATACAGGTAACTTTGGCATAATTAACTTTTAGGCTAATTTGTTTTGGCAAAATATTCATTTGCATAATCTCCGGATGAGTCGCGAAAGGTAGGTTAGGTTATGGTTGTGCAGTAACCATCACAGGAGCGAGCGAGCGTCGACAAAGTGACAGAAGTGACAAATTTTATGCTTACTCGTAAATAGTATTACGCTTTAATACATTATGCGTAAACTGTTATACTCGTACGTAATAATGATAAGCTTATAAACAATTACGAGTATGCCAAAAAACAGTACGCCATGTTACATTATGACTTAATTTTTTATAATTATGGATAGAGAACCCCTCGAATTTTTCCTGCACGCATACTCAAGAGAATAATTTTTGAACGTTATTGCATAATATTTTTATCCCCATTTAATTTTACATTTACCCATATATCAGAGTTTTAGCATACGACCTCTCTAGGGCAAACTCATTTATCTTCCTTTCGATACTAGTAAACGTGAGACCTGAAAGGTCAAGAAAAATAGTAAGTAGCTAAATAATTTAATTTGTTTCTCTCATCATTGCCTTGAGATTGTTCATTGTTTCCTCCTAACCCTTTTGATTCGCGGAAGTGACCTGGTCTGAATTACCACCTGGCTCATTACATGCAACACTACCTATTGCGTGTGCCAAATATCACAAATGTATATGAGCGAACTGCTAAACATCGCAATCTTTATGTAGACTGTGGGATTTTTATTAACAATTGGTGCCTGATTTTTTAATGAGAGAGAAGAATTTTGTCTCCACATTGTGTGTTTTACCTACATAGTAAGAACACAATGATACAGATCTATGAACGAATGAACGAATTACATTTAATCATTTAGTTTTTTTTTATAGAAATGATGTGATTTCAGTATTTTGTTCTTTAATTTTTCTTCAATGCTGCTATTGGAATTTAAAATAAGTAACCACGATGGTACCCCCTTGGACACACTCACAGCCCTTTTCAGGTCATTAATCCTTCTCTTACTATACTGTCTATTAATATAGTTAGGAAAAAAGCATAGATCTATCGCATGTAGGTAATTAATAAAAAAATCCGCTATTTTCTACCAAGTTGAAACAGATACTTTTTTTCAAACGTCAAAACAAACTATTTAATAATCTATGGGATTTGTATGAAATATGACGTGACGTTTCATGGAGTCAAAGAGCACTCTTCATTTCTAAAATCACGTTAATATCGATTACGTTTAAAGACAAGCGACATTATTTTGCGACGTTTAATTTCCTTATCAGTAGAAAATAATTTATTTTTTATCCAGGAAAATATCCAATGAGAAGTTAACAGTGCAAACTGTATCATATTTTCAAAAAAGCAAAGTACACTCAGTGTAACTAATTATGGAAATAAATACAAAACATCCCAATAAAGCGGAAAAGTAAGTCGTAAGAGTATGACATTGTGCCAAATCTAATGAAAATATTTGATGTTGGATAGTAAGTATTTGTATAGTATGTACTACTGGACTAAACACATTATCTTAGTAAGTTAGTTAAATACTATCTTAATAAGGATGTGGACTGGGTAATTTTTTTTCCTGGCCTGTAGGTATTGTGTCCCATGCTGGGCAAAGGCCTCACCTTTATTTTTCCACTCGTCTCTTTCTTCTACGAACTTCTGCCACCCATATAAAAATCTGTCTAAGTCGTCCCGCCACCGTGTTCTGGGCCTACTCTTACCCCTATCGTCTGGAGTCCGGAATGTAGACAATCTGACCCATCTTTTGGAACGAATTCGGCAGACATGTTCCGCCCAACTCCACTTCAATTTGGCTGTTGTTGCTCCAACATCCGCAATTTGTGTTTTTGCAAACCCAGAAATATATATATATATATATATATATATATAGTCCGTCAATTAGAGAAATCCTAACATAAAGGACATACCTATACTTTTCGTTTAGCAGATTAGTTAAAATTAACAGAAATACAGCGCTTCGAAATTTCGGAGTGAGGGTTATTTACTTCACCTTTGCTTAAAAATCTTAGCTAATCGTATCTTCGTCATTACTTGCTAATCAGAGAAAATAAATAATACGTACACCATACCTTCTGATAATCTATCTCATTCAGAGGTCGGAATTAGGTAGGGTTATTTATGTACTTGCATCAAAATGTTGATATTAATATAGATCTTACTGGGATTTCTGATGGAAAATCCCGTGTCGCCAACAATATTACAAATAAAAAATAATAAAAACCTTAGAGACAGATAAGACAAATAAAACAAAGTTAATTAACATACAATTTTTATTAGTATATACATTAGTATTTTTATTTGTTTTACATACTGGCAACGTCGCGCGTGCAGTGGTTTAAATTGTGTAGAAGTTAATAACTTTTTATTTAAGAAATCACGGTATTTTATTTTGCTCTTTAAAATTAATCCCGGGATTTGAGGCAAATCCACTTTATTCTTTCGCTGTATGAAATCATTACTTACACTGATTTCATACAGCGAAAGAATAAAGTGGATATACTTTATTCTTTCGCTGTACATAAATAACTCTACGTAATTCCGACCTCTGGACTAATGAGCCATACTTTTTTTTTTGTTCACATCCCTATTGAATCTCACTCTTCAATAAAGACTATAATTCAGGATAGTTAAATCAGCTATGCGCTTTGTCATAGAGTAAACACACGTCTGATAGCAGACATATGTTTACAATAAGAGTATAGGATCATTTGGCTACCTCTTTGTTCGTTTCGGCTTAGCCACTATCTGTTTGCGCTATAATTAGGGCACGGAAGTATACTCATTAGTAATTGGTTCAAACTGATTAGGAATAATTTAATTCTCGTGGGCATCTTCCATTTTGCATGGTTTTATGAGTGTTAGTCATATCATTACAAGCAAGAAACAAATGTCTGGATTGAGAATTTTCGTTGTATGCCTCTTATGTTGATGTGCCAGTGGTCTTACAACTAATAATGCCGAAGACCGTGTGATGTAGAGAAGAAAAAACCGAATAAAGTAACCGGCTAAGTGCGAGTCAGCGATTCTCGCGCACGAAGGGTTCCGTACCATTATCTATAAAAAACCACGGCCCCACTTGAATATTTAATTTATTCTGTTTTTAGTATTTGTTGTTATAGCGGCAACAGAAATACATCATCTGTGGAATCACAACTGTCCAGCTATCACGGTTAATGAGATATAGCCTGGTGACATTCACCAGGTTATATCTCATGGACCATCATGGACGGATAGCGGAGTTATATGGCCCCGTTTTTACCCTATGGAACCCTTAAGATGGACTTAATTCTCAGAATCTGCAATCAACCGGGAACAGGCTACGATGTAAAAAAAAGTATACTGTTGAACATAGATCTACCTGGTGGTCATTAATTTGAAAATGTAGGACTTGAGCCAAGTCTTTTCACGAAACAGTGAGGTAGGTAGGTCTAATTTCTAAAGTTCATGGATGAAGTAAGAGAAAAGGCAAAAGTCGTGTCGTTTGAGGCGTACAGGGAGGTCAAGCATTTAGCCGAAAAGAGGGAGACATGGAAAATACAAGTACTCTACCTCATGATGTCTAAAAAGTAGAAACTGGCTTAAACAAATATAAAACTGTCACAACGTCAAGTATTAATGTCACTGTCAAGTTCGTATTGTTAAAAATAATGCCCTGTATTCCTGTCTTTTTTTGATATGGCGTGCGTGGGCTCTTACGGCAATAAACTGCTGCATCAAGAAAACGTATTTTCCTTCGATATCATTAAAATTGCTGTTAGGATTGATGCCTTTTCATCTATTTGTCGGTTGGTCGTCTTTCTGCCTGAAATCAATAAAATCTACAACTATTTACAGAACCAATTTTTGATTCGGTTTTCTCACTTTCTCAGAACATTTTCCGGGAATATATTTCTGGTCAAAGTCACAGAATAACTAGTACTCACGTACAGAAGTCTCTTACTCAGAAAAGAAATTCAAAGAACTATATCCTCAATGTGGTTAGCGCTATGGTTTCATTTAGCTCGCGTCAGAAGTCCTCACCTCTTCGTTTAGATACCTCGACACCCATTGCAAGCCAATTTCATTCTTATTCTTTTAGACAAACGATTCATAAAACTGAATTTTCCCCTTCGAAGAGGTCGCCGTGCGCATAGTAATAATTAGGTATATTTTTGATAAAACGGGGAGTGACACAGGCCTGTCGAAGTGTATATATAATACCTCTCTATACCCATGCGAGTCGGAGTGTCCGGCTAGTTTTAGTTATGAATATGATAGAATTACAATTGTTTTATTGATCGCGTGACTGTCTAGACAGAGACAAAGGTTTGTATTGAAGCAAGGGAGACTAAACACATAGCATTATGTCGATTAATGATCATTACACACCTTATGAAACTCGCGATGTTTCTGTTATGAAATTACCTGCAGGCATTTATGACATCAATCAATAACGAATTAAGTTGTTACTCGTGACTTTGATCGCGTGCTGTAATTTTCTCAGATACAATGGTTTTTATTGTAAGAGGCATCTTTCATCGGATTCTTCTAGAACCATGAAGTAGTTACATGTCTTTATTTCTATGATGACAAGCTCATTATAAAAACATAGTAAAAAAATAAATAGAAAAAGGCGTACTCTTGTTTGCACGAATGACTTCACTATACTACAAACATGAGGAGCCCAGAAAAAGCGTACTTGTTGTTGCACGAAATGACTTCACTATAATTACATGTATGAGGAGCCCGAAAAAAGAAGCGAACTTTTAGTTAGTATGTGTATTCATATAAGTATTTATATTTACTGTGTTATAGTAAGGTATTTATTTACAAGTATTAATTTTAAATAGTTTGTAGTGTAGTAAATAGTTAAGTGTAATTGAATTCTGTTTTCTATTGTGTGTCAAGGTTGACTGGAAGAGATCCCTATCTGGGATAAGTCCGCCTTTGTACTGTTTTCTAGTTCAAACCTGTATTTTTGTCCTGTGTTTATGTACAATAAAGATTTTACAAACAAACAAACAAAAACAAACGAACTTTTAGTTGCACGAATTACTATAGTATGCCATTTACATACATGAAGAGCCCAGAAAAAAAGCGTATTTTTAGTTGCACGAATAACTTCATTATTCTACCTACATACATTAGGAGCTCAAAAAGAAAAGCGTACTTTTGGTTGCACGAATGACTTTAGCATATAGGCTCAATGTTGCCGCAATGGGAGATGGCATTACTAGCACTTTTTTAAGTACAACAGCCCCGGGCGTGGTCCGCAGTTAGAAAAGTGACCCCAAGACCAACATAAAAAATGCGCATTGAATAATTACGATTGTAAAGTCATTTATAGTACAAAAATTGCGTACAACATAATGAAAATCATAAATTCAACATGTCAGACATCGCAACAATAAAATATTTACATCTCTATCAAGGGTCAGTTGACAGTTAGCCAAATAACCTCCGTATCTATTCCGTGTATCATTATTCTGTCACGTCGAAAACATGCACATTTCCACTCCTATTTCAAATGCAATTAAGTTCAATATTAGTCGATGCATCACTATTTTGTTTTTAGACATAACAGTACGCATTATAAAACAGATAACTGATATGTACGTTACGTAGGCGTGTAAACATCAACAAAAGTGGGTGTAACTCGTAACATAACTATACGTCTTGTACATAGACTCTTATTATCTTTTTTTTTTTTCGGGACATAGACGCCGGCGTCGTATGTCTTGTATTTTGTTGTGCCAGAATGTCCCACATGTACGTATGTTGTTTTAGTACATAGTGATATAGCTAAGTGAATTGACTGATTTACATGCCCCTATTTGACTATATACATGAACGATGAAAAAATCGCATCAGGAATAACTGGAAGCCGTTAAAGTGTGGTGTTGGGGGCGCATGGAAGGATAAGCGGGAAAAGAAAGATCAGATCAGAGAGAAAAACCAATAATTCAGTGCTAGAACTCTTCAATGAGAAGAGAACGTTAAGGGGATACCTGAATTTTCCGGGGTCCAGTGCTGCCCCTATATATAAATCAATTGATAGGAAATGGAGACATCATTTAAAATTTTGTCTTAAGCAGGCACTAGATAACCCTTCAAACTATTTTATGAACTACTGTTTATAGTCTAAAGTGAGAACATAGAGCTTTTCTACGCACAATTGCGAAAAAAGGCCACTTTTGGAGTATGTGCGTAGAAAAGCTTCACGTTCTCACTACGGCTCCCACAGGGCAGCACTGGACCCCGGAAAATTCATGTAGCCCCTTAAAGCATACAATAGAGATAAGGCATGGAAATATGTTTGGCCACCTTATGCGGCATGACAACTTCATAACACACATAGTAGAAGGAAAAAGGAAGCCAAGAGAGGAAAAGGAAGACCAAGGTCTTTCGTGGAAGAAGTAAAAGAGAAGGCAAAAGGCGTATCGTACAGGGAGGTCAAGCATTTAGCCGCAAATACAGACATACACAGCCGAAAAGAACATACACGTAAAACTTATTAATGACTAGCTGATGCTTATTGGAGACTAGTGGACTTTATGACTCTGGCGTACCTGCATCAGGTGTTCTTGATCTTCAATTTTTATACCTCAACAAAAATGCTCATCAGGCTGAACAACTTATGCTAAGGCGACATTTTTATATTTCAAAATCGATTTACCCTACATGTTGCGCAGACTTTGCAACAGCTTTGTTATACTGTTATTGCTACATAAAAAAAAGTTTCATTCGAATCCGTCCACTTTTTCCGGAGATTAGCGTGTACCAACAGACATACATTTAAAAATTCTTACTCTGTTACTATGTCTCCATTGCCCCAATTTTTTTAGAAATATATTCAATGTACAGACACATTTTTTTTTTACAATTTTATTACATGTATTGATGATTTGACTACAGACACGCTGTCACTAGCGCCAGCACAAATTTAAATAATTTTTAAGTACAGTTTTAATTCATATCGACTGTGGATTTTCGTTCAGTTTGAATTCGATAACAATGGTCTAGAAACTAATTTTGAAATGTTCGTATCCAAGGTCTTGGATGTTTATCTATACATGTATTTGTTATAAAATATAGTATCGTTGAGTTTGTATCCCATAACACAAGTCTCGAACTTACTTTGGGGCTAGCTCAATCAGTGTTATTTGTCCCTATATATTCATTTATTCATTCATTCAAGGTCAAACAAAATAATGTCACTTTTCATTGATCATGTCTATTTTCGCCGTGATCTTATAGATTTATTGATGCAGAAAATTTACTCAAAAGTCAAAGTCAAAGTCAAAATATCTATTCAATGTAGGATAAATTTATGGGTCAGGGGACGTCTGGTCCCACATGAAACTCGTCCCAGGGACCATTTGCCCCTTTTGATACTCGTATTGCTTAATAGGCAACTGGGACCACTGCATTTAAGACATGCATCTCTTATTAAAGGTAATTTTTTTATATTAGAAGAAACTAAGAAACTAAAACGTCACGACGTGCTATTTCATACAAATCCCATACACAAAGTTAGTTTTGACGTTAGAAAAAGTTTATGATTTGACTTTTGGAAACCAGCGAATTAACCAAAATAGGTACTATTTAGCGTATTTTTGATCATTATCTAGTCAAATTTCATCTATGCCGTTCCGGGAGAAAAGAAAAATCATAGAATGTACAAGCTGTTTCTCTTTCCGTGCAGATGGTTAAAGCCGATCGGAGAAATAGGCGAGAATCTGAATCATATCAATGATGATGCGGCTGGCACCCATCACTACTTTGCTCCCCTTTTTCCGTCTCTACAGCCACCATCACGCCAAATATGGCCTGTGGATCTTACGGCCCATCCATAAATTACGTCACATCAATTTTATGACTTTTTGAATCCTTTCCCACCTCCTTGTCACAGTTGGTCACAATTCTGAAACCCTCACCTCCTATCGTCAAGCCACATACACAATTTTTTTATTTAATAAAAAAACATAACTCACGCGTGCGAAGTTACTAAATATTTAATGATAACGCTGGAAATACTTTTTAGTTTCTTTTTTTAGCCATTTAGGTCCTATAGTTGAGCAAAAGCCTCCCCTTTTTGTTAAAGTTTATTTAATATTAGTTAAAATTTTGTCTTTATTGCTTAGATATAGATTTTGTATTTTGACGTCACGAACCTTATGACTCCTTCCACGCCTTGTCACACAACGTTACACTCCCTGCCCCTTAATGTATGACGTAATTTATGGGTGGTCCTTTACGGCCCCGAGCTCGGCGTCTAACCCGCTAGAGACATGGACGTGATAATGTAATAAGCAACGAAAATGAATGTTGAAATGAGGCTATTCGAGCTATGGGCTGTGGGACACTGGCATAGCTTTGGTTACATGTGATGCCGACACGCGATTCCCACAGCTTTACTTCGGAACGGGCACGCTTTCACAATTAATTGTTTTCATTATTAGTAATACGGTTTTCTAAAGTATTTCACGGAATATTACTAGGTTATTTCTTTCATGTTGTAACAGCTGCTTATTTTCCGTAAAAACTGATTGCGAGAATGGGCGTCTCCTAGTTTTTAGGGTTTCACACACAATGGGTGCAACCGGGACCCTATTACGAAGACTCCGCTGTCCGTCCGTCTGTCTGTTACCAGGCTGTAACTCATGAACCGTGATAGTTAGACAGTTGAAATTTTCACAGATGATGAATTTCTGTTGCCGCTATAACAACAAATACTAAAAACAGACTAAAATAAACATTAAAGGGTGGCTCCCATACAACAAACGTGATTTTTTTTGCTCGATATTAGGAATGGTAACACAGGTAGACGCTTGAAATATTTACAGAATATTTAGTTATATATTCGCTTTAAAAATAAATAATAAATTAAAATGAAAAAAAATTTTAAGGGGTCTTCACAACAAACGTGATTTTCTATAGATAATGGTAGGGAACCCTAGTGCGTGAGTCCGACTCACACTTGGCCAGTTTTACTTTTGTTCCGTGGGGCGAATCTAAAGACACTTCAAAAGGAATATTTTCCTTTTTCAACTTATTTTCTGGTCGATTGGACGTGACATTTTCAGTCTTAAATTAGCCGTCTAGACGGGCTTAGTGAGCTTATCGCCTGATAAATGTTGATAAAATGTTCTGGATTTTCCAATGTGACTGTACACTATTTTAGAAGATGAAAGTGTACTTTTCTATTTAAAATAAATTTTAGTTGTAATGTCCTTGATGTCAACGGATAAAGCATTCCAGAGCCGTGAAGCTTGTAGGATAAAGGAATTTACCATAAAATTTGTGCGATGTAGAGGAATAGAAAGAAGTCGAGTATCGGCAGAGCGAAGTTGCCGATCATGAGTGTCGGAAAGAAATTGAAATTTGCATTTTAGGTATTGTGTACGGGACAGCCGACAGAAATAATAGTACATAGGCCATAATTGTTATAAGTTCAAATAAAATATATATTTATAGTATTTTTATTCCCCCATAGTTGATAAGTTTATAGGTAAATAGATAATAGTAGGTACAATTATGTTATTGTAAATAAACAGATTTCTCTTTGGTGTTTTTATTCCCCGCCAGATAAGACAGCAATAGGTAGGAAAATAAAACATAGGTCTGATAGCAATCAGAATCTGATAAGATTTCATAGTAATAGTTCTATCGGATTATTTTAAGATAAGAAATTGTATATAGTTTTTATCAATAAAAGCCTATGTACTAAGAGTGTGAACGAAACGCGGACAGAGGGGCGCGCGCGGGGGGAAGCGCAACGCAGCTTCTCATTGGCGCGTTCAGTCGCTTGTATCGCAATAGTTAAAACTCGCGAATTATAGGATAAATATAACGGCCGTACCCCGCACCCGGCACTTCGATAACAGGTCTAGCTGTCGTTGCGTGCGGTCACGCTTTTGAGCGCTCCAGACGCCCCTACAGTGAACTCTGTTATTCCCGATCGCTCTGTCACTCTGACACAGCACTGCCACCACTGCCCGATCGCTCGGTCACCTTGACTAGCACATAATCGCTCTTCTACTGTTGCAGAGCTCCAGTCTACAGCTTCGGCCCGGATCATCAACATCGCGGACAGCGGACACCATCTGCATCTTCAGCTTCGAGTACAACTGAGTGTTGTTCATCCCACACGACCGGTTGTTCTTATCAGAACAACTGACGTGGTTTCTTTCGATACATATCCTTGTATTGCCTGCGTAATCCACACGCAGAGAAAGTCCTCACATTTAGTTGAGGCCGTGCAATAAGCAATCGTGTTGCGGCGTTCTACGCCAATACGGGCTGCTCAGTGTACGTAGTGCGGACCCTGGCACTAGCCTTTACCCCCTCAGGGTAACGGCAAGAACCTAGGCTGGGCTCGAGACCACTGGCCTTGGGGGCTTCCCTAGTCAACCTCGAGTATCGGTTAGGTAGTTAAGTTAGGGACACACCTGTTCGCACTAACAAGGTTGGCGACAGACCCACTCACCGGTGAGTGAACACACATCACGAAGCAGGGACTTAGGGCACACACCTTCTGTCTACACCCGACAGAAGCCGATAGGCAACCCCCGCCCCCCACTGAGTATTCCCCTCAGTCTTAAAAAAACCAAGTCCCCCGCGTTAACCAAAAATGGTGGCTAAAAAAGGAAGGGAGGGAAAGAGGAAGGCGACATCGCAGTACGAACTGCTCCTTAAGGCGTTCCTTAAGAACGCTAGAGGCGAGAGCCGCAACGGGTTCCTGAGATGGGCAGACACCCATTCTCCGGGACTCGGGGCGGAACTCGCTCGCAACTTCCCCTCTCCCTCTTCAACCAAACCGCCGCCCGCTAAATCCGCGGTCCCCTCCGTCGCGAAAGCACCAAAAATCAAAAAACGCGTAAACAATAAACCGACAGAGGCGAGCACCTCCACTACCGCTAACCAACCCGAACCTAGCTCGGTGTTAAGCAGCGGAGTAGAGGTTATCGCACCAGTCACGGATCTCACTTCCCCGCCCCCCCCTCGGGAGGAAACCAACATCGTGGAGGAATCCCAGGAGGAATCCAATGATATGGAGTTGGACGCGAGGAAGGATCCAGCCCTCACGCCCTCTGCCAGTGAGGCTCAACGCGACAACGACGAGGACTCCTCGTCGGACGAGGAGTTCACAATAGTTACTGGTGGCAAGAGACAAAGAGCGCCAAAAGCTCTTCCGCCTGCCAAAGTCGCCCGAGCGACCGAGGACTCTGACAAAACTGCTCCCAGCGGCCCTCGCCCCCGAGCAGGTAAAGCCCCACCACCGATTATCATCCAAGATAAGGCCAAGTGGACTGATGTTGCAGCCGCCTGCAACGTCAAAGGAATAAAATTCCAAAGCGCCACAAATATCGGACATGGGATCCAGGTAAAGGTCCCAGCTGAAGCTGACCACAGGGCACTTCAGTCCCTCCTTAAACAGAGGGACATCCAGTTTCACACATACTCACTCGAGGATGAAAAGCATCTCAGAGTAGTATTAAAAAATATTCCACACCAGATCCACACGGACTTCGTCCTACAGGATCTAAAATCCAAAAACCTACCGATTTTGGAGGTACACCGAATGTACCCCAAAAGAGCTCCTAAAATCCCGTACAACATGGTACTGGCAGTTCTTGAGCAATCCAAGGCTGCCAAAGCCATTTTTAACATCAAAGACGTGGCAGGCCTGGATGGCATTACGGTTGAAAAACCGCATAGAACGGGAAGAATGGGGCAATGTCACAATTGCCAGTTATATGGACACTCGGCAAGACATTGCTACGCCAAACCGAGGTGCGTGAAGTGCCTAGGGCCACACGCTACCAAGGAGTGCAGCCGAACACTGCAGTCACCGGGTAGACCGTCCTGCGTACTGTGCGGTGGCTACGGGCACCCTGCGAACTACCGCGGGTGTCCGAAGGCACCGGACTACGTTCGGTCATACCCTCGCTGGCGCAGGGATTGGCCATGCACTAGTACATGGGCACCATTCAACCCTAGAGTTGACAACACCGCGCTAAGACCCGCGCTCGCACCCCAGCCTATACCACAACAGAACTCACCCCGACAGCGCATTTGGCGCAATAACCAGTCGGCGCGCTCAGCGCCAGCCAAGACGCCCCCCGAGTTCCCGGCTCTCCCGGGAGCGCAACCGCAACCTCTACCATCAGAGGCCCCGGGGGCGCACTATTCAGGAGCCATCACCTCCTCCTCGTCAGCGCCTTCAGCGCCACCGGCCCCCTTACCAAAGGCCCCCTCCAGCGTACTGCCTGGTGCGCCCGACCAAAAGCGGGCTGACCCCAGGCAAATTCCGCGTATATCCACCGACGAAGCCACCGCCACTTTCATGGGTGTTCTGGATAGTCTCCAGAACATCGACTTCTCGATGATTGATACAATCGGACGAGAATTGATCGAGGCAGGCAACGACCAACTTCGCCGTGTTTGCGTACTAGCAAAACACAAGGCTTTCCTGGAGCAAATCGGCTCCTACCAGATTCCGCGCGAACTCCTCTCGAAACGACCATAATGGGTAGTCTCAATCGTAGAGTAAAGCCTGTCTCACTATCGATAGCGTACTTTAACGCAGACGGAATTAAAACCAGAACCAAAGACCAGCGGGATGAAATACGCCAGTATCTCATCAAATACCAAGTCGACATTCTACTAGTGCAAGAGACCTTCCTCAAGCCTAGCATGCGCACACCGCGCATGGCGAATTACGACTCAATCCGCAGGGATAGAGATGGCGCCTTAGGCGGCATCCTTATCTACTTCAAACGGTCTCTCCACTGTGTTCCCTTGGAACCCCCTACACTCACCAACATCGAGTGCGCACTCCTCCGGATTGGCATGGCTGGCCATCCAGCCATCAATATCGCATCAATCTATTTACCTCCGAACAAACGCTTGATCAGATCTGATCTTGCCGCTCTCTTTGAACTAGGAAACTCCACCATTCTGGCGGGAGATTTCAACTCGAGGAACACCATTTGGCACTCCAGCTCCACATCCACAAACGGGATTACACTAGACCACCTCAGGGAGGACCTAGAGTACGAAGTTGTGGCTTCGGAGGCCCCGACCCACTACCCGAAAATAGTAGGTCAAACTCCCAGCGTCATTGATATTGCACTTCTCAGAAATATCGCCCTTCAGGTGGTATCACTAGAAGTACATTCGGAACTCCATTCAGACCACCGTCCTGTACTCCTACAGTTAGGACCGACAGCAAACGGACAGACAGCGTTCACGAGAACGGTGACGGATTGGCGAAAGCTGAAAGACGCTCTAGACCAACCCACGTCTCCTGAACTAGACACCATACCAGATAGAATAGTGACCCCTGACGATACTGACAAGGCTATCGCTGGTCTCACAAATCACTTGCAGAAAGTCATCAGTGACTGTTCCAGGCAGGTCCCATCGCTTGACCCTAGTCATCGATTTGAACTGCCTGAGGATATGCGCGATTTGCTGAGACGCAAGCGTGCCGCGACCAGACGTTACGATGCGTACCCCACCGAAGACGCTCGATTAGAGTTACGCGACCTCCAACGTCAAGTTAGAGATCGACTAGCCGAGATCAGAGACGAACGATGGGGTAACACTCTCTCAGAGTTCCAACCTGCTCACACAACCTTCTGGAAGATTGCGAGAGCACTGAGACTCGACAGGGTAGAACCAACCCCTCCTCTCAAACACCCCGACGGCTCCGTCGCCTTTGACGACGACGAGAAGGTTGAATGCTTAGCAAACAACCTGGAGATGCAATGCTCCCCTTGTCTCGAGCCCGTAGAACAAGCGCACTCAGATACAGTCAACGAGCAAGCTGAAACCCTCAGCCTCTCACCTGACTCCCTCCCCCTACCAGACATTCCCCTCCGACCGACCACGCTCGAGGAGGTGGAAGAAATCATAAGGTCCAATAGCCCCCGGAAAGCTCCCGGAGCTGACGGCATTTCTAACGGTGTCCTCAGACGCCTCCCCGAAACCCTCCTGTTGCTAATAGTATGCATTTTCAATGCAGCTTTAGCAAACTGCACTTTTCCAGCCGCCTGGAAAGACGCAGTGGTTATAGGGATTCCAAAAGCAGGCAAAGACCTGAGCAACCCCTCTTCATATCGACCCATAAGTCTACTTAGCACTTTGGGAAAGATATACGAACGCATCATCCTGACGCGGCTCAAGGAATTTTTAGATTCCAAGCCCTCCATAATACCTCCCGAACAGTTTGGTTTCCGCCCCAAACATTCGTGTATCCAGCAAGTGCACCGCCTCACGGAGCACATCCTCCACCACAAAAACTCAGGTAGGCCAACCGGAGCGGTCTTCTTTGACATAGCAACGGCCTTCGACAAGGTCTGGCATGAGGGTTTGGTTTCCAAACTCGTCCGCATGGGCATGTCAATCAATCTCGTGCGCATCATACGAGATTTCCTGTCGAACAGGACGTTCCGCTATCGTCTACAGGGCTGCTTATCTAGGCCGCACCCTATCAGAGCAGGAGTCCCGCAAGGCTCCGTACTCTCTCCGACTCTCTTCTCGCTGTACACCAGTGACATTCCCAAAGCTCCAAACATGGAGTACGCCCTATATGCCGACGATACGGCAATCTACTACTCCCATTATCGGAAGGATTATCTTTCCAGCAAACTCCAAAGAGCTGTCACAGCACTTGGAGAATGGTTCAAGAAGTGGAGAATCACCGTGAACCCGTCCAAAAGTACCGCAGTGTACTTTAGCGACGATCACGGTGCCACGACCCGCCCTCGTAGGGGGGGCTCCACTCCACTTCTCAGAACTCTGTCCCTGTTCGGCCAGCCCATCCAATGGGCAAAGACGGCCAAATACTTAGGCGTAACTCTCGACAGTGGTATGACCTTTGGTCACCACATAAAGAGAGTTAGAAATCGCGCAGCCCACTGCCTCTTCAGGCTATCCCCGATGATCAGCAATCGTAAAATGTCACTCCGTAACAAGTTGACATTATACAAGCTGTGCATCCGCCCTATAATGTCGTACGCCAGCGTATGCTTCGCACACGCTGCCAAAACGCACATAAAATCCCTCCAAGTCATACAAAACAGGTTCCTCAGGAAGGCCACCCAGGCGGAATGGGGCACCCGCACTGTGGACCTGCATCGCGAATTGGAGCTCTCCTCCATCATTCGATTCTTCAAAGAGACCGCTTCACGATCCTTTGAACGCGCCCCCACACATCCAAACCAGTTGGTAGCGAAAGCTGCCGACTACGACCCATCCAACTTCGTCAGGTGTAGGAGACCAAGGCATGTACTCCATGATCCGGACGACCCCATAAGTCGTGCGATTCCCCCTTCGACAGAGTCACCTGCGCAACGCAGGCACAGAATCACAATTAGCTCGATCGCAAATCCCACTCGCCGGCGAGTGCGGATCAGGAATAGGAGTAGGACTGGCGCGTTCACGAGGTACCGAACGGTACCCGGACGCTTTTCGCCGGTCGGCCCTTCAGGCGCTTGACACTCAGTCAAAGCCGATCTCAGTGACGCCCAAAGCCGAGGTTCGTTCCCACCCTGTGGGAGCCCTTTGCGCTGTCACTTTTTCCGGTGTGGACAACATCTTGCCATTCTGGCAAATGTTGGTCCCGCCTTTTAAATTCCGTCGCGTCCGGTGAGCTGTATAATGCTTCTAGCATACAGCGTAACCTTCGTTCGAAAAAAAAAAAAAAAAAAAAAAAAAAAAACCCGGCACTTCTACTTCACGCGCTCTTCACTTCGCACTACGCAGCACTTCGCCTTCGACTACAGATCGGACAGTGGGAACAGCAAGACAGTGGAAATAGGAAATAGGAAGCCACTCTGTCCGCCCGTACGTTCGTCTTTCGTTCACGCTCGCCGTACCGCTGGGTATACTCTCGAGTACTACGTGTTTCATTGAGTTACCCCTATTCTATTTCTTTGATACATTTCATTTCTTTGACATATCCCGTTTCTTCGAGTCGGTACGGCTGGAGCGACCGCGATCAACCGCGTCGTGTCACAGCGAACAGAGACAGAAACAACAAAGAGACCAACGTGTGGGAAATCGCATAGCAAGGCGTAGGTTCGACACCCAGCGCAACGAGTGTACGGTTCGTCACGTACATTGATGGTCATTCGGAGCCGGATAGAAGACAGCGTTGGATCTACGCCCACTCAAGAATAGAAGATGCCAGTCACCAGGTCGACGTCCGGTCGGGGCGAGCGCACACCGAGAGCAGCGCCAGAGGCTGCCGCGCCCGTACAGCCGTCATCGGACCAACCTGTCGCTACAGAACCCGCCGTGTCGCCACCACGAGACTCCGAGCTATCGTCGGAGGTGATAGCGTCGTCGCACGGCACCACGACTACAGAAGAAACCCACACTTGGTCTCACGGAACTACAGCAACTACAACAGCGAAGTCGTCACAGTCACACAGCACCGCCGTGAGAGAAGCCCCGCCGCGCCCCTCCGCCTCCGTCGTCGCCGCGGGAACCGCTCTCTCGCCGCCTACAGAACGCGTAGCCTCTCCTCGCCCATCTCATCGTCGAAGCAGCCAGAAGAGCAAGAAGTCACTTCGTCTCATCAAGGCTAAGGAGGAGCTGCTGCGCCTACAGGTTGAACTCGCCGCCGCCCGCGTCGCCGCCTTAGAAGAGGAAACAGACACAGAAGACGACGAAACGCTTGTCAGTGAACAAGAAACGGCGCGTCGAGTCACAGACTGGCTGGACACCAGTCAACCGCAGCTTGCCATCACAGATCAAGCCCACAACCCATCGCCTGCAACGCATCAAGACACCACGGCGCCAACAGCTCAAGCCACAGTCGCGCCGCCCGTCATCGTACAACCGGTGTTGCAGCCTACAGTTCAGCGCGCGGCACCCCCACCGACCCCGCGCGCCCCTCCGATGCCCGTTTCGCCACCGGCGGGAGAAAACACTACAGTAGCCGTTCGCCACCCTCAAACCATCGACATCACCGAGCTCGCGAATGCATTCGCCCTCGCCGCGCGATCGGGATCCCGTCACGTGCAAGAATTGCCTCCGTACTACGGATCGTATCAAGAGTGGTTATCGTTTCGTGCCGCATATCAAGAAACAGCTCAGCATTACTCCGATACCGACAACATGGCCCGCCTTCGTCGCAGCTTACGTGGGAAAGCCAAAGAAGCCGTCGAGACGCTACTCATTCACACAGGAAGACCCGATGTCATCATGAAGACGCTCGAGTCCCGTTTCGGTCGTCCGGACACCATCGCAATCTCCGAGTTGGAGCGCCTGCGTTCACTGCCGCGCCCCAACGACACGCCCAAGGACATCTGTATCTTCGCTACTCGAGTGGTCAACATCGTAACAGCGCTTCAAGCTCTCGGCAAGATTTACTACGTGTACAACCCGGAAGTCACAACGAAGACAGTCGACAAGCTTCCTACGACGCTGCGATACCGCTGGTACGACTTCGAAGCGGAACAGAGTGAAGAGGAAGCGGACTTAGTCAAGCTATCGCGATTTTTACAGCGCGAAGCAGACAGATTCGGCCGACATGCTCTACCTGAGGCGATACCTGCACACACGGATACGAGGATACAACAGCGGCGGGAGCGTCAACAGAAAACATTCACCGCGACGGAGCCGCCGAAACCTGCTACACAGAAAAAGGAGTGTGTGGTCTGCGCCAAACCCGGTCATCATCCCTCCGCATGTCAACAGTTCATAGAAGCGGATCCGAATGGAAGATGGAACCTGGCAAAGTCGAAGAGATTGTGTTTCCGCTGTCTCACCTATCGTCATCGAGGTCACACGTGTGAGAAGAAATCCTGTGACGTCGACGGATGCACACGCTCTCATCACAGCCTACTTCACTTCGAAAAGAAGAAAGAAGAACCCAGTGAAATTGTCGCCTCAACATGGTCATCGAGGAAGTGCGCGCACGCCTTCCTAAAAATAGTTCCAGTTCGTCTCACCGGCCCGAAAGGCGAAGTTTCAACCCACGCTCTGTTGGACGACGGTTCAACGATATCTCTCCTCGACGAAGAAATAGCTCAGAAGATTGGCGCAAGAGGACCGCTTGACCCTCTACATATAGAAGCCATCGGGAAGACAGAAGTAGACGCTACGCAGTCGCGACGTGTATCATTCACCATCCACGGGGCAAACAACAGTTACAGAATGCAAGCGCGCACGCTCAACGGCCTGCATTTATCGCCTCAACGCATCACCGACAAGGACCTAGCCGGCTGCAGTCACTTCACAGACATCGCCAACGACCTCAAGTATCAAGATGCGACGCCCAAGCTACTCATCGGGCAAGACAACTGGCACATGTTACTCGCCACAGAAGTTCGAAGAGGTCGACGCGATCAGCCGGTCGCATCGCTTACATCGTTAGGATGGGTTCTACACGGCGCGCACACGCGAACACTAGGACAGCGCGTACATTATATCAACCACATCGTCGAGCCGAGGAACACAGAAGAAATCGACGTCGACAACAGAATGGACGAACAGCTGAAAAATTACTTCGCGTTGGAGTCCCTCACAATAGCACCGAAACAACCACGCAGCGACCCCGAACAGCGAGCACTCGTCATTTTAGAAGAAAATACACAGCAACGAGACGACGGGCACTACGAAACAGCGCTGCTTTGGAAGTCAACAGATGTTGTGATGCCGAACAATTACAACAACGCCTATAGACGATTGTTATCTACAGAAAGAAAAATCGACAGGGACCCCCAACTCAAAATGAAGTACGAAGAACAGATGGACGCACTCATCACGAATGGTTATGCCGAGCGCGCGCCGCCAAGATCGCCTGACAACAGAAGAACGTGGTACCTGCCCCATTTCGCCGTGCTCAATCCTATGAAGCCTGGGAAGGTACGAGTGGTACACGACGCCGCAGCGAAAACGATGGGAACTTCGCTCAACGATTGCCTGCTCACCGGCCCCGACCTTCTGCAGTCTCTACCCGGCGTGCTCATGCGTTTCCGACAGCATCCAGTAGCCGTAATGGCCGACATCAAGGAAATGTTCATGCAAGTCAAGATAAGGACAGAAGATCGTGACGCACTGAGGTACCTGTGGCGGGGGCCGAAGAGGGGGGATCATCCACCGGAAGAATATAGGATGACTTCGCTTATATTCGGCGCGACGTCATCGCCAGCTACAGCAATCTACGTCAAGAACATGAACGCGAAGCAGTTTCAAGATTCCCATCCGGCCGCCTACGATGCAGTCATCCGAAACCACTATGTTGACGATTACTTACAAAGTTTCCCGAGTGAAGAAATGGCGATCAAGACAGCGAGCGACGTGCGCCATATACATCGGCGGGCACACTACGAGCTGCGTCAATGGACATCGAACTCAGCGCGCGTACTACAGGGCTTAGGCGAAGCCAACACAGCACAGACAGTCATCAGTCTACACGACGGGTCGAAAACTGAAAGAGCTCTTGGACTAATTTGGAAGCCGAATACAGATGAGCTCGCCTTCAATTTAGACTTGGCGCGCCTACCACAGGAAATAGTCAACAACAGCAAGCCTACGAAGAGGGAGATACTCAAGGTGGTTATGTCTCTGTTCGACCCGCTCGGATTCGCATCCATCGTGACAACGCGCGCGAAACAACTTCTACAAGAAATATGGAGAAGAGGAACCGGTTGGGACGAGCCAGTGGATGAAGATATAGTGAAGCAGTGGCAAGAATGGATGTGTCATCTCCGCGCTCTTCGTAACATCACCATTCCAAGAAGTCTACAGGGGTACAGCGACGCACAAAGAAGAGAACTCCACGTGTTCGTCGATGCCAGCGAGGCCGCCTACGCCGCTGCGCTGTACTGGAGAATAGTTCATCCGAACGGCGAGATATCGCTATCACTGGTTCTCGCCAAAGCACGCGTCGCACCTATCAAGGTCACGTCAACGCCTCGTCTGGAACTTCAGGCCGCAGTTATGGGGTGTCGCATGGCCGCGGCGGTCACAGAAGAACATGACAGCAAGCCGGACGAGAAGACATTTTGGACTGACAGCAAGACAGTGCTGACGTGGATCAAGAACGGCGCGCGTACCTACCGGCCATACGTCGCTCACCGCATCGCCGAAATCGAAGAAAACAGCACAGTCGGCGAGTGGAGATGGGTACCTACGAAGTTGAACGTCGCAGATGACGCTACGCGGGATGTACCACAAGATCTCGACAACAATCACCGCTGGTTTCGAGGTCCTGAGTTTCTGCGCCAAAATCCGTCTACGTGGCCGTCCGACAGCCCTACGCCTATAGAAAAAACAGGGGAAGAAAAAACATGTCACATCACAGTACAGAAGACATCGGCCGCCCTACGGGAATGCACTCCAGACGTCCACAGGTTTTCCCGGTGGGAGCGGTACCTACGCTCCACTGCGCGGGTCCTACAGTTCATCGATTTAACCAGAAAAAAGAAGACAGAATCCGTGCATTTCAAGCGCACGCGCAAAAACACAGAAAAAGATCCGACGTGGCGCAACATCGAAAAACGCAACTCACAGAAGAAAATCGCAATACAGAAGAGTGAAAATCAACAGCGACAGTACCTACAGATTCCCGCCACAACACTACGCGCCGCCGAAAAGTTAATAGTACGAGCGAGCCAGCAAGAAAGTTTTGCAAGCGAAATTACATCTCTCGCAGGCGGGAAGGAAACGAGCAACAATAGCCGACTGCGCCCTCTAGCGGTCGAACTCGTCAATGGAGTGATAACGATAAGGTCAAGAATAGCAGCTGTTATCAATGTCGAAGATAGTACGAAGAGACCGCCGGTTTTGGACGGGGACCACTACGCTACACGACTCTACATAGAATATGTACATAGACAACTACATCACGCCGGCGTAGAGACGACAATCAACGAGTGAATTATTGGATTTTACGCCTGCGGCCGACAGCGCGGGCTATCATTCATCGCTGCATTCCGTGTCGTATCAGAAGAGCTACGCCGCCATCCCCGCCCACCGGTGACCTACCGCATTGTCGACTCGCGCATCACAAACGACCCTTCACCTACTCTGGATGGGACTACTTCGGGCCACTCACAGTTACAGTCGGGCGAAGCACACAGAAGCGCTACGTAGCATTGTTTACATGCCTAACAACGCGCGCCGTACACTTAGAGGTCGCCGCATCGCTCAGCACAGACTCCGCAGTACTGGCCTTCCGAAGGTTCATCGCAAGAAGAGGATGCCCTACAGAAATGTGGTCAGACAATGGTACTAATCTCCGAGGTACAGCATCAGAACTCCGCGAGGCAGCCAAGGCAACAGAAGAAGAGGCTAACAAGAGGTCAATCAGCTGGAGGTTCATACCCCCCGGATCTCCCTTCATGGGGGGGGCATGGGAGCGCCTCGTCCGTAGCGTAAAGACAGCGCTAAACTCCGTCCTGCACGAGCGACATCCCTCAGAAGAGACACTCGCCACGCTTCTCGCCGAGGCCGAATATACAGTTAACAGTCGGCCACTTACGCACGTCTCAGTCAGCCCTGAGGATCCTGAGGCCATCACCCCTAACCACTTTCTCCTGGGTGGTTCAGCGCGAACTCCGAGCCCCGGCACCTTCGACGACAGCGACCTCATCGGGCGCCCCCACTGGCGCGCCTCACAACGTCTTGCCGACCTATTTTGGGCAAGATGGCTACGAGAATACCTGCCAGACTTACAGCACAGGCGGGAGCCCCACGCTAAGGGCCCCGCAATCCGAGCCGGCGATGTCGTCCTAATCGCCGATGGGACCCTGCCACGTAACACATGGCCGCGTGGTATCGTCATCGCCACACACCCCGGACCGGACGGAGTCACCAGAGCGGTCGACGTGAGGACGAAGGGCGGAATCCTGCGGCGACCCACAAAGAAACTGGTGATCCTGCCTACGGCGTCGGCTGCCCTCCAGGAAGATCAAGAATGCGACGACCTGGCGGACGACGCACGGCGGGAGGATGTACGGGACAGCCGACAGAAATAATAGTACATAGGCCATAATTGTTATAAGTTCAAATAAAATATATATTTATAGTATTTTTATTCCCCCATAGTTGATAAGTTTATAGGTAAATAGATAATAGTAGGTACAATTATGTTATTGTAAATAAACAGATTTCTCTTTGGTGTTTTTATTCTCCGCCAGATAAGACAGCAATAGGTAGGAAAATAAAACATAGGTCTGATAGCAATCAGAATCTGATAAGATTTCATAGTAATAGTTCTATCGGATTATTTTAAGATAAGAAATTGTATATAGTTTTTATCAATAAAAGCCTATGTACTAAGAGTGTGAACGAAACGCGGACAGAGGGGCGCGCGCGGGGGGAAGCGCAACGCAGCTTCTCATTGGCGCGTTCAGTCGCTTGTATCGCAATAGTTAAAACTCGCGAATTATAGGATAAATATAACGGCCGTACCCCGCACCCGGCACTTCTACTTCACGCGCTCTTCACTTCGCACTACGCAGCACTTCGCCTTCGACTACAGATCGGACAGTGGGAACAGCAAGACAGTGGAAATAGGAAATAGGAAGCCACTCTGTCCGCCCGTACGTTCGTCTTTCGTTCACGCTCGCCGTACCGCTGGGTATACTCTCGAGTACTACGTGTTTCATTGAGTTACCCCTATTCTATTTCTTTGATACATTTCATTTCTTTGACATATCCCGTTTCTTCGAGTCGGTACGGCTGGAGCGACCGCGATCAACCGCGTCGTGTCACAGCGAACAGAGACAGAAACAACAAAGAGACCAACGTGTGGGAAATCGCATAGCAAGGCGTAGGTTCGACACCCAGCGCAACGAGTGTACGGTTCGTCACGTACATATTGAGCAGCATTTTTTGAAGTCGAATGAGATGTCACCATCATCATCATTTCAGCCGCATAACGTTCACTGCTGGACTAGTGTTGCAAAAAAACAGTTTTTTTTCTAAAATGAAAAAAAACTTGAAAAATAAACATGAGAAAAAATAACGTTTTTTTTTCTGGAACACGTTTTTTTTTCAAGAATACAGATTTTAAAATTGATAAGGCAGTTTCCGTTAAAGATTAATACTTAACAGTTTATAATAAGAGTAATTTATTTATTTATGAACCTACCATACTTTTTTGGTGGAATAGTACCAAGTTTACATAAATATATTGGCAACATTCAAATTGCGCACCGGTTTCCCGGTACAACTTGGTACAAACATAAACCGAACGGGGATTTCCCGGTCCGGGAGACAGGGACATTCATTAGTAATGAACCAATTAAACAAAAATTCAGTCTAAATAAATCAAAAAAGTCTAAATTAAGTAATTCGATATGTTATTTTAGTAAAATGTAAGAAATAAGAAAGCAATGAATGCTTTCATTGCTTTCTTATTTCTTACATCAATAAATTATTAAATTATCTATAATTTTTTTTTTCTGAAAAAAAAAAAATTAGAAAAAAAACAAGGGTACTAAGTTTCTTTTCATGTTTTTTTTCAACATTGTGAAAAAAAAAATGCATTGCATCCCTATGCTGGACATTGGCCTCTCCCAAGGATTTCCAAAATGACCGATCCATAGCGGCTTTCATCCAGCGCTGTCCAGCGACCTTGGTCAGATCACCTGACCACTTTGTGGGTAGGTGTCCAACGCTTTGCTTGCCAGTACGTGGTCGCCATTCGAGAACCTTTTTGCCCCATCTGCCATCGGTTCGTCGCGCTATGTGTTCTGCCTACCTACTAAGGTTGAACTAGTCGACACTTCTTCTATACAAATTTCGGAGAGGATTTCCTCCACTGTATGACATTGTACATTCAAAGTTTAACATGATATCGCTTTGTCTCATTATAAATTTTGTCTATACCGATACAGAATAGTAATATTCGGCGTAAATAAGTTATAAGAGAAGTGTTAAATTTCAAAACAAAGTCCGCACCACGGAACAGAGAAATAGGTACCTACCTATACCTATTTCTCTGTTCCGTGGTCCGCACCGACACAGCTTAATTATCGAAAATTTTTATTAACCGTATTTATAATTGATCAATGCAGTAGTTTTTGCATAAAACTCCTTTTCCCATAGGACTTTACGTATATTTTTACGCGCTCGGTTAACCATCAATTATCGTGCATTTCACCTCACTGCTTCGCCCGAACACAATTATAGGTGAGATAGCATGCTTTTAGGCCGCGCCCACCTGTGAGTTCGAGCCCGCAACTAGTCAACTCGTCACGAGCTAATTCTTTGGGGTGTCAGTGACTGTTCTCCTGTGAATGAAGTTTGAAATTTAATAATTATACCTCTATACACTACTCCTATGTCATGTCTTTATCTTCAATAGAGCAAACAGAGCCCAGGCTCGCAAGACCCAAGATCCACTTTAAGAGTGATAGTGGACAGGATGAATAAAGGAATCAAAATAGTGATAGCCGCATCGCCTGTTAACATACAAACATATTTTTTTTACGCCTGTTTCCCATTGGGGTATGCTGAGTAGTGGGGGTAACCTCTTTTGCTTCGTCAGCACTCAGTACCCCTTTCATACATATCTCTCCGGTTATAGGTACTCCTTACTTCACCTGTCTTCAGAACATCTGCAATTCGGTCGGAGAACGTTCGTCGAGGATGCTATTTCGCCCATTTTCTCCATCGGCTTATACGTTCTGTGCGGGTAGGAAAAATGCTGATGCATTTTAAGTGTTTTCTTCTCTCCCGTTTTATTCATCAGCATGGAAGAATATTCCTGATAAAATATTCTATGCCTCATTGATCGATCGATCTTCTTCTTTATCTATTTCAGGGTCTACCTTTCATCTGCAATCAGATGAAGGGAAGACACTACACATCTTAGTACAAAATTTGACACCAGTGTTCTATATAACACATTTGATAAGAAGAACAGATTGCAATTAAATAAAGTTGATATAAAAATCACAAGTTTAAAAAATGATTGATTAACGCCACGTGAAAATTAATTTTATTAATCGTGCTATCTAATCAAAAGGTATTTAATCTTGTTTGATATTTGAGGGAGGAGTGGAGCCGTTTTTAAACTATAAGGAATTTAGCATTATTATTTGATTAAATCAAAATATACAACAAGGATGAAGCAAGAACTGAAAGAAAAGCGACGTTCGTTTTCTAACAAGATAATGTTTTAAAAACACCCGACTACGAGAAGATTCTTGCTGACAAGTACGTTTATCCAGTGAATGCAAGCAGAGCCGGAAGAAACAGCGAGTAATGAGTATATTTTGAAATTTGCTAACTGAGTCGTTTCATTTGATACCAAACACGGTATAATTCAATTTACTTTTTTGTTAGTTACATTTTGGCCTAAAGAGGGCGCTATATTGAATTTATTATGACGTCACATTGCCTTTAAACAGCGTACAGCCAAGATGCTTCCAATGATATCTTATTTGTTAAGGTACCATGGATATCATAGGAGAAACGAGGGAACACATGAACATACATTAGATTTATACATACATAAAGCATCGAAACACATAGGTAACCAATTTGGCTCGACTAAAACTTATTATTATACACACGAAACACATAGGTAACTACTTATTATTTGCAGCAGTGACGTTTATTTTTTCTATGATCTACATTGTCAAGGTCTTATTTGTAATACCATTAGTTCTGATTCAAAATCTAATCTAAATATATATAAATCAAAGGTGACTGACTGACTGACATAGTGATATATCAACGCACAGCCCAAACCACTGGACGGATCGGGCTGAAATTTGGCATGCAGGTAGATGTTATGACGTAGGCATCCGCTAAGAAAGGATTTTGATCAATTCTACCCCCAAGGGGATAAAATAGGGGATGAAAGTTTGTATGAAACTTTGTCAATTTTAAACCGATCGGGCTGAGACTTTGCATGCATAAAGCTACTATGACCTAGGCATCCCCTAAGAAAGGATTTTGATAAATTACACCGCTACGCGAGCGAAGCCGCGAGCAAAAGCTAGTAATAATTTATTTTCCTCTGTACACAAAATACCTAAATATTATTTTCATAAGTTCTTTTGTTTATAACTTTTGCAGAATAGTTAAGACTACACCTGTATAAACTTTTCATCTCCTTTTCATTAAGGGGCTACCTGAATTTTCCGGGGTCCAGTGCTGCCCCCTTTTAAAATAAATCAGTTGAAAGGAAACAGAGACATCATTTAAAATTTTGCCTTGATCAGACCCTAGATAACCCATCAAACTATTTTATAAACTACTGTTTACAGTTTAAAGTGAGAACGTGAACCTTTTCTACGCACAATTGCGAAAGACGGCCACTTTTGGCGTATGTTTAAATTATATCTCCGTTTCCTTTCAAATGAATTAATTCAAATGGGGGCAGCACTGGACCCCGAAAAACTCACGTAGCCCCTTAACTAACAAGTGTAAACATCAATAAAACGAAAGCGAACGTTCCGTGATACGTATAAATATAAACATTTGATATATTTCGCAAATATTGATATTTGATAATATATCTCGCAAATACAGTAGAAAATACGAGTACTATGTCGCCACGTTGGGAAAGGTCGCGTCGTACGAAAATAGCATATTTACTTGAGATTACAAGGTTGGTAATTTGGTAAATATTGTTGGGAAAGTTTCGAGAGTATTGTAAACATGGAATTTTGTCAGCCACTGCTTTATTGTCTATTTATATAACTATATTATACAACGTGTAAGGGACATACCCGTAATAAATCGAACCACGGCCTGTACTTGATCACTTTAGTATCATGAAATTAAAACACCAGTCAAATAGCAAAAATAAAATTTGGCATTTCCACACAAAGTGTGCAACCGCTCGGGCAATTCGTATTGGAACGTATTTTTTTTTGCTTTTTGACTGTTATTTTAATATCATACTATAGTGAACTAGTACAGCCCCTGGTTCGATTTATTACGGGTATGTTCCTTCATGTTGTGTGTACACGTGTAACGTGTAACATAATATACTGCGTCAATTTAGAGGGCAGATTCAGTCCATGATGGATGCCTAACAACTTCCCAATAGGAATAATATATCAATATCACATATGAAAAAAAAAAGTGTCAAGTTGTAAAGAGAGACAGGGATGGCTGAACCCAAGTAATGAATAAATAAATATATTCGGACAAACCACACAGATCGAGCTAGCCCCAAAGTAAGTTGAGACAACAAGACTTGTCTCATGGGATACTAACTCAACGATACAAATACATAAATGTATAGATAAACATCCAAGACTCAGGTCAATCTGAAAAAGATCATTTTTCATCTTGACCTGACTGGGGATCGAAATCCAGTGTAGAAGTCAGACAGTTTCTCCTGTCTTTCCTGTTACATTAAATATTAACTCGTTCGAGGCACGTTAAGGTTATACAACACGGTACACAATACACATCGATCGCGGCAGGTTTTGAATATAATATGACGAAAACCCTTTGGTGAAACGTCGAGAAACATGAAACTATGTCAAGTAACTGTGCAATGAAGCCTTTATTCCTTATAGGTAAAATAAAGCAAGAAGATTAACAAAAAAAAAAAACGTGAGTGTCGTGAAACACTCGGTTGGAACGAAGTTACTTTCGTATTAAATTATTAATACGTGACGGAAAAAATCTAACACATTTTTATTAATAATAAAAAAAATCAAAAAATAATTTATAAGTTGCTGGGTTTGTACCGAGAAAATCGACCTTGTCAGGTATACGCTCTCCGAACTGAGCTATTGACGAGATAGTCAAACTTGTGAAATTATCAATCACTTTAATTCGTGACGGAAAATCTTTAACTTTATTTTCGCCTAGCGCCCATCCGCCAAATCCGTGCCGTCCGAAAAGGAACTTCGTTCCAAAAAGTCACTAGTGATGAATAACTCAGATCGAATTCAGCCACGTGTTGATGGAAAGTAACTCAGTTCATGGAATGAAGTTGCTCCAAAAATTTTGCTGGTGATAAACAAAAATCACGCTGTATAAAACAAAATATGGGAGAGAGTATGTGTATTTTGACTGCTTCCGTAGGCCAGTGGTCAAGGCGTTCGCCTTGTGACCCGGAGGTCATGGGTTCGATTCCCACTGGGAAGCATACTTTGTGAAAAGTTGTTTCCAGTCTGGATAGGATATTGCAGGCTTGAATTACCTGATTATCCGAAAAGAAAGATGATTCCGTGTTTCGTAAGGCACGTTAAACTGTGGGTCCCGAACGCCACCTAGCGTTTGATCATCAAACTATCCAAGGATTGGTTCCTGGTTCGCCCTTTGGGTTGTGGAGGTCAGACGGCAGTCGCTCTGTGTAAAAACCAGTAACCTCGTCAAATCTCCTTGGTTAGGTAGCGGACCCCGGGCTCTGAAGCGTTACTGCTGAGGATGCAACCGGGAATACATGAGGATGATGATGATGATGGGACAGAGAATTTGTCAAAATAGAATGACTATGCTGTTATAGATTTTGCCTGTCCATTACCAAACTAATACTATTACGATAAGATTATGCTATTTACCAAATCATTGTACGATAAAAAAATAGTCTGGTATGCGGCCTTGGCTTTGGCAGTGCGTAGATTAACATTTTTGCTACTTTAGACACGACTTTTGTTTTGGTGGATTATATTCTCAACTAAACACTGCCCACGCATGACAATAACTGATGTGTAATTTTTTAAGTGATGGAAAATTTCAAGTTATTTTTCGGAAAAATAGAAAATTGAAATACCGAATTTGAAAACTACCTAAAAATAAAAAAAATCTTCTCGTTACTATCGATAGTATCGATACTATCGATAGTTTTACCTTTCATCAATAATATTGTAAACTATTGACAATCGATACTATCGATAGTATCGATTATTCGACTGATTTGATTAACTGTTTTCGAGGACACCATATTATCGATAGACTATCGGTATTTTATAATATTGCTAGCAACTCTACTACATCGTACCCGATCTACCGCGTTACCCATAATTTTTAATCCAGACCTATCGTTTTTAAGTTATAAAATATAGATCAGTGAAAAATTACAACCCTAGGATAAATTTTCCATATAAATAAAACACCGTCTAATACCTGTTATAGATTTCCCAAAGGAATTTCCCTACATAATCATTAATCAAAGATGTACTCGTAGTTTTAAATAGGGAATATGCATGAAAAAAATATATGTTATCTAATCAGTTTATCCATAGATATTCAAAAATAAATTACTGACAGTGAAAACAGAATAAGATTTGGTTAAAAAACGAACGAGATATAACAATTTTACGGAACTATGTCTATCTCACTCGCAAAAACGCTATTTTCTATGGCAAATGTATAGATGATGTGGACTTTGACGTCATCAGTACATATCGGACTTCTCTTTCTAATTGAAACTTTGAATTATCACATGTTCGTCGCTAATTAAGATATTTTATAAATTCTTTCATATTTGTTTACTGTGGTCAATAAGGACTTCATAAAGCAAATAAAAAAAATATGTGCATATTCTCCATTACCCAGTGGATTCTTAAAACTTGTTTACAAATGAATCACGAAAACCCCAAGAGCCTTGTAAATTATCGTCAAATTACAACATTGGGTAGCGTTTATTAAAGCTTTACCCTCATATTCATAACAAATTAACAAACGTTTGCTAAACCCATTTTAGTTAAAACATGTTATGTCCCTTTGCCTCTTTTCAATATTTGAAATTGAAAAAACCGAGACAAAATATATTTTAACTAAAATAGTTTAGCAAATTTTTTATGAATAAGGGGGTTAAACTCAGTGGCGTAGCGTGCCTTGGCGGGGCCCCGTATTAAAATTTGTTTGGGGGCCCTTGGGAAGGGCAAAGATTTCAAAAAGAAAATAAAATGTTTGCATAAAATAAAGAAATATTTATTTATCATAATTATCCATCTGTCACTTTTTTAGAAATTGTGAAAATTCCCAAATTTCCCGTTGAAGTAAATGACATAAACGGGGAAATCCCGCAGACCGCGATAACCGATGTAGATTTTTGCCAACTTTTAAACGCAAGCTTTACGCGGGAAAACTAGAAATTTCTTTTTTGACTTTTGTGATTTCTGAAAAGAAAAAAATTGGGAAGTTTTTATTAATTTTTGTTTACGCTCGTTGCGGGCCCCCATAGCCCGGGGGCCCCGTATAATTGATACGGCAGATACGGCGGTAGCTACGCCCCTGGTTAAACTAAAACTTATATCTGTAAGCATGTTTAGTATGTACAAAACCAGGCTTAACTAAATATCAACACGAGTCAAACCTTCTACCTGCAGAAAAACTTCCACCTGGTAGAGACCTCCCCTGGTCAGTCTGGAAGTCAATAGACTCCGGACGGGCGTTAAGAGGTGTCGAGAAAACCGAGTAAGGTGGCATCACGTTGATAACGACCTTTCTGTGGTGTCCGAGCTACCCTACCTATGTCATGTACCATTGAGGAACTTAATGAGGCTAATGACAGAGGGATCGCCGTGGCCATATACTGGTTAAAGATGATTTGAAATTGAAGCCACACTGAAACCATTTCGACTCGACAAGAAGATTAAGCCGGGCGCTGTTTATACGGAACTAGCAGCTCCACAGCACCACCACACTTTTTAACGGGTATGTAGCACCTTCCCGAGAAAAACCTCCATGTGATACTGCAAACCACATCCAAATAGGTTCAGCACTTTAGAGTTTATCGAGCTAATACAGACAGATATACGTGCCAGCAGACTTACTTTTACAAGCTTTTATTTAGTTTCACCTGTCCCGTTGTCTGTCGGTCTGTCTGTCTGTAATCAAATCTTGCAAGTTAAATTTGACCCACTTTCCGGTTTCCCATTGAGCTAAAATTTTGAACGCATACGTATATCGCGTGACAATGCAATATTATGATGACATGCAGCTGATCTGATGATGGAGTTGGAAGGTGGCCGTATAGGAACTCCGTAATGAAACGACGCAACTGCATCGAGTTTGGGCTCGTTTGATTCGTCTTGAGGATCGCTTTAGATTAAAGCTTATTTAAAAAAATCAAATAATGACTTATCATAATCAGTATAGATCAGTAATACTCGTAAATAACATAGTTAAAAGATGGGCGGTTGATTTGACCCAGTTTGAAAACCGGGACGTATGGAAAGAAAGATGGGAGGCTGTTGCCCAACAATGGGACCTAAATGGCTATAAAAATGATAAATACATATTCAGATAAACCCTGAAGGTAACTTCATGAGAGGTATCTACTATGAACAGGCTTATTTTCAACTCAAGCCTCAGCGAAGAATAGGGGTGTGGACTAAAAAAAATATTTTGGCGCATTAAAATAAATAGAATAGGCATGACGAATGGAAAAACATTTTTAGCCCATCGGTTAGATTATTAAAAAATATTGTACACGTATTTTTTCTTTTCTCTGAACAATAATAAAAAGTAAAAAAACTAAAACCCAACTAAGAAAAAAAACGACGCTGAAAAAGTATAAAACAAGATTTTCAGAATACTGAACTGAACAAAGTTGCTAATGTAGTTGCAAGTAAATGGACACAGTAGACTCTACCAAGATGCCTTATAGTTAAATTAGAATGTACCATGTCGTCCAAAATTAGCTTTTATCCGCATCACCTGTAGGTTGACTGGTAGAAAAGGCCCTGGGCCTTAAGTCCGCCTGTTACAATTTTTGTAATAAAGTTAAATAAATAAATAAATAAATGCCTTCGTTGTAAATTGACAATAATGTCATACAATACTATTCTAAAGTATGCAATATTCACTATGTAGAGATAAATTTTCATGTTTGGAAAGGCGTAGTCACACGTTACATATACCTACCTACCGCAGCACTTTGACAACGTGTGACTACGCCTTTCCAAACATGAAAATTTATCTCTACATAGTGAATATTGCACCTCCTTTTGCTTTGCCGTAGTCGGGTAAAAAGAGACATGCTTTGTATCTTTGTGAATTTTTACATTTTTGGCAAGCTGAAAAATATGTGTCCATTATTTTTTGTTAACCTAAAAGACGGACTAATTACAATTATACTTTTCTACCCCAATTTTCACCCTTAGTATTAAAAAATATGGTACTTATACGAATGAAGTATGGTGTATGGATACGAAGATACAGTGCATTTAAATTTCGCCTGATGTCACGATCAGCTACGATTTTTAACCACAGGTGACGTAAATCACTCCCACTCCAAAACTTCGAAGCGTATCTGTGTGAATTTTTACTACTTTGCTGAACGAAAAATATGAGTCGTTTATTTTTGAATAATCTTAATCACGGACTAAATAAAACAATATATTTTCTACCCAGTCCACATCCCTATAGAACCCAAAACCTCCAGTTATTTTTTTTAGTTGAGATTCATAGTTTACCTCGGACGCCATTTCCTAGCTACTTCACCGGACAACCTCCAGAGTGACGGCCTAGCGTCAGGGACAGGAATACCGATATTTTTTATCGATATATCGATACCCGATACCGGTATTTTATCGATATATCAATATATCGATACAAATTTCGACATATCGACACCAAGTATAATATCGATATTTTGTATAAAATACTGGTATTATATCGATAATTTGTATAAAATACCGGTATTTTATCGAAATTTGTGTCGATATATCGATACCCGATACCGGTATTTTATCGATATATCAATATATCGATACAAAATTCGATAATTTGTATAAAATACTGGTATTTTATTGAAATTTGTGTCTATATATCGATACCCGATACTGGTATTTTATCGATATATCAATATTTTATCGATACAAAATTCGATAGTTTGTATATAATACCGGTTTTTTATCGAAATTTGTGTCGATATATTGATATAGCGATAAAAAATATCGAAAAAAATACCGATATCGGGTATCGATATTTCTGTCCCTGCTTAGCGTGTAGGGTATAAAGTACTCTACGAGAATGTCAAAAACAAGAAGGCACCTACTGAATCTTGTTTACAGCCGGCTACGGTCACGTGAGAGCAGCAATCAATGGGTATTAACTCTGATTGCAATCAATAGCGCTAAACTGCACTGATACGACACATCCGGTACTTGGAACCCTGGCCGTTGAATCATACAATAGCACAGGTACATCTTGAATTACTCATTCATACTAATAAATAGTGAACTAACTGGGTGCACGTGACACAGACTTTATGCAAAATAAGTAATTATTGTATCTATGTATTTTTCGGAGTACTGTGCTGCCCCCATTTGAAATATATTATTTAAAACGAAACGGAGATATCATTTAAAATTTTGGTCTCTAATACTCTAGATAAATCTTTAAACTATTTTATAAACTACTGTTTACAGTTTAGAGTGAGAACGTGAAGCTTTTCTTTGCACGTTTAATGTGTGAAGAAAAGCCTATCAATAAGATCATCAATCATCATCAATAGAGTCTAGTTTAGCCTCGAAAATTGGCCACTTTTGGCGTATGTATGTGCGTAGAAAAGCTTCACGTTCTCGCTTTAAACCGTAAACAGTAGTTCATAAAATAGTTTGAAGAGTTATCTAGTGCTTGGTCAAGACAAAATTTTAAATGATGTCTCTGTTTCTTTTCAAATGATTTAATTCAAATGGGGGCAGCACTGGACCCCGGAAAATTCAGGTAGTAAATTAAACAGTTATAATACTTGGGAAATGAAAATTTCACACAAAAATCAAATATGTTTTCAATGAACCATGAGGTGTAAGCTGTGAAGAAAAGCCCTTTAATTTCCTTCTGTATAGTGTAGTTGACATTTAATCCAAGCATAAATGTTCTAATGCTTATAAATTTGGAACAATGTCCATGATAATGTCAATACGGTGTCCATTTGGATGGAAAATTAGAAATTAGGGTAATTGAGTGAGGAGCGGCAGTCGCGTCGCGCCTTATTTCGGCATATCAATCAATGAACAATTTGAATTACAATCATGGAAAAAAGTATGAAATGTTAGGGGTGCTCCCTTTTTAGGTTCCGTAGTAAATACGGTTCCGTAGTAAATACGGACTCATGAAAACATTCGCGGCAATAGTATATATAACGAAGTTAAAAATAATATCATAGCTAAGTAGGGCTTACAAATTAAGGGGAATTTTCCGGGGTCTAGGACTATCGATAGTTTCGCATAACCGATACTATCGATAGTATCTAAATCCAATAGTATCGATACTATCGATAGTTGTACCAAATATTATCGATTGTCAATAGTTTGCAATACTATTGATGAAAATCAATAGTATTGCAAACTATTGACAATCGATACTATCGATAGTATCGGTTGTTCGATACTTTCGATATTGTGACTGTTTTTCGAGGTCAACTATCGATAGTCAAACTATCGATATCGATTCGTACGGATGACATTTCGTTAAGACCATGCAAGTTCTATTGCTTCAATTTGATTGTATGCAACAGGAAAGAAATTGTCCAATGTAAATGGGCCTTATGCGCGATATATATCTTGACGACCTCCGTGGCGTAGTGGTCACCATGCTAGTCCGCCACCCAGAGATCCCGGGTTCGATCCCCGATCAGGGCAAGTTGGAAAATGGCCTTTTTCAAATAGTCCTGTGTCTTGGATGTATTTATTATAAAATATAGTATCGTTGAGTTAGTTTCCCATAACACAAGCAATGTGATTTGTCCCTCTATATTTATTTATTTATATTCCAACTCAATCGACCCTACATCACATATGTGCAATATCCTTTGAAAATCACGTTAACACCCCAATCCCTTCCCTTATCTGACCTAATTCTTTCGGGGATGTCGTAACGAGTGACGTAAGGCAATCTACGCAGTATGCCCTAGATCACATATAAACTTATTGAGATGTAGCGCCAGTTTTTTTACCGTCGAAAAAAGAGGGTATTTATAAGTTTAACGATAATGTCTGTTTGTCTGTCGATCTGTCTTCTGTCTTGCTGTCTATGTTAGCTCTCGAACGGAAGGACCGAGTTCGATGCGATTTTTTTTACGTGAATGCAATTCGCATTTTCGCCTGTTTCTTCGGCGTTTACGATCAGCGCGGACACAGAAGCAGTTGATATATTTTAATTTTTTTGATTTTCACCCAGTACAGCATGCAAAAATTATATTTTATATGCTTTCAAATAATACAGCTAACCTCATTTTCATTAATTGTCAACCCTAATAGCCACGCACCCCCGTTGCTAACACGCACGTTGCTAACCCTGAAGGATTAATACTAGAAAAACTGGCACAATTGGCACAGGCGTGAGACCCCTTTTCATGGACGTCCTTGGGATCGCGAGGTCGAAAGTAGGAGGTAAATAATATACACTGAATAAAAGTAACATAAGTTTGCAAAAGAGTTGAACTATTTACCGCGATGGAGACAAATAGGCACAGTTTAACTTTCATAAAATTGTATGATATTTTTAGTTAATAATAGTGATATATAGTAACCAGTATATATAATATATAATAGTGTATATAGTAAACCAGTAACCTCGTCAAATCTCCTTGGTTAGGTAGCAGACCCCGGGCTCTGAAGCGTTGCTGCTGAGGATGCAACCGGGAATACGCTCGGATGATGATGATGAGTGATATATAGTAAATATATGTATATTCACATATAATTGCATGTACCTAATCTTTATAATTGTAATAGTTCTTTCTAGTATCATTTAACTATTATGTTTCGAAGTTAATAGGCACACATATTGGATTATAATTAAGAACATTACTTTTTATAAGATTACTAGCTGACCCGGCAAACGTTGTTTTGCCATATAAATAGATTGTATGTATTTTTGTATGTTGTATCATAAAAAATAGAAATTAAAAATTTTGTCTAAAAAATAAAAAAAAATTAGGGGTGGACTACCCCTAACATTTAGGGGGATGAAAAATAGATGTTGGCCGATTCTCATAGATACCGGATAAGCACAAAAAATTTCATCAAAATCGGTCAAGCCGTTTCGGAGGAGTATGGCAACGAAAACTGTGACACGAGAATTTTATATATTAGATACAAGATACAATATTGTTATGGAATTGTAATCTGTTTTGTGTGTTATTAACAAACAAATAAATAGATGGTATGTACCTTTTAAAACAACGAATAAAGGAAAAAGGACATAAGGAAAAGCAGGTTGACAATAAAAACGTTATCTGAACATATTATATAAAACGAAATAATATAGAGCTTTAGAGAGCATCGTAAAAAGAAGCCACCGAGCATTCTGTGACGTAATTATACAACGTTGTTTCCTCTTCTTAACTAACTAAACTTAACTTCTAACTTTTACGACGTCTTCCTAGTGACTAATACAAAAATATGTTTTTTTTTTATGTTGGCAGTATGATCCAAAGAAAAAAAGTTCTAGGTCTATGGCTAATTGGCTAGGAGTATCTTTTTGGCGAAATTACGACACATGTGCTGTTTTGAATTTCCTGAAATCATATGTTATCATGTTCTTATATAAGTATTTGTGTCTATTTTAAAAGAGAGATAACAAAAGTACAGTAGTAGAAAAATATTATTTAAATACATTAAGTATAAGGCGGAAGATAGATGAAAACAGTTACAAGAGTCTTATTTAATAAATGAAGAAGATTAATTATTTAATTAATCTTCTTCATTTATTAAATCAGACTTATATTTTATATTAAGTTAATAAGGGCTTATTTATTATCATGATTAATGACATCATTATAATAAATAAGCACTTGTTAACTTAATATATAATTATATTCCTTTTATTGCAGAAAATATAAAAGAAATATCATAATTATAAGGTCTTTTTTTTGTCTCCACAGGGGCACGACACAACCCTCTCTGTACTAAATACCAGAGCCGTACGTGGCCAGAGCGGTCAGAGGATTTGGCCTACACTCACTTTTAGAACTCTCCAAAAGAAATATATATGTACGATAAGATGTTCCAGAACAAAGCATAAAACGTTGGATCTTTCAAAGCAATGAATATATAACATATCATATAATAATAAATATACTGCATGATGCATCTCCATTAAACGTACTCGTAATCTGTAATCGAACTGACAGGTCATCGTGTGGAACAGATCAGGGGTAACCGCAGAATATGTAATTACCAAGTAATTAAAAGATTATGTAATATTTACGTTATGTAACTATCTTTCTTCAGGCATGCATCATCGGCTAATGGCCATGATAAATCTTAGGATGCGCATGTCCGACGTTTGCGTATAAAGTTTTCAGATACGTGAGTATTAAACTTCATCAGCATTTACTGTGTGGTAGGACGGCAGAGTGGACTACTTAAAATACGGATGTGGACTTAAAAATTTTTTGGCACATTAGATATTTTATTAAAAAGTATGGTATACGTATTTTCCCTTTTCTCTGATTAGCAAAATAACGACGAAGGTAGAGTGCATTAAAATTTCTTAGTTCGCACTAGTTCATGAGAAGATTGGTATTGATGACGACATCTGTGAAGAAATGGTCAATATGCTAGTCCACCAATCCGGAGGTTCTGGATTCGATCCCCAGCCAGGGTAAGTTGTCAAATTGACAAATTCTACAAATTGTCCTAGGTCTTGGGTGTTTATATATACATGTATTTATCATAAAATAAAAAAATATACTCGTTATATCGTTAGGCTATTTTCCCATACATACCACAAGCTTAAACTTACTTTGGGGCTAATTGGTGATTTATCCCTATATAATTATTTATTATACACATCATTCATTCATCGTTTCCTTTGCTTCCAAATCAGCAAAGTAACTAGATAAACAAAGTAAATGTTTCTGAACCTTGAACTTGAATGTGTAATAAATGAAGAATTCTATATTATCATTATCCAGACCAGTGAAGCCTCAAATCTAGATGATGTACGCCACGGGGGTTGTTTACCACCCAACGAGCGCCGTGAAATTGGATCCCGTCTTATCTCTATGTACAAGACATACATTGACGAAATATTTTACTAGAATTGTCCTAAAAAATTAGATAATGTAAACATGGAAATCACTAACGGGAATCTGTTGAATTGAAATGAAAATCTGAAGAAATGGGAATCCGAAGATATATTCAACATAGCTTTAAAACATATCGAGAGACCATTTAGTTCTTCCATCGTACTTATCTTTGGCGATAGTCATCTTTTCTTGTTTGTTTTTATTTGAGTATTGACTTGATTATTCTACAGAATTAGAGAACCCTACTTATATAGTTGATTGCGCTATAAGATGATAGGGATATATTTTAATGCGAGGGCGCTACTTTGAATCAAGAGATAATTGAAGGATTGCACAATAGAATTACGAAGCCTTAGGTAAGGGATTTTGTAAATGCCCGGAAGTAAATATATTACTTTAGTGCTCAGAGTAACAATCTATACTTTTCATCTCATATATTCGAAAAACGATGTCTTTATCCGTAATTGTTGTACAACTCAAATAACTAGTAAATCTCGCGGGATTGAAAATATAGAGATTCAGCACAATGATTAATGCGAAACTACTGAGTTATTAGTAGTTTGCCTAATCTTGTGTATAACTTACATAATTTACAAAAATGTAATCTTTTTGTTCTGTTCGGTAGCTTTATTTCTGAAAACTCATTATTTTACGTTCAAAAATATAGTAAAACGCAACACCTCTTGGAATTTTGTTGTTGTTAACAAACTTTAACTATGAAAGATTGGTTTTACCTTTATTGAGTGAACGAGCGCAGCCGGACAAAAGCATGCTTGGCCAAATATGCTTTTGTCAGGCTGTTCGGCTGTTCTCGCTTACAGGTCGCATTTCTCTACCGATTCCTGTGAAATTTAGTGAGTAGGTTCGAAAATTGACAATTCAGTTTTTCGAAATATTTCAAAATGGCGAAAATATGGGGGTTGAAAACTTTAAAGTCATATTTGTCATTTTGAAAAATTTTCAGAAATGCCTTAAAACTTTGTTGTTACCCTAATTGAGGCACCACTTTTTTGTCTGAACAATTTTTTGTCCTATAATCTTCAACGGGTCAGGGTGACTCGCGCAATATAAAGCCTACAGCTTACAGCCACCAATATATGTGTATAATCGAAGATCAAAGTCATCTCTACGCGTAATACGTCACGGTACTGTCCCACTTTCTTATCGCAAAAGCCTGAGCAATGCTACGATGCGATTGATTCGTTCGATTAACATGACCAAGTGATTTATGTAACCTAGAAATCGATTTTTACGGCTAATACCTACTATGATTAAATTTGCCGCCACTTAATTTTGTACTTGGTATTTCGGCGACAAAAATTCATTTCTCGCGACAGTTCACGTAACTCGCAGTTTATTTCGATAGAATTTTGTTTACTTTTTAACCGACTTCAAAAAAGGGAGGAGGTTACCAATTCGTCGAAATGTTTTGTTTCTTTTTGTATGTATGTTCACCGATTACTCCTGGACCGATTTAGAAACTTCTTTTTTGAAAGGGAATACTTGTCCGTAGTGTATTTGATGTCGAAGTCGGGTTTTAGATTTGAAAAATTATAACAAGAAATGTTGGCTTTACATTGTCAGGGACGATAAGTATATTGTGTGCCAATGGTCTCCTAACGTAGGATGACAAAGACCCAGAAGAATTTTAAAAGTCTGTGCTGTTTTTATCTATAGAATAATCACTATCCACCACATCATCATCATCAAAGAATATGCGTTCTTAAAGCAGTCACAACCCCATGAAATATACCATTACTATGTAACTGTGATAGAGCGCATATTATTTTATGAATATGTCAAAACATAATATTGTATATATTTCGGCGAAATTGCGCCTGCAGCGCTATTTGCCGTACTTACGTAGCGTTTATCATTAAGAAATAAATCAGCGCGGAAATTCATCCGCGCAACTTCAGTACAGTGTGTTGAGACACCTATGTTTTTTCCTTATCCCGGTCACTACACAGCATGTACAGTCAAGTACCAAGATACCTGACCAGGCCCTCTACTTATATCTTGAATTTTCTCCTTTTTGAATATACATTTTCATGTTAATATTATTTTTAGTTTAAGAGAAAATTTAAGATATAAGTAGAGGGCCTGGTCAGGTATTTTGGTACTTGACTATACGTCGATTTCATTTTAGGGTTGAGCTCCATCTGTTTCTCATCTACAGCGACGGAACGCTTCAGCACCGGCCATGCTGAAGCGTTTCGTCCCTCCCTCTCGCTCTAGCAAATGATGGTTCTGAGCGGCAGAAAAGGATGCCAGATGTGGCCCAATCTTTACTCGATCTTTAGTCATCTCAACCGTTACATTTTTACTAGTGATGTCCTGACTGACACACTCCATCCACTTTTTATTTGGCATCCCTTTATTTCTGTTCCCTTTTACCTTCATTGTTTAGAATTTTTCTCACAATGTTGTTTTCTTCTCTAACACAAGTCTCTAACTTACGTGTGCCATTCCCTTTTCTAATTGCCCTACGACGAATTGCCCTACGTCGTGTATCATCGAGGACTTAATGAGGCTAACGACATCATATCGTTTGAAATAGAAACTACTTATACTGGAACCATTTTGACGCGACAAAAAGAACACTTACTTTGAAGCAAGCTCAACCTGTATGATTTGTCCATACTCGTATATGTTTATTCTCTCCTCATAAGTATGTTTGTATGTTGACAGTAAGAAATGAGTGACAAAAAAGCTTAGCGCCTGCCAAGCCGCCAACGCCCCATAATGTGAGTCTCCAACGGCGCTTGGCATAAGCAAGTTTTGCGAGTTTTTATAGACGTTGGGACTACGTGCGTGGGATCGCGTACCAAACCAACCAACATGTTTGTGTTTTGTTGGGTACTTCTGTTTAGTAGGTTTTACTTAATGCTTTTATAAGTACGAGTACCTATGGGTATTTACTTACTAGTCGCGTGCCAAATGAATCATATGCACCAACGATCAATCAATCATATGTAACTTATAAAAGGCATGTTTACTTTCTACATTTACACTACATTTTTTTTATTCAGTTAGAAATTTTTGTATGTTGATGTTGTTGTATTTCATTTCCGGGATAAAATCGAATAATGTCTACAAACGAGATCATCAATATTTAATAATCTTTACTAATACGAAGAAAAGTCGGTTTGTTTATAAATCAGTAAGTCTTTGTAAATCAGGAAATCTTTGAAACTACTGCTAACTTTGTCGCTTTTTAACCCCCGACAAAAAAGAGGGGTGTTATAAGTTTGATACTAATTTCTGTCTGTCTGTCTGTGTGTCTTTTAAGCGTTCATCCACAATTATCTCGAACGGATGGACCGATTTCGATGTGTTTTTGATTTACGTGAAAGCGGTGGTTCTTGCTATGTTTGATGAAAAATCGGTTTAGCCGTTCAAGATTATTGGGGGTTGAAAGTCGGGTTTTTTCTAATTCGCCTGGCAAATAAACTTGTACAAATATTTGAAAGAGCAAGCGAAGTTCTCAGAGACCGTTTTGAATATCCGATGTATTGAAACATGGGATATTTATTTATATAGTCTATCATCTATATATATATTTATGTAGTCTATCGTCATATATTATATGACGGCCTCCGTGGCGTAGTGTTTACCATGCTAGTCCGCCACCCAGAGGTCCCGGGTTCGATCCCCGGTCAGGGCAAGTTGGAAAATGGCCTTTTTCAAATTGACCTGGGTCTTGGATGTTTTTCTATATATGTATTTGTTATAAAATATAGTATCGTTGAGTTAGTATCCCATAACACAAGTCTCGAACTTACTTTGGGGCTAGCTCAATCAGTGTAATTTGTCCCTATTTATTTATTTATATAGGCATATTCTTAGAAAACTCTATTCAGATTTTGGTAAAGGTTGTCTTATCGTCAGAAAACCAAAAACCATGTAAATTGTCCTCTTTTTTCGAGGTCGACTGGAAGAGATCCTGGGATAAGTCCGTCTTTGTACTGTTCTCTTCTTCTAACTTGAATTTTTGTCTTGTGTTTATGTACAATAAGACTGCTTCCGTGGTCAAGACGTTTGCTTTGTGCTCCGGACGTGGGTTCGAATCCCACTGAGAAGTATACTCAATGAAAAGTTATGTCCAGTCTGATTAGGATATTGCAGGCTTAAATCACTTGATTATCCGAAAAGAAAGATGATTCTGATCCCAAACGCCATCTAGCGTTTGCTGTTAAACCTATCCTAGGTTTGGTCTAACCTTTAGGTTGCGAAGGTCGGACGGCAAGCGTCCATGTGAAACCAGAGAACTTATCAAATAACCTAGGTTAGGTAGCGGTCCCCGGGCTCTGAAGCGCTACCACTGAGGATGCAACCGGGAATACGCTCGGATGAAGATTTTTATGTATATAAAGATTATACAAACAAACAAACAATAACCACAGCTAGAACATAAGATCTCGAACATCTAGAAGCTACGGATAAAAATAAACTTCGATCAGATAAGAATTAAAACCAAGGTCTCTTTACGACATTAACGCCGCCGCTGTGATTCAATGCGTATTGTTCTCGAGAAATAGTGTCATAATTGAGCTATATCCGCACTTCTGTGTATTAGATATGGACTACCTGCTGTATTTAAGATAATTGTGTCTTGTATTTTTTGAAGTGAAAACTTCTTTAGCGGCGTTGTACACTTTTTTTGTAATGGGTAAAAAATGTTAAACTCGCGTTAAGGCGTCAGGGCACGTGACCCTGATCGAAAATTCGTAAGACCGATGGAGAGTAGACAGCCGGACGCGGCGTAGGAGAGGAAGTATCCCCCTCTCTTTCTACGGCGCGGCGAAAATGTATGCCTGCGCCTGCTGTTTCGTTTAGGCGGCGCAGGGCGCTTGCGCGAATGTTCGTGTGTGTTTATTTCAGCGTGCCACGCGCATTCATGGATGGTTACAGTGGCAGCTGATGGCTCGACCGTCTGTGTAGTGGCCACACTGCTGTGTATTCGTAAAATTCGTGTATATAGTGTTTAATTAATGTAATATAAATTGTCATGTTTGTGTACGACAGCGCAATAAATAAATATTGTATTCTACCACATAAAGATAGTACTTTTATACTGATAATTAAAGCAATTCGTACAAAATTATTCCCTAACCATTCCAAAATATCAAAAAAGCACAACGTTAATATTCAAGTTTACACTTCTGCTTGCACTCCCGGAGTGCAACCCGTCGTTTTTTATGTATGAAAGGGTATTGTTTTGTATTCATAACGAATCGGCACTCTTTAAAACAATTATACATATACTATGAAAAAAGGATCGCTTAGTCCTTAACCCCTTTACCCTTTTGACGTCCTCCGTAGCGTAGTGGTCTCCATGCTAGTCCGCCACCCAGGAGTTCCGGGTTCGATCCCCGGCCAGGCCAAGTTGGAAAATAGCCTTTATCAAATTGTCTTGGGTCTTGGATAATTATGTTACAAATGAATTTGTTATAAAATATAGTATCGTTAAGTTAGTATTCCAGAATACAAGTCTCTAACTTACTTTACCGCCACCGTCAACAACTCAGACAAATTTTCCTATCATCATCCTCAGGAAAAAAGGAAACAGTCCTATACAGGTTATTACTGCCCATAACCTACACAATTTTGCGAACGTGGCTAGGCAGGGCAAACCAACGTATTAAATAGGACCGTCTACGTGCGTTTCGTCAGTTTCGCGTAATTTGGGACGAGATAGATCACGTAGGATGCAGAATTTACACGCAAGCCTATGAGCATTTGATGGGACATTCCAGCAATCAAAAATAGATTTTGTCATGACCGCTGTACGTAAGTAGCTGTTAAATGTCTAATAAAATATACGTAGTAAAATTATTAACGGGTGTTTTTTTAGAGGTATAGAACTTCAGGTTGGCATCACTGTTCAAGATGGCGACGGGTTTAACAGCTGTCAAGTGATTTATTCTCAGTTTGGTTTGGCAATTCATCATGAATAGACTCACGCCTGAACAACGCTTGCAAATAGTGCAATTTTATTTCGAAAATAATGGTTCAGTGCGGAATACGTATCGCGCACTACGTCCATTTTATCGTCGACAAAATCGTCCATCAGAGCAGTTAATTCGATTAACCATTGAACGTTTTCGCACCAAGTTTACTCTTCTTGATAACTCGCATCCCCAGAGACGCCGTACGGTGCGTACAGAAGAAGCTATTGCTGCTGTAGAGCGTAGCATTGAGGAAGACCCGAATGAGTCTATCCGCCATCGAGCACAGGAATTGGATCTGTGTCCATCCACTTTATGGAAGATTTTGCGGAAGGATCTTGGTTTGCGTGCTTACAAAATCCAACTCGTGCAAGAATTGAAGCCACGCGATCATCAAGTAAGGCGTAGATTCGTCGAATGGGCCCAAAACAAGATTGCCGTTGTTCCCGATTTTCATAAGCGAATTTTGTTTAGCGATGAAGCGCACTTCTGGTTGAATGGCTACGTCAACAAGCAAAACTGCCGCATTTGGAGTGAAGATAATCCTCGAATGTGTGTCGAAAAACCGTTACATCCAGAAAAACTGACTGTTTGATGTGCTTTATGGGCTGGTGGAATCATTGGTCCGTACTTATTCAAAAACGATGATGGCCAGAACGTTATAGTCAATGGTGATCGGTATAGAGCCATGATTACCAACTTTTTCATTCCTGCATTGAACAACCATGATGTCCAGGAGCTGTGGTTCCAACAAGACGGCGCAACATGTCACACAGCTCGTGCAACAATCAATTTATTGAAAGACACGTTTGGTGACCGCCTAATTTCACGTTTTGGACCTGTGAATTGGCCTCCAAGATCTTGTGATTTAACACCGCTTGACTACTTTCTGTGGGGCTATGTAAAGTCATTGGTCTATACGGATAAGCCACAAACGCTTGACCATTTGGAAGACAACATTCGCCGTGTTATTGCTGATATACGGCCACAAATGTTGGAAAAAGTCATCGAAAATTGGACGTCCAGATTGGACTACATCCGAGCCAGCCGTGGCGGTCATATGCCAGAAATCATTTTTAAAATGTAATGCCATACGATTATCTTTCAAATAAAAAAAATTCATGTCAATCGAATAATTCATCGTTGTTTTATTGCAATTTAAAGTTCTATACCTCTAAAAAAAACACCACACAAAAATATAAGGGGAATGATTTAAATCATGATATTAAAAACCTTTGGAACTGTTTATTGAAACATGTAAAATTAGGAGGCGCGGTCGCTCGACAGAAATCACGGAATATCACAAAGTGCGGGGAGAGAAGACACACGTGATCAATGAAATATATAGATTTTTTTCTCCAAGGATGATGCATGTCAATGGTCACCAAGCATGCCGAAGACCGTGCAAAGTGGGAAGAAAAATAAATTTATACTATCTACCTTATGTCGTCCCTCGTAGGGAAACCTTATAATTTTTCAGTCTAATCGTAATTAAGAACGTAAGAGTGCTAAGTTCATCTCAATTTTGTTATTTCCTGTTTGTTCATTATAAATCAATTTAAAAGATATACGAGGAAACTAATTAATTTATTTTAAATGGCACCCAATGCGATTCCAAACTATTAACAAATACCAACTGATAACTATATCTTAGACTGGTACCTATTTTATGTACAAAATAATAATTATACCTACACATATGTACTCAGAATGTGAAAAAAAATGTGAATTTGTGAATAATCTTGGATAATTGTAACAAAAATTAAAATATCACAACGCGACATAATGTCGCTTCAAAGTAAAGTTATTTTTGTTCATAAGGATCGATGAAAATATACTAACTTTCGTCGAAGTAGCTTATATATACCTAATACTTTAACCATAAAAGAAAAATTACATGACAATAGGTTAATCGAACAAAGAAACCCACTCGCGGAGCCCCCTCAAATTCAACCGTTTCAAAGAACAAAACACCTAAAAGCAAAACACGTAAAGTTTATTTTCGAGTTGGCACGGCCCTGCAAGACCCCAGCTACGTGACCGAATGCACGAATAAAACTCCGCAGTAGGCGAAACGAGATGAAGCGTTTTAGGTAGGATTATAACAACGTTTATGTTAACTGTTATTTAATAAGCTCTATTAGATGTCTCAAAACGATATACTTAATATTCTTATTTTTCTTATATTTTTTCCTGTTATGGATTTAGTGTATTAGGAAGTATGAATAACTTACTAATAATATAGACTATCACGACTTTATCTCTATTGGGGAAGACATAGCATTTTTGAGTCTTGCGGCTCTAAGCTGACAGAGTCATTATAGCATTACATGTTATAATGTGTCAACATTGTATTATATTATAAGTATTTATTAATCAAAAGACAATTATAATAATATGACAAAGCCCTTCTGGCGACCAATACTGTAAAAATGAGTTTCTTTCGGCGTTTCTTCTCAGCAGTGGTCGTTACGAAGCGCTGGTATCGGTAGCTTTTCTTTAAAAATAAATTAAATTTTAACATACTTTACACGTAACATAAATTATACTTATTGACGTGTAAAAGTGCCTGTAAAGGCCTAATTACTGAATAAACATTTGAATCTTTGAATTTGAATCTTGAATCTTTGAGTCCAGAACCGCAAGACCTTAAGGCCGCTTTTAGCTTGGTGGAAAAATAAATCTAAATAGTGACGTATTGCTAGCCCCACTCCCTTAATCGACATTTACGCACGGGGAGATAAGCACCTAATTAGTTTTTAGGATTTTACTTTTCTTCGAGACCAACACGGGATTTTTAAATTAACAGAAGTTAGGTACTTAACAGGATTAAATCAGGGATTAGTTATTTACAAAAAAAAGTGGATGATTAAAAAGGTATCCCTTTTCTTTCGCAACGGAAGCGCTAATAAATGTCTAAGACGATTTTTCAGTTAAATTGGAACAAACTGCCTTTAGAAATCAAAATGTCATCAACTTTACATTCTTTTAAGTTTAGATTGAGGAAGCTTGTGGAAACTTCTGAAGACTTAAGTTGAGTTATATATGTATATAAGTAAATATTGCTTAGGTGTATATTTATTGCATATGTATATATATTTTATGTGTGTATTCATATATGTATTTATATTTACTGTGTTATAGTAAGGTATTTATTTACAAGTATTAATTTTAAATAGTTTGTAGTGTAGTAAATAGTTAAGTGTAATTGAATTCTGTTTTCTATTGTGTGTCTTCTGTAGGTATATTGTACCCGCTCTCTACTCTGTGTTGTAAATGTCCTCATATTTCAAGGTTGACTGGAAGAGATCCCTATCTGGGATAAGTCCGCCTTTGTACTGTTCTCTAGTTCAAACCTGTATTTTTGTCCTGTGTTTATGTACAATAAAGATTTTACAAACAAAAAACAAAACAAAGCTTCTTCAGAAGGAGTACCTAAAGGAAGCGTCATTAGCACATACAAGTTGTTTGTCTTTTCGTTCGTATCTACAATTCCAATATGAATCTAAACCATAATGACAAGAAAAAACTGAAACGCATGAAATTAATCATCCAGCCACAAGTATTGTTTGTTTCACTAGTGATAAGATAAAGGTGCCTTAATATCGTGCATTTCGTTTGCATTAAAATAATGAAAGTGCTATCAGAATGTGATTAATTTGATAATGACCCGACTGTCGCTGATATGTTACCAAATATTAGATAGGCAAATGTCACACATACATATTTGCACGTTTTGGCTATAATAATATGTAATAGTACACACATTCTGTGGTTTTGGTTTCTATTCCCATTTTAAGATTCCCAAATGAAAAAAATTTAAAAGATCTTTATTGATACAGATAGAGAATTATAATTCGAAGCTGCTGATAGGCTAAACATGTACGCGCAAATTCATAAAAAATAAGAACCATTTGCTTTTTTAGTTAAAACATGTTTTGTCCCTTTCCCTCTTTTGAATATTTGACATCGAGAGAACGAGACAAAACATATTTTAACTAAAATAGGTTTGGCAAACGTTTGTATTTTTTATGAATAATTGGCTAACGATGACATCTACAGTAGTAACCTTGATCTGAGGTTTGACTAAAAAACAAATATGCCCTTTTTTAGGGTTCCGTACCTCGGAATGAAAAAAGAAATGTGGTGTCGTGGGACACCAGGTAGGAACGAAGTTCCTTCGGCTAATGTAGAATCGACACAATTTGCAAAAGAAAAATCGTTTTCAAAGGTATTATACACTACTCGCTTGTGTATACGACTGTCGCGCCTGCGCACGTCTCATTTAACGGTTTTGTTTAACGAGGTCATCCATACGGTTTTACTATCACATTTTTTTCAGTTCGGTCGCGCAGCAAAATCCCTATCTCCTCCAAGCCTGCCGTAAGGAACTTCGTTCCAAAAATGGAACCCTTATAGGATCAATTTGTTGTTCGTTCGTTCGTGTATCTGTCTGTCCAGAGCCTTTTTCTCAGGAACGCGTGGTGGTGTCAAACTGGAATTTATATCAAATACTCAGGTATACTGTCCCTTGAAGCTATAAAAAAATCAAACTTCTAAACCAACGCAATCATATATCCAGCCGTTTATGCCGCAAATTTCCGCAAATTTTCGACACTCGCAAGGGAATCAAAACCTACAGGGTACTTCCATGAACTCAGAATCCTAAAATTTGGTACGAAGCAACGTTTTATAGCACAGATAAAGGAAAAATCTGTAAATTTTTAGTTACACCATATAATTAAAATATTTTTAATAATTATAAACTTACTAAACCTTTGTTTTGTTTGTACGGAAACCTTGGTGCGCGAGTCCGACTTGCAATTAGCTGGTTTTGTAAGATATTTGTAGCGTGAGTGGAAACAACTAAGTAACGCAAGCCGTAGGAAAGACGGAAGACGGTACAGAAAGCTTCCTGACTGAAGACCACGAACGAGGCGTATGCCTGAAGACTAAACTGAGGTAGAACAGTTGTCCGATGGCGTGACAATATCGCCAAGTTGTTGATCCGATGTGAACGGATATGATCGGAAAGAGTTGTAAAATGACTAACACCGGCACAAATGATTAGTGAGAAAATGAGTAAGGTCTGGCGTTTTTATCTAGCTGACATGCTAACACTGATTTAACAACGTGACCTAGAATTACAAAAATTTGGACAAAAAATATACATTCGGAAAAACGAAATAATTACAAATTTTCCATCATCGAGTGAATGAGAATCGACAGCTTCTAGAAAACACGTTCGGGTAAACAACCGAGATAGGTAATCACTCTTCTCAATGAGTGTTCCTGTCACTTTTATCTCTCGTGATCGATAAAATCTAGCTCATCGGATTAGTCCTAGCCCCGGTAGTTTTCCCTTAATCTTTGAGATGTGGTTCTTTTTTATCAATTTACTTGGATGACATCACAAGTCTTGAAATATTCTTCTACGCAATGTAGATACTACTGAAAATTGTTATGTCATCAACTATGCCTGCACGAGTCTTTTTCTCTCTTTCATTTAAACGTTTCCCTAATTGTATATTAAGCTGTTTTGTTTTTAAAAAAATCTGAATGTATAAATATTTCAATAAATCCAACTTGATACTTTCGGCTGCAAGTGAATTGATAATATTTTAAAAATTAGTATGCTTTGTATTATTCCTATCTTTTGTAGAAATCAAGATCTGCATCGTACCCTGAAGTCAAAAGACGCGTCAATAATGCACTTACAAAAAAAAAAAAAAACACTTGTGTTACAAATTTTTATTAAGAAATATTTGATATTAGCCATTAAGTGAATATGGTAAATAATATAAATAAATGGAATGATTATTTGTGAACCACCTCATTCAATTTCTTTATATCCCTATAATAAGAAACCTATTTGGTGTTTACAGCTTTGTAGCTGTAAACACCAAATAGGGTTCTTATTCCCCAAATAGGGAAACGGCGAGGAATATTATGATGATATTAAATAAAGTATTATATTACCGTTGTATTAGATATTCCAACGTTATCTCAGAAGCTTCCGTGATTCTGATTCCATGCGTGCAAATACGTGAATTGAGAGGCGCTGACGTCAAAAACACCACATGTAATACATTTGCATATTTATCTCATGCAAGTATCTATCAAAGACACAAAGTATGCCAAAGTTGACCTGTTAGGGAAATCCCTAAGCGACGGCTGGCCAGAAACATGTACGAACTTGCTCAATAATAAACAGCATTCTTGAGTTAACAAAAAGAAAAAGTCAGTTCATTTAGTAATACTGAATAGAGAAACAGAACATAATATATACTGTAAAAATTGTTGACAATAATTGACATATCATATTAATAATAACTTCTAAAAACAAAATTTGTTTGCCTGACGGCTGACGGCACAGCATGAACCCCTACACTGTGAACTAACAACTATGTTCTCGTGTCTGACAAATAAATGATTTATGATTATGAATAGATTTTGAAGATATAGGAGCAATGTTAGCACTAGTCACGGAAAAAGCAAACATAAGTTCGACTAATTTTGTACTACATTCAAAGGTGAACTAAGCCATAGATTCTTAGGATATTGTACTGGACAGATATTTCCCAGAGAGGGAGAAAAGTTGCTTTTTGAAGACCAGATGTAGCTAAGATTGCTTAAAAACTTTTACAGATTTTTGAACAAATCGTTGTTAAAAATCGGTATAAGAAATCGGAAATGTACGGTCCTCTTGAGGAACGAAGTTCCTTACGACTTTGCTTCATAATACGTCACGAAACGTTCGAATGCAGTGTTGAAGAATTTCGTTCTAAAAAATAAACTCTGCGTTTTAAAAGTACTTGTAGCATGACCTTAGCACTATCTTACTTTTACGGCAAGTAGTAAACTAGTTACGCATACGTTTTTTTGTTGACTCACACGAGATACCAGTTATTTTTTATGGTTCCATCAAGGCAAACCACTAGTTTCTTGCTAGTGTTTTCTACGCGCATATTTGAACCGGTTTCGATTCATCTCAGATTTGAATATCGAAATTGCTGATTGAATTCCTGAATGTCAATGAGTGTCTATGTCCCAACTTGTTGGGTACAGAAGGCAACATTGCTTTCTTTCTTGTGTTCGTTTAGACCATCACTGGTCTGCGGTATATGAACGTTTCGCTCAGAACACGAATGATCCCAACAAAGGAATTTTTAGGATTGTTCCAAAAATAAGCATAAGCATAAGTATTATGAGATTATGACAAAAAATGCTCTATCTGCCCCATATTAAGGTCGGATAAAAAAACTTGAGAGGTGTCAAGGGACACCCGGATGGAACGAAGTAAAATATAAATAGGTCTAAATTACATTCAAACTCTTTTCTGCGTTCTAAAATTAAATTTTTATTATCTTCATAAATTTGAATATACAAAAAGTGTCGTTACAACTTTTGGTCTTAATTTTTTCCGTCTAGCTCCCTTTCGCAACGCGCGATAAGGAACTTCGTTCCAAAAACGTATAGGATACGTAAGTATATATACCTATCGAGACGAGAGCTCTAGGCGCGATCATAGACGCTCGCTCTTAATATTCGATTCGGTGACTCAAATTCTAAACATCACAGCTTAAAATTTCTAAGGTTGTGAAAAATTTTACCCTTAAATTACTGCAACCATTATTTTAAATAAAATAAAAAGGCATCTAGAATACCAATATCAATCGGAATAGTTGATAGACTAGATAGTGCATCATAACGAAACGTGACAGAAGACCATAAAAGCCTGCAAACATGCAAATTGATGAGAATTTATAAAACGTGTGAACGTGTGAATTAGCGTTATATTTGGCCGATATACGTAATATTTAGCATTTATATGTTGAACAATTTATAAGGTTAATATCATACATTTTAGAACAAATATCGTCTGGCATTTCTTCAAATACTCCTTTAAAAATTGGATTTATACAGTCATCTACCAATCGATTTCTGTTTAACATTCAATCACTTATACTTAATATTTCAAAATATTGTTTACAAATTCTGTAATTGCTTTTAATATTTTTTTTTGCATTATAGACTAGGAGCATTGAAATAAATATAAACATTAGGCAACGAATTTTAATGCTGGCTGTACAATTCTACGGATTTAGACCTTTTAAGAAGATTTAATAGCATAAATCAAGCCGTTTCAAACAATGTACGGTACGCTTTAAAAATGGTGTCATAATCTCTCATACTAATTGTATGAGAAATTATTGTTAAAAAGTAAACGTTTTGATTTAATGATAAGTAACCCTAAATGAAAATATTTTAGTTCTATGACGAAATTGTTTTTTTTTACCGGAGATCATTTGATAGATTCTTTGATTTCATATCTGATAAGATATGCTTAGTTTAAGACTCAGTAACCTGGTAAGTATTTAATTTAAATAAATATAAATTACGTTCTATTAAAAAGTACATTATAACAGGGTAAGTAATGGTAATTCAATTCAATTTTCAATTCAAATATATCTTTATTATCATAGGATATTTATAATATCTCTTAATAATCGTCACTTTGTTAATAGTAAAGGAAGGTGAATAAGTACAAAGCTATATGTACTCGAGTAGTACTCCTGCGACCGTGTAAGCTTGCTGTATGTATACCGAGGCCGCCAACACGACTTCCGACATGTCTCGGAAGGAGTTGAAGAATGGACTCGCTTTAAAAGGCATAAATCAGGAGGCGGATCTATAGATGTCTATAAATATACATTTTAAGAGGATAATCTCTTTAAAAAAAAGATCCAGGATAGTAGAAAGAAGGAGGGGAGGCTTTTGCCCAGCTGTGGGACAGAAATAGCTAATAACATCAGAAATAAAACCTCGGACTCGCGCACGAAGGGTTCCGTACCATTATCTAACAAAATCAAGTTTTACGTATGGGAGCCCCGCTTATTTCTGTTTTTAATATTAGTTGTTATAGCGGCAACAGAAATATATCATCTGTAAAAATTTCAACTGTTTAGCTATCACGGTTAATAAGATACAGCCTGATGACAAACAGACCGACAGACGGACGACAGAGTCTTAGTAATTAGGGTCCCTTTTACCCTTTGGGTACGGAACCCTAAAATGAGTAAACTATGTCCAAACAAACAACAACATACGAATTTTTTTCAAAATGGCATTGTTTGCAGACAATATTTAAGTTTCTGAGATCATCTTATTTTTTATCATAAAAATAATTGAGGTCGTAATTTACACCGAAGAAAAAAAGCTTAAAGTCAGTTTTTTCTTTGTCTTCCTTTTCGTGTGTGTAAGTTGTCTTTTTTTCTAACTGGCGCTCATACATACGTTATTATGGCGTGACGTATTTTTCCGTTTCAAGCTCAAGGCAGCCCATCATCTAAATATATATAACTCAAAGGTGACTGACTGACTGACATAGTGATCTATCAACGCACAGCCCAAACCACTGGACGGATCGGGCTGAAATTTGGCATGCAGGTAGATGTTATGACGTAGGCATCCGCTAAGAAAGGATTTTGATCAATTCTACCCCCAAGGGGATAAAATAGGGGATAAAAGTTTGTATGAAACTTTGTCAATTTTAAACCGATCGGGCTGAGACTTTGCATGCATAAAGCTACTATAACGTAGGCATCCCCTAAGAAAAGATTTTGATAAATTACACCCTTACGCGAGCGAAGCCGCGGGCAAAAGCTAGTATACATATAAAACTTAGTCTCGCGTGACGTAAACTTATGTGAACGTGATCACCTAAACACTCTGCCCACCAGCGCCTCCCACTCCGTTACGAATACTACAAGCATTTAGGTACCTAAAGAGCTTCATTTAGGTCATAATACTCATAATAAATCACATTTAATTAATGTTCTAATAAATTATATGTGTGAAAATGTGAATCATGTTTTAATAGGCGATTCAAGGCGATGCGGCTGGCAAACCATCACTATTTTAAAGGGATACTTAAATTCTTCGGGGTCCATTTGAAATGAATTATTTGAAATTTTATTTTGACCAAACCCTTATAAACCCTTCAAAAACGTCAAGTAAAGCGTTGCGAAAAACTGCCGTTTTTGGCTAATGTGCGTAGAAAAGCTTCACGGTCTTACAAACAGTAATTCATAAAATAGTTTGAAGGGTTATCTAGGGATTGGTCAAAACAACATTTTAAATGATATCTCCGTTTCCTTTCAAATAATTTATTTCAAATGGGGGCGGCACTGGACTCCAAAACATCTTTCTAAACAATTTTACCTAAAAAATCTATGCTTTAGTGACGTGGTCTATGAGATTTTTTAAACAATGTAAGTTTTTGAAAAATATGGTTATTGACTTCATTTTAAAGGAAGATTTAGTCCGTGACACTGCAAAACTTTCCGAACTTTCAAAGAAAATATATGTTCATTATATGTATTGTGATTATACATTTACCGCAATATGAAAAGAAATTTGTCTCTACACTCAGACTCTGATGATGACTCAACAAAACATTTCTGTACAATTTTCCAAAACTAAAAACCGACTTCTAAACAATTTCAGGAATTTTTATGGAAGCGAAGCGAATTTTTATGAAAGTGAGTTATGTATGACAGATCAACTGTTGCTCGTTTTAACTGCAAACTACAGTTATCTCAAACTGGAATTACATTACTTTATACTCCATTTACTTACCAACTTTTATTATCATCAATTTATTTAAGAACTATGTTCTTGTCGGTGGAGTATTTTCCATGCCTCCCGATCTTCAGCTTGACCTCCCTATACGACACGACTTCTGCCTTTTCCTTTACTTCATCCATGAACATCCTTCTTGGCCTTGCCTTTCCTCTCCTCGCCTCTATTTTCCTTCCATGATGTTTCTGATGAAATTATCGTGTCGTATAAGGTGTCCAAACATTTTATTACTTATTACACAACCTATTTTGATAAACTTCCTATGGGGCCACTTGAAAAGGCCCCTTCAAACGTTTAAAGAATTTCCTAAGTTGGCCCAGGCATTTTTGGCAAATCGGGAAACCAACATAAACAAAAATTACATGTTCAATCGAATTAATAAGCTCCTCCAGTATTACCGATAAATAAATAAATATATATATTGGGACAAATAACACTGATTGAGCTAACCCCAAAGTAAGTTATAGACTTTTGTTATGGGATACTAACTCAACGATACTATATTTTATAACAAATACGTATATAGATAATTATCCAAGACCCAGGACAATTTGAAAAAGGCCATTTTCCAACTTGCGCTTACCAGGGATCGAACCCGGGACCTCTGGGTGGCGGACTAGCATGGTGACCACTATGTCATCGTGTATATAAACAAATGTGTGAAAATACGAGTCTCTTTTTTGCTTTGTTTTGATGAGTAATGCTTAAAATATGCACAGTTTCACATTTTGGCATCGATGCGTATTATTTTGGCATGGCTTGTAAATCTGAGATTTTTATATTTAACTTCTTTAAATTCCCTCATTTAGTCCGCGTCACAAGTACCAACATGAAGTTTTATAAGGGTTGTGCTACATCTGTATCTGTATTTATTGTACCACTTCTGCCCCAAATGCATAATAAGTAAGCATTCCTCGCAAATCAAAGGCCTGACACGCTTTGATAGAGCGAGATAGTCTTATTGCGATTTCTTAAAGAAGAAAAAGTACAGAGTGCCGTGTTTTGTCTCTATCACCGACCGAAATTTTTTTCATGGTCAGGTTATAGGCACACAAATTGCATATACTTTAATTGTGCCTATAACCCGACCACGAAAAAAATATACGTAGTATCATTAATATGTCTTTCCCCGGCCGCTGTACACAATATACAAACATGTCTAAAATATCCACAATATAATTATATTGAATGTTAATGAAACAAAATTTACAAATGAGTCACATTTTTTAACAATCTTTAAAAATGTTTGATTGTGCGAGCGAGACAGCCAACCAAATGTGAAATACCTCTGTCGCTCTTTCTCGCTCTAGCGAATGTCGGTTCTGAGCGACAGAAAGGATAGAAGCATAGAGTAGTGCTGTTTCATGCTCAGCTTACAGATGTAGCCTAACCTTAAATCTGTCATTATGCCATCATTAGCATTATCATAATTATCTATGATTATTCATCAATTCACCATTACTCAAGGTCATACAATATATTGTAAACAAACAAATTAATGACGAATATGATTTAGAGTATTTAAACGTAAGTAAGTAAAAACACTTTATTGCTCCAAAACACGTCAAATTAACATCATAATAATCTAATATACATTTATATTTATATTTGTTTAAAGATTTATCAGCGCCGCGTAGATTTTATTGATAGAGTTATTTTTAGTATCTTTTACTTATCGAAGTGAACTTTGTAAGCTATAAAAATGTGCAAAGTTCGTCGTTTTATGATCCGATCAAAAATCTGATGTTTAGTTCTGGTACAACGATAATCGATGTGTTAGATGCTATGAAGGTTGAATTTTAAGTTACACGTTGAATGTATTACTGTTATATCATACCGATCACAAAGTATTTAAAAAGATTTAATCCTTGAGACAAGTAAAATTTAGATTCTAAATAGTAGAATTTATAATCTACATAACGTTATATACACTCTAAATTCTACTATTTAGATGTAACGTATCTTCATTTATATATAACAGTATAACGCTATGAGAATAACTAACAGTATGACAGTTTTTACCACCCTTCCCTATTCCACCGCGCCCCTTTACTCCTAATTCTATTAGTAACTATTTTCCTTCCATACTATCTACCGCAAGTACATCTCAATCACAACCATCAACAAGATAACCATCTCATTGAGAGTCATTATCACCTAGATTAATGGTTATCTCTAATTTAATTATACCGCTGTTAAATGAAAACGAGAAAAACATACCTGCCGGTTGGCGCCGGCATGTCGGTGCGGCGCGGGAGGGGTTCGGGGGAGGGTAGGAGGCGAGAGGGGGTGACAGTTGAGTGAGGTCAAGCTCGATGCAACGGAACGCGAGTGAGGAGCGATAACAGTAACGATAACAAGTTATTTTGAGAAATTACTGCTAAAGTAAACTGTTGCGTAACGTGGCATGAAGTGACGTAGAGAAGATGAGAGGAATAATAGTTAGCTAATAAATAAAACAGATTTGAAACTGAAAACTTAAGAGACGACTATGAAATAATATTTAGCGACACGCGACACTGAAAACTTAAGAGACGACTATGAAATAATATTTAGAAAAGTGAGATGTGATTTAGGTGAGGCCAATTGAAAGTCGAATGTCCAACATTAAATGTAAAACATTTTTGTTACTTGTCATAAAATTTCATACAGAAACAACTAGGTAGAGTAAGGCAAAATTAATAGCTACTGTATCAAGATAACAAGTCTTGACCTGCGGTACGATTAATTATAAAACGAGTTCTAGCATAAAATACTCAAACGAATTAGCTTCGACCTTTGTCATCGAATTACAAAAAGCGCTAACGAACCAGTTGGTCCCTGACATTATACTTTACGAATAACGATAACGATCCTAAAGAATTCAACGACGACGTGTTAACTTGTTATCGTGCACTCGCCATCACTAGAGAGGTCAACCAAGAGCGGCGGCCCCCGCGCCCGCCTAACCCCCTCTCCGGCCGTATATAAGCCAGCTCCCACACGCGCGCCGCGTCTTACGTTACAACGCCGCCGTGTAGCTCTACGCTCTCGTGACAACAAAACCACGCGCACCAAATTGTGAAAGTGTTGCTTATAAAACGCGATTTCACAGTGAGAGTACTTTGCCGCGCCGACGGCCGCCGAATAACAACTTCGCAACAGTTAAGTGGGAGAGGATTATCTCGAGAATTTGAGAGAGGAGAGGGTTCAATGGAAGCGAGGTTCGTGACCTGCCGGAGTTTCCAGCAGATCAAGCCACCCGAAAAGAGCCTCGCGCCGCCACCGACGGTGAAGGGGCTCTTGTCGCGTTTCGGGAGCCAAGCACAGGCACTATTCGCACCGAAGAAACCCCGTTTCGGATCTTCAGTGGCTATTCATAAACTCCGCGAAACCAAGTGGTTCAAGCATGAAGAACAGAACATATTGTGCGCAGTCCTCGAATCAGGATTCGTACTTGAAGTCAGGGCGGAGGACCCACTGCCGCCAGACTCTACACTGTCACCAGACTATCATATGTACGCCATTGCCATGTGGAAGAAGGGTAAAGGTATGTTGACATTAATATTCATTCAATAACTGAACAGCCTTGCAAATTGAAAGTTATCGAAATGAATTTAGGGCATCGATACGTGCGGTACGCAAGAGAGTTGGAGCAATACTAAAGTTGGCTCGGCAGTCGACACGGTTGGTCAGGGCCGCGCGTAGCCCGACGCCTGCAGAATACAGTTTGTACATAATTCATTCCGTCGCGTCCGCACGCCCCTTGTAATTACATCAACAGAGTATGAGAATCGCCAGCGATTCAAGGATGTCCTCTAATCGTATTCTAGACAGGTTCGTATAAAAAAATATCAATCAAAAGCAAAAGAGAAGATAAGGTTTCCTTGACATAGAAAGATCAAGTCATAACTTGATTTTGTGTTATCTTATCAACAGCCATACATCTTAGCGCATATGAAAAAATTTACTAAACATGTAACAATTTGTCGACAGAAAAAACAAAGAACCCGGAACAGATAGAAGTGTACACCGTACAACAGAAAGGTGTGCGCAAACGAGTCGTCAAGACTACACTGGGTGCCTTTTGGAAAAAAGACTCTGTGATTCGCATCAACAACGTTGATGACAAACAGGAGACGCCTAACAGCGAAAAGGACATCAGAGCCAAGGTAATTAACCAAAACGGAAGTACAAAACGTTTCCAATTTCCCCCAAAATTTACATCTAACGTAACTGGTCAATTCCAAAGATTTAATAACAAGTCCCACAGCTTCGTTACATCATTAAACAAATTAAGTCATCGCGAATGATTAATAAGTTGCGATGTTGCGGATCATTTATCAATGCTCAAACGTGTTTCACCTGTTAATTGAACAGCCTTCAATGACGACACAAATGTCTAGTCACGAGATTCATTTCTTAACTTTTTGCAACTTCGCATCATCAGATGCTATTATATTACACACTAGACGCCTTAACCTCATTCAATTCGTAAACAATCCTTGTCAGAGTGCAAGTGTAATAAAATGTAAACGAACATTGCGATCGACCTCAATTCATGCAGCAGTCCCTATTAACTAACAGATGCGCTACAGTATTGTCTTGATCGAGTTTTCACGGTTCACTGACTTTTAAGGCGTTTTCTATTTACAGACAATCTCATTTAACAACCATTACGTCTTAAACCTCATCTTGTAACTTAGCTGTTTTAATGCATGAACGAATTCGAACCTTGAATGGTGTATCATTGTTTCCTATCGAACTTGGAAGTTCTTCCTTCAAATGCGTAGGCTTGCGTCAGAATTGGAAACCTCTCATTTCAGATATCGAAAGTCTCGTGGGGCTTTCGTTCCTTGGCCACTGTGGCGTCATAGTGAACAGTGGAACGGCTACTAAGGAGCTTCTACTGATTGCAGCTGGATATGGCAACTAAGTCAAGGTTCGAGAGGAACTGGCACAATACACTGCATTTCGTCCACTGGTGTCGCTATGGAGAAACGCCGCAAGAAGCTCGCATGAGACAGGTAAATATTCCAACATGACAATTAATGTTTTTTTTTTAAAGTAAATTCTAAAACCGACAATAGCTACACGGTCGAAGTTTTTATTACAATGATTATATTGATATTAATTTATGTTCTATTATATAACAATGCAACTCTATAAATTTTCAGAGAATATGCATTACATGACACTGTGCAATTCTTCCCAAGGAACATGCAAAACTGTATTTTGAGTTCTCAATCTATTCCTAGATTGAAATTCAAATCTTGAAACACACGATCAACAAAACAAAAATAAAATTGGTTTTTTATTCGTATTTACTTGGGGAAAATTGTTTGAAAAGCAAATAGAATGAATTTATTTTTAAAATATTTAATTATATTTCGTTATGATCGATTTTATATTTATAAAACTAGTAGTAACGCTTGTTCGTAAACACTACACTATCTGTTATCTATATGAACAAGCCAACCGTAAAGTCTTAAAAAGTTTGAATTGCGATTCAGTTTAGATCGCATTGTTTTGTGTAATAGACAATTTAAAACTACATTGGATTGCGATTTAATCTGTGAGCGTTATGAAAGAAACTGGCTTTGTAATTTATAAAAATATAGTTAGTTTTTGTAGACTATTAAAAAAAAAGGTTTAATAATTCCTTTCCGTGTCCGACCGCGTAGCTGAACTTTTATCAAATTCCATATTTACTAGCGCAATATTGTTTAACAAATCTATTCCATTAAAATACTTTGAATATCAAATCGTTGCTTTTCCCATTTATGATTTTCATAATCAATCCAAAATTAAAGGTATGAATCTATCTATAATACGTTTACATTTCACAAATTGTCGGTTCTAGATAATATGTTCAAATGCATGCTTCATTTCAATGGATGAGAAATACAAAGCTGTCCTTACAACTCTTATTGTCACTTCCATTCATTTGTGTGCGTGTAAAGACAGTTTTCTAGTGTTGTACGATTCAAATCGCTTGTGTGAATGTCAACGCATTGTAAAAATTACGGGGCACGCGATTCATTGACGAGTTTGTTCGACGGAGGCGACGGCGATCATACATCAAGGGAGCAATGCATGTCGGGATCGACGAATAAAAAAAGAGATCGCAAAAAGTAGCAATTTTGTTACAGATCAGCTTAACGACGTCGAAAACACCTATGATTATCATCTTTTGATGGTAATCAGTGAGGCGCTTTGGACACTTTCAGCTGGCATCAATAATACCGGTGAGGCTTTGAATTTTACTCATTGGTTTGAGATACCGGATTTCAATGTGCCCCTATTGTATGTTTAACGACCCAAAACAAAAACCTATTTATCATATTATAACATACTTATATCCAAGACTCTTTATAAAAACAAAGTCACGTTCAAGGTTGTTGTAGTAAATAGATTTTTCTTTAAAAACAATAATTTAAGAAAACATATCTGTGCTAATAAGCTCCCAAGCATTTCTACATTATAAGTTGATTCTTGAAACGGTAGGCTATAAATGGATAGGAATGATTTTGTCAATTTTTTTTTAAGTATATTTAAAAAGTAAAATTAATAACTTTTTTTCAATTTATGAAATACCTACATATTTTATAATTTTTATGTGTGACGGACTATACAAACAATGGTTTATTCTGCATTCTGCTGTACATAACACGCGAAACGATAGTAAAAACGTGAATATTGAGCAAGGAATGTTAATCGGTAATAATTATCTAGAAAATGCTATGATTAAAACATTGACATACGAATTATAAAGTATGATAGGTGGATTGCGGCAAAGATTAACATATTGATTAATCCGTTCTACTTAAATAATTTCTTTAACTTAAATCGATTTTGAAACATTAAGCATTTCTGAATTCACATAAATTCATGTGACCATGAATAAAAAGTTTCAATTATTAAAACTTGCTACAATAAAAACATCCATAAGGTAGGTAAATGATAAAGAAAATTTTGGAAGAAACGATATTTTTTTTTATATCTTTTATAATTTGGAAACTACACAAGCTCAATCTCTGAAATGTAACATAGCTAAATTTTGAATGTAACGCGGCAAAATTTTGAATTTTTTGAAATATCATATAAGCTAAATTTTGATATTTTACATCACAAAATTTTTTAATATAACAGTTTAGTATTGAACTGCACCAATTTACAGTGCAATATAGACTGTTTCAACAGAAAATATATAATTTATTCCGACCTCGTACATCACATTGTCCTTCGCATTATACATTCAAAGCTAAATAGCTTTTCACTTGTGTCAATAATGAGATCATTCCTACTTACAATAGAATTCTACTTAAACAATTACTATTGTTGAAAGTGATGCAAAATTAAAAATATTTCAATTTTACAAATACGTGTACTTGAAACTATTGTAAAAAACACATCAATAAAAACCAAAATTTTCAATAAGAACCTCAATTCAAAATACCAGGAAATTGATAAACTACCATTAACAAGTATAAAGTGATATATGACAGTAAATTTAATAGTTGCTTAATTTATCGAATTGTTGAGTAAAGACAAATTGCAGCTAATATCAGTTGTAGTCAAATAAAAAATATTGAGGTTACTGCGATAAATAGATTATGCACTATGTCATACGAAGGAAGCATGTACTTATCTATTAATATATATTTCAAGAATTCAAGTTTAAAAGCGTTTATTGAGGATTGAATTAAAATTTTTTTTTTTACTTTACCAGGTTCCTACGAGAAAAAATCAATGCATTCAATAAGTGGGTAAATCGTTAAGTAAACGTTTACTTATCACAAACTTTTTTTCTAAAATAATTGAATGAAAGTTTCACTTCAGGGCGTAGTACTCGTATCTAAATAAAGATATCTAAAAGTACTGATGCTGTAAAAAAATGTAGAAAAAAAAACATGTTTCCTTATTTTGATTTTAAGCGGCACATTTTATACTTCTTTTTTAAATGACGCAAAAGAGGTATCTATTAATATTATGAGAATTTACTAAAATATTCTCCGCTAAGAAACGCAGGACGCATAAAATACATTATATGGTATCTTTTAGACACAAAAAGTGTTTTAATTAAATACATAGTTCATATATTTAATCGAGTCAATAACTTTCCTTGAAGCTTATCTATTATGTATTGTGTGTATTGTGAAGTATATGTAATACATTTTGTAATGGTGATTGGTTTTAGCGAGATACTAAAATGTATGTTATTATCGTGTCAGTATATTCGACCTTATTCTTTAAACTCTAAACACGCGTGGGCAGTAAATACCAACTTTGACATTTTAGATCGATGTTTTTGTTTAATATTTTTTTACTGCGAGATTTATTTTGATATAACTATTTAGAATGTCGATTTATAACAACAATTAGAGTATGTAATAAAATAATTTTTTTTTCTATATTTTTTCTATGCACTGACTTGTTATTGAGTAAGTAAAAAGACATAACGCAAATATACAGACTTAGCAACAAATGGAAATGACGTAATCGTTAATAGTCGAATTTCATTGTTTCAGATAAGCGAGTCGCTCAAGTGGGGCAACATCGGCATGAACATGGGCGTAATGCTCGTCAGCCAGAGCCACGGCAGAGAAAAGGCCAAGTCAGTCTGAGTACAACTGGCCAGCGATAGCGCTGGCCACCAAACCTGCTACGCCTGTTTCTGGCCGCCACGGCCTAAGAACATCGACAACGTCTAATTTGAATTTCGAATTACGTTTTGACATCGGAAAGGATATTCCTTTTTTGAATTTCAGTTCGATTCTCATTTTTTTCTTTCGTCTATTCTCTCTTGTGACAGTATTCTCTTCGTCTCTCTTTGATTTGCTCCACGTATTGCATCGCTCTACTATTTTGACTTGAAACTACAAAATTGTAAACCCAAAACATTCCTGATATAAGATAAAAGACGCCCCTCGGCTTGTACTTTGTAAATCTTTGATATAGAGTTCTAATCTATTGATATTAAAGTGTTTATCATACTTTATCTTAACATAAGCGATAATAATTAAGAGGAAATCTTATTATGGTCTGAGAGTGACAACCCTAGTCTTATGAGTATTTCTTTAATGTTTTTCTGATTAAGAAGACTGTTTTGATTTTCTATGAAAATTATTGTTGTGTAAATGCGAATCTGCGAAAAAGTACAGAAACATTTCGTACAAAATCAACAACTGAATATTTTCTAAGAAAATTATTCGTTATATTTAATTCACCTTTCGTGATCGAGTATAAAAGAGTTTAAAAGTATTGAAGCATTGTTTAAAAGTATTTTTAATTTATAAAGCATACTATTTGCGACCTAATGTTATATGACGATCAGATGTTGACTGTTGTGAGAGTATTGTACTCGTAAGTTAAATGTTCTATTTATAATGAAGCATTTTTTTATAAATAAATGATTACTTGATAATTTTGCTTTTTTTTATTCTGAAATATTTTTCTCTTCCTGTGGATGAGGATTAACATACAATAATTAATAATAATAAATAAATAAATAAATATGGACAAATAACACAAATTGAGCTAGCCCCAAAGTAAGTTCGAGACTTGTGTTATGGGATACTAACTCAACGATACTATATTTTATAACAAATACATATATATATAAACACCCAAGACCCAAGACAATTTGAAAAAGGCCATTTTCTTGCTTTGCTTACTTGCCCTGACCGGGGATCGAACCCGGGACCTCTGGGTGGCGGACTAGCATGGGGACCGCTACGCCACGAAGGTCAAAATTTATTAAAACAATTGTTAAACGTGCCAAAAATGATTGATATTTTCATCCGTTCAGTGCTCAATCATTTGCACTTGGGAAGGCCTGGTAGCCGCAAATAACATAGCTGCCGAAGTCCGAAGTAACCGAATACTGGAGTGACAAAAGTTTATTTGCTATAGGCAAATTGAAACTCCCGTTTGTCAAAAAAAAACATTCTACGCGTAGTGTTGAGTGTCGTAACTAGTAACTACCGAAGTCGTATTGGTAGTTCCGCGACTTATCATTAGATGGATATAAGTAGCGCCTGAGACTGCCTCCGTGGTCCAGTGGTCAAGGCGTTCGCTTTGTGACCCGGAGGTCATGGGTTCGATTCCCACTGGGAAGCATACTTTGTGAAAAGTTGTTTCCAGTCTGGATAGGATATTGCAGGCTTAAATCACCTGATTATCCGACAAGAAAGATGATTCCGTGTTTCGGAAGGCACGTAAAACTGTGGGTCCCGAACGCCACCTAGCGTTTGATCATCAAACTATCCAAGGATTGGTTCCTGGTTTGCCCTTTGGGTTGTGGAGGTCAGACGGCAGTCGCTCTGTGTAAAAACCAGCAACCTCGTCAAATCTCCTTGGTTAGGTAGCGGACCCCGGGCTCTGAAGCGTTACTGCTGATGATGCAACCGGGAATACGCTCGGATGATGATGATGATGATGATGGATATAAGTAGCGCCCTAGCGCCATCTATTATTTGAGTTATAAACGGCTCAACCAATTTTTATCAAACATTGCAAGGAACTACCGCACGGGAACTTGCTTTCACGTAATAAAAACCGAATCGAAATCGGTCCATCGGTTCGAGCACTACGATGCCACAGACAGACATGAGCGTCAGTCTTATAACACTCCTCCTTTTTCTCGGGGGGTTAAAACTATAGTAGTAGTTAGTACCATCGACACGAAAAGAAGACACACTCAATAAATTAGAAGTGGAATCAATGAATTAGTAAGCAAGCTACTATCACGGCATAAGTTAGTTACTCACATACTATGTACAATAGGGAATATGCACGATTTATTTTTATTTTCTTAATAAAATCCTTATTAACCACAGTAAACAAATATAAAAGAATTTTTAAAATATCTTAATCAGTGACGAACATGTGATACTTTAAAGTTCCAATTAGAAAGAGAAGTCCTATATGGACTGGTGACGTCAAGTCCACATCATCTATTCATTTTCAATACAAAATAGCGTTATTGCGAGTGAGATAGACATATTTTCGTAAATTTGTTATATTTCATTCGTTTTTTAACCAATTCTTATTTTGTTTTCACTGTTTTAATTTACAGTCGACTGTCGTCCAATGTCTACAATGTTGGATAAATAAATAAATAATAATAATAATATAGGGAGAAATGACACTGATTGAGCTAGCCCCAAAGTAAGTTCGAGACTTGTGTTATGGGATACTAACTCAACGATACTATATTTTATGACACGTACATATATAGATAAACATCCAATACTCAGATCAATCTGAAATAAAAATCCAACTTCACCGGAATCGAACCCGAGACCGCCAGCGTGTGACAGCCTGGCATGATGACCACTGGGCCACAGGGGTCGTTAACCGATAAACCGTGTTAAAATATGTAAGTAATATATAAATATATATAGAGTACTGAGAGATTATTCTCGAGAAATTTGAAGTTCCCGAGGGATTATTAATAATAATAAATGTAATAAAATCTTTATTCAAATAATTAGGTGCTAGACATTTTAAAAGGAACACATTATTGATACATTAAGGTTATATATTATCATCTAACGGTACCTGAGCTAGGATGAAAATCATCCTGTATTTCAGGCGTTAAACAAGACACACGTATTATATACTCATAATAAACTTATAATAAAATTAAATAAACTGTCAAATGAAAGAGAAGTTCCAATGGGATTGTCAAATAGTGATTCAAAGACTCAAATGTTTATTCAGTAATTAGACCTTTACAGGCACTTTTACACGTCAATAAGTATAATTTACGTAACGTGTAAAGTATATTAAAATATAATTTATTTTTAAACAAAAGCTACCGATAGTGAATTTCGCCGCAAGTAGCAGCTAGTAAAGAAGAAAATAATCTGAAGTAAGTATCAACATTCAATAAATATACGGACAAATAACACTGATTGAGCTAGCCCCAAAGTAAGTTCGAGACTTGTGATATGGGATACTAACTCAACGATACTATATTTTATAACAAATACATATATAGATAAACATCCAAGACCCAGGACAAATTGAAAAAAGCCATTTTCCAACTGCCCTGACAGGGAATCGAACCCGGGACCTCTGAGGCGGCGGACTAGCATGGTGACCACTACGCCACGGAGGTCGTCAAATGAAAATGGTGATTTCACCATATTTACGAGAATATATTTATTTCAAATGCACTGGCGTTAGTGCACTGCCTTTACATGAATTTTCAGGGTCCAGTGCTGCCCCCATTCATTCATATTCATGTATCCTCTTGATATGAAAAGAAAAAGATTTCGCTCACCGAGTTTTGCAGAGATGGATCCAGTTGAGATTGTCGTCTTTTATGTATGACTTACCTGGAAAATAAATAAATAAATATATAGCGACAAATCACACAGATTGAGCTAGCACCAAAGTAAGTTCGAGACTTGTGTTAAGACGAAGTGGTAGCTAAAGTGGCGCCCTCATTTGAAATAAATTGTTTAAAACTAAATATGGTGATAATTAAAAATTTGATTTGTATCACTGTCTAGAAAGATCTTTAAACTATTTTATGAATAACCTTTGAAATTATTACTAATAGTCCGTCTAGTTTTAAAACGGGTTTTCGCCAAAAGTGGCCACTTTTGGCAAAAACTCGTTTTAAAACTAGACGGACTACCAATATTGCTTTCAAAGGTTATTCATAAAATGGTTTAAAGGTCTTTCTAGACGGTGATACAAATCAAATTTTTAATTATCACCATATTTAGTTTTAAACAATTTATTTCAAATGAGGGCGCCATTTTAGCTACCACTTATTCTTAAGGGATACTAACTCAACGATACTATATTTTATATATAAATACTTAAATAAATAAACATCCAAGACCCAGGACAATTTGAAAAGGCCATTTTCCAACTTGCCCTGACCGGGGATCGAACCCGGGACCTCTGGATGGCGGACTAGCATGGTGACCACTACGCCACGGAGGTCGTCAAGAATAAAGAAACAAATACATAAGTAGTAAATCATTAACCGTAGCCATCATTCGTTTCTGGTTTTTTATATGTAGCCGACAAGTTACAATCATCTTCCATGCCAGTCTGAAAGAAAAGAAGAAACTTAGAGTGTACACGTTGCTTCTCTTCCTTTGCAGATCGTAGAAGCCGATACTGGGAGAAAACGCGAATCACTTTAATAGGCGATCCGGCTAGCAATCCATCACTATTTTTAATTTTTTCTCACTCTTTTCGATATACGTTATATATAAAAAAATTACCGGCTAATTGCAAGTACCATTATCTATTAAAAATCACCTTTGTTGTATAGCCCTAATTCAATATTTATTTTATTCAGTTTTTAGTATTTTTTGTTATAGCGGCAACAGAAATACTTCATCTGTGAAAATTTCAACTGTCTAGCTACAACGGTTCATGAGCTTTGGGTACAGGACCCTAATAATAACATGTAGTGTGGAAGCAAAGATATAAGTGTGTGTATGTGTAAGAACCTATATATATGATGAACGTGTTGAATAAAGGAGGAGTATCAAAGTAGGTAGAGATGAGGCGACTTAATGAAACGAGTGTTACTTTTTCTTATTTACTAGCTGCTACTTGCGGCGAAATTCACTATCGGTAGCTTTTGTTGAAAAATAAATTAAATTTTAATATATTTTACACGTAACGTATATTATACTTATTGACGTGTAAAAGTGCTTGTAAAGGTTTAATTACTGAATAAACATTTGAATCTTTGAATCACTATTTGACAGTCCTATGGGAACTTCTCTTTCATTTGACAGTTTATTTAATAATCCCTCGGGAACTTCAAATTTCTCGAGAATAATCTCTCAGTACTCTTTATATATTTATATATTACTTACATATTTTAACACATTTTATTGGTTAACGATCCCTGTGGCCCAGTGGTCATCATGCCAGGCTGTCACACGCTGGCGGTCTCGGGTTCGATTCCGGTTACTTTGATACTCCTCCTTTATTCAACACGTTCATCATATATATAGGTTCTTACACATACACACACTTATATCTATGCTTCCACACTACAAGAAGAAACTACAATGTGTTATTTTTTTATTATTGTTTTTTCTTTAAATGAACGTTTACCTCTCTCAGAAGTCCAAAAAGCATGTCCGTGGACAGCGACCTCTCGTGGGCTTCGTCCATGATGATGGCGCAGTAGTGGTCGAGGTCCGGCTCCCGGAGCCCCTCCCGCAGCAGGATGCCATCAGTCATGTACTTGATGACCGTGTTGGGGGACGTGCAGTCCTCGAAACGGATGGCGTAGCCGACTTCGTCTCCTGAATTAAAAAAAATAGAAACGTTGTGTCGAATACCGTATTGTTACATTTGCCTGAATTAAAAAGAAAAATGTATCAAATACCGTATGTAAGAGGTTAAAAAGTATCGATAATATTGGTAACCTTCTAAAAATACGGTATTTGACACTTTTTTTTTCATGTACTTGATGACCGTGTTGGGGGACGAGCAGTCCTCGAAACGGATTGCGTAGCCGACTTCGTCGCCTGAATTAACAAAAATAGAAACGTTGTGTCGAATACCGTATTGTTACATTTGCCTGAATTTAAAAGAAAAATGTATCAAATACCGTATGTAAGAGGTTAAAAAGTTTTGATAATATTGGTAACCTTCTAAAAATACGGTATTTGACACTTTTTTTTTTCATGTACTTGATGACCGTGTTGGGGGACGTCCAGTCCTCGAAACGGATTGCGTAGCCGACTTCGTCGCCTGAATTAACAACAATAGAAACGTTGTGTCGAATACCGTATTGTTGGGGACGTCATCGCCTGAATTTTAAAGAAAAATGTATCAAATACCGTATGTAAGAGGTTAAAAAGTATCGATAAAATTGGTAACCTTCTAAAAATACGGTATTTGACACTTTTTTTTTCGATTTATGTCAAAATCCGAATGCGGAAAGAATTATTTTTAAACTGCACAAAAGGAATTATTATGTTTTTGTTTGAAAAGGGCCTTGTATTAAATACTTGTCAGGTGGTCCCATGGAAATTTGTTTGTTTGTTATAACTTTACTGTACAAAATGTCGATTTTAATTTGGAGTTTCAAGCACTGGTCCCATAGGAAAAGTTGTTCATATTGACGGTCTGAGTTGCTCTTACAAGGATCGGCCAGGGTTTTTGTTACATATTGTATATAAACATATTTAAATTTTATCATAATCGATTGTGTAGTTTGGGGGCAAAGTCAGATTTTAGTTTTGATTTTTTTTTAAATAAATAAATCGGGACAAATAACACTGATTGAGCTAGCCCCAAAGTAAGTTCGAGACTTGTGTTATGGGATACTAACTCAACGATACTATATTTTATAACAAATACATATACAGGGTTACTGGTAACTAACGCAAAACCTTTTAACATCAGAATCAAACTCCCCAACACATTATAGATCTGCAAGAAAAAAGGCAAAAATTACAGAAAATAAAATGGGCCTCCCATACAAATTCACTGATCACCTGGTCGAGTTTCTATGGGGATTCCAATTTCTTTTCTTAGATTTTTTTATTTTTTTCTTGCAGATCTATATTATGTTAGGATTTTGATTCCGATGTTAAAAGGTTTTGCGTTAGTTACCAGTAACCCTGTATAGATAAACATTCAAGACCCAGGACAATTTAAAAAGGCCATTTTCCAACTTGTCCTGACCGGGGATCGAACCCGGGACCTCTGGGTGGCGGACTAGCATGGTGACCACTACGCCACGGAGGTCGTCTACTAAACATGATAAAAAAAAATGTTACCTAGTTTAGTGTTCATTTCATCTGAAACACGTTTGGCGACCGACATGGCGGCCACACGTCGAGGCTGTGTGCACCCGATCATGCCCAATTTGCTGTACCCTTCTTCGTGAAGGTATTGGGTAAGTTGTGTTGTTTTACCACTACCCGTTTCTCCTGTAAAACAAATTAACAATGACTATACAGGGTTACTGGTAACTAACGCAAAACCTTTTAACATCGGAATCAAAATCCTTACATAATATAGATCTGCAAGAAAAAAATAAAAAAATCTAAGAAAAGAAATTGGAATCCCATAGAAACTCGACCAGGTGATCAGTGAATTTGTATGGGAGGCCCATTTTATTTTCTGTAATTTTTGCCTTTTTTCTTGCAGATCTATAATGTGTTGGGGAGTTTGATTCTGATGTTAAAAGGTTTTGCGTTAGTTACCAGTAACCCTGTATATTCCCTAGAAAATAAAAGTTACCTATCTACTTTATTATAAATAAATAAATAAATAAATAAAAAAAATTATGAGGTGTTGTGTGGGAGCCACACTCAAATATTTATTTTATTGTTTTTAGTATTTATTTTTATGGCAGCAATAGATATACATCATCTGTGAATATCACGAGACACAGCCTGTTGACAGACAGACAGACGGACGGACAGACGGACAGCGGAATCTTAGTAATAGGGCCCTGTTTTTAACCTTTGAGTACGGAACCATCAAAACAAAATCCGACTACGGGAAAATTTTAGATATGTTTATCCAGATAGTGCAAGCACAGCCAGGAGGAGCCGTTACTAATGTATATCATTTTGAAATTCACCTAATAAGACCTTTCATTTGATACCCTACAGCATGCCTACCCATTATAAACATAATAATTTCTCTTCCTTGTCACTAGATGGCGCTATAGGTATTTATTGAAACATTAAAATCTTTTATTACTATTATTTAAATAAAGTAATACTCTAATTAATTAAATATGACTTATATGAAATGCAATAAACACTTTCTATCACTTTTTTCCTAGTCGTACGTGCTGCCATCTCTGTGTGCCCACCCGCAACTTCCAGTTTTGCCTACTTTTGCCCTCCAATAGTTTTTATGGCGTTGGGTATCTGTTACGTTTGTAATTATATTATCTTTGCCTACACGGTATGATTCATTAGTTTATACAGGGCGCCATATTAAATCTAATCTAACGTCACATAGCCTATCACCACCAACACAACAACACAACACAACAACACCAGCGGGCAGCATACTTATTTGTCAAGGTATTATATCATTTTCTATTTCTAATATCACTAGCGGCGAAACAAATAACCCTCTTTCTGGTGCAGTCGGGTAAAAAACAGGTACTTACCAACTATGATAACCACGCTGTTCTCTCTGATGACCTGCATCAGTTCTTCTCTGACTGCGAACACTGGCAAGAACCGACGCTGTTCGCCTATGGATTTCTTCTTCACGAAGTCTGACTTTGATTCCGGTTCTTGGCCCTCTGAAAATATATAAGCAAAAAATATATTCACAAGAAAAGGGACAAAATATAAATTGTATGGGAGCCCCACTTAAATATTAACTTAATTCTGTAACTGCTAGTATCCGTAACATGCTTAGTCAAAATATTCACAGTTGGAAATCCGCAACATGCTTATATTGTAATATAAATGTACATGTTGGTAATATTAATTGGTAAAACGGGTAAACATATAATATTTTATTTAGTCCGTCAAGTAAATTATTTAAAGAAAATGGATCCATTTTTTTTTGTTTACCAAAGTAGTAAAAATTCACAAAAATAGCGCATCGAAGTTTCAGAGTGGGGACGATTTACGCCACCTTCTAGTGAAAATCGTACCTGATTGTGACGTCAGCAAAATTTTCAATGCGCAGAATCTTCGTAATTTTTTAGACTAGTACTTAGTACACACATATTTTTTATATATTATACTGATTATACATAAAGAGCGAAAAAAATTTTAGCCACATTCCTATTGTTTATCTTCAAGTTTCTCCAATATATAATGTCAAATAAAACATATGAAGAAACTATGTGAAGAGTGAATTCAGTGAAACTAGTACATGTAAGCAGTGTTGCCAACTTTAAAGTTTGCAAAAATTAACGGTAGCCATTTTGCTCACGAAAGCTAACGCAAGTTACTGCAGAACGCTATTTTCTTTATTTGCAGCACCCATTCCTAAGATCGCTTAATGTATTTCGAAGACACAGTTACTTGAAATACTAACTACAAAATACTTCAGCGTCAGGTATTAGAAATACCAATAGCACATAACATTTTTAAAAATAATTGTATTACATTTTCACAAACAACACACAATTGAATTACATTTACACAAATTACAATTACAAGTAATTAAAAAACTTTATTTCTCTGTACATAGACTACATACCTTTGTCCAAATGTTCCGCATATTTGTACGCTTCTCTCGTCGGGCCATCTTCCAACTCCTCTTTCTCTCTCTGAATTCCCATAATGTTACCTGGAATATAACGAATCATACATATAGTAAAACCATAAAAAATGCGTCTGTACATTTATTAACATTAGGTAAGTATAAAAAAAAAATGTGTAACAGAAAAGAGATCAGAAACGATTAGTAAACCACAAAAAGATTTTTTTTTGTCTGTATGTAAATATACGCTAACATATGATAATAGCCGGCCAAGTGCGAGTCGAACTCGCGCATGAAGTGTTCCGTACCATTTTCATTTAAAAAGTCACGTTTTTTGTATGGGAGCCCCCTTAAATATTTATTTAATTCTATTTTTGGTATTTTTTGTTATAGCGGCAACAGAAATACATTATCTGGGAAAATTTCAGCTGTCTAGCTATGAAGGTTTATTAGATACAGCCTGGTGACAGATAGACGAACGGACAGCGGGTTCTTAGTAATAAGATATGGGGTCCCATTATCACCATTAGGGTAAGGAAACTTCAAAATTTTAAAAAAATACTGAAAGGAAGTGTAGCGGAAGCGAGGTAATATGCTCGACCGCCACAAAGCGAAGATCTTCCCGCCAGGCATGGTGTTGCGCCTGGGGGAGCCGCGGCTCCTACGGTGTATCGTCGGAAGTTGTATATATGCAGCGAATTGGGTGAACTATGAGATCGAGATGTAGGATACTGCTGGCGCCATCTAATATGCTTCTTGTGAACTATATTGCTGGTTCGCTTGATTGTAATTCCTCGTAGTGGACGTAGAGGTCGCCCCAGAAGGATATAATGTAGAAGAGGTCCAGAAAGACCTAGAAAGAGCTGTGTAGACCAACCGAAAGAAAAAGCAGGAGTCATGTCGTATCACGCGCTGAAGTGTAAGTAACAATGTCAGGCCTGTCGCACTCCCCGTCCCAGTATTAGCTATCAAAATACAATGTCCTTTTTAATTAAGTACAAATATTTTAAGAGGTGATTCAGTCCATCATTTTGAACAACTTTTCCCAATAAATATATATCGAAATACGAAAAAATTTTTTGCATTTTTCATAGTAACGATATCACGTGACTACTTCGATCTGTACGAGAACCTAAATATTTTTTTTCGTATTTCGATATATATTTATTGGGCAAAGTTGTTCAAAATGATGGGCTGGATAACCACTTAAAATATTTGTACTTAATTAAAAAGGACGTTGTATAATGTCGCGAACGAGATAAACGCAGAATGATCGCAAACAAAAAGTCCATGGAAACTCGTCAGTATGTTGCAAGCGAAAATAGACCTTACGTCCTTACAACATAAAGTGTAGAATGATTTGGACGGTTGCACTCACACGCACATACCGGCGCCTCGACGTTTCGGCGATATCGAAACACATTCGTCAAGAATGGGGATATTCGAAAAAATTTAGACCTCTATATCCGCGCAAATAAAAAGACGAACGAGTGCGCACCAAGGCAGTTCATTTCGAGCTACGAAAGCGATCACTTCGAAGGAAACCGAAGCGAAGGAAGCCTACTCTAGTGCGACATGTGGAAGTACTTGCGACAACCTCAGCGAGATACCTGGACCTCAGCTGCTACACGACTCGGACTTGGACATCAGGAAGATCATCTTCATCATCAGGAAGTTTGGCGTTTTTCTCCAAATCTCGAACCCCAGTTTCGTAAAAATACCTACATTATAACTATGCGCGCGGCAACCACTCTGGAGTGGAAAATTCAGTTACATGAATCGTTTGTCCAGAGCAATAAGAATGAAATCGGGTTGCAATGGATTGCTAGGTACTTTAACGAAAACATATCACTAACCACATTCTTTGAATTTCTTTACTGAGTAAGACTTCTGTAAGGGGGTGCTAGTACTTATTCTGTGGTTTTAGGTAAGGTACTTAAATCATACCAATCTTAGTGCCCTCCAGCTTCCAATGTTTCTTCTGAGCTTTCTTCCTTTCCTTTTGCTCTCTGAAGGCTTTGACTAAAGCAGACCCTTTGCGGGCATTCACCGCCATGTCTGAAGTTGGATCTTTCACCTGAGAAATAAGTGAAACAAGTACATTACATTCGGCATCACCAGTGGGTTGACTGGTAGATAAAGCCTATGGCTTTAAGTCCGCCTATTATATTGTAATAAAGTTAAATAAATAAATAAAAATTACTATATTTAAACTTTAAACGAGCAATTCTAAATAATTAATTTATATATACATATGTGATAAACATCTCGGAAACTGCTCCAACGATTTTGATGGAACACGGTACTTAAGGAGGGACGACACTAAAAATTATTTGCATAAAAACGTAACCGAGCAAAGCTCGGTTGCCCAGCTAGTGGTCTATAGAGAGCGCCACTATCGGTCAACCGAAACGCTTCCATCGATACCTCCTTTGTTAAGGTAACATGGATATCATTCAAAATACGAAGGAACAGACAAACATAAATACATTCATACTTACACATATACTTACTCATTTTGGGTTCACCAGAACCACTCTGTCTTATTATAAAACCCAGACTAACTTTGTTACTAGGTTTAAACCATTATCCGCCCAAAATGAAGTTGACATTGACAGATGAGATAGTGTGATATTACTTGTCTTGATGTCAACTTGATTTGGTCGGATGATGGTGTAAACCTAGTAACAAAGTTAGTCTGTATTTTATACAAAGTCATTTTACAAATATTTTAAGGAGTGATTCAGTCCATCATTTTAAACAACTTTTCCCTGTAAATGTACATTATCCAAAAAATAAATAAATTTTTTTTGTTCTCGTACGAAAATGATGGATGGTTTTTGTTTAAGTACAAATATTTTAATAGTGATTCAACTATTAAAATATTTGTACTTCAAAAAAGGACTACAAGGAAGTAATTGTATAGACCTTCTTTTAATAACAACCAGTTCTGGATTTCATTTATCCGTCATTCGACTTACGTTTTCAAATTCAACATCTTCGTAATAGAAGGGAACAAAAAAAAGTGGAAAAATATGTCACGTGCTATGGGTACCTCGTTTCCCCTTATTTCCTATTAGTTTATTCATCTTGTATTGTAATTATTTTTTTTTTTGTTCTATGTAAGTTGTAAGTATTCAAGTAAGATGTCTATATTTGTTTATTATAATTGTTGTATATAAGTATGTTTATTATATGGATCAACCCGCACTATCTAATTTCCCGTCACTTTTTTCTACATAAAGTTGCCTCGAAGAAATTGCTTAGCGATAAGGCCGCCTTTTGCGCATTTTCTAGTTTTTAGGAAAATTATGTCTGGGACGAAAGAGTTACTGACTTACCGGTATAACAGGCTCTGGTTGCTTGGTGAACACGATTCTGCCGTCCAAGAAGGGAGGTACAATATTGTGAACTAGCAGATGGACTCGATCGACACTTTCCTGCAACAAAAAAAGTTTGAAAAATTTTTGACATAATGTTCAAAATACTTTTTTTTGGCACAAAATAGATCGCTGTACTGGTAACTTCCTGTACTTCAGAAATACTGTTAAATATATTTGTACACTTGTCAAGTAACACATAACAAAGGAGTTATACATATATTAAGAACACGTATAACGAACATTAGCAACATTTTGGTAACCAGACGACAGCCGGGCTAGAGGTGGAGCCAGAACCAGGTGGCGAGATGATCTGGATAAGTTTTTGTCTGGATGGGAAAAGCTTATAGCAGACAAACATGAGTGGAGGAACAAGAGAGATCTTTGCCCAGCATGGAGTCATAACAAAAACAGGCTAGTAAAGAAAAGGACATACATTGAAATAAAAGGTAGTAATAATAGTAATAATAATAATAGTCTCTGCCTACCCCTGTGGGAAACAGGCGTGATAATATGTATGTATGTATGTATGTATTGAAATAAAATAAAATAAATTAATTAAAAAATATTGGGTCTTTTTAGGGTACGATACAAAAAAATAAAAAAATGGATCCTTTATAGGATCACTCGTCTGTCTGTCTGTTCGTCCGTTTGTCAGTGACAAACGGATGGATCCATAATAAGATCACTCGTCTGTCTGTCTGTTCGTCCGTTTGTCAGTGATAAACGGACGAGCAGACAGACAGACGAGTGATCCTATAAAGGATCAATTTTTTTATTTTTTTGTATCGAACCCTAAAAACACTGTCACAGTCAATTTGCTCCGAATCGTCTGGATCAAATCAGATGAAATTTGGGGGTTTGTAAACTTATGACTAAAAAATTTTTTTTAATGTATTTTCGGAGAACGTTTTTTAAATAATTAAAAAGTTTTGCTAACCTTACTGTGTTATCATGGCGGGTTCGTTATGAGGATCTCAAATATATTTTTGTTATTATTGTTAAATAAATAGTTGTGATTTTATTCATGAAAGACGAAAATTAACCATTCTCCCCCTGATCTCTGAAACTACTGAGCTTGAAAAATTACAAAATATAGTTCATTGCTTATAGATTACATGAAAACCTATAAGAATTCTATCAATTGAAAATTAAGTGGTAAACTCAATACAAAACCGTTCACTTACGGAAAACAGTTCACTAAAACACCACTAGATGGCGCTAGTAGTACTTAATTCAAAAACTTTGGCATTGTACGGAACCTTCCCTAACTCACTCGCACTTGGCCGGTCTTTTTATCCCTATGATGTTTTGTAGACATATTAATAACAAAAATAGACTTCAACTAAAACTAAACTAAATAATTGGCCAAGTGCGTGTCGGGCCACGCGCAATGTAGGGTTCCGTAGTTACGAATGCCCACTTTGAATTCATGCCACTAAAAACGTCCAAAAACGAATTTTCTATTGAATTTGTGTAAAATTTTTGTTTTGCGAGTATATTTTATAAGTTGATCGCTTATAACTTTTTAATTTGTAAACCCTACGTAGCTCTGATAGTTTTCCTTTAAATTTCGTTATATATACTATAGCTGTGAATTTGTTCACGTGTTTATATATAACCGTTTAGCAGGAAGAGCACCTATTCAACGATACCCAACATTTACATAACTTGTATGGGAGCCACCCTAAAAAAAATATTTTTCAATATTTTATTTTACCACTTTTTCCGCCTGTTTTATATACATATCCATGCCAAATCACAGCTTTCTAGTACTAATAGTCGCTGAGTAAAACCGCGGACGGACAGACAGACAGACAGACATGGCGAAACTATAAGGGTTCCTTGTTTACTACGGAACCCTAAAAACATAGAGAATGAACCAATCCGACACCTAAAGTTGCATGTTCTCGCGAAAAAATCCAAGTTTAGTTAGAGAAAAATTGCCTCTCTACCTCATCCAAGTCGTTGTTCACATTGATGGAGTGCACAACTCCGCTGGTGAGCATTCTGTTCCGCTCCCACAACTCATTGTCCTTGTCTATTTGCTGCCTTTGCGCGGACACTTTCCTGTTTTGCCTCTTGACGATCTGCTCCTCTTTGCGGGCGATGTACTCCGCGCTGGTGTCCGCGAACGGGTCCGATTCGTCGGCTTCTCCTAAAGATTTTTTTTTAAATTAGTTTTTTTGTGTTTTTTTTTCGCAGACTAAACAATATTGTATTAAATGTATAATACAAAGCATACCGCGTGCCATAAGTTTACACTTAATTTACATAAGATTTGTTGTTTTTCTCTAACATAATTTGCAATATTTGGAACAAAAATAGTAAACAACTATAGTTATGAATGTGAAAGAGTACTGAGTATACAAACACCTGCAATAACTGTTTATAAATAAAAAAAATAAAAATATTTCTTTTCCTTCATAAAGGCGTACAGAGAACCATTTTTGGTATAGATAATGCTTAAACTAAACAAAGTTATTTCCCCGCAGAGGGATTACCTCTACATCGTTGTGATGTAGAGGTAAGTATACCATCATTGTGTTGGACATATCTACATAAACAGAACTATCACAAAGTGTTATGGTTGGTGTTTGTATGAGTGTGTCATGTGTTTTTGTGCAAAAGTGTAGTGTGTGTGATTATTGTATTGTGTAAGTAAAAAGCAGCAATCATTAGGTGCAAGTAGCCGAATAACGAAGTAAATATTGTACACATATGACTTAAAGAATAATGTTTTTGTATTTACCTTCGCCCATGTTATACCAAGCCCTGTCGAGTTTCTTCTCCGCCTCTTGCCATTCTGGATCATCTAAATCTAGGCCACGTCTCGAACTAGCAAATCTGTTAACATACAAAATTATAAAGAATAGCCTGAATATTCCATGTTATGGGATCAATCCATATTAGGAGGAAAATAAAAAAAAGGTAATATACAAGGGGCTGTAATATACAATACATGAATTTTTCTGGAAGGAAGAAAGGAAACTGAGATATTATTTAAAACGTTGGTTTAATCATGCTCTAGACAACCCTTGAAACTATTTTGTGAACTAATGTTTACAGTTTAAAGTGAGAACATTTGCCAAAAGTGGCCTTTTTGCACAATCTAACAAAGAATTAGTACAAAACAGGAAAACACAAATAACTTACTTATGAGGAGTAGCCCTTGGAGTATTATCATACGGTCTTCCCTTATAATCCCTAAGGGGTTTTCCTCTCTCGCTCCGCTCAGATCGGTCCGAAGGGCCCGCACCTCGTGGTAGAGGTGTTGGGAAGTCCCAACTGGACCTGCGTAGTTTAGGATCTTCATCGTCGTCGTCCCAAGCTGTTTTGTCCGTTGGTTTGAGGGCCTTCAAGCTGAAAAAACATTGAAAAGTATTTATTTACGCTTGTCATATGGTTTGGGCATTTATAAATATATATATTTATTGTATTATTTTATTTATTCAGACTACAAGGTCCACTTTATGTTAGTAACAATTACTCTTAAAAATTATGTTAGTAATGTTATTAAGTAAATTTATTTAACAGCTCCTGTAAGAATTTTGCTACAGAATGATAATAATTTGCTGTCAAGTTTGGAGCACAGTATATGCAGGATGTTGTTACTGCTGGCTTGCAATCTGCTTATCAATGAAGCTATTCGTTTGCGTCTAATGGCGTAAAAATCATCTGTAAAAGCTTCGGCAAACATAGTAGACGCACTACAGAAAGGAGGCAGCCATAACAACATCCTAAAGACATTATTATATTGCACGCGTAGTGCGCTGTATGCCTTTTGTGTGTAGCTGACCCATAGGCTACTCGTGTAAAAAGATTGGCAAAAAGCTTTGAATAAAGTTATTTTGACATCTGTCGAACAACAAGCAAACCTGCGGGCCAACATTTTACCACGTACAGCCAGCGCCCTGCGCTCCCTCTCGATGTCCGCATTGTCTTTCAGATCATCAGTAATAATATGTCCCAAATATTTAAATTTATTAACCCTGTTAAGAGGTGCACCGTTAAGCAATACTGGTGGTAGGAATTCAGGAATTTTCCCACCCAAACCAAAGTACATATATTCAATTTTCTTGATATTATACACCAATTCATATCAATACCATAAAATAAAGAATTAAATTTTAAATTTTAATACAATAATTAATAAGTCGGACTATCTCCTTTTGTAGGCTAAGTACCACAATTACAACTATATGTACTAAAACCACAGCAATAACACATGATCGGGCACTAGTTTGTAAGAAAATGAATTTTCATGGACCACATTTTGCTCTCAGTATCGACCGTGAGGATGATACTGATATTGATACACAACTGCAAAAAAACTGCATCTACAGTATTCACACAATGTAAAACAATTTCTTGACCTCTTTTTGTCACTGTGATGTAGTGTGGTTGTTGTACGTGGGAGACATGCCTGCTTACTATTAAATAATTGGCCAAGTTCGTGTCGGGCCACGCGCAGTAGGGTTCCGTAGTTACGAACGCCAACTTTGAGTTCATGCCACTAAAATCGTCTAAATACTAATTTTCTATTGAATTTGTATGAAAATTTCCTTTTCCGAGTACATTTTATAAGTTAATCGCCTATAACTTTTTAATTTGTAAATCCTACTTGGCTCTGATAGTTATCCTTTAAATTTTGTTATATATCCTATAGCTGTGAATTTTTTCATGTGTCCATATATAACCGTTTACCAGATAGAGGGGGGGACACTTGACTTTAACAATTTTTTTCACTTTAAAAGCAAATATTTCAGAAAGGGATCCCAAAATCAAATGGTCACAAACTTACAATATTTTTAAGAGACCTAATTAACGATACCCAACATGATTGGTTAGCTGAGAAAAAAAAATACTTTTCACTTTACTTGTAGGTGTGATACCCGAAAAAAAATATTTAATATTTTATTTTATTGTTTTTTCCGCCAAATTAAAATACATATTCATGCAAAATTACAGCTTTCTAGTACTTATAGTCGCTGAGTAAAACCGACAGACAGACAGACATGGCGAAACTATAAGGGTTCCTTGTATACTACGGAACCCTCAAAATGATACTGCACAAATCAAAAAGGGAGCCAGTTAACAAAGCGCAGTTTTTACAATCAACAAATATATCAAAAAAACATACTTTGGTGTCCTTGGTTCATCCTTAAACCTCGGTCCATAGTAACTTCTTCTTGAGCTATCTCCTCTCCTTTCACTGTCCCCTCTCCTCTCACTATCTCTCCGCTCACTGCCTCGATCATATCTATCCTTACTCCGCCTATCATCTCTATCTCGTCTATCTTTCCTATCATCATATCTTCTATCTCTGTCACGGTCACGCCTGTCATAACGATTCCTGTGATAACGGTCATCTTCTTCATCCTTCGATCGTGATTTCTTTTCTTCTTGTGTGGAATTGTGTACACCTTTGGCTTTTGATTCTTTTTCTCTCCTGAAAAGAGTGACAGTCATTTTTATTGCTTGTTGTAGAAGTATTTGAAGGTTATCAGGAAGGATTTTTAAAACTTAGTAGGTGCCTCTAAGAAATTATGGAACGACACTTGTTGCACCAATCACTTAATAAAAAAGAAACAGAAAGAAAGTTTCAAGTTATTGTCAACTTACAAAATAGTAAAGTAATAAATCGTTAAAGTTAGATAATTCAGTGACTGTTAGTTTCTTATTAGGCCTCTTCCAATAATAGTCAACAAATAGTAAGTTATTACCTCTGTAACCTCTCTAGCATGCGTTCCCGAGCTTGCTCTGATATACCCCCAGTGTAAGTCGGTGTTTCTTCATTGTGTTTTCTATATTTTCGTCCCTTTGAGTCACTTTTGTCATCTACAAGATCGTCTTCATTGGCGTCGTCTTGGAAGGAAATTAGCCGGTTTTGCTTGCGTTTGGCGGCTGCCAGCTTATCTAGGCCTAGTAACGAAGGCTTGGCGAACTGAAAGTCGTCTGTGTTGTCCTTCTTTTTGATGATTAGGCCTCCGGGAGCATCGCCCGATGTGCCTGCTAAACGATGCAGACTTTCGTCGTCGTCTGCCATGTTCAAGACTTTTTTGCGAAATTTTTAGACACTTTACAACTAACAGATTAACTTGGATTAACTTATACAACACTTAACTGAGTATTTATGTTTAAAATACAAAACAAAACATTGCTCCAACTTGAGAAATACAAAATGAGGTGACGGTATGAATTTGACATTGACATATGAGAGGAATTGAGATGACTTTGACGTAAAATGCCAAGTGTTGCCGCTGGACAAAATTATGTTTTATCCTACTTTTAAAGTTTTTTACTATGTTTTCTTGGTAGGCATAATTACCAACATTCGAACTTATTCTACCTAACCTAGGTGATTTGACGAGGTAACTGGTTTTTCACAGAACGACTGCCGTCTGACCTCCGCAACACAAAGGGTAGACCAAAACCAATGCTAGGATAGGTTTGGAATCTCTTTTCGGATAATCAGGTGAATCAAGCCTGAAATATCCTAACCAGAATGGAAACAACTTTTCACCAAGTATGTGTTCCAGTGGGATTTGAACCTACGACCGCCATGCGCCAGATTACAAGGCGACAGTAGTCAAGGCGGCGGCCTTGACTACTAGACCACGGAGGCAGTCAGTCTTGGTGATGGTGAGCATATTAAAATTAGGTAATGAATTTCTAATGTGATAGAACTAACTGATCGGAGTGGAATTTGCGGCATGAATCATTGTCACAATCATACAGAACAGTGTTTGTGGTTAGAGTTTAAAAATTCGATGAAACCAGAGATGTTACACGACGCGATAAAATAATTTGAAGTTCTTAATCGAATCTCTAGTACTTATTCTGTGTCCTTGGTACTGAAATATAGTGCACTGACTTACATAAACCTATGTTGAAAACTTGGAAATGGGTGGATGTAAGTAAGTACCTACTAATGAAATCGCTTTGACTGGGCACGGGCGACCGGGCGTATGGCAAGGTTCTTTAATTCATTACAATAATAATACTAGTAACTTTACTACATTTGTAGAAAGGCAATTAAGGCAGAACGATTTTAAAAATGCAATTCATTCTAAATTGCATGTTCCATTTCTGGCTGACGCATCCCAAATCTTGCACCTGCTGGTTGTAAAGTAGTCTTTATTGAAAGTGTACTAAGGTCGAAATACTAAAAACGTGGTTTAATACAATATTTATAGTTTTCCGAGTTGGTTTAGCCGAGATTAGGTCCATAGAACGTAGAGGTCATAAAATATTTCGGTTCGGTGTGAAATATAGCTTAGGCGGATTTACGGCAGGTAACGCACTTACCCACTTCTAGGAGCGAAATGTACGAAAAAATAGTAAAGTATCTATTTTCTTACAAAGGAAACTTATGTAAGTAATATGTAACAAAAATCTTGCACTTCAAGGAGCGAAATGTACGAAAAAATAATAAAGTATCTATTTTCTTACACAGGAAACTTATGTAAGTAATATGTAACAAAAATCCTATCCGTTCCTTATAGGAGCAACTCAGACCGTCAATATGAACAACTTTTTCTGTAGGACCAATGCTTGAAACTGGAAAATAATATCGACATTTTCGTATAAAAGTGTTCGGCCGGCCCGGCAATTTGTATGAAAATGACGATTTTTTCAGGTGACGACACCTGAGGAAATATATACATACTAAGCTATTTTAAGTTTAGATTCGTTTGTGATATTGACTGAAACACTTTTCCCAAGTAGATAACATACTATTACTTAAATCGAAACATGAGATTTTTTAAACTGAACAATTGATTGGATTTTGTAGTTGTTCCTTGGAAAAAGTTTAATATACTTAATGTTCTGAATATTAAATAGTTTAAGATTATTTTGTTAAACTTTCACGTCCACAAAATGCAGTCTTCTTTTTTTTGTTTTTTGGCGAAGATAATGATTACACAATACACACATCGGGCCACGGCTTATAAATCCAATTTTAACAAAACATAAGCCCCAAAAAACTTATTTTATGATAACTTGGTAATTAATACACGTGACTACGAATTTTGTGATAGTTCGTAGCTTTTGTAGCACCGTAGAAGGCAGCGCGTAGCGCTCAAAACCCGTAGCACATCACAGGCTGTGACGTGGCTACGAAAGGCTACAAATTATAACAGCAGAAATAGTACCATTTTAACGTTTTTCCGTTTGTTGCCGATGAGTAACGCCCTCTTGAGTACCACTGTTACTCAAGGGGAAAAACTTCCCGATGGATTCTCAACGGGAATACAAAATTCCCGTCAAGTAACACTGTGTCTTAAGTGGTACTTGGCGAGAATATAACGCGTCGTTGGAGAGTCGATAAAACACAGTGTTACTCATTGGGAAGAATGTTAGTTGCAATGAGTAACACTGGAACTCATCGGGAAGTTTTTTCCCCTTGAGTAACAGTGGTACTCAAGAGGGTGTTACTCATGCACACAGGGAACAGACGCCGAACGCGGACGAAATAAACGAATAGTTTTTTCATACCAAAATTCGTGTTTCGGACGCATTCGTCTATGCCTTTAAATATATACGGACAAATCACACAGATTGAGCTAGCCCCAAAGTAAGTTCGAAACTTGTGTTATGGGATACTAACTCAACGATACTATATTTTATAATAAATACATACATATATAAACATCTGCCCGACTAATACGTATAGTCGGGTTCATTTTACGATCTCTCACTAACGATATCGTATCAGAAAACGATTCAAGCATCGGATTGCAAGTTCAATGTTATTGCGTAGCCTGGAAGTCAAGATGAGACATAATGGATATTGATCTGCGTATGTATTTATTATAAAATATAGTCTTGTTGAGTTAGTATCCTATATAACATATCTCGAACTTACTTTGGAGCTAGCTCAATCTTGTGATTTGTCCGTAAATATTTAAAAATATTTATGCTGAAACTGCTTCAATATACATAGGGCGCACTATAAGTTTCCGGAACTGGCCACTTACATAAACCATATTTAAAAATTTATTGCAACATTTGAAAATAGAACTCTTTGGCTGTAGAATGCAGTTTGTTTCATCTGACTGTCTTTTGTTTTTACCTTGTGGCGCCATTTAAAAAATTGTGTGTCTGCATCAACATGGATTTCACTCGGGAAAATTTTCGTAGTATGATTTTCTACGATTTTAAGTGTAATTTGACAGCTCAACAGAGCATCGCTCGGCTTGAAACAGCTTTTGGCAATGAAGCACCATGCAAGACAACTGTTTATAGCTGGTTTGCAGAATTCAAGCGTGGTCGTATCAATCTTAGTGACGAATCTCGCGATGGTCGGCCGTCCATCGCTGTGACCAACAAAAACATCGATGCTGTGCGCCGTATGATTGAAACAGACAGGCATGTGACCTACCATGAAATTCGCGCATCCTTAGAAATAGGCATGAGTCAAATACAATTAATTCTACACAAACATTTGGGTGTGAGAAAGCTGTGCTCGCGGTGGATCCCACACAACTTGACCGAGGCTCAAAAAACGGACCGCGTCACTTGGTGCAGTGCCATGCTTACCAGATTCAACGAAGGTGCGTCAAATTTGGTGTGGGACATAGTAACAGGTGACGAAACATGGATTTATTGCTACGATCCCAAAACAAAGCAGCAATAGAGCGTATGGGTCTTTCAAGATGAGCCGAAACCAACCAAAGTGGCGCGCGTGAAAAGTGCATCTAAGCGGATGATTGCTTCTTTTTTTAATAAAACTGGACACGTGGCTACTGTTGCTTTAGAGAATCGTCGTACAGTGAATAGTGACTGGTACACGACCATTTGTTTGCCGGAAGTTATTGACAAACTCCGTAAAAATAACCGTAAACGCCGTATCATCCTGCACCACGACAATGCTAGTTCTCACACGGCCAGACAGACAAACGAATTTTTGAAGGCGAAAAATGTAGAACTCATGAGTCATCCTGCATACAGTCCCGACCGGGCACCTTGTGACTTTTTTCTGTTCCCAAAAATTAAGAACCAATTACGCGGTCAACGATTTTCATCACCAGAAGAGGCTGTCGAGGGGTATGAAAAACACGTTTCAGAGGTCACCACAGAGGAGTGGCACAAAAGTTTTCAAAACTGGTTTCATCGAATGAAAAAGTGCATAGACGCCAAGGGAGATTATTTTGAAAAACAATAAATTAATTTTGTACCTTTAATAGTATTTTTTCATATTCATTCCGGAAACTTATAGTGCGCCCCACGTAGAAGCATTTTAAGTTAAAGAGAATTTTCCACATGCAACAGACGGGATCCCCTTTTCTTTAATTTTTTAATCATCGTATTGACGACCTCCGTGGCTTAGTGGTCACCATGCTAGACCTCCACCCAGAGGTCCCGGGTTCGATCCCCGATCAGGGCAAGTTGAAAAATGGCCTTTTTCAAATTGTCCTGGGTCTTAGATGTTTATCTATATATTTGTCATGACCATAGTTTGACATAATGTTCTTAGTCATTATATTTATGTGTTTCTGTACTCATCAACTTTATTAACTTAAAGTTTTATGACATAATTTTGAGACTCGTTATTTTATACAATATGTAACAAAAACCCTGTCCGATCCTTGAAGGAGCAACTCAGACCGTCAATATGAACAACTTTTCCTATGGGACCAATGCTTGAAACTGGAAGAAAATACCGACATTTTCATACAAATTGCCGGGCCGGCCGATTACTTTTGTATGAAAATGTCAATTTTTTTACGAGTTTCAAGCATTGGTCCCATAGGAAAAGGTGTTCATATTGACGTCTGAGTTTCTCCTACAAGAATCGGACAGGGTTTTTGTTACATATCATATTCTAGTTGTGGTAGAGCCACGCTACCGGCAAAACTCTGTTTTGCTAGTACGAGTAGCATGAATGGGCCGGCTCGTCCGGGGAAGTACCACACTCTTACAGAAAATCGACGTCTGAGTAGTAGCGTCACCGCTTCTATGCTTCGTTCGTGAGTGAGAGAGCCGGAGCCCCCCATATACAATGTCCTTTTTAATTAAGTACAAATATTTTAAGGGGTTATTCAGTCCATCATTTTGAACAACTTTGCCCAATAAAAGTATTTCGAAATACGAAAAAAATATTTAGGTTCTCATACAAATCGAAGTAGTGATATCGTTACTATGAAATTGAAATGAAAACGATAATGAAAAATATGAAATGAAAAATATAACGAATTATGAAAAAAAATTTTTCGTAATTCGTTATATATTTATTGGGAAAAGTTGTTCAAAATGATGGACTGAATCACCTCTTAAAATATTTGTACTTAATTAAAAAGGACATTGTATATAATTAAACACATAATATGGCATGAGAGGAACAACAGTATAAGTCAAGGTGCCTTCGTTACTTCACCATCATGCTGAACGATGCCTTTGGGTCTAATGGCCCCTGGCATTGTCTCCCCCGTCAGGGACAAAGCAAGTTGTGACACTGTATTTATTTTCGATTATCTTACATTACTTTTAAAGTGCTCCAAAATATCGTAAAAAGCTTTAACTAGCAATACAATTTGTAAGTTTTATTGTCCTTAAAAGCTTTTTATTTGTCTCTAACTTATTTAAAGTTTTATAGACAATTGCTTACGAGCTTGATCTCGTAAGTATTTGTAAGGTATCTTTACAAGTCTCAATGTTAGTTTAAACTTTTTGACGGACACTTTATTAATTTGACGACCTCCGTGGCGTAGTGGTCACCATGCTTGTCCGTCACCCAGAGGTTCCGGGTTCGATCCCCGGTCGGGGCAAGTTGGAAAATAGCCTTTTTCAAATTGTCCTGGGTTGTTTATCTATTATATGTATTTGTTATAAAATATAGTATCGTTGAGTTAGTTATCATAACACAAGTCTCGAACTTTCTTTAGGGCTCGCTTAATCAGTGTACAAATTACACCGATATTTATTTATTTATAAAGTATGTAAATGTGCCAGAAAGGTTTCATCTTTTATTTTTAGGGTTAACGGGTAGAAAAGGCCCTGAGTAATAAGTCGTCTGTAAATTTTTTTGTAAAAAAGTTTTTTAAATAAATAATTAACAGTGTTTAATAAATTTCTCAAACATATTTTATACAAATAAACATATATATCCAGGTTTTTTTTACATATAATTTTAGCTCAGAAATAAAAACCACACGTCCATAGCTCAAATTAGTGCCAGGCAATTATAATATAATTGCCTGGCAAATAACAAAATAACCCACTAAATTGCACGATGCTAAATAAATCACATGTGCGAATCTTTTCATTTGGCCAATCAACAAAAATAGCACAGTGTGTGATCAACACTGGCCGCATAGAGACGCATGCGTGGCAGTTTAAAAATATATCGGAAAATTGGCGCGAAATTTTCGGCTGTACGAAGTGCGTGTCTTTGCTTTTAACTTTTTAATTACTTTCTTAATTTAAAGTGTTTGACTAAAAAATTTTGTTTTAAAGGGTCGAAGTTTAAGCCTTTAATGTTGTAAAATTATAGTGGTTAGAGTGAAACGAAGCGTGACAAGGACAATTTAAGGGTGATTTAACGGTGCGTGACAACAATTACGGTGATTTTATTGTAATAAAATTGGTAATAAAGGTGATTACGTGGAAATTACTTTTAATTGAGTGAATTAGTGAGTTTTTATTATGGGCGGAGAAGGTGAAACGGAGAATGAAACTGATAAAAATGATACAGGTAATGTACACATTTGAATTAAAAGAGACATTTTTAATTTTTTAATTTACGTATGATCCACAATTTTTGTCGTCGAAAATTGTAACCATCTGAATAGCATTAATATGTTGAATTCTGTAAGTGGTTTTACTGGAATCTCTGTTTTTACATAGGCATCGTAATATTTTTTTTATTTTAGGTAGATATTTCAGCTACGTTTTAGGCGCCATAGACTAAGGCAAATTTGAAATATCTGTAATTTATCATTGTGACCGCAAAAGCCTACAATAATAAATAATATGCTAACATGTAACTTTTATTCGTTGGAAAATATCTGGCAAAATTTAAATCTTAAAAAAAAACTCGCATTGCAAATTGAGTCCACATTCATTGTGTTCAAAAATAAATATCCCACATTATAATATTCTTAATACATTGTTCCACATTTTTGCAATAACAATATTCTCTCAAAGCTAACAAAAATTCTTAATCCGCGTGAAGATGCTGTAAATTTCAACATCCGAGATTGCTCGAGCAGTTTATACACAAGAGATCATCTTATTTATTTACAACAACGTAAGGCGGTATTTTCTGGTAGCAAGAAGATTATCTTGTTATATTCTTGTAAAAACTTTGACTGCCCTTAGTTCAGTGGTCGAGGCGTGAGCCTTGTGATCCGGAGGTCATGGGTTCGAATCCTACTGGGAAGCTTTTTGTGAAAAGTTGTTTCTAGCCTAGTTAGGCTTGAATCACCTGATTATTCGAAAAGAAAAATGAATCCGTGTTTAGGAAGGCACGTAAAATTGTGGTTCCCGAACGCCATCTAGCGGTTGATCAACCAACTATCCAAGGATTGGTTCTGGTTTACCCTTTGGGTTGTGGAAGTCAGACGGCAGTCGCTCTATGTTAAAACCAGTATCCTCGTCAAATCTCTTTGGTTAGGTAGCGGACCCCGGGCTCTGAAGCGTTACTGCTGAGGATGCAACAGGAATATATGATATATGATATGACAAAAATTCGGATGATAATGACAAAAATTTTTTTTTGTCATTTTTTAGGGTTCCGTACAAAAATGAAAAAATGGAACCCTTACAGGACCTGTGCGTCTGTTTGTCCGTCCGTCTGTCACAGCCAATTTGCTCCGAATCTACTGGACCAAATCCAGTGAAATTTTGTAGGATGGTGTAATCCTATGACCTAAACACAGATGTACAAAGTGAATGTAGATCCATCTACTTCTCTTCTCGCGCAGATCGAATGAGATGAGCTGATTGCGGGAATACGCGAAAATTACCTTACGCGTACCATCAATTTGAATGTTTCTATAAATGTCCCCCTACATCTTCCCTACCTGAAAGGCCGGCAACACTTCTGTTACACCCCTGGTGTTGCAGTTGTCCATGGGCAGCGGTGATCACTTACCATCAGGTGACTCGCTTGTTCTTTTGCCGTCCTATGACATAAAAAAAAGAAAGTTTATTTGCTGGCAAATTAATGAAAAAAACCCGATTGTCAAAAACACCATCTATTGATGAGTAGCGGAACTACCGGAGTCGTATCAGTAGTTCCGCTACTAAAAAATAGATGGATATATGTAGCGCCATCTATTATTTTGCTAGAGAAAGCCCTGAATTTCAAGCGTTAACATTTACATGGTGATTTTTCATTGATTTTGGAGCCGGAGGGCACTTTATAAGAATGGTTAGTAAGACCTAATTGGGTCATTGTCAAATTTCGCGCAGGTAAACTGGTCCCTCAACTAAGTTAATTTTTTATTAGTAATAAATAACACAACCTTTTACAACATTTTTCATGAAATACAAAATACATCACTTTTATAAACATTGTTAACTAAAACAAAGGTTTAGTTTTGATTTTTTTGTTTATTCTTGAGGTAACATAGTTGTCATTTCTGGTAACAGAGTGGTTTTCCTTACAAACTCCATATGTCCCTGGCAACACTCTGTTATAATAAAGTCCCAATAGTTTCATTTTTTGCTATATCAACCTACCGTAAATAAATTATTAGTATAAACAAAATTTGTTAACATTTATGATATATGCCTGAAATACGATAAGTATCAAAATTTAAAATTACACATTTTTTCAAAACTTTGTCCCGCGGTTGTCGCTTAACTATCTGAAATACTATGTTACTGAATAAATTACAACATGCAATAGAAATGACGCTGCTTAGACTAGGTATTAGGTTGGGTGCGATGTCTGCATCAATCGTGACCGATCGCTAGAGCGGGGGGAGCGGTACAAGAAGCGCCAGTCGACCGCGAGGCTTTCAACAGACTGCGTATTTTTATTGAGCATCCACTCTGTTACCTACCTATTTACGTAAGTAAATCACGTATTTTTTATTGTTTTATGTTTAATATGTTGTCATAGAGGTAAATATTCTTAATATGAAAGAAAAAGCGTACTTCATGCTTTACTTTATTGATTATGACACAAGAAATGTAAAATTTACCACTATGTTACTGCGCAACTCTGTTACCAGCGCGTAGTAACAGAGTTGTGTTTAGAAAGTAACAGAATTGTATATGGCTATATTATTTAATTTTGGGCTTAAATTTCATGTTTCTAAATATATTTTTATTGATATTCGGCTTGCTTAGCTATTTTAGGCTTGGTAAATATAAATAAAACGTGAATATTCCAATTAACTTAAGTACATTGTTACAGGATACAGTGTGTTTCTTTGCGATTTCAAGATACGTCTCACGCCTGCTGAGAATCAGCGATAATACCGACTTCGGCGTAAAAATATTCCCGAAAAGAAAGCAGAATGTAAAAGAAAAGATTTGGAGAGATACCATGCAAACAAACGCTTAGTTGGGGGTTTAACAATACATAAACATGAAGCAAAAGAAATGGCGATCTGCAAACGCTAGACGAAAAGATAAGGCCAGAGCTCTGCGTTGCTTGTTATGCACACCCCAGAGTCATCACCTTCTCGTTTAAACAGCCCAATCCCGTCAGATCAAGATCAATTTATCCCTAATACTGTTTTTTTTTCATCAAGATAATTATTGATTGATAAAAAGACTGGTAGTCTTATAAAATTATTATTAATATTTGAAGTTTATGTTATTGAGATCTCAAGCTCAACCGAGTGCAATTTAGTCAAGTAAAATACAAAAGAAGGACAACTTTGTTACTGTGTTACAACTCTGTTACCATTCTGTCCCAAAGATTTAATGACTTATTGAGGATTTTATTGAAAAGCTACTTAAAATAATGTGGTTATCTTAGAATATCTTTATACGTTAGATATTTATACGGTCATATTTTATAGTTAGCGGTGAATATATAAGCATTAAAAGTAATTAGGTGGAATTTAATGTCTGTTAAAATTCAATCAGTCACAGAGTTGTTTGGAATTTAAATTAATAATTGGTAAACTTAAAAATAATGTTAAGATTCTAATTGTTATTAAAAGATAAAAGACTGTAATCAACATTAATGCCAAAATATTTGGGACTGAATCATTTAATTTGATAATAAAAGTTAAAATGTTGTGATAACAGAGTTGTATTTTTTTTACACCCTAACCCACAAAATCTAGAATAATTAAAATATCATTAGTTAAACATCGCGGCCGATTGTAACAAAGCAAAATTTAATTGTTTAAACAAACATTGCTATAAAAAAAAGTAATGTTAAAGTATTTTTATTTTTTTATAAGTTCAACATTTTTAGTTACGATTACCTGCGCGGAATTTGACAATGACCCAATTAGCTAGTCAAAATAAAAATTCTGTAACAAACAATGTTGACTAAAACTCGAAAGTAAAATCGTGAGATCAATTGTAGTACCGGCGGCGCCAGGTCGGCCGGCCGGCTGGATCTCGAGATCATCGGGTTCACGCGGCAGTTTTGGACGAGCGTAACTCTACATGGTCTCGGTCGAAAATCATTTTCGCAACTTTTTTATCTTATATCATACACAAATTGGATTACGTATAAAGGAATTTATTTACCATACGACATTTTTTTTCCAAAACCAATGAAAAGTCAGCGTGTTTAACTTTTAAATGGCTCAACCGATATTCATTAAACTAGCTAGGAACCACCGCAAGGGAACTTGCTTTCACGTAAAAAACTGCATCGAAATCGGTCCATTCGAGTGCTACAATGCCACAGATAGACACACAGACAGACAGACATTAGCGTCAAACTTACAACACCCTTCTTCTTTATCGGGGGTTAAAAAAGTATAAACAAAAATGTAGATCGTTTTCTTAGGGCTGTAACAGACGAGCGACTGTCTCTCTCTCTCATCTTTGCTGCTCGTCAGTACGGGCCCTTAAACGAATTAACTTTTAGCGAGTTAAGGTATGCAAAATAATTTTAAATAAGTACGTACTTAACATTTAAAGGCGGAAAATTATCAAATCGCCCTTTCAAGGCCGTTGGTTATTTAAATTGTTAATTTCAGGAGCTAATGGGTGCCATTTATATTATAATGCCGTAGCAAAAATCAAATTTTCACGTAGAAATAAAGCTAAAGAGTTTTGATAACGAACGAGGAAAAATTACTTTATTTAAACCATTTATTACTTAAAGATAACCCTAACCATCGATTCTTTTGTCATCTGTTCAATCTTCTCACGGAACAGAGAAATAGCTGGAAGTGCCTTGGGCCTAAATTAGTTAAGAAACCAGCGTCGCCAAACTCACACAAATAAACCAATAATCACCTATTTCTCTATTCCGTGAATCTTCTACTCTTTAATTTTCATGTTTGGAAGTGGCCAACGCTGGTGTCAGATTTTTCAAATCTAAAATAAATTGATGACTACAATAATTATGACGGCTGGGACACACGGCTAATCGTGTCTTTAGAAGCATATAGGGTACTGTAGCCTAGTAACTATGACAAGAATTAAGGGCAACCCGAGAAAAGTACACCTCAAGAATCAAGAATTAAATATTTATTCGCCTTTGCAGGTACTTTAAGGGTTGGATCTTATTTCTCAGCATAAAGCAGCACTTTTCTATGCTGGTATCCTTTTCTGTCGCTCAGAACCGTCATTTGCCAGATACCGTTCCGTCGCTCTCTCTCTCGCTCTGGCAAATGACGGTTCTCAGCGACAGAAAAGGATAGCAGCATAGAAAAGTGCTGGTCCGTGCTGACAAATGAGATCCAACACTTACATGTCAATAAATTTAGTACTTATAATATTATCAATGTTATTTTCAAGAAAAGCTATCGATATACTTAGTATCAATAGTCATATGTCGATTTGCAACGACCATTGCTGAGAAGAAGGCGTCGTGTTGCAGCACTTGCATCCATTCATAGGCTGTGTTACACACTTATCATCACAAAAGCGGTATGCATAATATGTTTACATATATCAAATACCGTGTTTCTCAAAAAAGAAAAAAACCCAGTCCCCTGTGGTGGAGAGTATAAAAAATAAGCACTCTTACTAACAAAGTCTTTTAATTTCATATAGGTGCTTACTTGAAAAGAGACTAGGATTCGCGCAGAACGGCTAGGGTCAGTGCCAGTATCATAAAAAAATCCTCTCCGCTGCGCTCCTTTCTATCTGAACTGACCCTTAAAAGCTTGAGCTCTGCATGAGATCTGATAACTTTTTTAGAGTGCACGCAATATGTACCTACTCGTCCTGGTATAATTTACATATTTTATCAAACTTTATTGTTAAACTGTACAATTAATATGCTTTTAACTAATGGTGGAATTAACGTATTTTCTCTCATGAAAAATTATCTTATATGAAAATGTTTTAGTAGAATTTTAGATAAGTACTTCATCATCGTCATCCTTTAAGCCGCATAACGTCCACTGGACATATGCCTCTCCCAAGGAATTTCCAAAATGAGCGATCAAGAGCGGCCTGCATCTAGCGCTTTCCAGCGACCTTCGTCAGATCGTCTGACCACCTTGAGAGTGGGTGTCCTACGCTTTGCTTGCCAGTGCGCGGTCGCCATTCGAGAACCTTTTTGCCCCATCGGCCATCGGTTGTTCGCGCTATGTGTCCCGCCCACTGCCACTTCAATGAGCTAATCCACTGGGATATGTCAGTGACTTATATTATATTATATAAGTACTTAAAAAGATTAAACCCTGTTTGTCTTTAGTTTTAACTTGGTAAATATCGCAATTCACAAGTGTCACAAATAAGCCCCGACATCCCTTTCGTCCTCCGCTGGGCTCAGCCCTCTTTGAACAATTTGAGAATAAACTTCAAAGGAGCAATGACAAAATGTTTCCACCTGAAGCGACCTTGATTGTATTACGCTACCTTCTGAATTAATAGAATTAAGTTGATTTTCGTAGTTTGTCAAGCGTTTCTGACAATTTACTTAGAGGCCTTTTAAGCCCTGTTAAATGTTTATTAAAAATCACTAGGGGCCTCTACTTAGATAGAAACTAGATGAGCTGTGTATTTAAAAAAAACAGTCTGAATTTGGTTTAAAAGGGGAATTATGCACGCTGAATTTTCATTGGTTTTGGAAAAAGAAATGTCGCATAGTAAATAAATTCCTCTATCTATATATACTTCATCCTTTGTGTATGACATAAAATACAAAAGTTCCCAAAATGATTTTCGATCGAGACGACGTAGTTACGCCCGCCCAAAACTAGCCCGTGACCCCGATGAACTCGAAATCTAGCCGGCGCCGGTACTGCTAATTGATATCACGATTTTACTTTCGAGTTTTAGTCAACCATTTTTTTTTCTGAATTTTCATTTTGACTAGCTGATTAGGTCTTACAAACAATTCTCATGAAGTGGCCTTCGGTTCCAACACCAGTGAAAAATCACCGTGTAGAGATCAATGCACCTAAATGGTCTCCGCTAAGCCAATATAGTGGTGTTCGAACGATCCTAGATTTCATAATAGGCATGTGGACTGGGAAAAAAATATTTTATAGTACTTCAACTATATTATCTGAAAAAACGGACCCAGAGATTTTGTTTAGCAAAGATACAGCGCTTCGAAGTTTCGGAGTGGGGGATTTACGTCACCTTTTGTTAAAAGTCGTAGTTGATCGTGACGTCATGTGAAATTTAAATGCACTGTGTCTTCGTCAATATTTGCCAATCAGAGATAAGAAAAAATACGTATACAAAAAAAAAATATTTTGGCTCATTGGGTAAAGTATAGTCTACCCAATGAGCTAAAATATTTTTTTTCCACCTCCCTATTTCTACATTTTTAAAAATCGTAAAAAGCAGCTTAAATTTTTATCGTTCTTACAGATGAGCGACAGTATGCCCGCGATACCTGCCAGTGACCGTCGCCTACCTGTGTCGCCAATAATAGGCGACGGTCGCCGACTGTCGCAAACGGTCACGTGAAACATGTCAATCTGTCACAAACTCCTGCGCGACAGCCGCCGACATAATCGCCGACTATAAACACAATCAGTCTTATTATAAAACGAGGACTAACTTTATGACTTGGTTTAAACCATTATTCACCCATATGAAGTTGACAGTGACGTAAGAGAAGGTGACATATTGTGGGAGGTCATCTTGTTTTGGGCGGATAATGGTTGAAACCAAGTACTAAAGTTAATCCGTATTTTATAATAAGACGAAATAAGTATTCAAAGTCATTGTTGTATTTTTTTATAATAAAAGGATATGCAATAGATACAATAGAAGAAAGTAATCAATATTTTTGTTTATTACTGTTGGATCCGAGAGATTTTATTGAAACGTCGGGAGATGTAAGCAGCTATCACATGTAAATATATTTCCTTCTCCCACAATCAAGTGTTATAGTCATCTATCAGAACAATAGGCATGCGGGCGACTCGCCAAAATTATATTAAACTGGTTGACTTATCAACGATTTTGTGTGCACATATAAATCTACATACAAGATTACTATTTTCAAGTATATGGCTAAATAATTTAAAAAAAAATACTGAATTTGATCAGCTAATTTAAAGATTTAAAATAAGCTTATTTGAGAATTGCGATCAATTTTTTGTCTGTATACAATATGTAACAAAAACCCTGTCCGATCCTTATAGGAACAACTCAGACCGTTAATATGAACAAGTTTTCCTTTGGGACCAATGTTTAAAACTCAAAGAAAACATTGACAATTTCTGGCCGAACAGTTTTATATCAAAATGTCGTTTTTTTTTCGAGTCAAGCATCGGTCCCATAGGAAAAGTTGTTCATACTGACGGTATGAGTTGCTCCTATAAGGATCGGACAACAGGGTTTTTGTTACATATTGTATATCCGATCAGTCTTTAAAAAAAGCTTGGATCAAATTTTGTGATTGGTTTATTAAAACCATTATTTTCTCATGGAGATGGTGATGTGTGTAGTCAAAACAAGTTGACGATTAACATATTAATCCGAAACTTACCAGATCATTTGGAAGTAGGTTACCTTTTTGATGATGGATAAGTGGTCAATCATATTTTCAGGTTTTTTTAACGTTATTATATATATTATTTAGGTTACATAGGTTTCGAGTTGTGAAGAGGTCAATGGTAGCTCGAAACGGTTCGTGTAAATATGCACACGGCTTTTCCTTTCTTTGAACTTGGCTCTGACACGCTGCCGCGTGTCTAGATAGGTTTAAACATTTTTCGGGTGGATAATAGTTTAAACGAAGACTAAAGTAAAACCTCGTTTAAAAAAAGAATGTGACTCTTTGCATAGAAAATCGTAAAATATAATAGTTGTTGTCGTTCATTTGGCAAGGTTACAAACTGTCTCGTAGTTAATTAAACGTAACAACGAAATAGTTGTAAAAACGACAAGAAAACAGCTGTTCGATAAATCCGAGAGTCTCGAGAGTCCACATTCTCATGTCGATAATACATCAAACTTTATCTGTCTGTGTTAATATAAAAGATAAAACCAACATTCGTCCAAATGGAACTGACATTGACAGATGAGGTGTATTTAACTAGATGCCAACTGGTTTTAAACCCTCTAGTTATAACCATAGCCCACAGACTAACAAAGGGAAGCAGACCAAACATTACATACTTAGAACACGTGGCAATTTTTCACTAATAGCTTATTTTTTAAGTGCCTAAATAATATATTTATTAAAAGTTATTGCGAGCATTTGTATTCTAAGTACTCTTTCATATTCATAAGTATAGTACTTTACTATTTTTGTTCTAAATATTACCCATGGTGCTAAAGAAGAACAACAGAACTAATGTAGTTTAAATGTAAATTCATGCCACGCGACACTCTTTGTATTATGCAATAATGTTTAGTCTGCTTCCCTTTATATGTCTGTGCCATAGCCCTTAACCTTCATGACTCAAAAGCCGACGCAGCTTTATTACACATACCCCTAGCTAGCGATCCCCGAGCTCCAGAGTAGAGTTGTGGCAAAAGAAGTTTCCTAGCAGCTTTTCCTAAGAAGTTCTCATAAGTGAAAAGCTCCACCAGGCCACAGACTACCCTGGCGCTCTTGGAAATCGCTAAATAGACTCCGGGTGGGCGTCGGAAGATGTCAGGAGCTGAAGAAAGTGTGGAATTACTCTGATGACGACGGATGTGGCTGTGGAATGGCATGTGTTCTAGTCCATGGAACACTTACTGTCATGTCTCACGTCCACTGCATCCTGTTCTAGAGAAGATTAAATGGAGGCCAACCGAATAGATATGGCGAAATTCTAGGCCAATAGTCAAAGTCAAAAAAGGTAGTCAAAATCACTTATTTATCTTCGGATATTTGTATCACTTGATTATTGTCAATTTTTTCTTTCGATTTTATAAAAGGTATTTTATAAAACGTCAGATCATTTACTTACAACTAAGTTTACTGCCGCCTCCTAAGTGCAAGTACAGAAGAAGCGGTAACAAACTGTACTGCAGCATTTTATCCAAAACGACAACTTACATACAATACAATTTAGATAACAATTATTGCCATTGACACGATGAGGAGAAGAAGAAATCTAGTTATTTATAACTTTAGACCGTGTTTTATACATAAAATAAGACGTTATGGTTTACCTAGCACATGTTCGTCTTTACATTGCTTGTTTTACTTTATCAACAATTTAGATTAGTTGTGACAAGCACGCACTGAAATGTTACGCTTAAAAAACAGTTTTTAATGTAGCGGCCTGCACAACAAGGCCGGTTTAAAAAAAAAACAGGTGTACAACATTAAAAATTTCGCGGTTTCGCCCTACTAATTTTGTTACAAACGGAGATGTATCAAGGGTGACTGTCAAGAAAAAATACGAACAATGCTTTGAGTGTTTTGAAATCTACGAGCTATTCCTATAACATTGAATAAGTTTGGATTTAATGCTTAGGTTATACAAGTAAAAAAAAACACGACGTGTTGTACTCCGGGAGTGCCGGCTGAAGTGAAAACTTGAATATTAACGTTGTGCATTTTTGATATTTTGGAATGGTTAGGGAATAATTTTGCACGAATTGCTTTAATAATCAGTATAAAAGTACTATCATTTATGTGGTATAATACAATATTTATTTATTTACAGCGAGCCACGCGCAAGCGCCCTGCGCCGCCTAAACGAAACAGCAGGCGCAGGCATACATTTTCGCCGCGCCGTAGAAAGAGAGGGGGATACTTCCTCTCCTACGCTGCGCCGGCTGTCTACTCTCCATCCGTCTTACGAATTTTCTATCAGGTCACGTGTCCTGACGCCAGTTTCCTGACGCGAGTTTAAAATTTTTTACTCATTACAAAAAAAGTGTACAACGCCGCTTAAGAAGTTTTCACTTCAAAAACTATCGTGTATCTGTGTATGTACATACTATGATAACGTTATTTAGAGAAATCCCGAACATCCGGATACTAAATAATTTTTAGTAAAAAACGAGTTTAACACCAAACTATTCAATCGTTTTTGATAAAATTTCTAATGAGACCAGCGGGAAAGTATACCCTTTCAAACAAAAATAATTTTCCACATCGGCCCACGCGTCTTCGAGTAATCATTGAACATACAATAAAAAAAAACTGACAACCTGAAAACCTCTTTCTTTTTTTGAAGTTAAATAGTAAAATTGAAGGAAGATGATTATAGAAATGACCTAGAAAGAGTTTTTTAGAAAATAGTTTAGTATCATGGACTGTACTTGATCCAAACATTTAGATGAAAGTGAATTAAATAAATGTACAGGAGAATTAGCATAATATGTACTATAAGATATGTAACAAAAACCCTGTCCGATCCTTGTAAGAGCAACGCAGACCGTCAATATGAACAACTTTTCCTATGGGACCAATGCTTGAAACTCGAAAGAAAATCATCATTTTCATATAAAAGTGGTCGGCCAACCCGGCAGGAAAAGTTGTTCATATTGACGGTCTGAGTTGCTCCTACAAGGATCGGACAGGATTTTTGTTACATATTGTATAACATTACAAATTTACCACACAATATTGTTAGTATAATATTAATAAACAGATAAGTATTCTTTAAAAAATTAAAAGGGCTACTATTGTCAAAGGGGTATTACTCGGTTTAAGAATATTTAAATGACAAACTATAATAAGCGTTTTAAAGAAAGACTCAACAAACACAATATATCTGCGTAGGTACTCGTAGTTTTAGTTCCAGTTCCCAGTTTCAAGTTGCATCTGACCAACGCACTTGCAGTAATTATATTTACAATAATTATATTTTTTTGTCTGTAAACACCTATTACTGACTTTTTGTTGACACTGAACTTATTGTATTTTTAACTATTTGTGAAGTACAAGATTCAAAATTTAATTTATATCTTCTAACCATTGACATCAATTGAACTTACTCTCAATTTATGTTAATTATCTTCTTGTACTTGATTATAAATACTATTATTATTATATAAACTCAAATAATTCCTATAAGTTGGCAACACCCTGCCAGGGTTCATGTACTTACCTACTAACCATCTTCTGTATGAGTGCATGAAAGCGAGTAATAAAGAAATAAAAAATAAAGTAAATGTACATACAGGATGTATTAAAAAATTATATTTTAAAGTATTTTTTTTAATGGTCGCAAGATTTTTTGAAATTTTCTCGTCCCATTTCACAAAAGTACTGTTGAACCCGGCAGCACATACTATGTCGCGGCATTGGAACCCTGCCAAATGTCACCAACGTGAACTTGGGAGTATTCTTGTACGGCTGGTTTGTTTAAAAACGAGTAATGTCAACGTTGAGCTATCGATGTCAGCGATGGGATGTTCGGTTTTTTGGGACGAGACCTGGAGAAGGTCAGTGTAAAAATAAATTCCAACCGTCTGGTTTTGAAGCATATGTATAACTAGCTTTTACCCGCGGCTTCGCTCGCGAAGGGTTGTAATTTATCAAAATCCTTTTTTAGGGGATGCCTACGTCATAGTAGCTTTATGCATGCAAAGTCTCAGCCCGATCGGTTTAAAATTGACAAAGTTTCATACAAAGTTTCATCCCCTATTTTATCCCCTTGGGGGTAGAATTGATCAAAATCCTTTCTTAGCGGATGCCTATGTACGTCATAACATCTAACTGCATGCCAAATTTCAACCCGATCTGTCCAGTGGTTTGGGCTGTGCGTTGATAGATCACTACGTCAGTCAGTCAGTCACCTTTGAGTTATATATATTTAGATAGGTTATTTGAATTAGTTAGTTTTTGGACAATATTTTATACGAATAACAAATAACACTAACAAGAAGCCGTTTTCCGAAAATAGAAAGTAAATTGGTTATCAAATGAGGCAGCAATTATCATTTTAAATTTACGAGTAGGATAGTGGTGGGGACATCTCGCTATCTCTTTCGTAAGCGTGACACCTAATGACAGTGACGTCACGCGCGTGTATGTGCATCAAAGATTTAGAATATGTGCATCCTTTTTCAGTTATTTGACAGTTTCCCCTTCCACCGGATTTGAAAGGCTTATAACTTGCTTATTTTTGGGCGGAGTAAAATTATTATTATTATGTTTTCGGATTCGTATCATGTTACTTTTTGATATGCCTAAGAAAAAAATCGTGTCAAATACCGAATTATATGTATTTATCGCTTATGTAGTAGTAATATCTTTAGTTTTGAAGTAATTTGGGTGGGGTGGGTAATGTCGATTTTTCCATACTAAGTTAACGAAATACGATTTACCACATAATTTTCAATACAATAGCGTACGCGAGTATTGGCTTTTCTTTTGGTTAAACTTAATGTACTTTATGCAGAGTAAAAAAATTAGAAGTGGCGGCCTTGATGCTATACTATGGCATTATCTTCGGGTCAACCATCATACCAAGCAGAAAATATGTGTGGCTGGCATGATAAAATACAGTAAACTAAATATAAATATATTATTTCACAAAAACTGAAAAAAAAAAATTATTAAAAAGAATTAAGCTGTGATCTAATTACATACAAATAGATATTATCGCTCATAGAAAGGCGTTTAGAAATTCCGAAAAATCTTATTATTAAAATTTGGCAAATTGTTGGTGTTGACGATGGGCCAACGCAGGTCCTTGTAAGGATGTTTAGTGGACTGTAGACACTAGATGCTGGTTCCAAATGAAACGCCGGAGAGATTTTCGCTCTGATGGTATATTCACTGTTGCTGCTTGTACACTGTCTTGAACTCGATTGACTGATCTGACTCGACTGACTAACTACGACTGACTACAAACTTTGTACAAGCTAGGGCTATATATATACAATGGGCGCTACTCGCAGGTAGCGCCGATACGCGTGAGTGTCCCGACCAATCAGGGCGCGCGCTCGGGGATCGCCCGAGTGTGCGTGAGGAGGGGTGTGCCTCTCACTGGCTGAAATGTAGGCGTCCTGATTGGTCGGTCCTGTTACAAATTTCAGGCGGCACGCTGTCTGTCGTCAACATTCTCCCTCCGGCGAAGGAGTTCCGTAGCCATCCCTGGAAGACGACTGCGTGCCCGTTGTGCAGCGCGTCCTCTCCCTCTGGTCCGGGGAGAGTGCGGTCGATGACTGGAGCGCGATGAGCTTGGTGGTGGGTCGTCGAAAAGTTCCGCCCGCAGTCTTGACTTCGACGTTGCGCACCACGCCGTCGGGCCCGGGGAAGGTGTGTGTGACGATCCCCCGAGGCCATGTGTTGCGCGGTAAGGTGTGGTCGGCGATGACTACGATGTCGCCGGCCTCTATTCTTTCTTGACGTCCGTGGCGGTCGGAGCGTGGCACGATGATATGTAACGTCCCTTTCGGGAGGTCCGCCTTGTTCGAGTGCCCGTCGATTTCCAGGCCGTCTTCCAGCTTGATAGCGAATCGGCGTAGCGGGCTGGATCTCGGCACGGCGCGCCCTTTCTTGAGCTCGAGGATTTCTTGTGGAAAGGAGTCCTCTTGCGCACGTTGTAACCACAGTCGGGTCGCTCTTTTGATGTGGTCTTGGCTCAGCGTGGCGCTTCGATCTTTACAGCGCTGAGGAAACAGGAGTACTTGAGCCGTAGCGCCTATCAAGCGGTTATATGAAGAGAACCGCTCGATGTCGGGTAGCGCTGAGTCCTGGCTCTTCGTGATGACGTGTACTTCTTCCTCACGGGTGTCTTCTCGGCATGCGTCCCATTGTGGCCATTCAGACTTCGGCCGTCTCAGGAACTCTGGCCCGGAGAACCACACGTCGTTTTCTTCTGGGACGTAGCCGCTCCTCGTAGCGATGTCGGCGACGTTGAGATGAGTCGGCACCCATCGCCAATCTGTTGCTCTCGATGACTCGGTGATTTCGCCGAGACGGTGTGCGACAAACGGAGTGTATCTGCGGCTCCCGTTGCGCAGCCAATGTAGTACGGTCTGCGAGTCGCTCCAGTAGCACGTGTCATCCACTCGAATGCGATGGTCTTCTTTGATGGTTTTCGCGAGTCTAGCGCCAATCAGCGCCGCCTGCAGTTCCAAGCGCGGCACCGTCTGTGTCTTCAAAGGCGCCACCTTAGCTCGTGCCGCCACTAGCACGGTCTTGACTTCGCCGGACTCCAGCTGTAGCCGCCAGTATGCCACCGTCGCGAAGGCGTCCTCACTCGCGTCGCAGAAGACGTGGAGTTCTCTGCGTCGCACGTCGCTCCCTCCGTTGTAGCTCCGAGGTACTCGCAGGCGTTGGATAGCTTGGAGCCCGGCCAGCCACGCGTCGAAGTCGGTCGCGACGTCCTCAGGCACCGGCTCGTCCCATGCAGTCTGGCAGCGCCACAACTTCTGCAGCGTGATCTTCGCTGTGATGGTGTAGCAGCACAGGAGTCCGAGCGGGTCGTAGATGCTCATCACTGTTGACAGCGCCTCGCGTTTGGTAGGCGCCCTTGTGCGTGTCCGGACCGCCTCAGGAACCTTGTTCAAGGCGGTGTTGAAGCTCAGGCTGTCCGTTTTGGAGTCCCACAGAAGTCCCAGCATTTTCTCGGCTCCGCCCAGCTGCGTTGTTGCTGCGCTGGCACGGCGGTCTTCTTGTGTAGCGGCGAGCAGCTCGGCGCTGTTGCTGTTCCAGCCGCGCAGGTGAAAGTCCGCGTGTTTGTGGACCTCATCCACTTGTCTGATGACCTCCTTCCCATGCGTGAGGTCGTCGAAGCTCTCGACGAAGTCGTCCATGTAATGCGACTCCGTTATTGGCCGTAGGGCGGCCGGGTGTGTGTCTCGATGGTGGTGTGCGTTTTTGTTGCGCACACTGTGGGCCAGGAACGGTGAGCTGGATGCCCCGAAGATCATCGACGTCATCTTGTACTTGCACGGCGGGTCCGTCGGTCGTTCCCGCCACAGGAACATCTGAGCCGGCTGGTCTTTCCTCTGGATCTTCACTCGCAGGAACATTTCTTCTATGCCCGCGGTGATTGCGTAGTCGCCTTCTCGAAAGCGAAACAGGATCGAGTTGAGGGACCGCAGCATGTCAGGCCCCTGAAGTAGATGGTCGTTCAGGCACGTCCCGTGGGTCTTCGCCGCCGCGTCCAGTACCACCCTTATTTTGCCGGGCTTGTTTATATTGCGTACCGCGAAGTGAGGCAGGTACCACGAAACAGGACTGGCGTCTTCGGTCCCGTCGCAGAGCTCGGCGTAGCCCTTGTCGATCATGCTGTTGATCTTGGCGTGGTATTGCTTCTTCTCGTTCGGGTCCTTTTCAAGCTTGGCCTCGAGTATCTTCAGTCTTTTCAATGCGGCGTTGTAGCTCGGCGGCAGCTGGGTTTCGTCGTTGCGCCACGGCAGGCCCACCTCGTAGCGCCCGTCCTTGTAGCGTACTGTGTCTTCGAAGATCTTCACGGCTCGCTTATCTTCGATCTTCATATGTTGTGAAGATGTCGACACCCCCAAAGCGTCGAGTTGGAAGTGTCGGGCCACTAAGTCCTCTAGCGGCTCGGCACCGGCAGGCTCGTTGGTGACCACGTGCAAGACGTCGTGTGCGCGTCTCAGCATCGCGCTCGGCATTACTCCGTGTAGCACCCAGCCGAGCTCGGTTTTCGAGGCGGCCGGCTCCTCTGCTCCTCCGCAGCGCAGCTCCCGTGTCACGATGAGTTGCCAGTTGTCGGTGCCTATTAGAATTTTAGGCTTTGCGTCGCTGTAGACTACGTCGTCCGCGCTGAGGTCGCTGAGATGACGCAGTTGTAGCACGTCAGCCGAGATAGATTGCGGCGTGAGGTCAAGGCCCGCCATCGTCCTGGCGGCGATGCTGAACTCTTCTCCACCAGCGCCCTTGATTGTGAGCTTGACACGTCGGCTCCTCACGTCTTGTCTCTTGCTGCCGATGCTCTTCACTTGTAGACACGTCGCTGGACCGTCGGCGCCAATGTGTCGCGCCAGGTCGTCGTCCACCAATGTAACGGTGGAGCCCTCATCGAACAGCGCGAAGGTCTTAAGGCTGCCGCGCTTCCCGGAGATTGTCACTGGGCAGATCTTCAGCTTGACGTCACTGCGCGTAGCTGTGGCAGTGACGGTTGCAGTGTCGCTGTCGGTGGCGGCCGCCGCAGCGGCGGCGGTGGCGGCGGTGGCGCCGGCGGAGTTGGCACCTTCTTGTTTCGGCTCGCCGTGTAGCAGCCGGTGGTGAGGTCGTCTGCAGCCATTGATACTGCAAGTCTTCTTCTTGCAGTTGTAGCGTCGGTGTCGGCTGGCCATGCATTTAAAGCACAGCCCGTTCTTCTTGATGACCTCCCAGCGCTCGTCGTACTGCATCTTCTTGAATTTCTGGCAGTCGGGCAGCGTGTGCGGCTCTTCACACGCTGGGCAGCGATTTTCGTCTTCGCTCGGCGTAGTCGTAGCGTAGACTTGTTTTTTCTTTGCCTCCGGTCGTGAGGCAGCGGCGGCGGTGCGAGGCGGCTCTCGCTTTTGATGACTCGGATTCGGTTTCGCCTTGGAGAATCCGTGCTTGAGGGCGATGTTGGCTTCCCTCATCAGGAACCTCGACAGCTTGACGATGTCGGGTTCGGGGCCCGGATGGGCTTCGGCGAAGTCGTACCATCGGGGCTTCAGGTGCAGGCTGAGCTTGTCAAGTACTTCTCGTACTAACAGCGAGTCCTGCAGGCAGCTTTGCTTGACGTTGCTCAGGACGGCCACGATGTTCTGCACTTTCACGGCGAAGGTGTTGAGCTCCATCACCGTTGTCCCCAGTCGCGGCAGATTCTGGAGGTCTTCGAAGGCTTGATCGGCTAGGAGGTCGGGCCTCCCGAAGCACTGCTCTAACGAAACATCACGACGTCTGGGTGTGTGGCGGAGTTCAGCAGTGACGCTACGGCGTCGCGGGCGTCTCCCTTGAGGCAGTTGCGAAGTCTTGCGATGTTCTCCGTAGGTGTGATTTTGTAGAGCTGCGTGGTCTCTCGCATGGCGGCGGCGAAAGAAATCCACTTCTTCGGAGACCCGGAGAAGTGCGGCAAGTCTGTAGTCTGGCGCGGCGGTGGCCGAGACGACATCATCTTCTCCATGGTGGCGGCAAGCTTCTCGATGCCGCGGCTGTGCGGCGTCGGTGACCTCCTCTCGGTGCGGCGGCTGTGTGGCGTCGGCGACCTGGCGCGGCGGCTATGCGGCGTCGGCGACTCCCTCTCGGCGTGGCGGCTATGCAGCGTCGGTGACCCGGCGCGGCGGCTATGTGGCGTCGGCGACCCGGCGCGGCGGCTATGCGGCGGCGGTGACCCGGCGCGGCGGCTATGTGGCGTCGGCGACCCCCTCTCGGCGTGGCGGCTATGTGGCGTCGGCGACCCGGCGCGGCGGCTATGCGGCGTCGGTGACCCCCTCCGTCGCTCCGGCTGTTGAGGCAACCAGTCGATTCGCCTGCCTCTGGCGGTCAGCGTCGCGGCGGCGGGTGTCGCGGCGCTGTCGGCGGCATCCACTCGAGGCGCTGCGTTGACTGGACCGGGTTCGGGCGCGAAGTTGGCGGTCGCCTCCCTCCGTACGGTGAGGGCGGCGCTCGGCATCGTCTCGTCCAACCAAGCGTGAACTCGGCTGATGTTCTGGGTCGGCTCCCCATCTTCCTCGACGCTGTCGTCGTCCTCAAGCTCGGCGAGGTCGGCAGCCAGTCGCTTCTTTATGAGTTCAGCTTCGATCTGAAGCTCCTGGCGTCGAATGGCGGCCAGGCGTTCTTCGGCTTCGAACTGTAGACGTGCCACGGCGCTCGCAGTCGATCGTGTAGAGCGCGCAGTTCGTGACCGTGTCCCGGTTGCGGTCGGCTGGCCGGAATGCGCCACCAAACGTGTACGATGCTGATCACGTATAGGCACGTTGGTGGGGGGCACCTCAGATTGCACTGAGTGCCCAGGCAGCGGGGCGCCGGTGGGAACTCCAGTTCGAAGGACAGGCGCAGCGCTTGATGCGGACGGTGATTGAGGTGGCTCGTCGAATACGCGACGACCCTCATCCACTCCACTTTGGCTTCGAGTGACGACCATCTTGATCCCCTAGGTGTTTCTTGAACGCCAATTCTTGTTTCTTGATCCGGCTCGAAGGACCACGCGCTGTTGACGATGGGCCAACGCAGGTCCTTGTAAGGATGTTTAGTGGACTGTAGACACTAGATGCTGGTTCCAAATGAAACGCCGGAGAGATTTTCGCTCTGATGGTATATTCACTGTTGCTGCTTGTACACTGTCTTGAACTCGATTGACTGATCTGACTCGACTGACTAACTACGACTGACTACAAACTTTGTACAAGCTAGGGCTATATATATACAATGGGCGCTACTCGCAGGTAGCGCCGATACGCGTGAGTGTCCCGACCAATCAGGGCGCGCGCTCGGGGATCGCCCGAGTGTGCGTGAGGAGGGGTGTGCCTCTCACTGGCTGAAATGTAGGCGTCCTGATTGGTCGGTCCTCTTACAAATTTCAGGCGGCACGCTGTCTGTCGTCAACAGTTGGCTTGTTTAATATTTTTTATATCTAAATTCTTGTTTTATGCACTGAATTCTAAAAGAAACTGCTGGCAGATTGTGTACAAAAATCTTGTAAATTAGTGTTATCAAAGAAAGATACTTGTAATATAAAAATACAATCTACAAATTGTAGAATCTATAGAACTGCGGAAGGACAAGCACGTCGAAATTGAATACTAAACGTACATCGTGATAATCAAATCGTGTTCCTGATTTGGATTCCGTGTTGTCAATAATATCAAGTTTTGACATAGTACAAGATAATCTACAAGTAGGTTAACTAATAAACAGTTACAGGAATAAGGATTGAGGAGTACCTACTCATTACATAAATAAAGTAGCATTTTGACAACGCCATCTTTTATCAAAAAACTATTGCGGGTGTAAAGTTATGATTTCATGCTTCCATGCTGTTATTATATATTACAAGGTAATACATGCTAATGATATCTACTATTAAAATCATTCTTTACAGCGTAATTTGGTTTATGTTTATTACGAGGACATTTATCTATCGAAAATTCAACTGTCAAGCCGTTAGTAAAGCACTTTTCTTATTTTTTTTTGCCAACTTTTTCGTACTACAAGTGTCGATCAAAATTTTCAAAACTAATAAAAAAGCTTTATTTCACCATTACTTAAACTCGTTTTTGCGTAGTTATCGTACTGTGAACTTTACTATGTGCACTTACAAAGTAGTAAATTCAGTTGGTCCGGGGCAATGTCATTTAAAGTTTAAACTGCTGGGACAAATTGGATAATACTCGTATCTGGGGTCGCAATAGTCTCAGATTTGTCACGGTTGTTACTAACAAATTGTTCTCTAAAACTGTACACAGATATGCAAGCAACTATCTATACCAGCGAACAATACTATGGAACGCCTTCGTTGGAGGTTCAACGCCTTGATTGCTCGAATGTAAAATATAGACGTACTTTACAACAATAAAAAAAAATTGTTAATATTTGTAATTGTTATTTGTCCATTTAGTGTTAAGTATTTAAGTTTTAGACTCACGTGCACGTTTTGGGTAACTGTAAGTGCACGGGGTAATTTTTATCAATAAAGAATAAAGAATGGAAGCATTATCAAGTAGTGTTGCCGCTCGATAGTTCACATCGGTAGCCTATCGATTGACTTTCGGTATTTAAATAAAAACTGATATTATCGAGAGTCTATGGATTATCAATTCTGACGACGAACAAACGATCGATTCTATGGATAGTTTTGCTTTTCATAATATATAAACTTTCTATAGTATCGGTAGTTTTTGAAACGCAATACTATAGATAGTATAGACAGTTTGTTCGTCGTCAGGATCGATACTATCGATACTTTCGATAGCATTGTTGGTTTTCAATAGTATTGTTCTTAAACAGCTATCGATACTATCGATAGTTTGGCATTTTCGATTGAAACTATCCATTTTTCAGCAACACTATCGTCAAGCGCAAAAAACGAAATCAAAAGTACATCAAGACGGTGGTAGTTGAAAACTACATCTCGTTTCCCGCCAATATGTACCTCAGAATAAATTCAAGTACTTCTTCGAGGCAGTCTCCTTCTGATAAGTCTTTATCGTCACCTTCAAAATCTTTCGTAGGGTGATACAAGTAGACGGAACTGATAAAAGATGGGATTTAGTTGTGGAGAGACATTATTAGGCTATAAGTATTGGACCGCACAATATCGAATTTTTATTATAGATCCCATTTTTTTTAAGTAGATTGAAGATTTGTCAGAGTAAGCGGTGATATTTCCGAAAGAGTTTTTCTTCGGGGGGAGATACAAAAAATTTTTTTACCCGTTTTAAACGAATAAAAAAAAAATAGAATTAGTACTGCGCCTACCTTGTTTCAAATAAATTTTTCCTCCACCCAAAGGTTGGCTGGAGGAGATTGCATTTATAGCGATAAGTCCGCCTTTGTGCCTAAATTGTTTCTTGTTGTTTTGTAATTTTTGTGTGTCTATTATGGTGCAATAAAGTTGATTTGTATTGTATTGTATTGTAAATAAGAGAAAGTCATATTTTTACTACCTAATTTATTTTTAACGCAAATGAATATTGATAAGTAATTTAACAATCAATAATTAAACAGTCTATCCCTAGGTCACTGCTCGGTTTCGCTTCCTAAAGAATCAGAGTCACAAAAGACGAATTAAAATGTTTCTCTTTAAAAAAATCTCCAGTCCTCCTACCTAAATACCTAACTCCTAAACCATAATAAAATATCCTACAAAGAAAACATCGATAACTTACTCGTTTTGTCCCGTTTCTTCCATATTTTCCCGTTTTATTAATAAAAAATATAAAATATTTCAAATTTATTCTTCTTAGCTTTCGAATTAAGTTTGGAAAACAAATAAATTTGAATAATTGGCCAAGTGCGTGCCGGGCCACGCGCAGTGTAGGGTTCCGTAGTAACGAATGCCAACTTTGGGTTTATGCCTCTGAAAACGCCTAAAAACTGAATTTGTACGAAATTTTCCTTTTCCGAGTACATTTAATAAGTTGATCGTCTATAACTTTTTAATTTGTAAACCCTACTTATAGCTCTGATAGTTTTTCTTTAAAGTTATATATAGTATAGGTGTTAATTTTTTCACGTATCCATATATAACCGTTTAGCAGATAGATGGGGGGACACTTGAATCTAACAAAAATGTTCACTTCAACACCAAATATTTCAAAAACGGATCGCTAATTTGTAAAATGGTCTTAACAAGCTCATAATATTTTGAAAGACCTATTCAAAAATAAGCCATATGGTTGGTTTATCGAGAAAAAAAATTGACTCGAGAATACTTGTATGGGAGCTACCCTAAATATTTTTTTTTTTCAGTTTTTTTTTTTTACCACTTTTTTGCATAATTAATGTACATATCCATGCCAAATCACAGCTTTCTGGTACTTACAGTCGCTGAGTAAAACCGCGGACGGACAGACAGACAGACAGACAGACATGGCGAAACTATAAGGTTCCTTGTTTACTACGGAACTCTAAAAACGGGAATATTCTCGCTTTTTTCAATGCCTTAAAACCTTAAAACTTTAAAGAGGACTTTGCCTGTTTTGCCGTCTTTTTGTTACATTGAGGGCTAGATAGCTATTTACAGTCTTATTTTGTCACGTCACATCGAACCTTTGGGTTATATATGTACTTACCCCTTGTCTTACTCACCCGCATCGGGTTTTCTGAAGAAGGCCTGCATAAGCTTCAGAATGTCACCTGGTGCGTAGTGCCTGTAGTCCTCTAACTAAGGATAAGCTGATCCAAAGAGGTTCATACGCTCTCCAGCCATTGAGTAGCAGCTACGCAAGTATTGCATCCGCCAACGCAAGAATCTTCATATTCTATGTCAGCTTTACAATGTGCTTTATAATCCCCTTGCCCCTGAATACCTCAAGTCAAGTTTTCAACTTCTATCTTCCTCTCACGAAAGAATCCTGCGTTCTTCTAATAGTCTGACCCTTTTCTATTCCTTCTCATCGTTCTGGTTTTCTTTCTAACTTTTTCGCCATTACGGCAGTAAGACTCTGGAACGCGCTTCCCGAATATATTCGAACCGCTCCTAGTTGCGCTAGTTTTAAGACACGAGTGTTTAAGCACTTCTTGGCCAATGTATAAGAGTAGATTAAAAAATTTGCTAAATATATTTATATATCGTATATGTAATGTATATTATTATGTGTGTATATAGGAAATATTAATTTATTGTATTTATTTTTTATAAAGGTTGACTGGTAGACAACGCTTTTAGCCTTAAGTTCGCTTATTGTTCTGTACAATTTGTATTTGATGAACAATAAAGATTAAATAAATACTGTTACAGTCTTGAATTAATTATCAATTTTCATGTTTACCATCTCATTCATCGTAAACATTCACACTAAACTTTCAAGCACCATTTGCTTCAACACAAACATTAGTCACAGTCTCCCAAACTTTCCTATGTTTGAAATTAGCCATGTGCAGAAACAAACTTCGACGCCGCGGTTACAGTTTGAGAAACTGAAGTATGAACGTGGTGTAAATTGTAATTAAGCATATTGTTCTTCGGTCTTATAGTTCTTAGAAACAAAACGTGCAATTTGTACTGTATATATACCTCTGTAATTCCTAATCTTGCCCCACAAGCTGACGGCCACTCGGATATAAGCAAGTGTATATAACCGGAGAGCATGCACGAAAAGAGTGATGAGTGTTGACGAAGCCAAAGAGGTTTGTAAGGATCGTTGCAAGCTTGTATATTATAAATCTTTGGTTGCAAGTGAAGATCCATAGTATCTGTAAAAAAAAAATAGGTTGCTTACCCCCATGGGAAACAGGCGTGAAAATATGTAGGTATATACATTTTAATCAATACATATAATGATAAAACAGTAAAGAATGTGACTGTACAAAGAATATATTTTAACAAAAAAGAACAATAAGGGCTATGGAGACATAGCAACAAAGTAAAAATAAAAAGAAACTGTCTGTTTGTTTGTCCGTTTGTACACGCTAATCTCCGAAAATACTGGACGTATTCGAATGAAACCTTTTTTGTTATATAATTGTTAAACTTAGGCAACATTTAGGGTATTATTGATTTTGGAAAATGGAACACCTTATTCAGAACCAAAATGGTTCAGCTAATATATTAGAAATATAAATATGCTGCATTAGCAAAAGTTGTTCAGCCTTATGAGCATTTTTTGACGTATAAAAATTGAAGAAGAGGAACACTTGATGCAGATACGCCGGAGTCATAAAGTCCACGCGAACGAAGTCACGGGCATCAGCTTGTAACAAATAAGCAAAATAGGGATCAGTGGGAAAAGTAAGAGGAGGCCATTGCCCAGCAGTGGAAAAAACCGACAGCCTTAAGAAAAAGCCAATTAGATATTTATTTAATTAAATATTTTTTTTTCAAAACTGAAAACCGATTTAACACTTAACTATACAACCAATTTTTATAAACTTTCTATAGGACCACCTGACAAGTATGCTCTTTAAAACAAATCTTTTATATAACCTAGGTACCTCTTATAATATTTGAAACCTAGTCATATTTTGTGTTTGGGGAACCGAGGCAGAGACATATAAAAATGAGCTTGGACGGACATAGAATGTCCGAAACCGAAAATGAAAGACGCTCCTTATCTTATCTAGCTTGAAGAATTTCCATTGCCACACAGCGTGAAAAATGCCGCCAGTATCATGGGAACCTTTGGGCTGGGTAAGATAAAAGGTTGTCTCTTATATTATTAAATTTAGCGAAGCATGTTCCGGATTACTTACTGAAAAAGTTGACGAAGCGTGTTGCGGATTACCAACTGTGAAAATGTTGACGAAGCATGTTGCGGATTACCAACTGTAATTATTTTGACAAAGCGTGTTGCGGATACTAGCCATTTGCCACTTAAATTTTGTTTGTGTTGAAGAAAGGTTTGTCAGTGTTTCGATTTAATAAACAGTATAGTTTCACCAAGTTAGTGAACCTACCTCTATAAAAAACATACCTCCTACAACATACCTCTATAAATAACATGTATACATTCGAATTGACAACCTCCTCCTTTTTGAAGGCGGTTAAAAAATTAAACTAGTTATCGATGGACAATAATACAAATATGCCAGAGAGTTATGTTTTGCCAAATAGAAAGTTGTTTACTCGAAAAAGAAAGTTGCCTATTCGAGTAACTTCTATAAACATCCTTCACCCGACCCTCGCGGTCTGGTTTCCATCCACCCAGTGAATTTCCAGCGCGAGCGTCAAATCACTCAGACAAATTGACCGTAACTCGACATTCGTCGTCGGCTCGGATCATAAAACAATTTCACACTCGCGTTAGCAGAAGTACGATCTGGGAACTGTGATCTGTGTCAAAGTAGGTTATTGTACGGACAGCTAGTGGCTCTGTGAGTTGTAGACATTGCGAGTCACCCCGACCGGTTGAAGTTTATCAGATCAAAAAGTTGTTCAGATGAAAAAGTAATGTCTAAAAAGCATGCTTTTTTTAATTTTACTAAACCCTGAAATATGATATTTTTCAAGTAATCAACCTCCATATTTCTGCCATTTAAAAAATATACAAAATCTGAATTGAAAAAAAATCTATATAATTTTCGAACCTTCTAACAAAATTTTACGAGAATAGGTTGAGAAATGCGACAGTCGGACAGCAGATCAAAAGCATTTTTGGCGAATCTCGAAAATGAGGCAATTCGCTCGCTTTGCTCGCTCGGTCAATAACCTACTTTGAGGACTTTACTGTTAGGATCTTCAGCTATGCTGCTTCTTTTCCTCTTTCCACCTTCTCACCCATTATCACGGTTAAATACGCCTTTGAGTCTACTGACCTTGGACTCAGTCTGTTTGGTGCCGCAAGACTCAAAATTCTCTATCGCCATTGGGGATAAATTGGTAAAAGTGTAGGTATTTATTTAAGTACATATATCTCCCTCTCATCTTGCCATCTTTAAAATCAAAATTCAAACTATATTACTGAACGAAAATCTAGAGAGCATTCCTGAAGGATGGATCTAGATGCGATTTTTCTTATTCGTATTACAGTCCTAGCCCAGTTCACCCAGTGTAGTAATTGACCCTTATGTGGTCCTTCGAGATGCTGATGGTCGTAGAGAAGATTATGTAAAGTTCGAATTTATTTATTTTACAACATTAAATAAGCAAAAATAAATATATTATCCTAAAATTTTATCAAAACTTACACGATAAAATGAGTTGAAATCCTCATGAATCTAGATGCGATCTTTCTTGTTCATATTACAGTCCCAGTTCACCCAGTGAAGCAATTGACCCCGATCGCGTCGATGGAGTACAATTACACTTATTTAGTCCTTCGAGATGCTGATGGTCGTAGAGAAGATTATGTAAAGTACAAATTTATTTATTTTACAACATTAAATAAGCAAAAATAATATATTCCCTTAAAATTCAAATTTTATCAAAACTTACACGACAAAATGAGTTGAAATCCTCATGGATCTAGATGCGATATTTCTTCTTCATATTACCGTCCCAGTTCACTCAGTGAAGCAATTGACCCCGATCGGGTCAGTTGGAGTAAGATTACATTTATTTGGTCCTTAGAGATACTGATGGTCGTAGCGAAGATCATGTACAGTAAGAATTTATTTATATGTATTTACGGGATTTAATAGGTTTTCTCAAACTGCCAGAATGCAATCCTAACGTTAGGGCAAACAATTTAATTGGAACAATAAATGATTTGTACGCATTTCGTTTTGTTCATACAAAACAAGTCATCTATTGCTTTAATGGCAACGAACTTGCACGTGTAAAGGGGTCTGTAGAATATTCCTGTGGAATATTTGCGCTAGTCTTAGCGAAGTTTACAATTGTACCTATTACACTAAAGTCAATCTGATTTATGTTACGGTGGAAAGCTCTTCAGATTTATTGCAACAGGTGGCTACGGTAAACTCATGGTTGAGAACTACCGTAGCGCTACAGACAGGAAAAATACATATATTCGGAGATGACGACCTCCGTGGCGTAGTGGTCACCATGCTAGTCCGCCACCCAGAGGTCCCGGGTTCGATCCCCGGTCAGGGCAAGTTGGAAATAGGTCTTTTTCAAATTGTCCTGGGTCTTGGATGTTTATCTATATATTTATTTATTATAAAATATAGTATCGTTGAGTTAGTATCCCATAACACAAGTTTCGAACTTACTTTGGGGCTAGCTCGATCAGTGTTATTTGTCCCTATATATTTATTTTTTATCATTCGGAGGAATGCAAAGTTCTCCGAGTTTAATCGCGGGGCATAGGTATAGCACGAAGAACCGATGGCCGATGTGGTAGAAAGGTTTTCGAATGGCGGCCAAGTACCGACAAGTTTAGCGTAAGACCTACTAGGTGGTCGGACGACCTGAGCGATGGAGATGCCTTCCGAAGCTCGAGAGTTTTTTATGCCACGTGTGGTCACCCATCCAAGTGCGGACCACTCCAGGTGTCGCTTTACTTGCAAAAGCTCAAGTAATGCGCACTCCCGCCGGGCCACCAAGCTCCTCAAGTGACATATGAAAAGCGCTTTCTCTAGCAGAAAAATTGACGTATAAAATTTAATACTAGCATCTTCATCTATCTTGCTAAATAAATATTAATTTTCCTACCAAGGGCTAACACATTAGGGTAATTTATTTATTACATCCGAAGGCAAGATTATTTGAACACAATTTTCTACGAATGTCAGTGGGTGGGTGACGCCAGACTATTAAACACGTCACAACATCAAAACATAAGGTGTAAATTCACCACATAACGTTTATTAAAATTTGAATGCTTTCAAATATGTAGGTAAGTACTTTGCTAGGTACATGATGTTCTTTGATCTCTACATCTACTAACAAATATTTTAAGCTCATCGGGTAGATTATAGAAAATGTTGCACACTCTTTTTTTCTTATCTCAGATAAGCAAATATTGACGGAGATACAGCGCATTTAAATTTAACATGATTTTTAAATTTTCACTAGATGGTGACGTAAACTGACGTTAATCGCTCCGACTATCTTTTTGAATTTTTGATAAACTTGCTGCTTTGATAAACCGAAACATCGTCATCACCGCATAACGTCCACTGCTAGACATAGGTCTCCTAAAGATTTCCAAAATGACCGATCCGAAAATGAACGATAAACCGAATAATGTGGGTCAATTATTTTTGGATAATCTAACTGAAATTAAATAATATTTTTTAAATCCACTCTACATTCTTATTTCCGCGGTTTCAAATTTTACAAAAGTTAGTATGGAAAGAGAGAAAAATTGTTGTAAAATATTCTGGGTCAATTAAATTACTAAGCTATTAAACACGATTTGATGTTTAATGGGTTACAATTAAGGCGTTAATTATTTATATTTTACGCACTTGTTATATAGCTTTGGAAGATAATTTGGCTGCGTCCCATTTCGCAAAACTATGAAAATCAAATGTTTAAGAGGAGTCTGAGATATAGCACAGAATTATCATCATCATCTCAGTCCTTCTTCCGCCACTGCAAAGCATAGACCTCTTTACTTAACTTCACAGAATATAGAATATTTGCATAAAGTATAAGTCTCTTATTGTTTTAACTTTTTATGATAAAATATATCCTTGACGTTACGTAATCGACGATTTTTATCAAATTATAGTTTAAAATAATCATAAGGTTAAGATTTCGTTTCACCATTTTATTTAAAGGTAAGTAATTTTATTGCTGTCAAAATTTTTGCAACTTATTTTTGCATCTTCTCGCGCGATCTGTATCTGAAAACAAAATAAGTAACTCAGCTTGTCATAATTCTGAACGATTGCACAGGCAAAATCGTGGGCGAATGTTAGTGTTAAAAGAATGTTAATGTACGCATAACCGCTAATTTCAGCTATTAATACGTTCTGTGGAAAAGCCATAAACTGCCGGACACGCCAGACGGATGACCACATTTTATATGATTTACTGTTCTTTTTATAGCTAGAATACGTGGACTGCACTGCACATGTCCAATAGCCCTACTAATATTATAAATGCTGGGTAAACTAGCAGCGGCAATTTGTGGGTTCTGGCTTGGTACAGCCGGCGGTCAGACGAATTCAATAAGTACCTGCAAGAGGCCCCTCACCCTAGATAGAATCAGAATTTCCGATACAAACGTAGTTTAGCTTTTATTTTCAAACGGCATGTCAGATATTGGTGAAATTATGTAATCTCAAACAAATTGCATATATTGAGGCATATAACTAGTTTTCACAGTCAAAATATGAACTTAAAAGAGAATATAGTCGATCATATCATATTTGATCATTAGTATGGAGAACTTCTTCACTCTCATATTTTTTTTCAAGTTCATATTTGACTATCGAAAACTAGTTATATGCCTAGATATATGAAATTTCTTTAAAATTACAAAATACTGCCGAAATCTCACATGTTATTTCAAAATAAAAGCTAGACTACGTTTGTATGGAAAAGTCTAGGGTTAGGGGATTCTTAAGCTACATGACGTGACATATGTGTGAGTGTATTTATTATGATTATACGTAAAAGTGTGGTATCCACAAGACGTAAATGAGTCTGCTCATATATGAGAATCAGGGAATAATGATTTTAAAGCGCGGAGTGTATAATTTGTTCATAATTCAAAGATGCAAAAACCAGAGCTGTTTAAAGAATTTCACCTACTCTCTCTACTTTGATTATTTCTGTGTATCTTTTTTAACCCGGAATAAAAAGAGGGGTGTTATAAGTTTGACGTGTCTGCGTGTCTGTGTCGTACCGCCAATACAATTGAGCAAATTTTGATGCAAGTTTTTTCGATTGAAAGCTGGCTTCATCGAGATGGTTTTTAGCTAGGATGGAAATCGGTTCAGCGGTTTAAAAATTGTGGGAGTTTTAAGGTTCCGTAGTACACAAGGAACCCTTATAGTTTCAGCATGTTTGTCTGTCTGTCCATCCGCGACTTACTTAGCGACTATAAGTACTAGAAAGCTGTTATTTGGTATAGGTAAATTAATTATGTCAAAAAAGTGTTAAAATAAAATAAAGAAAAAATATTGTTTAGAGTAGCTCCCATACAAGTAAAGTAGTAGTTAATTTCTTTTTCTTGACTAACCCATCGTGTGTTGTATCGTGGAATAGGTCAAAAATATTGCGACCTCGTGAACATTGTCTTTAGATTTAGGGATCCGTTTCTGAAACATTTGGGTTTATATTATATGAAATATTTGTTAAACCATATTTGTGATGTATCAAATATATTATTTTTCTTTCTTTCTTTCTTATATTGCATTTTTTGTTAGATTCATGTGTCCCCCCCGTCTATTTATTAAACGGTTATATATGGATGTATGAAAAAATTCACAGCAGTAATATAACGAAGTTTAAAGGAAACCTGTCAGGGCTAAGTAGGGTTTACAAATTAAAAACTTATAAGCGACCAACTTATAAAATGTACTCGGAAAAGGAAAAGTTGAAACAAATTCAACAGAAAATTAGTTTATAGACGTTTTTAGTGGCGTTAACTGAAAGTGGGCAATCGCAACTACAAAACCCTACACTGCGCGTGGTCCGACACGCACTTGGCCGATAATTTTTATAGGAAGCCTTGCAAGTAAACTTCTTTACTTACTTATACACTTTTGTTATAAATAAAAATTGAGTTATTGTAGAACATAGATTTTTTGCCTCAAATTAACACGTGTGATCACAACATTATTAAAAAGAGAGAAATAAATTCTTAACGCTCCTTTGTTAGCTGCATGCCCTAGCTGATATGATATGAATAAACAATATAATTGCGACTTCTTGCGTGGTCTAGACACGTTCTGTGTGTTCTATTGACTGTAGGATTATACCTAGATAATAAATATAATATGGGCTTTGGCTATATGTAGTATTTTTTTTAAAGAAAGTTAATTGTACTGAATAACTTTGGCGACCTCTGATGGCATCACACTGGAGTTTCTGGGTTCGATTCCCAGCTATGACATGTTGAAATATGTTCTTTTTCAAATTGTTCTGGGTCTTGGGTGCTTGTCTATACATATAACTCATTTTGAATAGCTTATTCTTTCTTACTGCTGGCCAAAGGTCTTTCCTCTAGTACGCTATTGATCTCTATCTTGCGCGATGGACTTCCAGGTCTAGTCAAACACCGCCTGATCATCACACGTCCTTGGGTGACCTCTTTGGCGACGCCAGTTTACCGGCACCTGCAGCAATCTTGGCCCATCCGAGAGCATTCCTTACACATGCCCAAAAAAACGAAATGTTAGTTGAGTTATTAAAAGTTGAATCTACTTCTGAAATTGGTCATTTCAGAATATTTTCTTTATACTCTTTTAACCTGAAAGTTTAAAAATCTCAATCCGTTGTAAATGGTTTCAAAGAATAAAAAAGATGTGCGTAAAAGATAAGGTAGATAGGAAATGCTTTGAAATGCCACATAATGAGTATCTATTACTTTTATATGTGCTCTTCAATTGTCAGAAAATGGTTGAAACGAGTTTTTAATGACCATAATTAGACATAACATGCTGAAGGAAACGTAACTTACGTAAATAATACTATTGATATGAATTTAAAGCATCATGTTGAAGAATACATAACATACGTAAATCATTGTACATATGCTTATGAATTACAAGTTTATTTGTGGTAAGTGACGGAACTACGTGGAACTGATATGCGTAGCGCAATGGCGTTAAGGATATCAATTCCACGTCATCATCATCATATCAGCCGCAAGAAGTCCACTGCTGGCGATAGGCCTCCCCCAAGGCTTTCCAAAACGAACGATTGGAAGCGGCCTGCATCCAGCGTTTTCCTACAACCTTGCTAAGATTCCACGTAGTTCCGTATATACAGTAAATGTATTATTTACCAGATAAATTACAACCTCCGACTTTTAAGCATAAACTCCCAGTAACTTAAAAACGACGGAACCGATTTTTATCAAACAAGGCTAAGAACCGCCGCACGAAAACTTGCTTTCGGGTGAAAAAAACTGCATTGAAATCGGTTTATTCGTTCGAGCACTACAATGCCACCGACAGACAGACTGACAGATATTAGCGTCAAACTTATAAACACATCTCATTTTTGCCGGAGGTCAAAAAGGATGCCCTCAGTTAATTGAGGGGTGAAAGCTCGATAGTTTCACAATAGATAGTTTCAATGAAAAATTGCAAAACTATCGATAGTATCGGTTTTAATCGATAGTGGACGATCGAGCAGCAACACTAGTACCTATGTGCGTCTGTCTGACTGTAGAGGCTGCCTTTTACAAAATTCAATACGATGCAACACCCTTTATTACACAAAATAAATAAAGCCAGGACATAATTATCTTAAAAACCAGGAAATGTGAAAAAAGCGGCCTTATTAACGCTACGCAATTTCTTCCAGGCAACCTTTCAGTATAGCAAAAAGTGATGAGAATTTTACTAAGGTAGTGCGGGGTAGTCAATATAAAAAACCTACATATACATCTTACTTAAATACACAAAACTTACACAGAACAAAAAAATTATATCAACAATACTTGATCTGTTGATAAAAAATTTTCGATCTTCCCTTTTTTCCACTTAGTTTATTCATCTTGATGAATAAACTGTGGAAACAAGGGAAGGATACTTTTTTACCTTTCATAAGGATAGAAAATAAGATTTGAATTGGGATTTGAAGCTGGCTAGCGTTTGGGCGCGTCGGATAGTAACAGTGACATAGCCGTGCGGCTCGAACAGAGAAAAAACGTGAGAAAGAGTCAGTGGAGAGAAGAGTTTAAAGAAAGGTTTTCAGAGCTGCGTAGTCGAAGGCCTTGAGACTCACTATAGAATGAAAACGATTCTCGTAAATAGGCGGCAAAAATCCTTTTACTTCTTTCAGTGTCATTGCACTGACATAGTATTTAACGCTATAAGGATTAAGAAGTCATGTTTCCCAGCTGGGAAAGGCCTATCCTCTGGTAGTTCACCATTCGTCTTTAGTAAGATTGACTTCCAGATTTTATCGAAAGACGTCATATATCACACCACCTGTCCTTGGGCAACCTCTCTAACGACGTTAATCTACAGAAACTTCCTTATTGAGGAAAAAACTAAAAATAGACACGCGGCAGCGAGTTCAGCCAAGTTCAAGAAAAAAGGAACTGGCGACGCAGAAGCAATGTGTAATACACATTGCTGCTGCAGTTTTTTTTTTACACGAAACTATTTAACTTACATGAAAATTGGCACATTTAATAAAACACTTGAATTTAATAGAAAAATGTTAAGATTCTTATATTTATAACAAATAAATTTTAGGATTCTCTACATAAATTGGCACCCATTTAGATCTCAATAGGGATGTGGCTGGGTAAAAAGTACATCAAATCGATTATCGAAAATGGACCCATATTTTTTCGTTTAGCTAAGTAGTAAAAGTTCGCAAAGATACAGTCCTTCGAAGTTTCTGAGCAATTCACGTCACCTGGTGAAAATCGTACCTGATCGTGTCGTTGTATTTTCGTTATTATAATTATGCTAATCAGAGAAAACAAAAAATACGTATACCATACATTTTAACTATCTAACTAATGAGCCAAAAAAGTGTAAGTCCACATCCGTATTCTTTTGCACGTAAATCCAACCGCCACAATAAAATATAATGTTGAATTTGGCTCCCATTTTCACATTTATGTTTTTAGTTGGGATCATATTTACTTTAGCAGCAGTAGAAACGTGACCAGTACCGGATCTAGGATTTTTTGGAGGCGGTGCTAATTGTGAACATGCCGCCCCCTTCTTAATTACCAGTATTTTGCTGTTTGTATGGCTATGCAGAATTTTTTTTTCACGGGAATTACGGGGTTTTAGAATCAGAACGAGATGCCACGTGACTTGGCGTACACTTTTAAAGAAATATAGAACTTGTTTACTAAAACGATACTAATTTCAGAGAGTATTGTACGTTACTCATTCTCTTGTATTTGTATCTTTTAATAAATAAATATATAGCGACAAATAAAATTGATTGAGCTAGCCCCAAAGTAAGTTCGAGACTTGTGTTATGGGATACTAACTCAACGATACTATATTTTATAACAAATACATATATAGATAAACATCTAAGACCATCGACAATTTGAAAAATGCCATTTTCCAACTTGCCCTGACCGAAAATCGAACCCGGGAACTCTGGGTGGCGGACTAGTGTGGTGGTGACCACTTCGCCTCAGTCAAGACAAGACAAGGTCGTATTTTTGAGTAGAAGTGCGCGCCACGTCGTGTCTCGCTTTAAACTGACCCTAAGGATTCATTTTGCGGTCCCCTAATAACTAGACGCCGCCGCTCCCATTTTGTATCAGTAGCAAGGGAGGGTTGGATATAATCGATTTTGCCGCCCCTAGGACTTCGCCGCCTGGGGCATGGGCCCTGGATGGCCCACCCCTAGATCCGGGGCTGAACGTGACTGATCTATATCAACATACAAGTTGGTCTGTAGGCACATCATTATCATCTTTATATGCTATTGTTGTTCTGTTATGGCAAAAGTGACCACTACTTTTAAGGAAGCTTTTAACTTTGATTTACTTCCTGTATATCTAGTACAATAGATTAAATAGACATGACTTAAATGATAATCTTCTTTATCTTAGCGTATTATCGGTATCATCCTCAGCTGTACTGATTCGGGGAAAAGCCAATCGGAGTCCAAATGTAATATGCACTTCAATGTCAAATGATTGAATAAACGAACGATCGAATAAATAAATGGCTAACAAGACAAAACATAACGATTTAGCAATAGTTATTGATCGGCCGCTTCCCTGACGTCAACCCTCCTTGGTAATGTTTTAATCAATGTAGGATAAATTTATCACTTACATACATAAATATTTTCACGCCTGTTTCCCATGGGTAGGCAGAGACTATGGATTTCCACTTGCTTCGATCCTTGCAAACTTCTTTTGCTTCGTCAACACTCATTACTCTTTTCATACATGCTCTCCGGTTATAGGTAATCCTTACACTTCACCTTTCTTCAGAACATTTGCAATTTGGTCCGGTTTTCACATCCACATCCGCACGATGAATATTTTTAGTTAGTCTTCTTTCATCATTCTCTCAACATGTCCAAACCACCTTAAGAGCGGCCTTCCCGTCTTACTTTTCATACAAACGCTTGTACGTGATTATGGCGTTGTATCTGATATTTCTTGAAAACTTTTGATTTCACAGGTATCTTGGGCGCTATTTCTAGGTTTTTATCGAAATAAAACATTGAAATTTAGAAAAACGAAGTCAGTATAAGCCTCCAAAAATCTGCTTTTTTGCACAAATTTCATCTGAACTTTGACCGTTCATAAAGTACTCATAAATTGTAAAAGTAAAAAAAAATATTTCGATACAAACCGCATCCTATGAATAGTTAATATTCGTTGAATAGATAGTTAATAAAAATACTAATTTCATTTAATAGAATGCAAACCATGCCCTTAGGCGCTATCTCTCTCTTTTTGGTTTGCCTCTTTTTCTAGCATTGCCCTGGATGAACACCAAGCTTTTCAAACTATGCTCGCGTTAAAAACAGAGCGGCCGGGAAGGGCCGCCTTAATATACCTTTCTCAATTATTATTCCTTTATCAGTTATCCTATGTTATTTATTATATATATATACCGCTCGCACTTTCCCGGTTTTTATTTAAACCAGACTTTTATTACCTTAACGAAAAATAAACGGCTCAGTGCAAATCAGACTTGCGCACTAAGGGTTCCGTACCATTATCTATACAAAATCACGTTTAGTGTATGGGAGCCCCCATTAAACATTTACTTTATTCTGTTTTTAGTATTTTTTGCTAAAGCGGCAACAGAAATACATCATCTCAGAAAATTCAACCGTCTTCCTAACACGGTTCATGAGATACAGCTTGGTGACAGACAGAGATACTTGGACAAACGGACGGACAGCGGGGTCTTAGTAATAAATAAATATATAGGGACAAATTACACTGATTGAGCTAGCCCCAAAGTAAGTTCGAGACTTGTGTTATGGGATACTAACTCAACGATTTAATATATTTATAACAAATACATATAAAGATATACATCCGAGACCCAGGACAATTTGAAAAAGGCCATTTTCCAACTTGCCCTGACCGGGGATCGAACCCGGAACCTCTGGGTGGCGGACTAGCATGGTGACCACTACGCCACGGAGGTCGTCAAAAAAGTAATAGGGTCCCGTTATTACCCTTTGGGTACGGAATCCTAAATACGGAATAAAATAAATATTTAAGTGGGGCTCCCATACAACAAACGTGATTTTGTTTAGATAATGGTACGGAACCCATAGTGCGCAAGTCTGATGCGCACTGTGCCGATTTTTGACAAGGTACTAAAAGTCTGGTTTAAATAAAAACCGGGAAAGTGCGTGTTCAACTCGCGTGAAGAGGGTTCCGTACAATACCGAAGATTTTTCGTAAGTGAACGTATTATATTGGAGTTTACCACTTTATATTCGACTAGCTTTTGCCCGCGGCTTCGCTCGCGTAGGGGTGTAATTTATCAAAATCCTTTCTTAGGGGATGCCTACGTCATATTAGCTTTATGCATGCAAAGTCTCAGCCCGATCGGTTTAAATTTGACAAGGTTTCATACAAACTTTCATCCCCTATTTTATCCCCTTGGGGGTAGAATTGATCAAAATCTTTTCTTAGCGGATGCCTACGTCATAACATCTACCTGCATGCCAAATTTCAGCCCGATCGTTCCAGTGGTTTGGGCTGTGCGTTGATAGATCACTATGTCAGTCAGTCAGTCACCTTTGAGTTATATATATTTAGATTAAAGATTAATAGAATTCTTATATTATTTTTTTCTTGTAATTTAGAAGCAATTAACTAAATTTTAAATTTTTCCAAAGTTTTAGGCTTAGTTGTTTCGGAGATCAGGTTGGGGGAATGGTAAATTTTCGTCTCCTTACAAAAAAGAAAAATACATTTGTGATCCTCATAATATAAAGATATATAATAGAGTAACGTTCACAAAACTTTTTTTTTTAATTTGCTTAAGTGTCCCTCGAAAATGACTCTTATTAAAAAAAATATCTATCTACTTATTTTTCGCGTAATCTAGTAAAGTAGTTTCGAAAATGATTGATTCGACCGTGATCTCCGAAACTACTAACCCTAAAATTTTGAAAAAAATAAATGGTCTGTTTTCGTCTTCTTTCATGAATAAATTCAAAACTATTTATTTTACAATAATAATAAAAATATATATGAGATTCTCATAATGAGCCATTTCATTTGATATATGACACAGTAAGGTTTTCAAAACAATTTTTTTTTAAATTTCCTTATTTGTCCCTAAAATGACCCTAATTAAAAAAAAATATCTACTTATTTTTCCCGTAATCTACAAGCAAGGAACAATATTCCGCAGCTTTTTTTCAAAATTTTTGACTCAGTAGTTTCGGAGATCAGGGGCAATGGTCAATTTTCGTCTTCTTTCATAAATAAAATCAAAGTATTTATTTTACAATAATAACAAAAATATATTTGAGATCCTCATAATGAGGATCTTAAATAGATATATGACACAGTAAGGTTTGCAATTTGTTTTTAAATTTCCTAATTCATCTCTCGAAAATGACCCATATTAAAAAAAATATGTATTTAACTTGCACATCTGGGTTTGGGTTATAAGATTACACCAGCCTACCAAATTTCACCTGATTTAGTCCAGTAGATTCAGCGCAAATTGGCTGTTACAGACGGACGGAAAGAAACTTGCCAACCACATTTTAAAGACCTTGAAATATTAACGTTGCCCTGTATTTACATTTTAGAAACATGTAAATTTGTACGCAAATATCCCCAGTTTTACACAAAAATTGAAGACTTACCAAGACGATATCCCACACGACAAAAAAATAAACTAGTGACACCCGCTTCCAAGCTAGAACTTTTTAAGTCTGGCCCGCTAGCTATGACGATAAAAATTTATAATGCCCTACCCGACAGCCTAAAAAATGAAGAAAAAAGTTCCTTATTTATAAAAAAATTGAAATTAATTCTAGTAAATAAAACGTATTACAAACTAGACGAGTATTTTAACGATAATTTTTTTAATTAAAATTGACTATTAAAAATACCTATTTAACAAATAAACTTTGACATCACATTTAAACTTATAACTTGACAATAATTCACAAATAATAAATATCACACAATCTTGCTAATAAATACTAAAAATAATATACATATATACATATACTATTAAATAATATTTTGTAAACATTTATATTTATAAGTTAACTGCATGTCATAAATGTCGTTTGCCGATCCACTTTTTGTTTTGCGATACCCGACAGGGTTCATAGTGTACCTATTATAGAAGACGGTGACTTTTAATAGTTAGAACTGTTGTACTTTATGAAATGCAATAAATGATTTGAATTGAATTGAATTGACGGACAGACAGACGCTCAAGTGTGATCCTACGAGGTTCTTGTTTTTACATTTTTTGTACGGAACCCTAAAAATTCTATCCTTTTCCATTTTTTTCCACTCTATTCAAGATTTCGATACACATAAAACTTAACTCGTATTTTAAACAGCCACTCTATATGCTCCGTGCAAGGTTAGCTTTAATAACCTTACGTGCTTAAAGCGCACTTGAACTTTAAGCTTTGTGGGTGGTAGTTCGTCTAAGTTATAACTAAAGTACACACATCGGCTTCTGTGCTTATAAACTACGTGCACTAGTGTGCATACATTTTGGTGTAACAAGTACGTAGTTAAGCTTCAGACCTTAAGGTTGAACTAGTCGAGATTTTTCTATACAAATTTCGGAGGAGATTTACTTTATACTATTTGACATTGTACATTCAAAGTTTTACATGATATCGTTTGTCTCATTAAAAATTTTGTCTGTACGGATTCAGAATAGTAAAATAAAAATTCATTAAAAAGTTATAAGTCATCAAAGATTAGTTTTTTTCTTTGCTTATTTTAACTTTTGGCCTAAATAAGTAACAAAGGAGTGTTAAATCTTCAAAACTAAGTCCACACTGACACGGCTTATTTATAGAAAATTTTAATAAACTTTATTTGTAATCGCTTGATGCAGATGTTTCTGCATTAAACTCCTTTTCCCAAACGACTTTACGTATTTTTTTACGCGCTCGGTTTACCATGAATTATCGTGCATTTCACCTCACTGCTTCGCCCGAACACAAGGTTAGGTGAGACAGCATGCTTTTAGGCTGCGCCCACCTTTGAGTTAGAGCCAGCGACTAGTTCAACCTTAAATTTAAGATTATATGTACTAACGTCTTTATACTTAACCTGATAGAGTTTCAAACTAAAATACTACTTTTAGGTAGTAGTTTGTTTTTCGTGTGTGTAATTGGCCAAAATTGGGAGCAAATTTTTAAGCTGCCTAAAGACATCTGAAATAGCTTAACGACTGCCATCCAATGATGATAGCCGAGACCAACGGCATGACGTGCCTTCCGAAGCATGAGGAAGGTCGAGGGGATTGACAAAAATTGAGTCGCAGGCAGTTTTGTAAGAACTAACATTCACTAAAAGTAAAAATCTACACGTTTTACTTGTCTTACAAGAAATTTTAATGAGAAAGTATTTCATGCCTGCGTGTATCACAATCTTGTGAACATGATGCAAAGTATGCCAAAGTCTGAATACTTTTGAAGGGTTGTCTTTGACCTCTAGAGTTGAGAACGTGCAAGGCATAGCTTGAATTCATTCTTCAAGTAACTTTGTACGTTTTAACGTTTAACTTTTTACAACAAGTATTGAAGGAGGCTTTTAGTACACAAGTAGCTGTTAAAAAAAACGTTGCACGTGTATTTTTGTAAAAAAATCTTTCTTAATATTTTGTAGCTAAATCTGGTTCTTCTGGTTTTGGAAGGGAAGAAAAACTAACAATGTACCTACGAGATTCAGCTGCTTCTCTACCCGGGCAGGTTGGAGCGGAGAGAATGAGGGGTCTCTATTCTGTAATTACATATTCTCATAAAAAAATGAATATTATAGTTTGAAATAATGTTTCTATACATAATCATATTTACTCATAATTTATATTCATATAATTTCGAAGAAATTTTTTTAATGTAATTATATCTGTCAAAAATACAGATTGTCATAAAAGTAAAACTCATAATATATTTTTTTTAATAATTGTAATTATTCATCATAACGTATATTAATATAAAACTTATTTTAACATAACTGTAATTGAAATCATTAAATTGGCCAAAAAAAATTTTTTTTTACTACGCACCCTAACCTATTTATTCTACATGACCTGTATGGTTTACATTATTCTGCAAGAACCCTGTTCGCTGCTAAGGCGTGGCCCGAGGGCCACCTCGCCGCAACATAACCTTCTACATGACCTGGGTGGTCTACATGACTTTGCAGGAACGAGTCTGCTGTTGGTGGCTATTCTGCCACATAGGTGATAAGCATTATAACAATGCCCATTGTGATAGTAAAAATTATTTAATACCTTTTGGTTAGCCTCACTTATAATGGTATAAAGGAAGAAAAAGAAATGTGGTGTCGTGGGACACCAGGTAGGAACGAAGTTCCTTCGGCTAATGTAGAATCGACACAATTTGCAAAAGAAAAATCGTGCTCAAAGGTATTATACACTACTCGCTTGTGTATACGACTGTCGCGCCTGCGCACGTCTCATTTAACGGTTTTATTTAACGAGGTCATCCTTACGGTTTTACTATCACATTTTTTTCAGTTCGGTCGCGCAGCAAAATCCCTATCTCCTCCAAGCCTGCCGTAAGGAACTTCGTTCCAAAAGAAAAAGATGTATATGTCTACAAAAATATTATGAACAAAACACATTATGTTAAACTATGGTTATGACCAGAAGAGTTATGATAAAGTCATTATGAGACAACCATTTCATGAAAAATTATAATCAATACCAGTATTATAATCAATGATTATTATACTTAAATGGCTACAGAACCATTAATATTACAATAAACATTATGTGATACAATGATTATGATAAAAAAGTTATGACAAACCTATACCTATACAGGGTTACTGGTAACTAGCGCAAAACCTTTTAACATCGGAATCAAAATCCTAACATAATATAGATATGCAAGAAAAAAATAAAAAAATCTAAGAAAAGAAATTGGAATCCCCATAGAAACTCGACCAGGTGATCAGTGAATTTGTATGGGAGGCCCATTTTATTTTCTGTAATTTTTACCTTTTTTTTTGCAGATCTATAATGTGTTGGGGAGTTTGATTCTGATGTTAAAAGGTTTTGCGTTAGTTACCAGTAACCCTATATAGGCATACATGGTCTTTTCTTTATTTAACAATATTTCAAATTTTGAGTACTTTATATGGTTGTATATAATAGTCATAGTCATGTAATTTTTAACTTCCCATAACGGGAGAAGTTACTATGGTAACATTTATCCCACCAAAAACATACCTGTTAAAAAGGGGGCCAAGTTCCTATCAGCTAATTGTTCGCCTAAGAAAGGGTTGCAATCCAATCTAATGCCAAGTTTAGATGCACTTTAAAAATATCTAAAATTATAATACTTCTAAATTTGAACTATGAAATATTCAGGATCTACAAAAGCTATATCTATGAAATTTGGCATACTGCTTTAGTACTAGTATATGATTACGTAGTTTCAATTTTATTTCTGTACTTGCAATAGGTACTGATTTACAGGGGGGTCAAAAGTGGGTCAAAACGGTTCGTGTAAATAGTGCACGGCATACGCGTGGCCTGTTGCTAGAACTTGGCCTGCGCACTACCGTGCGCTTAGATTAGAACCTAGCGCTAAGTCGACCAGGGGCTCCTGTGACAAGCATCTCTTTTGCTTAAAAGGAGGCTCCGTTAAAATATTGTTACCTAATACTTACTTACTTACTTCGCTGGCTCAGCGATCCGAAGTGGATATTGACCTCCGACATTAAAGTGCTCCATTCTTCCCTTTTCGGTGCCAAATCTGACCAGTCGATCATTTCCAGCTCTTTCAGGTCTTTGGCGACTTCATCTTTCCATCGATATCTTGGACGCCTCACCGGACGGCGCCCGGACGGTTGACCATGATAAGCTTTCTTTGCGGCTCGTTCCTCTCCCATCCTATCCACATGTCCTAGCCAGCGAAGTCGGGAAGATTATATTTAGTAAAATGTTTTAATTTTATTTTTACGTCATGATTCCTTAAGAATAAAGAGAGGATCCCGAGAATAAGGCCCTTGCGTATGGTTTAATTTAGATGTTTTTTTGTATAAGTTGTTTATTTTCGTGAAACGTGATGTATGTAGTTACTTGTGAAAACTACGCAGCTCCCGAATTAGAAGGTTTATTTACTATACGGACTAAACGTTTTCTTAACCAAACAGACCATAGGGCAAGGTGTGAGGAAAAGGTCCGTGAATTGAAGATGAGAACGTGAAGCTTTTCTACGCACATAAGCGAAAAAAGGCTAATTTATTTTATTTTATTTATTTATTTAACTTTATTACAAAAATTGTAACAGGCGGACTTAAGGCCCAGGGCCTTTTCTACCAGTCCACCTCCAGGTGATGCGGATAAAAGCTAATTTTGGACGACATGGTACATTCTAATTTGACTATAATTTAATTACTATCTTCAAGTTTTACCAAAAATACATTTAACGATAATTTTATTCATTTATATACTTATCTATATATTCATAAACATAGATGTAAAAATACACAAATATTTCATTAATTCATAAACCCTACATAGACTACATAAAAATTTATAATAGTCTATGACAATTGGTGAAGATAATGAGCGCGCACAGCAATGACAGAGGATGTCAAAGGAAATAATTAAATATAAATATATAAGGACAACTTACACTGATTGAGCTAGCCCCAAAGTACGTTCGAGACTTATGTTATGGGATACTAACTCAACGATACTATATTTTATAACAAATACATATATAGATAAAAACCCAAGACCCAGGAAAATTTGAAAAGGGCCATTTTCCAACTTGCCCTGACCGGGGATCGCACCCGGAACCGCTGGGTGGCGGACTAGCATGGTGACCACTACGCCACGGAGGTCGGATTCTGGCTAATGTGCGAAGAAAAGAGTCATGTTCTCACTTTGAACTGTAAACAGTAGTTCATAAAATTGAAGGGTTTTCTAGGGTCTGATTAAGACAAAATTTTAAATGATATCTCTATTTCCTTTCATGTGGGGGCAGCACCAGACCCCGGAAAATTCAGGTAGCCCCTTAATAGGCGATGCAGATCTTGATTTTTCTCATCACTATGTTGACCCAAGACTAAAAGGCCACTTTTAGCGTGGTGGTGGATGAGAAACACCATCACGCTAAAAGTGGCCTTTGAGTCTTGGGGCCTTGGAGTGACTTATTTTATTAGTAATCTGTCGACCTGAGCTCTGTCTGTTTAGAGCCGGAAGACCCAAAATTCTCTGTCTGCCCCATAGGATAAAGACCAGGGGTGTTACTCCATAAAATAATACGATAGTCGTTCGATACTGACGTCCAATTTCTATGCCAAACCAAATTTTGCTTGACACTGAAACGCTATATATATATATATATATCTATTATTTATTTGTGTATATTGTATAATATATGTTTATGTTATATGTATTTAAAATGTTGTATGTTTGGAGCATACTGTTTGCGTACCTTACTTTTACGCCTACTATGCAAAATTTCTATTTATACCGAAGGGTGAATGCTATTAGCATTAAGTCCGCCTTTTTTACCATTCATTATTGGTATAGAAAGTATAAAATAAATAAACAAATAAAAATATCTTGACTAGTGCTGCCGAAAAATCGATAGTTTTACAATCGATAATTCCAATCGATAAATGACAAACTATCGATATGCCTAGCGATAGTATCGATACTATTGTTTATTTGTTTTGTCGTGTGTGTACGTGGCCAACACTAGTGTCCGATTTTTCATGCTGCTCAAAGGCTTCTGACATAGCTTAACGACTGCCTACAATGACGACAACCGGGACCAACAGCTTATACGTGCCTTCCGAAGCACGGAGGAGCTCAAGCAATTTTTATTGCTTGCGAAAGCGCTAATATCGCGCACTCTCACCAGGCCAGCGAGCTCCTCTATTGGCACTATAGATCAGAGTTGGGCAAAATGTAATTAAACTACTAATTATAACTACAATTACATTTTGTAGTTAGTAATCGCAACTACATAATTACAAAAAGTAATTGAAAAAATAGTTGAACTATAAACTACAAAAAGTAGTTGTAATCACAATTACAAACTACTTTTTGAAACTACATATTTTATAAAGATTTACTTACTTATAAATTTTCGTTTCTAGCTTACTACTTTTTACACTTAAAATTTCGAAATACAACACCTTTTAACACACGCCCGCGGTAATAAATTCTTATTGTAATTTGTAGTTATAACTACTTAAATACAATAACAAATTACAACTACAGTAGTTTCAATTGTTGTAGTTTAATTTAATGTAATTTTAACTACTTGTAGTTAACTACATGTAATTGTAATTTGTAATCAAACTACACAATAGTAGTTAACTTCGCCCAACTCTGCTATAGATAGCATCTAGAGCTGTTTTAGAGCAATACTATGGATAACCAACGATACTATCGATAGTATCGATCGATAACGACGAGCTAACTTTTGGAACCATCGATACTAAAGATGGTTTATGTAGTATCGATATTATTTTTTATATACTAGTTATTAGAAGTAGGAGCAATTCTATTGATACTACTGATAGATTGATGGTATCATTGGTAAAGAATACTAAGGTTATGTTCAAAACATCGATAATCTATCGATAGGCTATCGATTGTGGACTATCGAGCGGCAACACCACGGAACACAGAAATAGGTGGAAGTGCCTTGGGCCTAAATTAGTTAAGAAACAAACGTCGCCAAACTCACACAAATAAACCAATAATCACATATTGCACACATACGGAAAATTCGTTTGATTGGTCGAATATATTTATTTCAATATTGGCCTAAGTCAATAGACCCTACATTTTAAAAACGACATTAAGTCTCAAGCATAAGGTTTATTTTGCTACGGTTCAAAAAGTACTTACGATGTTTTGCTATTTACTGTCTAACTCAAATTAATAAGTCTGATAATTGCGCCATCTATCGTCGAGAAGCAGAATTTTTTCGTCACTTGAATCCCAAGCTACGAAATAATTCTGCTACTTGCCGACAGGTGCGCTACTCGAATAGTGATGTCCATATTATTTAATATTGATTAACAGTATCGATATCATTCGACGCAAAGGCATTTTTTTCGAATTTTCTTATCTTTATTTAACACTAACTTTCACTCGCAACTTCGTCTGCGTAACTTTCTTATTTATAATATTAGTATGGATGTGCAGACTAAATCGTGGGCGAAGCCAGTCTCAAATAATTAAAGATCTATTATTTTGAGAACATGAAAAATCCGTCTTTATCCCTGTAGCGATCTTAATCCCAAATGTAATGGAACATACAGAGCATTTTGAGTCTTGCGGTTTTAATCTGAAATCGCCCAGGGCCGCAAGATCCAAAGGCTACTTTTAGCGTGACGGCGGGCGAGGAAGTGGGAAAGGGAATCAAAATAGTGATGGGTTGCTACCCGCATGGTCGAAATGGCAGAGGAATTTCTCTTCTGCCATTTTGCCCATTCTCTCGATCGGCTTTTAAAATCTGCGCGAGAATGCGGAAAGTTGGTACATTCTATTTATTTTCTTTTGTCCCTTTCACCCAAACCAGCATGGTGAGCTTAAATATTCCTTTATTAAATATTACTTCCTTTTCATATAATATATATTGATTTATATCCCCAAAAAAGAGTGATGGAACTTGGCATGGTGAATCTTATTTTGCCATACAAATGGAGACTTTTTCAAATTACTTATATTACATTAACGAAGGCTTGGGTTAAAGCTAGTTACATATAAATTTGTGAGCAGCAGCAGGAGCTAGAGCAGAAAAAAATTGACATAAAGGACATCCTCTATAAGAAAATTAAATTATTATATATAAGTAAATTAGATATAATTACATAATATGTAAAAGAAAAGTGGATAGATGCAACGGGTAGGCCGTTGCACATATCCACTTTTCTTTTACATTTGGGCCTAAAAATAATTCGAAAGGTTAGACTAATATTAATTTTTTTATTGCAATAAAAATACTAGAAACTGTTCATGTTTATAATAAATCTATTTATTACTTAAAATAGTTGCGTTATTCTATTAAATTATACCTAAAATTTTGATTTATTTTATCGACAAATTTTATCCGCATCTGACTCAACTACATCACTAATCGAGTAGCGAAGTTCATCGACAAAATTTGTACATCACTAATCGAATAGCAAAATCTGTACATCACTAATCGAGTAGCGACAACTTACGGAAACGAACTTTCTAGAACTACCTAGTTAATATGATCGTACCAGAATGATTTTCATAATTTTTTAAAAGAAAATGCATGTTATCGTACATAATGATGGAAAGAAATACCTACATTGCTTTTATTTTTGTTCTTACTGCTATTTTTACATACTAAAACACTACAACACGGCATATTTAGCTAAAAAATGTTGGTCGGGCGGACAAAACGATCTCAACACGTAGTTATAATACGACTAATGTACGGAGTCGGTCGATCTTGTGTAGTTTTACCGGATTATGACACGCGCGCCACGCCCACTTGGCACTTCCACCTATTTCTCTGTTCCGTGGGCAACACTAATCTCGACGCTTGGCGCTAAATACAAATCGGCAAGTTTTCGCGCCGCACTCTGTATAAGTACATATAAGTCCCGGTAGCAAACGTCAAATTGGCGGCCACCCAACTCCCATATCACTTTATCAATCAGAAGATCTTGATCAGTGAAGGACGCCTTGTCAATCACCTTACGTGCTAATCTACGGAGCTTACAAAATTATGGAGGTTATTTAGAGAAAGATACATTATCACGATTTTATCCCTGACGGGGTAGACAGAGCCCAGGGCCGCAAGATTAGAATTATGGTGGGCGTTATGATGAAAAAGGAATCAAAATAGTGAATGAAAAACTCGTTTTTGCACTCGGTTTTAGAATTGAAATATATAATTATAAATATGGGTACAGTGGGCGTAAATATAATGGGTCGCTAGCAACATCGCCTATTTAAAAGATTTAAATCTCGACCATTATGAGGTTACTTATTCACGGTGGTGTCGAATTCTTACACCTAAAAACGCACACAAGACGACTAGAGACAAGTATATTATGTTTTTTTTATATTGTATATTTTTTTTAATAGAAAACCTAAACCTAAAACTAATTTTTAAGCTGATTAAAGAGGCAAAGAAAAATGATGTTTTGATTCTTATTCTTAGTAAGTCAGAATGGCTCTTTATAGGATATTAGATCAGAGTGTGTTTACGCTTATCTATTTATATATGTTTACTTTCTATTAATAATCTATTAAAAATAATAACTTATATTTATTTGAACAGATAAAGTAGAATTTAATAGCTGTTTCTTGTTAAATGTCGTCGACAAACAGCCAATAGGTACGTGCGAAATTTGATACGCAGGTAGATACGAGTACAATCGATATCAAGCATATAATATGTGAGAAGAATTACTGCTACTTATAATGAAAATACTTAATTCAGACTTTACCCGTACAACAGACGTTGAAGATCTGACCCGTGAAAGTTTAGTGTAACTATATTTTTTCTCAGTTGTTTCTTGGGCCCATTTAACAGTATATGTCAATTAAAAAAAAAACCTTAATTAACGTGACAAGCCGACAATTTTGTCAGTTTTTGACAAAAATGTCGAGTAGTCGCCTCGCGATATGTTAGGCTCCGTTAAAATCACAGCTCCTTGTTAGTAATCCAATGGAGTACGAAAATAGATTGTTGATTACACAGTAGGAATAGGTCTGCTCCAACGAAGTATTTATCTACATTTCTTGATTTAGGGAAACCATTGCTGATTTATAAATATCTATACCTAATTTGAGATTTACGCAGTTTTCTAAAGCCATCAGTAATTTAATTTTATTTAAATTTTATTGCACAATTGAAATAAATGTACAATACCATATGGCAATCTCTCCCGGTCAACCATTAGACCAAGCAGAAAATATATGTGGCTGAGGAATAAAATATTAAACACATAAAACACAATGTGAAAAGGACATACCCGTATTAAATCGAACCACGGACGTGCTATACTAGATCACTATAGTATAACGAAATTAAAATAACAACCAATTAGTAAAAAGAAATATTTAGACATTCCCATAAAAAATGCCCGGGCGGCTGCACACTTTTGTATGGAAATGCCGAAATTTTGTTTTGGATTTTAGCTGTTATTTTAGTTTCATTATACTATAGTGATCTAGTATAGCCTGTGGTTCAATTTATTACGGGTATGTCCCTTTCACTTTGTATATCTATAAACATACGATTTATATACTCAAAAGAACAAAATGGTACCTACATACTTTAGTTAAATGTAAATAAACTATATTAAAAAATGTTTTGAATTTTCATAAAAAATGCGAAAAGACTTTTTCCCCAACCTATTATAATATATATTCGATACATCAAATATATAACATAATATAATATATATAGGTAGCTATATAAAATAATAGTACTTGCTTGCCTAACAAATTCGAATGATAAATAAATAGTTTGTTTAGTAATGGTTTCCAGACAGTTGAACCTAGCTTATGACCCTTCCATTTATTTCTATGGATGTCGTTAGACTTAAGGACCAAGTTTAAATATGTCAAGTTACTATTTAGTTGAAATCAACGTGAAATGAAAATATTATAAATACGAGCACGGCTTCCTAGATTAGAACCACTTTTGGCGAAAACAAGTTTTAAAGCTAGACTAAAAATGATAATTTCAAGAGTAATTAATTACCAATGATAATTTCAAAAGTAATTAAGTACCAATGATAATTTTATCAAAATAAGCTGAAGGTCTATTATTTGCAATGACCGGTTCTAATCTAGGAAACCGACATAAGGGCGAATTCATATCTGTAAGTATCTCACCATGGTATAAGAAGGTTATATCCAGTGCCTCGTTCTTATATCAATTCTGTGCTAATACTTTTACAGCCTACAAGTTCAGTCGAATAATTCTGTTCTCAAACAAAATTAAGACGAAATACGAATAGATTGTTACATCTATTGCCGCATGAGACAAAAATTAAATGATATCTCAGTTTCCTCTCCATTACTTTATTTTAAATGGGGGCAGCACTGGACCCTGAAAAATACATGTATCCCCTTAAGGTGTGTAAACGTCTAACAGGTCTTGATGACAGCAATATTATGATAAGCCGGGAACATCAGCTTACCAAGCCTTCATAAGCACGGAAGAGCTCGAGAATTTTTTGTTACTTGTGGTCACCTATCTGAATGCGGACCACGCCCGGGTTGCTTAACTTGGGAAAGCGCTAGTATTGCATATCTACTCCCACCCACCCACACCGGATGAAAACTGCCAACATGCCATAATTTACTGGTAGTCAAGTTATCAAAGACAGTAAATCAGTTTAGAATACCAATTTAGAAGTCCAAATTATTAGCTACTAAAAGTACTTAGGTACAATTTTGTATCCATAGCAAGGCTTGGAACCGGTACCAAAAGTACAGGTTCTGTACCGGTATTTAGAGGTTCTTTTCATTTCGATACCTGGGTACCTGTTCTAGATAGATACCGGCACTCCTCCTTAAAAGTATAGGTACCTAATTTAGGTACTTGCTGCTATCTGCTTATACTTGTTTTGCTGGTACTTGCTTTCTCACTCTGACGTGATTTGTACCGGTGTTGGTACCGGTACAGATAGTACAGTTACTATGTTTAAAAACTACTACTAATAATACCGGTATTAGAAAGAGTACCGGTACAGATAGTACAGATAGTACAGGTATATGTATGGCACCATGTCATGGCACACCTGCCCTACCTATTGTACATTAGAAGATCTAAACTCGGCTAATGACAGGGGAGTAAGTGTAGCCACACATTGGTCTACAGCCTTATGAAAAAGCCATTCCGACTCGCTAAGAAGAAGAGTCTGGCACCGGTACCGCACAAAGGTCAATGGTACCGGTTCCCATAAATACCGGTTCAACCTTGCCATTAAGACAAAGTGGTAGCTAAAGTGGCGCCCTCATTTGAAATAAATTGTAATATGGTGATAATTAAAAATTTGATTTGTATAAATGTCTAGGAAGACCTTTAAACTATTTTATGAATAACCTTTTAAATTATTACTAATAGTCCGTCTAGTTTTAAAACTGTTTTTCGCCAAAAGTTTTAAAACGAGACGCACTACCCATATTACTTTCAAAGGTTATTCATAAAATAGTTTAAAGGTCTTTCTAGACATTTATACAAATCAAATTTTTAATTATCACCATACTTAGTTTTAAACATTTTATTTCAAATGAGGGCGCCACTTTAGCTACCACTTCGTCTTAAGGGACCTTCAATATAAAAGTATTTCTCAACGACTAATCTAAACGTAAGGTACGGTATCGTATAGTATGGGATACTTGTAATGTATCATTCTAAAATAGATCCTTTGATGTCGATCGTCTGTCATCGTCTCTTTCAGTGCGTAGAAGGTGAATTTCATAATCATTTTATAGGTGACCACGTCGATAAATATACCTGATTTGAAACTGACGCGTTTGAGACATATGATTTATGTACCTATTTACCTTCTTAAGCTTTTAGCATATGCTTGAAACGACGAAACATAATAGGACTGTTTTGCATTACAACAAAACAGTTATTATGTGTGTCTTTCAATGAATCCATGAGTAAGATGCTTGCTGGTGTGGATGCTAGTCGCTCGCCACCTACCAGATGAAGACTATGAAGACAGTGACACCTGTCAGCGTTAACGTCACAATGGAGTTCCGTTCAGAAACTTGCTGACTAAATTGAGGTCCTACTTGCAAGGTGAAATGGAAGAACTCTTATTTAAAGGTATTTTGGAAGGAAATAAGGTAAGATTTTCGAATATGTGAAAGGGAATTAGTAAAAGTTCAAACAATTGTTTGTAAGTGGTCGCAGGCTGGCTCAACAAACAATGGATTCGCAGATCATTGTGAGCTCCGTCTAATAAAAAAAAAATACCGGCCAAGTGCGAGACTGACTCGCGCACGAAGGGTTCCGTGCTATTATCTATAAATCATCACGTTTGTTGTATGGAAGTTTCACTTAAATCTTTATTTTATTTTTAGTATTTGTTGTTATAGAAATAAATCATTTGTAAAAAATTTAACTGTCTAGCTATCACGGTTCATGAGATACAGCCTGGTGACAGACAGACAGACGGACAGACATACAGAAAGAAGGACAGCGGAGTCTTTGTAATAGGGCCCCGTTTTACCATTTGGGTATGGAACCCTAAATATTGCGCTAGTGATTCCTGTATTATACATAATATCATTCTTTCCTTATCTACCTAAAATATCAGTAGATTAGATCCTTTGGGTAATAAATGTTTTCCGATGTTAATTTCTCCACTTCATCAATAATCAAATCATACACTTAAATTTTATAGAATATGTAACAAAAACCCTGTCCGATCCTTGTAGGAGCAACTCAGACCGTCAATATGAACAACTTTTTCTATGGGACCAATGCTTGAAACTTGAAGAAAAAATCAAAAAAAAGAAGAAAATTTCTTGAAGAAAATTTCATACAAATTGCCGGGCCGGCCGAACACTTTTGTATTAAAATGACGATTTTTTTGAATGATGTATGTGCAATGCATTATTTCCTTTCTTTTTAAAATGACTTTTATTTATTTTTGTGTTAAAAGTGATTACTTCTATAAAAATATAAATTTACAACGTGTAATAAAAAGAGGTATCAACCCGAAACACACTCACCAATGTGAACAACTTTAACTATGGCACTACCTCTGAAATCACAAAAAAATATCTACAGCTCTATACATTTTGGCACGGTAGGTATTTAATTTTGTATGGAACTGCAGTTTTTTTTAGCGATTACAGGGATGCTCCATTAAAAGTTGATCATATTGATTAGTTTATTACACTTTGTATATTGTTTTATTAGGGCCGTAAAAGACGCGGCGCAATTTGCGCCGCGTAACAGCTAGTGATGGGCGATGCATAAATACTCAATCAACCCATTTGAGTATTTACTCAGTAGATTGAGTAAATACCCGATAAATATCCTTATTTATCCATTTGGTGAGTAGATTGATTTATATGCGTTGCGACTCATATTTACTTTCATATTCATTATTTCATGTTTTCATGACAATTTTGAAACTTAAATCTAGTATACACTTGCAATTCTTGTCGGAAAGTGTGTGCGTACGCCATAATATGCTAAAAATGTAGGTAAACGTTATATGCAACGCTAAATTGTATTAAAAATACCATACTAATCATACACTGAAAGTAGACTTCTTTGACTAATTATCATTTTTTGGTGGGAGGTGTGCAGAGACGTAATTTTACGTAAAAATAAGTAAACAGACATCAAATGCGATGTCAACACTTGAGCACGCTCTATTTACTCTATTTATTAAATCTAGTGAGTAAACACTCAAATGGGTAGATTGAGTGTTATCCATTGCCCATCTCTAGCTGTTACGCGACGCAACTTGCGCCCTGTCTGTTGCGGCACTTAAAGTTTTGCTAATGGCCATTTGCCTATTGCCTGTATCTGCATTTAGATAGGTGACACATTGCCTAGTAAATACGGTACAATGCGGCACAAGTAAGTTAAACAAAAATGGCGGACTACAAAGCATTTTTGTACAAGTTCCCGGCACGTAGGTTGAACCAAAATGGCGGTTATCGGCGCAGGTACAAATAATGCGTTGACGAACGCCATTTCTGTTCAATATACGTGTAGAGAAATGGTAGTAAAATGCTTCCAAATCCGCCGTTTTTGTCCAACTTATTTGTTTAGCATTGTACGTTCGTCACCCGGTAGCAATTTGTTTAGAGCTTTAGATGAAAAAAGCTCGCCAGATGGTGGAATTCCAAAACTTTACAGTAGTCGTAATTAACTCGTGTGAATTATGACGAATGTTTTCGTCTGTTTAACGCAAAGAGTGTTTAGTTAAAACTTATAAATACCTACGTAAACGTAGATCAAAAGGCGGCTTCTAAGAATCCTAAACTGCTAGCTTAGGTACTTATTTAAAGTTTGTTTTTTAGAGTAAAAACTTCTTTAGGCGCATTGGGAATACACGAAAAGCTTTTTGAGATGGGAAAAGACCATTGAGCTCGCGACACTGTTACCGTAACGTAACCGACACCAAGTTTTCACTTATGTCGGCTACCCCGTGGTTATCAGATGCAAATTGCCTGACCTGAGACGTATTTTTGGCCATAGCTTCGAGGATTTGGGGAGGATCTAGATGGAAATAGTACCAGGAGTTGAGGAATTTATCGAGATACGTGTGAACGTTTGAATTTTGAAAATCGGCAGGTTACTTTTGAAAAATGAAAAGAATGTAGGGTTTGCCTTGAGAAAAAATGAAAAAAAAAAATGGTCCTTTAGTATTAGTTTAGCTACAAAATGGCGAAAAAAATTATAAAAATCGGCTCTGGAATGCTTTACCCTTTGACATCAGAGAAATTTCTTAAATTCTCTTTTAAAAGGTTGACTGGGAGTAAATGCTCTTAGCCATTTATTCCGCCATATTTATATATTTATTAAGTCCGCCATTTGTTAAAAGTATATTTGTACTTTGGAACAATAAAGTTTGATAAATAAAAAAAGAAAAGTGGTGTCGTGGGACACCAGGTAGGAACGAAGTTACTTCGGCTAATGTAGAATCGACACAATTTGCAAAAGAAAAATCGTGCTCAAAGAAAGAGAAAGGTATTTTACACTACTCGCTTGTGTATACGACTGTCGCGCCTGCGCACGTCTCATTTAACGGTTTTATTTAACGAGGTCATCCTTACGGTTTTACTATCACATTTTTTTCAGTTCGGTCGCGCAGCAAAATCCCTATCTCCTCCAAGCCTGCCGTAAGGAACTTCGTTCCAATAAATAAAATAATTGTGACTTATTGGGTGGTCCCTTTAGATTTGGAATTGTAGAAAAACCTTGGTGGCTTAAAAAGAAGTGGTGTAGCTTCTTTAATTATATTATTGACCGATCGTCTTCGTTATTGTGTTATAGTTAGATGCGGATGCAGGCGAGAAGTGCATAATAGTTGGAATTTTGAAAAATTTTTGTCACTTTTTAAAACCTATTCATTTTCAATGCTCCGATTCTTGCGAGGACAGCGAAATCTGTGATTTTTAGGGTTCCGTAGTAAGCAAGGAACCCTTATAGTTTCGCCATGTCTGTCTGTCGGTCTTTCCGTACGCGGTTTTTAAGACTTTAAGTACTAGAAAGGTGTAATTTGGTAAAGGTATGAATATTAATCATGCCAAAAATGTGGTATAATGAAACATTGAAAAAAAAAGTTTTTTTTAGTGTTGCCCCATACAAGTAGTTATTTTTTCTCGACTAACCCATCGTGTGATCGTTGAATAGGTTTTTCAAAAATGGGGGTTCCGTTTCTGAAATATTATGAATTTGCAATATAAATATTATTTATATTGCAAATTTTTGTTAGAGTCAAGTGGCTTTGTGTTGTATCCGTATATGATAAGATAATATACCTAAATGTAATGCAAATATATAATACAACATGGTAGGGACATTTCCGTAATAAATCGAATCACGGGCTACACTAGATCACTTTAGTGTAATAAAATTAAAATAACAAACAATAAACCAAAAAAAAAAAGAAATTCAAATTTAATTCAATTCCTACAAATTGCCGGCGGCACACTTTCGTAAGGAAAGGCGAAAATTTTTTTTTGTGTTTGGGCTAATATTTTATTTTCGTTAAACTATAACTAGCTGTAACCCGCGACTTCGTCCGCGTAGAAGTCGACAATGGTTCTAATAGGATCTTTAATTGGTTTTTCACGTTAAAAATTGTGTTATAATCCCGTTCCCTTTACTTTCATTTGCTAGAGCCAAAGAGAACAAATGATCTATTTGTCTCATTTTTTTTGTCTCTCACTCAAAAAGTTATAAAGTTTTATAATAATATAAATTCGCAACCCCTAATGCACCCCAGGGGATACAATTTTTAAAATCTAATTTCTGTATTATTATTTTTTATTGACCACTAATTCAAAAATGTCATGTGTCTCGCTTCAAAAATGACGAAGATTCATATAAATTTGCAACCTCTATTTCACCCCTATAGGGATAGGGATGTCATTTTCAAAATCGAATAAATGCATTATTTTCTACTAATTGTTAAACTAAATTAATAATTTCATGTGTGTCACTTTAAAAATTACGAAGTTCCATACAAACTGGCAACCCCTATTTCACCCCCTTAGGGATGGAATTTCCAAAAATCCTTTCTTAGCGGACGTCTCCTAGTCACAATCTACCTCCTTGCCAAATTTCATCTTCATTGGCTAAGTAGTTTTCGAGATTTCGTGATGAGTGAGTGAGTGATTTTCGCTTTTATATATATAGACTAGCTTTTGCCCGCGGCTTCGCTCGCGTAGGGGTGCAATTTATCAAAATCCTTCTTAGGGGATGCCTACGTCATAGTAGCTTTATGCATGCAAAGTCTCAGCCCGATCCGTTTAAAAATGACAAAGTTGCATACAAACTTTCTTCCCCTATTTTATCCCCTTGGAGGTAGAATTGATCAAAATTCTTTCTTAGCAGATGCCTACGTTATATCATCTACCTGCATGCCAAATTTCAGCCCGATCCGTCCAGTGGTTTGGGCTGTGCGTTGATAGATCACTATGTCAGTCAGTCAGTCACCTTTGAGTTATATATATTTAGATAGATAGATAGATGATCTAGTATAGCCCGTGGTTCGATTATTAACGGGTTTGTCCTTTCCACTTTGTATTTGTGTTATTTATACTCATCATCATCATAATTTTAGCCTCATAACGTCCACGTGCAGGACATAGGCCTCTCCCAAGGACTTCCAAAATGACCGATCTAGAGAGGCCTGTATTCAGCTTCTTCTTCTTATCGAGTCGAAATGGCTCATATTAGATATTGTTAGACCAGAACCTAGCCACGGCAACCGCCCTGTCATTAGCCATATTCAGATCTGCCTTGGTACAAGGAATCGGGCAGTTGGAACATGACAAAAGATGGTCCATGGATTGTGTGACCCCACAGTCACACAAACTGTTGCCAGAGTTCCAACCCCATTTGGCTCTGCTCTCCCGGCATCGCCCTGTACCAGATCGGAGTCTGTTTAAAGATTTCCAAACAGCCGTGGAATGTCAGATGGTGAGGACGGGTACATATTTTGCCACAGTGTGAGTTTAGTCTTCGAGGCTTCTTTAGGTGGTAAGCTACGCTGTCTCAAAAAGCTGTATTCAGCGCTTCCCAGCGACATTAGTGAGGTCGTCAAACCATCTTGTGGGTTGTTGTTATTAAACTTAGTATATCATATTTTAAAATTGACCGAATAATTAGGTACCTACTTCTTGATTGTAAACTTTGTGATATGTTTATTAACGCGCAGCAAGAATATTTTTGTACATCACAGTAATTGATTAAAGTGATAGATAAGGGATTGTTATTATTTTTTTAAACGTCACGTGATCATAAACGTGTCGAAAATAAACTTGACCTCTTTGTACACCACAATGTACAATTGCTATCAGACCAAATTTTACTGGAGAGTAACCAAATATATAGAATGTTATAGAAACTCATTTCGAGTAAATAAATGCTTAAGCACATTTTAGAAAATCGGAAATAGCATGAATCTAATAGAAAGAAGTATACTTTATGTTTATGTAACGTGGGTCAAATGTATGTACATAAAATTAGCTATATAATCAAGTACTGTTTTAATGCACGCTGCATAAATCTTGGGAAAAAGTTCTTCGTTTTAATCGACCTAAAAAAAAGGAGGTTATCAATTCGTCAGAATATAAGTCACCCAGGACTTTAAAAAAATACTTTTAGATAAATGCTACTACAGCGTCAGTGAATACCTACAGGACGAACTCAAACCCAAAATAAAATGAAAAAATTAAATAAAATAAATAAATTATTTAAATAATAAAAAAATGTTCATAGATATACTTTGTTTAGCTTGTATTTCCTAGGTCACCTTCTACGACATCCACGGGAAGACGATAGTTCTCTTCTATTCTGCCGGAAACCACAAGGCAATATCGTGTATTAAAGTCCATATACAATTAAAATCAATTACTGAAATTAGGTAATTGGAGGAAGTAAGGCGCTTAGCATGCAATGGCAAAGGCATCTGGAAAGACTGAAGGAGGATCGTTGCGTCAAAGCAGCCTAAATATTGGAAAGGTAGAAAGGTCGAAGACCAATAGGTGGACCCATATATTGCTGAAGCGATACAGTGCAGGCTGATCTGCGTAACATGGAAGCGACTAGTTGGCAAGATATCGCTTAGAATGGAAAATTGTGGCGCTGTCTCGTCTTGGAAGCCTAGAATTGAAAGTTTATGAAACACTTTACTTCAAATGAGTCACATTTTTTAATAATCTTTAAAAATGTTTGAGTGTGCGAGCGAGACACCCAAATTAATGTGAAAAGCCTATTAAGAGAGCAGTGCGTGAACATTATCTCCTAAAATTGTCAGCAGCTATATAAGTACTTAGTATTTATGTTGTTTATATATATGATTTTACTAACAATTTATTTTTTATGTTTGTTTTTGTGTAGGTTTATCCTTGATATATACGAGTACATGTATTTACTTACTTAATAATCATCAGTTTACTCCTTTTGTATGTATGTATTTATGTAATAACTTTATTGTACTATGAAAACACACAATTATATAAAATAACAACACAACGAGTAAATTGGCAGCTGCAGACCTATCCCATAATGGAATCTCTTCCTTTCTTTTGTTGTTCTTAGTTAATTCTGTTGTCCTTACCCCAAAAAATTACTTTCTCAGCATCACCTGTTGGTTGATAGGTAGAAAATGCCTTGGCCTTAAGTCGACATTTACATGTACTGTAATGAAGTTAAAAAAAAAGATCCACTTCGGGTCGGTGAGCCAGCGGAGTAAGGGTTGGGACTCATTCGTCAGCACGGAACAGCATTTTTCCATGCTTCTATCCTTTTCTGTCGCTCAGAACCGTCATTTGCTAGAAAAAGAGAGAGCGACGGAACGCTGCAGGTGCTGCCGAATGAGTCCAACCCTAAGTAATTTAAGTAACCAACGCTTAAAGAATTGGGTCACCGCCTTGACACTTAAAAAAATATTAAATTGAAAAGCATGGACCTTTTTAATTTAAGGCCAATTATGGGACTATTTGCACGCAGGGTTAGGTCAGGGCCGCACGTATGGGACATTTGTACCATCATGAATATTTGAATGTGTATATAGTCCCTACCTGTGTTTGAATATAGGGTCTTTAAATAGACGTCGGAATGATTTGATTTTTGAAACTTATTGAAAATGCATGGGATTGGGACAATTTGCACTCAGGGTCGAATCAGGGCCTTGTCGTATAGGATATATTGTAGCATATTTACAGATGGATCGAAGGCAAAAACAAATTGGGCATAAATGGGCATAAACGGGCGTATTGGGCAAAAAAGAGTTTATATCCCAATAAATGCCTGATGACTGGGCAGAAACCAATAATTCAATTTTAGAAAAAAGAAGCAGGAACTTAATCAGGATTTTGTAAATCATAACTATAATAAAATAATTTGGTTACAAAATAATCACAGTCACGTTAAATCACAATAAATCTAAGATCTCGTTATAAATTCTAGTTTTCATGCGCTCGCGTTGTGTCGGCTCGACTGGACAGCCAAAAGAGTGATATTTTGCCTACCCTGACCAAATCATTTAAAATAATATCAATTTCTTAGTCATAATGGAATTATGTTTTGTGCATACTCAAATGTAGCTATTTGAATGAAAAAGTAAACAAAAGTTCTCATAATGTTTTTGCCCTGGCATTGGACATTTGTTCGGCATATACGGACATATATTCGGTATCTATGCAATGCGCCCAATATGCCCGGATGTAAACTCATCTCTAAGCATATCATATATTATTAGAGTCAATATGTGTGTTTGCTGCAGGATTGTTTGAATATAGGGTCTTGAAAAAGTCGACGGTATGATTTCATTTGTCAAACTTATTGAAAAAGCAGACCCTTTTATTTCAGATCAATTATGGGTTTAATACGGGTCATATTATGACCTCATGAATATTTGTGTTTGTGATTGTTTATGGTTAGGATTTTATAACATCAAAATGATTCAATTTTTCTAATTTATTTAAAAACGCAGCTATTTTTATTTTAGACCAATTAAATATGGGACATACTATAACATCATGGATATTTGAAAGCGTCCCATTAAAGTACCTATGTGTTTTTAGCAGGATTTTTTATTATAGAATTTTTACAAAGTCGTCGAAATATTTTAATTTTTTTAAACTTATTGAAAAGAAAACTGTATTTGGGACTTTCTTTGTCCATATATCAAATAAGTACAGTACAACATCAGGCAAATGCATTATCGGACTATTTGCATCAATAATATTTGAATATGTATTATAAGAGTACCTTTGTGTGTTTGTGATTATTAGGTTTAGGATTTTATAACATCTGAATAATTAAATTTTTCAAACTTATTAATAACTCTGGGCCTTTTATTTTAGGCCAATTAAATATGGGACACACTGCAAATCATGAATATTTGAAAGCGTACTATTAGAGTACCAATGTGTTCTTAGCAGAAATTTTTATTATAAGATTTTTACAAAGTCGTCGTAATGTTTTAATTTTTAAACACATTGAAAAAAAAAAAACTTTATTTCGGACTTTCTTAGGTTTAGGATTTTATAACATCTGAATAATTAAATATTTCAAACTTATTAAAAACGCTGGGCCTTTTATTTTAGGCCAATTAAATATAGGACAAACTCTACCATTATGAATATTTGAAAGCGTACTATTAGAGTACCTATGTGTTCTTAGCAGGATTTATTATTATTATTTTTATTATTTTTGGATAGTTTTACGGCTCTGGAAACGAGTCCTTTAGAGCCCTTCTTCATTTTTAAAGTCATTTCACAAATTAGATAGAGTCATTTAACTTTCTTATTTAAGGTTGTTGATTGTTATTGTTCTTAATGTAGTTTAATAATGTCAGTTTATTTATCAAAATCATATCACACACACATGCACCTCACTTTATAACTTTTGAACAGTGTTTTTAATAAATTTATAGATTGGAAAATAGAAATTTTGCTTTGATTTTAATAAATCACCCAAGCGGCGGGGGTATTATTTGGGCGTTAGTCCAATTCTTCTATTTCATCTATTTCTGTGACAAGTAAAAGCCGTTCATAGGAATACGCTGGACAAGACATCACTATGTGTTTAATGTCACAAATGTTATTTTGACACTTCTCGCACGTGCTGCTATTTATTATTTTCAATCGATGTAAATGTGCTGGAGTTGAGGAATGGCCAAATCTAAGGCGATTTATGGTGGTAATAAAGTCTCTGCTTGCATTTCTTATTTTATCAGGGATAGGATTTTTACAAAGTCGTTATAATGTTTAAATTTTTTAAACTTTTTGAAAAGAAAACTCTTTTTTTGGGACTTTCTTTGTCCATATATCAAATAAATACAGTACAACATCAGGCAAATGCATTATGGGACTATTTGCACCATGAATATTGGAAAATGTATTCATTAAGGTTCGTATGTGTGCTGCAGGATTTTTTTAATCCCAGGGATGCTTTTTGTAATGATGTCACGTTTCAACCGAAACGTGACATCAATCAGGGAAAAGGGAAAAACACGTTGTGTAGGAAGTCTTTAAGCCTTTTATTTTACTGTACGTAATATATGAACTAGTCCGAAAGGCCGATCAGGTTTCGATCTATTTAGGCGATCGAAATTCGGTATTTGACTCGATTTTTTTTTCTTATTCATATCAAAAAGTAAAATGAAACGAAACCGAAGACATAAATAATAATTTTCATCTCATCTACTCAAAAAACGATGTTTTTATCCCAAAACATTTAGAACTAAAGTTACTGGCTATTCTCTCGGGACTAAAACGTGAAAACGAAGATCTCTAGGGATTAAAACCAATTTGAAAACAGAACACGAGTTTAAGCTATGTGGAATCAAATATAATGTTGGCAGTCCAGCAAAAGAAAGAAGAATATTGTTTTAAAATAAAAAATAATTGGCACAGACTTCGTGATTTTTTAAATTTGGAATACATATCGTCTTCAACATGGATGCATGTAGGTTAAATTTTTTTTGTTCTTTGCTTCGGAAAAAGAAATAAGTATAATTAAAAAGCGCAATTTTTCCCTTTGATTCAAGTAATTACAGAAGTTTTAGGTTATTTGTATTGAAATGTAATCATTTATGTAAATGTGAATACTTTTTCGTAAGTTTAAGCCAATAGTGAATAGTTATCAATTTTACGTACAAAAAAAAGATATAAAGGACCACGCAAACAAAGTTATGAGTGAACATTTTATCTTAAGTTGGTGGTTTTCAAATAAATATTTCTTAGTATTTATTGTATGTAAACGACACCAAAAAAAGGTTAGTATTAAATTGTCGGTTGAAGTCTGTTAGGTATTGTAGGTGTTCTAGTGTTCTGTACATTCTGATTTGTATGTGCTAGTTTTTCATAAAGATGGATATGAAAAGTAGAGTGTGCTACTCGGGTACGGTAATATTTTATCTCGGGCGATATACATGAATCCCTCGCAACACTCAGGATTCCACCGTAGAATCACTCGCTCCGCACGTGACTCAACTGTGGAATCCTTCGTTTCGCTCTGGATTCAAAGTAGCGCCCTCGCCTTCAAAATATTACCTTAGCCCCTTGTAGCACAATCTACTATTAACTCCACGCTCCAATAAGCCAGTTTTGAGCCTTTAAAATCCGAGGGAAGGTAAAAATGTCAAATAACAGAAACACGATGCACATACACCCGCGTAACGTCACTGTCATTAGGTGTCACGCTTACGAAAGAGATAGCGAGATATCCCCACCACGCTTCCACTTTTATATTAAAAATGATAATTGCTGGCTCATTTAATAATCACTTTACTTTTTATTTTCGGAAAACGGCTTCTTGCTAGTGTTATTTGTTATTCGTATAAAATATTGTCCAAAACCAAACTACGTCAAATAGCCTATTGATTGATATCATTGGAGCCGTTTCCGAGATTCTCATGTTATACTCGTATATACTTTTACATTACATACTAATATACCTACAAGAATAGCTCATTTAAAGTACTTAAAGAAGCTCCAGCTTCGCTAGATAAAAAACACGAAGAAAAACAAGAATTTTATTGAGCTAGCTCGACTTTTCACTCCCGAAAGTCCACTCACACCAATTTTTTATCGAAATAGTTAGAGCCGTTTTCGAGATCTTAATCATACAAGAATTGTTCGTTTAAAGTACTTATTAGTCCACACGCAGTAACTGTAAAATATTGAATAATATAGCATAGGGCCACCACATTTTCTATAATCCCTACAACATGTACACCTCAATTTTATCCTTTCAGATCACCCCTGATTCAGACCTGAGTCAACACTCGCAGATAAACTCTTTCAATGTGTTTGTATTTATTTTGTATGCAAATTTAGCTGCCTTTTCATTTTAATTTGCTATTATTCTGCTGTAAAAATCTTTAATATCTACGCCACCTACACGTCTACACAACGAAGGGTCAGTAAACTTTGTTGTGCAAATGTATTCGAAACGAAAATTATAATAGACAACAAGATTATCGAACAGAAAATACTTTTTTTATAAAGGTACTTATAAGTTTTTTTTCTGTTAAATTAAAGTTTATGATTAAAATATACATATTGTTATTGACAAGGCATCCTTTACTGACCCGATGGTCAGTAAAGGATGCCTTTTTCTTGTCCAAAATAATAGGCATGTCAATACATGCCTATTATATTTGGACAAGAAAAAGAGAGAAAGCGCATCCCGGGGTCTAAAGCAACTAGTGACAAGTCTCGAGTTCTACGCGTCCTCTTACTTAGGACTTCACAGGGTCGACGACTTGAGCCTCGGAGCGTGAGATTAGAGATCGAGTCTCTTTCTGCGCCCGAGTCTTTTACCCGACTGCTAAGAAGGAGAGTTATGTTTTCGAGTGTATGTATGTTCTTTAAAGGTTCGAGTCGTTGCTCGGGCGTGCTCGGTCTTAACTAGTTTCGGAACACCGAGCTTATTAAAAGTTTACAGAGCCTTGCAAATTTGACTCGAGTCTTCAAAATTAGAATTCGAGGACTCAACTCTTGTACATCACTAGAAGTAAAACAGCATCTGAGGATGCAACCTGGAACGATTACCAATTCATCAATCATCTTTGATTATCAATTTTTCAATCAACTTTTTTTGTTGATGAATTGGTAATTACGTGCAGTTGTTAGTAGATGTGGGGATGTAATTTGTTTGAAAAATTATAAACGTTTAGGATAGTTTTTAGGGCTCCGTACCCAAAGGATAAAAACGAGACCCCATTACTAAGACTCGGCTGTCCGTCCGTCAGTCTGTCTGTCTGTCACTAGGCTCTCATAAAGCGTGATAGCTAGACAGTTAAAATTTTTACAGATGATGTATTTCTATTGCTGCAATAACAACAAATACTAAAAACAGAATAAAATAAATACTTGTGGCTCTGTGAGCTGTAAACCTCGCGAGCTTAATTATTGCAGATCGAAGGATTTTTTCACACAATATGTTTTTCATTGAATATTAAAATCTTGATAATGTTCGATCCGGTAATCTTTTTAGTCTTTTTTCCTCCTCTGTTCTTAACAGAAGGAGTTTCATAGACCTGATTCTTGTCAAACGTTTAAAATCGAAGGGCTCCAAGATGACATCAGTAAGTATTCGAGCCCGAGAAAGTGCGACGTAAGAGCAACCTACAGCCCAGATTAATAATAGTTACTACCCTACAGTTCTCTATACCCAAGGTCGACCACTACCCTGGGTAGAGTCAATCCCTGTAACGTGTTATCCCATCGCGTTTAGGCTCGTTAACTTTGGTTTCACAGTAAAAGATTGTCAAAAAAAACTTTTTAGTTTAGGTATGAAAATGAATTCTTATAAAATTTCGGTAAACTGGTAATTTTGATAAAGTAGACTTAACTAATGTTTCCTGTAGTAACATAATTCCCAAGAAAACAAATAATTATACTCCAACTTTTAAAATAAAATTCGAAATACCGGTCGCAAAGGTAAAAATAAATACATTTAACTAAAAAAGAACACCTTCCGGTGAGATTTGAACTCTAGACGCTTAAATCGATCAGAGGTATCTTTATAAATAAACTGAATTATTCATCTTTTGATAATGCTGGTGAAAATATACGTCTATTGTATGTCATAAAAGAAAATAGAATTCCTTTGTTAATTCGTTGTCACTACAAACACAAAATGGTCGTAAGAGTCATAAAATCCAAAGGCGCTTAGGTCCATTGTGCCAACCCCGTCATTTTCCAAAATTTTCAAAAAATGGCTCGACTATCGATTTTCATATGTTTCGAACCTGCTTCCAAAATTTCACGGTTATCGGTTGAGAAATGCGACCTCTAGAGGAGAACACACAGACATACCAAAGCATTTTTGGCCAAGTTGAAATGGAGACCTCACTCGCTTCGCTCGCTCGGTCAATAAAGGGGGCTCTTAAACAACAAATGTGATTTTTTTGCCGTTTTTTGCTCAGTATTAATAACAGCAACAGGTAGACGCTTGAAATATTCATATTAAGTTGTATATTCACTTTAAGAATAAATATTTAAATAATAAAATAAATATTTAAGGAGGGCTCCCATAAAACAAACTTGATATTTTACAGATAATGGTACAGAACCCTACGCACGCGAGTCTGACTCGCACTTGGCCGGTGACTTAATTGTTTTGTATTTTACACGCGCGCACGCGCTTCCTACCTATTTATTGCACACACAATAATCTAACACAGAGGTTCCCAAACTTATTTTGTCAAACGCCCACTTTAAAAAATCAGTTATTTTGTAGCGCCCCCCATTTTTTTCACCATAAAAACCTGAATCACATATTTGTCTTGCCTGTAGTTTAATTCAACCTATATTCTAAACTAGACTTTTTTACAAGAGAGAGCAATAATAATACATACCTCAGTACATTAGAGTATCTTTTATAAAAAAATAACAATAATCAACATTGTTAATTTTAAATAAAAAAATAGCAATAATAATACAATTTTACAATAATAAAGAGTATCGGAAGTGGGGACCTCACCTGCGAAACTTTAAAACACGATTTTTTTCAGTATTTGATTCCTTTAACGATATAAATAGCGTTGTGAACGCATTAAAATAATAAATATTAATTACATTTTTAGTTTATATTTATACAATAAAAAAGGATATAAATATGAACTAATAAATGGATGTTGTGTAGTAAAAGGAATTTAATTTCAGTGAAATTTAAAATATGAAATAGCTGAAGTTATAAATCACTCATTGCTTAAATCACATCAGCGCCCCCCAACTTTATTCTGGGCCCGTTAAAGCCTCCAGCGCCCACAAGGGGGCGTTATCACCCACTTTGGGAAAGACTGATCTAACACATAATGTAACACGAACTGTGGAATCAACTTCCTGCAGCAGTGTTCCCGGACCGATACGACATTGAAACCTTCAAAAAACGAGTGTATATCTTCCTGAAAGGCCGGCAACGCTTCTGTTACACCCTTGGTGTTGCAGTAGTCTATGGGCAGCGGTGATCACTTACCATCAGGTGACCCGCTTGTTCTTTTGCCGCCCTAATACATAAATACCTTCTTAGATGATAATATTAAACATCAAATTTCCCTAAGCACATATTTTTACTATTTACTAACCATATTAAAGTAAAACAGTCAACCATTTAAGGTATTTAAAGAGAATTCGGAAAATTTGGGAAAACGCAGAAGTAACATTTTTACGATGGAGTGACGATTTTAATGGGTGATGGATGGAGATAGCACCGAATGGATAGAGAAAGAGAATTCTGAAAATTTGGGAAAACGTAGAAGTAACATTTTTACGATGGAGTGACGACTTTAATGGGTAATGGATGGAGATAGCATCGAATGGATAGAGAAAGAGAAATCGGAAAATTTGGGAAAACGTAGAAGTATCATTTTTACGATGGAGTGACGACTTTAATGGGTGATGGATGGAGATAGCACCGAATGGATAGAGAAATAGAATTCGGAAAATTTGGGAAAACGTAGAAGTAACATTTTTACGATGGAGTGATGACTTTAATGGGTGATGGATGGAGATAGCACCGAATGGATAGAGAAAGAGAATTCGGAAAATTTGGGAAAACGTAGAAGTAACATTTTTACGATGGAGTGATGACTTTAATGGGTGATGGATGGAGATAGCACCGAATGGATAGAGAAAGAGAATTCGGAAAATTTGGAAAAACGTAGAAGTAACATTTTTACGATGGAGTGATGACTTTAATGGGTGATGGATGGAGATAGCATCGAATGGATAGAGAAAGAGAATTCGGAAAATTTAGGAAAACGTAGAAGTATCATTTTTACGATGGAGTGATGACTTTAATGTTTGATGGATGGAGATAGCACCGAATAGATAGAGAAAGAGAATTGGGAAAATTTGGGAAAACGTAGAAGTAACATTTTTACGATGGAGTGATGACTTTAATGGGTGATGGATGGAGATAGCACCGAATAGATAGAGAAAGAGAATTCTGAAAATTTGGGAAAACGTAGAAGTAACATTTTTACGATGGAGTGACTACTTTAATGGGTGATGGATGGAGATAGCACCCAATGGATAGAGAAAGAGAATTCGGAAAATTTGGGAAAACGTAGAAGTAACATTTTTACGATGGAGTGATGACTTTAATGGGTGATGGATGGAGATAGCACCGAATGGATAGAGAGACGTAGAAGCAGTTTCAGATTAGCCTAGTAGCAATTGCTATGGACCCCGCGAAAAGAGGGGCGCCGTGATTTTTTTTCAGTAAATATCACGGGCCCATCTCTACAAAGAAATAAAACCAGCCAAGAGATTAATATGGTCATTGAAATCTACCTACATCAATAATGTAATAAAAATTAAAAAAATGAAATAATACTGCTAGTGTCAATTTATTTGAGAAAAAATTACTCATTATTTCTTAATTTGCCCATATTAAATGTAGAAAAGTTAATTTGACGACCTCCGTGGCGTAGTGGTCACCATGCTAGTCCGCCACCCAGAGGTCCCGGGTTCGATCCTCGGTCAGGGCAAGTTGGAAAGTGGTCTTTTTCAAATTGTCCTGGGTCTTGGATGTTTATCTATATATGTATGTATCTAATATATAAAATTCTCGTGTCACAGTTTTCGTTGCCATACTCCTCCGAAACGGCTTGACCGATTTTGATGAAATTTTTTGTGCTTATCCGGTATCTATGAGAATCGGCTAACATCTATTTTTCATCCCCCTAAATGTTAGGGGTAGTCCACCCCTAAATTTTTTTTTATTTTTTAGACAAAATTTTTAATTTCAATTTTTTATGATACAACATACAAAAATACATACAATCTATTTATATGGCAAAACAACGTTTGCCGGGTCAGCTAGTATGTTATAAAATATAGTATCGTTGAGTTAGTATCCCATACCACAAGTCTCGAACTTACTTTGGGGCTAGCTCAATCAGTGTAATTTGTCCCTATATATTTATATTTATTTATATAATTTTTTTTTACTACCTCAAACTTTAAATCCTACGTATCGTATAGTAAGAAAGAGGCCTGTCGATAGAATTTGGTACGGGCCCCGGGCAGGCTTAAAAGCACTGCCTTAAAGGATATGGGGGAGACCTTTACCCAGCAGTGGGGCGACAAAGGTTAGACCAAAAACTTCTTATTAACTTTTATACAATAACTACTAGGTATATAGATTTTACCAGTTCATTACATTTTATAACAAGAGCTTAACAAAGTGTAAACGTCTTATTATTTCATTTCCTGCAACTTTATTCACGGAGCGTCAAAGCAAAGCGCTTTTCCAAACAGCTGTTGATTTTCCATCGAGGAAAATGCTTCAGTACGTTTGCGACTGTCGTGGGGGGCAGCCGCTCGTCCGCTCGCTCCAAACTTCGCGCCGCGTGTTACCATAAAGTTATTTTTAATATACTTTCGATTAACTACTGTGTTGTGTTGAAATGTCATGTTTGTTTTGAGTTTATATATGTTTTGATATGAGTTCTGTGTAGTTTTCGTGAATAAAATATGACTATGGCTGAAACAGACGACGAAAACATCGAAGGTACGCTTACTTTAAGTGATTATTATTTTAACAGCCCAATTAAATGTAACGGAATATGGGTAACTGGATAATGTCATTTATACATAATTCTGTTTTATTTACTTTTCATTTCAGATAAAGAACAAGAATTTTAGTCGGACAATGTTTTGAATAAGATAATAAAGTGATATTTTCGATAAGTGTGGTTGATACACTTACTATTCTTTTAATTGACGACCTCTGTGGCCTAGTGGTCCCGGGTTCGATTCGCGGTCAGATGAAGATGGAAAATGATCTTTTTCAGATTGACCTGGGTCTTGGATGTTTATTTATTTGTGTATTAGTCATAAAATGTAGTATCGTTGAGTTAGTATCCCATAACACAAGTGTCGAACTTACTTTGGGGAAAAACGGCCACTTTTGGCGTATGTGCGTAGAAAAGTTTCACGTAAACAGTAGTTCATAAAATAGTTTGAAGGGTTATCTAGGGTCTAATCAAGACAAATTTTTAAATGATATCTCCGTTTCCTTTCAAATGATTTATTTTGAATGGGGGCAGCACTGGACCCCGTAAAATTCAGGTAGATCCTTAAAAAGTATGGTACGTATTTTTTCTCTGATTAGATAATAATGACAAAGATACAGTGCATTTAAATTTGGCGTAACGTCACGATCAGCCACAAATTTTAATTTACTTTGTGAATTTTAACTACTTGTCAAACGAAAAAAAATTGACCCTTTTTTTGGAAATCTAGTTGACGGATTAAATAAAATACTTAATATATTGTTTACCCAGTCCGCGTCTCTGTACTTTATACCTACGTTTCGTTTATCCATGAATACCAAAAAGACAGGTAGATAACTGATTGGAAAATACTAAAAGATCAAATGGAACCGATCTTTTAATTATTTATGAGTATAAATAATTGGCCAAGTGCGTGTCGGGCCACGCGCAGTATAGGGTTTCGTAGTTACGACTGCCAACTTTGAGTTTATGCTACTAAAAACGTCTAAAAACTAATTTTCTATTGAATTTGTACGAAATTTTCCTTTTCCGAGTACATTTTATAAGTTGATCGCCTATAACTTATTAATTTGTAAACCTTACTTAGTTCTGATATTTTTCCTTTAAAGTTTGTTATATATACTATAGCTGTGATTTTTTTACGGTTCCATATATAACCATTTAGTAGATAGAGAGAAGGAGACACTTGCCTCTAACAAAAATGTTCACTTTAAAACCAAATATTTCAAAAACGGATTCCTAAATCGAAAAACGGTGTTTACAAGCTCATAATATTTTTGAAAGACTTATTCAACATGATTGGTAAGTCGAGAAAAAAATGACTCATCACTTTACTTGTATAGGAGCTACCCTAAAAAAAAATTTCTCTGTATTTTATTTTACCACGTTTTTTTGCATAATTAATATACATACCTATGCCAAATCACAGCTTTCTAGTACTTATAGTCGCTGAGTAAAACCGCGGACGGACAGACCGACAGACAGACATGGATAAACTATAAGCGTTCCTTGTTTACTACGGAACCCTGAAAATGGATAGGTGAATTAGAATTTCATATTATCAATTTCTAATCCACGATATCTTTGAAGAATTCTCTACATACAAAACCCATACTTACTACGTGACACATTTTTTCTACTTTTTGAACCTTATATACCAGTCAACCAATCGGATAATGTGGAGAATGACAAGAATAATGCAAACCTTGAATGTACATGGTGAAAAAGGATTACATCTTAAATAATAATCAAAACAATAAACTAATAATCATACCTAGTAATGTTCACCATTTTTGACAGTTCGTGACAGACTGACATGTGTCGCGTGACATCTCGAAACCGTCGGCGACAGACGACGACAGACGCGTAACGTAGCGCGGCACTAGTCGGCAACGGTCGCTAACAAGTTTTGTGAGCATAAGTACTGTCCCTCATCTGTAAGAGCCCGGTGACAGTTAATTCTCATCATTGTTTATTGTTTATTGTGATAAAAACGATATGAACCAATTACATTTATCACACATTACAATTATTAGATATACATACATGCAGAATAGACTAATATAAAATCTATATAAAATAAATATATGTCAAAAAAATAATTACTTACGTCAAATAAAAAAAAAACATAAAAACACGTCCGTTCATCCGTACTTAATGTCACTTATTCATCGTCCTCACTATCACCACTATTGGTGTTATACCATTGGTCACACAAACTTTCACAATAAATAAATACAGCCTTTACAAATTACTCGAACATTATGTTGATACAGAGTCATTACAATATTGATAATAATTCAGTGTCATGTAAATGTCTAAATTAAAACATGTGATGAAAAATTTCGTCAACTCACGAGTATGATTGTGGAAGTGGGAGTTTCATGTAAATGTCACTGTCAAATTTTGAAAAGTCACACATCACTTGTGAATATATCTCTACTTCTGATCTGTGCTTGTAATGCTTGTACCGCTATTTAATTCAATTCAAATTCAAATATATCTTTATTATCATAGGATATTTATAATATCTCTTAATAATCGTGACTTTGTTTTGTTGCACAATAATTTTTGACGTCAAAAAGTTACTTAGAGCTAAGTTTACTGCCGCCTCCAAAGCGCTAGTGCAGAAGAAGCGGTAACAAACTGCACTGCAGCATTTACTTGCAGCAAATTAATATTTATGTGGACAGAGTATACATTGTTTGTTGTCATAATTTAAATTTATTTATTTTTAATGCCAAAATTTTAAAGCAATGTCAAATCAAGTTGTAAATTCAGTATGTAACTATGACCAAATTATGACCATTTCTGAGTATACAAATCTTTAAGAGGGACCTGCGCCAAGCTTAAGCCAGACTTTGTTGTCTTTAAGATATTCAACTGCTATCACAATAAATCTTAGTTTATCCTGTTCGTTCTTCAATAATTTTTGCCACAGCCATACCTGTGTTTTTACTCGTTTAGGTATCGAAAATTTATCGAATATATCTAATTTTGCAATGGATGTCTAGGTATCTAAACGAAAAGGTAAGGAGTTCTGACGCGAGCTAAATTAAACCATAACGCTAACCACATTTGAATTTCGTTTCTGAGTAGGACTTCTGTACGTGAGCACTAGTACTTATTCTGTGCCACAACTCTTTAGTCGTATTAGGTACTCATCAACTATCACATGCAACAACAATTACAACAAAAGCAACAGACACACAATCATGCTGTCACGCGAGTACCCAGAAACTTGTTAACTTTTGACACCCGGATAATTGGCTGAGAGGTCGGATCAGTTGAACACCGGTACTGGACAACAACCTTGTACTGCTAGTTGAACTAGCGAGCGAGGTTCTTCCAGTGTATTGGAAAATCTGGCTTTAGCATAAGAATAAATAAATTAAATATATATACGGATGATAAAGCCCTTCCGGCGAGTAGGCGACCAAAACTGTGAAAATGAGTTTCTTTCGGCGTTTCTTCTGAGCAGTGGTCATTACGAAGCGCTGGTATCGTTAGCTTTTCTTTAAAAATAAATTAAATGTTAATATACTTTACACGTAACGTAAATTATACTTATTGACGTGTAAAAGTGCCTGTAAAGGTCTAATTACTGAATAAACATTTGAATCTTTGGATAATTCACACAGATTGAACTAGCTCAAATGTAAGTTCGAAACTTGTATTAAATCATAATCATCATCATCATTTCAGCCGCATAACGTCCACTGCAGGACAAAGGCCTCTCCCAAGGATTTCCAAAATGACCGATCTAGAGCGGCCTGCATCGAGCGCTTTCCAGCTACCTTAGTCAGGTCGTCAGACCTCCTTGTGGGTGGGTGTCATACGCTTCGCTTTCCAGTACGTGGTCGCCATTCGAGAACCTTTTTGCCCCATCGGCCATCGGTTCGTCGCGTTGTGTTAAATATGAGCTACTAACTCAACGTTTCTATATTTTATAACAAATACATATACTTATAGATAAACATCCAAGACCCCAGGCCAATATGAAAAAGGCCATTTTCCAACTTGCCCTGACCGGGGATTGAACCCGGGACCTCTGGGTAGCGGACTACTGCATGGTGACGACTACGCCACGGAGGTCGTCAAATCACAATAAATCTAGCTTCTCGTTATAAATTCCATTTTTCATGACAGCCATAAGAGTAATATTTTGCCTAATCTGACTAAGTCATTGAACATAATATCAATTTCTTGTTTTTCATTGTCAAAAAAAGATTATTTCCACCTTCCGGGGATCGAACGCGGGAACTCTAGTGTGACAGGCTGTCAAGAAGAACTATTTAAAAAATATTTTCTAAACCAAGCTTTTATCGAAAAATAATGAATTCAAAAGTTTAAAGTGATCTTTAAAACAAATCAAACGAGCCCAAACTCGATGAGGTTGTATCCTTTCATTTCAGAATTCCAATGGCTACCTTCCGGCTCCATCACAGATCAGCTTCATGTCATCATAATATTGTATTATCACGCGATATACGTTTGCGTGCAAAATTTCAGCTCAATCGGAAACCGGGAAGTGGATCAAATTTAATTTGCAAGATTTGATTACAGACAGACAGACAGACAGACTGACAACGGGATGGGTGAAACTAAATGAAAGCTTGTAAATAAGCGCACCACGGCACACTGATACGACTGCCTTCATGGTTCAGTGGTCAAGGCGTACGCCTTTTGACCCTCTCAAGGTCATGGGTTCGAATCCACTAGGAAGCATACTTTGTGAAAAGTTGTTTCCAGTCTGGTTATTAGGATATTGCAGGCTTGAATCACCTGATAATCCGAAAAGAAAGATGATTCCGTGTTTCGGAAGTCACGTATAAACTGTGGGTCCCGAATGCCATCTAGCGTTTACTCTCTTACATCTTTTGAAATGCGGAGGTCCGACGCAGTCGCTTTGTGTAAAAACCAGTAACCTCGTCAAATCATCTAGGTTAGGTAGCGGACCCCGAGCTCTGGAGCGTTACCGCTGAAGATGCAACCGGGAGAATACGCTCGTATGATGATGATGAGACAGATAACCGGAAAGGTGAAACTAAATGAAAGTTTGTAATAAGCGGGAAGGAGCACTCCAGGTCCCTTAGCAGCACACTGATTTAACAGAAAACGCGCTAAAATTAGAGAAAGGAGTAGCGAGTCGCAGGTCACAGTTGGGGGCAAATTATCGTGCATGCTCACTGTTACTCGTAACCTAAATAAAATCATGATAAGAACAAATGAAGTTCATAGCAGTAAACAACTGCCCATTCATTAATTTAGCGTGTCACCGTATAGTGACGTCACAGCGTTGTCAACGCCGAATGTAAAAGTGGATGAACTATAATTGTTTCTTTGCCCTTCTAGAATAATTTGATGTCATAATTCATGCTTGTCATCACTGAAACTGCCGGGTGGAAAATTGGCTAAGAGTATGCTGAGTAGAAAGGGGGCGCGGTTCCGTACGTCATAGATAAGTACTAGTACTCATGTACAGAAGTCTTACTCAGCAAAGAAATTTAAAGGAATATCTACTCAATGTGGTTAGTAATATGGTTTAACTTAGCTTACGTATAAATTCAGCACCTATTCGTTTAGATAACTAGAATTCCATTGCAAGTAAGTTTCATTCTTATTACTCTGGAAAAACGATGCGTAATAGGTTACTAAGTATACAAAAACTATTCAGTAAGCGGCCCCGCGTAGGTATATTTTCGACATCTAAACGGGGAATGACACAGGCCTGCCTACGTAGGTACACAAAACAGATTGTTTTTGAGAGTCTGAAAACAATATTAAGTCCTAGGCAGTTAGCTATCTCATTGAAGTGAATAAAAATACACCAAGGAAAAAAAACAACAGATTTTAAAAAGAGGAACAATAAATAATGACAACTACCTATCTGTTAAATTTGGTGAATAAATTATGATACCTTTGTAATTCATTAATTTTTTATTATAATATGACGGACATGAATAAGAAAAAGAATAATTTGTTCAAATATTTATTATATATTTGCTCAAATACAGTACATAAGATGTCAATTTTATAATTAGTCTCATGTATTCAACCTAAACTAAGGCATGCAAATATTTATGTAGTCACATGAATTTAACTTACAAATTTCGTTTAAATTGGTGAAAGACAACAAATATTTATTAATCAAATAGATACACAATTTCATGTGTAATTTGCAAAATACAAAATCAACAAGACATGTGAGAAAGGAAATAAAAAATCTATGAAATCGACATTACAGCTTCGCTATTTTTTGTTTTTTCCTTTGGGGGCCAATATTGCAAGTTAGAATAAAGTGTGATACACAGTACCAGAGTTGGGCAAAATGTAATTAAACTACTAATTACTAATTACAATTACATTTTGTAGTTAGTAATTGCAACTACATAATTACAAAAAGTAATTGAAAAAGTAGTTGAACTATAAACTACAAAAAGTAGTTGTAATCACAATTACAAACTACTTTTTGAAACTACATATTTTATAAAGATTTACTTACTTATAAATTTTCGTTTCTGGCTTGCAACTTTTTACACTTTCAATTTTGAAATACAACACCTTTATCACACGCCCGCGGTAGTAAATTCTTATTGTAATTTAAAGTTATAACTACTTAATTACAAATACAAATTACAACTACAGTAGTTTCAATTGTTGTAGTTAAATTTAATGTAATTTCAACTACTTGTAGCTAACTACATGTAATTGTAATTTGTAATCAAACTACACAAAAGTAGTTAACTACGCCCAACTCTGCACAGTACACCATACAAGGGCTCTTACATACACTGGCAATACAGGGGGGTTACTCCATAATCATGCAACGCAATCACGTCTGAAAGAAACCGACGTAACGTGAGTCGTGCCTACTACCCACTCCCTGGATGACGATACCTGCTCACGTATTCTTTTCGTTCCCATAGACAACGCACATCGATAACGGTGATGTGAATTTTGTTGCTAAAGTTATCGGTACTATGACGGTACTTTCAAAAATAATTAATTTATCTTGATTGGTTATGAAATACGAGAAGTTTACTTTCTTTTCTTACATTTCAGGTTAATATGAACCAAAAATCATTTTTATAATAATAAAAAGTAATTTATTTCAGTATCGTAAAATTGTTATGACTCAATATCCTAGAAGCCATTAAAAACAGACATGTCAACTTCAAATATGACATTTGTATGACATGACATGTAAACATAAACATAACCTATCGGTAATATACTTATATTTCCATTTGTTTTAAGAAAACTTCTCCAGTTTTACTTCGAGAGGGGGCGATTGTTACCAAACAAATCAAAAAAGGCAAATTTTGAGACCCAACGAAAATTCGAAGGATTCACGCCGAAATATAACCTCTACAGCTTAATACTTACTTCCGAGTAAATTTGGAGCGCTACGCCCTTCATCTTCAGCAACTAGTAAAGCAAAGAACTTCTCAGAACAATATTCCAGCTGCTCTAAGTCACCTATGCCGAAAATACGCTCTGCTCGGTGAATCCCAAAAAATAAAAGAATTTTGTAACCCTCCAGATTGTGAAAGCTTGTGTTTGATAATTTATTTCGAGAATGACTGTAATATTAGCCATACAATAGATGGAAAATGTATTTCATAAGCGACAATACATTGTACCTATACAAATTTATTATTATTTGTTGTAAAAGTGTTGATTTTTTATAAAGCAATTTATTATTCATATCAACATATTATTTTCAACGCCTGAATTTCTTGTATATACTCAAATTAGGTACTCTTAATGCTAGCAATTACTAGAGAGAATAGACAAATTGTAAAAACACGAGTCATGTGTATCAGATTGGTTGCATAGCTCAAATAAAAATGTTCTGTAGGATGAGAACTTCGTTTCAATTTGTGCGAGAAGTCTTCAAATTCAATTTTACTTTTTGTAGAGGATGTTTTAGTGAACTGTGTAGGCTCTTACATGCTGGTCTGAAAGGCTTGGAATGTAGCTGATGCTTTTCTTCTTGTACAGACTATAAAGCCGATCTAGGGAATGGGCGAGTTTTAATCAAGTGTATATTACTATTTCTGCCAATGCCGCTGTGTATATTACTATTTCCACCTTTGCTCACCCACCATCATGCTTAAAGTGGGTTTAAAATGCTTTATCTGTTTTGACGACCTCCGTGGCGTAGTGGTCACCATGCTAGTCTGCCACCCAGCGATTCCAGGTTCGATCCCTGGTCAGGGCAAGTTGGAAAATGGCCTTTTTCAAATTGTCCTAGGTCTTGGATGTTTATCTATATATGTATTTATATAACCATAACCCAAGACTCGAACTTACTTTGGGGCTAGCTCAATCTGTGTTATTTGTCCTTATTTATTTATTTGTGTAGGTTTATTGTACCTGCAGCACAAATAGGCATTTGAATAATGTTTTTATGTACTTATAAAAAAATTATTCTAAATCCTAGCCTAAAGATTAAATAAAACAAATTTAAAAGAAATCGTGGCTTCTTGCATGAATAAAAATAAAATAAAAATATTAATAAAAATATATATTGTTTTATTTACACTCCTTAATTTTATATGGTAATATAAACATATCAATAATATAAGAACACTGCATGGATGTTATCAGTCGGAGCCCACAAATGCTGGCTGATTGTAATCACATTGTGGATTAAATTAGTAATTGTTAGTAGTTCTTCTGCCTTGCTCTGTACATCTCCCTCCGTTAGTTCAACATGCTGCATTCACCATTGATGCCTTGGGTGAACCTGTAAAATATTAATTAAAGTAGTATAGTGTTACAGTATCACATATTCATCCTTAACAGGGTAGACAGCAGACTATGGCCGTAAGAGCACAATGTCACTTTTAACCTAACGGTGGGGTGGAGGTATCCTTAGTCATCGCTTGAAGTGTTTGTACAATTTTACATCTTGTATGCTTGGTCAGTGAATATTTTTGTACTATTGGAAAACAAACAGTACATGTATTCAAAATATTTTTTGGCACTGGACCCGACTTCATATTGAGAAAAAAAATTGTACCAACCTGCGCAAGCAATTCATAATTATTTTAGCCACATCTTGGTTTATAGTGGAGCTTTTAAGCTGATAGTATGCGGCCTCATCTAATCTCATTAGGGGTTCCAGTTTGTCTATGATGGGGCATTTTTTTGGGTTTGTTAAACTAAATAACTGGTCCAAAGCTGCACCACTTGTACCCAGAATCTCTTGTAAAATTAGAAAAAAAAATGCAACATGTACGTAGGTAGATATGTTTAAAACAAGTAGAAAGGGAATAGCACCTAGTAAAACCTTACAAAGTGTAGTGATTACATATGTAGGTACAATGTACATACCCAGTAAGATAGCTTCTTCGCTGGATGATTTATATGGCTATTTTGTCAAATAAAGCATCATGGCTCTCTCCACCATAGCGTGCATGCACTACAGACCCACACTGTCTCCTGCCGCAAACACCGAGACTCAGTCTGATACAACTGATCCGTGGATGCAACTATAGCCACATCCTCCTTGTAACTGCCGTTTCATAAAATGCAAGAGCAAATTAATATCTGTAAAAATATAGTAACTGTTATGAGGTTTTATACTAACCGCACACTTAATGACATCGCAAAAGAAAATAAATCTAAATTCACAATGAGTTTATGTTCCATCGCCTTGGAGCTTGGAGTTATTACAAGTCGGACGATAAGGGAGGCAGCAGAACTAAGAGAAACAATCCATGTCTGAGCTCCATGCATTCTTATTTCTTGTTCCTTCAAAGGCTAAATCCATCGACTTTTACATCATAACCTTAAACGCAAGTCCGTCGAGTACAAAACTCACTACACTCCAGTCCAGCAAGATAGAGGCTCACCCACAGCCCACAGCTGGACTTGATAAATTGTATTGGTAGGTAGGTACGTAGAAATTTTGAACTGAAACTAACCAATAAGAGCCTAAAGCCGTTTCAGACGAAACGAATGCGTAACTAAAAGAGGTGACGTCGGCGGGGTGGTGAAGCGGGAAGGGTCGGGGGGCATTTTCAGACGACTCGCGTGCTGTCAAGTAGACATTTTGGCGCAAATCGAGTACCGTTTTGCTGCTTATCTGTCAAAGTCGTTGCGTCCGCATTGAATACGTACGAAAGCGACCGCTGACGTCATGACGAAATGTGTTTCGGATTGCCTCGCATGTGCACGCATCGCGTACGACTGACGTCGTAACATTATGTAGTAACCCCCCAGGCTACAGGTGTTGCGGCGCGATGCGAGGAGGATTCAACTACATCACATCTTGCGCGAACACGGTTATTAATTGTTCCAATATATATTTTTCTTTCATTTATTTGGATATCAAACAATGACACAATACATAATTATACTAAGATAAATAGAATCTAGAATCTTAATTACTAATACATTGAATAGTTTCACTAACAGCGATACCACAGATAAATTACATGTACTGTATATTTTTTCCGAAATAAAAACCGACTTCACCCCAAATTACAAAACCGATTTTGATAAAATTTGTATTGGACCACATGACAAGTATGACGATTTCGAGGAATCGATAACCTCTTCCTTTTTGAAAGTCAGTTAAAATACAAATAAAATCATATTTTTCCATAAAGCGCCTGTAAAATCAGTCCACACAAAACTCATTATTAGCTCCATTAATATCAATAAAAATATTTATGTAAGTAAAGTGAACAATGAAAATTCAAACAAAAAATGCATTTTCGCGTTGTTACTTCTGAGATTCAATATCACTCACTCACTGGTCGGACACTTCTGACACCACAGTAATTGGTTCACAAGGTCGAATTGGTTGCCGTCCGGATTGGTCGGTCATTAGCCGTGGATAAGATTTGGCTGACCACCAACTTTTGAAAGGAATACTATATTTTATAATAATGTCAAATTCAAAGATTATCTTTAGACTAGCTTTTGCCCGCGGCTTCGCTCGCGTAGGGGTGTAATTTATCAAAATCCTTTCTTAGGGGATGCCTACGTCATCGTAGCTATATGCATGCAAAGTTTCATACAAACTTTTATCCCCTATTTTATTCCCTTGGGGGTAGAATTGATTAAAATCCTTTCTTAGCGGATGCCTACGTCATAACATCTACCTGCATGCCAAATTTCAGCCCGATCCGTCCAGTGGTTTGGGCTGTGCGTTGATAGATCACTATGTCAGTCAGTCAGTCACCTTTGAGTTATAAATATTTAGAAGATTGCATTGTACTATTTTTCAAGATCTTTTTGCAAATTTCCTTTCAAGTTCTTTTTGCCTTTTCAAGAGTCAGTAGATCTACAAGTTGAGACCGGTATCGTAAGGTACAGGGCCAAGTTGGCATGTAGTTTCACCTGTCCCGTTGTCTATCTGTCTGTCTGTAATCAAATCTTGCAAGTTAAATTTGACCCACTTCCAGTATTCTGAGTGAACTGAAGTTTTGCACGCATGCGTATATCGCGTGACAATGCAATATTATATTGATAACATGGAGCTGAAGGTGGCCATAAGTATACCATCGAGTTCGGGCTTATTATATTTGTCTTGATAAGTATTTACAAATTATATGAAAAGGTATTAAAAAAACTTATTTGAAAAACGAAAACAATTAGGTACTCTCTTGGGTCAAATAGAAATTATTTAGTACTGATAAGAAAATAAAATGTCACTTGTCATGATCCATTTCCAACCTGATTTTAGATTAATATTGCTGAAAAACTGATATTAAGAGCCCTATTTGACTCCAAGAAACTATGACGTCATTAGCCCGTATTTTATCCCATAGAGAATGATTGTTTTGACGTTTAGAAAAAAATATCTGATTTAAGTTGTTAAAAAATAGCAAATTATAGAAGATTAGATTCTAAATCCGCTATTTTCCAACAAGTCAAATCAGATCCTTTTAACAAAATATATTTTCTATGGGACTTGTAAATGACAGGCAGATGACGTCATAGTTCCTTAAAATCAAATAACGCTCTTATTATTAGTTTTTCCGCAATAATAAATCTAAAATCACGTCAAAATGGTAATGTTAAAGACAAATGGCATTATTTTGGGACGTTTTATTTCTTATCAAAACAAAATAATTTATTTTTGACCCGGGAAAATACCCAATTGTTGGGATCTCAAAAAAAAGGTGAATTGCGAAACGGACTAGCTAAGAAACATCCAGGCAAATTTTCGACATTCCTGGTCAGCTTAATCACTTTTGAGCGAGGCAGTCAAAAATCTAGTATGTATTTTCATTTAAATTGTATACTCGTTTCTCATCTATAGCGCGCTTGTAATTGTATATTTGTAACACTGGTTACAAGAAAAAAAGCCTAAGACAGTTTAATAAATGATTTCTTAGTTATAACCCGAAGCTAATGCATCCGCCATTGCAGTCCGTGCCAAACTGTCCAATAACGATCACAGCAACATGTTTAGACTGAATATAATCTGCTCACTGATAATAATCTCTCGAATCCTAAGGATAAGATTTATTTCATTCGGCTGGAAACACCTGTTCGCGTATGTTCTTGGCCATTAATTTTGACTGCGTTCTGTATGGAGGAACAACATTCGTATTTCAATTAAGGTGAATACCGTGCAAAAATGATATACGCATTCTGAATAAATTGTTTTATCGTAAATATAGTGATATTTAACAGTTTTGCTAACCGTCAGGCAAATAGAACGCGTTATTGCTATAAGAGGCCACTTTTGGCGTAAACACGATTTAAGACGAAGTTAAAACCAAATATGGTGATAATTAAAAATTTGATTTGTATGAATGTCTAGAAAGACCTTTGAACTATTTTATGAATAACCTTTGAAAGTAATATTGGTAGTCCGTCTAGTTTTAAAACTGGTTTTCGCCAAAAGTAACCACTTTAAGATTTAGTACATTCTAGTGATTGCTAGACTATCTATATCACAGATCTGTACAAGATAGCCACAGCATATTGTAAAATGAGACTAGAAACGTAATAACGACATGAGACCTTGACTCGCAGACCTTGTCTTGATAAGGTCTGCGAGTTCGGGTTTTTCATGCTCACTAAAATGTCCAATCCGGTGGTGGCGTCGCTGGTCGGGTCGTTGGATTCCCTCTAATATGGTTGAGTTTAACGATGGCTGATCCGTGCGTCAACTCGTGAACGGGTGCTGCCGGTAGGGTCTGGTCAGCTCGGCTTCGCTTTTTTTGACTACTTAATATTTTTTATTACGCAATTTATGTTTGTTTACTTGTTCGCAAGCATTACATGTTATAATGTGTCAACATTGTATTATATTATAAGTATTTATAAATTAAAAGACAATTATAATAATATGACAAAGCCCTTCTGGCGAGTAGGCGACCAATACTGTAAAAATCAGTTTCTTTCGGCGTTTCTTCTCAGCAGTGGTCGTTACGAAGCGCTGGTATCGGTAGCTTTTCTTTAAAAATAAATTAAATTTTAATATACTTTACACGTAACATAAATTATACTTATTGACGTGTAAAAGTGCCTGTAAAGGTCTAATTACTGAATAAACATTTGAATCTTTAAATCTTTGAGACTAGAAAAAAAATTGCGTGACCTTAAAAAGTTTGTATTTGGACTTACTACACGAACTATCGGTATAACACAACTTAAGAGGCACACACTCTTCACATTTAATTGGCTGTCTCGCTCGCACAATCAAACATTTTAAAAGATTATTAAAAAATGTGTCTCATTTGTAGAAAAGTGTTTCATTAACATCAATATAATTATATCGCGGATATTTTAGACATATTTGTATATTGTGTAGACATTGACTACAGAGAGAAATAGGTCATCAAAATTTTAAAATTTTTGATGACCTAGTTCTCTATACACACACATAAACAATAAAAAAAACATGTCTAAAATATCTAACATATAATTATATTGAATGTTAATAAAACACTTTTCTTCAAATGAGACACTAATCTTTAAAAATGTTTGATTGTGCGAGCGAGATAGCCACCCAAATGTGAAATGCCTCTTAAAAATTAACACAGTTTAAAATTTCGAAAATCCAATGTTCGAGCCAGGCCACTAATGAGTTATTCCGGTCTGATCCCCAAAATCTGATACCCTAGTGAGGCCTAGTGGATCTGTTTTATTTTAATTATTTTTTATTCCGGTTTAATCCCGACCAGGATTTCAGAAATAATAATTAATATGGTATTCCGGTCTGATCCCCAAACATAGTTTTGGTACAGTAAGCAACAAAATGTTTGTTAAACTACTGAATAATATGTTTTGATCTGGTATTTAAATTGTCGTTTATAGTATCGTCTAAAATACGGTCTAAAATACCTCAATGACTCAAGACGAAAGTGTTTAATCAATGTGTGTACCAGTGATGACTTATGGCTCTGAAACGTGGTCCCTTACTATGGGTCTCATAAGAAGGCTCAAGGTCACTCAACGGGCTATGGAGAGGACTATGCTCGGTGTTTCTCTACGCGATCGAATCAGAAATGAGGAGAATCGTAAGAGAACGAAGGTCACCGACATAGCTAAGCGGATTAGCTCATTGAAGTGGCAGTGGGCGGGGCACATAGCGCGAAGAACCGATGGCCAATGGGGCAGAAAGGTTCTCGAATGGCGGCCACGTACCGGCAAGCGCAGCGTAGGACACCCAGCTGCTAGATGGTCAGATGACCTGAGCAAGGTTGCAGGGAGGCGCTGGATGCAGACCGCTTCCAATCGGTCGTTTTGGAAATCCTTGGGGGAGGCCTATGCCCAGCAGTGGCTGATATGATGATGATGATAAATTGTCGGGTAATATAAGGCTATAATCTTATTAGTATTTTTTACCTGGGAAACAGTGAGACGTAACGTTTAAGTCCACAGAACAGTTTTTATCTCTTTGTATTTTATTCATTTATATATTATTTTATCTAAATCAAAGGTACAAATACATATATGATAAGGTATCTCTAATTGACTATAACTAATAAAAACGAATTATTTTTAGTCAATAATTGTAGTTCCCGAAAAAAAAGGTAGGGGATCAGACCGGACTTGTAAATGTTTTTGTGGATCCGACCGGACTAAAGTAATGACAATAATTGTCAGTGGATCCGTTTGGTGGATCAGACCGGAATAACTCCCGCTAATGGGTTACATAAACGTTTTGTATGAAAACTTGTCTCATTGTCAAATTTCCGCCATCTCTCTTTTGCGCTTGTGAGAATGACTGTTAAAGATAAAGATAAAGATAATTTATTTGCCAAACATTTGTTACAAGATATTACATTCTGTTTCGTCCAATCATGTTTACCACCACCGGTATGCAAATTTTGTCAGAAAAGCTATCATCTATCATAATAATAGTATAAAAATATACCTACTTAATCTACAAACATTTTACGATTTACTATGAAACAAAGTCAATTTACAGTTTATCAGATAAGAAATCCTTAACACTATAATAACATGTATCTATCAAAAATAACTTAATTTTCTTCTTAAACAAAGTCAAATTTAATTCTTTGTATTGTTTTGGTATTTTATTAAATATTATCGGTGCCATACATAATACACAATCATGTAATAATGCAGTTTTAGATGAATGTATGCACAATTTGTCCTCACGACGGTTTCTTTCTACTGTATCAGACAATTTAGGAAACAGGTGAGGATTACTCTTTACAAATATAGCTGTTTCTAATATATATAATGACGGGAGTGTTAGAATCTTATATTTTTTTAAATATCGGTTCACAACTATCTATACATTGTAGTCCGAACATTGCTCGAATACAGCGTTTTTGCATTTTAAATACTAGATCTTTATCGGTGTAATTTCCCCTAAAAATTATACCGTATCTAAGGACTGATTTAACTAGGCCATAGTATGCAGTTATTAGTGCATCAGTATTTAATTCATTACATAGTCTATACAGGGCATAAGATGAACTACTAATCCGTTTACAAAGACTTTCAATTTGTTCTTTCCATTTTAACTTACAATCGATTATTATTCCAAGAAATCGAGTAGATGGAACATTCGATACAATGTTGCCCTGATATTCTATGTTAAAATTGTCCGCTTTTTTAGGTCTTTGAGTAAAATGAATAATGTTAGTTTTATCAAGGTTATTTTTCAAATTATTATTATCAAGCCATGTTATTATTTTATTTCTTTATTATCGCTTACATGCACTTATACTATAACATGGTTAGTAGGTAAATAAGTACATGAACCCTGGCAGGGTGTTGCGAACTTTAAGTATATAGTTGAGTTTATATAATAATAGTGATTTCAGAAATATTTCGTTTGGGATATGTCAGAAATTGTTAGTAGGTAACAAGTTAGTAATTGAATTGAATGTCAGCTGTTACATAAACTTATAAGTTAAGTATTAATTTCAGGGGAATTCTATTACAATTTAAATAAATTAAATTGGATTATTGAGGCTAATGTTGAGTTAACGTCGAATTTATATGATTTTTTGTCTGTGCATTTAACTGTTACTGTACTATCATCAGCGAATAATGTTATCGTATTATTTGTCGCAACCGGCTAGTGTGATCTTTTTATGCAGTTAAAAAAATCTCTAGTCTATGGAACTGTATATATCTATACCAGGGAGCAAAATAGTTTCTTTTACATTACCTAGACAGAAATAAGAAGACCTTTCGCAATAAATGTCACCTTTTCTTTTGTCACTGTCAACTTAAATTAGGTGAATAATGATTTACATCAAGTTCTAAAGTTAGTCTGCGTTATACAGTGTTTGGACAAGTCTCGAACTTAGTTTGGGGCTAGCTCAATCAGTGTTATTTGTCCGTATATAATTATATATATAATAATTAATTATAAAAATTAATTAGCAATAATTTATGGACATGTGGTCGTCATCTATATGAAAAATTTTTACTTAATGAAATTATTACGAAATCGCAAAACAAAAAATTCGCTGCTCCATACATTTTTATGCGATAGGTTTGTAATTTCTATGGAGCAGCGAATTTTTCGTGATTTCTTAATTTTTCCCTTATTAAAAGTTGTTTGTATAGATGTCGACAGCATTTTCTTAAATTATCGCTAGTTTATAATATAATAATAGTAATGTTTATTTCAGATATTAGGCATCCATATTCACAGAGATTAATGTAAAATAATATAATTAAAATTAAAATATAATTAAAAAAGTTTAAATAAAAAACAATTTAGTAACTCAATGCTAACACACTGGGTTCACCTACAGTGAGGTATGTAAGTGGATCCAGTGCCTCAGCATCGGCGAGTCCCACCTGTCGATTAACACGTTGAGGATGACGTTGGTGCTGGCGCGCAAGCGTGACAGCAGCGACGCACACCTCTTTCTGATGATGGCATGAAAGCCATCAACGCGGGCGTCTGCAAACATTCCGAACACACTGTACAATAAGACGGCTACCGCTTCGCTGATTGATAAGATAATAATAACAACTGCATAATTTAAGTATGGCAAAACATTTACAAAAAATCTGGCAAGTTGCCTTCAGTTTAGGTAAATACGAGTACAACGACATTCTTTTTTAATGAGTGCTTCTAATAGAATGTCATGATCTATGAAATAGTTCGAGGCCTGGCTGAACCAAGTCCAGTGTTGATTTTATTTGAAATAAATTATTTCAATTCTTCTTCGACATTTAAGAGCCTGGATCTTCTCATTGTCATTATAACACAAGTAAATTTATATATTTTTATTATTATCCTTTGAAAGTATTAGATACATTTAGTTATGCCAGAATGGACAATATTTTGGCACAAAACAACAGAATACTAAAAATCACACCAATATTATAAAAGCGAAAGGTTGTGAGTGTGTGTGTGTATGTTTGTTTCTTCTTCACGCGCAAACGGCTGGACCAGATTTGATAAAATTTGACACCCTGGATTAACACATAGGGTTCTTTAGGCGCAGGTGACACCGCGGTGCGCAGTTAGTATGAAATAAATTACACTGTTATTAATTTTATACTGCTTGGTTTAATATTCACAGTATGTATTGTACGAAAATAGTCGTAACGAAAACAATTCAGAACATGGAATGTCCCAGGAATGCCAATAACCGGACGATATAGGTCAGCTGAACGACAACATGGTTTGATTCATATATCCTAATGCCTAATGGCGGCCACGTACCGGCAAGCGCAGCGTAAGACACCCACCTGCTAGATCGTCGGATGACATGAGCACGGTTGCAGGGAGGCGCTGGATGCAGGCCGCTTCCGATCGGTCGTTTTGGAAATCCTTGGGAGAGGCCTATGCCCAGCAGTGGACTTCCTGTGGCTGATATGATGATGATCCTAATGCCTACAATTGTTTACTTGTTTTTGTCTCATATTAGTTACGACATCCACAGGGAGAGATGAAATGATACTGAATACTAGAAGTGCGCCTCGACCTGTGAACTCGCGAGCCCAATATCTCGGCAAACCCTTGACCGATTGGCTCATGTTTGAACCAAATTCTATTGGTTATTTTTACATGCCTTCCTTTAATGGAGCTCCGATCAAAATAATTCATGTTGTCGTCGAACATACATACTTAACTGTTACGAATAAAGCGAGTCGGTATAGTGATCACACCACTAGCCGTGACGTCATCGGGCCAAGCGCGGAAGTCAGTGCTTGAGACGCGCGCTCGTTCAGTTTTTACTTGGTTCAGCCGCGGAATGCTTGTCTGCGACTGATATCGCGATGACCACGATTCGCAAGACCTAGGGTCTTAGTTAATTTGGAACCGTGCAAGGTTATGTTTAATTGTATCTACCGATGCTCGGTAATAGAATTGTTAGTTGTTGGTTAAAACCCAGTTCGTGTCCGACCGGTTTCGAGTGATACCGGATATAAACGCCGGATTGTTTAAGTGGACTTGGAGAACTGATTTGGCTCAATTTTGAATTTAAAAAACGTATTGGCTACTTTTATACGCCTACCAATTTTCATGGAGCTCCAATCAAAACTACTCAAGTTATCATCGAACATACATACAAACACCGGATTGTTCAAATAGACTCGGAGAACTTTCCTCATTCTCTGGCTCGTTCAATAAATCATATAACAATATGAACCCTTATCATCACAGTGCTATAGTTAATAATGAAAAAAATAGACCGACGAAAACTTCAGAAGCGATAAATATCAGTGGAACTGCAATATTGCGCCATAAATATCGATAAGGTGAAGAATTATACGATGGTAATAACTTAATGGCACGAAAACATTCGTAGAGAGAGAAAAAGTGATTTGAGCAATCTATTTCTTACTAATTCATGACTGCCTCCATGGTCCAGTGGTCAAGGCGTTCGCCTTGTGACCCGGAGGTCATGGGTTCGATTCCCACTGGGAAGCATACTTTGTGAAAAGTTGTTTCTAGTCTAGATAGGATATTGCAGGCTTGAATCACCTGATTATCCGAAAAGAAAGATGATTCCGTGTTTCGGAAGGCACGTAAAACTGTGGGTCCCGAACGCCACCTAGCGTTTGATCATCAAACTATCCAAGGATTGGTTCCTGGTTTGCCCTTTGGGTTGTGGAGGTCAGACGAGAGTCGCTTTGTGTAAAAACCAGTAACCCCGTCAAATCTCCTTGGTTAGGTAGCGGACCCCGGGCTCTGAAGCGTTACTGCTGAGGATGTAACCGGGAATACGCTCGGATGATGATGATGATTTCTTACTAATTAACTCTTCATCTGTTGCAAATAATAAAACAATAGATAAACAATTGACCTGGAAGGAATTCCTCCCAGTGACAGGTAAGGGGTTAACCGACTTCAAAAGAGGACAAAGACGCCTGGGCGATTTGGAAAATTCTTTTTTATTAAAGGGTAGGTATACTTGTCAGGTGGTACCATGGAAATTTTATCAAAATCGGTTGTGTAGTTTTGGGAGTGAAGTCGGTTTTTAGATTCGTAAAAATATTTTGAAGAAATAGTGATTATTATTAATAATTATCTGAATTATATGGGTATAGCATTCTGTACGTCTTTTGAATGCCCTGCCCGATAACATTATTAGAGCACAAAAAAGGGATCACTTCAAGATGCTTGTAATTCGACACTATCGCGAAAAAGCAATGCTGCAATATAAGTATGTTTATTATACGTATTTATATACATGTAAGTTTATAATTTGCATTTATTACTTAATTTTTATATATTTATTTTTATATAGTGTTGTATATAAATATTTGTATTTATGTTATGTATAGCTTATGTAATTTAATACATTTTAATTAATTATTTTCGATATACTTATCTAATTAAATTTGCACCCCATCTACCATGTTTTCTGCTACGTCCCAAAGGTGAACTGGTAGACAATGAACTATAATCTTAAGCATTCGAAAACGGTCGAAATTAATCTTGTAATTTATTTCAGTCTATAAACAATTTACCATACATACGCTTCTGAAACATAGGAATTCCTAAAAATACAAATTCTCCCGAATTAAATTATCTTCTTTTTGGGGCAGTTGGCTGAACAACAATTAAGGGCTTCACACACGGCAGCTATAATTTAAAGATGTACATTATAGCACAATACATCTCATTACATCTTTCCATAGAAATCGTCAGGAGACCACACGCTGCAGCTATAATGTATATTTTTACATCCTGACGATTTCTATGGCAAGATGTAATTAAATGTTTCATGCTATAATATTTATAGCTACCGTGTGTGAAACCCTTTATTGTAGATACTGAATCCCCAGGGACATAAAAATTGTAACCTATTTTTATGTCCCTGCCGCAAAATTATCGGCAAATCTAGAAGTTTCTAACCCAATTCCATCTAATGTATCACACTCACTAGGCGTGCCCATAAAAATGGCTGACTAGGTAAGCACTTTCCTTCTAGGACTGTCGGTTACTGAATCCCCAATAGAATAGAGCTCGTAACTTTTACGACAAATTATCGGTAAATCTAAAAGTTCTTAACCTTATTCCATCTGAATCTTCTTACAGACGAGCGACAGTATGCCCGCGACACCTGGGGGGTTACTCCAAAAAATAATACGATACTCGTCTGATAGTGACGTTCTATTTCTTTAACAAACCAAATTAGACTTGATATTTATACAAAAATGAGGTAAGTATTTTGTAGGAGAACAAAAGTCACTGACATTACCAGCAGATTAGCTCGTTGAAGTGGGCGGGCGGGACACATAGCGCGACGAATCGATGGCCGATGAGGAAAAAAGGTTCTCGAATGGCGATCACGTACTGGCAAGCGAAGCGTAGGACACCCATAAGGTGGTCTGACGACCTGACTAAGGTCGCTGGAAAGTGCTGGACGCAGACCGTTCTAGATCGGTCATCCTGGAAATCCTTGGGAGAGGCCTATGTCCTGCAGCGGACGTTATGTGGCTGAAATGATTATTATATAATAATGCTCAATGTTGCTTGACACTCAAATGCGACGACGACGCAGTAACGTCCATCTTGCGTACCACTTTTGGAGTAACCCCCCTGTGCTCATAAAATGGCTGGCAAAGTAGGCACTCTTCTTCTTTTAGGACAGTCGGTTCAACAACAATTCTGGTATATAAACAATTCCAACTCTAATTGGTAACCATTCCAGAGGCATAGAATTCGATTCTCACTAAATTATCGGTAAATCTGGAAGTTTCTTACCCAATTCCATCTAATGTGTCACTCGCTGGGCATCCTTATAAAATTGCTGGTTAAGCTTCAAGGTCTTAATCCTACATTCATTAAAAATCTCAATCAGCCATTTAAGAAAATAAATCCAGATCTCTTTACAACCCGAAAAAACAATGATCAATCAAACAGTAGAAATATATATTTAATAGATTTTTAGGAGTATTTAGAATATGTAGAATACCGTTTTGCCCATTTATTGTATCCTTTCGCTAATACTTGGTTGACTGGAAGAGATCCCATTATGGGATAAGTCCGCCTTTGTACTTACGCATTATATGGTTTGTAACTGTTCCTATAAATGTAAACTTTTTATGTACAATAAAGATAAACAACAACAATAACATAATGATTTTTAGAATACAAGTGATATACCTAATGATGTCTAACAGAATATTCCAGAATAAAAAAGATAAAAGCCAAAAAAGAATGTCTGAAAAGCTTTATTAGTTGTTGAGTGAGAAGGTGGTTTATCAAACGAGTGAGATAAGCTTTTCGGTTGGACTTGGCAGGTAATTTTTTTTTAGTCCATGATGTGAAAACGTTGCAAGACTTTCGGTCCCGAGTCCCGATTAGTGTTGCAAGCAGTAGCATAAAACATCGGTAGTCTATCGATACTATCGTGGCCTTGAAAAATAGTAACAATATCGATAGGACTACCGATAGTTTCGATAGTATCGATAGTTTTAAGTTCTTACTATCGATAGTATCGATAATAAAGGTACTATTTGTATTAAAAACTATCGATAGTATTGTGATGAATATCGATATTATAGAATTATCGATTGTAATTTAGCTATCCATAGTTTTTCGTATAAAAAGTACACTATCGATACTATTGATAGAATCAATTAAAAATATCGATAGTATATATGTATACAATATCCTTTTTAATTAAGTACAAATATTTGAAGGGGTATCCATCATTTTGATCAACTTTTCCCAATAAATTTATTTCGAAAAGCGAAAAAAAAATTTTCGGTTCTCATACAAATCGATGTAGTCACGTGATATCGTTACTTTGGAAAATGACAAAGTTTAATCGATTTTCGATATACATTTACTGGGAAAAGTTATTCAAAATGATGGACTGAATCACCCCTTAAAATATTTGTACTTAATTAAAAAGGACATTGTATATATATATATATATATAGATCGATAGTAATATCGATATTGTGACTGTTTTTCGATGTCAACTATCGATAGTCAAATTATCGATACTTATGCAACGCTAGTCCCGAATTCCCGATAGTCCACACTGTGTGTCGTAACATTTAAAAAAACAAAAGCGTGAGGGAGGATCTTCTTGCTACTTTATTTTCATAACATTTTTGTACAAGCGTCTCATATTCTATTTTACTTACGCTTATAAAAATCTCTTAGAAGATTTCTTTAAAGGAAAAGAAATTTTACGCCAAAATGATCGATAAATCTAGATTCCAAACCCAATTTTGCCTAGTATTGTGTCACACTCTGTACTCATCAAATGTCGAACATTCCCGAACTAGACAAGCGCACATATAGGCTTTCTTTTATTAAATAGTTCCAGCTATTTTCTACTAAGAATATTTTTTTTTATTATAAAATGCTATATACGGAGTTGTAGGTGTCCTAATATTATAAAGTGCATGTAGATCAAAGATTAGCCCTCGTATTCATAAAAAATAACATGCTAAACCTGTTTCAGCTAAAACATATTTTGTCCCTTTCCCTCTTTTCAATATTCGACATAGTCAAAACGAGACAAAACACATTTTAACTAAAAGAACTTTAGCAAACGTTTGATAACTTTTATGAATATTGGGGTTAGAATATACAAGTATTGTAGATTTGCCACCGAGCGTCCAGGAGTAAGAGAAAGACATATTAATGATACTACGTATACTTTTTTCATAATCGGTTTATACCCCACTTTAAGTATATGCAATTTGAAGTGTGCCTATAACCCGACCATGAAAAAATATTTGGTCGGTGATAAAGACAAAATACGGCACTCTTTTCTTTTTTTCTTTTAGAAATCTCAATAAGACTATCGCGCTCTATCAAAGCGTGTCAGGCTTTTGATGCAGATAGCTATGTATCGACATATAAAACTAGTTTTAGCTGCTTTACACCGTGATCCCTCACGGTCAAGAGTATAACTGGTGCAGCCTTCACTTCGGCCAAGACTTAAAAGTATAACTAGGTAACTCAGTCCTACCTAACAAATTATATGTATATTGATGTACAAACCTGTAATGATATGCTTAAATGTTGATTAATGTTTATATAATAATTTTGATCAACTTAAACACTTACTTTCTAATATGTACAAGAATGAAAATAAAATATATATATTTACCGAAATAGGTACTCAACTTATAAGACTTTAATTTCGCCTCTTTGCGGTTGGATAAACATTACAAACAATAGCTAAGTAAACCACATTTTCTTGAATATTTTTACTTAAGGGGCTACCTGAATTTTTCGGGGTCCAGTGCTGCCCCCATTTGAAATAAATCATGTAAGAGGAAACAGACATCATTTAAAATTTTGCCTTGACCAGACCCTAGATAACCCTTCAAACTATTTTATCAACTACTGTTTACAGTGAGAACGTGAAGTTTTTCTACGCACAATTGCGAAAAACGGCCACATTTGGCGGATGTGCGTAGAAAAGCTTCACGTGCTCACTTTAAACTGTAAACAGTAGTTCATAAAATAGTTTAATGGGTTATCTAGGGTCTGATCAAGACAAAATTTTATATGCTATCTCTGTTTCCTTTCAAATGATTTATTTGAAATGGGGGCAGCACTGGACCGCGACAAATTCAGGTAGCCCCTTAAAGATTTTCAGACCTTGTTAACCTGTATAAAAGTTCACTCCGCATTGGCATACCGCTTAAACTTATTCAGAGGTAGAGCTTCAAATATTAACTCGTACATTAGGTGTTAAAAAAACCGGCCAAGTGCGGGTCGGACTCGTGCACGAAGGGTTCCGTACCATTAACTATAAAAAATCTCGTTTGTTGTATTCCCCCTTAAATATATATTTGTTGTTATAGCGGCAACAGAAATACATCATCTGTGTAACTTTCAACGGTCTAGCTATCACGGTTCGTGACATACACCTGGTGACAGACAGAAGGACAAACAGACAGACAGCGGAGTCTTAGTAATAGGGTCCCGTTTTTACCCTTTGGGTACGGAACCCTAAAAAGGAGGAGTTTATACATTTTTTGGAATATTTTTTATGTAGTTATGTTTCCCGATTACTCGAAGGCGGACCTTGACCAATGTGGAAAATTGCTTTTTTGTTTGAAAATACTTGTCAGGTGGTCCTGTAGAAATATTATCGTTAGGTCTTGAACCTGGATTTTAATCTTGCAAAATATATATAAATATACTAATAATTGTATATATATCTTAAAAAATTACATTTTCACATAATTTACTTACTTTAACTTACTCCGCCATCTCAGCGACCCGAAGTGGATCTTGGCCTCCGAGACGAAAGAGTACCACAATTTTCTGTTCTGAGCGATATCTTGCCAGCCGACAACTTCCATCTCCCGCAGATCAGCTTGCACCGTATCGCTCCAGCGAAATCCGGGTCGACCTACAAGTCTTCGGCCTGATACCCTTCCCTTATGCGCTGCTTTGACGCCACGATTCTCCTTCATTCTTTCCAATGCCCAAGCCATTGTAAGCGGAGCGCTTTAGTCACACCAATTATATTTGGCTCTTTGACCAGCTCCTCTATCTCAACATTTTTCTGGCTCTCCAGCTTCCGTCAACATTTTTAGCTGGTCCGAGGGTTTTACGAAATATTTTGCGCTCTGCTACCAGTAGTTAGTTTTCCTCCTATAGTGTTAACGTCCAGCCTCGCAGCTTTATGTCGGTATGGATATAAACGGATTAAATATCCTAAATTTTCTTCTTCTACTAAGAAGCCTGGACGCTAAAACCTTGTGCAGAGCCGCGCTACATCTTAATGCGTTTTGAATGCTGTTTATTTCTTCACTTCGGGTGTTTGTCTCTTTTATTTACTGATTACTGTGCACTCAAAATGTTTAATTTCGCTACCTTTTTAAACGAAATACCTTCAACAGTTAGATCAGAACGGCATTCGCGTGTATTTTTATAACGTTTCATCTGAAGGTACTCAGTTTTATCGTGGTTAATCCTAAGACCGACTTTCTCTAGGATTTTAGCAGCTTCTATCACATCTTAGCGCTTTTACCCTAGCAGGGCTAAGTCATCTGCTATATGCCTATAATCTTGTGCCTTTCACTTTCATAATTTGTAAGTTTGAATTGCAAAGTTGTACCTATTGTTGACCACAACTGAATGACCTCACAATATGACTTTTATTCATTATGAATGAACGACCAAACGAACGTGTAAACAAATACAAGTATTTAGGCGCAATGGTAGATGATCAAGAAAACAACGTTACTGAGATACGATGCAGAATTGAACAGGCCAGAAACGCATTCGCATGGAGAAAGTTCTATGTTCAAAAAAAGCTAAGCCTTTGCGCATCAGGATAACTAGATGCTACGTATTCTCCGTACTTTAAGGAATGGAAGCATGGACAATCACTAAAGCCACGTCCAACAAATAGGATGCATTCGAGATGTGGGCTGAAATTTGAATTTCACGCGAACAAAGCCACGGGTACCAGCTAGTACGTAGTAAGATAAACTATCCATAAGTGCCGCATGAATATAAATATGAGTCGCAACTCATATAAATCAATCTACTCACCAAATTGATAAATAAGGATATTTATCGGGTATTTACTCAATCTACTGAGTAAATACTCAAATGGGTTGATTGAGTTTTTATGCATCGCCCATCACTAGCTGTTACGCGGCGCAACTTGCGCCGCGTCTGTTACGGCCCTAAATGTGTTAAGCACTTAACTCCATCAACAAATTTACATGACAACTACAATTTATAGATCCATCCTTCATTCCCACACAGAGCATTATTCAAAACAGTAATTTATCAGTTCCCCAAAATATCAACCCAGGTCGTTTGTCTTCGCCGGCGTATAGCAGAAACTGTTTCCTTGGATAAAAGGTGAAACCTTGAGATGTTTTGAGTGCGATGCCAATATCGTGGGAGAAAGTGATTATGAGAATAGAATTGAATCGGATTGAAAGAGGCCAGCAAATAATATGAGTAAAGTGAGAAAGAACTTCTGATCCGCCGATGACCATGCTAAAATGGTAATCTAAATATATATAACTCAAAGGTGACTGACTGACATAGTGATCTATCAACGCACAGCCCAAACCACTGGACGGATCGGGCTGAAATTTGGCATGCAGGTAGATGTTATAACGTAGGCATCCGCTAAGAAAGGATTTTGATCAATTCTACCCCCAAGAGGATAAAATAGGGGATGAAAGTTTGTATGAAACTTTGTCAATTTTAAACCGATCGGGCTGAGACTTTGCATGCATAAAGCTACTATGACGTAGGCATCCGCTTAGAAAGGATTTTGATCAATTACACCCCTACGCGAGCGAAGCCGCGGGCAAAAGCTAGTAATAACTAGTATATTACGCGAAACTTGTATGTATGGATGCAAGATGGGTGGTTATTCTTTCACGCAAAGACCGGGTATAAGTAACTCGTCAGAGAAAAAGCAGGAAGTTCCTGGTCCAGCAAGTTCCCATCACTATATTGATAACTTTTCCATAATGCTTAGCGTGGCCTTGGGTCTACCGGTCCTGGGCTCTGCCTAGCGGGACACATGAGTCTTTCTTCATTCGAAAAAAGAAAAAGTTTTTTTTATGCTTAACGAATATACTTTTTCCTTTTTCGGAAGTAAGACCTTTTTTTTCCAGATGGAGTTAAGTAATACTTTATTGTACACCCAAGAAATAACAATAATTTAAAAATACACACAGAAAAAGGAAAAAGAGCAATAAAAATTAAAAAAAAAATTCTTAAAATAAAAACATAAAAAAATAAGAAAACAGTATAAAAAATACAAAGTTTTTTATTTTTTGAGTATTAAATAAAAGAAAAGGCAAAAAAAGGAATAGGCATAGAGCTTACAGCCTACCATAAGGCCACGCTTAGCATGATGGTGGGCATTAAGACGAAGTGGTAGCTGAAATGGCGCCCTCATTTGAAATAATTTTTTTAAAACTAAATATGGCGATAATTAAAAATTTGATTGGTATAAATGTCTAGAAAGACCTTTAAAGTATTTTATGATTAACCTTTGAAATTATTACTAATAGTCCGTCTAGTTTTAAAATTGTTTTTCGCCAAAAGTGGCCACTTTTGGCGAAAAACAGTTTTAAAACAAGACGGACTACCAATATTACTTTCAAAGGTTATTCATAAAATAGTTTAAAGGTCTTTCTAGACATTTATACAAATCAAATTTTTAATTATTACCATATTTAGTTTTAAACAATTTATTTCAAATTAGGGCGCCACTTCAGCTACCACTTCGTCTTAAGATGGAAAAAGTAATCTAAAATAGTGATGAGTACTAGCCACATCGCCTATAACATGATTCAAGTCTCACCCATATCCTCGATCGGTTTTTACGATCTGCGCGAGAAGAGAAGCAGGTGATGCATTCTATACTGGTGTACACATGTAACGATATACGGTGACCATTGACATGCATATGTCATTTGCAGAAGAAAAGGCGGGAAAGCACATCCCGGGTTCCAAAGCAGCATAGCTGATAACGCAACTAGATCAGGATAATGATCTAACGCAGCACCTAATGCGGCCAGCGTTCTTGGTAACATGCCACATACATACGATTTTTTGAGTTTTGTAATATTTAAGTTTTCTTACTTTTTAGTGTTTCGTACCCAAAGGGTAGAAACGGGACCCTATTACTAAGACTCCGTCCGTCCGTCTGTCTGTCACCAGGCTGTATCTCATGAACCATAATAGATAGACAGTTGAAATTTTCACATATGTCTGTTGCCGCTTTAACAACAAATACTAAAAACAGAACAAAGTAAATATTTCATTGGAGCTCTCATAAAACCAACGTGTTTTTTTATAGATAATGGTACAGAACCCTTAGTGCATGAGTCCCACTCGCTCTTGGCCAGTTATTAAATCAAATCAAATCAAAAGTTTGTAGGAATGTATGGATACAAGGTGGGTGTTTGTTACTCTTTCACGCAAAAACTTGTAGATAGCTTATTAGTTTTATTACTTAGATTAACACAAAGGATACTGGATGTGAGGTTCCAGTGAGATTGTCAAAAATGTTCCACGCGGGCAACGCTGCGGGCGTCAGCTAGTTTTATACATTTTATATTTCTTATTTATATAAAGTGTAATATGCTGACTGAAACTTAATCCAAATCTCGCTGCCGTGTGGTGCCGGCAAAGTGAAATACAATTTGTCACCACTCCCTTCCCTCCTACGGGTGTTATTTAAGTAAGAGAGGTTTAGGTAAAAGGCAACGACTTTTTGTTAATTACTGCAATTACCATCAGCCCCAGGGCCCATGGTCTGTCATTTCATAATAATAGTAGTTATTATGTTTAGAAGTGATATTTGATACATTATGGGCAGATAATTATAATCCTCACTCGATCCTCGTCTGTCAATATCGATTTTATCTTCGAAACATGATACGATGCCGCTCGACATAATAAGTGCTTGTTTATCTGGGGGGTGTCCACTCTAAAACTGACATAAAGTTACAAGAGAGCTATTATATATAGTAGCAATTCGTCAACGGCGTAACTTGCACATCCTTACAACTCTCTTTTCGATTCTTTTTGAACCCGCTACTCCTGCTTACCTCAAGTGTAATTTTCAATTTCAGGGTGATACCCATCTCATAGATCTTCGCTCCTCTAACAATTTAACCTATTTTTGCCAGTTCACCGGAGTGGGTTCTTTACGAATTCTTTCATCGTCCAGGCTATCAAACTATGGAATGATTTACCAGTTGATGTCCGGAAGGCTAAAACCCGCTTTTCATTTAAGAAACAGGTGAAGGCACACTTTCTTCAAAAACTGTCAGATAGATCATAGTGTATTTATATAGTATATGTAGGTATTGTTTATCATAGTATATACTTAATAGCGTGTATTTTTTTGTATGTAGTTTATTGTTTTGACATATAGTCTTTTTTTTTCGCCACGTACCTATTCAAGTTTTGCACTACCCCTGTCATTCTCCACTTCACCCGTTTGGTTGACTGGTAGATAAGGCCTTAGGCTTTAAGTCCGCCATTACACTTGTATTTGTGTATGAAGTTAAGTAAATAAATAAATAAATAAAAAGCTATTGTACATTTTCCCTTTTTTACTTACCTACTTACAAGGTAGTCAGACGACCTGACCGAGAATGCTGGAAAGCGCTGGATACAAGATGCTCTAAATTGGTCATTTTAGAAGTTCTTGGGATTGAGTAGAACAGGACCACTCCAAGTCTTCCCGTAAATGACGTAGAAGGCAAAGGAGATACAAGCTAAACAAAGCTTATAAACATCAATGAGACCTCACCAAGCCGTCTGGCCAGCGTGGAAAGTGTAGGCCAAATCCTCTGGCTGCTCTGGCTAAGTATCGCTTTAGTAGTACAGAGAGGGTCGTGCTCCTGGAGTAGATCCTGAAAAGGATCTGATGATGATGATGTCAACATTTATCTGTTTTTCCCTCTGGTTGACTAGGAGAGAACGCTTTTAGCGTTAAGTCCGCCAAATGTAAACAATTTTTAATTGTGGATCAATAAAGTTTTATGAATGAATGAATGATAATAACCTACCTGAATAAACTATTTTCAATTTGAATTTTGATTATACCTACCTACCATGGCAGTAAAAACTGGTACTGTAAACCACACTATCAGCACAGCATGGCACCTCATAGAAGTGGAGTATCATTTATGCCTACTAGAACTACTATCAAAAACGAAACTATACATCCGGGCACACATCAATGTGTGTGTTCAACCCCTCTCAACAAACTCGACAAGGCGAGAACGGGGGAGAGGTGCGGGGACGGGCTACGGGGACCCATATGCGCGGGACCCTAGGAGTTTTCGTCCTGTATGTAATACTTATATAATAATTATGTGCTATGAGTAACTGAGTAATAATGGTACTACAGAGTACTTATTATGTTAATAGATGCAAGTCGTATGCAGCGGTGCACTAAGGTCAAGTTCAGGCGGGTCTCTCGAAGGAATTGCGACAATTGTCGGCGTACTAGTGATATAAGAGGTACTTATGACAATGAATGGTTTATTTATTCTTCTGGTAAATAAAGTAATATACTTATGTGAAATAAGTTTGGTTTTTGGCGGGAAGTCAGGACAAATGAAATAATAGGTATTAAAACACGAATGTGGGTTTTTCACACGAGGTGAAGCCGAGTGTGATAATAGTATCACATGAGTATTTTAATACCTAATTATTACAGTTGCATACAATACTTTATCTACACCCATGATATGAAACCTCTAAAAAAGGTTCTAAATTCATAGGCTGGGACAATGTTGTAAGAACTCTATGTAAATTCCTGGTTAGTTTTATCGCTAAGTATCTAATACAAACTCGTTATGTATGTATAGGTAATAATGAATTATTTATTGCAATAATTGTTTAAATTTTGGATCATACAATTATTGGAATGCAAAAGATTTTTGTTCGATATTATTAAATTTCGAACAAAAATGGCGGGATACGACATGAATTCGAATAACAAATAAGTTCCATTTTTAAGTTACGGAGCTGCGGTAGTGAACCGCGCGTACATATCAATGTTCTTTTTTTGAAATTCATAAAGAATGTGGCTGTTTGATAAGTAAGGAAGGGATCGAATTTGCGTTGCATAATGAAATTTAGTACAACTTTATAACACTCGTTTGGATGATATTATGGTCACTTTGACACTGGTTAATGTTTTAATGTTGGCAATAAGCTAACTGGTTCAGAAACGTTTATAGAGGATTTATAGCATGGGTGTAGATAAAAGTATTTTATGCAACAGTTGTATAAGGAGGGTTAAAAATGCGAGTGGCGCAGGTTACGATGCGAGCCTTGGCGAGCATCGTAAATTGACGCCATCGAGCATTTTTTGACTACTTAATACAACGTTGCATACAATACTTTTTCTACGACTACATTTACTAAAATAAACAAAGAATAGTACGCAATACTACCATATGTTTGATAGATACTAGGTATCTATGGAAGACTTAATTTTTTTTTATTGACGTCTTCCTAGTGACTAAAAGTGCCATTTTTGAAACATGGAGTCACTTAAACGAATGTTATTCATACAAAAAACCGTTTGTTCAGTGACTCCACCTTTGAAAAATGGCACCATATATTAAAATAACGATTTTATTATGTTGGCAGTATGGCAGATCTAAAGAAAAAAAGTTATAGGTCTATGGCTAGGAGTATCGTTTTGGCGAAATAACGACACATGTGCTATTATATTAGGAATAGACTATAGACTTTTCTGAAATCATATAATCTATGTTCTTATATTAGTGTTCGGGACCATTTAAAAGACAGTTAACACTACAGGAGTAGAAAAAAAAATACTAGGGGTTTTTGACGAGAAGTGATTGGGTTCAGTTCGGGTTTGTTTATATTGCAAGTGGACTTTAGTGGGGACTTCGCTAAGGATTAAGGGCCTAGGACCTCCGAATGGCGGCCTAGCCTGGTCACCAATTAGCCATAGACGTCGCAAAAGCATGGCATACAGTAATATTCGACTTTATATTAGAATCTATCGCCAACCTTTGGATGTCATATAATTATTTTGTTAAAGAGCGATATTGATGGGGTTATCACTACATTCTCGCTCCCCATCACGCTAAAAGTGGCCTTGTGGCCCTGGCACAGGTATGGCACTTCATAGAAGCGGAGTATCATTCAGCCTACACTACTACAAACAAAACTAAACCTCTGGCAATGTATGTGTTCGCCCGCAGCCGCCCGCTCAACACCTCGACAAGGCGAGAACGGGGAAGAGGTGCGAGGACTGGGAACGGGAACGCATATTGCGTGGGATTTTAGGAGATTCTGTTCTGTATTCATTCTGTGGCCTTAGGCGCCGCAAAATGCAAAATGCTCTATCTATCCCATAAGGGACTAGTGGTTCTGTGAGAACAGTAGACCTCGTGATTACAACTTTTGTACTACATATAGTTTGTGAGTTTGTCCAATATGGGAGTGAAGTTTATTACTGTGTAATCTAAATACGAGATATCTAATCTAAATATATATAACTTAAAGGTGACTGACTGACTGACATAGTGATCTATCAACGCACAGCCCAAACCACTGGACGAATCGGGTTGAAATTTGGCATGCAGGTAGATATTATGACGTAGGCATCCGCTAAGAAAGGATTTTGATCAATTCTACTCCCAAGGGGATAAAATAGGGGATGAAAGTTTGTATGAAACTTTGCCAATTTTAAAACGATCGGGCTGAGACTTGCATAAAGCTACTATGACGTAGGTATCCCCTAAGAAAGGATTTTGATAAATTACACCCCTACGCGAGCGAAGCCGCGGGCTTCAAAGCTAGTCTACTCATAAAGCCCTTTCATTCGATACCGCACATGATATGTTAATATAAAAAGCATTTATTTCTCTGTGTTGCCGACGTCACACTTACTACCCACCATTTTTGTACTTGTCACCCCATAGATTTGTATTTACGACATCATACTGAATTCACTTATATAAAATATATAAAAAATCGATTTCTAGACAATTTTTGGGCTAATTGCCGACTATTAACACGTTCAAGTTTATCGTATAGAAATTGATCAGACAAAAAAGTTGCGTCTTAATAAAAATAACAAAAAAGATTAATGACATTTTTTTTTAGATAGGTAGTTGTGATATGAGATTTTTAAAGTTTCGAACCCCCATATCTCTAACATTTTTAAAAATTTCGAAAGTCTGGCTCGACAAAAAAAAAAAACTAAATATTTACCAAACCTGTTCACAAAATTTTATGAGAATCGGTTTAGTAATGCGACCTGTAGGCGAGAACAGACAGAAAGATGGACAAAAGAATTTTCGGCCAGTCGAAACTGAGGCGCTTCGCTCGCTGGGTCAATAAATTCGCGATAGAATGTTTGTATGTAGTATGTATGTGAACAATACTATCATAAATGTGATACTTCCTAATTCTTAGACGACTTGGCACCGACAGTGTTCGCCAGATGCATTGCTGTTCATTAGGGTTGTCACATTCTCACATCAAAACCGTCAGTACTAAAGAATGAGAAGATACATTCGCATTATACGGATTAAATGACAACGGATAGTAAAAAAAATGATTTTTTAAGTTGAAGACACTCACAGTCTTTGCAATAGTATAATAAAGTCGCAACAACTTCTAGGCTCATAAGTAACACATTCGCGTTTTGACAAAAAAAAATTACTACCTATATTAATTTTGCAATTTACTTACTCCCTTATTCCCAAACAGGGTAGACATGACCCAGGTGGCCACCTGGCCATAAAACTAAAAACAAGTAGTTTTGATGGTTTCAAAAAGTCTTTTCAAAAAACTTTTGAAACATCAAATTCCCAGATCACAAATATTTAACGAGATCCGCACATGAATTATATGCTATAAAACGCTATTTAATTTTTCAAATAAGGAAACAATATATTTTAAGAGAAAAAAAATAAAATGAAAGAAGTGAAATATTAAATCTCCCTAAGTACTTAAGATAAAGGGATGTCATAAATTAAAAAATATGTGTTTTAAATTGATATATCTTATCATTTATGCAACTGTTCAACACTTTACATTTGAAAGAAAGATTTTTTATTTTATTTTAATTTAGAATTCTTAAACTTTGGATTTTTTCTCTGTAGCTAAGCAATCGGAATAAAACATCGGACTTCTACTCTTGAATTTAAGAAGAGAAAGTACTATCGTTTTATACAAATAACTCAGTCATGTCCGGGGTTTTCTAAAACACTGAGTCACTTAATTCGACAGACGAAACATCGGTGAACGCTATACCGACGACAGTTCATTTAGTTTTCATACACTAGACCGACAGAAGACGAAATCGAACTAGTTAATTCGTTTTTAAAGTTTGGTGACTAACATAATTTGATTCCTTGGTTGGTTGGATGGTTTTTAGTTTTGAAAAATTTTGTTCGTATTTGTGTGCAAGGGCCTGTACAAATAACAAAATTAAAACGCGCGGTGACATATCGGGGATTACTGCTACCGTAGCCTAGGTGTATCTAAACCACAAAAATTGTATAAGTATTACAATTATGTAATATATTATCTAATATTTATATTAATTTTGTGTCTCTATGCTCCGATGCTACCAGAATCCGTTTAGATGTGGAGAAGAACATAGAGATTATCTGGTTGTATCTAATTATACTACACCTACATTAAAAACAAGACATATTAACTTCAGACTATTTAACGAACACGATTAATACTAGTCGAATTTAACGAAGGGTTGTCGCGTACGGTAATACCCGGATTTGGTCCGGAATACTCGGATTTGGTCCGTGTAATCCGTGTTACTGTCATTGGGGATTTGGAATCAAAGGGTTCGGCTGAGTTTGTTAAAGACAGTACACATTACTGATCATTGTTTCAATACCTTGCTTTGTTACGGTGGATTGCGTGTGGGTACATAAAGTACTTAAATAAACACATTTAGGTACGTGTTTTGCTATAAAGTGATTTGATAGGCTGTTTGCTGAATAATAATGAAATGCCTGAGTAAAGTAGGGTACTGTTTGTAGTACCTTTTACTTTAAAATCGAGCTCAAAATCATGTTCACCTAGGTAGGTATGTAAAAGATACATTTGGCATGGTCACTGTTACCAGTTACCAAGACCTACCTCATTTATATGTAGCCCAGCATGGAAGCCTAAGTGAAAATACAAAAAAGGAAAATATACCTATCAGCTAAAAGCAGAAGCCAACAATAAATCAACGAAAAGGGCGATTATTTGAATCATATTAGGCAATGCGGATATAAACCAATAGACCATTTTGATTTCTTTTTTCAACGTTTATCCACCATCACGCCAAACACGGCCATTGGGCATGATTAGCCTATATGTTAGAGGTAAAGACGCTATAGTATATCTGTATCTACTACGTTGTTTATCCAAACTTTCTAAGCGAATGGCCATGTCTCAAAAATGCTGATAATAACAAAGAAAAGTCGCAATAATCTGTCAAGGGACAACCCTATCAAGTTCCAAAGAGTTCACATTATTGAAGAGCTAACAGCCGATGATAGCTCAAAGGCCAATGACCTTGGACGCAAATAGACTACTAATACTGGCAATGTCAACAGAAGCGTTTAAGTATAGTTATTTTGACATTACGTGTCTTCTCCTAGCTCTCAGGAAGAAAAGAGAAAATATAATGTATTCGTACCTTTTCTCTTTGGAAAGATCATAGAAATCGATAAATAAAACGTAGAAATCCTTCTTAATTCGAACCACTACTAGACCCCAGCCCTCCATGCTGAAAAATGGCTACCGAGCTCATCGCCTAAGAACATGAAAAATCTATGTCTTTAATCAACTAATTACAAAAAATATATTAGTTAAATATGGTTTTGAATCGGGAATAGGCATAGATCTAAACGTACAAGAAAATCATAGCGTATTGTTAAATGAGACCAGAAACGTATTATTTTTAAAGGTTGTATTTAGGTACAAATACTACCTTTACTGCTGTAGTACGATACCATCCTTTCAACATATATACAAACAAACATACAAAGGATAAAAGCTTACTTGTACGAAACCAGTCCAAAATCTATATTAAAGGCTAGTTAGTTACTGCTATATGTAGTAAATTCTCAGGATTTTGGGAAATCGCCCGCCATTATTGAGTCCTTTGGCCGGAGGGTGCGACTGATTGGGGACCACATCGACCCCTGAAATGTTTGGGCTGTACTAATAATGAAGGTTAAGTTATTTTCGAAGGTCTGGCGTTTTTACTCCTAAAAAATGGACCATTTCAATGCAGTTTTTTTTTTAAAGAAAGCCTTGTGTCACTCATTTTTGGAAACCCTCACTATCCCATACAGATATTTCATCACGTCTCCATCCATAAAGGGGCAGACATAGCCCAGGATCGTTAAACCCAAAGGCCACGTGTAGCATCGGCGAGCGTGAAGATTAAATCTGGATCAAAATAGTGGTGGGTTGCAAGCTCCATCGCTTATTGGTATGATTCAGATTCTTGAACTGTCTAAATAGGTAGGTATCGGAGTATTAAAAATAAAGATTTAATTGTAACCAAGGGACAGAAAGTACCTTAACGTGTCTCCAAGGTCAAAAAGTGATATTTTTGTGACTTCTAAGGGAAGACTTAAAACTGTATACGCGCCTCGTGCGGTAAAAAATAAAGTCGGATCACATATTAAGGACCCTCGCTGTTGGCTCTGGTTGCTTATCCCAGTGATCTGACATTTTCTTTTCACCTATTTTACTAGCTGGGCGACCATTGGAAAATCATTTTTAAGCTAAATACTGAGTTTCATCAAAATCGTTGGAGCCGTTTCCGAGATCTTCATTATATATATATATATATATATATATATATATGTATATATATATATATATATATATATATATATATATATATATATATATATATATATATATATATATATATATATATATAAGAATTGCCCGTTTGTAGTATAGGGTTTTTAACGGACTTTCAAAAAGGGGGAGATTATCAATTCGTCGTGATCTTATAATGCATGTAAAATCACATCACATAAATAAACAAATAAATAAATAAATAAATGAATGAATGAATAAATGAATGAATGAATGAAACAATGAATGAACGAACGATTGAATGAATGGATGAATGAATGAATGAATGAATGACTGAATGAATGAATGAATGAATGAATGTGTAAATAAGTAAGTAAGTAAGTAAATAAGTAAATAAGTAAATAAATAAATAAATAAGAAAATAAGTAAATTAGTAAATAAATAAATATAAATATAGGGACAAATAACACTGATTGAGCTAGCCCCAAAGTAAGTCCGAGACTTGTGTTATGGGATCAACGATACTATATTCTATAACAAATAAATATATAAATAAAATCCAATTACGTATTATCATCGATGAAATATTACTAAAGTAGTATTATAGATATTTTTAAATATTTATTCGTAGTTTGGCACCTGTTTAAATAGCGCTGTCGTCTATTTAGAAAAGACTCCTAGTTTTACTTCCAATAACGTATGCCAAACACGTCTCACTTTAAGTTACGAAGTTATGATGAAAGCTTGTTCAAGTTGAACTAAGTTCAGGTGTTCAACTTTACTTCACGCATAGAAACGGAGCTTTTTCAGAGCTCTCCAACTTGTTTAGGTGTTAAGTGTTTGTTACAAGTTTTAACAACTCAATGAAAGGAAGACAAATGTTAGAACTTTGTAATGTACTTAAAATAACAAAGAACGTTTATTAAACTTATGATTTAAGTAGGGACTTTAATGTTGTTATATTCTTTGTATTTAGCCGGCCAACTGCGAATCATACTCGTTAACGAAGGGGTTCCGTAGCATTATCTATAAGAAATCACATTTATAGTATGGGAGCCCTTTCTTCAACAATTATTTTCATCATCCACATCATTTCAGCCGCACAGAGCAGCCTGCATACAGCGCTTTCCTGCGATCTTAGTCAAGTTGTCAGACCACCTTGCGGGTGAGTGTCCTACGCTTCGCTTGCCAGTACGTGGTCGTCATTCGAGAACCTTTTTTTCCGATCGGCCAGATCGTCGTGCTATGTATTCGCCCACTGCTACTTTAACGAGCTGATCTGCTGGACTAAGTCAGTTATTTTTTTTTTAATTTAATTATTTATTTTTAATATTCTGTGAATATTTCAAGCGTTTACCTGTTGCCGTTATAAAGGCTATTTTCCTGGGTTAAAAATAAATTATTTTGTATTGATAAGAAAATAAAATTTCGCAAAATAATGTCACTTGTCTTTGAACAATAACATTTTAACGTTATTTTAGATTTATTAAAGCAGATAAACTGATAATAAGAGAGCTATTTGACTCCAAGAAACTATGACGTCATCTGCCTGTATTTTATACAAAATCTAATAGAAATAGTTTGTTTTGACGTTTAGAAAAAAATATCTGATTTGACTTGTTGGAAAATAGCGGATTGGAAGGGTTTTTGGCGGGAAGTCAAGGGGTTCAGTTGGAGTTTGCTTTAAATTATTTTGCAAATTGATTCTAGTGGACTTTATAATATAAAATCGGTGTAGTTTAGTGTTATAAATGCTCATGCTCATGGACAATATGTAAAATGGTTAAAGTGGACATTCATAGTCCGGCTGTAGTGATATTTATTTGCGGACTGTGGTGGGCGTCTTTAGACGCCGTCCGCCACTCATTCGGCTATGAAAACCAGTGGACTCGTATAGATTTGTTGCCAGAAGCTCCCATGAAGCAACCAAAGGACCTACACCAACCTTTGATTGTATAGTTAGGGTTATGGTGAGGAATAAAGAAGTGCTAAAATAAAGATGGGCTCTAAAGGACTAGTATACAGAGCCGTAAAATATTAAAATAAAAAAAAATCGGTTTGTCAAGCAAAAAACGGCAAAAAATCACATTTGTTGTATGGCGTCTGTAATTGGCGTTGGTAAAGATGTTAGTTTTCCTGATATTTCTTATCACAACTGAAACAATATCATCTTTATTAATAATAATAAATCATGAAAAAAACTATGGAACATAAAAAATAGAAAAGTGCTAATGTATCAATTTTATTTTTTTCTAGAATATTTTTGTATTTATTTCATATTACAATGCAATATCTATCACATTATGAATTACTCTATTTTATGTAGCTATCAAGTTATTAGTAAGTCTGTTTGCTATTTAATAATATGTATTGTATATGTATATCTGTAATATATAATTTATGTATGTATACTACCTATACCTATTTATGTTTTAATGTATTTATAAAGGTTTGTAATTGTATATAATATGTGTAAGTTTATGTTAAATTTATTAAGATTATAGTTGCTTTAGATATATTTTTTTCCTTCTTAGTCAGTTGCACCACCGTCTTTGTCTTTCTCACATTCGTCTCCATCCACTGCTTCTCTGGAAGAGATCGCTTTAAGTGATAAGACCGCCCATTGTACTCATTTAATTTAAAATTATTTCTTTGTGTTACATTTTTCTTAGGTGTTCAATAAAGAGTTATATATCTATCTATCTATCAATATCGTTTATTGTTGTCGTATATGGAAGAACGGACTGAGAGCCACAATTAAGGTTTTATTACCATTTTGAAACAGAACTCTATTTAAATTCAATTTAAGTATTTTTTTTTACCTAGTACGGCTTTTGTTTGTCATAATAACCGGCTAAGTGCGAGTTAGACTCTCTCACGAAGGGTTCCTTACCTTTATCCATAAAAAAGCACATTTGTTGTATGGGAGCCCTACTTAAATATTTATTTTATTCTGTTTCAGTAAGTGTTGTTATACCAGCAACAGAGATCATCTGTAAAAATTACAACTGTCTAGCTATCACGGTTCATAAGATACAGCCTGATGACAGACAGACAGACTCACGGACGGACAGCGGAGACTTAGTAATAGGGTCCCGTTTTTACCCTTTGGGTACTGAACCCTAAAATCGATCAAAAATAAATCAATTGGAAAATATGAATACCTATCCAAAAAGAATAATTCTCCTAACGGATTCTCGAAAATGATTAACTTTTCTACTAAATATATTTTTTCGACAAGAATTCTTCGTATATTCGATATCATTAGCCCGCAGCCATTTCGATTTGTCGATCTAACGGGTGTCGATTTACCCCAGCAAAGAGATTTTTTGGGTATTCGGTAACATTTTGCCCCACAGGAAGGGTCGAGTTACTTAGACCAGAGGATTCCGGAATTTAATTTGATGTTACTGGATGTTTCTGAGGTTTAAATGGCCAAACGAACCATGAAGTGAATTCTGTCTTTTAAAGATGTATTTTTTTCTTAAATGAGCCATGTTCTTGCTATTTATTTTGTTAACCGACTACCAAAAAAGGGGAAGTTATAAATTCGTCTCGATCTTTTTTTATGTATGTTTACCGATTATTTAAAGATGCCTGGAACGATTTGGTTTTTTTTTTTGAAAGGGTGTATTTGTTATGTGGTCCTATGGAAATTTTATCAAAATCGGTTGTATAGTTTAGGGGTGAAGTCGGTGTTTAGTTTTTGAATTTGAAAAATTATTGCTAATATAATTTTGTAAGATTTTCCAAGATCATATGAGAGATACCACCCTACATTCTATAATAAAACTGGTAGGTAGAAGTTGACAAAAAAACAGGTAGGCTAAAATGGGATTGGGCTAGTCATGAATGCCACTGGAAAGGTGGGCTCACATTGCCACTGTCTGGGGGGTTACTCCATAAAATAATAAGATATCCGTCCGGAAGTGACGTCCCATTTTTATGTCAAACCAAATAAGGGTTTATCATTATACATTAATGCTCAATGTTGCTTGAAACTAAACCGTGGATACGAAGTAACGTCCGTCTTGCGTAACGCTTTTGGAGTAGGCCCCCTCGACTCCGACAGACGGTGGAAGGAAAAGAGGCAGACCAAGGACAAGGTGGTTGGATGAGATGAGACTGTCAATTGGAAAAGAAAGGCGAACAACAAAAGTGTTTGGAAGCATAGAGGGGATGCCTTTGCCAAGCTGTGGGACACAGAGAGTAAAAGAATATATCCAGTCTTACTATATTTAAATATTTTAAAGGTGAAATATTTGGATGTTTGTTGCTCAATAAGGCATGAACAGCTAAACAGATAGAATAGGGATGTGAATAGCTTCTTTTCATTGATAATTTATTATTGTTAAAATTAGTTACGTGAATTGAGAATATATTGTTATGTCATAATTCATACACCATAACATACATACATATTTTCACGCCTATTTCCCATGGAGGTAGGCAGAGACTATAGATTTCCACTTGCTACGATCCTTGCAAACTCCTTTTGCTTCGTCAACACTTATTATCCTTTTCATACAAGCTCTCCGGTTATAAGTACTCCTTACTTCACCTTTTTTTCAGAACGTCTGCAATTTGGTCGCAGAACGATCGTCGAGGTCGACCCGGTCCAGTTTTCACATCCACATCTGCACACCATAAATAATATTATAACGCGAAACAAGTAAATTTGCTAGGCAACTTGAAATAATCTCGGACTGTAAAGAATGCCATCTAGTGATGAATAGTGGATTTACATATTATAATTGATATCCGTAACGCTGTCTATTATTTGCTTGGGAAAACCCTGACTTTAAAGCATAAATTCCTTATAACTTTTAAACGACAGAACCGATTTTCATCAAACATAACTAAGAACCACCGCATCGAAATCGGTCCATCCGTTCGAGCACTACAATGCCACAGACAGGACCGCCAGATATTAGCGTCAAACTTATAAGACCATTAAGCTCTTTTCTTCGTCGTGGGTTGAAAAGGAAGCACAGCGAGCAAACAATGAAAATTTGAATTTTATTACCCGCCCGCTACTAACTTCAAAGCCGAATTTCATGTTTTTTCTTTAGGATTATTAGATTTATCCTTTATCGTCTTTTATCTTCTGAGCCGATAATTCCGAATATCCATAAGCTTTATTAAAATCCCTCAATATTGTAACTTCTTAGCCTGTGATAACAAAGGATTTACGTCCCGAATATGTTTTGTTTGTGATTTTTGTAGCTCTAAGCCACATACGAGCAGGGACAGGAATACCGATATTTTTATCGATATATCGATAATAAATACTGGTATTATATCGATGTTTTGTATAAAATATCGATATATCGATAAAATGCTGATATCAGGTATCAATGTATTGATAAAAATATCTATATTTTCCAAATATATATAACTCAAAGGTGACTGACTGACTGACATAGTGATCTATCAACGCACAGCCCAAACCACTGGACGGATCGGGCTGAAATTTGGCATGCAGGTAGATGTTATGACGTAGGCATCCGCTAAGAAAAGATTTTGATCAATTCTACCCCCAAAGGGATAAAATAGGGGATGAAAGTTTGCATGAAACTTTGTCAATTTTAAACCGATCGGGCTGAGACTTTGCATACATAAAGCTACTATGAAGTAGGCATCCCCTAAGAAAGGATTTTGATAAATTACACTACTATACGCGAGCGAAGCCGCGGGCAGTAGCTAGTTTTGTATAAAATACTGGTATTTTATCGATATTTGTATCGATATATCGATAAAAATATCGATAAAATGCTGATATCGGGTATCGATATATCGATAAAAACATCGATATTCCTGTCCTTGCATACGAGTAATGTTTATTAATATAAAATCTTGTTTTTCCAACAACTCAAATCAGATACTTTTTTCTGAAAGTCAAAACAAATATTTTCTATGTTACTTGTACGAAAAATAATTGAATGACGTCATAGTTTCTTGGAGTCGAATAGCGCACTTAATATCTAGCGGCGGTGGCAGCGTGTCAGAGCCAAGTTCAAAGAAAAGAACAGGCGACGCAGCAGCCGTGTGTATATTTACACAAACCATTTCAAGCTACTTTTGACCCTTTCACTTTTTTTTTCTTGACTAACCCATCGTGTAGATTGTCGTTGAATAGGTCTTTCAAAAGTATTGTGAGTTTGTGAACATCATTTTTCGATTTAGGGATCAGTTTATAAAATATTTGGTTTTATATTGAAAAAAATAAAAAATCCCTCAATCCATCGGGAACACGTCAAACACCTTTGTCAATTTTAGTCAGTATCAGTATCATGGTAAGTCCGCCTATATAACATATCATAAATTATCTTGACATGAAACAGAAATATTATGCGGTTATGATAGCAAAAAAAAAAATGTTCTTACACACTTCTATTAATGTTACTTTTTTGATTAAAATAGTTTTTAATGCTGAAAAATTATTTCTTTAATATCAAAATTCCTTTGTAAACAATTTTAATCGTTTTACAAACATTAATAACTGGGTAGGAAACAAATAATTTTTCGTTGGTTTCATGAAGAAAGTGAAATGTAGGCATAATTAGTTATCTACCTAGATGTTAATCTACATTTTTCTTGTTTTTTAATCTATGCCGAATCATTCAATCGACTGTCAGATGTCACAGCCCAAAACATTCATTTCATTCATTATAGCGGCGGGAATTTTGCAATCCGTATTTAATTTTCAATCAATGAAATTTAGTTACTTGCCGATGGAAAGTTATTCCTTCATATTTTGCCTTGTTCTTTGAATTACTAGTGCAGTATCTCAACACACACCACGGCATTTTTTATTATGTTGACAGTGTTTTCTTTTATAAACTGTGGAGCGAATTACCGCGTTAATGCAAGCAAGCGACTAATGTGATGCGTCCGTTCATCATATGCTATCTCTGTTCACCTCATCACTGATGAGGTGAACAGGTCGGAAACCGGGAAGTGGGTTAAATTTAACTTGCAAGATTTGATTACAGACAGACAGACCGACAGACAACGGGACAGGTAAAACTAAATAAAAGCTTGTAATGACAACTTAGAACTTGAACTTGAATTGTGGATTAATTTAAATTTGACTTTACTGACGATTTCCGAATTGACACACAGAAACAATTTGTATGTTAACTATAAACACACACAATCATGGCTCAGGAGCGCACGTGAATTGAAACATCTTGTGCTATATACTATATAGAATCCACTTAACACACCCTTCGTATTTCCTTGAATTGGCAAAGAGTTACGTGAACAAATAGTCGTCAAGTGACATCGTCACGTGACAATTTGGATGTCGGCACTCCATTTCATTTGCCTAATTGCTATCGACCTGGTCCTACATGGCGTCGTGATAATGTACGACAGTTACGGTCCTTTGTGAGAACTGTGCCGAGTCATTGTGTAATCTTGTTACTAAAAACTTAGAGAAGTTCGATAGAGCAGTGCGCAGCATACTTGGTTTGTACTCATATACTCGTAAAGCATTGTGATTTGGCACATGTTCGTGCTGATTACTGAGTTCCATCGACCACTTCCTTCGCCATGAGCAGACCCTAGGCACCATCTGCCATAAAGCGCTTGTCAATAGAAATCAAACAAGTTCTACACAATGAGATTATGTTGTTTTATTACTGAGTTCCGTCGAATTTCTCCCGGCGGCGTCATCGTCAGAACAGCTCTTTGACCATAATATTGTATTGTCATCCGACTTACATAAGTATGCAGAGTTCCAGAGAGTGTTTCTCATAAAATATTTTATATGTTTTTTATAAAGTCTTTCTTAACAAATCGTTGTATTTGTCCACAGAGGAGGAAGGCACAGAGCTGGAACTCGAAGCTCTGTACCGGCGGTACTGCGTGAGATTGAAACACGCGCTCTTCGTGTCGGCTCTGTGTGTCACGCTAGTCTGTACCGTGGTGCTGCTCTGTGCCGTGTGTATACTACATTCACATGTGAGTATTATTGACTATACAACTATATACGCGTAAAAAAATAAATCACGGGCTAAACTAGATCACAATAGTATATTGAAATTAAAATAAAAGTCAAAAAAGTAAAAAGAAAATTTGCCCCTCCCATACTTAAGTGTGCAGCCGCCCGGGCAATTTGTATGGAAATATCAAATATATATTTTGTTTTTGACTTTTATTTTAATGCCATTACAATAGTATGATGAAATTAAATAACAATCAAAAACAAAAATCGTGCCACACTGTTTTTTTATTACGGGTTTGTCCCTTCCACATTGTATGTAATATAAGGCTAAGAGTTGAAGGCTGTGTACCGGTGGTAATGCGTGAGACTGAAACACGCGCTCTTCATGTCGGCTCTGTGTTTCACGCTAGTCTGTACAGTGGTTCTGCTCTGTGTCTTACTATTTTCTATATAACGAGGTTGCCTGGAAGAAATTGCTAAGCGATAAGGCCGCCTATTGCGCATTTCCTAGTTTTTAAAATAATTATGTCTTGTATTTATTTATTTTGTGCAATAAAGGGTATTGTATTGTATTGTCTTGTGTATACTGTATTCACATGTAATTATATTTATTGTATATTTACGATATTTTGAACAATAAAAGCCAAGTGCTAGTCGGACTCGCGCACGTAAATAAATTAAATAAATTAAATTTATACGGACAAATTACACTGATTGAGCTAGCCCCAAAGTAAGTTCGAGACTTGTGTTATGGGATACTAACTCAACGATACTATATTTTATAACAAATACATATATAGATAAACATCCAAGACCCAGAACAATTTGAAAAAGGCCATTTTCCAACTTGCCCTGACCGGGGATCGAACCCGGGACCTCTGGGTGGCGGACTAGCATGGTGACCACTACGCCACGGAGGTCGTCATTGTACACGTAAGGTTCCGTACCATTATCTATAGAAAATCATGTTTGTTGTATGGAAGCTCCACTTGAAATATTTATTTTGCTTTTGTATTTGTAGGGATACATGAATTTTGCCGGGTCCAGTGTTGCCCTCATTTGAAATAAATTATTTGTAAGAAAACGGAGATATCGATTAATATTTTGTCTTCATTATGGCATAATGAAGACAAAATTTTAATCGATATCTATTATAACCCTTCAAACTATTTCATGAACTACTGTTTACAGTTTAAAGTGAGAAAGTGAAGCTTTTTTTCGCACATGAGCCAAAAGTGTCAGTTTTTGCATATATCCCCCTTATAGCGACAACAGAAATACATTCTATGAAAATTTCATAAAGATAACCAACAAGTTGCGTACATATCTTACAAAGATGTACGCAATCCGATGGTATGGTAATAATGCAGCAGAATCAGATTAGCTACCTGTCCGGAGTGCACGTTGCACCTAACACAATTACTAAGGATGGGATCAGGCCGAGAGAGTGTCCATCCGAGGATAATTATATACTAGCCCAGAGGTATAAATACATAAAGGTGTCTCTACATTATTGTAATTCACTAGTAAAACACTGTGTCGTTACTAATGCCCATTTGTAAGTCTATCTTATTACTTGACGTAACTGCTTCTAAACCGAAGTTTTGAAGATTTTGGGCTCTATAAAAACTTCCCGCCAAACCAACTGTACCAATAATCCAATAGTACCAATTTTGGTTCAAAACTTTAGAACATTAAAATACTTTCGAATATTCTAAACTTTAATACCAGTTTTAGTTTTGGTGACCCATAACTAGATGACTGCTTGTAGAATATACTTAAAATAGCAATAAGGATAAATTCTGTTTAATCTTTCTTGAAATATTAATTAAGTTACAATTTTATTGTATTCGTTCCAACAATATCGTTTGCAAACACGATGCATTTGCTCTCGGATCATCGCCCAAAGCAAACATGGAATCAATAAAACTACAAATATTTGTCTAGTTCAAAACGTGACTATATCATCTGACGTTCTGTTGTTTTGGAAAATAAAAAAGGAAAATCTACTTAATATACTAGTAGAGAATCCGAGAGTAATCGACCTTCACCCATCTGATAAAAATTATATTTTTTCAAATCAAATATTTTCCTGAACATATACCAATCGGCTTGTCGTAAAACATATGGTCATGGCTATTTATTCCTTTTTTTATTTACCAATTTATGTCCACGGAAAATGTATACAGAGAATACATCAAATAAAAGTAGTACAAAGGCACTACTTATCTCAAAAGAGATCTCTTCCAGTAGGCCTGAGGGAGAAGCCTACCGGAAGAGATCTCTATGTTGAGGAGATGTTTTTAAGTCTGATTTTGCATAACTTTTATCGCGGGCTTTGAGCGCGGTGACCGAATCAAGAAATTCGGTAAAAAAACTAAAACCTAACACCTCCGCCTAAACGTTTCTCGGCAACCGGCGATCGTCACAGCGGGCCGCGGCGTTGAAAGCCGTGCAACGCCTAACGTCGTTTCAGTTCGGCAGACTTCGACACGGTGTTTGTGTGCGTGCGACTAGACGTATGCGTGTAGACTAGCTGCTTACTGCTCATAATAAGAATTCCTGAATAACCAACATGTATTGTAAGATAATAAAAATATTTTAAACGATATTACCTTCTCATTTATTAAATAAAAGAAAAAAAATGTTTTTTTATCGGTCACCACGCTCAAAAAGTGTAACATGAATTAATATCAATGAAAAAATACTGCATTAATAAAAAACAAATAAATAATTATAATTGCATAAGTTGGAAAAAATGCTATGCAATAATTTTACCGCGGCAGTCCCCGAGTGCCACACTTTTTTTTTATTTCAAATTTAACGTCTATCAAGTCTAGATGAACAAACTAACTTGTTTCTTAGTTCTAATGGAAAGCATACAACATACACAGTATGCAACGTTACTTTACCTTTTAATAATTAAGTTTTTTCCAGGCAAATTAAAAAAACCCTCGACACCATCTAGTGATAAGTGACGGAACTACATATTCCAACCGATGTTAAGACGAAGTGGTAGCTAAAGTGGCGCCCTCATTTGAAATAAATTGTTTAAAATGAAATATGGTGATAATTAAAAATTTGATTTGTATCAATGTCTAGAAAGACCTTTCAACTATTTTATGAATAACCTTTGAAAGAAATATTGGTAGTCCGTCTAGTTTTAAAACTGTTTTTCGCCAAAAGTGGCCACTTTTGGCGAAAAACAGTTTTAAAACTAGACGGACTATTAGTAATAATTTCAAAGGCTATTCATAAAATAGTTTAATGTATAAAATAGCTTTAAGGTCTTTCTAGACATTGATACAAATGAAATTTTTAATTATCACCACTTTTAGTTTTAAACAATTTATTTCAAATGAGGGCGCCACTTTAGCTACCACTTCGTCTTAAGCGGAATTATATCTGTTTATCCCTATGGTTGACTGGGAGAAAATGCTCTTAGAATTAAGTACGCTATTTGTTGAAAGTATATTTGTTCTTTGGAACAATAAACTTTGATAAAATAAAATATATAAATATCCGCGCCAAATAAATAATTAGTAAGTAGCGCCATCTATTATTTGTCAAGTAAAATTAAAAATAAAAACCCGAATTTCAAGTGTTAACCCTCAATAACTCTTAAGCGACTGAACCGGCCTTCCTTGAACATAGCTAGAAACCGCCGCAGGGGAACTTGCTTTCACGTAAAAATAAAATGCATTCAAATCGGTGCATCCATTCCAGAGATACGATGACATGAACAGACAGCTAGAAATTATAGTAGCGTCAAATTTAACAAAATTTTTTTTGTCGTTAATCAAAAATAGCCATGATTATATTTATTTATAGTCGTTCTTTAAACAACAGAAATACAGAAAACACAACAACGAACTAACTTTATGTGACAAGTGACAACAAACAACCAAGATTCCTCGGTAATGAATTCAGAAAGTTGGCGACAAGTTGACCAAACTCGCAAACTAGACAACTGTTGACCAAACTCGCAAACTCGACAACTGAACAGCTAGATAACCTGTCTTCACGACTTACGATATTGCGGGTTTGTTGTGCGTAGATTTCCCTTCAGAGGCGAAAAATGAGTTTGCACAGATGTAAACTGAACAATCTTTAGAGGCGAAAAATTATTTTGCACAAATATAGTGTCAACACTTGACTAATGAAATGGTCACGTACCCTCTACGTGCATTTTACGGGCGTTTGAAAGGAAACGTAGATATTATTTAAGACGAAGTGGTAGCTAAAGTGGCGCCCCCATTTGAAATAAATTGTTTAAAACTAAATATGGTTATAATTAACAATTTGGTTTGTATGAATGTCTAGAAAGACCTTTAAACTATTTTATGAATAACCTTTGAAAGTAATATTGGTAGTCTGTCTAGTTTTAAAACTGTTTTTCGCCTTAAGTAGCCACTTTTGGCGAAAAACAGTTTTAAAACTAGACGGACTATTAGTAATAATTTCAAAGGTTATTCATAAAATAGTTAAAAGGTCTTGCTAGACATTCATACAAATCAAATTTTTAATTATTACCATATTTAGTTTTAAACAATTTATTCCAAATGAAGGCGCCACTTTAGCTACCAATTCGTCTTAAAATTTTGATTTCATACGGCTCTAGCCGTACCATACCTTCAAGCTATTTTATGAACTACTGTTTAATGTTTAAAGTTAAAAGTCAGAACTCAGAACATGAAGGTATTCGCACATTTACCAAACGTGGCCGTTTTCGAAAATGTGCGAAGAAAAGCTTTTCTTTTCTTTTAAAATAATTTATTTCAAATGGGGGTAGCACTGGACCCGAAAAATTCATGTATCCCCTTAACTTGAAGGTGGATAGACGACGACCTAGAAATGTATGAAGCGAGATATGGAGAGAGGGGGTTATAACTGCGGTGTTACCCGCGGAAAAAGTAGCCTAGCCTATGTGTTAATCCGGGGTGTCAACCTGCATACCAAAGCTTATCAAAATTGATCCAGCCGTTTGCACGTGAAGAAGTAACAAACATACATACACTCACAAACTTTCGTCTTTATAATATTTGTGGGATATTTATTTGTAAAAAAATTTCTTTCTAGCCATGCTCATGGGCTTCGCTTCGCGAGGGAATTTCGCGATAAAAATTATTTTATGTCCTTCCATGGATCTTAAACTAAGTGCATTCCAAACTTCAATAAAATATGTTCCGTGGTTGTAGCGTGAAGTGGTAACAAACAAATTGGTATACAAACTTACTTACGCATTTATATTATAAAACTAGCTTTTGCCCGCGGCTTCGCTCGCGTAGGGGTGTAATTTATCAAAATTCTTAGGGGATGCCTACGTCATAGTAGCTTTATGCATGCAAAGTTTCAGCCCGATCGGTTTAAAATTGACAAAGTTTCATACAAAGTTTCATCTCCTCTTGGGGGTAGAATTGATCAAAATCCTTTTTTAGCGGATGCCTACGTTATATCATCTACCTGCATGCCAAATTTCAGCCCGATCCGTCCAGTGGTTTGGGCTGTGCGTTGATAGATCACTATGTCAGTCAGTCAGACCTTTGAGTTATATATATATTTAGATCAGAAGGTATAATATTATTTGGGAATTAGAATTTGGATAAATGGATATACATGTACAATTGTACATGTATTGGAACAGCAAGATATTAATAATGTGGTAACCTTTGGTTGGCTGTCTTGCTCGCACAATCAAACATTTTTAAAGATTATTAAAAAATGTGACTCATGTGAAGAAAAGTGTTTCATTAACTTTTTAATATATTATATCTTAGATATTGTAGACATTTTTTTATTGTTTATGTGTGTGTGTATCGAGAATAAGGTCATCAAAATTTTAAATTATTGATGACCTTATCCAAGGTAACCTTAGCCAACCAAAGGTGAAAAGGCTCTTAACGTCTGAACAAATTTGTGTGATGTCATGTTTTTTTTTGGAGTCAAATAGCGCACTTTATTATTAGTATTTCTACATTTAATAAATCTAAAATCATATTGCAAGAAGTTATTCCGGTCTGATCCCCCAAACGGATCAACTCTCAATTATTGTTATTACTTTTGTCCGGTCTGATCCACTACAAAAATGACTAGTCCGGTCTGATCCCCTACCTTTTTTTCATGGGAAAGTACAGTCAAGAGAAAAACTGTTGGATATGATCAACAAAAAACTACTTTGTGATGTTTTATTTTATGAACCCGAATAATTGATTGACCTCACCGACTAAAATTGGGTTTACCACGGCTCGCCGACAGGTCGCTTCGTTTTCGTACGATTGCCCGACATTCATCGCAACTTTCAACCGTTCCTGGCCGGAAGAAATACGTAGGTAATCCCCCGGGCCAGCCAGCTCTTCACATAACTAAGTTATCCTTAACTTACTTAACAACGGCACTAGGTAAAGGTCAAAGGCTATTGCCGATACTGATACAATCAGTCGCGAAATCGGCTGCACTTACTGCCGGGCGGTAATGAGATACCAGTGTAGTTTAAGTGGTACTTAAGACCAGTTGGACTTGTTATTAGTAAGCGTTGCAACGGTGAACAAGTTTATTTGCTAGGCAAATTAACAAATCCCCGACCGAACATATCAAGAACGCCATTTAGTGATGAATAACGGAGCTATTGAAACGATTGGATATTCGTACCGTAGCGCCATCTATATTTTTTTAAGGAACGCCCTAACTTTGAAGCCTTAATTCCCTATAAGTTTTAAGCGGATACACCAATTTCCATTAAGAACCAACGCAAGAGAACTAGCTTTCACGTAAAAAAACGGTTTGGTTATTCGTCTCGGTTTGTTTGTTCGAGAGATACGATGTCACAGACAGACAGACAGAAATTAGCGTCAAACTTATAATATTACCCCTCTTTTTTGTCGGGGGTAAAACATGTACTTCTAAAATCTTGTCTGTGGACCATAGATTAAGAAAGCAGTAAAAAATTTTTTAGATTTATGGGAGCTACCAATGCCTTCCAATTATTTATTTCCTCTGTTTCTAGGAAGCAGTCGTGACAGTATTGGCAAACAGCCGAAGATGCATGGTCTGGAAAGGTTTCTTTCAAATCAAACATGGGCTGTTGTTTGTTTGTTTTTCGTGTGTCTAAAGTGGACAACACTGATGTCAGATTTTCAGGCTGCCTAAAAGCATCTGACATAGCTTGACGACTGCCGTACAATAATGACAGCCGGGACCAACGGCTTATACGTGTCTTCCGAGGCGCGGAGAAGTTCGAGAAATTTTATATCACTTGTTATTCATTTATTCAAGAGGAGATTATAAAGACTAAAGAAGTCACGTAAAATCTAGCGGGCTAAGCAGGTTGTTACGAAATATCCAGGTCGGCGATCCCCTTAATTAACGCGGAACGGTGGACATATACAGGGTGGAACGAAATTTCATGGATTAATAAACATAAACAGCATATTTACTTGTAAATGACATTTCGCTCTATCAGATAGATAACTTTGGTACCTAGACTGTATATATTTTTTATGTATTATAATATATAATACAATACAACACAAAAACCTTTATTGCACCAAAAAACATTTACATAATCTTATACTTACAGAGGTACAAGAGGCGGCCTTATCGCCGAAGCAATCTCTTACAGGCAACCAAGGCGCAGTTAGAATTTTATTCACTAAATTAATATAGTAATAAATACAATAACCATTTAACATTCTAAATAAACATAAAATATAGCATAAAAAATAACTTAATATATATAATTATATAAATTTACATATTATAGCGTGACACAGTATAAATAAATATAATTTAATTACATAAATAATATCACAATAATTATTTAATTATTTTGGGCTGTAACAATTCATATGTTTGTTATTTATATTCCCTTTGTTATGTTGACTGGGAGAGAGGGCTTTTAGTTTTAAGCCCGCCAATTGTAAACAATTTGTGTTTTGGATCAATTAACTTTTAATAATTATTTTTTTGTAGCGAAGTTCCTTCTCTAAACTTGCGGGGGCGAGATTAATTCCACAAATCGGTAATTATGCTGTTTTAGTTAAGAAAACATTAAAATTGGCTAAATTAGTTTTACGATAGACTGTGAACTCGAAGAACGTCTCTCAATATGGTTACTTCAAACTAAATAAAAATTCATTGGTGCTCTTATTTTGGGATATTAGTAAATAGTTTTACCATTTGTCTTGCTTACTAGTGCAGGTAAAGCAACACCGGGTGTAGTCCGCACTTGGATGGGTGACCACAAGTGGCATGAAAATTTCTCGAGCTCCTCCGTGCTTCGGAAGGCACGTATAAGCCGTTGGTCCCGGCTGTCATCTTTGTATGGCAGTCGTCAAGCTATGTCAGATGCTTTTAGACAGCTTGGAAAATCTGACACTAGTGTTGGCCACTTACACACACGAAAAAGCAAAAAGCAAACCATCTAAAGATAAAATATGAGTGACGAGTTCCTCTACTCCGTGTGCGAAAGCCAAAAAAGCTGGCAACCCAGGGTCTTGCACTAGACGCACACCAAGCCCACCATGTCTGATGGGTAGCGACGCTTGACGCCACTGGCTTTCTTCCAGGCTGATATAATCAAACGTTGATACTTCTCTCGCGAAAAGCCACACCGGTGCAGTTCTTGATGTGTAAGTTAATTTAGGCATCGACATACAGCTTCTGAATAGAGTTAAGACAACGTGAGCTGGAAGTTCCTTCAATGTAGCCTCAGAATTCAAAATCAAATCATTTTTACTTAAAATAGCAGAAGGGACTGCTTCACAGAAAATGGGAGCTCCCAGCAAACTAAAGTCAACCTTATCAACTATCTTCAAGCCTGGCAGAATTGAGCGAAATCGAATGACATGCACAGAGGTCTGTGTTTTGGTAATAAATAAACCTTCTGAAAGATAGAATTAAATTTATTCAAGACAACTATTATCCGCCCAAAACAGACTCTTGCAATACATCACCTTCTCTTTTGTCACTGTCAACTTCAATAGGGTTTACTGTTTGTTTTTCTTATGTGTAGCCAATACTGTTGTCAGATTTTTCAAGCTGCCTCATAGCATCTGACATAGCTTGACGACTGCCATACAATGATGATAGTTGGGACCAAAGGCTTATACGTGTCTTCCAAAGCACGGAGGAGCTCGAGATTTTTTTATGCTACTTGTGGTCACCCATCCAACTGCGGACCACACCCGGTGTTACTTTACTTGCGAAAGCAGTAGTGATGCGCACTCTTCATTTGGGTAAATAATGGTGTTAGCCAAATCTTAAGCTAGTCAGGTATACTATAAACCGACTTCACCCCCAAACTACACTACCGATTTCAATAAAATTACTATGGGACCACCTGGACAGTATACCCATTCAAACAAAAGAATAATTTTCTCATTCAATCCATGCATCTTCGAGTAATCAGTGAACATACATAAAAAAAAATAAAGGGTCGCGATGACTTGATAACCTCCTCCTTTTTTTAAAGTCGGTTAGTAACATATAAATTATACCATTCAAGTGAATTAAAAAAATATATGTGTAGAGCTGAAGTACCCATACTGGAATTCAGGACCGGGAGTTTTTCCAAAAATCTGTGTACTAACTGTGTTTTGATAATTCGGTATTCGACTCGATTTTTTCTTATTCATATTAAAAAAGTAACATAATACGAAACTGAAAACATAAATAATAAGTTTACTCCGCTCAAAAATAAAGTTATAAGCCTTTCAAATCCAGTGGAAGGGGAAACTGTCAAATAACAGAAAAGGGATGCACATACACCCGCGTGACGTAACTGTCAATAGTTGTCACGCTTACGAAAAAGTTAGCGAGGGACATCTCGCACCACGCTCTCTGATATTTATATTTAAAATGATAATTGCTGCTTTATTTAATAACCAATTTACTTTCTATTTTCGGAAAACAGCTTCTTGTTAGTGTTTTTTATTATTCGTATAAATATCGTCCAAAAACAAACTAAGCCTATTGTAACTTATAAAGAAAGTGTCTTAATACTTTAGGAGTTATAGGGATATATATGTGGGTATCTTTAAGACGGCTTGATGCACCGTTCCGATTTTACCGCACTTAATAACTGAGACTAAATAGTTTCCTTAGTATTCCATATCCCATAATGTTCAGTAGTTTTCTCACAATCGACCAAATATTGTAGCTAGCATTGGAGTCTGCATACCCGTTTTTTCTTTCGTTAATTTCTCAGTAAATACGCGGTCTCTGCTGATAAATCATACGCAAAGTAACTGAGACTGTAATTGTGATTCTATAATATTAATATGATGACTTGGTCCAGTGGTAAAGGCGTTCGCCTTGTGATCCGGAGGTTGTGGGTTCGAATAACACTGGAAAGCACACTGTGAAAAGTTGATCCATTCTGGTTAGGATATTGAAGGCTCGAATCACCTAAACTCGTCAAATCTTCTTGGTTAGGAAGGGGACCCCAGGCTCTGAAGCGTTACCGCTGAGTATGCAACCGAGAATACGTGAGGATGATGATGATTAAGATGATGAGGATCGGAATCTATATCTATTTCATTCAAAAACATTTGCGGACATTTTTCTAGTTTTATCAAGGGATTCCGTAGTACCGATAAGTCATGTGATCAACATGTAGGATTCGAACCCCACTTGTGCCTCAAGTAGTATTCCAATCTGATTTTTATATTAATATGAAAGGTAGGCAGACTGTGAAAGTTTTCGATCATATAACTGGTCGAGAGAATTATAATATTCTTAGTTTTCTTCAGAAGCCGATAACTAACTGATGAATTTATCTTACATAATTACTTTTTTGGTAAAACATTTGACAAACTTCTTAAAGTATATCAATTAGCTAAGATCATCATTACAACGAGTGTTAATCTAGTAGCGGCGACGCGACAATTTCACTGTACTCTCTTACACTTGCAAAACACAGCAGCTAAACTAACGTGCGTCACCACTCCAAAATCTCGTCTTGACGATGATAACCTAAATCAATCGAAACCTGATCAGTTTGACGATAATCATTATGTCATGTTCGTTTTAAAGGACAATAATTGGCTTCATTTATTGTTACATTCTAACAACCTCAAAGTGTAAACTATACATAGTTCTCGTAAATACAGTCTATACAAATTGTAGGTGAGGCAGCTTCATCATTATACTTTACTACCACAGTTTCGCGGCTCGCAACTACAGTTGTAAAGTTTCGAACGGACCTCTATAGTTCCCAACTAGCTGCTCGTACACATCTGTCACATGAATTTGAAACAGATTTTATAACGAGCTCGAATTGTTTGTGGAAACTGGAGAGGTGAATGAATTGTTGTGATTCATAGCTGACAAATGGAGGCATTAAGGGGCTGTAAACAGTAGTTTATAAAATAGTTTGAAGGGTTAAGAGTATCTAGAGCCTGGTCAAGACAAAATTTTAAATGATGTCTCCGTTTCCTATCAAATGATTTATTTAAAATGGGGGCAGCACAGCAACCTGAAGTTTTTGATGGTGAAAGTTCGTACTTGGACCTGTTCTTTTTTTATTTATTCAAACAATAATATACAATCTTCAATAATAAACAACGCTATATTATCTCATTAGAGATTTTCCAAACGTTGGAATTGCCATAAAAAAAAATCTTAAAAAGTAAATACATTAACAATAACTACCTATCAATTATGTATTAAAGGGGTTAAGTAACATTACATTTTTGTTATAATGTTTAATAAATAATATAAATGATGTACCCTATAATAATTCAAACCTCTTCAATGTACCTACTTATTATAAATACGCGTTGACTTGACACAATAAAGTGTAAAGTGTAGGCGCCGTCGCTGGAGGTCCGGGGGAACCGGTTCTCAATGCTCGAGCAAACAACTATGCAAAGGTACATAGGGTGATGTTTTATTTCCGATTAGTTATGTGCGGTAAGTTTTATTTTTTTGTAACCTAATTTGGTATATTTTGTATGAAGTATTTTTTCTTACAAGCTTTTATTTTACTTGCAATGTATCTTGTATGTGTGTATGTTTGTGTTGTTCAAATCTTGCAATTTTAAACAATTTAGAGCTGAAATTTTGCATACTTATGTAAGTCGGACGACAATACGATATTATGGTCCATGAGCTGTTCTGATGATGTAGCCGGGAGATATTAGACAGAAGTCAGTAATTAAATGATATCACTTCATTAAGGTTCCGTTTGATTTGTCTTGACGAGCAGGAGGTCGATGGAACTCAGTAACAAAAACGACGCAACTCCATCAAGTTTGGACTTATTTCATTTCTCTTAATAAATAATTTGGCCTTAACATAAAAGCTAGTACAACAAATGTATTAATTCAAAAAACTTATTTCATTTGTACCGTTTTGGTTAGTAAAACCTAGATTTAGGATCTAGGAGGAAAGATGAGATAAAGGAAAGACTAGATATTGGCAAATGAGATAGGTATAATGAATATTACATTAGTTACAAAGATTCACAAGAACACTAGGTACAGATTAGGTAGTCAGGGTCGTGAGTTATAGGCACTAGATCCGTTGAGTAGCCCTTCTAGGTAGAAGAACTACTTAGCTTGAGATGCTGCCGAAGAAAAAGAGGACGAGCGCCGGCCGCCGCGCCTTATATATGGGCATGGGCCCCCCCCGCTGCGCCGAAGAGGGGCGGAGGAGTGCTGGAGCCCGCGCGATGTCACACATTATCATCATCATTTCAGCCGCATAACCTCCAAAGCTGGACATAGGCCTCTCCCAAAGATTTAAAAAACGACCGAATAAGAGCGGCCTGCATCCAGCGCTTTCCAGCGACCTTGGTCAGGTCGTCTGACCACCTTAAGATAAGATAAAATTTCTTTATTGCACCAACTAAGTATGACAATAATCAAACGTACATTTAAAATCTAGTAGGTACAAAGGCGGGCTTATCACTAAAGCGATTTCTTCCAGCCAACCTTTGGGTAGAGAAAACTATATAAGATGTGGGTGGGTGTCCTTCGCTTGCCAGTACGTGGTCGCCATTCGAGAACCTTTTTGCCCCATCGGCCATCGGTTCTTCGCGATACTAAAAAAATTATTTCTTTTTATTTAATTCACAAACCTAGAATTACAATATATGTTTGTTTATCCATTAAATAAATATAAGTGCAAAAAATCGATCACTGAGTGGTTGCAAAAGCTAACGTATAACGAGACCGAAAACTTATTAAAAATCGTATATTAACTTAAAGCTATGGCCAAACTAAAAATTTTATTTAATTAATTAAGTAAGTTATGTATACAAATATATTATAAGATATACATATATAGATTGTTAATTTTTCATGTATATTAATGTTTTTAATTTAAAATATGTAGGTCTTATTATATTTTAAACATAAGATCGCTATAAATAATTTTTTATATAAAAAAAAATCATAAATCTAGTATTAGTGACCCTTTTTGCCTAAAGGTCGGAATATTTCTTTATTTATTATTTCCATTAAGAGAGTTTTGGGTCAAGTCGGTCCCTCCTTACACTGACGAATTCCCTCGGGAAACCTCGCAGAACTCCTTTAAGTGTTAAGAACTTGTTTTGTTGTTTGTTATCATGTAAAGTACTTACTGAAGTTGAATTCTCGTATAGATGATAAAGTGTTGTTATGATTTTCACGCGTATTTGTGTTGAGTTCAGAATATTTACTACTAGTGACTTAGTGGGCTGTAGTGTAGACCTCGGGAGTCACCCCCACAATCCGTTAAAGTTTATCGGATAAAAAAGTGGATCACACAAAAATTTTGCTTCGTAACAATAGTACACTACTGTAGAGGCCGGGAATAAAGGCGTTGACGGACGAGTAGTTTTCAAGGCCGAGCGTTAGCGAGGCCTTGACAATAATTACGAGTCCGGCAATGCCATTCCCGACGAGGCATGTATAGTGCTTTTCTCAATAAATGTAAGGAAATCGTTAAAGAAATAACCAGAAATATGCAAATAGGTATTTACCGAAAGCAATTAATGTTTACTGCAAAGAGGCCAAAGAGTAGATATCTTCGTACTTTGAAAAAAAAAAGAAACTGCTTTCCCCCGGTTTTTTAGTGCAAAAGAAACATAGCCCATACGGCCCGGTCATATTTTACGCAAAAAATGTAATACCGTAGATTTATTTTCTATCGCAACGAAAATTAGGCATATTTTCGTGTGATTTTATAACAACATTGTTTTAATAAAATTCTGGTCATTAGAATATAAATAACAATAAATAATGCTCGAAGAGTACATTTTTTATTATGTGGTAGCAATTGGCTGTATGACAAGTTATGGAATTAAACGCTTAATGTCTTTGCTAAATATAAAAACAGAATTGTAACCTGAAACATCAATGTCACTGTCTTGTCATTCTGAATACACATTATTCGTCATTTTGTTTTGAACAGCGGCCAGGAATGAATTTTCATACTACTTTCCTGGCCTAGTCCAGCAAAGTAATGTACGAGCCAAGAATTACAAACTTCGTGTCTTCTTTTTACTACAATAATGCCTACATTTCCGAGCATGTTTGAGAAAAAAAGATTTACAACATTTTGATTTTTTTTTTCGGAATGGCTTGAAGGCGGAAAGGCTCAACCTATTTGATTCTCGCATTATACGTTCATAGTTCGTCGGATGTGGTTGTTTCTTTTAGCCACCTTACCTCGCCTCTCTTCAGGCTGAAGAATGTTGTTTTTTATGTTTATAAACACCATATTGCCAATATTGTGAAAATTTTCTAAAAACTGAATCGACACAAAACATCCTATGTTATAAATGAACTTGGTCACAAAGTTTTACGAGAATCGATTTACAAATGCGACCTGTAGCTGAGAACAGACAGACGGACAATAGCATTTTTGGCAAATTTAGAAACGAAGCTCGCTCGCTCGGTCAAATCTTTAGGCGAATCGATTTATGCTTATGTGTATGCTTGTCAGTTTGTCCCATAGAAGTTTTATTAAAATCAAAATGTTTAGAAAATACAAGGTGGCTTTTTAACCACTAGCCAAATTTTCCAGCAAGCTCAGTCATGATACTGAACTATCTATACTATAATAAAAGAGTAAAAAAAATGTGTCTGTACATTGAAAATTTTTCAAAAAAAAATATTTGGGGCGATGGAGATATAGTAATAGAGTAAGAAAATAAAAAAAAATGTCTGTCTGTTTGTCTGTTTGTCTGTTTGTCTGTTTGTCTGTTTGTACACGCTAATCTCCGGAAATACTGGACGGATTCGAATGAAACTTTTTTTGTTATATAGCTGTGAAGCCTGGGCAACATATAGGCTATAATTGATTTTGGAAAATGGAACACATGATGCAGAACTATAATGGTCCAGCTAAACTATAAGATATATTAAAATGCCGCCTTAGCAAAAGTTGTTAAGTCTGATGAGAACTTTTTGTTGAGTTATAATACAACTGGCCAAGCGCGAGTCGGACGCGCGCGAAGAGTTCCGTACCATAATCTATGAAAAATCACGTTTGTAGTATGGGAGCCCCCGATAAATACTTATTTTATTCGATTTTTAGGGTTCCATAGGGTAGGGTACAAACGGGACCCTATTAATTAGACCGTCCGACTGTTTGTCTGTCTGTCTGTCACCAGGCTGTATCTCATTAACCATTATAGCTAGACAGTTGAAATTTTTGTAGATGATGTTTTTTGTTGCCGCTGAACAAAAACATACTAAATGTATACTATAATAAAAGAGTAAAAAAAATGTGTCTGTACATTGAAATTTTTTCAAAAAAAAAGTTGTTTCGTCCGAAGTAGAACTTATAATTTCAGTATTTGCGGACCTTCAGAGCATAACACACCAGAAAATTCTTGGTTATGTGAACGCGCCATATTGACACCAAAAAATTAAAAATCAATTAATAAAGAACTTATGACGCAAATTATTGTTAACTAGCTTGTGCCCGCGGCTTCGCTCGCGTAGGGGTGTAATTTATCAAAATCCTTTCTTAGGGGATGCCTACGTCATAGTAGCTTTATGCATGCAAAGTCTCAGCCCGATCGGTTTAAAATTGACAAAGTTTCATACAAACTTTCATCCCCTATTTTATCCCCTTGGGGGTAGAATTGATCAAAATCCTTTCTTAGCGGATGCCTACGTCATAACATCTACCTGCATGCCAAATTTCAGCCCGATCCGTCCAGTGGTTTGGACTGTGCGTTGATAGATCACTATGTCAGTCAGTCAGTCACCTTTGAGTTAGATATATTTAGATATATATTTAGATTTCTTGGATAGTGTTGTTGACGACGCCACCAATTATCCAGTTGAGTTTCTTAATTCACTTGCAGCAAATGGACTCAAGGCTCACAAAATAAGTCTTAATGTCGGAGGGCCAATAAAGCTGATGCGAAATTTGACTCCGTCGAAACTGTGTAACGGAACCCAACTTAATGTATCAGCACTGTATGCCGAAGTTCAGCGGCTGAATTTTAGCCAATGCATGCCTGCAATGTTAATTGCATTACTAGCAACACATAACGCCGAACTTCCGATGCTTTTGCCTGAATCGGACCCGTACCCGTACCCGTACCCGTACCCGTACCCGTATCCGTACCCGTACCCGTACCCGTACCCGTACCCGTACCCGTACCCGTACCCGTACCCGTACCCGTACCCGTACCCGTACCCGTACCCGTACCCGTACCCGTACCCGTACCCGTACCCGTACCCGTACCCGTACCCGTACCCGTACCCGTACCCGTACCCGTACCCGTACCCGTACCCGTACCCGTACCCGTACCCGTACCCGTACCCGTACCCGTACCCGTACCCGTACCCGTACCCGTACCCGTACCCGTACCCGTACCCGTACCCGTACCCGTACCCGTACCCGTACCCGTACCCGTACCCGTACCCGTACCCGTACCCGTACCCGTACCCGTACCCGTACCCGTACCCGTACCCGTACCCGTACCCGTACCCGTACCCGTACCCGTACCCGTACCCGTACCCGTACCCGTACCCGTACCCGTACCCGTACCCGTACCCGTACCCGTACCCGTACCCGTACCCGTACACGTACCCGTACCCGTACCTGTACCCGTACCCGTACCCGTACCCGTTCCGCTCCCGCTCCCACTTCCGCTCCCACTCCTGCTCCCGCTCCCGCTCCCTCTCCCGCTCCCGCCGCCGCCACCGCTTCCGCTGACGCCGCCGCCGCACCTTTCGCCGCCGTCGCCGCTGCCGCCGCCGCCGCTTCCGCCGACGCCGCCGCCGCACCTTCCGCCGCCGCCGCCGCTGCCGCCGCCGCCACCGACGCCGCCGCCGCCGCTGCCGCCGACGTCGCCGCCGCCGCTTCCGCCGCCGCCGCCGCCGCTGCTACCACCGCCGCCGCCGCCGACTACTCCGCCGCCGCTGCCGACGCCTCCGCCACCGCCGACGCCGCCGCTGCTGCCGCCACCGCTGCCGCTTCCGCTCCCGTTCCCGTTCCCGTTCCCTCTTCCACTTCCATTCCCTTTTCCGTTCGCCGCAGACGCGCCAAAGACGGAAGATTAAATTCTCATATAGGCACATCACTACTGTCCGGCGTTTCCACCGAACTTCAGCAGCTGAACTTCAGCTTATACACACTAAGTGTCATCCCCACCGAACTTTAGACACTGAACTTTAGCCACTAAACTTCGGCATAGTCTGCTGAGACACTTAAAGCTCACAGTAAGTGAGTGATGCCAGTGAAACTTATTCCGCGTATGCCACTCATCCCCAACAATTTTCCTTTTGAAAATACACAGTTCCATATGTTAACTTGCTTTGCTATGAAAATAAGTCACAGTTTTAGAGGCTTAAAGCTGCTGATGTCGATCTAAGGACTGGTTTTTCGCATGGCCTACTTATTGTGGCTTTCTCCAGGGTTAGTAACACTTCAGCTCTTTTCATATTGGCTCCCGAAGGAAAGAATTAAAATAATATTGACTTTTAACTCCTAACACTGTTACAAGTACTTTCTCCCTCTGTCTCTCTCTCTCTCTCTCTCTCTCTCTCTCTCTCTCTCTCTCTCTCATTAGTTTTTATTTATATTTATACGCCGGAGTCATAAAGTCCACGCGAACGAAGTCGCGGGCATCAGCTAGTTTTTTAATAAAAACAATTAATAAAAAACAAAAAAAAATATTGGCTTTTTGTACAAATATGCGCTCGGCCAAACGGATTTTGTATGAGTGGATTTTTTATCTATTTTTGATAACTTTTTTTATAGAAGGTAGTTTAGTATATTGGACTGAACTTGTTCAAAAAACGCTCCTGTATACCTAGTCACAATATAGATGCCGTGTCAACCATGGCGCGGGTGATTGTGACTATATCTTATATTATCAATGAGGAAGGCAGCTGTCATGTACGTTGGTTTCTAACTAGGGACTGTAATACCGATATTTTTTGTTGATTTATACAACAATAGTTACCCTTGGAGCGAAAACCATAAGGTTAAAAATTGGCTTAGAAGGGATTATTCGGATTAGGTATTTGCATTAGGTATTTTTAAGTATTAGTATTAGTTGGAACAGGTACCGGTTTTACCTAATCCCGCCCACCTCTAGTTTTGCCATTCAATTAGATTAGGAACCAACGTATATGTCATGTATCAACGTATATGCCAGATAGAAAATTTAAAGCTTATGTAAAGAAAGTACTTTGTGAGAAGGCTTATTACGGAACCGATGATTATCTTAAAGACAAGAACGTCTGGCTTGAGCTTGGCGCGGGTCCCTCTTAAAGGTTATATTTGTACACTCACAAATGACATAATTTGAGTACAATCGGTACATGTACTTTATTTACAAATTGTCATGAATTTCAAATTTGAAATCATTCTTAATTAATAATTATGACATAGCAATGTATTTCTCAGTCCACATATCTAACTTTAATATCAGTATAATTGTAAGGTTGACGTTTTTGGAAAAAATGTTGCAGTACAGTTTGTTACTTGCGCTTTGGAGGCGGAAGTAAACTAAGTTGTAAGTAAATGATCTGACGTCAACAACTAATTATTAAGAAATGGAAAGAAAAAAGAAATGACAATTAATCAAGTGATATAAATATCCAAAAATAAATATAATTTTTGACTTAGACTTTTTGTCAGCTGCCTTCCGTGATGATATCGTGATGACAGTCTAAACGCTCATAAAGTTAAGCCTACAAACACTTTACACCATCGACATCTGGCGGTGGTCATGAAACTACCCGCAATTTCACGACTGACAATAAGATCCGACCCTTGAGCCTCTGAAATACAAATGTCATCAATTACATATGAAAAGGCAGTACTGTCAGGCACACAGACTTTTCGTCTTTACAAGCTTTTTTTTAACTTGCAATATTATCTTGTATGTATCTTGTATCTTTAGGTCAAATAATGTGATTCCATCTTACCGACCAGTTATTCTCAACCGTTTGAGCTGAAATTTTGCATACTTGTGTAAGTCGGATGACTTACAATATTATGGAGTCAATGAGCTGTTCTGATGATGGAGCCGGGAGATATTCGACAGAACTCAGTTATAAAACAACATAACCTCATTGAGAAGGCCTCGTTTGATTTGTCTTGACGAGCACTGTATGATAGATGATGTTTAGGGTCTGATCACAGAGACGGAAAGTGATCGATGGATCTCATTAATAAAACAACGCAATCTCAGTTACCATGTAAATTTTAATTACTTTTTCTGTATGTACATTACATTTTTCTGTATGTATATTCTAATTATTGTTATTTTTTGGTGTACAATAAATTATTACTCACTTACCAAGAAATTTGAACAAAAAGATTTTGCACAACATATAGATGGAACTTATATAATGTGCATTCATTGTAAATTAGAAAAAATGTAAAACTTATTTTGGCACTTAGATCGGAAAAATTTATTTCCAAATATCCTATCAGACCATATCACAAAATAGTGACAGATGTCAGCTGCATGTAAATATTAGGTTTTCACCTATGAAATTGCCGTTTTGTATGAAAAAATTTAAACGATTTTTTTTTCATTTTTATTTGTATTAATTAAGTATTCACCCATCAAATCAACGCATCTTTGCCAACGCAGTGGCAGTTTATTGATGCCCTTCTTAAAGAAATCAGCTGGACGGGAGCAACAAATTCTTCCAAGGCATTTTATACTGCCTCTCGGGTATTGAATTTTTTTTCCCGCCAAGACTACTACTTTTTCCAGAATTTGGATAACTATCCAAATTCTGGAAAAAGTAGTAGTCTGTAGGCGCAAGGTCTGGTGAGTAGGGCGGATGACGGAGAGCTTCCAATCCCAGTTCTTGCAACTTGGAGACCGTCTGCTGTGCAGTATGAGGTCACGCGTTGTCGAGCAGGAGCAGCGGAGAGGAGCGATTGACCAATTCTGGTTGGAGATGTGCCAGCTTCTCGATTCAGCAGCTACTTCAGATGGTGTATCATCAGCTTCCACAATCGCCTTTAATTCGTCATTGTCGACCAAAGTCTTCGGACGACCGCGAGGTTCATTTTTCAGGTCGAAATTTCCAGAACGGAAGCGAGCAAACCAATAACAGGTGGTGCGTTGGTAGCTAACACTACAAGTGTTAGCTCCGTAAACGTCGTTGATGTTGCGTGCCTCTTGTGCCGCGTTGCTGCCACGACGGTACTCATATTCCATAATTACTCGAATTTTTAACGTATCCATGATGACGAAAAAGATTGAAATGCGATGAAAATGTAACACTAATCAATAAACAAATGACTACTTTTGGAAAAAGAATTCCATGTTTTTAAAATAAATTAATTTGAAATTTTAATTTTTAGCGAAACAAAAATTATTTTGATTTGAAATGGCCAGTACTGTGTAGAACGGCAATTTCATAGGTAAAGACCTATTACTAAAACGGTAAATTTTAATAATTTTCCAAGAACTTATGTACCTACAGTAAATAATATTTTAAAACTAAAAACTTATTCAACCCCAAATTACACAACCGATTTTGATATATTTTCTACGGGACCACCTGAAAAGTATACCCTTTCAAATAAAACTTTCAAATGGGTCCAGGCGTTTTCGAATAATCGGTGATATAAAATTACATATATATATCAAAAAATACTCCTCCTCGGTTAAAAATTGCGTTGTTATTAAATAATAGGCTATATTATGTTTTATGCGACTACATTAGAAATAATCTGTCTTCTTTTTCTTTCTTTTACAGCCTAATCTATCCACTGCAGGATATAGGCATCCTCAATTGCGTGCCATTCCTTACGATGTCGCGCCTTTCTTTTCCATAGTGGCCCAGCTGCTTTGACGATGTCGTCTCTCCATCGTGTCTTTGGTCTGCCGCGACTTCTGTGGCCCATCCATGGTCGCCAGTCCAATGTTTTTAGCTCCATCTTCCGTCCTCTCTACGACTGATATGACCTGCCCATTTCCACTTTAGTGTGGCTGTTCTTTTGATTATAAAGGCAACCTTGGTCTGCTTTCGTATCTCTGTTGTCCGGATACGATCTTTAAGGAATATATGTTTATTATTATCGGCAATAGTATTATACATCACATGGTTTCGACTTGATCTTTGTCAGTGGATATCTGGTAGTGCTTTCTCTCTTAGCTTTTGGTACCACGGAAGACCAGCGGCATAATGTAAAGGTAAATCATTGCTTTATGCTGAGTGGTGCCATTTCGGTGTAAAACTAATTTTAGTTATTTAGTAATGCAACTGATGTATACTCATTTGCACTGAATAAAATATTTTTCTTTCTTTCTTTCAGTAGAAAAATATAGTTAGTCTACTCGATATGCCCAGAGCTGGAGAGGACTGTATGTATGTATATATGATGTAGGGGCTGATCCGATTAAAACAGCGAACAACTTTCAACACGTCTATTCCCAATCAAATACACGCAAGAAGAGAGAGTACAAAAAACAGTGTTGCCATAAATAAGGCTAAAATTAAAATGAAATACAATTTTTGGATTCAAGGCAATTTGCCAGTTTACATTTTTTTAACCAACTTTAAATAAAGACATGTTGGTTTCCCAACACTTTCTTTCTTTCTTTCAAAATGCCCCACATAGCCCTTTCCACGTTGTGCCCATTCGAAGGAATATTTAAAGATAAATAAGTAAAAGAAGTTAAAAATTGCTGAGTAAAGACCAAATTCGTACTGTTCGTTAATTTGTAATTGAAATTCAATTTGTGTACCAAATAAACAATTTTTCTTTCTTTCTTTCAAAGTTATCTTGAAATATTGTTACGAACTGTACTAGAATAACGAAATGTCGGATCTCATGTTAAGGACCTTAACATGTGCCCAAAAGCCTTACGGCAACCTTACCGTCAGGCTTTTGGGCCCAATACAGTAATTAGATCGTCTAATTCAATGCAAACATCGTTTGTCTGTGGTCGAGGGAATGTTATACAAACACGATCCTGGGATGTTCTGTATGAATATAAAAAACCGACCAAGCTAAATTTTCAATTACTATATTTTTGTTAGTTAATAGATTCAGGTGTTACTTTGCGGAAGTCAAAGTTACATACTACATGATTTGAATTACTTTGTGCAATTCCGCCACCAATGTGGCGGAATTGCACAAAGTAATTCAAATCATGTAGTATGTATATTTTTGTGTTATTACTACAAGCCATTAATTATATTTTGTATTTTTTCAAAATTGTAGTTTCAGTAGTTTCGGAGATCATTGTCAATTTTCGTCTTCTTTCATGAATAAATCAAAACTTCTTATTACACCATTATAAAATAAAAAAATATATTTAAAATCTTCATAACAAGCCTTTGATATATGACACAGTAAGGTTTGCAAAACTTTTTTTCTATCATTTCCTAATTTGTCCCAAGAAAATCACCATTCTCTAAAAAAAAATATTCACTTTGCACACCTGTGATTGGGTCATAGAATTACACCATCCTATAATTTCACCTGATTTGGTCCAGTAGATTCGGAGAAAATTGTCTGTGACAGACGGACGGACCGACAGACGCACGAGTAATTCTATAAGGCTTCTGTTTTTTTCATTTTTTGTACGGAGCCCTAAAAATAATATACACATATACATACATATAACTTACTGAGTTAGGTTTATTTGCACAGAAATCGTGTCTGGCAATATTTTTTAACCGACTTACAAAAAAAGAGGAGGTTATCCATTCGTCGCGTTCTTTTATTAATATGTATGTTCATCGATTATTCGCAGACTCCTGGACCAATTTGGACATTTTTTTTATGTTTAAAAAGATACTTTTCAGGTGCTTTTTATATAAATTTTATCAAATTCGGTTGTGTAGTTTGGGAGTGAATCGGGTTTTAGCTATGAACAATTATGTAAAACAATATCAATATAAATATTGTCGCCCGAAAATTGACTGAAATCACGCGTGGCGTAAACAGAGCGCTAGCTTTTATCTGGCTCAAAAGGTAAGCATTGCAACGCGGCAATACAACGTGGCAATGTTACCCGCCTTCTGGCCTCGTTACCATGGCGCAGCGTTTCGCCACGGCTTTTTTATTTATTAGTTATTGGAACGAAGTTCCTTACGGCAGGCTTGGAGGAGATAGGGATTTTGCTGAGCGACCGAACTGAAAAAAATGTGATAGTAAAACCGTAAGGATGACCTCGTTAAATGAGACGTGCGCAGGCGCGACAATCATACACAAGAACTTTTGAACTTCGTTCCTACCTGGTGTCCCACGACACCACATTTCTTTTTTGTTTAGTTTAAGTTCGTTTCTTGTTAATTTTATTAATTTATTTGTTGAAAATAAAGCACACAGAATTTATTATGTTTATTATTTATTTATATTAGTAATTTAAATTAATATCCGTTGCGTCATTTATTATTTGCCAGGTAAATTTAAAAAAACCGACTTTCAAGCGTTAGCCCCCAATAGCTATTAAACGGCTAAATCGATTTTCATTAAACATAGCTATTAACCACCGCAAGAGAACTTGCTTTCACGAAAAAAAAACCGTGTTGAAATCAGTCCATCCGTTCGAGACCTACGAAGGCACAGAAAGAGACACACACAGGCAGACAGACAAAGTGATCGACAGACAGACCGACAGTCATTAGCGTCAAACTATCATAACACTCCTCTTTTTTGTCGGGAGTTAAAAATAGTATCATATCTCTTTCACGTGAAGTACTCATAAAAATGCTCTGCTCCGAGTAGCAAGGGAGTCGTAGCTTTGAATAATACTGAGTCTAAAAATAAAGAAAATATATTTGTCATATGAAGAAGATGGCAAACATATTTTAGGGCCGTAACAGACGCGGCGCAAGTTGCGCCGCGTAACAGCTAGTGATGGGCGATGCATAAATACTCAATCAACCCATTTGATTATTTACTCAGTAGATTGAGTAAATACCCGATAAATATCCTTATTTATCCATTTGGTGAGTAGATTGATTTATATGCGTTGCGACTAATATTTATATTTATATTCATTATTTCATGTTTTCATGACAATTTTGAAACTTAAATCTAGTATACACTTGCAATTCTTGTCGGAAAGTGTGTGCGTACGCCATAATATGCTTAAAATGTAGGTAAACGTTATATGCGACGCTAAATTATATGAAAATACCATACTAATCATACACTGAAAGTAGACTTCTTTGAATAATTATAATTTTTTGGTAGGAGGTGTGCATAGAAGTAATTTAACGTAAAAATAAGTAAACAGACATCAAATGCGATGTCAATACATGAGCACGCTTTATTTACTCTATTTGTTAAATCTAGTGTGTAAATACTCAAATGGGTAAATTGAGTACTATCCACTGCCCATCTCTAGCTGTTACGCGACGCAACTTGCGCCCCGTCTGTTGCGGCACATACTTACGTTATTTTTACAAATGGATAAGGAAAGTTTATTTTGCGATCTATCTAGACATTATACGTGGTTGTGTAAAGTTACATATTTTCTTAATGTTGTATTCATAAAATTGCGCTTTTTAAATCTTTCATTTCTCTTTATATAAATGGCTTATTATAAAATTATTGGCTTAGAAATCAAGGGTATTTTCAATCCAGTTTTGGTTGACTTTGTGGGGATACCGAGTCAGACAGACAAACATGTAGATGCTATAATTTGGAGAAGTTAATGTTGTTATGATGTTTTTGGCACTCTCATCAACCCTTGACTAGATTCTGGCAGGTGTAGGATCTATTATTGAAAGGAATTCATAGATTAAGGGGCTACCTTAATTTTTCGGGGTCCAGTGCTGCCCTCATTTGAAATAAATCATTTGAAAAGAAACGGAGATATCATTTAAAATTTGGTCTTGATCAGACTCCGGATAACCCTTCAAACTATTTTATGAACTACTTTTTACAGTTTAAAGTGAGAACGTGAAGCTTTTCCACGCACGATTGCGAAAAACGACCACTTTTAGCGTATGTGCGTAGAAAAGCTAAATGATATCTCCGTTTCTTTTAAAATGATTTATTTCAAATGGGGGCAGCACTGGACCCCGAAAAATTCAGGTAGCCCCTTAAATAGGTAAAGTTAGAATGGATTGATGCAAGGATTGCAATTATTTTCTGTATGATCAAGGTCTTAAAAAGTAAAAGAATGGTAGATCACGTTAAAGGACCGCTAAAGATGGAAACAGAGAGGGGAGGCCCAACGATTTAAAATATTATATCTAACAAAAAAAAGTTATAAGGGTTTTACAACAAATAAAAGAAAAGCTTGATTTTGGGTCCTTCCAAGACGTTAAAAGGATAACAGAGAGAAGAAAGGAATAGAGGCATCTCTAACTAACTCCAACGTCAAAATCAAGCTCTTAAAAACTAAACTCATTCTCTTTTGTTCCAGGAACTCGCCTACCAAGTGAAGTCCATAGCCTCTCTTTCCGTAGTCACCTTCGTGCTCTCAATAGTTCTTGCCCTGGCATTGTTACCGGCGGCCGCAGAATGGGAGGCATTTGCCCTGGCGGGCTCGGTGTTGGTGACAGTCAGCATGGGAGCCGGCACTTTGATGGCCACGCACCATGCTCCTTTGCCACTCTTCGCACTTATTTTGGTAAGTTTTAATGTAGCTAGTTTTGGTCATCAGAAATGGTAGTGTGGCGACCTCTACGGCAACTACGAGGAACTACAACAACTAACCAATCAAGAGACAACCGAGAATAGTTTACAAGAAGCATATGAGATGGCGCCAGCAGTATCCTACATCTCGATCTCAGAGTTCGCCCGATTCGCTGCATATATACAACTTCCAACGATACACCGTCGGACCCGCGGTTCCCCAGGCGCAACAACATGCCTGGCGGGAAGATCTTCCCTTTGTGGCGGTCGAGCATATCACCTCGCTCCCGCTACAGTAGTTTACCGGTGTTTGTTACCGGTGGCCGCAGAATGGGAGGTATTCGCCCTGGCGGGCTCGGTGTTGGTGACAGTCTGCATGGGAGCTGGCTCTTTGATGGCCATGCACCATGAACCTTTGCCACTCTTCGCACTTGTTTTAACATCTTATACATCGCATCGCATTTCACGGTGCTGCGTAGCTAGCCGGGCGGGGTGAGCGGCAACCACGCGACTTTTTACTTATATTTTTAAACTCTTGATATCTTTCGAACTTATGGAATGACCGAACTGAATGATTTAAAAAGTTATATAAAGGTATTGAAGCAGTTTTGAGTATGAAGTATTTTGATAACGTTTAATATCAAGATACAAATAAAAAGCATTTTTTAGCGGCGGCATTTCAATTAAAGTTTTAAAATAAAGTCACTTTTATTTTCTCTGTTCCATACTTAGTTTGACATTACAATAATAGTTAGATATAGGCTGTTGCGACACTTTTTGTAGATAATTATGTGTTCTACAAAGTTGTAGTACATTATTTTGTTCTATTTATCAATAGTTTCCGCAGCGCACGCAACGTAAGGAAATTTTGAGTAATTTTTTTTACTCGTTGGATTACATTATTGGAGTTTTAGTAAGAACCCCTATTTTTTATTTGAATTAAATATAGCCTTTGTCTCTCGGGGATAGTGTAGCTTTCCAATGGTGAAAGAAGTTTTAGAATCGGTCCGGTAGTTTCGGAGCCTTTTCGTGCAAACAAACAAACAATTAAATCTTTCCTCTTTATAATATTAGTTTAGATAATTTTAAAGTAAAATATCAGGCTTTATATTTTATTTATTATCTAGACGCCAACTTTCTTATCTGTTTTTGCTAAAGGTTGACATGGTGATAATGCTTTAGCATTACGTCCATAGCTTTTGATTGAATAAAGATTTTAAATAAATAAATAAATAAAATTCTTATGTAAATTCTATCCATGGCCGCCAGAGTACTAGCCCTAGCATGATTGGCACATAAGTTGATTAATTAGATGAAGCTGCTATGGGCGGCGCACATCGCCAGACGGTGATTGTTATGCTAGAAAGTTTATTTAAATTAACATTTAAAGGTATCTAACACAATTAAAATAATTAGGAATTCAAAAAGAAAATAAATTTCTTCAAATAAATATAGTAAGTGTTTTTTACATAAGTTGATTAATTTGATAGAGCTGCTATGGGCGGGGCACATCGCCTTAAGGTGGTTAATATTTTAAAAAGTTTATTTACATTTAATTTTCAAGGTAAAATAATTAAAGTATCTAATAGATAATTTGAAAAAAGTTTCGTATGTCTTAAGTTTATTGTCAAAAATAGAAATGACCCGGAAAGATAAAATCCATATCCGTAAAGAAATGACTGAGATTTATAAATAAATCTTCGAAAGTATGGGTCACTAAGCCGCTGAGATGACCTCTATGTGTCTACTTTAGAAGTGACAAGGGTCTCTTGTAGTAGGCCATATTTAGCGAGCTTGAAGTAACCTAAAGATAAAATAAGAATTTTGTGCATGCCAACTAAATAAATAAAATAAATATATAAGGACAAATTACACTGATTGAGCTAGCCCCAAAGTAAGTTCGAGACTTATGTTATGGGATACTAACTCAACGATACTATATTTTATAACATATACATATATATATACACATCCAAGACCCAGAACTATTTGAAAAAGACCATTTTCCAACTTGCCCTGGCCGGGGATCGAACCCGGGACCTCTGAGTGGCGGACTAGCATGGTGACCACTACGCCACAGAGGTCGTCAATTAATTAAATTAAATCTATTTTTTACAGGATATAACTCTGTTATCGTATTCTATGTGCCGATTAATGTTATTAATAATATTTCAAAACTATAAACCGTTTGCAAGACCGTCAGCCGACAATGTATTTAAATACGAGATGTTGGTACAACGATCATGAACAGTGGAACTGGGCAGGGCACCTGGCCTGACGGAGTGATGGCAGGTGGAGCAAAGCACTGACCGAATGGTGGACCAGAATGGGTGAGAGAAGCGTCGGGCGTCCGCCTATGCGATGGGTTGACGATATAATCAAAGCCGGGGGTCACACCTGGATGAGAGCAGCACAGGACTGCAATGGGTGGCTTCGACGAAGAGAGGCCTAAGCCCAGCAGTGGGCGGAAGAAGGTCGGGTCGTTGGATTCCCTCTAATATGGTTGAGTTTAACGATGGCTGATCCATGCGTCAACTCGTGAACGGGTGCTGCCGGGAGGGACTGGTCAGCTCGGCTTCGCTTTTTTGACTACTTAATATTTTGTATTACGCAATTTATGTTTGTTTACTGGTTCGCAAGCATTACATGTTATAATGTGTCAACATTGTATTATAAGTATTTATTAATTAAAAGACAATTATAATAATATGACAAAGCCCTTCTGGCGAGTAGGCGACCAATACTGTGAAAATGAGTTTCTTTCGGCGTTTCTTCTCAGCAGTGGTCGTTACGAAGCGCTGGTATCGGTAGCTTTTCTTTAAAAATAAATTAAATTTTAATATACTTTACACGTAACATAAATTATACTTATTGACGTGTAAAAGTGCCTGTAAAGGTCTAATTACTGAATAAACATTTGAATCTTTGAATCTTTGAATCTTTGAAGGGCTGGGATGATGACGATAAACTGACGTCACCACCTAACTATACAACAAATTTTGAAAAAATTTCTACGGGACATGTACCCTTTCAAACTAAAATAATAATTTCAAATCGGTCCAGATAATATTCCAAAAAATGTTCATCATCATCATTATCATATCAGCCACAGGAAGTCCACTGCTGGACATAGGCCTCCCCCAAGGATTTCCAAAACGACCGATCGGAAGCGGCCTGCATCCAGCGCCTCCCTGTAACCTTGCTCAGGTCATCTGACCATCTAGCAGGTGGGTGTCCTACGCTGCGCTTGCCGGTACGTGGCCGCCAGTCGAGAACCTTTCGGCCCCATCGACCATCGGTTCTTCGCGCTATGTGCCCCGCCCACTGCCACTTCAATGAGCTAATCCGCTTTGCTTTGTCGGTGACCTTCGTTCTCCTACAAATTTCCTCATTTCTGATTCGATCGCGTAGAGAACCACCGAGCATAGTCCTCTCCATAGCCCGTTGAGCGACCTTGAGCCTTCTTATGAGACCCATAGTAAGGGACCACGTTTCAGAGCCATAAGTAACAAAAAATGTTAACCCCTCTTTTTTCCATTATCATCATCCGAGCGTATTCCCGGTTGCATCCTCAGAAGTAACGCTTCAGAGCCCGGGGTCCGCTACTTACCTAACCAAGGAGATTTGACGAGGTTACTGGTTTTTACACAGAACGACTGCCGTCTGACCTCCACAAACCAAAGGGCAAACCAGGAACCAATCCTTGGATAGTTTGATGATCAAACGCTAGGTGGCGTTCGAGACCCACAGTTTTACGTGCCTTCCGAAACATGGAATCATCTTTCTTTTCGGATAATCAGGTGATTCAAGCTTGCAATATCCTATCCAGACTGGAAACAACTTTTCACAAAGTAGGCTTCCCAGTGGGAATCGAACCCATGACCCCGGAGGTCACAAGGCGAACGCCTTGACCACTGGACCACGGAGGCAGTCAACCTCCTCCTTTTTGTTTCGGTTAAAAAGAAACCTGTGTGTGTGGTGGCTAAGACTGGTGTCAGATTTTTCAAGCTGCGTAAAAGCATCTAAAATAGCTTGACGACTGCCATACAATGATGATAGCCTAGACCAACGGCTTAACGTGCCTTCCGAAGCATTGAGAAGCTCGCTTTTATGCCACTTGTGGTCTTATCCAAGTGCGGACCACGCCCGGTGTCGCTTAACTTGTGAAAGGCCGCCGAACTCTTCTGTCAATAACGTACCCAAAGGGTCCGTTGGCACCCTTTGGGTACGGAACCCTAAATAGCACACCATTGCACATCGCCAATGGATACTCGTAACTGTTAAGCACCCATCATTTTTCATCCAGGATAAAAATATAGACTGTCATACATTTTCGCGGCTTAAAGCACTCGCTCGTAAACTTGAAAGCTCTGCAGCGCAGATAAAGGCTCTTCGATTTACGTCCGAAGCTGTGATATTAAGTGGGCGCAGCATGTGAGAGCCTTAACATAAACTAGAGTCGATCCAAAAGTCATTCTTTTGGTGAATGTACATTTATCCGACCCGAACACGGAGAATCGATCAATGTTTTTAAGGACTCGCATACTATCCGCACCGAAAGAAACGACTGCGCCGAAAGAATCGAGCGCGCCGAAAGAATTGTTTTCATTTCCTTTACAAATATCGCACTGTAATTACATGTGAATTGTGATGAATCTTGACGAGATTTTCATTATAAGTGGCTTATTACTTAATCAATTTTTTAGAATCACTCGTTTTTGTAACTTTAAATACTAACCCGATTCGACGGTTTCGATTCGATCGCATTACTTCTTCTTTTGACGATCTCCGTGGCGTAGTGGTCACCATGCTAGTCCGCCACCCAGAAGTCCCGGGTTCGATCCCCGGTCAGGGCAAGTTGGAAAATGACCTTCAAATTGTCCTGGGTCTTGGATGTTTATCTATATATGTATTTGTTATAAAATATAGTATCGTTGATTGGGTATCCCATAACACAAGTCTCAAACTTACTTTGGGGCTAACTCAATCAGTGTTATTTGTTCCTATATATTTATTTATTTATATTTATTTATTTATTATTTACTCGTGCCGAATTTAATGACGTCATCCGAATTCGTCTAGGAATTCTGTGTTTCTACCAGATGCGAACAATTCGACGCGGTGAGGTGTGCGAGGTTTCATAGGATTTCATACAAAGAGTTCTAAAATTTGTTTCGTTTGGCTCGTTCGACTTAACGTTAAGGCAGGCCTGTGTCACTCCCCGTTTATCGAGAATTTATACCAACATTATTGTTATGCGCGCGGCGGCCACTTTGAAGGGGAAAATTTAGTTACTTGAATCGTCTGTCCGTAGTAATAAGAATGACATTAGCTTGCAATGGATGTCTAGGTATCTAAACGAAGAGGTGAGGAGTTCTGGCGCGAGTTAAATTAAACCATATCGCTAACCACATTAAATAGATATTTCTTTGAATTTCTTTTCTGAGTAAGACTTCTGTACGTGAGAACTAGTACTTATTCTGTGGTTAAGGGCTCGCACTATGTCACACTGCTTTGAATCATCGTCTGTAATATCAATATTAATGATTTTACTTAAGGGGCTATATGAATTTTCCGGGGTCCAGTGCTGCCCCCATTTGAAATAAATCTATTGAAAGGAAACGGAGATTTCATTTAAAATTTTGTCTTGATCAGACCCTAGATAACCCTTAAAACTATTTAATGAAGTATTGTTTACAGTTTAAAGTGAGAACGTAAAGCTTTTCTACGCACAATTTCGAAAAACGGCCACATTTGGTGTATGTGCGTAGAAAAGCTTCATGTTCTCACTTTAAACAGTATACAGTAGTTCATAAAATAGTTTGAAGGGTTATCTATGGTCTGATCAAGATAAAATTTTAAATGATATCTCCGTTTTCTTTTAAATGATTTATTTTAAATGGAGGCAGCACTGGACCCCGGAAATTCAGGTAGCCTCTTAAGTTGACATAAAAATGCAACAAAGTTCAGGACTAGCTCTAGTAACAATGTTACTCAAAATCACGATTTCATAAAATTTTCTTGATAGAAAGAAATTGCCAAGTTGCCTCAAAATCACGTCTTATCTACTCGGTAAACAGCTCATATTACTTTTTTATTCAAATAACTCTTGAATATTCTGAAAATGTCCAAAGTAATCAACGCGCTTGGACCATTCACCTATGGGCCGAATAAGTATTTGAACTCACGTACAGGAGTCTTACTCAGAAAAGAAATATCTACTTCATGTGGTTAGCGCTATGGTTTAATTTAGCTCGCGTTAGAACTCCTCACCTCTTCGGTTAGATACCTAGACATCCATTGCAAGCCTCCGTCCTCCAAGCATCCATCTGATTACTGTTGACAAACGATTTACGTAACGTAACTGAATTTTTCCCTTCGAAGTGATCGCCGCACGCGTAGTAATAAGGTCGGTATATTTACGATACCTAAAAGGGGAGTGACACAGGCCTGCCTCAGTTTTAGATTTTGCTAGTTCCAGTGTACGTTTAATATTCTACCTATTCTATTATAAAGTGTAATTGAACTGACTATTAATGTTGGTTTAATATTTTTTCTAAAGCAAAAGATTATGTTATAACTATTAAAATAAACAAAAAAACTGGATTTAATGCCAGTCTCAGAAAAGCTAAATTGTTTACTGAGATGACATAATTTTTCCAGTTATTTTGGTTTAAAACCAAACTGTTCAACCTATTTTGATAGAATTTCTAAAGAATTAATCTAAAAGTACTTTTTTTTTATACAGAAACAGAAAAACAAAAGGCTAGAAGTATATTATTATTTCTTATTCTTGGAATTTCTCGTAGTTTTTGTTCTTTTTGTAAATGGATAAAATAAGAAGCAATTCAATGTGTTTGTCTCTCCAGCTATTTCTGTTGTGTAAGCTCGAGCTCTAGCCTCTTTTTAATTTGAGGTTTTGTGTCGTAAACAAGTTTCACACAAAATTGCTTAGATCTAAGTCTTAAGATATTATCGCTTTAAATGTCAAAGCATTTCCAGTGAAGTTGTGTTGTTTAACATGTTTTAGGGTAGAGGCTTACTTATTTGAACCAGCCATGACGACCTCCGTGGCGTAGTGGTCACCATGCTAGTCCGCCACCCAGAGGTTCCGGGTTCGATTCCCGGTCAGGGAAAGTTGGAAAATGGCCTTTTTCAAATTGTCCTGGGTCTTGGGTGTTTATCTTTATATGTATTTGTTATAAAATATAGTATCGTTGAGTTAGTATCCCATAACACAAGTCTCGAACTTACTTTGGGGCTAGCTCGATCAGTGTAATTTGTCCCTATATATTTATATATTTAGCCTGGGGGTTCTACGTACTATGGGAAGCATGGCACCTTTGATAAATCCAGATAAAATTTAAATCGCGCGACTAACTAGTGCCAGCCCGCTCGTTATTATACGTAGTGTAGTGCTACGGATAGCATGGCCCGTAAATTTAGAAAAAAATTGATAAATTCAGAAAAAAATATATCGTTAACGGACTAGTGCCATCTAGTGATGTACAAACCTCGAGGCGTCGAGTTCTACTTTTGAAGCGTCGAGGCAGATTGGCAGGACTCGGTGAGCTTGGTAGGCTTGTAGACCCAAGCCTAGCCGAGTCGCGAGCTCTCTGAGCCACGCCTCGAGGCTTCAAAAGAGTTCGAGCCTTCAAAAGAGCTCGAACCTATCAAAAGAGATCGGGCGTTCAAAAAAGCTTGAGTTCTCTGAGTTTTTTAACTCAGACAGTTCGCAAGCCAAGCCTAATAAATTTAAATTTAACAAAGAGAGGTTGCCGCGCGAGAATAATCAAACATCAATAAATATAAATATATAGGGACAAATTACACATTATTGAGCTCACAGAGCTCATAGTAAAAGACCGTGATAAAGCCTCCAACACGATCGAGCTCTCGAAAAGGGTCGTGCTCTCAAAAAGGCGCGAGCTTTGAAAAAGACTCAAGCCGTGAAAAAGCCTCCAGATTGATCGAGCTCTCGAAAAGGCTCGAGCTCTGAAAAAGACTCCCAAGTCGTCGAGCTTCACACAAACGAGGCGAGCCCTGTAAATGACTCCGAGCTCTAGACAAAAGGACTCGTAGGCCTTGAGCCTTGTACATCACTAGTGCCATCCTGCTCGTTTTTATTACGTAGAGCGAGATAGTGATAGATGATAGCCCTCGATAAACGTTGTCGCAGATGCCATGCTCAGGGGGCTGAAAATAAAAATAGGTACTTAACTTCAGGTTCTTATTCAGGGCCTGAGATTGCCTTCAAAAAGATTTTATATCCATTCTATCACGTCTTTATCTCTAATGAAGTAGACAGAGCATTTTGGGCTTTGGGATGGTGGCCGAGATGGCGGAAAAAGGGAATCAAAACAATCTACAGGTTTGAGCCGCAGCGCTTAATATTATCATTAATATTTTTGCCCGTTCCGTTAATCGGCTGTTAGTCGATTTTGTTTAGTATATTTTTAACTTTTTCCATTTTGCCATAGTATATTTATACAGGGAGAAAATAAAAAAAATGTTTATACTTTTTTAAAAAGGAAACAAAATAATGATGAGTATAATTCGCATTTACGCCCATTCTCTCAATCGGCTTCTAAGATCTGCGCAGGTAGAGAAGCTTATAGTAGATATAGTTAGAAGTTAGAACTTACCAGGCTACTCAGAAAGTAATGCGGAAAAAAATTTTATGTATGTGAGACTGGCCAGTTACAATCGATTTTGAAACTAATTTATTTATATGTAAAAATAGATACGTTCCAATTTTAAAATTTCTCTCCTAATTTTTTGCGGACTAATTCAAATTATCGTGTCTCATTGAAAAATGGATCTGAGCCGAGAACATTTTCGCGCTATGATTTTTTTGGAATTTCAAGTGTCGCCTGAAACCGGATGAATCGTACGATAGGCTTTAAATTGCATTTATGAGTATAGGCCCTTCCAAGGCAACCGTGTATTGTTGGTATAACGCAGTCAAGTGCGGCCGACTAACTCTGAGGGATGAGGAAAGAAGTGGTCGCCCTTTGACGGCTGTTACGGAAGAAAACGTGCTAGCAGTGAAAAATTATATCCATGACAATAGGCGAGTTACAGATAAGGAGATTCAACACATCCTGCAGATTGGATCAGGAAGCGTTCACGAGATTCTACACGTGTATCTTCGCTTGAGGAGAATAGTAGTTACACGATGGGTGCCGCACAACCTTATAGATGCTCAGAAGCAATAGTCCAGGTGGAATGGTGCCGCGATATGATAAACAAATTTCAAGCAGGCTCGTCCCGGCGTGTTTGCGACATTATAACAGGTTAAAAACCATAACCACGTTTAAGAAACGAGTAAAAGATTACTATCTATCTTTATCATCCTGATCATCATATTTAGAAATATTATCTTATGTATTCATTAATTGTATATATCAGTATATATTTATGTATCTATGTAAGTTTATTTTACGTACGTCTATGTAGGTATGTTTATTAATTTATTTATGTTTCTTGTGGGTATAAGTATTTATTTATTTTTGTATTGTACACGCCAATTACCTCTTTCTTCCCATTTCCTCTCGCGGGTCTGCTGGAAGAAATTTATTTAGAAATAAGTAGCACCTATGTACTATGTTAACTTTTATAAGGTTTTATTTGTAAATTTTCAAGTGTACATGAACCAATAAAATAAAATAAATAAAAATAGTATCATTGAGTTAGTATCCCATTACACAAACTGAACTTACTTTGGGGCTAGCTCAATCAATGTTATTTGTCCCTATTTATGTATTTATTTATCGTATTTCCTATTAAGAAATATGTACCTAACATGAATCTCTTTAAAAGTATCGAATTCAATATAATTTATATGTGACATCCCTTTGTAATTGAAGCTTATACACAGGCGGCGTCTCTTGAAATGAGAGCTTATTTATCTCTTTATATTTATCTGGAAAGAACATACGCGTAATCAGAGTTGGGCGTAGTTAACTACTATTGTGTAGTTTGATTACAAATTACTATTACATGTAGTTGAAATTACATTAAATTTAACTACATCAATTGCAACTAGTGTAGTTATAATTTGTTATTGTAATTAAGTAGTTATAACTATAAATTACAATAAGAATTTATTACCGCGGGCGTGTGTTTTAAAGGTGTTATATTTCGAAATTGTAAGTGTAAAAAGTTGTAAGCAAGAAACGAAAATTTATAAGTAAGTAAATCTTTATAAAATATGTAATTTAAAAAAATAGTTTGTAATTGTGATTACAACTACTTTTTGTAGTTAATAGTTCAACTACTTTTTCAATTACTTTTTGTAATTATGTAGTTGCGATTACTAACTACAAAATGTAATTGTAGTTAGTAATTATTAGTTTAATTACATTTTGCCCAACTCTGCCCGTAATAAATCGAACCATGGGCGTGCAGCCGCCCGGGCATTTGTATGGGAATGTCATTTTTTTTGGGCTTTTTGGTTGTTATTTTTGGTTAATTATACTATTGTGATCTAGTATATCCCGTGGTTTGATTTATTACGGGTATGCCCCTTCCAAGTTGTATAATTAATTGATATACGTATGTTAACACCTGACATTAAAAGAGAATAACCGTTGAAATAAAGCAGTCTTTTCTATCACTCGTTTGTTTCATTGAACATCCCAAGTTTTTTCTTTATAAGAGCAATTTAGCAAAATTATATAGATATAAGCATGTTTATAATGAGGTTACCAATTTGTTCGCAAGTAGAGTCGAGCACAAAGTACGCACCATGATATTAAATTTTACCTCAGCACGTTACCATGCGAGTAATGTGGTAATAAATCCGAAATTGAGGAAGAGTTAAGGTTCTACGCAGATTTTATGAAGTCGAAATATATTTGCATTGCCACGTCGCCAGATACTGCGGTTCGTAAATTTAATAAAGAATGAGTGAAAGGTATAATTTTGGTTTTAATAATACGTTTGTGGATAACAATACACAAACATAATACAGGTTTATTTTTTACGGGTACGTATAAGAACATGTAATGGGAAGCCTATCCAATGACGTCAATCTTAATTAATAATTATGACAACAATGTACTCTCAGTCCACATATCTATATAATTTTAACTTGAAGTTTTTGAGTAAATGCCGCAGTGCAGTTTGTTGCCGCTTCTTCTGTACTTGCGCTTAAAAAGCGGCAATAAACTTAGCTGATTTGTCGTCAACAACTACGTATTAAGAAATCGAAAAAAATTTACCAAATACCAAAGATAAAAAAAATGTTGATTTTGCCTTTAAAGATTGTGGCAAGTGGAGATCCATAATCTCTGCCTACCCCCATGGGAAACAGGCGTGAAATTATGTATGTTTGTATCATAACAATTTTTAGCTTTATTGAGTTCAGGAGAATTTCGGCGAGGCCTATAGTCCGTCTGGTTAGGTATTTAAAAGAACGTAAACAATCTTGACATGTCTTTTTTTGCAAATTACAAATTAATTACGTAATTTATAATTTATAAAATAAATAATATGTAATTTGCAAAGGTATTGGTTTATAAAGTGTATATTTCAATAAAAAGAAATGTCAAGATTATTTACATTCTTTTAAATACCTAACCAAACGGACTATAGTTACGTCCGACATTAGACTTCCTGTGGCTAATATGATAATTTTTAGTAGTCACCGTACGCAAGCCCTGGGTCAAAATAAGCTTAAAAAAAAACAATTATTAATTAAATATTTTACGGCCAATCGACATGAAAGAAGAAAGATCTAAAATCAAGCTCTTTAATGCATGAGTCATCCATCTCCGAGAGCAAAATCTTAATAGTACCCATAAATTGTAAGTGGCCATCACTCGAACACAATATGTCATTAGGGTTTCGCACAGTAACTGAAGGGCTATCCATCTCCAGTTGATACCACCTATCATTCGCCGTGACTCAGCATAATTAACCGTTTAATGGATTTAGGATGAATGACATTTAGAACAATTGACTCGGGTTTTAGAAAATCTCGAGTAAGCGAATCTTTTCTTTTGTAAATTTATTAGTCATTCTTTAATGCTGTACTTGAAAAGAGTGAGCCAACCGATGAGAGATTATCGACTACATTCATCAGACCACGGCTTTATCTCTAATGGAGCAGATAGAGCCCAGTTCAAGAAGACTGAAAGGTCTCTTTTAGCGTTATCCCTTTTTTATAAGCTTTTATTTAGTTTCACCTGTCCCGTTGTCTGTCTGTCTGTCTGTAATCAAATCTTGCAATTTAAATTTGACCCACTTCCCAGTGTCCGATTGAGCTGAAATTTTGCACGCATACGTATATCGTGTGACAATGCAATATTATGATTACGTGAAGATGATCTGATGATGGAACCGAAAGGGAACTATAGCAACTCTGAAATGAAACATCGCAACCCTTTCGAGTTTGAGTTCGTTTGATTTGTCTTGAGGAACACTTTAAACTTTTAAGTTAATTATTTTACTTGTTATCCAAATAAAATATGCATGTCAATGGTCACAATGAAGAAGGCCGGTTTGTAACGATGTCACAATAAACCTCATCCTTCATGTTCCGTTTACCTCCTTTATCCATTTCTTACTGTCCACACCTTTCTTAAAATAACTTCATTTCCAAATTCAATTTTTAAATTTTAGATTCCTTCCTCAACATTCTGATTCATTCCACTACCATCTCTCGAGCTGATTACATCTATATCATTATTGTAAATTTATATATCTCTCTATATTGTAAAGCTCCTACAGGTTCAAGCATAATTAGCCCGGTAGAGGTATACTGATCCAACTGCAACACAGTGTTTATGTGGTCAAATAACGCCCAGACTATGATACACCTCTTCTGCCTATCGTACCCTACCAGCTGCACTAAGCGTGGCCTGTATGAGGCCTCTGACAACGCTGTAAAAGTGGCAACCAATTGGAGAGAAAAAAATATTTTGAGCTTTCAACACGAGAAGAATGGTCACCTAAGGACGCTAAAGACCTTGTGAAGCAGAGAAGAAATAGCCGAACTATTATACCGTATATAACGTTTCATTTATTATTATTATCTACTAAACGATAAAGTCAGAAATGATGCAACTCTATATTTTTTTACTTTGAGTGCATAATTGGCCGTAATTTAGTGAAATGTAATATTTCATTGAAAGTAACATTGGAGAGATATCTCGTTGAAACAGCAAAATAGTCCATAATCCTTATCTTAAATTGTTCAAACTTGGAAGCATCCAATTTGACCCTTCGTATTTTATTCGAACTGTTCAAGTCCGAAGTTCAAATTCATAAAACTTGGTTACCGTCGGTGGATGATATCCAAATGTTGCAAATTAAATTCTCAATCTAAGCTGAGTTTGTTCTTATCTATATTTTTCTTCTTTTTATTTAGTTTACCTATGAAAAGATGTAATAAGGTACTAACTTATTTCAGACTAAACGATTGTGTGTAAACCCTATTCTTAAAGAAGATCATAAACTGATCATAAATCATTTCTCAACTTCAACGACCTCCGTGGCGTAATGGTCAACACGCTAGACCGCCAATCTAGAGGTTCTGGTTCGATCCCCAGCCAGGTCAAGTTGGAAAATGGCCTTTTTCAAATTGTCCTAGTTCTTGGGTGTTTATCTATATATGTATTTATCATAAAGTATTATATTGTTGGGTTAGTATCCTATAACACAAGCTTAGCTTACTTTGGGGCTAACTCAATCTGTGTGATTTGTCCGTACATATTTATTTATTTATTAAACTTGGTCCAAAGGTTGACTGGCAGAGAACGCCATATGGCGTTAAGTCTGCCATTATTACTCTTTTATTGTGCAATATATAATATTTTAATAAATAAATAAAGTGGGTACATTTGTAATTCAGTCCTATGAATATAACTTCTATTCTTCTATAAATTGTTTTGAAGTTTTGATTACGTCGAAATGTACGCGTAACGTATATTTAAAAATTCGTTTATTGAAAAAATACATAGGATTGAAGAAAGAAGTCAAATGAGCAAAAATATGTAAACATTTTTAGAGTAAACACGGCAAGCATAGCATTATTTCGTTAGCTGTGTTTGCCCTTATGAATAAACACAGTTAACAATAAGAAAAATCAAGTTTTCTCGTGATTCAAAATAAGCCAGGTTTGTAAAAGATATTACTCGTTTAAAAGTTGGTTACACGCAAATCTAATCGCTATCTCTTTTACTCTTGCGGCGGCGACCATTAAATAAGAGAATGCATGAATTTTTGGGGTCCAGTGCTGCCCCCATTTATTGTAAATGTCATTAAATGATATATCTGTTTCCTTTTAAATGGTTGTAAAAAAGAAATCTAGGTTTATAGTTTGACCTAACCTGCAAAGAATTACTTTAGCCTTATCACCCTTATTATCAATTGTTATCGAAAACCTCACTTTAATTATATACTGTTATCGAAAGTTAAAACTTACGAATATCAACTTGACCGTTGTATGTTTGAGTCTCATGCAGCAAAATGTAGCAATCTTCTAAGGTACAAATAAATAAAAACAAAAATGCTTCTATCCATCAATATTCTATATAATACACATTGCAGAAATCAAGCAAATCCTAGAAACTTTTAATAGGGAATTAAAAACTTATTTATTTCTTCCGCTTCGTTTGACTTAAACTGCGGAAAATAACTTTGGCCTTATTCACCCTTTCGACATCTGAATTTCCCACGACCTTGATTAAAATCCGCGCCACCTGTTGGGTCAAAGTGGACGTTGAGATATGCTAATGTGGCTTGATTATGCGCAGGCAGGTGTCTGACGTCATTTTGTAAATTTTCAGCGTGACTGACACGCTAGTTTGAGAGAAACAACGTTAGGCTATGTAGATAAAAGTCTTTTACTGTGAGTTTTGTGAGGAGCTTCGTGGCCCGGTGGGAGAACCCATCGCTAGCGTTTTCGCAAGTTAGGCGAACTCGGGCGTGGTCCGCACTTGGATGGGTAACCACAAGTGGCCCAATTTCTCGAGCTCCTTCGTGCTTAGGCACGTTAAGCTGTTGGTCATGACTGATATCATTGTAGGATAGTCATGATTATATATAGATTTATAAGGCCAGCAATGCTACTGTTACACCCTGGTGTCCATGGGCAGCGGTGGTCACTTACCATCAAGTGACCCGCTTGTTCGTTTGCCGCCCTATAATATATAAAAAAAAAGATTACGCCATGTCAAATGTCTTAAGGCAGCATGTTTTTAAAAGCTCATTTGATTCTTTTGACGAATAAGTTTTCGGTGATAAACATGAAAACAGTACTATTTTTTGTTATTGTTTTAAAATGACAATTAGATTATTAACTTAAGGCGTAGAAGAGTTAGCTAAGCGCTCTAATATATCAAAGAGTTTAAGTTGAGCCGTTTTTAGGGGATTCATGAATTTTTCTGGTCCAGTGCTGCCATTTGAAATAAATTATTTTAAAGGAAACGAAGGTATCATTTAAAATTCTGTCCCATGCGGCTCTAGATAACCATTCAAACTGTTTAATGAAGTACTGTTTACAATTTAAAATGAGACCGTTAAGCATGTCTTAGCATTTTCACGAAAAACAGCCTCTTTTGGCTGAAATGGTAAGAAAAGCTTCATGTATCGACTTTTGATCCTTAAACGAGTTGCTGAGCAGAGTAAACTTTATTAATGAGCAAGATTCTCATATAACAACTTTACACAAGGAAGGTCTTATTGGATTGTACAAAATACTTACAAACTAGGACATTTTCAAAGGTGATAGTGTTATGTAAATAATAGTATCTTTATTGATTAAATAGATTTTTAAGGATAAAAACGCGACCCTATTGCTTAGACCTCCGCTGATCGTCTGTCTGTGACCAGGCTGTATTCTCATGAACCGTGATAGCTAGATGGTTGAAGTTTTCACAAATGATGAAGTTTTGTTGCCGCTACAATAAAAAATACTAAAATCAGAATAAAATTAATATTTAAGGGGGCTCCAATACAACAAAGGTGATTTTTCAAAGATTTTGGCTCCAAACAACTTTTTTTTTTCAGTTTTAAGATGATAACGTTGTTAGTAGAAATGTTTTGCTAATAAATATTTGGTCGTATACTGGACTTTTATGGTGCCACTTAGCACCTATATACACCATAAAAGTCCAAAATCGGACCAAATATTAATAATTCTATAGATAGCTTTCCCCAAACTGTGAACTCATGACATATCCTATTATTATTTAAGGCGAAAAACATGATCCAGTGACGCCTCATTGAAATATTTAGGTTATTGTAAAAAAGTGATAATTCAAATTTTACTAAAGTCGATCGCTTAGAGTTGATTATATTTAATTCCGACAAGCGACCGTCGCTTAATTACCGCAAACTGTAATTCGGCCGTCGCTTATCTACCGCTTTCGCCGTTTGCGTGGTACGAGACACGCAGTTGATGTCAACCCCGGCCCGAACGGGTGAGCGGACGCAGCGGCAATTTATTGCCATTCCGTTCTGGAATGCACTTTGAATAAGTCGTTTGGTTTTTGTTTTCTGTTTTATACAGTTAATAATTGTTTGAATTTTTAAAAATAAAATTGTATAACTCCGCGAACAGACTTCATTCATATGAATAAATAGTCTATCAAATTATTGTACTAACAACCGTTGAAGGTATTGCGAATTCTATATTACTATTTGGCGTCAAACTCAAAAGCTTACTCATAACCCAAAACTTTGCTTTTGTGAAAAAAAATAGCAACAAAAACAAAGTCACATTTTCGAAATTACGCCGATGACATACGACTTCGCAGAGATTGGTGCGTCTCACGTCTGCAAATTGGCCCAAAACATGCGATACAATTAATTTGTCTTGGAATGAACGCGATGGTTTCGGCGCGTCATCTTGTCACTGAGGCAGATAGATCGCACGGCTTTGTAGTCTGGGAGTCGGAGTGCCGAAACTTTTTTTGAATGTTAACATACATTACTATACAATCCTTGGGAGAGGCCTATGTCCAGCAGTGAACGTTATGCGGCTGAAATGATGATGATGATACATACTATAAATAATAAATAAATATATACGGACAAATCACACTAATTGAGCTAGCCCCAAAGTAAGTTCGACACTTGTGTTATGGGATACTAACTCAATGATACTATATTTTAAAATAAATACTTAAATAGATAAACATCCAAGACCCAGGACAATTTGAAAAAGGCCATTTTCTAACTTGCCCTGACCGGGGATCGAACCCGGGACCTCTGGGTAGCATGGTGACCACTACGCCACGGAGGTCACGCCACTATATAAGGTATTTATCCCAAATAGGGCTGACAGAGCTCTATGGGTATTTTGGCTCTGGGCAGACAGTACCTACTCAGGGCCACAAGACCCAAAAGGCCACTTTTAGACCATGCTGATGGGCGAGAAGTTGGAAAAAAGTACTCAAAATAGTGATGGGCTGCTAGCTACATCGCCTATTAATTTGATTTGCATTAAGCTGGTAAATTCCAAGTTTTTTTTTCTCAGACTAGCATGGAACATGAAAGTGCATGATAATATGTCACACATTAGGTTTCGGTACACCGCGCCATCTCCTCATTTCAACGTGTTAAAGACGTTATGCTCATCCAATGTCAATGTCAATGGTCACCTATGAATACAGAAGACCGTGTAAAATAAAAAGCTGGAATCCAAAGACGAGTTGTGGAGTAGAGACGCACCCTTTGACTAATATTAGACTAAAAGTAGCTGAATATGATGATAATCTTATTACTAGTATTATATTATATTTAATACAAACATTTTCAGCGACCGATATTCATTACTCCAATTTTGGTTTTCCAATAAAACCAAAAAAGCAATCCAATTACAAGCTCAGAGCTTTCACACGTGCCGAGTGGTCGTTAGTCAGAATGCGATTTATCGAACATCGCGACGAGATAAAAAGACGATTTGAGAATGGAATTTCGACCGCGAGCGCTTCGACTGCATGTAGTTGGTTGTTTGAACTTGAATGGTTTTTTCACTTCACTGACTTTATCTCACATTGACTGTTCCACAGACAAGAACTTTGCTATTTAACTGGATGAAGAAAAATCAAAAACTACATTGGCTTTAAATTACTTGACTCGATATGCAATAGATACATGAATAAAACACAAAAACTTGGATGTTACTTTTTTTAAGTAAAATAACACAAGATACGAAACTTCATCACACTTTATAGTGTCAACTTGCTTTGAATTGTAATTCCAGTTAACCAAAGCAGTAAAAAACATTCGAAATCCAATTAAAAACTATAGAACCATATTGTTGTTTAATTTTTCATTTAATTTCATTACAATACAAGTAAATGGAGGACTTAAGGCCTGGGGCCTTTTCTACCAGTTAACCAATAGGTGGTGCTGAGAAAGTTATCTTTTAAAGTACAACAGTAATTAACTTAAAACGACAAAAAGAGTAAACTTATTATTATTAAGTACGTATTAACCTACACAAAATATACATAAATAAACATTAATTGTTCAAAAAGAAACCATGCTACATAAACTTTATAAATACTCCTTATATAGCCGCTGACAGTTTTCGGAGATAATGTGCACGCACTGCTCTCTTAAACGCAAGACGAGATTCAGCATTCCGGACATTGACTGGTGGCGTTCCAAAGCCGCACAGCTGTAACGAAAAACGAATTATTATAGAACGTAGTTCTTTGCAGGACTACGTTCTATAACAGCTCGTTTGGCATAAAATTGGGAGAATAAGTTGTGTTCTAATTTAATTCTTAACCTCTTATTAGTACTCAAAACTGTTCTGGTTTTTCAATGAAAAACAAAAACAAATGTAATTACAAGCGTAGTGCTTTCGGACGTTCACACGTGCCAAGTGGTTGCCACTCAGAATGCAATTTATTGAACATCGCGGAGAGAAAAGGAACACTCGGCGAGAATTAAATATCGATTGCAAGCTCTTCGACTATGTTTAGTTCGTCTATTTGTAATTGGTACAAACCAATTCCAAACACGGATATAGTGAGAGAACAATATTTTATTACTAAAATCTTTCACTGTTTTAGGGATACTATGAGTTTGCAGATGGCTTTAAATTAATAAACGCTAGAGGTTAGACAAGAGTTAAAATACAAAATCATCATGTCAGTTTTTTTTTATAAAAACGGAAAAATATAAATCAATTTCAGTTCATAAACTAAATTTTCCCTTAAATTGTGTGTTTGTCTTCTTAAATCCATGAGTTTCATTAAAAAAGATACCTTTACTAATCATAAACATCTCCTCTCACAGGCCTACTGGAAGAGATCTCTTTTGAGATAAGTAGTGCCTTTGTACAACTTTTATTTGATGTGTTCTCTGTATAATAAGTAAAAATAAGTGTAACCAAGCTTAAGCGAAATAAATCATTTCATTTCATTTCATTTTATTTCATTTCATACATTTTCCGAGTAAATAAATTGGTAAAAATAAATAAATAAACAATAAAACACAAACCAAATCCAATTAAAAACTAGGATCGCACCATATGGCGTGTACGGTGGTCGCTAAATCAATATGCAATATCGAACGAGCAATAGCGAGAGAAAACCACTCGTTGCGAATTGTGTTCCCGAGCGACGCGAGCTCCCCGACTATTTCTAGTTTGTTTGGCGTGTTGAGTGTTATTTGGAATTGTTTTTCTCTTGTGTTGTTTGTTCCTAAAGTACTTGTTACTTATCAAGAGCTTTGCTGTACTGTGTTCGGAACAAACAACCTACAAGCATTTGATTTTCTCACAAGATAGGTACTTTGCGATTTGCGAGATACAACAGAACACACATTTCAGGAATTAAAACATTTGTCACTTCCTCTAATCTCAGTTTATCCCCAATTGCATCTTCATCTGTAATGCTGCGAAGCCTGAGGTACGCTTTCCGGCTTTTGTCTACGCTTCGTACGATACTGAGCATGTTTTACCTATATTGCAGTTAATAAAAAATGTATTCAAATTCTTTATTGTACAAAAGAGGACACACCCAAAAATAACAAGAAAGCAATGCAAAGGCAGACTGATCACTATAAGGAATCTCTTCTAGTTAAACTATTTTTTTCCCTCCTTACGACAAGAAGTGGGGTGTCATACGTTTGACGCTAACGTCTGTCTGTCTGTCTGTGGCATCGTAGCTCTCGAACGGATGAAAGGATTTCTAAATGAAAGGTTCTTAGCTATGTTTGGTAAAAATCGATCCAGCAGTTTGAAGAGTCGCAGTTATTTATCACAATCTAAACCATGATTTATATCTAGATGGCGCTATTAAGGTTTAGAATTTCAGTACCATTCAAGTAAATTGTATTGAAAATTAATAGATGGCACCACTAGCTCTACAAAAACCCCTCTAACTGGTGTGTATGATATCATAATAATCATACGGATATAAAACTATGAAAGTTGTTTTTTTTTTTAAATTTACTTAGCAAATAAACTGGTTGTATTGTGTAAAAGTGAGCTCAAACTATTTTTGCGTCCTTAATATCAACATTATAAGTAGTATTTCATCTAAATTTGTAGCCAGGTTTCAAGCTCAAATCTATTAAATTCTTCCATATGTTCGGACGTTGTTACAATCTACGCTATAGTTGTTGCATTGAATACCTACATATTATATTTTCTTATTAGACTTCATGTAGATATGTATTTTACACACTTTAGGGAAACAGTTTGATTATCTCTTTGCTTTCATCCGGATCGTGGAACGATGGAGTTTCACTTACATGATTATGTAAGAGGTTTGAGAGATGTACCTATTCATCATAGGATATTAAGTTCCAGCTTGTTACCCGTATTAAGAAGGAAATTGAAACCACTATCTCGGCCTGCCGACGGCTCTATAGATTGGATATTGTGTGCGTGTATCCTCTATCATATTACAAAATGTTCAAGAGATGATGTGATCTATCAATGACTATAACACTAGATAATGTATATCACTATCTAAATTCCTATATCCGTTGTAATGACCATCGAAACTATTTAAACAAATAGCTGGCATATGTATACAAGTAATTTTTTTATCACATGACGTCACAGCTTCGTACGATTTTTTTAGGGCGGTAACGTCATCACTTTACTTCCACTCCGAAACCTTCAGTACTATTACATACTATGGTTTGAACTTTAATGACAGTGTAGTAATAATAAAGAAATAAATAAAGAAATATCTGTGCCGAAACTTAGATGGGCTGTGAATTTGTAAGTTTTAACTAAATAGATAAACCTAACAGACCAAATAGAATACTTAACCCAGAAATCATCCCTCTTCTTTCGACGTATCCGCGCAATTATCTGTTTTTGTATTTTTTTAGCCTTTCGATGTGACCCACTGCTGAGCATAGGCCTCTCCTTCCTTTTTCCACTGATTTATTTTTATTTTATTTTTCAAACTTTATTGTTCCAAAGTACAAATATACTTTAACAAATGGCGGACTTAATGCTAAGAGCATTTTCTCCCAGTCAACCATAGGGATAAACAGAGATAATTATGCGGCACAAAAAAGCAATACACATATACTTACATTATAAAATATTACTATATAATATACAATTACATTATATACCTATTATATATACATTTCAGAATAAATATCTTCTTATACAATACTTACATATACATTTACTTATACTTACATATACATCTATCTATGAAGAGAATAACTAAATAATGATGATTTTATGAGGAAAGGGAGTTTAAAAGGTGGGCGTGAACTTTTCTTTTAAAAGAGAATTTAGTAGAAATTTCTCTGATGTCCACGGGTAAAGCATTCCAGAGCCGTGAGGCTTGAAGAGAAAAAGAGTTCGACATAAAATTTGTTCGGAAAAGGGGGATAAAGAGCTGGCGTGTCTCATTAGAGCGAAGTTGTCGATCATGAGTGTCTGAAAGATATTTAAATTTACATTTTAAATATTCAGGATAGTCAGGATTTGTGAGAATAGAAAAAAGAGTGCACAGTAGCCGAAGTTCCCTGCGTTGGCGGATAGGAAGCCAATTAAGTTCAGAACGAAAGGAAGACACATGATCATATTTTCGAAGACAGAATATAAAACGAATGCAGTTATTAAGGAGTCGATCAAGTTTATTAAGAAGATCGACATTGAGGTCAGGAAAACACACATCAGCATAGTCAAAGATAGGAAAAATTAAAGCCTGTACAAGTAAGACCTTAGTTTTAACAGGTAGAAAATTCTTAAGACGGTTCAATTGTTGGAGACTAACTGTGATGTTACGACTAATTTCAGCTATGTGAGTGTTCCAACTAAGAGTGGCGTCAATTTGTAATCCAAGGTTTTTTACGGAATTGCAGATAGGAATAATATTATTATTGAAATATACAGGTTGGATTGAATTAGTGTCAATTTGAGCAACCTGCCTCGAACTTCCAACTATTATAGCCTGACACTTAGAGGGGTTGACTTTGATACCGAAATCGTCAGACCAGGACATAATTGCTGATAAAGCAGTATTAATAGAAGCAACAGCCGTGTTGATATCCTCTGCTGGCGACTGAGCATAAATTTGTAGGTCGTCAGCGTAGAAATGATAAGAACAACCAATAGTAGAAGAAAGAAGATTTATAAAAAGAGAAAAAAGTAGAGGCGATAATATACCTCCTTGTGGTACACCAAGCGACAGGGTTTTCCAATCTGACAGGTCACGATCCAATCGAACCGATTGCTGCCTGTCGCTTAAATATTCTGAGAACCAATCCAACACTGAGGATGAGAACTGGAGATGATTAAGTATAGCAAGGAGAATATCGTGATCAACCATATTGAAAGCGTTAGAGAAATCAATGAGAACAAGGATGGTGACCAAAGTATTCTCCATGCCTAATCTTATGTCCTCTGTAACTTTAAGGAGAGCAGTAGCAGTACTGTGACCAGGTCTAAAACCCGACTGTAGAGAAGTAAGGAGAGAATTAGAAAAAATAAAGGAAGATACTTGAGCATGTACTACAGCTTCAAGGATCCCTATTAATAGCAGCATGCTGTCATTATTTCTTGAAGCTGTCGATATCGTCTCGCCAGTCGACGTTGTCTCGCCATCTCCATCGTGGTCTCCCTCTACGCCTGCGTCCTTCTGGCACCCATAGGGTTTCCTTCCTGGCCCATCTCTCCGGTTTATGAAACTGTCAACAAATTAAAATGAAAAATACTCCACCGATGACAGCCTAATATAATGGGAGCGGATGCCATTGTGGCATTAAGCCCGTCATTTGTATTTTTTTTAAACTGAAAAATAATGTTTAAATATAATAATGAGAACCTAGTTCTTAAATTTACATTTGTATGAGTAGTCTTAAGTTATTTTCGTATTTTGCCATACGTTTCTTGTGGAATGTAATTAGTATAATGGTCTGAGTTCACTATAAACAATTGCGAACTGAATAAATAAATATCCTACCTATTTATAAATGATGACAGCTACGAGTATTAATGGAACTGAGCGGTTTCTGGTTTAGAATAGATTAATCCATCTCTTCCAGAAGATTTAGTAAGTGACAAAGAGTGTGCTGACTAAGGGCGCGTTCAAACGACACACGCATGCCAAGCCCACACCTTGCACACGTCGAGCGCTCGGCAAGCGCGGTTTGAATTTGTTGCATATAATTAGAGTCCTTTCACACGTCAATACAACTAAAATTGCATTTACCAAAGCCTAGTCGTGTCGAGCGCCGGGCGGACGCAAAGCGGAAGCAAAGCGGAGGCATGGCTAGCGCATGGCTTAGGCGAGGCGGGCGCGCGTTGACTTCGCTTAATGCAATTTGACATTAAACTTAGCTGGGCCACTCACATAGCTGCAATTAGTCAAAAAATCACTGTTAGTCTTCAACAATTAAATCGTTTTAAGAATTTTTTGCCAGTCAAGACAAAGATCTTGCTTATCCTGTGTCTTTAATTCTGCTTATTTTTGACTATGCTGATGTGTGTTTTCCTGACCTCAATGTAGATCTTCTTAATAAACTTGATCGACTCCTTAATAACTGCATTTGTTTTATCTTCTGTCTTCGTAAATATGATCATGTGTCTTCCTTTCGCTCTGAACTTAATTTGCTTCCTATTCGCCAACGCAGGGAACTTCGGTTACTGTGTACTCTTTTTTCCATCCTTACAAATACTGACTGCCCTGAATATTTAAAATGCAAGTTCAATTATCTTTCAGACACTCATAATCGTCAACTTCGTTCTAATGAGACACGCCAGCTCTTTATCCCCCTTTACCGGACTAATTTTATGTCTAAATCATTTTCTCTTCAAGCCTCACGGCTCTGGAATGCTTTACCAGTTGACATCAGAGAAATTTCTACCAAATTCTCTTTTAAAAGAAAAGTTCACGCCCACCTTTTAAACTCCCTTTCTTCATAAAGTCATTATTGTTTAGTTCTTCTCTTCATAGCAATTTATTGTTAGTATAATTAAATGTATGTATGTATTGTAAAAGTAAATAATTATTCTGATATTCATATACGAGTATAATGGGTATATAATATTATTGTATATTATGTAGTAATATTTTATAATGTAAGTACGTATATTGTATTGCTTTTTGTGCCGCATAATTTTCTCTGTTTATCCCTATGGTTGACTGGGAGATAATGCTTTTAGCATTAAGTCCGCCATTTGTTAAAAGTATATTTGTACTTTGGAACAATAAAGTTTAATAAAATAAAAAATGTATTTACTCAAATTACGAGTATATGCAACAAATTTCAAAAGCGCGCTTATCATGTGCTAGGTGTAGGCTTGGCGTGCGCGTGTTGTCTGAACACGCCCTTATTGTACTCAAATGTACAACTCAACCATTCCAGTCAGAAATTGACGAATGCGATAATGTCATCAGCTTCATATTCTTACAACCCTGATTTCCATTCTTTTCGAACATAACTCCGTCGTATAGTCAAAAATCTTTCTTGGTGATACTCAAGTGAAAAATCATCATTGTTCTACTAATCCCCTTCCCGATATACCATATCCCCAGTGTGGGCGTTTCGAAAGTTCGAAAAGTTCATTTCGGGTTTTCGCCAAAAGTGGCCACTTTTGGCAAAAACCGTTTTAAAACTAGTCGGACTACCAATATTACTTTCAAAGGTTATTCATAAAATAGTTGAAAGGTCTTTTTAGACGGTGATACAAATAAAATTTTTAATTATCACCATATTTAGTTTTAAACAATTTATTTCAAATGAGGGCGCCATTTTAGCTACCACTTCGTCTTAAGTGCGCTACTTTCCAACAACTCAAATCAGACTTTTTTTAAATGTAACGCAAAAATTTTCTATGAAAAACAGACTAATGGCGTCATAGTTTCTTGGGAACAAATAGCGTTCTTAATATCAGTTTTTCTGCAGTAATAAATCTAAAATCACCTTGAAAATCGATATGATCAATAAATGAATATATAAGGACAAATTACACTGATTGAGCTAGCCCCAAAGTAAGTTCGAGACTTGTGTTATGGGATACTAACTTAACGATACTATATTTTATAACAAATACATATATAGATAAACACCTAAGACTCAGGACAATTTGACAAATGCCATTATTTTGTTGCGTTTTTTTTTTTCTAAACAGTCCTTAATTATTTATTTTTGACACAGGAAAGTAACCAGTTACAATAGCCAAATCTTATATATTTAGGTATATGTGATTTATGGGTTACTTGCCAACTTACGAAGTAAAAAAAATTCTTGGTCTATGCTTGCCAACATATTTCGACCTCATTCTGAGATCTTCCTCGGGGCGAATGTGACTCGAGACGCGCGCACAAAGTCACCAAGCCATCTTTTTCTTCTTTTCAAGTCTTCTTTTTTGTTGGTGATGATGACTGAATAAATCCGCTATTTTCCAACAAGTCAAATCAGATCCTTTTTATTAAACGTCAAAACAAATTTTTTCTATGGGATTTGTATGAAATACTGGCAGATGACGTCATTGTTTCTTGGAGTCAAATAGCGCTGTTATTGTCAGTTTTTCTGCAATAATAAATCTAAAATCACGTTTAAAATGATATGTTCATAGACAAGTGACATTATTTTGGGACGTTTTATTTTCTTATCAGTATAAAATAATTAATTTTCGGCCGAGAAAAATGCCGAGTATTTTTGGAATCACTTGTCACATTACGAATGGCTTACGCAAGCGTTTTCAAACGGGCGCATTTTTGAAATGATCGTATACGAAGGATTTGCAACGAGTGGTCTCGACCACTCGTAATTTTGACATTTGTAGCGTAGAATGACAAAGCCTTCATGAAGAATCCGTTCCAATTCATGCTGCTTTTTATTCATAATGAAATTCCAAAAAACCATAGACATATTTTCGATGTTTTCTGCGTAAAACAATAATATTTTTAGCTGATACGACAGTTTCAAAAATACGCCCAAATGGTTTTTTACGCGAGCGGTGATTTAGAAAACTACACGTTTTGTGTATCGGTGAGTCCTTAAATGAAAAATAGCACTTCGGAAGGAGGTCACAGCAACAGTATCTGTGCACTGCATCAAGTTGGCCATTGAGCATGAAGCAGGACATGAATAATAGCGGAGAAGGTTAGGCATCGTCTGTCTTGGTTGTCGCACCGACATTCATTGTTGGTATTTTTATTTATTTTATTTAATCTTCATTGTTCATCAAATACAAATTGTACAGAAAAATAGGCGAACTTAACGCTAAAAGCGTTGTCTACCAGGCAACCTTTGAGGCATACAGATAGTCTAAATGTGGGTTTCAAGATAAAAGTATGGCACATAAAAAAAGATAAATACAATTATATAATATTTCCAATATACATACATAATAATATACATAACATACACGATACTATATGTATCTGATATATAATTGTAAATATATGCTGCAATTTTTTAATCTACTCTTATACTATACATCGGCCAAGAAGTGCTTAAACACTCGTGGTAAAGCCCCATCTTTGAATATTGCTCCTGTATCGTTTCGTCTCGACAATAGGACTGAAGCAGGCCTGTGTCACTCCCCGTTTTGGTATCGAAAATATACCTACATTATTACTATGCGCGCGGCGACCACTCCGGAGAGGGAAATTCAGTTATATGAATTGTTTGTCCAGAGTAATAAGAATGAAATTGGTTTGCAATGGATTTCTAGGTATCTAAACGAAAAGGTGCTGAGTTTTGACGCGAGCTAAATTAAACCATATGGCTTACCACATGTAATAGATATTTCTTTGAATTTCTTCGCTGAGTGAGGCTTCTGTAAGTAAGTTTTATTACTTATTCTGTGACTTTTTACAGTTTAAAGTAAGAACATGAAGCTTTTTTTCACACATAGTCACAAGTGGCTGTTTTTCGCTAACGTGCGTAGAACAGCTTCACGTTCTTACTTTAAACTGTAAACAGTAGTTCATTAAATAGTTTCAAGGGTTATCTAGGGCCTGGTCAAGACAAAATTTTGAATGATATCTTCGTTTCCTTTCAAATAATTTATTTCATATGGGGGCAGCACTAGACGCCAAAAAATTCAGCTATCGAGCGGTGTCTTTGAATCGGTTTGGATTTCCCGTAACTAATTTGCCTGTAACGCCACGGTAGGCGTTAAAAACGTTGACACGCTTGGTTTCCATACAAATCGTGCTACTTGCGTTATCTAGTACATCCATATCTGTGAGGTTCACACAAAATTACATTTTTTTAGTCTTTCAGTAACATGTGGCCATGGTAACCCTGCTGTCAGTAGTATAAGAAGTGGTAAAAAAAGAAAGAAACTCTATTGATAAATTTTTATATCGTTGAGCTGAGGCATAAATTTCCTCGACATGTGTGATTGATGATCGATAACGGATTTAGGAAACATTTGTTTTGTTTATTCGAGAAGGTAATTTAAAATACATTAAGTAGGGCAAATAAACAATAAGTATAAACTATCGCTCACATTTTCGACGACGATGTTTCTTTGAATGATTAAGTTTTGTTTCTGAAAAAATATACTTTCTTTACTAACGGGAAAATTGTTTACTATATTAGTTATAAAAAAAAAAATTGCTCAACCTTTTGTTTTGTTCGTATCTCTTTTTCAATATTTGTTATAGGTATGTAGAATGAGACAAAATATATTTTTTAAAGCAAATCCGCCTTCACATTCTCATTCATAAAATATCACGAACGTCATTATTGGAATTGTCGTTACGTGATTATTAGAATTGTTATTGGGTGATTATTGGAATTGTCATTAGGTGATTATTAGAATTATCATTAGGTGATTATTGGAATTGTCATTAGATGATTTTTGGATTTGTCATTAGGTGATTACCGGGATTGTCATTAGGTAATTATTGGAATTGTCATTAGGTGATTATCGGAATTGACATTAGGTGATTATTGGAATTGTGATTAGGTGTTTATCGGAATGGCCAAATACCCTTTGATCACCCGGGAATGTCGCGGGAGACAGCTAATTTAGTATGGTGTATAAACTTTGTAATCGAATTTTTTTAAATTAAATTAAAACGTTGTTTCAAGCTTTCCCCGAGGGTGTCCACACGGTAATAAACACGAACATAGTTCCGTTCCATTGGTACGCTGTATTTGTATTGTTTTTATTGTTTTATTATCTTTGTCCACACTGTTGTTGTTAGCGAGGTCACTGCTTATTAAAACCTTTGAAAGTTTTTGTGTTTTGTTTTCTTTATTTTATACAATGTAGTATGATCTTGTTCTAGAACAGTCTTTTTTCATCTAAGTGCGCTACCATGTGCACCCATTTTTTCTCTATCAAATTTAATTAACACATCGTTTTTCTTTCGCTTAAAAAAAGCGACGATTTATATAGGTAGTTAGCGAAAAAAAACTGGAGAATGATCGGGATCCACTTTTAGCTAACTCTAGGAATGGTACTCAAGTTAGAGATTACATTATTATAACTTTACTGAGAATTCGTTTTGAGAATATTCAAAGTTCATGTAAAGCTTATAATGTTCGGAACAAATTAATAAATAAAATGAAATGATATAAAATGATGAGGAGTGAAGTGAAGGAAAGTCAAGCAAAGTGAAGCGAAGTGAAGCGAAGCAAACCAAAGCGAAGTAAAGTGAAGCGAAGCGAAAGAAAGTGAAGTTAAGCGAAGTGAAGTGAAGTAAAGCGAAGTGAAGCGAAGCAAACCAAAGCGAAGTAAAGTGAAGCAAAGCGAAAGGAAGTGAAGTGAATTGAATTGAAGTGAAGTGAAGTGAATTTAGGTGAAATGATGTCAAGTGAAGTGAAATGAAATGAAGTAAAGTGCAGTGAAGTGAAGTGAAAATAATAAAATAATAAATAATAACATCTAAATTTAAAATATAAAATAAAAAAATAACCATGAGTGAGATTTAAACTCCCGCCACTAAAGTCATAGAATAAGTAGTAGTACTCACCTAAAGTTTGTAAGAATGCATTTCGAATTGTGCTACCGTGACTTCTTATCACCCCTACGAATTTACCACCTGGACATTTGAAGTATGCGTAAATTGTTCCTATTTACTGAAATTGATACAAGTTTCTGTACTTGTCTTAACTAATATGCTATATGTGTTCAATATTCGAGCTTTATGGGAGTGGACAAAATTTTTTTATGGCTCATTATAGGTATATAAAAGTATTATTTATTTATTTATTAAATCTTTATTGACCAAAAAGGTACAAAAGGTGGACTTAATGCTAATGCATTCTCTACCAGTCAGCCTTAAGGAAAAACAGAAATAAATTTGTGAGCGATAGGCGCTTAAAGATATAACTATATTATAGATATACGTATATTATAAACATACACATACAATACACATATATAAATACATATATTTTATTAATATATACATACACATACATAAATACATAATATAAAACAAAATAATGTAAGATAATGATTAGTTCTGCTGCATCAAACTTTCAAAAAGGTGCATGTGGACTTTTTTCTTGAACAGGTCCCTATTCATGATACTTTTGATGTCTTCGGGTAAGGCATTCCAGAGACGCGTAGCCTGAACAGTAAAAGAGTTAGTCATAAAACTTGAGCGAAATAAAGGAAGGTGAAGACGAAGAGATTGACTAGAGCGAAGCTCACGTTCATGGCTTTCAGACTGAAAGCGAAATTTGTTTTTCATATACAGGGGGGAGAGAGGATTCTTTAGTATAGAAAAAAGAGTACAAAGCATTCTTTGCTGTCGGCGCTGACGAGCAGGAAGCCAGTTAAGCTTAGATCGGAAAAAAGAGATGTGATCGTACTTACGAAGACAGAAAATAAAGCGGATACAATTATTAATAAGACGATCTAGCTTATTGAGAAGATCTGCGTGTGTGTACGTAGGTATTTTTTCTATATTCTACTCTGATAACCAAATACCTAATTACGAAGGTAAAGCGCATGCAAATTTCGCGTGACGTCACGATAAGGGACGATTTTCACCAGAAGGTGACGGAAATCGCCTCCACTCCAAAATTTCGATTCGATGTATCTTTGTGAATTTTAACTACTTTGCTTATCGAAAAAATATGGGTCCATTAATTTTGGATAATATATATAATATATTGTTACCCAGTCCATATTTCTTTTGAGATCTTTTAATAACATACCAAAAAGAAATATTGTTAACAAGCCAATTACCAACGTATTACTACGTAACATGTCCAATGGATTTATTTGGTCTTGTCTTTCGAGTACATAGCTGTCAATCTATAATTAAATTACACAACTATATAACGAGCTTGGTGGCTCGGCAGGAGTGCGCATTACTGGCGTTCTTGCAAGTAAAGCGACACCGGGCGTGGTCCGCTCTTGAATGGGTGACTACAACGATTTTCATAAAAAAATCTTGACATGCTCCGTGCTTCGGAAAGCACGTATAAGCCGTTGGTCCCGACTTTTATCATAGAACGGCTTTCGTCAAGCTATGTCAGATACCTTTAGGCAGGCATGTCTCACTCTGCGTGTAGGTATCGAAAATATACCTACGCATTGCGACCGCTTGAGTGCCGCAAGAGACGAGGCGCAAGTTGCGTCGCGTAACAGTTAGAGATGGGCAGTGGATAGTACTCAATCTACCCATTTGAGTATTTACTCACTAGATTTAATAAATAGAGTAAATAGAGCGTGCTCATATATTGACATCGCATTTGATGTCTGTTTACTTCTTTTAACATAAAGTTACGTCTTTGCCACCTACCACCAATAAATGATAATTAGTCAAAGAAGCCTACTTTCAGTGTATGATTAGAATGGTATTTTCATATATTTTAGCGTCGCATATAACGTTTACCTACATTTTAAGCATATTATCGCCTATGCACACACTTTCCGACAAGAGTTGCAAGTGTATACTATATTTAAGTTTTAAAATTGTCATGAAAACATGAAATAATGAATATAAATATGAGTCGCAACTTATATAAATCAATCTACTCACCAAATGGATAAATAAGGATATTTATCGGGTATTTACTCAATCTACTGAGTTAATACTCAAATGGGTTGATTGAGTATTCATGCACCGCCCGTCACTAGCTGTTACGCGGCGCAACTTGCGCCCCGTCTTTTACGGCCCTGAAAGGGGAAAATTCAGTAGGGATAACATGAGCAGTGACGCATGCGCGGTTCGTTAAACTGTGTTCACCACTTCGTCGTCATGGAAAGAAAAACAAAAGCACAAAAAAAACTGCATTGTTTATTTGCTTAAGAATTGCGATCCAAATGTAATTTATTTTAAGCTTCCTAAGACGCTAAGGTCTACTTTAAAGTGATTATTTTAAAGTTATCAACTTATCATGAATTATTATATGATAGGTATACTAAGGTATATATGGTTATTACTATGAAAAAAGATTTATAAACGATATATACTCGTATTTATCTTATGTAGAAGTATTTAGGATAAAAAAAATCACATAACCACTAGGCAATAAGGAATATAAGACTTTAACGGACGAAAATTAAAGTAATTTCTTATGTTTGAGATTGACGATCAGTTATTTTATTTTTGTTACTGAATCTTCTCGGTCTTGCGTCGCTGTCGCTGCGTTAGCTGTGCATTGACTGCGACGCGGGCGCGACAGATGGCGATAGTAGTAACTAATAACAGTCAACCCTGGCGAACTGCTCACTCAATTAGTTTTTTGTAGGTATTAAGGATGAAATTGTCTTGCAACTGAAATTCTAGGTATCTAAACCAGGAGGTGTGAATTTCTCTAATAACATTGAGTAAATATTTCTTTGAATTTCTTTTTAGAGTAAGACTTCTGTACGTGAGTACTAGTACTTATTCTGTGCTTTAGGTTCAGACAGTGAGGAGCGCAGCGAAGAAGATTTTTTTATAGACACTCTAAAATATTAACTACTTTAAACTATTAGCAGAAACTACTAAACGCGAGTATGCTCGCATTTTGTCATGTTAAATTCCTTATTCATAAATAATTACAAATGTTTGTCAAACCTATTTTAGTAAAAATATGTTTTGTCTCGTTCTTTTAACGTCAAATATTCAGAAGAGGTAAAGGGACAAAACATGATTTAACTAAAATAGGTTTAGCAAACGCTTTTTTCTTTTTATGAATTTGAGGGTTATTCTTTAGCCGTTACGGCTGTACAGCTCTGGAATGCCCTTCCTGATAGCATTGCGATTCTCAGAATCGTTATACTTTCAAAATGGAGGTGAAATTATTTTATTTGGAATCGGAATAAACTCTGCTGTAATATTTAGGTATTTCTATGTATTTTATGTAGTAAGTTATGTATATATTATACGTATTTATATATTGTGTATATATATGTATCAGTGTATATTTCAAAGGCATGTTTGATTTTATTATTAGAAACCAATATGTATATGTACTATATAAGGTGTAATATTATATCCCACTAAGAACATAAATGTGAAAATGGGAGCTAAGTTCAAAATCCGACAAACGAATTGAGATCTAAATGGCCGCCAAGTTCTTTAGAGAATATTGAATTTTGTTTATCAGAATCTTAACATTTGACCTAGCTAGTTTTTTTTTACCAAAAATTCAGATGTTTATAAGAAAAGGACGTCACAATGTTACAACAATAACGTATAACGTAAAGATGTTAAGTTGATTAGCCAAATGTAGGTTTACTTATGTAGGTTTGCTAAAACTAGCCAAGTTTAAACGTTATTATATCAATAACTGTTTGAGCTACATTATTGAAATTTCTTGTTTCGATTCGAGATAAGCTAGACAACTTTAATGTATGTGCAAAATTTCATGTATTTATGTTAAATAGGTTTCAAGTTATAAAGGGGTCAAAAGTAGCTTGAAATGGTTCGTGTAAAACACACGGCTGCTGCGTCGCCGGTTCTTTTTTTTTGAACTAAGCTCTGACACGCTTCCGCGTGTCTAAAAAGGTATTGTATTGCAAATAATACAGGGTAGCTTGCGACACTTGCACCCCTATTTCTACATCAACAACCCTATAAAGATTCAGATTCTAAGATTCAAATATTCAAAGATTCAAAGATGCAAAGATTCAAAGATTCAAAGATTCAAAGATTCAAAGATCCAAAGATTTAAAGATATAAAGATTCAAAGATTCAAAGATTCAAAGATTCAAAGATTCAAACATTCAAAGATTCAAAGATTTAAAGATTCAAAGATTCAAAGATTCAAAGATTCAAAGATTCAAAGATTCAAAGATTCAAAGATTCATAGATTCAAAGATTCAAAGATTCAAAGATTCAAAGATTCAAATGTTTATTCAGTAATTAGACCTTTACAGGCACTTTTACACGTCAATAAGTATAATTTACGTTACGTGTAAAGTATATTAAAATATAATTTATTTTTAAAGAAAAGCTACCGATACCAGCGCTTCGTAACGACCACTGCTGAGAAGAAACGCCGAAAGAAACTTATTTTCACAGTATTGGTCGCCTACTCGCCTAAAAAAAACAAACAAACATGTAAATTCAGAACATTTATTATTATTATAGATACCAATCTCGTCAAATCAATCATTACTAATCAAAGCATACCACATTCATCTCGAATACTAATTATGGATACTCTGACCTCAATACAGATCTTGTGACAAGCCCTGACATTTTCTAATCATGGCGAACTACGCTACTGCACAATTATCTTATTGCAAGCTTATTTAGTTTCACCTGTCCCGTTGTCTGTCGGTCTGTCTGTCTGTATAAATCTTGCAAGTTAAATTTGACCCACTTCCCGGTTTCCGATTGAGCTGAAATTTCGCACGCATACGTATATCGCGTGACAGTGCAATATTATGACATGGAGCTGATCTGATGATGGAGTCGGAAGGTGGTCATAGGAACTCTGTAATGAAATGACGTAACCCCATCTAGTTTGGGGGCGTTTAATTGGTCTTGAGGAGCAAAAAGAGGAGATAAAAGCTTATTTAAAAAAATATTTTTTAAATACTACTTACTTGATAAATGATACATTTAAATTGGTAAAACACTACTAACCTGTGGGTAATTCCTTATTTTTCAACAACTCAAATCAGATACGTTTTTCTAAACGTCAAACAAACATTTTTTTTTTATGGGATTTATAACCATCATGTGACGTGCTTGTTTGTTTGCCGCTCTCAACATAAATTTTAAAAAAATACAAACCCATAAAAATAGGTTTATTTTTAGAGTTCCGTACCCAGGGGGTAAAAACGGGTCCCTATTACTAAGACTCCACTGTCCGTTTGTCACCAGGCCTTATTTTATGAACCGTGATAGCTAGGCAAATAAAATTTTCACAGATGATGTATTTCTGATGCCGCTATAACAACAAATACTAAAACAAAACTTGTATGGGAGCTCCACTTTCGTGCGCGAGACCAACTCGCACTTGGCCGCTTTTTTTTAAATTCTTTCACTATTCATAATTCAGTTTTAACTATTTCTCGTATGCTTTTGTCCTCAGATGGTGCACACAATGATGCCAATCGCCCGGACTATAGCTTTGGGCATGTCTGCAGCATTGACGCTGACGTATGGCGGCCTAGCTTTGGGCTTGCGGCCTGACAGACCAGAGGGGCAGTTTTATCAGCAGGTAAGCCACCTTACTTCTTTCCTATTGTAGAGGCACATAATGAATATAAGTTTTAAATACAAAACGGAATCTCCTAAAGTCTGGCGCAATATGCGTCCCTGTTCTCCGCCCTTACACCTCTCCTCTGTTCTTGCGTTGTCGAGGCGCCCGCAGCTGCCCTCTCATAACCCTCCTCACGGCGCGAACGGAGGAGAGGTACGAGGACGTGGAACGGGGACGCATATTGCGCCGGACCTTAGGAGATTCCATTCTGAATGTAATACTCATATTAATTCTGTGGTAGATATATATTGACGTGTCTTCCAAGAAGGATATGACAAACTGGCGTGCCAATCGGCTTTAATGTATGTACATCTACAATAACCAACACGCTTGTATTGTTGAGTCTTGCGGCCCTGGGCTCTGTCTGCTCAGATAAGCAAAACACAAGATGCTCTATCTTCTTCATAATGGATAAAGACGTGGTACAATACTCTTTTATCGAAGAATCACATTATGAATACAATATGTTAAAAAAACCTTGTCCGATCTGTGAAGGTAATGTTGGGTAGCTGGTGCTGGTGTAGTTTCCATTTATCGGTTTCTCCCATCCCTGAAATCGCAAAAAAATCTGCAATTCCATTCAAAATTAAATACCTACCATTCCGAAATCTTTTTTGCGATTTCAGGGATGGGAGAAAGTGATAAATGGAATGGTTTTTTTACATATTGCCTATGTAGGTACATAATTTGATTCAACGAGCCGTAAGACTCAAAGGCCACTTGAAGAGTGATGGTTGGCGGGAAAGTGGAAGAAGGAATGCTCGCCTTGGTTCCCGCCTTGCGCCGGCCTTGCATCCGCCCAACACTTGCCCCGACTGGACTTCAGTAAATGCAATAGGTATTGTTGAGCACAGAAAAAAAGTGTGGAATTTCATAGATTATTGAAAAGTATGGTATACTTATTTTTTTCTTTTCTCTGATTAGCAAATAATGACGAAGATACAGCGCATTTCAATTTTACGTGACGTCACGTTCAGCTACGATTTTTAACTAAAGGTGACGTACTCGAAAATCACCCCCACTCCAAAATTTCGAAGCGCTGAAACTTTATTAATTTTTACTACTCTGCTAAACGAAAAATATGGGTCCTTTATTTTTGGATAATCTACTAGATGGACTAAATAAAATATTATCTAGACACGCGGCAGCGTGTAAGAGCCAAGTAAAAAAAAGGAACTTGCGAAGCAGCAGCCGTGTGTACTTTTGACCCCTTCACAACTAGAAACCTTATTAACCTAAATACATGAAATTTAGCACATACATTATTTAGCACAAAATTTCAATAATGTAGCTTAAACAGTTATTGATACAATAACGTTTAAAAACCCGAAAAATGTGATTGACCACTTATCCATCATCAAAAAGGTAACCTACTTCCATATGAGCTGAAAAGTTGATATTTGGCATCTAGGTAGACTATTACGCGAGTACAAAGGAAAAATTCAAAAAACAGTGAATTTCGTAGATTTGATTATTTTTTAAAAAAGGTTACCTACTCTCATATGACCTGAAAAGTTGATATTTGGCATCTAGGTAGACTATTACATGTATACAAAGGAAAATTCAAAAAACAGTAAATTTCGTAAATTTGATTATTTTTTAATTATTGATTTTATTAAGTAAAGGGCCCAATAAAATTATACGACCAAGCATTTCTTCAAAAAGTAATGATATCCCACTAAAACATAAATGTAAAAATGGGAGCCAAATTCAAAGTCCGACAAAACAATTGAGATCTAAATGGCCGCCAAGTTCTTTAGAGAATATTGAATTTTATCTATAAGAATCTTAACATTTTACTTGGCACTTATCATCTTTATTTTATACTGTAAGGTCCTTTTCTTCTAAACATCAGAATTGCTGGTAAAAAACTAGCTAGCTCAGATGTTAAGATTGTGATAGAACTCAAATTATATTCAACAATTTCAAAGCGCGCTAGGCGTGGGCTTTGAGTGCGTGTTTTCTGAACGCGCCCTTACTAAATTCCACAATGTCTGCTAAAATTCAATTACCGAAATAAACGTTTGGTTTATAAACGCCAATATTTCAGGTGGGCCGAAAGTTTTGCAACTCAATAGTAAAGTTAGAGTGCTTACAATTCATCGCATTAATTAATTTAGCACCAGACAACCATTGCTTATATAAGTTTGAAACTACCTCTTAAGGGGCTACCTGAATTTTCCGGGGACCAGTGCTACCGCCATTTGAAATAAATCATTTAAAAAGGAACTAAGACATTATTTAAAATTTTGCTTTAATATAATCCTATATAACCCTTCAAGCTATTTAATGAACTACTGTTTATATTTTAAAGTGAGAACGTGGAGCTTTTTATAGCATTTTTACCAAAAGTGGCCGTTTTTCGCTAAAATGCTATAAACTCTTAAAATATAAACAGTAGTTCGTAAAATAGTTTGAAGGGTTATTTAGGATTATATTAAGGCTAAATTTTAAATAATGTCTCCGTTTCTTTGCAAATAGTTTATTTCAAATGGGGGCAGCACTGGATCCGAGAAATTCAAGTAGCCCCTTAATACAGACCTGATAAATGAGGAAAATTTACCTGTATAGGGTCTTAGCAATTTGCTATTTAGTATACTAACAACTTTCCCTAAGGAACATAAACCAAAATACGTAAATTATGATTTTTGACTTTCGTACAAATTGATCAATTAGCTGATCCAAGTTTGTATAGTAAGCAAATAACTGGCCAAGTTCGTGTCGCACTCGCGCACGTAGGGTTCCGTACCATATCTATACATTTGGTGTATAAGGGCCCCACTTAAATATTTATTTTATTCTGTTTTTAGTATTTGTTGTTATAGCGGAAACAGAAATACATCATCTGTGAATTTTAACTGTCTAGCTATCATGGTTCATAAGATACAGCCTGGTGACAAACAGACAGACGGACAGCGGAGTCTTAGTAATGTAGGATTCCGTTTTAACACTTTGTGTACGGAACCCTAAAAATGGTTTAGGGTTCCGTACCCAAAGCAAAGCACGTATTTTATCTATAACTGGTTGGACGAAGCCCGGGGCTGTTATCCATAACATTAAAGAAAAGGGAATCGAAATTCACTCATATTTACAGAAAAATCCTACTCTAATAAAGTGATGCATGTAACGGAAGATAATGTAACTATAATAGGGGTGTAACTGGGTAAAAATATTTGTTGTTTTTTTTTAGTTTGTCTGTCAACTAGATTATTATATCCAAAAAAAGGACTCACATTTTTTTGTTAAGCAAAGTATTAAAAATTCACTAAGATACAGTGCTCCAAAGTTTTGGAGTGGGGATGATTTACGCCACCTTTGGTTAAAAATCGAATAGACAGAATTAGACTTTCCGATACCAATGTGGTCTACATTTTATTTTGAGACGACATGTCAGATATGGGCAAAATTATGTCATCTATCTATACTATAATAAAAGAGTAAAAAAAATGTGTCTGTACATAAAAAAATTTTCAAAAAAAAATATTTTTGGCGATGGAGATATAGTAATAGAGTAAGAAAATAAAAAAATGTCTGTCTGTTTGTCTGTTTGTCTGTTTGTACACGCTAATCTCCGGAAATACTGTACGGATTCGAATGAAACTTTTTTGTTATATAGCTGTGAAGCCTGGGCAACCTATAGGCTATAATTGATTTTGGAAAATGGAACACATGATGCAGAACTATAATGGTCCAGCTTAACTATAAAAAATATTAAAATGCCGCCTTAGCAAAAGTTTTTAAGTCTGATGAGAACTTTTTGTTGAGTTATAATACAACTGTATTATAACTCAACAAAAAGTTCTCATCTATATAAAACTGGTTCCGTACCATAATCTATGAAAAATCACGTTTGTAGTATGGGAGCCCCCCCATAAATACTTATTTTATTCGATTTTTAGGGTACCCAAATGGGTAGAAACGGCACCCTATTACTTAGACCGTCCGACTGTTAGTCAGTCTGTCTGTCTGTCTGTCACCAGGCTGTATCTCATGAACCATTATAGCTAGACAGTTGAAATTTTTATAGATGATGTTTTTTTGTTGTCGTTGAACAAAAACATACTAAATCTATACTACAAATAAAAGAGTAAAAAAATGTGACTGTACATTGAAAATTTTTCCAAAAAAAAGTTGTTTCGTCCGAAGAAGAACTTATAAGTTCAGAATTTGCGGACCTTCAGAGCATAACACACCAGAAAAATTCTTGGATATGTGAACGCGCCATATTGACACCAAAAAATTAAAAATCAATTATTATAGAACTTATGACGCAAATTATTGTTAATTTCTTGGATAGAGTTGTTGACGACACCACCAATTATCCAGTTGAGTTTCTTAATTCACTTGCAGCAAATGGACTCTCGACTCACAAAATAAGTCTTAATGTCGGAGGGCCAATAATGCGAATGCGCAATTTGACTCCGCCGAAACTGTGTAACGGAACCCAACTTAGTGTCTCAGCACTGTATGCCGAAGTTCAGCGGCTGAATTTCAGCCAATGCATGCCGCAATGTTATTTGCATTACTAGCAACACATAATGCCGAACTTCCGATGCTTTTGCCTGAATCGGACCCGTACCCGTACCCGTACCCGTACCCGTACCCGTACTCGTACCCGTACCCGTACCCGTACCCGTACCCGTACCCGTACCCGTACCCGTACCCGTTCCCGTACCCGTTCCCGTACCCGTACCCGTACCCGTACCCGTACCCGTACCCGTACCCGTACCCGTACCCGTACCCGTACCCGTACCCGTACCTGTACCCGTATCCGTACCCGTATCCGTACCCGTACCCGTACCCGTACCTGTATCCGTACCCGTACCTGTACCCGTAATCCCTCTTCCGCTCCCGCCGCCGCTCCCGCCGCTGCCGCCGCTGCCGCCGCCGCCGCCGCAGCCGCCGCCGCCGCCGCCGCCGCCGCTCCCACCGCCGCCGCCGCCGCCGCTCCCGCTGCCGCCGCCACCGCCGCCACTGCCGCCACTGCTCCCGCTCTCGCCGCCGCCGCTACCGCCGCTGCCACCGCCGCCGCCACTGCCGCCGCCGCTTCCGCCGCCACCACCGCTGCCGCAGCCGCTGCCGTTTCTGCTCCCGCTCCCGCTTCCGCTCCCGTTCCCTCTTCCACGTACCGGTTCCCGTACTCGTTCCGCTCTCGCTCCCACTCCTGCTCCCGCTCCCGCTCCCGCTCCCGCTCCCACTCCCGCTCCCGCCGCTGCCGCCGCCGATGCCGCCGCTCCCGCCGCCGCCTTCACCGCCGTTGCCGCCGCCGCCGCCACTGCCGCCGCCACTGCCGCCGCCGCTCCCGCTCTCGCCGCCGCCGCCACCGCCGCTGCCGCCGCCGCCGCCACTGCTGCCGCCGCTTCCGCCGCCGCCGACGCCTCCGCCGCCGCCGCCACCTCCGACGCCTCCGCCGCCGCCGCCGCCGCCGCCGCCGCCGCCGACGCCTCCGCCGCCGCTGCCACTTCCGCTCCCGCTCCCGCTCCCGCTTCCGCTTCCGTTCCCTTTTCCACTTCCGTTCCCTCTTCCGCTCCCGTGTCCGTTCGCCGCAGACACGCCAAAGACGGAAGATTAAATTCTCATATCGGCACATCACTACAGTCCGGCGTTTCCACCGAACTTCAGCTTATTTAGTGTGTCATCCCCACCGAACTTTAGACACTGAACTTTAGCCTCTAAACTTCGGCATAGTCTGCTGAGACACTTAAAGTTTACTGTGAGTGGTGCCAGTGAAACTGTATTTATTCCGCGTATAACAATTTTCCTTTTGAAAATACACAGTTTTACAAATACACAGTGTTTACTTGCTTTCCTATGAAAATAAGTCACAGTTTTAGAGGCTTAAAGCTGCTGATGTCGATCTAAGGACTGCTTTTTCGCATGGCCAACTTAATGTGGCTTTCTCCAGGGTTAGTAACACTTCAGCTCTTTTCATATTGGCTCCCGAAGGAAAGAATTAAAATAATATTGACTTTTAACTCCTAACACTGTTACAAGTACTTTCTTACCTCTCTCTATCTTTCTCTATCATTAGTTGTTATTTATATTAATACGCCGGAGTCATAAAGTCCACGCGAACGAAGTCGCGGGCATCAGCTAGTTTCAAATAAATGGCATATATTTAAGCATATAACTAGTTTTCACAGTTGCAATATGAACTTAAAAGGGAATATAGTGTATTATAACATATTTTACCATCAGTTTGGAAAACTTCTACACCCTTATATTTTCTTTCCATTTCATGATTTTGGTGTAGGATACTAATCATAACCTTGGATAAATGCAACTTCTTTAAAATACAAATTTTTACCGAAATCTGACATGTCATTTCAAAATAAAACATAGGCTACGTTTTTATGGAAGAGTCTAGTGTAAGGGGATTCTTAAGTGGCTAGTTTCTTCATCACGATTTGTTAAGCAGAGAAGAGAAAATATACGTGTACCATACTTTTAAATAATCTATTACCTATCAAAAGCCTTTGATACGGTTTCTCTCCCCAAACTTCTTCTAAAATTACAGGCTATTGGCATTCGCGGGATCGCCTTAGAACTTTTTCGCGACTACTTATCTAATGTATATAATATAAGTCGCAAAAGGTTAAAATTGAGGAATATGTCAGTGAGGAGGAATATATAACAACTGGTGTTCCTCAGGGAAGCATTCTTGGCCCCACATTATTTATAATAACATCACGAGTTAGAAAACTCATTTTTGTATTCAGACATCTTAAAGACGCAGCAGATGCTGACACTTTAAAAACCACGTATTTTGCGTTATGTCAGTCCATTCTGATGTATGGGGTTGCAGTCTGGTGATCAGCAGTAAAAACGAATCTCTTGCCACTGGAAAGGGCGCAAAGGGCTGTCTTAAAGGTCATAACTCGGAAACCATACAGATACCCCACTCCGCAACTTTATACTGACGTCGGTGTTTTAACAGTGAGACAGCTCTTTGTTCAACAGACAGTACTGAAAAAACACTCACTACTAAAATATGACCCAAACCTAAACTCACGTCGACGAAAGCAACTTCATTATATTGTCTGCTCTATACTACCACATAGAACGTCACTTGCAAAGCGCCATTTTAAAAGAATTAGTTCCATACTTTATAGACATATAAATAAGGAAAAAAATATTTATTCATGCACAAAATGTTTGCAAAAAACGTGTGCAGCAATTTTTGCGAACCCTTGATTATTCCCAAACTGAAAATCTCTTAAAATAAAATAATCGCTCTCTCAAATTCCTTATGGCCATGTCACTTACCCACTACACACACCTCCATGAATCATACACAAGCGCATACACACACGCCATGCACACAATAACGCGCATACATACAATTTTTTTTTTTTTTCATATTTTGTGTACCCAGAAAGATATTCATTGTATTTTCACATTCACGGGTTTCCCATATTAACAGACTAGTCTAGTCTGGGAAACCCAGATCAATATAATAACCATACCGTTATACGAATACCAACACACCTCCATGTTTACTGTCGGCTACCCCATCATCTCGGAAGCAAACTACCTACGAAATACAGACTTGCGTCTAGTTCGTATGTGGGCTGTTGCCGGATAAAGGATAAATTGTAATTGTCATTACAACATGAATTGTAGTTTATTACGGCTTAGTAAAGATTTTTATTTTATTTTATTTTTTTAATGAGCCAAAAAAATATCTATCCACACGCCTATTAAATTATGTCTATTTATTCATACCACAAAAATTAAAGGAAGAAAGCGAGGAAAATTAAAAAAAGAGGCGCTGAAATGGCCAAATTTTAATTTTTATCCTTATGAATTCCACCCGGGCAATTTACCGTGTCCCCAGGCATGAAGGTTTTTTGAATATTTTGTTACAGTTATTCTTGGAACAAGGAATGTACCTAATCGAAATAATATCATCGAGAAGACTTTTTTTTGTTCTTGTCTGTCACTCAAATCTGAGTACTCCCTAAATATTAAATACAAGTCACTAAAAAAAGTCATATTGGCACCTAGCTTTTTTGGATAAGTATTAGCTATAAATCAAAGCTTTAGACCAGTCTTTCCCAAAGTGGGCGATAACGCCCCCTTGTGGGCGCTGGAGGCTTTAAGGGGGGCGGTAACGGGCCCAGAATAAAGTTGGGGGGCGCTGATGTGATTTAAGCAATGAGTGATTTATAACTTCAGCTATTTCATATTTTAAAATTCACTGAAATTAAAATCCTCTTACTACACAACATCCATTTATTAGTTCATATTTATATCCTTTTTTATTGTACAAATATTATAAACTAAAAATGTAATTAATATTTATTATTTTAATGCGTTCACAACGCTATTTATATCGCTAAAGGAATTAAACACTGAAAAAATTTCGTGTTTTAAAGTTTCGCAGGTGAGGTCCCCACTTCCAATACTCTTTATTATTGTAAAATTGTATTATTTTAAAATTAACAATGTTGATTATTGTTATTTTTTATAAAAGATACTCTAATGTACTGGTGTATGTATTATTATTGCTCTCTCGTTTAGAATATAGGTTGAATTAAACTACAGGCAAGACAAATATGTGATTCAGGTTTTTATGGTGAAAAAAATGGGGGGCGCTACAAAATAACAGATTTTTTAAAGTGGGCGTTTGACAAAATAAGTTTGGGAACCTCTGCTTTAGACCGACAGATATGGAAAAGAGAGAAAGAGGCCCTTGCCCAACATTGGGACAGAAATGGCTTGTTATGATGTAATGAATTTAATTTAATTTCGAGAACTACAGAATGTTGTTTAAGGTTACAATACCAATAGGTCAAGTGTTTCCTCCAACTTTGGCGGGTCTGGTGCTCCGAGATACAAGCTTCGCTTAGTTCAAACTCCAGTCTTCACAATCTTTTGCTAATCATGTACCTATGTCAACGAACATAATGTTATGTAATATGCAAGATTATGGAGAAAAAAAAAAAAAAATAAAGGCTAAGTAATAATTTCGCGCGTACAGTATCAAGCCTGAATGGCGAAGCGGTTAACGCAGTCGAAACAAATTACCGAAGATCTCAGGAATTTCAGTTTGTAATTTATTTTGGCATAACATTATATAGATTACACTACATTTTCAGCTTAAATTTATGGCTCTCTATTTTAGTTTTATAGTACTCTATGCAGATAAACCTTAAAACCACAAACAACCACTACAGTAATTGAAATATAAATGAAGGGTTATGTTGTGGCTGTTAATTAATTTTACCTTCTAAATATAATATCAGATCCCAATCTTAACCCTTACCTGCGTGACGAGCTTGAATATGAAGATACCATGGAGCGTAAATAAATTAGTTTTTATATATAGGTTACACGATCAATATATAACAATTTAATTTAACCTAAATTAAAAGCTGTACTATAAATTAAAACTTATAAACAAAGATACTGGCGGTGTGCAAATAATAAACCATTGTTTTAGGGTTATTTAGAACGTGGCCCGAAATCCAAAACCTCATCTCACTTCTGGGAAACTGAAAATTTGACTCGTTTTGCTTTTTGAATGCAGCTAGGCTAAAACATAGTAAATATGAGTGTTTAAAAGCTGCGTGTTTATTCGTTGCGGTAGTATGTGAGACTATGGGCGCTTGGGGATCGGAAGCAAGGGAATATATGAAAAAAGATTTAGGCAATCGTGTTTCAGAAAAGTCAAATGTAATGTCAAGCGTCATCGTATTTGGGCCACTGGCTTTCTATAGCCATTCAAAGGGATAATGCCGCGAGCATTATGTGGATTTTTGGGCCGGATGCGAACCGTGGGGGTTTGTTTGAGTGATTTAAAATACCTACCTTCTTATTTGAGGAAAGATGTTGCGCATATACTTTTGTACTATTTTGAAGAAGCATGTTGCTGATAAATATTTATTTAAGTAAATCTAAAATAAAATTTAATCTATAATAATAGAGGTATTTTAATTATTACATTTACTTATTTATTCTCTTATTAAGTATAGGAATTATGAGTAGATACATTATGCTGCAATATAATAAAGTAAGTACCTAACTATAAGATGTTTAAATTTGTTAGCATGTTCGCTCGTTCAATGATATTCAACTAGTACAGGGGAAAATTCAAAATAAAATAATGGAATTACCTTGATTACCTACCTATCTGGGTGAAGTGGTTCGATTTGTAATTTTTAAACGACTTCCAAAAAGTAGGAGGTTGTCAATTCATCGCGATCTTTTTTTAATGAATATTTACCGATTAGTCAAAAACGCTTGGACCGATTTGAAAAAGAAAATTGTTTGTAAGGGTACATCAGGTAGGGCCATAGAAATTGTATCAAATCAGTTATAGTTTGGAAGTTAAGTCGGTTTTTAGTTTAGAAAAATTATAAAAGATTAAGAGTCTTGTGACCCTTAGATCTGTCTACCATATAGGTAAATAATAAAGAGTGTGTTTCTAGTTACCTAATGTGTAAAAAAATATAGTCATTTCATTTATTAAAAATATTTACGTTAAAGAAACATATTTAACGAGTTTGGTTGGGATTTGGGACACGTTATAAAACTTTCTTATTCTTGTGTTTGTCAGAAATTACGTATTGGGACCAAGATTGCCCTTGTCACTTTGGAGTTGAGGCTTAGAAGTGTTTCTAGTGAGATTTGAACTTTATCAATGTCAATTTCATTCATGATCTGAGTTTATAAGATATATGGTTGTGATATAAACTAAGTGGCACTGCAAAATTTCTTTGCCAAGCAAATTAAAAAAGCCCCCGATATTTAAGGGTTCACTCTCCATAACTTTTAAACCACTGAACCGATTTCCATTCAAACATAGCAAAGGAAAATCTCAATCAAGTCAGCTCCGCATCAAAATCAGCCCATTCTTTTCTATTAGACGTTATGAAGACACAGACACACAGATACGTCAAATTTATACACCCTCTTTTTCGTCAGAGGTTAAAAATGTAACGTCTCACAGAAATAAACAAAGAAAGGATACTTACAAAAATACATATGTACATCAAAGGAAGATAGGTAAGTACTAAAATTGATATCTATCAACTCGTAATTTGGACATAAAAATACTAATGTTTATTTCCCTTTGGTACATTCTTTCAAAAGACAATGTTTATTAGTCTCTAGGGTTTATTTACAAACAATTTGTACTTAAACTTCAGCACACAAATCACGTCTACCTTTTCACTTTATTTTCATTGCTCTTTGATTCAAGACAAAACAATGCTAAGCAAACGCCTGACGTTTTGAGATAAGCAATGTGCTAATTGTGATTCTTGCTATTCAAATTTACAAGGCGCTTCATGCAATTCCTGGTGACATTTAACCGCTTTTCTACATTAAAGTTCTACATTAAAGGCGTCTGACGTTATTATTAAATTGCACTTATGAAATGCAAACTGTTTTAACTTTAAGGCTTCAGTATTTGTACTTAAATATGTAAAAATACATTTTTAAGAGTTTCTTTATTGTCATACATAATGTACCCTACTTATAATTATTGGAAAAGTAGAAAGTTTAGTTTGAAAAAATGTCTTTTTATTAGTTAGGTAAGTATCTTAACCGTTTCACCGCGAACGTCGGATTATATGTCTTTTTAGGGTTCCGTAGCCAAATGGCAAAAAACGGAACCCTTATGGATTCGTCATGTCTGTCGGTCTGACCGTCCGTTTGTCACAGCCACTTTTTTCCGAAACTATGAGAACTATATTGTTGAAACTTGGTAAGTAGACGTATTCTGTGAACCGCATTAAGATTTTCACACAAAAATAGAAAAAAAAGCTATAAGTTTTGGGGGTTTTCTATACTTAGAAATGAAAGTCAAATTTTTTTTTATCAAACCCTTACGTGTGGTTGTCTATGGATAGGACTTCAAAAGAGTATTTAGGTTTCTAATATATTTTTTTTCTAAACTGAATAGTTTGTGCGAGAGACACTTCCAAAGTGGTAAAATGAGTCCCCCACTCCTGTAATTTCTAAAATAAGAGAATGATAAAACTAAAAAAATATAATTATATGATTTACTTCCATGCAAACTTCCACCGAAAATTGGCTTGAAAAAGATCTAGTAAGTAGTTTTTTTTAATACGTTTATCGATCAAAGTTACAACGAACTACAAGAACTTTTATATCATGTTACTTGCTGCTACGGAACCCTTCATGGGCGAGTTCGACTCGCACTTGGCCGCTTTTTTATGTATATCCACCGATTACTCGAAGACGCCTGGACCAATTTTGAAAATTCTTTTTGGTTTGAAAAGGCTTTCTTTTCAGGTGGTCCCATTTAAATTTTAACATAACCGGTTGTGTAGTTTGGTAATGAAGTTTGTTCTTTAATTTTGAAAAATTTTTCGATATTATCTACGTCATGTATTTTTCGCGTAAGGAACGAAACCCTTTTTAATTTATATAAAACGAAAATTAAAAATGCGAGCATGACCCGCATCAACGGAACGTCAATTTGAATTTTGAATGTGACAGTTGGTAGGTACAAAATCAGTTACAGATCACAAAGCGTTTGCTAGGAGGAAAATTAGTGCTTTTAATTAAGTCTAGCCCAATCGGGTGTGTGATTAAGATTTTGCACAGGCAGATGCCTGACGTCTTTTTGTAAAATTTCAGCGTGACTGACACCCTAGTTTGAGAGAAACAACCTTAGGCTCTGTGTCATACAATATGTAACAAAAACCCTGTCCGATCCTTGTAGGAGCAACTCAGACCGTCAATATGAACAACTTTTCCTATGGGACCAATGCTTGAAACTCGACAAAAAAAAAACACATTTTCATACAAAAGTGTTCTGTTGACCCGGCAGTTTGTATGAAAATGTCGTTTTTTTTTTTGAGTTGCTCCTACAAGGATCGGACAGGGTTTTTGTTACATATTATATATAAAAAATTTGGTTCCCAAATTGTTTTGTTTGGTTTTTCGTGTGTGTAAGTGGCCAGCACTGGTATCAGATTTTCAGTCTGCCTTAAAGCATCTGACGTAGCTTGAGGACTTGATTACAATGATGACAACCGGGACCGTGACAATACGTGCCTTCCGAAGCACGAAGGAGCTCTGATTATTTTTATAATCATATTTTATAACTAAATAAATAAATATATAGGGACAAATCACTCAAATTGAGCTAGCCCCAAAGTAAGCTAAAGCTTGTGTTATGCGATACTAACCCAACGATAATATATTTTATGATAAATACATAAATAGATTAATACTCACGACCCAGGACAATTTGCCATTTTCCAACTTGCTCTGGCTGGGGATCGAACTCAGAACCTCCGGATCGGCGGACTAGCGTGTTGACCATTACGCCACGGAAGTTTATGTGAAATCAAAGTGAGTTCACAATCCGTAGTAACGGCATCTAGATGGCTCGTCTAAAAAATAATTTCCGCTTCATAATTGGCTGGGATTATTTCGAAATAAAAGGAAAACAAAACAGAAGTGTTTTCATTTCCTATTCGTTTATAAAGCGTTGTTTATGGAGATATTACATGTGGTAAAGGCCTTTATTTCAGTAAAATTATATTAATGTACACTATCGCCTTAAACTTCCTAAATAATGTTGTTGGTTTTGCGTGTGTGTATGTGGCCAACACTGATGTCAGATTTTTCAAGCTGCTCAAACGGATCTGACATAGCTTGAGGACTGCCATACAATGATGACAGTCGGGACACACAGCTTATACGTGCCTTTCGAAGCACGGAGGAGCTCAAGAATTTTTTATGCCACTTGTGGTCACCCATCCAAGTGTGGACCACGCCCGGTGTCGCTTTACCTGCGAAAGCGCTAGTAATACGGTCTCCCGCCGGGCCACCGAGCTTCTCCGCCAGATCCAAAATCACTCCCAAAGCGATGGCAGCACCTAGCTAGCTAGACACTACACCTAGCTAGACTAACAAAAAAGTGACAAAAAATAAATAAATATATAAGGAGCTAGCCCCAAAGTAAGTTCGAAACTAGTTTTATAGGATACTAACTCAACGATACTATATTTTATAACGAATACATATATAGATAAACATCCAAGACCCAGGACAATTTGAAAAAGGCCATTTTCCATCTCGCCCTGACCGGGGATCGAACCCGGGACCTCTGGGTGGCGGACTAGCATGGTGACCACTACGCCACGGAGGTCGTCGAAAGAAAGTGTTGAATATGCTTGAAAAATATTTATTGCATTTCAAATAAGTCATACTTAATTAATTAGAATATTACTTTATTTAAATAATAGTAATATTTTTTTAATCTTTTTATAAATACCTATAGCGCCATCTAGTTACAAGGAAGAGAAATAATTATATTTATAAGACGAAGGGTAGGCATGGTTCAGTATTAATTAATTCAAATTTAAATGCTTATTCAGTAATGAATGAGACTTAGGCACTTTAACGGTAATAAGTATAATTTAAATTACGTGTAGAGTATCATCATCATTCCAGCCGCATATCGTCCACTGCAGAACATATCCTCTCCCAAGGATATCCAAAATAGCCGATCTAGAGTGGCCTGCATCTACGTGTAGAGTATAATAAAATTTTAAAGAAAATCTACTAATACAACTACTGAGAAAAAACGCCAAAAGAAACTCATTTTCCCAGTATTGGTCGCCTCTCGCCGAAAGGGCTTCGTCATAGTATGTCTTCGACTAATAAATACCTGTAATACATTGCTGACACATTATAACTTTGCGTACGAGTTAAAAAAACATAAGTTATGTAATAGGAATTACTAAGTAGTCAAAGAAGTGATACCGAGCTGACCAGTCCCTCCCGGCATCTCCCGTTCACGTATCAGCCATCGTGAATAATCAAAGCCAGATTCGAAATATTCAAAATTTAAATGTGTCTAGACTGATATTTGGTCACTGAAGCATTAAAAATAACTTTTATTGCGCTGTGAAATAAAATATATATTATTCAAAATACAGTCTTGAAGACGCTTCGAAGCAAACCTTATTTCTCTTGGGAGCAAAACCTATTTTGAATCTGATTATTGGTGATGAACGTTATAAAAATATCCAATTAGGGTTTTTATTGTAAAAGATTTTTATACGAAGACATTTTATTGAAAATTACTTTAGTCCTCGTGGGATTGGTTGAAGATGGTTTCTTGTGATTTATTTTATGAACTCTATTTGAAAGGTCAGTTTTAAAATCTTTTTTCGGAAATGTATGTGTTAGTCCAGGAGCCGGTAACACTGAAAGTCCCGTCATAGCGGAATCAAAAAAAAAATTATATAATATAAAATAAACAATTAAAAGTTTCCGGCATGATGGAGAAATTTTAGCCCTCATCACACACTTCAAATGGGTATGCCAGACCCTTCCGGCAAGAAAAAGTGGTTTGCGTGTTTTTTTTTTCTAAAAGCCAATAAAATTTACTGTCGAATACATAAAAAAATTATAATATTCGCGATGACGGTAAAACATTTTTCCATTTTTTAATATATTTTTTTTACATTGTTTCGGCAATAGGAATCCACGTATACCGAGCTTAATTTATTCTTATACTTATGTTCTATTTATTTAAATAATTTTTTTTTGATTCCGCTATGACTTTCAATGTTACCGGCTGGCCTATGCGACAGCTTTTTACGAAGGTGACTTACGTCACTAGGGACATTTGTGGATGGGGTTGTGGCATGATATGTTGGAGCTTATGGGTTGTTCATTTTCTGGGAATCACACAGCAAGTCAAACATCATCTCTTCTACAAGTTTGAACATTTTAACTAACTTCTTCCATGGGAGAAAAGATAAATTTTGAATGTACTAGCTGCTTCTCTTTTCGGATCGTAAAAGCCGATGGACCGAATGGTCAAACGGTATGCGTAAATGCGAATCATGTTAGTAGGCGACGCGTCTAGCAAACGATTTTATATGGACACGTGAAAAAAATCACAGCCGTAGTATATACAACGTGTAAGGGACACACGTAATTAATGGAACCACGGGCTATACTAGATCACTATAGTATAATGAAATTAATATAACAGCGACAGCACAAAAAAAAATCGGCATTTCCATACAAAAGTGTGCAGCCGCCCGGACAATTTGTATGGAAATGTGTTTTTTTTTTTGGTTATTTGGTTGTTGTTGTTGATCTAGTATAGCTTGATTACGGGTATGTCCCTTCCACATTGTATAGCAAAAATTATCAGAGCTAAGTAGGGTTGACAAATTAAAGATTTTTTAAATTATTTTATATATATTATATATTTCTTTGAATTTCTTTTCTGAGAGATACTTCTGTACGTGAGTACTAGTACTTTATTCTGTGACGTTATTAAAACCTTTGACCGTACGCAGCGCAGACCCCAAATTCCTAAGTGCCTTTTTACACACGGCCATAATATGCTCCCGGAAAGATAAGTCACTCTCTGTACTCTAGGTATCGCCACCCCGTCAACGGTATACCTACGGGCAAGTGAGCACGCGAGAATGATATTACCGAACATTTGGAATGGTTGAACTGCAAGAGTTTTCTTTTGCTCCCAAACTTATTTTGTCAAACGCCCACTTTAAAAAATCTGTTGTTTTGTAGCGCCCCCCATTTTTTTCACCATAAAAACCTGAATCACATATTTGTCTTGCCTGTAGTTTAATTCAACCTATATTCTAAACTAGATTTTTACAAGAGAGAGCAATAATAATACATACACCAGTACATTAGAGTATCTTTTATAAAAAATAACAATAATCAACATTGTTAATTTTAAATAAAAAAATAGCAATAATAATACAATTTTACAATAATAAAGAGTATCGGATGTGGGGACCTCACCTGCGAAACTTTAAAACACGACATTTTTTCAGTGTTTGATTCCTTTAACGATATAAATAGCGTTGTGAACGCATTAAAATAATAAATATTAATTACATTTTTAGTTTATATTTGTACAATAAAAAAGGATATAAATATGAACTAATAAATGGATGTTGTGTAGTAAGAGGATTTTAATTTCAGTGAAATTTAAAATATGAAATAGCTGAAGTTATAAATCACTCATTGCTTAAATCACATCAGCGCCCCCCAACTTCATTCTGGGCCCGTTACCGCCCCCCTTAAAGCCCCCAGCGCCCACAAGGGTACGTTATCGCCCACTTTGGGAAAGACTGATCTAGCAGGTGGGTGTCCTAAGCTGCGCTTGCCGGTACGTGGCCGCCATTCGAGAACATTTCTGCCCCATTGGCCATCGGTTCTTCGCGCTATGTGCCCCGACCACTGCCACTTCAATGAGCTAATCCGCTTGGCTATGTCGCTCATTAATAATTATTAATTTGAACTGCAGGGGCCCACGATTTGAACGTTGATTTACCCCTGAAAATTTAAAATATGGCTCGAACGCACGGAACAGAAAAATAGGTTATTTCTCTGTTCCGTGCTCGAACGCATGTCCCGCATATTCCACGTATTGCTGGCGAATCCCAAAGAATTTTAGTACTCATACTTTAATAATCTAGAAAAGAACTTGCTCCGAAAATTCGCCAGTTGGGTAAAAAGTCACCCTGTGTAACAGATTAGTGGCTGTCGTGCAAAAAGATACATTTCCTCGGAAATACGACGTAATTTGCAATAAAGCTTTCGACCTTGCGGTGTCACTTGGCTGCGAATACATTTAGAGCTTATTACTGTTTGTCATGAACGTTTACAGGCAGGAGAATTCCCTCATATCAATAACTGTAATTAATAATAAAATACTTAGGAAACATAATAAATAACAAACCTATATAGACAAAGAAATATTCCATGCTGGTCTAGAAGAAATTGTACTTGTATCCAAGAAAGGGTTTTGGTGGGAGCGCAACATAACATTAACTTCTCCAAAGCGCCTCTACGTTACACATTATAGAACGGATACATTTTAGCACGGTAGGTATATAATGAACTAGCTGTAACCCGCGACTTCGTCCGCAAAGAAGTCTAGAAAATGTTTCTCATATGATTTTTATTTATTTATTATTATACGTTATTTATAACATATGAATTATTATGTTAAAAATTTAAAATGTTTGAATACTTCTTCAACACAACAATCTTTATTAAAGTGTAGGGATTTAAAGGCCTAGCGGACCCGATGAACCTTGTTGAGCTCCCACTCTCACTCCCGCTCCCGCTCAAGCTCCCGCTCCCGCTCCTACAACCGCTCCCTCTCTTACTCTCACTTCTGGTCCCGCTCCCACTCCGCTCAAACACGTCATGTTTCAAGCTTCAAAAAAGTCGAAAATTCATACAAACTTGCAACCCCTATTTCACCCCTATAGGGATGTTATTTTCAAAATCTAATGAATGCATTATTATTCTCTACTAACTACTAAAATAAGAATCGTGTCTCTCACTTTAAAAATTACGAAGTTTCATACAAACTAGCAACCCTTATTTCACCCCCTTAGGGATGGAATTTCCAAAAATCCTTTCTTAGCGGACGTCTCCTAGTCACAATCTACCTATCTGCCCAATTTCATCTTCATTGGCTAAGTAGTTTTCGAGATTTCGTGATGAGTGAGTGAGTGAGTGAGTGATTTTCGCTTTTATATATATAGATGAATGAAATGAATAAAAAACTGTTTATTGCACCAATAAAAAAAATATCATAAAAAGGAAGGTTTATTTAGAGGTAAAATAAATAGGTACAATGGGCGGTCTTATCTCTTAGACTTAGAGTGATCTCTTCCAGACAACCGGTATATAATTTTGTATGGAGTTATAGATTTTTTTGCGATTTTAGGGATGTTCCCGTAGTAATAGTTATTCACATTGACAGTATATTTATTCTGTGATATTGTTTAGTATGTTAACGCTTTCGGGTTGATGCCCTCTTTTCTTCACACGTTGTGATAATAAATACCCAAGACCCAGGACATTTTGAAAAAGGCTATTTTCCAATTTGCCATATCTGGGGATTGAACTCAGAAACTTTGAGTGGTGAACTAGCGTTGTTACTACTACGCCACGGAGATCGTTTCGCTAATGTGCGAAGAAAAGCTTCACGCTCTCACTTTAAACTGTAAACAGTAGTTCATAAAATAGTGTAAAGGGTTATCTAGACACAATTTTAAATAATATTTTCCTTTCAAATGATTTATTTCAAATGGGGGCAGCACTGAACCCGGAAAAATTCCTGTATCCCCTTAAGATACCAGTTTTTTCGCTAGTAAAGCGACACCGGGCGTGGTCCGCACTTGGATGGGTGATCACAAGTGGCATACAAAATTCTCGAGCTCCTCCGTGCTTCGAAAGGCACGTATAAGCCGTTGGTCTCGGCTGTCATCATTGTATGGCAGTCGTTAAGCTATGTCAGATGCCTTTAGGCGGCTGGAAAATCTGACACTAGTGTTGGCCACTTACACATACGAAAAACAAACAACAACCAGTTCTGAGATGCAAAGTCTTTTGTCCACAGCTCCTGTGTGAAATTCTGCTCCTCCTGTCTTCGAACGGCATTGGTCTGTACTACAGGGTGTTGACGGAGCGTGCCCACAGGAACACCTTCGCTGGCACGAGGACCTGTCTGGAGCAGCGAGTGAAGTTAGAGTGTGAGAAAGAACAGCAAGAGAGACTGTTACTGTCAGTAATTCCAGCTTACATTGCTGCTGAGGTAAGTAGTTTTTGTTTTGTTTATTACATGTGGATAATATTTTCTAACAGGTCAACATCTAAATATATATAACTCAAAGGTGACTTTGAGTTATATATATTTAGACAAATATATATAACTCAAAGGACTGGCTGACTGACATAGTGATCTATCAACGCACAGTCCAAACCACTGGACGGATCGGGCTGAAATTTGACATGCAGGTAGATGTTATGACGTAGCTATCCGTTAAGAAAGGATTTTGATCAATTCTACCCCCAAGGGGATAAAATAGGGGATGAAACTTTGTATGAAACTTTGTCAATTTTAAACCGATCGGGCTGAGACTTTGCGTGCATAAAGCTACTATGACGTAAGCATCCCCTAAGAAAGAATTTTGATAAATTACACCCCTACGCGAGCGAAGCCGCGGGCAAAAGCTAGTTACCAATATAAAACATAAATCAGCACTTACATATAATATTAAAATTGGGTATAACTACACTTATTCACATTATTCCATTTTTATGTCATTAAATTATTACTAGCTGGGCGACCGAGCTTTGCTCGGTAACTTTTTTATGAAAACAATTTTTATTAGTTTCGTCACACCCTAAATACCGAGGTTAATCAAAATCGTTGGCGTTTCCGAGATCTTCGTATCCGTAAGTATGTACGAATGTTAACTTAGAGTTAATTCCTGGCAAGTAAGTGTGAAACCCCATTTACACATTGCAAGTTTCTTGGCAAGTTTAGTGAAAAGTGAAGCAAAAGATGCATGGCCTAAACAACACTTCATCCATACAAATAATTTATTGCTAAGTTTGGGAAAATAAAATCTATTAAATATAGTACTAGTATTGAGAAAAGAGACAAGTGTTCCGAATCCTAAATATACTTATGAAAGTTTATATTTCTTCAGTGAATCGCACGACTTCTACTTAATTATAAAAAAATATTTTTTTTATGTCATATAGCGGCAAACGAACAAGCGGGTCATCTGATGATAAGTGATCACCGCTGCCCATGGACTACTGCAACACCAGGGGTGTATCAGAAGCGTTGCCGGCCTTTCAGGAAGGGAAAATGTAGAAGGAGGGGGAGGGGTGGAGGGAGGGGGGGGGGCTCCGGCTCTCTCACTCACCGAACTAAGCATAGAAGCGGTGACGCTACTACTCAGACGTCGATTTTCTGTGAGAGTGTGGTACTTCCTCGGACGAGCCGGCCCATTCATGCTACTAGCAAAACAGAGTTTTGCCGGTAGCGTGGCTCTACCACAACAACATATAATGAACATGACATTTTCAGCGCATCGCCAATATGATCAAACAATTTTTTTGTACACAAGCATGTTATTTTTCATTTTAAGTTTAATTGCTATGTAATAAACTTACAATTTAATTTAATTTTGTAAATTAATGTAATTTACGTCTCAATTTTAAATGATTAAGAGCATTATATCTAATGTGCATTCTGTGTTCGCTCCAAGTAGGTTGGCAACTTATTTGCTCTAATTTGTATTTATTAAAAACTTATGTGTTGTTCGGCCAGTTAGCAAGCCAAATATATAAAGAAAGTAAAAATAAATAATAATAAGTATAAAAAGAAAGTTAAAAAAATACTTATAAGAAATCCTCTATTATGTTAGTCTATGTTTTGCCATTATTTCTGATTTGTTTGTGAAACAACTATTACAAGCAAATAAAGATTTTATTTTCTCTCATAAATCCGCACTTGTCAAAGCTTAGTATCTAATGGAAAAATAATACGATATAGTGACGTTGGATTCGAATATAATCCGATCAAATCTCGAAAAGATAAAATCATATTTACAGCAAACTATGATTGTTTACTTTGAACAAACAATAATATGTTGTTTGGACTGGCTATTTTAGATAAAGATTGATCTTATCTGACTTTACAGGTAATAAGGCGAAAGAAAACAAAAGATTTATATTGTTTGAAGTAATGAAGAATACTATTTGAAACTTTTTCGTGTTGTTGTCTAAACTAAAATGAAAATAAACGAAATATCAATTTCTTTTTTAATATTTTTATGGCTCTGGATACTAGTCCCTAAGGACCCATTTATTTTTCCATTTTTTTCTCTTCTTTATTCCTAACCCTAACCCTAACTATACAACCAAAGGTTGGTTCAGGTATTTCGATAGTTCCAAGGGAGCTTCTGGCGATAAATCTACACGAGGCCACCGGTTCTCATAGCCGATTGGGTGGCGGACGGCGCCTAAACACGCCCACCACAGTCCACAAATAAATATCATCACTACAGCCGCACTATGACTTTCCACTGTGAAAATTTCACATATTGTCCATAAGCATGAGCATTTATAACACCAAACTACTCAAATTTCATATTATAAAGTCCACTAGAATCAATTTGCAAAACAATTTAATGCAAACTCCAACGGGTTCACACTTGACTTCCCGCCAAGAACTCCCCATAAATATCTAATGATATCTTGTAGAATTATATCATAGAGGCATCTTGTAGCACGTCATAGTAGATACTTATAATCTGTCAGTGTCAACTTAGGTGAATGATGGTTACCATACTATCGATCAATATTTTAGTAATATTTGGTCCATGTGGTTACTAAAGTTATTCCTGGTTTTAAAAACGTTTCTTTATGTACGGCATGCCTTTAGAAGTGATTTCTCAATTGTATGAGAAATTGAGACTCCATTTTTGAGGCTTACCGTACTATAAGACTTGGCACATACCAGCGCTGATAGTTATTCAACTCCGCAGCGAACTATGTTTCCGCATGTTGTACTAAATAAAAAATATCCTACATAAAGATTCGTAGATCTATAATTTTTAGACATAGTATAATGTAAAAAATTAAGAGTTCATCAAGAACCTTAAAATATTCTTATAAAATGTTAAACGATACGCAGCTTTGATACGCAGCTCACTGTTACGTGAAACGTAAAATAGAATGAGATGTACGTTTAATTAGTTAAGTTATTGACTGACTGACAGACTGACATATCAACGCACAGCCCAAACCGCTGGGTCCGATTTTGGTAAAGACTCCGAATTTGGCACATAGGTTCCTTGTAAAATCTAGGAGTGCACTAAGAAAGGATTTTTCAAAATTCACCCTCTAAGGGGGTGAAACGGGGGTCCAAAGTTTGTATGGACAAACAAGATAAGTTTGACTATTTTCTAAATAAAAAAAAATCTTACACTATGATAAAAAATTTAACATAGTAATTCATAAGTTATATCAAAATTAATAACGTAAAAAAAAACAAGTAAAAACATTATAAGGACCATTTTCGACTTCTACGCGGACGAAGTCGCGGGTTAAAGCTAGTGAATTTATAAAACCCATATCTAAAATGAAAGATTTTTTTGCCAAGGGGCTGAAATTGAAATCCACTGCAGAGAATATTCGCTATATTTTATATTTTGCCACAATGAAAGCTTAGTACCTCATATTAATTATTCACAAATAGAGTGGCATGCACATCGATGTTAATTAAACCGCCCAAATTTATTAGATATTATCTAATTACATAGTAAGAGATTATGATATGGTTTCATGAGTACCTAATCGGTATAGTTTAAATTAAATAATTATTAATAAAGTTTTGTAAATTAGTTTAGTTTGGGCAACTGGTAAATTACAGTTTTTCGCACAATTACATAAATAAATAAATGTTTAGGGACAAATAACACTGATTGAGCTAGCCCCAAAGTAAGTTCGAGACTTGTGTTATGGGATACTAAATCAGCGATACTATATTTTATAGTAAATAGATATAGGTATAGATAAACATCCAAGACCCAGGACAACTTGAATAAGTCCATTTTCCAACTTGCCCTGACCGGGGATCGAACGCGGGACTTCTGGTTGGTGAACTAGCATGGTCACCACTACGCTACGGAGGTCGTCAAACATCACATTACATTTTTGTTGATGAACAACCTCCTCATGGGAAAAAACCTAATTAAATCCACTGATCAACTTTCTTTATAATTTTTCATAACTAGAAACTTAATTTAACGCCAAATTACACAACCGATTTTGATGAAAACTCTATGGGACTACCTTGTAAGTATGCCTTTTCAAGAATTTTCCAAATTGGTTCAGTACTTTGGTAATCGGGGAACATAATTACATAAAAATATACATTCGAATTGAAATCCTCCTTCTTTTTTGAAGTCGGTTAAAAAAAACATCAAGTTTAAAAATATTTCCGGAGAAATTGCTCGTAGAAATCTGAGTTAATTACATTTTTCATACAAATTCTCATTTGAAATCAAAAGGTTGTACAAATAAATTCATAACTACCTAACAACCCCTGTACTATACTATTATGTGTACCTACGTCTTACAAATACAATAATTGCCTTCAAGATACTTATAATTATCTGAAAGACTATAATAGGGTGTGTTTTCTTTGTGAATTACAATAGATCTGTGTGCGTTTACACGGATACACACGGTACGATATAAAATATGTAATTACGTAGTTTTTAAGATAATTTAATTGATATCGTGAACTCATGCCAAATTCGCTCCATAAATTGAAAATCCCACTGATTATGAATGTTACCCACGAAGTAACATAAGAATAGGATATAAGAATTTACGTTTTTATATATTTATTGAGTCTATATCGCGTTGCATTCGCGAAATTGTAGCGTTATGACGTTCTCCGTGAAGTACCTACCGATCAGCAACTTTGGAAATCTTTGCAGAGGCTATGAGCAATATCTTTCAGTTCTTAATTACCCGACTACGACAAAGCCTAGAGGAAGAGTAATGATTTTAGCAGTCTATTATGTATGTGGGTATATAAGAGTATGTCTATTCTAAAGTAGCATTTGAATCGCTTGTCCATTTTCACTAATTATATGTCAATCGATTCGTCATTATTGTCCGGGTGACATAGGCTACAATTTGCATGCAAAAAATGTATTAAACGAATGTAACATACAATAAAGGCAGGCTCAAAAAACTTTTTTTGTATCTTTATCGAGTGAGGTCTCAAATTAAAGGTCTTTATTATTAGCTCACTCAAAAAATATATACATTATTAGCCGTATATAGCTCTAGTAGTCGGGTATTAGGTTTTATCTTCAAAATCAAAAATCAAAAAATATTTATTTCTGCACCAAAAACTTATTCTGAAGTATATGGTTAGTAGCACCTTGTTAGTATAAGATACCTGTGCTAAGGCGGCCCTTCCCGGCCGCTCTATCTTCAATGCGGACAAAGCTTGAAAAGGTTGGTGTTTTATCCAGGGCAATGATAAAGAGACAAACTAATAATAAACTAATAATAAATTTTCATGTTTGGAAAGGCGTAGTCACACGTTGTCAAAGTGCTACGGTAGGTAGGTATGTAACGTGTGACTACGCCTTTCCAAACATGAAAATTTATCTCTACATAGTGAATATTGCATACGTCAGAATAGTATTTTATGACATTATTGTCAATTTACAACGAAGGCATCTTGGTAGAGTCTACTGTGTCCATTTACTTGCAACTACATTAGCAACTTTGTTCAGTTCAGTATTCTGAAAATCTTGTTTTATACTTTTTCAGCGTCGTTTTTTGTCGTAGTTGGGTTTTAGTTTTTTTACTTTTTATTATTTGAACTATTTTGGTGTTAAAGTGTATTTGTGGCGCATAATATTAACAAAAGTTAAATTGATGAATTAATAACAGTATATCGAAGTAGGATGGCTGTGGTTGCTTCCCTGCGTTACCGGGTACACAACGACACAACGAATAGGCAGATAGATACACACGCACATATAACAACATAAGCCCGAAGGCATATAGTGCAGAGGAAATTTTTATGGAAGTTTTAGCCAGTTATCAAACTGTTTCCGCCTTGACCGCCTTCACCGCGTGGAGGTACCCCCAGCTTATGTCGTTTTCATTAGTGCATTATATATTCTATTAACGTTCACACTGCTCTACATTGCATAAAGCGATTCACAGTTCCCGTGATCCGCGCTTTACTCTTATCGCTCATATTTAACATCAATAAAGCATTCTTGTAATTATGTACAAGCATAAAGTACTCGTGAAGCTCTTTCAAGTGATACCAAACACGGTATATTTATTTTAATTTTATATTAACATAGAACTTTTTGTCCGCTAGAGGGCCCAATACTTAATTTGGTGACAAGCTTTATAACTCATAACCAATAGAATATCAAGGCCATTCTAATGATACTGCAGTGGTCTTATTCTGATAAGTAGTAAAGAAGCTATGAATGAAAAGATGTGAATCATATGCAATCAGCCCATAAATACAGGTAAAGTCACAAGCAAATGCTAGTAATATATATATATTCAAAATGTACAAGTGAAGCGCTTTCAAATGATACCAAACACGGCATATTTATCTTAACTTTATTTTTTTACTCTGTATGTTTTGTCCGCTAGAGGGCGCCACATTAGATTTTGTGAAACCCCATATAGCCTATAACCAGCGGACAATTAAGACGCTTCTAATGATATGTCATTTGTCGAATTCTGATAAGTAGTTTAGAAGTGACGAGGGAACAGATGAACATACATACATACATACATACATAGCCTGTCAAAATCATAACCCTCCTTTTGCTTTGCCGTAGTCGGGTAAAAAGAGAGAGTTAGTGCCTAAGGGCACAGTTTGCATTCTATTGAATGATATTAGTATTACTATTAACTATCCATTGAACGAATATTAACTATTCATAGGGTGCAGAAATTTCATACAACTTGTTTCAGGTGACACGTGTTTATCAGTAAGCATTAAAAGTGTTTAAAATAAATGTTTTGTATTCAAAATTTTCATTACATTTGCGATGTTTGTATTGAAATATTATCTTTACCTTTACAATTTATGAGTATTTTATGAACGGTCAAAATTCAGCTAAAATTTGTGCAAAAATTGCAGATTTTCGGAGGCTTATACTGTCTTTATAAATTTTAATTTTTTATTTCGTTAGAAACCTAGAAATAGCGCACAAGATACCCGTTAGTTTAAAAGTTTTCAAGAAAGATCACATACAACGCCATAATCATGTACGAGCGTTTGTATGAAAAGACGGGAAGGCCGCTCTTAAGTGCCCCTGCTTCTTCCTCCCGGTAAAAACACTGATTGCTTTGACACTCTTTACAATAATAACATTTCCTCACAATTTATTACAATTTAAATAAATTCAGTTTGAAATCCTGTTTTATGCTATTCTTTTGCCTCGTATCGTGCGATAATGGAGTCATACCGAAGGCTCGTGTGCGGCATGGCAAGCAGACAACCGTTAATTTAACCCAGATGTTTATTGGGGCCTTTGCAGTGTTGTATTTAGTGTTTCATGTCGTCCAAATTAGCTCACTTTCAAGGATTTTTACTAAATAGGTGACATACTGCAAGTCTATTCATAATTTCAAATGTGTTTTACAGATAAAACAAGTAATTATTACAAAAACAAAAAACCTGACGGCCTTTTTTATCTTATTTTGATATACCCAATGTCACTCTCATAGTAAATACGAATCCAACGACACCTCTCAAGCTAAAATCCATAGAGCCGTTCAGGCTGCAGAGCGTGACAAACATTTGAATTTGGCGCCAAAATACCGCCATTTTGTTTATTTTTTATTTTGATATACCCAGTGTCACTTTCACAGTAAATACAAATCTAACGACACCTTTCAAGCTAATATCTATCAAGCCGTTCAGAGAGCAGAGCGTGCCAAACAATTATACATACATACATACTCTCGAAAAACATAACCCTTTTTCTGGTGCAGTCGGGTAAAAAACTGTAAATTACAGATCGATATACCTAGTCCAATTATATAAGTGGGTTATTCAACTCGTCATATATATACTAATAAGGGTAATTAGCCAGTCCTAAACACAAGTAACTTTTATCTCCTTTTTGTATTTTTCATACCTTCATGAGTACGACTATTATTTATATAGTTCCCATTATAATTGGTCTAAAATCATATATTAAATGATAATACTGAACAACTTTACCCAAAAATACATATACCTAGCGAAATACCAAAAACTCCGTACTTATACTGGTATATGTTTTTTTCAGATCAGATTTAAACTGGATCTCACAACTTTTTACGCCAGACGAACTGAACTACGAGACTTTGGTCTTTTTAACAAGTTTTGGTTTTGATGTCATATGATTTTTTCAGATTATGATTATATAAAATTTGATAAAATTTCAAAATTTATCTTCAAAAAATTAGGAGTAAAACTTAGAAAGCTCCCACGCTTTTGTCCGCTTAAATATTCGTATCACGAGTATTTGACAAAGTAAAGTTTCAATCAAGACGTCCTGATATAATCTAAAGTTTTGGAGACTTCAACATTATTCGTACTTTTTGTGGAGTTCGTCAAGTTTCATAATAAAGTAAATAAACTTCAATTGGGTTCGTGAACTGATTTTCGATTTGAATGAAATTATATATGGAATTTACCAGAGACCCGGCAACGCCCATGACAATATTGGCTTTGACATACGAGTTACTCTGGTCTAGTGGTGTGCCGCTTGAAATATTCTAAAATTATATTCATATTTTCACACCTGTTTACCATGGGGGTTGGATAGGGGAGACTATAGATTTCCACTTGGTACGATCCTTGCAAACCTCTTTTGCTTCGTCAACACTCATTACTCTTTTCATACTTGCTCTCCGGTTATAGGTAATCCTTACTTCACTTTTCTTCAGGACATCTGCAATATGGTCGCAGAACGTTCGTCGTGGTCGACCCGGTCCGGTTCTCGCATCCACAACCGCACGATAAATATTTTTAGTTAGTCTTCTTTCATCCATCCTCTCGACATGTCCAAACCACCTTAACATTCCTTTCACAAGTTTTGTCACTACATTCTCTTTCACCCCACACCTCCCACGTATGACATCATGTCTTATCCGGTCTTTCAAAGTTACACCACATACTTCTTAAAGCTTGCATTTCAACTGCATTTATCCGACTTTTATTCTTCCTCTGCCAAACCCAGCTTTCACTACAATACATAAGAGTAGGTATTCCAAAATTTACGGGAATATTCCCAATATTCACGTAAATATTCCTCAATTTTAGTAATTATGCCAAAATGTTTAAGGAATATAGCCCGAAGTTTCCAAAATTGGTAAAACCAAATATCTTCACAGAAATACATTATGTAATTTAGTAAAGTATTTGTTTACTAATCTTCTTACTTAAAACAAAATAACAGAAATTTAACCATAAAGGATCATAGCGGCTGAAGAAACTCAAAAGTAATCGCGATAAGTAAGTAAATAGCCAAACAAACAAACTTATCAAGTTTTAATACAAAACGGGCCTCTAATTTGGTCTTATTGCAAAATACGGTTGACATCCGCCTTTCCTTTTCAGAGATGATTATTTGAAACCCTTTGAAACTCTAAAGTTACCTAATTACGCTGTCACTGTAGCTAAAGAATTATTAGGGGATTCAAAAAATAAGTCGCTTTTGAGACATTTTTAACGTGGCCCAAACCGTTTTCATCAAGATTTTTGTATAAATATCAGATATGTGCCAATCGATTCAGAGTTATTTAGAAAGATGAATAAGAAATCCTAACTTTATTGAAACCTAACTGACTAATTTAGGTATGAATCAAGAATATCGGCCGATCAACAATGAAATGATTCATTATTTATTTCCCCATCGCATCTGAGAGACAAACTCATCCAGTTTTAATACAAAACGGGCCTTTAATTTCGTCTTATTGAAAAATACGGTTGACATCCTCCGCTTTGTTAAACCTCGCGTTCTTTTCAGAGATGATTATTTGAAACTCTAAAGTTACCTTATGACGCTGTCACTGTAGCTGAAGAATTATTAAGGGATTCAAAAAATAAGTCACCTATGTGACATTTTTAACGTGGCCTGAAACTTTAAGGTGGAAGTATTTTCATTTAGGTCAATTTTTCTGTAAGCATTTAGTTGAAAATAGGGAGATATGGAAATACTCCACTGACAAGAACCTAGTTCTGATGATGATGACTGTGTAAGTCCGATTATATCATTATATGTGACAATCGATCTTGATAAAGTTATTGAGAAATATTAATTAGAAATTCTAACCCTATCGACATCTTACTAAGTTAGGTATTAATGTCGGTCGATTTACAATGAAATGTCGCATTAAATTATGAAATATCCCTATCGCATCTGAGAGTCTTTCTGGTCTGGTTACATCCTTAGCTGTTGCATCTCCACTGCGTGAGGCTTTCGGCATTCTTAGTAGTGACATTGAATTACATTTATTTCCAAAGGTTGCTTGACAAATCTGACACCACCTCGGGTCTCCTAGTACACTTTTACTTCGAGTGCCTGTCCGCTATTCTACCTTTGAAGCTTTTCTGTCTTCCTTACTATTTGGTTTAGGGATGAACTGGACAACTTTTGTTCATTCAGGTGTATTTAATTGTTATTTAAATACTATAATTATGAACTCTAAATATTATATTATATTATATGTATACTGCTTATTACATTTATTTTAAAGTCAGTATCGGATGGTCGCAAAAGTCAAAAGTCTAAAGTGGCAACTCGTCACAGACGCAACTCGAAATACTAATATTGAAACTGATACTTGCGGTTCGCGTTGTTATTGGAGATTCGGGTTTAGGACAGGTTAAAAACAAACGCCTCCTCGGTTAATTTTGTGACTGACGACTATAAAGATTACTCTTCAGTTCAGAAGGTAAATAAACAATATTTTCTTGTGAAATATGAAGTCCTTGTTTTAGTTTAGTCTTCGAAATCTTTTTCTAAGTTGCAAGTTAGAAGTTAGTACTTTCAGTTGCAATTTGATAATGTTTGCGTTTATTAAGTTATTGTATGATATAGTGTGCATAGTGTCTTGTAATAAGTATCAAATAGTACCTATACGTTATAGACATATTTCGATAAATCGATGATTTGACTGTCTCGGACTCTCCGTGTTGACTTTGACTTTTGACTGTGGTCGTGGATTTGAATTCCACTAGGAAGCATATTTTGTAAAAAGTTGTTTCCAGGCTGGTTAGAATATTGCAGGCTTGAATCACTTGATTATCCGAAAAGAAACATGATTCCGTGTTACGGAAGGCACACATATGTGGCTCGTGAATGCAACTAAGCGTTTGCTCTTAAATCTGTTCAAGGATTGATTCTGGTCATAAACTTTGGGTTGCAAAGGTCAGATGGCAGTCGCTCAGCCTAAAAACTAGTAACCTCGTCAAATCACTTAAGCCACGCTGAGGATGCAACTGAGAATACGCACGGATGATGATGACTCATATTTCGATGAAATAAAGAATGTCTAAAATACCATAATATAGCCACACGAGCCAAAGGCGAGGGTAATGATTTACGATCTGGTCTTTTTGTGGCCAGGAAATGCATTGCTGGTATTCTTAGTCATTCACTATGACTAAGAATACGAGCAGATGGAAACAAGACTTGCGGCCAGGGGGATATAAAAAAACTCGTAATTTTACCGCTTAATTTAAAAAACTAAAACCGATATAATAATCAAACTACACAAACAATGGGACAATCTGGCAAGTATACCCCTTTAAACAAAAATAAAGGCGTTTTCGAATAATCGGGAATATGCCCTAAAAACCCTGTCCGATCCTTGTAAAAGCAACTCAGACCGTCAATATTTTTTCTCTTTTCCTATGGGACCAATGCTTAAAACTGGAAAAAAATCGACATTTTCATACAAAAGTGTTCGGCCGCCCCGGCATTTTGTAAGAAAATGACGATTTTTTTCTTCTAGTTTCAAGCATTGGTCCCATAAGAAAAGTTGTTCATATTGACGGTCTAAGTTACTCCTACTAGGATCGGACAGGGTTTTTGTTACATATTGTATATAAAAAAAGTAAATACATTCTAATTCATAACCTTTTTTTAAAGTCATTTAAAAACGCATACTAACTTAAGGACGTCTATTAACCCATTTTTCACCCATGAAGTAGTAAGTGATTTAAGAAAAGATGAAAAATTGCGAGGTGTCATCTAGTTTTCGAAAGATAATAGTTTAAATCTACTAGTTACTACTGAGTGTTCAAAAAGTCAAATGGGTATATTAAATGAAACTGCAAGTTTATAAAAATACTACAATTTATTTTATTATTATAATTAACCTTAATATAACTTAAAATACTTAAGGCTACATCAGTCACGTTTGGCAATTGCCAATCTTATACAAGGCTTCCATTAGCTTTCGTAATACACAATCACAGGCGAGAAACAGTCTGTCATCGAGATTTATCGTTACGTACGCAATTGTCTTTGGAAATTCAGCCTTAGACATCCCGCAGACTACAAACTCTTTCATCAGCTGATAGTTTTACTCTTTAGCAGTCTGTACCAATCCACTGGATTAAATACCTCTCCCAATTAAATGAGAAAATTGCTCGTATCACTTAGTTTGGCAGGCGGGTCGGTAATCAGATGCTATGAATTCGTTTGCACTCCTATTTATTCCCTTGGTTATATGTCTTGGTTATATCCCTTTTATGACATCCATGGGAGAAAAAATGGGTAGCTGATAGTTTTCCTCAACTTTTACTGTTTATGCAATAGTGTTTGGAATTGTTGTAGCATCATCTTCATACGTCATTATACCGATCAAAAGACAAACCAAGTTATCAGTAGATAGTTTAGCCTGTAGTGTGCGCGTAGGCTTACTGAAAATCACAATTCTAGTCTCCCACATTTCATTACGATTCTGGATAGTCCTTCCGCGATTCTGTATCGGATTTCCCGATATTAACGTGAATAGTTATAGCTTCATCATTATCAGACTTCATGATGACGTCATTCCATTGTACTTCAGCCTTCTTTCCATAAGCCTCATTCTCTATCAGAATAGCTGACTTGGTACACAAGGCTTTGCTCTGGAATTCTATCAACGCGCAATATTCGCTCTTTTTTGTCTCAGACTTAGTGTCAGCAACATGTCCTAACTTCCTCCTCATGACTTCGACTCTGACGTGGTAATTGTAGATGCAGACTTTGATTATGAAAGCACTTTTTTGATGGAGCAAAATAATCTTGTATTTTGTTCTGCAGCAAGCGGTTTTCTTCAGCTTGGTTTGAAAGTTTTCTATGAGGATTTTTATTTTCTGTGAGTAGACAGCGATGATGTTGTGGGTTGTTTGGAGATGGGCGGAGAGTTCCTCGAAGGGCAGGGTGCAGCAGTTGGCAGTGACTGGGCACATCATGGTGTCGAACTTGCAGTCTTCCTCGTGCTTAGACCTGGTGGTGGCTGTCAGCAGTTCTGTGCAGCCTCGTCTGTGGACAATCAAATTTTTGGAGTTAGATATAGTTTTTTGCTAAAGAATTAGCATTACTTTACTAACTTTATCGCCATAATAGAACGGGACATCGACAAGCTGAAGATTTTTATTAATTATTTTAAAATTTATAGATTATCCAACTTCCATCCAATCCATCCATAGATATTATGAATACGAAACTGAGTTTTTATATTTGTTTGAATTTAACTCTTCACGCTTCAACCACTGAACTTATTAAGATGAAATTTGGTATGGATATAGTTTGAGATCTAGGGAAGGACACAGTTTTTCTTCCGGGGAGCAAACCCCGCGGGCACAGCTGGTTGACATGGCAACATTTTTTTTTAATTTTTAGGTTATTGATGTAAAATTATTTCTAAATTTATAAAATTATGATTGTAACAGAGTATGTTTACACAGCAAAAGCGGAGGAAATCAAGAGAGAGCATGAATACAAAAAAAAACATCAATAGTAAGCAAGTAATTTATTTTCATCTAAAAATATATGCCATAAAAAGCCAGATAAATGACTATAATGAAAAATCTCCAATTAATATGCTTTTAAAATAACATCGACTAATTTTAAAAGAGCTTATTTTTAATACCTCGTGCAAGCTTGTTAATTGTGAAAGCAATTTGGGAGTCCTAAATTTGGTTTCTTTGAATAAAGACGGATCTGTCTGTCCGTAAAATTACTTTATAAATATTCTAATTTAATTCAAATGCTAAATGGATCATTGTCCCTCTTAGAATTTGAGTTTTAAATTGGTAAACAGGCTTCTAATTTAATTTAAGTCTTTAGATGGAAACAAAAATGTAAGTAATGTATTCTATGTACTTCTTTAAAAATTAGAATACCCTAAAATTTCTTTACAGCGTCATCAGATTAATAACGATTACCATGCAAATCATTAGATTTAGAAACCCAAAATACTTAAATTTTTCTGTTTTTCTCTGATTGAGCTATATTCTGAATAATTTGGTGCTATTTGACGGGTCCAGCCGTTCAGCCCGTGAAGCACCCGGCCGAAAAGCACCCGAATTTTAAAATTTGATTGTCCGCGAAGCCCACAGTCGCGAAGCCCCCGATTGAAAAAATTATTTTTTTTAACGAAAATTTGAGCAAGTACTTTTGACAATAAAAGTGTTATTGAATCAAATAATTAAATTTTGTATAACCTATTTGACAGCAGATCCTGATGACGATTTTAGAAGATTTGAAAGTACCAAGTTATACTTTATTGTACACCAAAATAAAATACCAATAATTTAAAAAATTCACACAGTAAGGCATTTAATTGTACATCGTAGTACATTCACAGTTTTATCTTTAAATATGCTGCGTCATAGATCAGCAATTTAATAATATATTTTATAAGTATAAATATGGATTTTTTTTGAGATGGGAAAAAACCGCTTACGTAACCGACACCATGTTTTTACTTCTGTTGGCACTTCCTGAGTGCCCCTTTTTTATGTTCTTTATCCTTTTTTTCAATTTCACCTTAGAGCTTTCAGTCCCTTTCTTCGAACGTTTTAACTTTAACCCTCAAAGTCATAATAAGACCCTTAAAGTAAATACCCTAAACTTAAAACACCGCAATAACCCTAAAACCACTCTACAAAGACCTGCCAATCTTAACTTTACGATTTATTTATCTCAAGGCTCCATAGCTCATCTCAGGGTGGTGTCTAAATTTATTGGGCAAACAAAAAAGTCGCAGAATTAAGTGTTACGATACATAAAATTGTTTATGTGAGATTTACGATGTTTGTGAAGGGTTGTAGGAGATGAAAAAGCTATGGTATGATTGTTATGTGGTACTTTTCTTATACTTTCACAGGTTTAACGCCAGTAAAATATTTTGAGTCTCGTAAAAGCGATGAGATTTCTGCGTAAAACACGACGATTTGGAATAAAGTGGATGAGAATATTTTCCGGTATGGTTTCTACACACCTAGTCTTGTTTTTTCATCAGTTTATCATGACTAAAGTACCTACTTATTTGACTGGTTAAACCGTTAAAAAACGTAAATAAAAAAAACATTAATGTGCACAGAAAAGCTTTACGTTCTCACGTTAAACAATTAACAGTAGTTCGTTAAATAGTTTGAAGGGTTATCTAGGACATGATCAAGACAAAATTTAAAATGACATCTCCGTTTCTTTTTAAATAATTTATTTCAAATGGGGGCAGCACTGGACCCCGAAAAATTTATGTATCTTCTTAAATTCGGTTCATTCATTTGGGAGCAACTGTGCCACAGAAAGACAGAAGATAACTTTGACCTGTGCATCCTTGTCAAGGATGCACAGGTCAAAGTTGTTAGTTTCATTTTTGCGACTGTAAATTTTGCACTAGTCTATATGAAGGATATTTACCTATAGTTCCGACAAGGCAGCATAAGATCGTTGATTAGTCTCTGCAGAGCTAGGCAGGGTGCGGCCGGCGCACGAAGAGTTCCTCTACACCAAGCGCATCTGGACATACGACGGGAGCACCGCGCGCACCACACCCCTCCGCACCAAGGACACACACAGGGGCCGCAACACTGGAAAGAGGAATAAGTTTTTATTATTAAAAAAATACTTAGAAAAAAATTGTTTTTAATAAGAAACTATTTTTTAATTTCAAAGTACAGTTTTTGATTTTAAAATATTTATTTACTTATTTAAAAGAAAGCTTTATTTTACTCTAAAAATGTTATGTCACATCATTATATAAACTGACTGACAGGATTTTTTTAGAATAAAATACATCGTATTGTATTGACGCATTTGTCATGATTACGCAAATCAAGCAATAAATATTTTAAAATACTCACAGAAATGTCATATCTGTGACATTATATTAAATTTAAATATTTTCACCTTGAATTTCTAACTATTGTTTAAAACTAAACCTAAGAAATATTTGATCAAGATCCCGGCTTAAGAATCCTCTTACCCTAGACTTTTCCATACAAACGTAGTCTACGTTTTATTTTGAAACGACATGTCAGATTTCGGTAAATAATTGTAATTTAAAAGAAATTGCAATTATCTAGGGTTATAATTGGTTTCCGACATTAAATAATTTATTATGAACTGGAAAGAAATTATAAGGGTGTAGAAATTTTCCATACTGATAGTCAAATGTGATATAATACACATATTCTCTTTTAAGTTCATAATTTTACTGTAGGAAACCAATTATAACCCTAGATAATTGCAATTTCTTTAAAATTACGTTTTTTAGCCTATATCCGACATGTCGTTTCCAAATAAAACGTAGACTACGTTTGTATGGGATATGACTTTTGCATGCATTTTTTTAGAAAAAAAAAAAAAATTTTTTAGTAAAAATATGTACGTATTAAAATTATTATTTAAAATTTAATTTAAATTTGTATATTAATTATAATCAATATACAATAATAATATTATAATGTTTAAAGTAATAACATAAATGGCTTAAACTGGATAAATCTTAGGTATACCTACATTTGCATCATTTATATACACAATTACATAACAGTGTGATAACTAAACCAATAAAGTGTTATGCAGTAGTATTGTATAATATGGTAATTGTAAGTAAACGTTTCCTATCTTTATTATCTTTGAAGATGAAAGATCACAAGTAGGTACTTTAGTTAATACTTGTAGTTGATTCCTTTCTATTAATAAATGTGATGGAAATGAACGCCAGTAATCGCTATATTTTGCCAATATATCATTGAATAAATACTATTTATCATCTATTGAAAAGTCAAGAAGAATGCTAAGTGACTCTAAATAAAGAGCGTTATACCATCGATGATTGTATTAGATACCTTTCTAGAGAATGCTTTGGAAGATTAACGCTCACAGGAGTAAAAGAGATGGCTATCAAAGTGACATGTGACAAGTCTTGGTACAAGATGCATTTGCCTTCGGGCATTAAAAGCGTCACACGAAAATTCAATTTTTCAAATTGTAATCTGTGTTATATGTTATCTTACCTTGAAATAATGGCGCTCAACTACCGAGTGTAGTAAACCTTTATGGTCACACAAAGTTGATTTGTTTACATCTATGAGATAGATAATAGGTTGCGAATATCTTTCGGTCAAGGTAATCGAGTAATTTGGTAATCCTTGGGGGAGGCCAATGACTGACTTCCCGTGGCTGATACGATGATGATGATGGTTTGTAGTTAAAACTTGTGTAGTGTTGGGGTAAAGTTGTTTTTTAGTTTCGAAAAATTATACAGTGTGTTCTTACCTGTAAGGGTTCCAAGCAAATACTGCACTCCGAGAATCTGGACAGCACCTCATCACAGTTTGGGCACGCGCACTGCGAGGCATGACCCTCGTCTGAAGGCACCAAGGATGTCTCCACGATCGGCATTGATTTGTCTGTAAAAGAAAAATAGTTCAATTAGCAAAGAGAAATAAAAACATTTAAATTTAGTACTGAACTCGGGTTTTAGTTTTGAAAAAATATTATATAGCTTTTGTGAAATTAGTATACCTTTTTGTCGTAATTTACTATAATGGGAAGACGCTTATTTTCGAAGCACTGTGGAAACTAAATCGGGAACCAGATGCTTGAAATAATTTTGCACCTCAAACTTATTATATACCTACTTAATCATAATATAATATATAACTCTATCACCTTATTTACCTCTGTTAAGATTTAGCACATGTATACTTATGCATATATCTTAAGTATCATCTCTTGCATAAATAAATCTAAAATGATCACGAATAGACTAATTATAAACTCGATATTTTCTGTAGCCTAATACCCAGAAACCCCTTCAAACTTTCCATTAATTGCAGTCCCTAGAGCATCGTCGCAAAGTAGCCTGCTTATCGGTTTTCTATAGGATACATTCTGGAGAGTGTTCGAAGGCTCTTTTTGATCTTGTGAAACCCTCACCATTTCTCCATCGGACTGCGAGGCGCGGACAGGGGTTTCACCCCTTTGTCGTTGAAATACCTAAGTCTCGAACTAAACGCTTTGACAATTCCTTTTTGGTTCGAGTAGCTAAAGTGTGGAATGAACTGCCTGCGTCTATATTCCCAGAGAAGTACAGCCCCGGGACATTCAAAAGTAGATTGAATGGGTATCTTTTGGATAGGCATGCTACATCCTAGTCTTCATCGTCGCTTTCCATCAGGTGAGATTGAGGACAAATGCCTAAACCAATATATTGTAAAAGAATCGATTAATGCAATCGGAAATATCCGAGTCATACGGTAGAGGTAATGCAATTGCATAGTATATCCTTCTGAATTGGAAAGTTAGGATTGACATTGTATATTCATTTTGTCACGTAAACGGATAAACTCTTAATATATTTAATGATAACCGGTTCGAACAGGATACCATTATACAGGATGTTTTTCCATTTCGCAATTTTTTTTTATAGCAAGGTCAAACTATGATTCTGATTTAAGTAGATACCTATATAGTTTATGTATACCTATATCACAAGAAATTTATGAAATAATGTAAAAAACATGTTTACCTCCCATATTGCGCGTTTGTATGTTTTATTTCATGAAATTTTCTGAAATTACTTGAAAGCCAGATTGGATTCGCGATAATATAATAATAAAATCAGTAAAATAAATAACAAATAAATATATAACGACAAATCACACTGATTGAGCCAGCCCCAAAGTAAGTTCGAGACTTGAGTTATGGGATACTAACTCAACGATACTATATTTTATAGGAAATACATATATATAGTTTACATCAAAGACCCAGGTCAATCTGAAAAAGATCATTTTCCATCTTGACAATTCAGAAGGACCGGGGATCAAACCAGGATCTCCGGTGTGACAACCTGGCATGAAGATCACTAGGCCACAGAGGTTAAACTAAATAAGATTTTGTTTTAGTTAAAATATGTTTCTTCTTTATCTACCTTTTCATTATTTGACAATAGTCAGCAAAAGATAAAATATATTTAAACTCAAATAGGTTTAGAAACATTTGATAAGTACCTATCTTTCAGATTAAAATAACAACTTTCTAGTTGGAACATAATTCATCATCGTCATCAAGTCTTTCAAGAAATCACTGTTGTGCATAAGCATTAAGAGTCCCCTTACCCTAGACTTTTCCATACAAACGTAATCTTTTATTTTGAAATGACGTGAGATTTCGACAGTATTTTGTAATTTTAAAAAAGTTGCATATATTTCTAGTTTTCGACATTCAAATATGAACGAAAGAAAATATGAGAATGTAGAAGTTTTCCATACTGATGGTCAAATATGATATGATACACTATATTCTTTTTAAAGTTCATATTTTGACGATGAAAACTAGTTATATGCCTTAATATATGTAATTTCTTTGAAATTACATGTTACGCCAATATTTGACATGCCGTTTCAAAATAAAAGCTGGACTACGTTTGAATGGGAAAATCTGATTGTGAATAGGATAACTCAAGAAACATACTGAACTATTACGAAATAATTAACTTTTACAGAAATGCACGATTAAAACATACTTAAGTGCATTGTCAGTTTAAGTCTTATCAGTTATCATTTCTATTATTATTCCATTGTCTCTTTATCGGAACTGCAAACAAGATTACTCGGACGATGGAAACTTAATCCCACTTTGATTGTTTGCGAGACGATCTCGGTCTAGAGTTTATTGTGATGACGCTGTATTTTTCAAGACTTAGTTGAACGGGACAGTAAAGAAATCAAAATCTCAGGGACTTTAAGTACTAGGAAGCTGTAATTTGGCATGGATATGTATATTTATCATGCCGAAAAAGTGGTAGAATGAAATCATAAGATTTATTTTTGCTGTAGCTTCCTATATGTATGTCATTTTTCTCAATTAACCCATCGTGAGGGGTATCGTTGAACAGGTCTTTTAAAAATATTCAATTTAGGGATCCGTTTCTGAAATATTTGGTTTTATAGTACAAATATTACAATACAATACAATACAAATACTCTTTATTGCACCATAAACAAAAGGAAAAATAATTAAAAAAAAAAAGACAGAATTATGATACAAAGGCGGACTTATCGCATAGCAATCTCTTCCAGTCAACCTTTGGGTAAAGAGAGAAGTGAATATTAAAAAATAGGCGGTGCAGTATGTTAGATTTACTGTAAATAGTTACTATATAGAACCTGCCACAATATATACATACAAATACTTAAATACACGACATACATACCTAAAAATTAATAGACATACATATATATTATAATTATAACAAAATAATGAAATATGAGCATAATGCGAAAGAATCCACTACAAAATAAATCATGAGTTGGACAGATAGTGAGCTTTTAATTGCGTTTTGAAGCTGCACAAAGTTTTAGCGCTACGGATATTAATTGGTAAGGAGTTCCACAATATTAGTTATGAGTCAAGTGTTTTCCCTTCTATCTACCAAACGGTTGTATAAAGACAAGTGAAAAAATTTACGGCAGTTGTTATATATAACGAAATTTAAAGTAAAACTACACTGCACGGCCCGACACGCTCTTGGCCTGTTATTTGTCTTTGCAGTTCATCTATTACTATCTTGTTCTACGTAATAATAACGAACTGGATGATACATTCACTCGCGCGATATAAACTTTATATGGGTTTATCTACTGTCCCATGCCAGTTCCGGGGCAGGCATTTCCGAATAACTGCAGCTAAGGGTCAGTTCAGATCTGAGGAGCACAGCGGAGAGGAGTTTTTATGACACTCGAAAATAAATAAATAAAATAAATATATAAGGACAAATTACACTGATTGAGCTAGCCCCAAAGTAAGTTCGAGATTTGTGTTATGGGATACTTACTCAACTATACTATATTTTATAACATATACATATATAGATACACATCCAAGACCCAGGACAATTTGAAAAAGACCATTTTCCAACTTGCCCTGACCGGGGATCGAACCCGGGTGGCGGACTAGCATGGTGACCACTACGCCACGAAGGTCGTTATATATAAAATAAACTACAAACTATTGGCATATAGTGCAAAACGTGAACAAGCGAGCGTGGTCTCGAGACCGAGCATTTTTGACCGACTTAAAAAAAAGACGAGGTTATCAAATTTGACTGTATGTTTTTTGTATGTATCTTCGTCAACCCTGGACCGATTTTAATGATTATTTTTCTGTTTGAAAGTTTGAAGAATCAAGTTGATCCCATATTCATTTAGTGAAGTTATAATGAAAAATTTGGAAGATATGAAGAAAAAAAACTCTTTGAAGGAAATGAAGTCGGTTTTTTTTTAAATTGAGTTATATCATGTTTAAACGTTTATACACTTTAACTTATGATCATAGGGTTTTATTTTCAAGCGAGTTAAATAAATTGTTCGAGCATTTTTCCTCTCTGTCTAAACTGACTCTGAAGATACAAGCAGGAGCGCTAAGATTTGAAATAAAGTGTTAGAGTTTGCGACTCAGAACCAGGTTTAAGGGGACTGTTCTGGTTAAGGCACCTTTCACTTTAGCGCTTACATTTGTTAAGTAACTCCACCTTTATTATGTTGGAACTTGCGGTACTTCGTGCGATGCAATTTTTCCGATACCTTTCATTTGTAACCTACTCTATCTATTGCTTAAAACTTATTCGCATGGTTTGTGTTGATCTAGATGTACTCAAAATTGCAGGTGTAAGATAGTTAAAGCCGATCGAGGGAACAGGCGACAATCGATGCAGTTGTTGAAATGATTCAGATTCAACAAAACTTTACTATTTTCATTTCTTTCTTCTATTGCCTCTAGCTAAGAACTGTATGTTTATCTAAATATGTATTTATTATAAAATATAGTATCGTTGACTTAGTATTCCATAACACAAGACTTAAAATTACTTTGGGGCTAGCTCAATCAGTGTTATTTGTCCCTATATATTTATTATATTATTATTTATGTATAATATTTTACTTCTTGTACTAATTACTGAGATAAACCGTATTTATAACTTAAAACACATTTATTTTACTCATAAATTTCTACGACAACTTCCCTATTATATAAATTTTTTCGACAACAACCCTATTGCCAGAATTTTCTAACTGCTTTTTTATTTATTGATAAATATGCTCAAATGGTAAGTTTTGCTCATGCTGCATTCTCTGACCGACGCAAAGAGTTCGTCAGATATCTTTAAAACTTGAACATCAATGAATAGAACATATTGGTTATATATATTACAAATCTTTGGTTATTTATGACCTTTGCTAGCTCAAATTTCAACAACTTTCGAAGGATATGTTAAACCTCTTGCTATGGACCGAATAATATTTTTACTTCTTTTACTAATAACTGAGATAAACCACCAATCTTTACACGCACACTAAGTGTGGCCTTTGGGTATTACGGCCTTGGGCTGTATCTACCTCGTTATAGGGATGAAGGCCGGATAATGTATTTTTGTATCAAGAGTAGGTACAATGCTCGAGGCTTACCTGTTACATTTTTTTTTTAATATTATAAATAATTAGAAAAAAGAATCATATTGCCAGGGTCTTTTTATTTATAAGTCATTAATTTAGTTTTTGTTAGTTTTCTTGGTTATTTAATTTATGTTTTTTTTTTATTTTTATTTTTATTATTTTTTTTTTAAATAATGTTTCCAAAATACAAAATAAAATTACTTAAAAATGGATGGCAGTTCAACTTATTGGTCATCGTTTGGTCTTATTATAGAGACGTGATTATGTAAGTAAAATTTATATTTAAATGAAATGAATACTTATAAATAAAAACCAAAAGAAAATAATTTTGAATAATACACGCCATTAAATTTCATTTTGACAAATTTGTATTTTGTTTTAAAAACGTAACATTTTTTCCACAAAATACACTTAATAAAACTGCATAACTCATGTTTTTAAGACTTCAAACATAGTTTACTGTCGAGGTTGAGTTTCATCACTTTAGTATATGTCGTCACATAACATAGTTATTTACGAGCATTTAGACAATAAAAATACACTGTCCCGTGTATAAGGCGTAGGCAGAGAATTTCAGGTTTTGCGGTTGACAGACAGGTCAAGTAGACAGACTAGATTTAATTAAATTTGGTCCTTTCTCCATCGCGAACGGTCTTTGGCTACGCGCTTTGCTTCGGGCCAGGTTAGCCGAATTGTCATCATCTCCGCCGCTACTTTGCGCCTCCAGGTCTGCTTGGAACGGCCAACTTTTCGCTTTCCCTGAGCGGTGCAAGCCCTAGAGCGTCGTAATGTTTGTGAGCTCTCTGCTGAGAGTATGGCCCATCCATGTCCATTTGCGGCGCATGACTTGTCTTGGCATTTCCTGGCACGGGCGTTTGTTGGAGATCTTCTCACGCTAAAAAATGTACAGTATTTGCCGTAGGCAGCAGTTGATTTTGTTTTAATCAAAATAGTAGACAGAACCCATCTTATACAAGCATAACGTGTTGTTTAAAGTATTAACACGTGTTTGTTCATCATGAAAAACAATTTGCAGTTGACATTTCTCTGTCTTTTCTCTAGACTGCATGATAACATGAGTCATAATATTCCATGATAATGATAATTTTTTTATAGAAAGAAGCGTGGTTCGTAATTTACTTTAAGTACCTTTATCTCTTAAAACGAAAGTATAGCACACACTTCGTTCATAACAACAGACAAAGAAAACGTTTCTTCACTCCTAAATGTTATCTGATCTCAATAATTTGCACAATATATTTTATTTTAATTATATAGCAAAGTTTGCAAAATAAAAAACTATAAACCAAGTCTCAAACTTTTATTGTGTAAATAACATATTAAAAATCATTGGGATCAGATAATATTTTTATTTGGACGAGTGCTTGTTAGATTTGCTACTTAATAACAAACAAAGTCATATAAAGATCACTGTCATTCCGAAAAGAAGTACTTGAGAAAGAAATGGAGCGAAAGTGTTGCATGTTTGACGTATGTAATGAGTGACGTGACATCTCTCATTTTATATTTTTAAAGAACGGATTTATTTCCATTGAAAAGAAAAAAAAAAGATTTGCAGATAAGATTAACTAAAAAAAAAAACACAAAAACTTAATTCATATTTCTGATAAAATTCTCGCATTTGGCAAAAAATTGATTCGATGTATCTCCAAAAGTAGAGCGATGTACAAAAAACGCGGACAAAAGCAAACAGTTAAGTATCAAAGTTAGGGAAATCTTTTTTATGTACTGGTTTTTATTAAAATGTTATAAGAAAATGTCACTCTAGTAAATTTTAAAAACACAAGGTAAAGAACATTTAAAATGGTTTTTGATAGTTTGTCCTGAATTTCAAAACTTATATTCCTTATTCTTATCACTTCTAACGAGGAGTTCGGTGGCTTGGCGGGAGTGCGCATTACTAGCGCTTTCGCAAGTTAACCGACGACGGGCGTGGTCCGCACTTGGATGGGTAACCACAAGTGGCACAAAAATTCTCGAGCTCCTCCGTGCTTCGGAAGGCACGTATAAGCCGTTGGTCCCGACTGTCATTATTTTATGCCAGTCGTCAAGCTATGTCAGATGCCTTTAGGCAGCCTGAAAAATCTGACACTAGTGTTGGCCACTTACACTAAAAACAAAATAAAATCACTTTTTTTTCACTTTAATAAAAACTGAAGAGTGCTCAAATAGTTTGGTTTTTTACAGCAAGATAATTATGTAAAGGGAATTGTATAGTAGATTTGAGCTTTGAAATTCCAACATTTAATCAAATTAAATTGGTATCCATGAAAAAATATCTAGAGGGCTCGTTCAAAAGGTTTGCAATTTTCCTAATTTTTCATTTCGTATTTCAATATACATTTTTATATTTTATTTATTTGACGATCTCCGTGGCATAGTGGTCACCATGCTAGTCCGTCACTCAGGGGTTCTGAGTTCAATCCCCGGTCAGGTAAAGTTGGAAAATGGCCTTTTTCAAATTCTCCTGGGTCTTAGGTGATTATCTATATATGTATTTGTTATAAAATATAGCATCGTTGAGTGAGTTTCCTATTTCATTCTTCAATCAGTGTAATTTGTCCCTTTATTTTTATTTATTTATTTATTAAACTTATTTGGCTATTTTTATATGTTAGGAACACTTTATTTATATATATGGACAAATTACACTGATTGAGCTAGCCCCAAAGTAAGTTCGAGACTTGTGTTATGGGATACTAAATCAATGATACAATATTTTATAACAAATACATAAATAGATAAACATTCAAGACCCAGGACAATTTAAAAAAGACCATTTTCCAACTTGCCCTGACCGGGGATCGAACCCGGGACCTCTAGGTGCCGGACTCTAGATAGGAACACGTTTTGTAATTTAATTATATCTTGTCAGTTTTCGAACTATGTACATAAAACCTATTAAATATTAGTTATTGCCATCAATGATTTTTTTTAAATGCATAAAATCATCATACACAGGTTAATGTTTTATATATAATATAATCATGAAATATTGAAACTAGCCTATTTATGTCAGGGTGGTACCGAAACCTAGTATGTTATTACTTTTTAGACCTTGTGTGCAGCAAATGTCACTATGATTTATTTGTTTATGCGATTGGTGCATTCGATTTGATTTGGAATTGTAATTTGGATGTTATTTTCAGATGAATGCATTCGATTTCAAGTTTTTGAGGTTATTAAAACGATAAAATATAATAAGGATGTAAACTTAGAGTTCCACGTTATTCTGGAATGCCTGTATTGCACGTAAATATGTAAAAATCTACATATAAAATACTTTGACATATTTTTTACACATTAAAAATAAATTCTGAAGACAATTGGGTACTTTCTTGAATCAAACATAAATTATTTGGTACTTTTAACAAAATAAAATGTCACAAAACAATGTCACTTGTCATGATCACATCGTTTTTTAAAGTGATTTTAGATAAATAAATATATAGGGACAAGTCAGCCCCTTTGTCCTCATCTCCGCGACTGTGCGCTGCCAGCTCTGCTTGGTATTATCGCACTGATCGATTTTAAATTTGTTATTAAACAAAAATGATTTAAGAGCGCTATTTCTGTTCTGTTCTGAGTCCGCCCAGCCAACAGTTACGCTGCAAGAGCTTATGAATGAGGTTTACCTTGGAGAGTCCGTCATCACGCTTGCAGACCAAAGCTTATGCATGTATATCGTCCTCAGTCCCTAGAACATGGCGACGCCAAACCTCGTTATACCACTCTCATGGCTCGAGAAACCAGTTGGACTCGTAGATTAGGACTCGTAGAGTCAGGGAGTAGGGGAGAGAGAGGGAGTTGAGAGAACCGACCGAATACTTGCATTAAATCAGTATGGGGAGCATAGATATAATACTTGGTGTGTGATTATATACTTGGAAGGATAATAGACTGCTTTGTTGTTTTGTATCCGTCGCATTGCTCTGCAGGTCTTCTTCGTAAGATTAGATATTTGTTGACATTGTCGTAATAGTGCAGCCTTCTGGTTTCTGTTTTCTGGAATTTGACTTCTGACTTCAGTTTAAATGATATTAAGAGCGCCATTTGATTCCAAAAAAAAACTATGACGTCATTAGTGGATATTTCATAAAAATACCATAGAAAATGTTTGTTTTGACGTTTAGGAAAAAGTATCTTAGCCGTTGGAAAGAAGCAAATTAATCAGTAAGTAAGTAAACTACCTGTAACATATTACGAAAGCGAAATTGTGATGTTTGCAATAAAAATACCAGAACACGACGTCATTCCTGGGAAATGATTGCTAAGAGTCACGCAAAACGTAAAGATAACGGAAACAGATCTGACGTGACTCAGTGGTGAGTGATGCGATGACCCCACCGCGTGATTGTTTGATGCTATAAATAAGATATGAATATAAGAATTCCAACTTGTAGACAGAGATTTTGAATGATAACTTTACATTGACAAAAGGCATGGAGAAAGATTTTTTTTTAAATATAGGTAAGTGTTTAATTACGGGCACCGTTGAGGTCCTACGTCATTCTGTAGATTCCAGAAACATAACGGAAGATCTGACGTGACTCACAGTCAACGCTATAATAACTTATTATTATTATAAATAAAAAAATATTACAGTGTTTGAAATGTTGGCGACGGGCCTTCTTTTCGTAGTTTCTTTTTTATGTCAAGTTTCAGTTTGCTTGCCTAATATTGACTTTTGATTTTCAAAAACCATACATTTGTTAAATCGGTGCCAATTCTTTTTCGTTAACTGAAATATAAATTATTTCATTATTTATTACTTTCCTCCCATCCAGCACTAACACTTCCTCTTCATAATAAGACATGAATTTTAAATGATAAAGTTCCGTTGATAAAATGCATGAGAAAGATATTAAATAAAAAAGGCGATTAAGTGTTTAATTATGGGTGCCGTTGAGGTCAAACGTCATTCATTTAATACATATTAGTCAGAATAAGAGAAAGATAACGGAAACAGTTCTGATGTGACTCAGTGATGACCCCAACGCATGATTTTTTGATTCCATAATAAGACGTGATAATAAGAATCCTTACTTGAAGACAGTGATTTTGAATGATATCGTTACATTGGTAAAACGCACAGAGACAGATTTTTAAAAAAAAATAAGGTAAGCGTATATTTGTGCGCGTCGATTCTTTTAAAATATGTTTTTGTCACAGTTAGAGAAAGATAACGGAAACATATCTGACATGGTTTAAAGACGACCCCATCGCGTGATCATTTAATTTTGATGCTGTAATAAGACACGATAATCAAGATTTTTTACTGGGCATTCAAAGTTAATTTACTCGTAACTTACTTGCGTTAAAAACTAATCAATTTAATTAAACTTTTTTTTTGTAAATAACGATTATCATTGCTATAAAGATATTTTTGGTGACTTAAAAATAAAGTCAACACGTTTTTGAACTATGTGCTCTCCTTTTTATATCTTAAAGGTTGAAATTAACAATGGAAAATGACGCAAAGATATTGGGTTTTGTAATTACTAATTATATTAAAACAGCAACATGTTTTAAAAGGAAGTCGATTTGATTAAAATTTCAGTGTTCGTCTAAAAAAAGGTTTACTGTAAATTCATTAAATTCTTTCTTTTCACTTCATTGAAAAGATTTATTTTTTTAATAATATTTATTTACTTTTGCCTATTTTTGTAATAAGAATATCGAAACTAAAGACAGTTTAAAAATAAACCTTTTGGATGCTTTATAATTTTTATTAATTTATTATGTATGTGAAACACAAGTGGTAAAATCAAAATTTATTAAGTAGTCATTAAAAGGATATATTAACTTCGTCCGTGTTAGTTTAGAACTTTAAATCTACTTTTGTATGGCAAAATAGGATTCCCCATGCAAAGTTCAGTCCATTTTTCATACTCTTAATGGATTATTTTTGGGATAAAAGCTAATCTATGTCTTTTCCCGGGTTTAATACTATACTAAATTTCATCTAAACTCGTTTAGTAGCTGAAGCGTAAAGAGGTAACAGACAGACAGAGTTTACTTTCGCATTTGTATATGAAGTAAGGAAGTAAAGATATTAAAACATGTACGTAATAGATGATGTCAAGGAAAAACAATGACTGATAACTTGATAAGTTTCTCGGTGAAACACGAAATGAGGATAATTAAATATTTGCTGACATGACGTTTGGTTGTTTGCAATGCAGTGATTAATATCATTCATCGTCACTATATCATTTTGTGTAAGGATGACGTGTTGAGTACACTATGACGGATACTGGATAACTTTAATGAGAAATCAAGAATGCCAAGAAAAATTAGCAGAATTTCTAATATTGTTAAATTGTATGTTCTTTGGAAGAATGTTTCGTTTCAAAGTTTTCTATATATGTATATAAGTGTAATATTCAAATTATTTATAAGATATTGATAGAGCGTGTATTATAAAAGTATATATATTTTACTACCAAAAGTTTGCTATTCATTTTTATATTTATAACAAGTGCATATTTAAATATAGCAAACAAAAAATTAAAATTAACATGTTCCTCTATTTTTATCAATAATATAAATGACTATACTTTGTTTATTTATTCCAAAAACAAAACGTGTCCTTAAGTTTAAATAAAAGTATACCTTTTCTACATATTTTTTTGACTGCAACAGTCGCATTAGGTACTTACTATGACATTGAAAATAAATGATGGTATTCCGATATTACTTTGTTGTGTAATTTTTCGTACATTTCTGTCTGATGTTTCCATAACCACTTGCAATTAAGTAATGAATTTTTTGGAGCTTAAATAATAGTTCCTTTGTCAATTAGTCAGTTTAATAAAACTCGTTATTTAGAAAATATTTTTTATCAAAGTTTTTGACCATAAATTCAGAAGATTTCATGACCATTCGTGTGAATCATTGAGCTGACACAATCAAAATATCCTTGTATCTAAAATGCCAAGTTTCTCAATTGGACAGGTAAGGTTGTAATTTTGTGTTTCCCAAGTTTTTTTTATTTTTATTGTTAAGAAACCCAAACACAGATTTGCAGATTTAAAATTTTTACATTCTGAATTGTAAATTTTCATTGATAACTTTACCTTTACCATTTAACTTTACCATATTTTAAGTGGCAATCTGAAGAGATTCATTTTTTTCATTGCTAAAAAATGGTTATACCTAAAAGTGAATTACTTTTTATAGTTGTTTTTATTATGAAAACACTCAGCTGATGACAGATAGTGATAGTAATGACAGTAAAAGTTAGTTTTTATTAGTTTCAAGATTATAAACAAGAAGCGTATTTTTTTTAGGTATCTACTTTTCCTGATTCTGGAAGAAATCTACGCAATTTAGTTAGTCTGAATTAGTTATAGTACGTTGCAGGTTTAATAGTTTTCAGTTGACTATAGCTGTCTGCCAGTTTTCTTCTACAGTTCGTATTTCTAAACCGATTCTTGTAGACGTTTGTCAACAAGTTTAATAATTACACGGAGTGTATTGTCAAATCTTTTTGTTTGTTTGTATAATATTTTTAAACGTTGTTTTTAAAGTCACAGGTATTCAATGTGTGTTGTAAACTTCACAGGGATTCAATGTGCGCGGTGAAGAATTATTCCGAAAATACATAGACTCGCGAGGTCTACAGCCTACAGCTCACATAGCCACTTTTGAGTTTTATAACCATTATGGATGACAAATCTCTTTTTTAAACCCCGGCGCAAAAAGAAGGGTGTTATAAGTTTTACGCCAACGTGTGTCTGTCTGTGGCATCATAGTTAGATTATTTTAACGTGAAACCAGGCTTTCTTGCTTTTGTTTTCTTGATTCTTGCTTAGTTCTTAGCTATGTTTAAAGAAAATCAGTACAGATGTACAAAATTTATAGGAGGTGAACGAAGTCGATGTTTTTTTTTTTAATCTGCCGGGCTAACACAAACTTGTAAAAATTTACAGAAAGTAATTTGCGATTTCCCAGACTTATCATGCTTCATTAACGTTTTCTCATTGCTCATGTCAGCACAATAGCCATTGTTTCAACGGCCATATTATAAAGGTGATTAAGGAAAGTCATTATGCATTGAAAGACGATAAGAAGTACTTGAAAAGTGCCTAGATTGTACTTTTTAAGATTTTTCTCTCAATACCTGTGGTTAGTTTTTCATTATGGATACAAATCCAAATTGAGAATCTACAAAGATAAGTCAGAAAAATCAATATGCACTTAGAAGCGTTACGAGAGAGTGTCTATTTAATATGCCTGAATTACAATTAAGATTCAAGATTCAAAGATTCAAATGTTTATTTAGTAATTAGACCTTTACAGGCACTTTAACACGTCAATAAGTATAATTTATGTTACGTGTAAAGTATATTAAAATTTAATTTATTTTTAAAGAAAAGCTACCGATACCAGCGCTTCGTAACGACCATTGCTGAGAAGAAACGCCGAAAGAAACTCATTTTCACAGTATTGGTCGCCTACTCGCCAGAAGGGCTTTGTCATATTATTGTAATTGTCTTTTAATTAATAAATACTTATAATATAGTACAATGTTGACACATTATAACATATAATGCTTTCGAACAAGCAAACAAACATAAGATTTTTCTTAATTTTTTACTTTGGATTTTTGAGTTATAAATGAAAGTCATTATTCATATAATTTTTCAAAACTAAAACCCGACTTCATCCCCAAACTACACAACCGATTTTGATAAAATTTCCATGGTACCACCTGGAAAGTATACTCATTCAAACAAAAAATGATTTTTTCAAGTCGGTCCAGGCGTCTTTGAATAATCGGTGAACATACATAAAAAAAATAAAGGATCGCGACGAATTGATAACCTCCTCCTTTTTTGGAAGTCGGTTAAAAAAGATGTGAAGGAATAAGTAGGTACTTGTAATACGCCCTCTAGATCTGTTTTCAGATTTTTCTTGGATCTAGGTTTGGCTGATCTTTTTTCTCTATTATAATTAATTATGTCTTAAAAAATTCAAGCTGTTTTAAAATTAGATTAAGAGATATAGTGGTTCTTAATATAGTGACTACTTCATTACTTTTGCTAAGCAGTCACTAAATTCTTGTTTTTTTTTTGTTCAATTAACTTTCAATATTTTGAGCGTAAATATGTTGTACATGAAAATTCTATTTTGATGTACAACAAGAGCCGTCTGACCTCCACAACCCTTTGGGTTGTGGAGGTCAGACGGCAGTCGCTCTGTGTAAAAACCAGTAACTTCGTCAAATCTCCTTGGTTAGGTAGCGGACCCCGGGCTCTGAAGCGTTACTGCTGAGGATGCAACCGGGAATACGCTCGGATGATGATGATGATGTTGTTGTACATCAAAATTTTATTATATTATATTATATATAATACATACCTTCAATTTCAACATTTTCTCCGCTGGATGAGTCTGAAGAGTCATCATCTATCTTCTTATCTGATACTATTGTGAGACTGTTCTCCCCACATTCATTGTGGTGCGACCTTTTATCGGTCACCGAATGGAACTGAGGACAAAAATAAACCTTATTACTTCCGACATAAGATTAAAAATACATAAAATTTGTATTTTCCTTTAAATATCTTTCAAAAGAAATTTAAACATTCAGGAAAATTGCGGGCTAAATTTGCGGAATACTCCACAAGATAAAACATCAAAAATGGTTGTTAAATGATATTATCTTCATCGCACGGAAAATTTAAAAATAAGACCTCACATTCATTTAAAATCTAACTCCTAAATCAGTTTTATAGTGAGTATGCTACCAATTAAAGTACCAAGTGCAGACGTTTGTATGCAATTCACGGGTGCTTCTTAAATCAATAGCCTTACTTAGTAGCGTAGACTTTTGTTTTTTTAGCGTAGACTCCATAGTCATTTTAAACCTATCGCATAGAAATTAATGGAGCAGCGAATTTTTTTTGCGATTTCGTAATTTTTCCCTAAGCTAAAGTTGTTCATATAGATGACGACAGCGTGTCCTTAAATTATCGCTAGTTCATGACCGAACACACTGTATATTGCGATTGCAAAACTTAATAGTATATTGCTGCATTTGACTAATATAGACTTAATAAAAACATTATGATTAATTTGTACATACATATATTTTCCTCTTAGTTAACTATATTACTCACATTGCAAGCTTCATTTAAGTAAATTCTAGTAACCTAAGTAAAATCCGTGGTAAAACTAAGTAAAACTTCGTACTTTTCCACCACCTTTACTCTTTGGTCGATGTTATCTCTATTAGAAATATTAAGGTGATTCGTTGTTATATGCTGATGATAATTTATCATTATTAATTTGCAAAAAATAACAATTTCACCTTATGAATGAGTTGGTCCCCACTGACATTGAATAAGGCTGGACTGACACACCCATGTGTCGTAAACATAAAAAAACTGGTTTTTGTTATGTTTATAAAACTGGTATTAGTAGTTTCATTAGCATAGTCACGAGATTAGAGATTTGAACACAAAATGGTTTGATACAAAAACATATAAAATGACTCAAACATATATATATATTTTTTTCAGTATACAATTCTCATGCAAACGCTCTAAGTGAAGTTTCGTTTTTAAATAGAACGTATAAAATGTGGATTTATAATGAATGTGTTATGAAGACAAATAGAAACTGCAACACGATAGAGTTTTTTGTTCCGACATTTTCATATGTGACTTAGGAGTCCCCTCAACCTAGACAGAATCAGATTTATCCGTACAAACGTAGTCTAGCTTTTTTTTTGAAGCGAGTAGTCAGAAATTGGCGAAATTCTGTAATTTCAACGAATTTGCATATATTAAGGCATATAACTAATTTTCATAGTCAAAATATGAACTTAAGACAAAGCGGTAGCTCAAGTGGCGCCCTCATTTGAAATAAATTGTTTAAAACGAAATAAGGTGATAATTAAAAATTTGATTTGTATAAATGTCTAGAAAGACCTTTAAACTATTTTATGAGTAAACTTTGAAATTATTACTAATAGTCCGTCTAATTTTAAACTGTTTTTCACCAAAAGTGGCCACTTTTGGCGAAAAACAGTTTTAAAACTAGACGGACTACCAATATTACTTTCAAAGGTTATTCATAAAATAGTTTAAAGGTCTTTCTAGACATTTATACAAATCAAATTTTTAATTATCACCTTATTTCGTTTTAAACAATTTATTTCAAATGAGGGCGCCACTTCAGCTACCACTTCGTCTTAAAAGAGAATATAGACTATCATATCATGTTTATACATCAGTACGAAAAACTTCTTCACTTCAAACTTCTTCATATTTTCTATAGACTGTCGAAAACTAGTTATATGCCTAGATATATGCAATTTCTTTAAAATTACAAAATACTGCCGAAATCTCTTTTACTCGTCATTTCAAAATAAAAGCTAGACTACGTTTGTAGTTGTTTGTGTTTGTCTCTTAAGCTATATATTTATTTTAATTTATAAATAGCCGTTCAATTTTTTTTAAAGAATAAGAAGCTTTTCTGACACAAAATAAATACGGACTTGCCACGCATTAACACTAATAATAATAAAGCCTCTTTATTTTCTATAGTATTAAAATGTTACAATTTTATTATCTACTATTTCGAAATTAAATTTATAGAAACCCCTCTCGGGTATAGGCCTCCTCCAGTTTCTTCCATTTTTTTCTATCTTTTGCTGTCTCTATCCAATTCTTTATTAAAACTGCATTTAAACTAATGATTACTTTATTATCATTAGAAGTGTGATTGTTTTGTGAATAGATTGCGTCAATGATCCGTGATATGATAACACGTAACCCCGATAAATGAATATTACAACATGTGATGAGATGATTAATATGCTTATAAAATACATAGAGATTCAAGCTGCGCATTTGAGTATAATTTATGAGTTAAGAGGAAATCAAAATAGGTACACGCTGGCCAGACAAAATTTATTTATTCGTATTAATAATAATAATAAATGATTAACCAATTTTTAAAAACGAGGCTGTTGTCAATTTTTTGAAATCTTTTATCATAATTTTTTTCATGATAATCAATTATTTGAAGATGCCTGGACCGATTTGGATAAATCTTTTTTTTTTAGAAATTTTATCAAAATCGGTGGTGTAAAAAATGACTTCACCCCAGGGTCATGTCGTTTTTTAGATTTGAAAAAATATATTAGATAATGTTTTTTATAAATTTTACTATAAAATGTGGAAGGGATATACCAGTAATAAATCGAACCACGGGCTATAATAGAACATTATAGTATAATGAAATTCAAATAACAACCGAAAAAAATTTTGACATTCCCATACAAATTGCCCGGGCTGCTGCACTCTTTTGTATGAAAATGCCAATTTTTTTTCTGTGTTGTGGCTATTATTTTAATATCACTATACGTCTAGTATAGCCTGTGGCAAACCTCAGGCTATACTAGATCACTAAAGTAACATACCCGTAATAAATTAAAATTTATTACGGTTATGTTCCTTTCGCATTTGTATTTTACTTTAAGTAGATAATTTATTAAAAAAAAATACAAAAAAAAATGAAAACCAGACATAATAGACTTTCATGTAGTGTCGGATAATGAAAAGGGCCATTCACAAAAAAGGACCGAGAAGCCACCAAACTGGACCCACCGGTTTAGCGGTATCGGTATCGGGTTCAATTCTTTGTTCTATTTTTTTAGAAGAACCTACAAGTACCTACCTAGAGACCAGTTACATTTTACTGCGTTTATGAAACGGGTCGGGTAACAATGCAATGTACCTGCCGCCTTTTTTTATAAGAATGCGAAATATAATAGGGGTTTTTACGTGAATGCTAGTTATTTATGTTCTATTGTTGGTATTTTGTTACAGATGTTTTCACTTTTTTATACCTAACGGGGAAGTCAGGACCTAGGGCTATAAGTTAGACCTGACAGCATGAAGATGAACAAGTATATTTGCCATGCAAATAAAAAAAAAATCCCGACACCATCTAGTGACGCATGAGTGGCGGGATTACATACTCCAAATGATGTTAAGTGGAATCGATATCCGCGCCATCTATTATTTGCTAAGTAAATTAAAAAATCCCGACTTTCAAGTGTTAACCCTTAAACTTTTAAACGGCAAAACCTATTGGCGATATGCCCTAATAATGCCCTGGGGCTTGATAAAGCCCTCACCATATGGCGATAAAAATATATAACCACATTCCAAATAGTATAAAAAATATAACAAAACCAAATTTATTTAATAAACATTTGAAAGCCTTTCTCTTAAACAAATGTTATTATAGTATCTCAGAGTTTTTTGATGATACAATTGATCGGTATAATCTTTGATTTCCTTACGTTAATAAAATATTAAAGAATAAATTAATTTATTTAAGTAATGGCATCTAATTGCCCCCATGTTTGCTGTGCCCTTGCAGGGCGTCACTTGTACTTTATTTATATTTATGTGACATCTTTTTAACTTGTGACTTGCAAGTAAAGAATCTGAATCTGAATCTGAATCTATTTTCATCAAACATAGCTTACATACAAACAACAATATCGGTCCATTCGTTCGAGAGTTACGATTAAAACAAGCAGACATTAGCGTCAAGCTTATGACACCCCTTTTTTTGTCGGGAGTGTAAAAATAGTATCAAAATAAGGATGGGTTGTATCGCTTATTTAAATGAGTCACATTCACGCCAATTCTCTTGATCGGTTTTTATAAATGCGCAAAAAAAGGAGAAGAAATGCTACGTTTTATTTAAACATAGCTTAAATGTGTCATTACAGTGTAAAGTAAACCAATACGATAGAGAAGCTATTAATTTGGGTCCGGGCGTTAAGCCTTCCGCAAAGCATCCGGCCGGGAAGCACCCATATTTTAAAATTTGTTTGTCTGCGAAGCCCACGGTCGGGAAGCCCCCGTTTTATTATTTTCTTGCATTTTCAAGTGAGTACTGTTAAGAGCATAGTTGCCCGCTGTGTTTGTTTTTAACCGACTTCAAAACAAGAAGTTATCTATTCGAATGTATATAATAATATGTTTTTTTTTTAAATGTATGTTTACTAGGAGACGCCTGGAAAACCTTGACTGATTTGGAAAATTCTTCAACTTGAATTATTGGACGAGTTGTCTGGAAGAGATCGCATTAAGCTATAAGACCGCCCATTGTACTCATTTAATTTAAAATTATTAATTTGTGTTAATTTTTTTTTCATGTACTCTAAAGAGTTGTCTATCTATTCTTTTTTGTAGCAATAGTGTTGAGATGGTCCCATGGAAATTTTATCAATTTTATCAAACTTGGTTGTTACGCATTTCAGACGATTTAGACTGATAAATGTTTTGTTCCATTGTTGGGCAAAATATAAATTTTGATTATTACATTAAATATTAAAATGAAGATGATATTTTATATTAAAAAAATACAGTTAATCAGCGCAGCTCTACTAAATTGTAAAATATATACGAAAAGCTGACATTATTTCAAGAAATACAATGGCAATATGTTATTTTATCATAAATCTAGCTAGAGAATGGAAAGATACAATTGATGCTTATTTTTTTGGCAATTTCTTTTCGGTTTATTTAAGACTATAATAAAAGAAATCAATAATTGTCACCAAAATCATTATCGCAATTTAGGATTTGAATTAGGTCTCAAATTAAGTAAAAGTCGTATATTCATAATTATACATTCTTTTTCTTAGCATGTCATGGTACTTTAATTCTTTTTTTGTTGCTCCAGTAAAAGACACGGTTCTATATTATATAAATTGATTCTTTTCGATTAACACTGTGGGCGTTTTATCCGTTGTAATAATGCACTTTTGTTTCTGCAACATTGTTTTTTAGTTTATAGCCAATAAAAGGAATCGTGAACAAAGTTCAAGAGAGCGACCTTCAAAGAAGCCGACCTTGTTGGTAGAAAGGTGAAGATTTGATTGTTATTCGGTCGATATCTACGGAGTTGTTTCTAAAACCGTTTGTGTACTCAGCTGTGACTTAGTGCATTTTTTATTTGTTTAATTAATGCGCTGTGACAGAAAACGTCACGGATAAAGCAAAGAATTCCATTTTAAAATCATTTACTATCAGCGAATAAATTTATTTATACCATTCCTCTTAAAAGTTTATTTTATTCAATGACAACAGTGACCAAAAGTACTTTTAAACACTATTTTGTTTACTGTTTTTGGTAAATTAACTTATTATTAACTTTGTAGAGGGCGAATGTTACAATAAATTATTCGCTGATGGTAAATCATTTTAAAATGTAATTCTTTCAATCATTTTAGAGTTTGAATTGAAAACAATTAGTATTAATTTTTGTAATTGCTTGTAAATTCTTGAACTCATAGTATAAAGTATAGTATGCAACACTTGACGGAAACGGATTTATATCGAGGGCCATGAATCACTCGCGTCGCTCAGGATTCTAACTACGACTCGAATTATTCGCTTCGCTCGTGATTCAATCATCCCGAATCACTCCCTGCGTGATTCAGTTGTTAGAATCCTTCACTTGCTCGTGCTTCATCTATGGCCCTCGATGTAAATCCGTGCTTTATTCACTAATTGCATAATATTCTATTTTTTATTTAATCTTCTTTGCCCATCAAATCCGAATTGTACAGAACAATAGGCGAAATTAACCCTAAAAACGTTGTCTACCAGTCAAACTTTAGGTTATACAGAGAGTCTGTGTGTTGCAAGAAAACATGGTAAATACATATATAGACACATTTTTGGGTTCGTAATTTAGTTTAATGTGTTTACTTCAAGTATTTATAAATTCATATTTGATCGTAATAACTGAGAGTTAACATCGATTTCTTCATAAATGACATTCTACTAGGGTACTGAGCTGGATAAACTTGACACGGAAAGCTCGTAGGTATCTCAGAAAAGCTGTGGTTTGTGCCGGCACGTGACTCAAACGTGAGCTGTTGGTTGTAACTCAGACGTGACAATTTTCAAAAGGCACGTGATGATTGTTTTTTTTTATTTATTTATCTATATTATATTACCTACCAATAACCGGAGAGTATGTATGAAAAGAGTAATGAGTGTTGATGCAGATAATTTTTCAAAACTAAAAACCATGCATCCAGCGCCTACCTGCGACCTTGCTCAGGTCATCCGACCATCTAGCAGGTGGGTGTCCTACGCTACGCTTGCCGGTACGTGGCCGCCATTCGAGAACCTTTCTGCCCCATCGGCCATCGGTTTTACGCGCTATGTGCCCCGCCCACTGCCACTTCAATGAGCTAATGGCTATGTCGGTAACCTTCGTTCTCCTACGAATCTCCTCATTTCTGCGATCGTGTAATCTGCAATCATTCTATCGCGTAAAGAAACACCGAGCATAGTCCTCTTCATAGCCCGTTGAGCGACCTTGAGCCTTCTTATGAGACCCATAGTAAGGGACCACGTTTCATAAGTCATCAAAAGTGACAATATGATACAATTATTCCTTGGACAAATACCGCATTTGACCGTAGATGACATTAAAACCGCTGGGCCATATGAGTGAGCCTACTGATCAACTGGTTATTCCACCTGTTACGCAAGCCAGAACTGTGCCTTCTTACTGCAAGCGACTGTGTGGTAACAAGTGTATTATATTATGGTTAAAATGTCTTCTGAGACATTTCCTAGACGTATTTAATTTAAGTCTATCAATGCTCGGATAAATAGAGATACCTTTAATGACATTAAACTCACTTTCTTCAATTTTGGTCTGGTCTGGGTAAAAAAAATAAACTTAGTATATTAGTTGTATATTTTTATGCAAGTATTTTAAGTTTTAAAGTATATGTGTGCTTAGTTTATTTATTTTTTATTTAAAAATCTAAATCTAAATTATCTCTTTATATATTATCTATAGAGGACAATATGTATGACAAACCCTGTCCGATCCTTGTAGGAGCAACTCAGACCTTTTACAAACCTGGCTAATATTGAGTCACGAGAAAATTAGATTTTTCTTATTGTAAACTGCGTTTATATATGTATACATGTATCTATCTATATATGTATTTTTGTTATAAAACATAGTATCATTGAGTTAGTATCCCATGACTCAAGTCTCGAACACAGAGCCCGGGGGCGGACCCCGGGCTCTGTGACCCCTACCTAACCTAGGTGATTTGACGAGGTTACTGATTTTTACACAGAGCGACTGTCCAACCAAAAACCCACCTCATAATTGACCAAAATTGCCATGTTTTGTAAAAAAAGCACAAGAAAAAACCTTTTGTATAAAATAAAATATGTAATATAGATAAGACGCTTTGATTTGCTTTATAAATTTCTAAGTACCATATGATAGAAAAAAGGTGTATTTTACAGATAATAGCATCACTTTCAATACCATTGCAACAAAACATGCCAGAACAAAGGTTTCTTGCAAATCATTGCATATTCAGTTCACTGCACTGCCAATAAATACTATATAAATACAAATAAGGTACAGAACTGTAACTAGAAAATTAACATTTTAATTAGTTGGTCAAAATCTTTATTACAACAAAATATAATTTTACAGAATAATAGATTACAAAAAACAGATGTCAAAAGGCGGCCTTATGGCAACTTTTAAATTTTTAAACTGTTTTAAATCTTAAAAGTTGCTTAATTATTATGTCATCATCATCATATCACACCACAGGAAGGCCTCCCCCAAAAATAACAATTAATAAAAATATGTATAAACTTTTAATTGATTATCGGATGATTTTTTTCAAGTCTGAATTAACTATATGCATCAACATTTCTATTTTTTTCACTCTTTATAAACTGCGAGGTAAAGGTGCAATAAATAACAAACTAGACCAACCAATCTATTTTGATTAATTTTTACACTTTGATTCTATTCCTACAGAAGTATCATTCATTAGCACCCAGCAATCACATACAGAAATCTTACTCAGAAAAGAAATTCAAAGAAATATTCACTTAATTTGGTTAACGCTACGGTTTAATTTAGCTCGCGTCAGAACTCCTCACCTCTTCGTCTAGATACCTAGACATCCATTGCAAGCCAATTTCATTCTTATTACTCTGGACAAACGATTAATGTATCTGAATTTTCCCCTCCGGTGTGGTCGCTGCGCGCATATTAATAATAATGTAGGTATATTTTCGATACCAAAACGGGGAGTGACACAGACCTGCCCAGGTAAAAAGGACCGTAATCTCGCTCGAACCTATTGAAATTAAGACTTCGAGTTGCATCTGTTATTTTTTATTTTAGATGTACTTACAACAACAAGTCTTGTTGGACCGGTTCCGTGCTCTGTTTTATATTAGCTTGCCATTCTGTCTTTTCGGCCTTTTAGAAGGAAACGGCCTTTTGAAGACCATACCGAATTGAGGTTAACCGCACATTTGTTTATCACCTCAAGCAATTTAATTGTTAATGGGTGGTTAGATAAAGAACTTAATTATGTTTGGGACGGTTTGTTTGTTTAACGGCATTTTGAGATTTGTGGTATTTAGTTATCTATCTAAATGCCACTGAAATATTATTATTTCTAATAACTTTGCAGACACAGATATTGATTCTAAGTAAGAGAAATTATTATATGACAAATATAAATAATACATTACACATATTAATAAATATGTCCAATCATTATATCTCGGACCTTCGCACTAAGTCATACCTGACGCAACATATCCCTCGCGATACAGCGGGGGAATGCTGCTAGTGTTATGGGCACTCAGGTACGACGATTCGAAGTGGGCTTTTTGTTTAAAGAAAATTGACGTGTATAGTTAATTAATATGTATATTCCCATGAAATTATAAATAATTCAAATATATACGATACGATATATTCAAAATACTGAAATATGGTCAGCATCAAAATATTGTCAATATTTAAAAAAAGTTCTTACTGAAAATAATTAAATGTCGACTGTATATTAACAAACTGTGTTTCAAAGTCAAAAAGTTAATTAAAATACTGGTATACAATTAAAATAAATGCACAGCGAGTATATGGGTAATTACAATTAAAGACTGTACGGTCGACGACATAACATAATGTTCAAAGTTGAAACCAGGAAATGAAAGAACTAAGTAGCTTTTTATCCATCTGACGAGTATGTGGGAATATGTAGCAGTACTTTACAGAAGGGAAATGATTATAGCTTCATCCATTTTCCCATTGGTGTCGGAAATCCGATGACCGACTATAAGAAACGGTATTTGGTTCCGTACCCAAAGGCATAGAAAATAATGTATTACATACGGAACGGAATCTCCTAAGGTCCCCGTTCACCGTCCTCGCACCTGTCCAACACTCCGCTGCAGCCAACACTCAACTCAACACTTATATCGCTAGTATACAATATGTAACAAAAACCCTGTCCGATCCTTGTAGGCGCAACTCTCGAAAAAAAACTACATTTTTTTTCGAGTTTCAGGCATTGGTCCCATAGGAAAAGTTATTCATATTGACGGTCTGAGTTGCGCCTACAAAGATCGGACAGGGTTTTTGTTACATCTTGTATATAGAAATTCTAAAGTATAGAAAGAGTATTCCTACTCTGTGCTTATATTAATTGTGTGCCAAAGGGTAAAAACGAGACCCCATTACTAAGACTCCGCTGTCCGTCTGTCTGTCACCACACTGAATGATTAGACAGTTAAAATTTTCACAGATGATGTATTTCTGTTGCCGCTATGACAACAAATACTAAAATCAGAATAAAATACATATTTAAGAGATTTTTTATAGAATAGTACGGAACACTTCGTGTACAAGTCCGTCTCGCGCTTGGCCGGTAATTTTTAGGATTTATAGTTTGCGAAAAACGGCCACTTTTAGCTGATGTGCGTAGAAAAGCTTCACGTTCTCACTTTAAACTGTAAGCAGTCGTTCATAAAATAGTTTGAAGGGTTATCTACGGTCTGATAAAGACAAAATTTTAAAAAATATCTCCGTTTCCTTTTAGATGGCTTATTTCGAATGGGGCGCACCGGACCCTGGAAAATTCAAATACGTCAAAGTGGCCGCTTAGCTTCATAGCTAAAATATTAGCAAATTCTTTCTATTTCCTCATAGTGCCCTAGTTTTTACTCCACTGCTACAACTTATTTCGAATATCTCTTAATAAAATATCTGGTTATATCCGCAACCAGAAGTCATGTTCACACCACAGTGACGACTTTATTAAACATTCCACACACTCCATAAACTCTACAAAGGAGTCGTGATACATATATTTATATAATATGTTGCTTGCTACTCGTGAACCGCAAATGTTCGATTTGTTTGATTCGATTCTCGCACGAGTTCTCGAGTACTCGATAATAGGATCGATAAACAGTTAACTAGTTCAAATTAATGTCACTAAGTTTGTGCATGATAGGGTGCTAAATGTGTACACAAATACTTTCCAATTAGGTATACATTAGCATTGTTTGTGTCAGAAGGACAGTCCAAAACACGGATCTTACGAAAAAATCGGAACCTGGATCGGATGGATTTTATTAAATAGATTTTCATTTTTAGAGTTCCGTAAAATAAGAGTAAAAATGAGACCCTATTAGTAAGACTTCGCTGTCCGTACGTCCGTCTATCTGTCTGTCTGCCACCAGGCTGTATCTCATCAATCTACTACTAAAATAATTTAGAAACGGTCAAATGTATTTATAAATTTTATTCTATCGGCAAAAGAAATACATCATCTGTTAAAATTTCAACTGTCTAGCTGTCACGGTTCAGGTGACAGACAAATGGACAGCGGAGTCTTAGTAAGATATGGTTCTGTTTTTACCCTTTGGGTACGGAACCCTAAAAAAGATAGTTAATACAGAAAGCCAACTCATGTAAAATTTTCTTTAATACTCCACACATCTGGCGTACGGCATAAAACCTTCCGAAGGCTTTATGTGACCCCGACACGTTTCCATTATCTGTGCAAGTGCATGTTGCAACAATGATGACATTGTGATCGCTCCTAAGACCTAAGAAATAACAGTCATATTCCTTTGAAGTCTTTCTTGTTTAGTTATATCTTTGTTACTAATACTAAGTACTTTATTACGCAATATAATTAGTATGGAATTAGTCAATCGTAGTACCTAATTTTATAACCATATACTTACAACTAAATATCATTTTATAATGAAACCGAAATCACTAAAAAGTTGCACCATAAATACTTAACGAATAACTTGTAGTCACTTAGTAATTCGTTAGATTTTTTTCATGTTTTATAGGGCGGGAAACGAACAAGCGAGTCACCTGATGGTAAGTGATCACCGCTGCCCATGAACTACTGCAACACCAGGGGTGTAACAGAACCGTTGCCGGCCTTTCAGGAAGATATAGACTCGTTTTTTTGAAGGTTTCAATGTCGTATCGGTCCGGGAACACTGCTGCAGGAAGTTGATTCCACAGTTCGGTCATACGTGGTAAAACGTTCCTTTTAAAAGTACGGTGGTTGATTGCCACATACGGTGATCGTTTTAGCTTTGATTCATGGTGAGGGAGTGGGTGAATGAGTGAGTGAGTGAGTGAGTGAGTGAGTGAGTGAGTGAGTGAGTGGGTGAGTGAGTGTTTTTTCGATGACTGGAGTAAGTACTAACTAAAAAAAACAGTTGACCTATAGGTACGTAGCTTCGTTATATTTTATTTATTTTTGTATTCTTTATATAAAGATACATTTATTATCCCATCTTTACCCCTGACGAGGTATACAGAGCTTAGGGCAGTATGATCCGAAGACCACCATTCGTTTTAATGGGCTACCTGAATTTTCTTGGATCCAGTGCTGCCCTCATTTAAAATAAATCATTTGTAAGGTAACGGAGACACGATTAAAAATTTTGCCTTGACCAAGCACTAGATAACCCTTCAAACTATGGCGTATGTGTGTAGAAAAGTTTCACGTTCTCGCTTTAAACTGTAAACAGTAGTTCATAAAATAGTTTGAAGGGTTATCTAGTGCCCGGTCAAGGCAAAAATTTAAATGATGTCTCCGTTTCCTATCAAATGATTTATTTCAAATGGGGGCAGCACTGGACCCCGGAAAATGCAGGTATTCCCTTAAGCTTAATTTTATTTTATGCCTATATTAAATACCGCTTTTTAAATTAAGTTACCATTGTTATCTTAGCTTTTATTAGTTCCATTTGCAACTTCCAACAAATCAAATCAGATACTTTTTCTTAAACGTCAAACAAACATTTCTTATGGGATTTTTACGAAATATAGACTAGTGACGTCATAGTTTCTTGGAGTCAAATAGCCCTCTCAATATCAGTTTTTCGGCAATAATAAATCTGAATCAGTTTGTATCAGAATTTGTAGTCTTACTTTGATAATTGATTTTTGGACGCTGACAGTGCCTATAAAATATGGAACTAAAGGCCCGTGCGTGCAAGCCAGGTAAAATGGAGCTATAAGGAAATGTGTTTACGTAAGCCCATGGGAGAAATATTGAAAATGTGTCGTGCCTTTTTCTCCCGCAGGTGTCATTCAAACTGTCGCATTGAATAACTTTTGTAAAAGGATAAACAGGGTAAAAAAATGCTCTTGTTTAAAATGTGCAAGTTTAAAGAAAGAAAAAAAAAACAAAAAAGTATATAAAGTACCTATATAAAAAACACAGGGAATGCTTTAGGTCTAATATTTTTTTTAGAACGGCTTATAGTGTTGCGATGTCATATTTTAAAAATTTGTTTTCGAAACTAATTATCGTATTATAACTACATTTATTTCTATATTTATTGGTATAAATATGCTGTGCTAGAAAAAAGGTAAAATGGTGCAATTTAGTTCAAAGTGTTTTGTACTTACAGACCGCCCAAATATAGCCATTTTAGATTCACGTCTCAAGCTGTGATAGTCCCTGACGCCATAACAACAATCTTCTTCGTCGTCCGAATATGGGGCATTGTAATAGAAAACAATATTTCGCCTCATTTTAAAAGAATTATTTTTTAAATGTTTTTACCAAGTATTGACAATGTACAATGGACAATGTTATATTGTTTAAAGTAAATAAATGATACAAAAAGTGACACAATATTTTTTGTTCAAAAAATTTACGTGCATAATCTTGCACCACCTCTTATCTTTTCACTGTTGTCAAGAATATATTTCATCATAAAAAAGTTTTTTTTATCGGCCATATCATGTACAAAAATAACAAATTTTAGTAAGAAATTGTATGAAAAAATTTTTTTGTTCAAAAATTTTTCTTGCACTACTCTTTTAACAACCGTGAATTCAACGACCTTTCTACCCAAGAGATTGTTGGCTACTAAACGTGCCAATCCAACAGCTTTAGCAAAAAGTTTCACAATAAGACCAATGCGAACGCCATTGAAGTAGACAATAGTATTTCCAAATAGTTTTTTCTGTTGAATGAGTTGTATGAAATGTTTACGAGATTCGAAAGTGATTATACAAAGGCTTCCGTAGGCGTTTGTAAATCTGTTTATAAGGACATCCGTAAACTATATTATACTATATATACACATGCTATATACAAAGGTAACGTCTTAATCCCAAATGGGGCAAACAAAGCATTTTGGCCCTAGGGCTAAAAGGCTCTAGAAGCGCAAGACCCAAAGACCAACTTTAGCGTGTCGGTGTGTGATGTAAACAGCTAGTACGTGCTGCTAGTAGCATGCAAAGTTTTTTTTCCTATTTTTTTCGTGCTGATTTTTTTGTCAAACTTATATCAAAAGCATTCATTTGAATCCTTCAACCACTGCATATTTGCAAAACCATTGTTAATTGTTTATTAATTGTTCTTTAGGTTGGATTCGGCCGATCGGTGGATGAGACGTGAATAGCTATCTATTATATACATGCACAATTTACAATCTTTTTTGAAATTTTACAAACTTTTAACCTTTCCTGGGACATTAACAGCTTTAAATTGACATAAAAAATACATTTATTATTTTTATTGTGTATATTTGCACAGAATTATATTTAACCATTTCCCTTCGTATATCACGTTGCACTGGCACAGGAACACTCATATCTTACTGTCAATAAATTCTTGTAATACGTATGCAAATATTTTGTAAATGAATAAAAATAAATAAAAATCCATTCAATGCGAAGACCTTGGCTGTCGCTTTAAAATATTTATTTGTCGTTAAGTGCAAAAGATAGTTACATTGCATAAAGAAATAATTTAAAGCAATTTGAGTTTCATTACCCGATTACGGCAAAGCCAAGAGGAAGGGTAATGATTTTAGCAGTCTATGTATGTTAGTATTGTATGTATGAGGATATCTATGTGTATTCCACCACCGTAGCATCCAGACCGCTTATCCAATTTTGAAAATGAGATACAATTTGCATACAATACATGAAGGTATATAACGAATATGTTACATACAAAAACGTGCATGTCAAAATTTCTTTTTTACAAGCACTTTTTTGAACAACTTTAAATTTAAACAACTTATGCTAAATGTGAATCGAAATAATACTTTACACGTAACGTAAAATATACCAATTGACGCGTTAAAGTGTCTGTAAATGTCTAATTAATGAATACAAATCGTAATACTGAAGGCATATAAGGATTTTTTTCTGGATTGTAGTATACCTTAACTGGGAACTGTTGTTCAACATGATGGTTTGAATAACCCTTTCAAATATTTGTACTTAATGAAAAACCATATTGTATAAATGCCTTGTTTGGCTCACTAAACTAACCATAAAACATCCAAAGATAACCTAGAATTGCGTGTTTAGACGACACATTGGCACAGATGTGCTGACAACTGATAGCGGGGTCATTGACATTCACCGATAAAACAATGTCGGGTAGAAAAAATAAAATACTTGTTATCTATATCATCTATATAGATAACAAGTGTTTTACTTTGTTTTGTAAAAACTAGATAACATACGTTTAAAAAAAAAAACTAATATTTTACTTCGGGAGGCATATAAGGCTAACATTGTATACAATGTCCTTTTTAATTAAGTACAAATATTTTAAGAGGTGATTTAGTCCATAATTTTGAATAACTTTTCCCAATAAATATATATCGAAATACGAAATTTTTTTTGCATTTTTCATAGTAACGATATCACGTGGCTACTTCAATCTGTATGAGAACCAACATTTTTTTTTTCGTATTTCGGCATATATTATTGGGCAAAGTTGTGAAAAATGATGGACTGAATAACCCCTTAAAATATTTGTATATTTTTGAAATGTGCTAATCAAGACCTTTATTTGATACCCCACTCAAATATGAAACAATAAAAATTTTTTTACTCTCTCTTTTTTATTATCTTACTTATATTCAATTTTTGGACCCAAAATGGTATTTTATCGATATTTGGATCGATATATCTATAAAATACTGGCATCGGGAATCGATATTTCGATACAAAATGTCGGTTTTCCTGTCCCTACTATGGATGAACTGACATACATACCCACATACATAAATAAATAAATAAATATATAGGGACAAATAACACTGATTGAGCTAGCCCCAAAGTAAGTTATAGACTTGTGTTATGGGATACTAACTCAACGATACTATATTTTATAACAAATACATATACAGATAAACATCCAAGACCCAGGACAATTTGAAAAAGGCCATTTTCCAACTTGCCCTGACCGGGGATCGAACCCGGGACCTCTAGGTGGCGGACTAGCATAGTGACCACGACGCCACGGAGGTCGTCAAATACATACATATATATACTGCTAAAATCATTTCCCTTCCTTTTGGCTTTGCCGTGGACAGGTAACAAGTGTTGGAACGGAATTGTAAATTGATGATTTGTAAATAACTTGAAGGTATCTTTTATTTAGTGTGTTAATAGCTATTTGATGTTAGATGTTTCAAACTGCCTAAAGGCATCTAATCATCCTCTAGCTGCTCTGGCCAAGAAATGGCTCTAGTGGAGTGTCATGCTCCTACAGAAGACTAAAAAATACCTGATGATGATATTGGAGGTATCTGATGTAACGCAGTGACTGTCACTACACGATAGATTTACTTTTTAAATCGATATGTTTTTCGACAAAATAGGTTCTATGCGCGAGTTTTGCGGTATTAATATAAATTATATAAGCGTGAAGACAATTGTAATGCAATTTATACAAAAAAGAAAATACCCGGCCAAAAGAAGTGTTTTTTGGGGTTCCCTACCTAAAGAGTAAAAATGGGACCCTATTTCAAAATTGCTGTCGGTATGTTTGTCTTTCACCAGGCTGTATCTCAAGAACCGTGATACTCGTAAAGACAGTTGATAATTCCACAGATGATGTATTTCTGTTGCTGCTATAACTGCAAATACTAAAAACAAAATAATATAAATATTTGAGTGGGGCTCCCATACAAACGTCATTTTTTATAGTTATGGTACGGAACCCTTCGTGAGCGAGTCCGACTCGCGCTTGACCAGTTTTATTTTTACATGCCTACTTGTTTTTGTAGAAAGAGCCCAGGATTATAAGTCTCAAATTTGAAATGTAAATATATCATTAAATTTCGTATATACAATATGTAACAAAAACTCTGTCCGATCCTTGGAGGAGCAACTCAGACCGTCAATATCAACAACTTTCCCTATGGGATCAGTGCTTGAAACTCAAAGAAAAAAACGACATTTTCATACAAAAGAGTTCGGCTGGCCGATTAAATTTGTATGAAAATGTCGATTTTTTCTTTGAGTTTCAAGCATTGGTCCCATAGGAAAAGTTGTTTATATTGACGATATGAGTTGCTCCTACAGGGATCGGACAGGGTTTTTGTTACGTTATATATACGAAGGTTATATTTGTTGTTAGTAATAAATAAGGGAACTCGATGGGATTCGGCTTTTAAGGCGGCCCTTCCCGACAGCTCTATCGTCAGCGCGAGAGAGTTTGTAAAGCTTGGTGTTTCATCCAGGGCAATGCTAGAAAAAGAGGCAAACCAAAAAGAGAGAGATAGCGCCTAAGGGCGCCGTTTGCATTCTTTTGAATGAAATTAGTATTATTATTAACTATCCATTGAACGAATATTAACTATTCATAGGGTGCGGAAATTTCATAAAACTTGTTCAAGTAAATACGTGTTTTTCTTTAAACTTCACTTCACTTACAACGCCATAATCACTTACCGAGCGTTTGTATGAAAAGTAAGACGGGAAGGCTGCTCCTAAATCTAATCTTATTTTGTGACGAAACATCGAGAGGAAGTTTCGTTTCGACATATCATTTTATCACGAACGCCCAAAACGATAAAACAGAATTGGGTCATCCATTATCAAGCATGGTAACTTCTCTAAAATATAGAATTGATCTTTACCTTCGGGAGGACATTGAACTTGTCTTTCATTGCTTTGGAATTTGATCTTACCATGTTTAATATCAATGTGTATAAACAAGTTTATTTTGATATATATTCTTATTAATATATGAATCGTCTAAAGACATACATCTTGGAAGGGACATACCCGTAATAAGTCGAATCACGGGCTATGCTAGATCACTATAGAATAATTGCACGGGCGGCTGGACACTTTTGTATAGAAATGCCATTTCTTTTTTGTTTTTTGACTATTATTTTCATATCAACGTACTAAAGTGATCTAGTGTAGCCTGTAGTTCGATTTATTACGGATATCCCTTTAACGTTATACACATACGATAAACGGTATGGAATATTGAGATTTTTGAAGAAAAAAACATCACCGATCATGTGCGGTTCGGACTTGCGCACGAAGGATTCCGTACCATTGTCTATAAAAATCACGTTCGTTATATGGGAGTCCCACTTATATATTTTATTTTATTCTGTTTTTAGTATTTATTTTTATTGCGGTAACAGAAGATAGATAGATAAATTGTTTATTCGTCACAATCGACACACACACAAATCAAACTATAGATGCCACGGTTCTAAAGATACAGCCTGGTAACATGCAGAAAGACGGGCGGAAAGACGGACAGAGGAGTCTTAGTAATGGGGTCCCATTTTTACCCTTTGGGTACGGAACCCTAAAAATACCTAAGTATGCAAAAATCTATTAATTTCATAAAATGCCTACACCGTCATTGTGTTTTTTTTTAATATATAGGTTATCATGATTGTATTATCAGCTAATACAGTACTGCAAACATATTTGAACTAGATTCTTTATGATTGATAAGTACATATAAATGTAGGAACTTGTGATAAGATAATCGTGGGAAGTGTGTTGAACATATTTACTTATGTATTTTATACAATGTGATATATAATCTTCATTAAAGATAGGATTAGAAAGCGTATATTTTTATCTGGCATGTGCATAGCAGTTGCTAGGGTTTTTTCTATACAAGTAATAATATATAAGTATGATAGTGTATTCTATATTATTATATAGGTATTACTTAAGAAACATTTAATTTACCAATTTATTTATCTGTAAGCTGCTGTCTTAAACCAAAAGGTTATGGTTTAGGCCATTTTGATATATATATATTTGAAATATAAATATTTACCTTACTAACCCACTAATTCAACAAGTCTAATAAGATATTTTATACTTAACGTAAAAATAAACATTTTCTACAGGATTTTTATTAAAAACCGGACTGTTACATCATAATTTCTCGGCGTCATATAGTTTAATGTTTTTCAACATTACATTTAAAATTACGTTCAGTATAGATGTGATCTGTTAAAAGTGACCTTAATTTGTGACTTTTTTTATCAGTACAAAATAATTTATTTTTAAACCAAGTCCACATCCCTATTCAGTTTTTAACCGATTTCAAAAAAGGAGGAGGTTATCAATTGGTGGTCCAATAGAAATTTTATTAAAATCGGTTTTGTAGTTTGGGGGTGATTTTAATTAAAAGTTAAAAAGTAGAAGTCCACTTTTCTACATTTTTGTAAAGGCAAAGTTTTTTAAAACAAATAATACCTACGTACCTAAAGAAAATAATATAGATTATTTTGCATCAAAAAACAAACACGCAGATGCGTTCCAAGCTACATAACTGCACTTTACATTTCCTATTGCAATTTTATATAACCATAACCGCGGATGACGTAATACCCCTATATACTATATCTTTGACGTCAATAGGTGCCCTACAATTTGATATAGTAGATTTATACAGATTTTTCCATGGTTGTTGTGGCAAATGTATTTTATAATAAGGCAGTGGAATGCAATACAACTTACTTGCTGCGTTTTGCCTCTTAACTAACCTAGTTAAAAGGGGAATAATGGATTATTTACTTTACAGAAAGTGGTTATATGCGATTTTAACGCAATGTTGTCAAAGTATCATATCTTTATAAAAATCGTGTTTTCGTACTGCAGTGTAAGTATTGTGTGAAAAAAGACTGAAAATAATGTATTCATTATTTTGATTAGCTGCACTTGTATTCTGTAAGTTTTTTACGTAATAGTCGAATCCATGTGACTTCTAATCCAATAGAGTCCCGAATGGCTTCAATACGGCTGCACCTTGCTTTCCTTGACTTGACAGAACCACGTTAGACTTCCCTAATTGCCAAATAACGTTATAAAACTTTAATGTTTTTGTCGGCTAACTTAAGTCATATGTAAAATACTTTTGGTTTAGTCTTTAAATTGTTATTTCATGATTTGTAAGTAATTGTAATCGAATTGAATTTAAAGGAAGAATTTTTTATTATCTGTGCTTTTTTCATGCTGTTATGTTAAATATGCATGATTTTTTTAAATGTCTGTGCCATCCCATTTGGTATATAATCTGTAATGACTAATAATAAATGCTTGTATGATAAATAAAAATAATAATTATTGTTTGAAATGTTGGTGGTCAAGGTGTTAAATATGATTTTTCGTCACGCTAAGTCACAGAATAAGTACTAGTAATCATTTAAAGAAGTCTTACTCAGAAAAGAAACTCAATGAAATATCTATTCAATGTGGTTAGCACTTTGGTTTAATTTTGGCTTGCGTCAGAAGTTCTCATCTCTTCGTGTAGATACCTAGACATCCATTGCAGCAATTTCATTCTTATTACTCTGGACAAACGTGGAAGTGGTCGCCGCGCGCTTAGTAATAATGTAGGTATATTTTCGATACCTAAACGGGAAGTGACACAGGCCTGGCTAAGGGTCGCAAAACTTAACCAAACAAAAGCTGTCCCTAATAATATTTGCAGTGAAAGTTATAATGAGAATGCAACAAAGTTAAAAGAACAACTATTAATACTTGGATTCCATGCAACAGACAGTCGGGATATTCCTGTATGGGTGACTCACTCGCTGTGTCATCAGCGTCTAATGAAATTCGGGATGTTTACTTAAACTGTTTGCGTTAACTGGCATAAAAAATAGTAATTAGTTTCTTTTCAGCGACCTTACAGACACGCCACTTTATTCCCGCAAGCGTCGACGATAATCGGCGACTGTCGCCGACGGTCGGGTGGCAGTTTTTGACAGATTGAAATGTGCCTCAAATGCGACTCTTGCGACAGCCAGCAACAACAACGTCGACGGTCGCCGATAATCGGTGACGATCGCCAATGGTTGTGTCAACAGGTGTTGTGTGTATACTGTCGCTCGTCGAGCCCTAGCACCATTTTTATTTTAAAGTTAAATGGAGAAGACACGACTTTTAAGACGTTTTAGTTCAGTCATCATATCAGTCACAGGAAGTCTACAGCTTGACATACGCCTCCTCAAGGATTTCTGTATAAATTTACTATATCACGTTGCCGCAGGGTTAAGTGTCTCCGAAAGGTCCCCAAAAGGCTCGGTCTGATGTCCTCTCTTAATGAGAGGGAGCGGCCCCAGAGCGGGCAGGTACCGCCATAGCGGTTGCCGCGCCAGGGCTGTGGAACGAGAATAGCACACGGCCCCGGCCCATTGCGGCTGAGAGGTGACACCGCGGTTTTTTTAGTGGTAACATCACATAACCTTACCGGTTTCCCGTGACCGGGAAGGTATCCGTAGGGATTTCTTAACGCGAGAAAAAAAAAGGGTTAAATATCTGGCTTTTTTATTTATAAATATTAGTAGATTTGTAGATATGGTAGTGTGTAGTGTTTTTTTTTTTACTAATCTGTATATCCCAAGGCTGGGCATAGATTTAAAATGGGAGAGACCTAAGATACGTGTCTTTTTTCGCTAGTTTTGGTTTTAAATAATGATTGTTCTCACGTTTCTGATATTCAATATTCAGGATGACGTAGTGAAGAAAACGTCGCTTCTAATAAACGATATGAGAATCGTGATTCAATTGTAGAGACGTATGAAGTCGTTTGAAATGCTACCGTCTCGTTTCACGTAGAAAATGGGTTTCAAATGAATAGGAGTTCTGAAATCCGCGCCTAACAGAAAGATAAATCTTGTCATTATTCGCAAGTTAATATATTTCACAAATCACAAAATTATAACTTGTTATATATAACCCAATTGAAACAAACAAAGCAACATAATTATCTGAAAACCACACATTTAACTTAAAATAAGATTTTATGGTTTTAATTAACTTTTTTAAAGGTCTGTTCGCAAAGAGTTGATTAAGGGCTTCATATCTCACTACAAATTGCGGCCCGTTAATTATTGAAAAACTCAAATAATTTATTTATACTATTTTAAACAATTATTAACTGAATAAAATAAAAAAACAACACGCGAACACCTAAATAAGTCACTCAAAGCACATTCGAGAACGGAATGGTCTTATAAGTCGCCGCGTCCCCTTGCCCGTTCGGGCCGTGGTTGCAACAACTGCATGCCTCGTACCACGAAATGAAATAGAAGAAGGCGAAAGCGAAAGCGGGAAACAAGCGACGGCTGCCATACAGTTTGCGATAATTAAGCGACAGCCGCTATTCGAAGACGAATTATAATATTTAGCAGTCTTTATTTGTGAAATAATGCCGTTAATTTTTAATTATAACCACGATAAATTATATTACGAAGATCTGTGCGCCGTTTTAACAACATTCGTGACAAAGTATGCCTTATATGTTTATTATTTGTAAGCACTTGAAGGTGTTTCTTACTGTTAACCTTTAACATTATGCAGGTACTCAACTGTTACTACCATAATACAATGTCACATTGTTTTGTTAAAATATTATTTTTTTACTGTCAAATTAGCAACTTGTTAAACAATGGTTCAATTTATTGGAGGTTATTCAACAAAACAGAAAAGTTATTTTAACTGACGATAATAAAGATTTATTTTTCGTATCTTAACTGTGACATTTTATAAAATGTTATTTATGTAAATCCTAACTTTCATTCTAGTAAGTTTAATGATTTCAAGTATCCAATAATGCTGATGTCACAAACCCTATTTATTATGCAAGATCGGTTTGTCTGCACATCAACAGTCTGGGTTTCTATGAATGTAAGATCCTCTGGAAGTTCAAGATCTCCAGATCCAATTGTCGAAGGGGTATGGCCTGCAAAAATGATTGGGGTTAGGGCCGTGATTTTTTTCTTAAATATAGAGGGTTGTAAGCAATTTGACGGCTATCACTTGTTTTTTTTTTTAAACCAAACATGCAATGTAGTTTGGTTACTATTATCTTTGCTGACATAGTAAGCCGTAGTATCATTCATATGTCTTTCGTTTACCCCCGGTCACTCGGTGGCAAATCTACTTGTATATTTTTAATTTTTGGTTCAAAGACTCACAAGGCAACGTTCGTTTGCTCATTTGTTTGCGTGTCATCGCATCTCCAATGTCAACATTGGCGTGTGACGGACAATCGTATTCATTATCTAGTAACTACAAATTAACTAAACTTCTACTCTGTATCAAAGAAGTAACACATTCCTTACAAAATAACTTGTTTCAAATAGATAGTTATACATTTCAAATTATCGAAAATAAAAGTGCTGACTTTTTAATTTATAGTTTACTAGCTGCGCCCCGCGGTGTTATCCGCGGAAAAATAGCCTAACGAGTTAATTCAGGGTGTCAGCTTTATGCATACCACATTTTATTAGAATTGATCTAGTCGTTTGCGCGTGATGAAGTAACAAACATACACACACACACTTACAAACTTTCGCCTTTATACTTTAGTGTGATAAAGAAAATTTCGACTCGAAAGAAGAATATAGTATCGAACGGTCTTATGTAAGGTTCGGTTAATTTAAGCACATTATTTTTACGATTATTAACTATTATTGACCTAATTGCCTGTATTATTTCATTTCAAATTACTTTAAATATTATTAGTAAGTTCATTTTGAAATAATTATTAAAAATAGGGAAATAAAATCTTGATAAAGGGCAACACTAAAAGTGGAAGGGTTGACGAAATACTTGGTTGATGGGGGCATTCTAGATTGAGCAGCGGAGTTGGTCAGACGCAAGTGTTAGAAATAAATTGTGTTATTTTGTGAAGAAACCAGTGGAAATAAATATTGTAACGATAAAATTGAGTGTTATTACTTGGTCATCTTACACTTACAAGCAAATAGTCTATAACGTGTAACTTCTGAACTCTAATCTGAGCGAGACCAGGACACGCACTTGGCCATTTATTTAAATATAATTGTATCCCTAAAGGAGCGAAAGGAGCATTTTTGGCTTAAAAATAGAGCTTAGGTCTGAAAGACTTTAGAGTGACGACCTCCGTGGCGTAGTGGTCACCATGCTAGTCCGCCACCCAGAGGTCCCGGGTTCGATCCCCGGTCAGGGCAAGTTGGAAAATGGCCTTTTTCAAATTGTCCTGGGTTGGGATGTTTATGTATATATGGTATTTGTTATAAAATATAGTATCGTTGAGTTAGTATCTCATAACACAAGTCTCGAACTTACTTTGGGGATAACTCAATCAGTGTTATATGTCCCTATATATTTAAAAAAAAAAATTTGATCAATGGTGGGCGAAAAGTTATAAATGTATAAATAAATATATAGGGACAAATAACACTGATTGAGCTAGACTTGTGTTATGGGATCTACTAACTCAACGATACTATATTTTATAGCAAATACATATATAGACAAACATCCAAGAACAAATGTTTAACATATCAAAATAATGATAGGTTACTAAACGCATCCTGCCTATTAAAATGGTATAATTTTGGGAAATGTTTTTAGTAAGACCCTTTAAGTCTGTGCTGATGTCCCATTGCTTGGAAAAGGCCTCTCCATTTTTGTTCCTCTGATCCCTTTTTAGAATAGAACACCAACTTAATAGGCTAAGAACCTACAATTAAAAGGTAGATTGTTTTTTAAAACCGATAATTCTTTCTTTTTAGATAATTAATCGAGTAAATAATTGACATTCTCAGTGTATTTATAATGGGATTTTTTTTACACGACGTATCATTGGTCTAAAGATTATTCTTTTATCGTCTGATATCATCTTGTTTACTTATAACCATGACCAAACGTCTAGAATATATATATATAAAAAAATTACACGACGTATCTTGGTGTGTAAACAATTGTATAAAGATTATTCTCTTATCGTCTCCTATCAAATGAAATCTTGTTTACTTTTAACCACGATCAAACGTCTAGAATTTATTATTTATATTGCAATAAGGAAGTCTACGAGTATTTTAGATTGACGCGCATAAAATTGGCATTTTATTCCCTAGGAGAACAGCTGACCTAACTAATTTATTGTACATTAGTTTTAAATCATCCTATTTAAAACGAGACGATTAAAACCCACATTTTAAATCTCCCAAGTCTCGGAGAAAAGAAAATATGTTGTACCAGTTTCTTCTCTTTATGCAGATCGTCAAAGTCGATCAAGGAAATGGGCCAAAATCTGAATCATGTTCATGCATGCAGGCTAGCAACTCATCACTACTTTGATTGCCTTTTTCTACTTTCACGACCATCATCGAAGAAAGTTGCCTTTGAGTCTTACAGCCTTGCGCTCTGTCTGCTTACAGCCTACAGACTCAAAATGATAGTATTATAGATCTGTCGCAATTATATTTTTTGTGTTTTCCTACAGGTTGACTGATAGAGAATGCTTTAGTATTAAGTTCACCTTTTATACCACTGTAGTCAATGAAGAATTTAATAAGTAAATAAATAAATATAGTGATAGTATTACCTGTATTACCCCTTTCTACCCCGACGGGGATAAAAACATGATATAACATATTTAATAAATGATATGAGCTATGGGCACCATGTAAATTTTTTAAGTCTATAATGGGCACGTTGATTTACTGCATTGACAATAAATGCATACCCTATTTACCATATTATTTACTCTTTCTGCTATTTTACTATGTGTAAATAATTTTTCAAAACTAAAAACAGACTTCACTACCAAACTACTTTAGCTGATAAAATTCCCATAAGTTGTATGAGAGCCCTTTAGTTTAGGGAGAACTTTAATATTTTACTATGTGTAAATAATTTTTCAAAACTAAATACAGACGTCACTACCAAACTACTTTAGCTGATAAAATTTCTATAAGTTGTATGGGAGCCCTTTAGTTTAGGTAGAACTTTAATATTTATTTTACAACAGAAATAAATTATCTATAAATATTACAGCTCACTAGATAAACCTACTTTTCAGTAAGAATCTTCCCGTAGTCAGGTTTAAGTTTTTAAAACGAGATCTTGGTTTATTTTCCAAACTTTATCTTATCCCTATGGTTGACTGGGAGAGAATGCTTTTATCGTTAAATTCGCCAATTTTAGACATTTTCTTGTGGAACAATAAATAAATAATTTAATGATTAGTTTTATGTTATATTCAAACTATAAAATTGTGTTTAGTGTCATCTATCTACCTACAAAAGTTACAAAAAAGCCTTTCTAGTGAATTCACTGTGAAACATTCAAACATACAGACACCGTATTGGGAGAAGTAAACTCAGAGAACTTCGCTCGGTCTAACATTGTTTTATCAGATCAGGGAACGGCATTGAAGATTCAACCGATAGGGGTCAATAACAGTATATCTTATGCACGTCTATATCATAAACTAATTATGGTACAGAAGGATAACTTGGTATTTATTTTTGAAAACTCATTGGTACTCGAATAGAAAAATGAGAACTAATAAACGTTCATGTTTTCAACTGGTAAGTACCGGTTAGGCAGACTAATTTCAATAGTTTATCTCGATTTTGGGGCCGCTTTATACCACTACCATCAGATAATAGGGCCAGCATAATAGATTGGCCTCAAGACGTGATCCACGCGCTAATGCATTATTTAATTAGAATAATATGAGACAAATGCATTATTTAATCTCCACTGAAAACTAAGGACGTACTATTGACGATGCTATTTCGCATATTACAGCTCGACTTTTAGAGCTTTGTCTTCTTTACGATTTAATGCTTACAATCGTATCCTTGGCTGTATTAGACTTCGTAGCCCAAGGTGTGCTGTTCAGTATTGTTTTCTCCAAAGACATCTCTTCGAACAAGGACAGGCCCCGATCACAGACAGACGCACAGACGGACCCACAGATAGATAGACACACAAACAGACAGACATACATTAGGGTCAAACGGTTAACACCTCTTTTTTTGCGTCGGTAATTAGCCCAATCGAAGTGAAAAGCGTCGTTTTAAAATTCATTCGACATTCGGTTCGTCGACGAGATGTTCAATCGAACATTGGCTGGTCGATTTATAATTCTCTCGTCGTTCAGCTGATCGATCAAGTGTCTTTCGCGAACAGATTACGGACTCCTAGAGGGGGACAGGGAGCAAACCGCGTGAGTTTCTGGGGACGCCAAAATCGTCGAACATTTGCATGTCACGTCCCTCCTCCGCCCATACTTACTGTCTGAAATTTGGCAGTTGCAGCCCTCCCGAGTAATGTAGGTATATTTTCGATACCTAAACGGGGAGTGACACAGGCCTGCCCCCGTCACCAGAAATAGCTGAGGAGCCATCATTAGATTTTGCCTCTAATTAAAAATTTTTTGAACCGGCTCTCCATGCATGTCAATTGCAGGAATGCAGATGACCATGCGAAGCTGTAAGATCCTTATCTGTAGTTTAGTTAATTTGCAATATCGTTCACCAGCTGCCCTATCCCACAGGATACCACTAATTATCTCCGAGTCGTCGCGTCCGCTTCACATATGACCAGTTTTCTTGTTAAAAAGAGACGATTAAGTAAAAAAACTGTACTGGTTTGACAGATGCGAATATTTTATGACAACTAATGGGATGAGCTTGGGAACATGACTGTGTGGTAATTTAATACGAATAATTTAAAAAAATGAGATTTTTATGGGTTAATGTGTGTCTTATTTCCTTTGGACAGTTTGATGCCGCTTCTTCTGCACTTGCGCTTAGGAAGTGGCAGTAAACTTAGTTGTAAGTACATGATCTGACGTCAACAACTACCCATTATGAAATCGAAATAAAAAATGGTAAATTTTCTAGTGATACAAAAATATACAAAGACTAGCTTTTGCCCGCGGCTTCGCTCGCGTAGGAGTGTAATTTATCAAAATCCTTTCTTAGGAGTTTTCACGTCATAGTAGCTTTATGCATGCAAAGTCTCAGCCCGATCGGTTAAAAATTGACAAAGTTTCATACAAGCTTTCATCCCCTATTTTATCCCCTTGGGGGTAGAATTGATTAAAATCCTTTCTTAGCGGATGCCTACGTCATAACATCTACCTGCATGCCAAATTTCAGCCCGATCCGTCCAGTGGTTTGAGCTGTGCGTAGATAGATCACTATGTCAGTCAGTCACCTTTGAGTTATATATATTTAGATAAATTTAGATAAATAATTTTGACTTGACTTGACTTTGTGAGTCTACTCAGACGGATAGAAAAATGTGAATTAACGTTACTATCAAATGATTTATTTCAAATTGGGGTAGCACTGGACGCCTGAAAATTCAGGTATACCCTTAACGCGTAGCTAATTTTCCTTTATAACCAAAGGAAAATATTACATTATTCACAGTTAATTATGTATGTGAATAAATTACGTATTTACCTATTTAAGTATTTCATGAAAGTATTTGTTTTCCTTTTAAGTCTGTCCGCTCATCGAACCATATTTGATTGGTAGTCATCAGTTGATTATTATAATATTATTTCACAGAAAAAGCTGAACAAAATAAAAAAAAGAAATGTGGTGTCGTGGGACACCAGGTAGGAACGAAGTTCAAAACATCTTGTGTATACGACTGTCGCGCCTGCGCACGTCTCATTTAACGGTTTTATTTAACGAGGTCATCCTTACGGTTGTACTATCACATTTTTTTCAGTTCGGTCGCGCAGCAAAATCCCTATCTCCTCCAAGCCTGCCGTAAGGAACTTCGTTCCAATAATGTTTACCTTATTTGTAATATTAGGTAGAAGCGTTAGGTGACGCAACCATAATACGTTTTAAAGAAGAAAAGTATAATACAAGAGCAATTCTATGTACACACATAATATTTCATCGATGGTGCAGGGTTGAAAGACAACCACCGGTAAATCAGTTCTTATAAAAACAAGATTAGGAATAAGTTTACTGTCTAGTATTGTAAACTAAACATAACATATTTACTGAAAAATTTGTTTAGATTAATTTACTTTTAATGAAACAAAATTGCCAATGTACTGTAATTTCTATCCGTCTTATTATAAAACCCAGACTAACTTTGTTACTAAGTTTAAACCATTATCCGACCAAATCAAGTTGAATCTAGTAATATCACACTATCTCAACTGTCAATGTCAACTTCATTTTGGACGGATAATGGTTTAAACGTAGTAACAAAGTTAGTCTGGGTTTTATAATAAGACGGTATGACGTCTTTATATAATGGGGCAGACAAGGCATTTTAGCCTAGCCTTACGTATTCCCAAATTTGCAATGTAAAATCAGTACATAATGCAATTATGCACTGTATTGCTTTTCAATGCCTTTTAATCTAAATCAGCGAAACCTCTTATCTATTTAAAACTACAGTAATTTGAATAAACTTGTACCTATAATACTTCACCTCGTTTCCCGGATGTGGTTAAGCATCCTTCCTTCCTGTGGTTCCCGTATCATGTAAATAAAAGCGGACCCTTTTATTGGATATGAGATATTTGAAAAAAAAAATACACGTTAAGTTTTTATTTTGGATTCACTTAGTTTCATTTTAGCACTAACTAGCGGGCTTTTCCTGTTTTGCACGGGTTAAATTACACATGTAATTTTTTCCGGGAATATTTCTTACATGCTAGTGAAAACTGCATCAAAATCGGCTCAGTAATTTTAGAGCACAGAGAGAAAGATAGATATACGCACCAGGGATCAGGGTCAACATTGTATTATATTATAAGTATTTATTAATTAAAAGAGAATTATAATAATATGACAAAGCCCTTCTGGCGAGTAGGCGACCAATACTGTGAAAATGAGTTTCTTTCGGCGTTTCTTCTCAGCAGTGGTCGTTACGAAGCGCTGGTATCGGTAGCTTTTCTTTAAAAATAAATTAAATTTTAATATACTTTACACGTAACATAAATTATACTTATTGACGTGTAAAAGTGCCTGTAAAGGTCTAATTACTGAATAAACATTTGAATCTTTGAATCTATTCCCATCTAAGTGCAGACCACGCTTGGTGTCGCTTAACTTGCGAAAGCGACGAGCTCTTCGCAGTCCTGAGTACACACTCGTGTCAGTTATTACTCATTGAAGATAGTGCAATCGATAGATAGTACACAGGATGTGAAGGGCAATCAATAAATTACGTAGGTGTCTAGACGAGCTGGACTCACGCTTATGCAGTTAAGTTATATGAAATTATATATTTTTTTCACTGTGTATTTTTTTTTTATAAGGTTTGCCAATGATACTCATTAATCAACTTCCAAAAAGGGGGAGGATCTTTTATGTATGTTCACTGATTATTCGAAGACGCCTATACCGATTTTGAAAATTCTTTTTTGGTTTGAATATACTAGTCAAGTTATCCCATATAAATTTTATTAAAATCACTTGAGTAGTTTGGGGGTGAAGTCGGTTTTTAGGATTAATTTTTTTTATCCCTTTTTGGCTATATTGGCGAACGCGAGTTTGTATGACTCGTCTACAATTTTTACGCCCTGAAAATAATAGGGAATATGCACGAAAAAAATATATGTTATCAAACCAGTTTATACATAAAAATTCAAAAGTAAATTACTAACAGTGAAAACAGAGTAAGAATTGGTTAAAAAATGAACAAGATGTAACAATTTTACGAAAATATGTCTATCTCACTCGCAAAAACGCTAATTTCTATGGCAAATGTATAGATGATGTGGACTTTGACGTCACCAGTCCATATCGGACTTCTCTTTCTAATTAAAACTTTAAAGTATAACAACGTCGTCATTGATTAAAATATTTCATAAATTCTTTCATATTTGTTTACTGTGGTTAATAGGGATTTTATTAAACAAATAAAAAAAATACTTGCATATTCCTTATTGTTTTTAACCTATATGTTATGGATGTGTATCTATAATCTATATATTATGTATTTGTTATAAAATATAATTGAGTTGAGTTGGTATCCCATGGCAAAAGTCTCGAACTTACTTTGGGGCTCTGTGTGATTTGCCCGAGTATATTTATTTATATACTTTACATTCTCACGTCTTTTTCCTTAATGGGGCAGACAGAGCTCTATCTGCTTAGAGTTGTAAGGCATAATTATTAGGCCTTGCAACTCTAAGCAGATAGAGCGGGTGTAATCGGGTTGCTAGTCACACCACCTATATCTACATATATAGGTACAAATGTGTATGAAATACCTATATAACATAATATTGTTTTATTATATACGAAAATATATATGGATCACTTGCATATTTAGCAGTGAAAGCGATTAGACTTTTACATTCAAGAAAGGAATGAAGGAAGTGAGTCATATTGAAGAACTTAGAAGGGACATACCCGTAATAAATCGAACCACGGGCTTTAATAAAATTAAAATTACAGACAAATACAAAAAAAAAGGTGTGTGGTGAATTTCCATACAAAAGTGTGCAGCCGTCCGGGCAATTTGTATGGGAATGTTGGATTATTTTTGTTTGTTTGTTTTTGTACTTTATATTATAGTATAGTTATATAGTACAGCCCGTGGTTCTGTTTATTACGGGTTGTCCCTTCCACGTTGCATTATTGTACCGTGTCGATATATAATGTGCCAATTTTCTACGATGGAAAATAATTTACGTAAGTAAATTATTTCTATTATACCGGTTTGATTTTAATTCCTTGTAAATAGCATAAGCGCATAGACACGTAAATATAAACTGTATGAAGTCATTACAATTATCCTTATTGATTACATAATAGTTCCTATAATTTTATGTAAGACAAGATTGCTAATTCCTGGTTGGAAAACATTATTATGATAACGACATTTATAAATATGTAATTACTATGTTCCATAACACGCTACCAGTAAATGTTTCCTTATATAAACATATTTTATATACATACAAAATTACGTCAGTAATTATTAAATAAAAATTATTTTTAATTTCTTACAGAATTTTATAAAAATAGTATTTTATAACAAAAATAAAAATTCATGAGAAAGCTTTTTTAGTATCATGGAAATAATTAAGATACTCACGAATTATTGGTTATAAAAGAAGTTTTTTTTTTTAATTCGCTAGCAAACTTGATTTTTCCTACGTATGAACTCTTCGCCTCAGTACCAATTGACCACATTTATCCAAAAGAGCATTCGTGCTCCTGTTTCGTAAACAACTTACATCTGTTATGGACGAAGTGATAAATTGGGACATTGTCATAATCCCTGGCATTATGAATAATGACAAGCTACTCTGGTCTAAGTAATTAATTATAATTTGAATTTCCTTATTTATCACATTGCCTAGAGATTACTATTATTGTCATGTGGTTTTCAGGTAATCTGATAATACACAAGTACAGTGAACAGGGGGATTCACCTATAGTTGATTTATCTAAGGCACAGTCTAAGGTCTATCGACAAAGTGACAAAAGCAAACAATTCGGCTATCCCGAATTATGTACAAGTCATGTAGTATGGTTATGGTGCCGCATCATATCATATGTATGGGTGGTATGCATAACTCTGGAAGAACACTAAGTTGGCGGCTAAGGGGTGCTCCAAGGACGATTTCCGCCTACACTACATAACCTTGATGGTCTCTATGACTCTGCAAGAACAATTCTGCTGTTGGCGGTCTACCGCATAAATGATAAGCATTAAAATAATGCCGACCGTTTGATTATTTTTATAGTTTTTATGAGACTGCCCTCTCATTTACGGCATTTTTCAAAGTGGCCGGTCATTTATTATAATGTCTTATTAATCAATTGGTCCATAACATATCGATTTGATCAGGAACAGATAAGTATTTAACTAACTTCTTTTAAACTATCGCGTCCTATAATTGGGTACTTTAAGTGATGTGCCGCCGAGAAATATTTTGTTCTCGGAAATTTATTTCCTTGAAAATCACCGGAAATTTTGGAAATTTTCAACATTTTTCTAGAATTTTATTTGATAAATTTCCTGAAAAAATTTCTTGTAGGAAATTTCTCGGAAATTTTCCAGACTGTTTAGGAAATTTCTCGAAATTTTCACACATCATTAGCTAGGTACTTTCCTGAGTCAAAATAAATTGTCTATTTTGGTACAGTTAAGAGAATAAAACTTCACAAAATAATGTCACTAATATTGTCAATAATGTCACTTGATTTTAGATTTGGTATTGCAGAAAATCTTAAGCGCTCTTAAGTTTTTCTGCAACAGCAAATTTAAAATCACCAACACAGTCACATACCTTTGTTTGAAAAAAAAAATAAAAAATTCACTAAGATACGGAGCATCGAAGAACCGGAGTTGAGGTTTGCGACGTCACCACTAAGTAAAATCGTATCTAGCCGTGATGCAAAATTTCCATGCGCTGTATCTTTGTATTTTTTTGTTTCTCAGAGAAAAGATAAAATACACGTACAATTTTTTTAAAAAAATCGTATCATTCCTGTGTATAAAATATAAGAAATAAAACTTCTGATTTATCGTGCCAAAATAAGTTTCGATTATCTTTTCCGATGAGCATACATATTTGCTACCTGTATCATCATAAATTATTCCTTTTGCGTACGAAATAGCCTGAGTACCAATTGACCACGTTTATTTCCGACTCACCAAGGCTCATGGCTCGTAACAAAGCGATTTGTTTATCAGCAGTCTTTGTTTTGCCACACAAAGAGCGTTATGAAGGCGCGGATTATGTTGAATGCGCATGGGCAGCTGAAAATGCGTTTGATGTAACCGATTTACATAATGGCGTATGTAATCAAGCGAAAGGTTATGAAAATCGCTGAAAGTAGATTGTATGTTTGCAGCAGCGTATACTTTGTATTTCTTATACCATTTAGTACGGTCACAAGTTTTTTCGTAAGGAAAATAAAAAAAAAAACACTGACTTTCAAGGGGTCACCCCTTGGAATTGTTAAACCGCCGAATCAATTTTCATCAAACATTGCTAACAACCATCTCGATCAAGTTAAGTTTCAAACCTATATTAACACATTTCGAAACACTCCGCTAGATAATGGAATTAACAACAGAACTACGTTCATAGCCGTAAGACTCCCGGAATGTGTTGAGGTCTAGGAAAAACTAAAAGAAAATAGAATTTGCCTGCTATAACAAAAGCTGATAGAGTGAATGGACGCATTGCCGACGACGATCGCCTTGACCCGGAGATTCTGGAAGGCAAGTTGGAAAAATGTCTTTTTCAAATGTGCTGGGTCTTGGGTGTTTATCTGTATATATATTTATTACAAAATATAGTATCAGAATCCCGTAACACAAGGTACTTTGGGCAGGCCTGTGTGATGTGTCGCTCTACGTTTAGGAATCGAAAACATACCTCAATATTACTAAGTGCGCGGTGATCACTCCGGAGTGGGAAATTTAGTTACTTGGATTATTTTTTAGAGAAATAAGAATTAAATTGGCGTGCAATGGATTTCTAGGTATTTTTTATGTGGTTTACTTTGTCTTGCAAGTCTTGCAAACCCACATTTGGAATATCTGTATGACCTAAAAGTTGACTGGTAGACAACGCTTTTAGCGTTAAGTTCGCCTCTTGTTCTGTACAATTTGTATTTGATGAACAATAAACGCCCAATGTGTACCTGCTCAGATTAAATAAAAATAAAAAAAGAATGTGGTGTCGTGGGACACCAGGTAGGAACGAAGTTCCTTCGGCTAATGTAGAATCGAAACAATGTGTATACGACTGTCGCGCCTGCGCACGTCTCATTTAACGAGGTCATCCTTACGGTTTTACTATCACATTTTTTTCAGTTCGGTCGCGCAGCAAAATCCCTATCTCCTCCAAGCCTGCCGTAAGGAACTTCGTTCCAATAAACGAAAAGTTGCTGAGTTCTGACGCGAGCTGAATTAAACAATATCTCTAACCGCATTGAGTAGATATTTCTTTGAATTTCATTGCTGGGTGAGACTTCTGTACGTGACTACTAACTAGTACTTATTGTATTTTTTGGGCTAGCTCAATCAGTATAATTTGTCCCTTTATTAATTCAATAAAATAAATAAGTGAACAGAAAATTATCCGCAACATGCTTCGTCAAAATTCTTATTCTAAAAGACCGCTCCGCAGCGTTCCCGGCCCAAAGGTTCCCATAACACTTGCTGCATTTCCACGTTGAATGGCTATGGAAAGTCTTTGAGCCAGATAAGATACGGAACGAAAGTCATTTGTACGATCAGAGATACGTCGGCCCAGTTCCTTGCCTCTTTACCCCAACCCCTGTGGTTTCAAAGGCTACAGGTACAAAAATATAAGCTGGTTTCAGACAGGAGTATTTAGCGTGCTTTTGGTTGGCCGCATTCTGAGTGTCCTTGAGATTTTGTCCCTATAATTATTAATTTATTTTTGCTTTTAAACGAAACTGGGTTATTAGTTCGACTCTATTAGTCTTAATAGCCTAGACATTACGGTGAAGGGCAACTGCATCCATTTTGGGCAAGTTAAGGTTTAGTTTACCACGCATGGTGCGACCAGCACGGTTTAGATGACATAAGGTCTGATGACATAATGTCATTTGAGAAACATAATTCGTTAAATATTGTTACTGATTGGCGTAGGGAACCCTACAAACCTAACGGGCACAGTGTCATTACAAATACTAAATACTACTAGTAATACGGCACTGAATTAATATACAATGTCCTTTTAAATTAAGTACAAATATTTTAAGGGGCGATTCAGTCCATCACTTTGAACAACTTTTCCCAATAAATGTATACAGAAATACGAAAAAAAATTTAAGGTTCTCATACAAATCGAAGTAGTCACGTGATATAGTTAGAATAAAAAAATGCAAAAAAAATGCGTATTTCGATAAACATTTATTAGGAAAAGTTGTTCAAAATGATGGACTGAATCGCTCCTTTAAATATTTGTGCTTAATTAAAAAGGACATTGTATAATTATATTACACAGAACGGAATCTCCTGAGCTCCTGCGCAACATGCGTCCCCGTTCCGCATCCTCGCACCACTCCTCCGTTCGTGCCATGTGGGGGGTGTTGGATACTGTTGAGCGGGCGGCTACAGGCCTGCAGCTGCCTCTACAAGGCGAAAACGGGGGAGAAGTGTGATGACGGGGACGGGGATACATATTACGTGAAATCATAGGAGATTCCGTTATGTATTTTATACTTATCTTAATTCCGTGACTACGATGGCGTAGTGACCAAAAGTGGATCTTGGCCTCCGACACTAGATGGCGCTATTTCACACAGTAAATACGACTTTCAAATTCTTAGTTAATAGTTAGTAAACCTATTTAAAGACTTACATGCTGTCCTGACCCCACGTACAGTGGAATGGGGTGAGGAAGAAGAAGAAATAACCCTACTATCTAAAATAATCGTACTCAATTTTAATAATATATCTTGGAGAATTTTGTAGTAGGTTTATGGTTTTACTAATAATACTTCTTTGTCCGTCAAGTCGAGCAAAAACAAACAAAGGCTTAGCGGTTTCTCTCGAAGCAGTAGGGATATGGACTGGGTATATTATCCAAAAAGAATAGACCAATATTTTTTCGTTTAGCATAGTAGAAAAAATTTACAAAGATACGGCGCATCGAAGTTTCAGAATGGGGGCGATTAATATAGCCTACTGGTGAAAATCGCACCTGATCGTGACGTCACGTGAAATTTAAATGCTCTGTATCTTCGTCATTATTCCCTTCTCAAATCAAAGAAAAAAACGTATTCCATATTTTTTTTAATAATCTTTCTAATGAACACATCCGTATTCGAGGTACTTTTGACACCCCTGCAATTTCACTATAGTTTATTTTTGTAATTTGGTTATAAAACAAATTAAATTAAATAACATTCCAATTATCCATTAATTTTGTTTCAACGTTTGAAAGACCATTTTTTTTCAGTTCTCCATGTAGTTCCTGTAAGTATTTATGAAATACCTACTTCTTTGAACTCATTTATTATCATCAAATTTGGGACATTTTGTGTATTAAGCGAAGTTATAGCTAAAGTGGCGCCCTCATTTGAAATAAATTGTTAATGTAAAGATCTACTGTCATTCTTTGTTATTTTACTCCAATCAACTAATTATACAGTTTTCACAGTGAATTATCCTTTTTAACAATGTAAGATACATTTGTTATCTTTTCTTAATTAAAATATAAATTGGGTTATTTATTACTGATACTGAATCCACTTTGTACATGAACTTTAAATAAATACTGATTATAGCAGTCTTTTTTTCCTGGAACTTATTATCAGCAATCTAATTTTCCATAGGTATATTTATGTTAAAAGTTACTAACCCAAAATTACATTTAGAAGGACCAATTGTTTTATTTTTCAATAGGAATTCCTGTTATCGTATTAAAAATACTTCTTGAAACTCATTTATCGTTGGAATTTCGACCATGTTGTATTTTTAGACAATTAACTTATTGCCGTCTTTTGTTATTTTGGACTAATCTACTTACTTTGGAATATGCTAATCTTTTTTAAAAATGTCAGACATTTTTATTATTTTACTTTACAAAGAAAGCTATTTCCTTTCTTTCTTTTTACTTTTACTACAATGTGCTATTGTTTAGAAAATAATTAGATTCATATATATTATATTTAGTTCTATTGGAGTAATTTAACAATTTTAAATAGTAGTCGCTAATTCTATTTTACAATAAGATATTATTTTCTTACTACTTGTACTCCCGCTTTGTTTTTAACAATAATAACATAATTCTTCGTATTAAAATTAACTCCTTAGACAAAATCTCCATAAGCATGGTAAGTACATTTCAATTGTTAAGACATGCAAAAAGGGGTCGTAAACAGTAAATGATTTCTTTACGAAATTCTGGAACATTCTTTGTTTAACCTATTTCTTCGTATTACAAATTAACTTTTTCGGGAATGTCTCAAGAATACAAGACATTTCAATTGTTAAGACACTGAACGAAAATGGAATTTATGGTAGTTATGTCAGTAAATACTTTTTTTATGAAATTCTAGAACACTCTATATATTTAGTACAAAGTTAGAACTATTAATATTTATTTCTGCTATAACTCAAGTCTTTGAAAAATATCTTATAAATATTTCGGAACAATTTAAGAATTGTGAGATTGGTAGTGAGAGAGATTCATAAAACAGTAAGTACCTACTTTGATACCTACAGCGCGAGTTCATAGTTCGAGTCGAACTGCCAGTAAGGTACTTTGATATAAAGAGCCTCTAGGTAGAGGCTAATAAGGTATCCTTAAAATCTTAAATATTGCATGTACTATGTTTATAGGTAGGTACTCTTATCAACTAGGTGTTTGACACATACAATATTGAAATTTGTAATTGACAAATCAATGAAATACTCTTGATGCTATTTATATGGCAGTATCATAAGGTCAAGAAAAAGAAGTTCAATGACATATGACGGCATAATACCAAGACTATTCATTAATTAACTCGTACAAAGATTATTCTAGTCGTTACTAAATATGAAACAATTAACCTTGAATTTATTCATATTATCTAACGATGCAGCAGAATTAAGACTGTTGAAGCTCGAGGCCCTAACCGGAGGTCTTTAAGACCTTAAGTCAAGCCAACCTTGAATTTAATGGTTGAATTAAATGTCGAGAAATGATAGGTAATGTGGACTGTATTAATGAATAGATGAATAATTACGAAAATAAAGGAAATCAGTTAAATGATACGTATCGCGCAAAATAATGGGTGTACTATTTTACAAAGAAGTCACAGACAAAAAATGTGTAAAAAAACAAAAACTTGCAAAAAAATTTAATGATTGCAAAAAGCTTGCAACATGAGTAAACTTCATATACTGTATTATAAGTAAATACCGTTTTTTTTAGTTACAGATTTATTGATGGTTTGAATTTTCAAAAATTCATCATAAACCGATGCGTTTCTATGATCTGCTTGACTCATTTTCAAAACCGTTCATTCATCATTAGATTGATGAGTCAGTTTATAAAATGTCCTAATGTTTGTATGAGGTGACGAAGGTTTCTCAGAAATTCAATAATTCCTGAACTTATATGGTTGTAACCTTCATTAGTGGACATAACTGTGTCATTATTTTATTACTGCGTCGTTGCAGTTTATTTAACAATGGAAGTCCTTAATGATTGTCCATAGTTTTAATCATTTTACTCGCATTTCTTGTTTTAAGTGCGTGTAGATAAATTTAGAGCAAATGGTGATAAGAGTAGAAATCATGCTTTAATCTTTTAAAAGTCTATCTCTTCCTATCGAGTCAGAGATAAGGACACTTTAAATAAGGAGTATATGATTCATAAAGTCATTATTGTTTAGTTTTTTTGTTTATAGCTATTTATATAGTAGCATATGTATATGTGTGTATTGTATATGTAGATATTCCTTCCGATTTTTATATATAATAGGTATACGATGTAATTGCATACTATAAAGTAATATTTCATCATGTAAGTTAAATTTATTGTATTATTTCTTGTGCCGCATAATTTTCTCTATTTATCGCTATGGTTAACTGGCAGAAAATGCTCTTAAAAATAATAGAAAATGCTCTCATCCGCCATTTTTGTTAAAAACAGTTAAGTTTAAAAAAATTAAATATTTCTTAAACTTATATTTATCTTATCTCAGCCACCAGAAAAGTTGCAATGAAAATATTATAGTTTACCTTGAAAAAAATCAACAGTATTGGCAAAACAATACAGTATGTAAACTTCAAGCGACAAACGACCTTTTAACTAAAATCAGGGGCAAATATTAGTATTCATAACGTGAACTTCCTAATAAAGGTGAAGTAAAACTATAAATTCCTTCGGGATAGCTTAACGTACGTGAGAGTGACCACGTGGTATTTTAAACACGCACGATTGAGGTGAAATCGAGAAGTGTACGTGAACACAATGCTTAGAGGCAAATTAATCGATAGTATATTTAGTATGTAGGCCAAGTTATCCGATATGGCTAGTTTAGGCGTGATTATTGATGTAGGTCGTTTTATAACAGCTATTAACATTATGGATAATAAAGTTGTAGTTTAAGTATAGATGTCGTCATTTACATGTGACGAATTGACGATCGTAAAATTATAATAAAGGCTCGTATGACTTAGCATAATTTTGAATAGAGTACAACATTATGATTACTAATATCAAAACATAAAAGATATTTAGAACTGCCAATAAAAACAATCCTCTGCAAAACTTGTTTAGTATTCTCAATGACATCGTCTTCATTCCTCTCCACCTTTCGATTGAATATTTAAAATATTAAAAAAATAAACTCACCAATCCCTGAATCCTTGGAAACATGTTCACAACACTTCAAATAACAGTTTCACAAGCACAATAACCTGTTATCACCTCACAACACGACAGGCGTTCCGCAAGGAGTTGTACGTGCGCCCGAGTCGACGTATCGAATGCGTCTGCCAGTCACAAGCGCGCAGCATGTATAATGCATGTGATTCACTCTTTGGAGGCTCGTCCGCGTTATCTTTTGTTTGAAATCGTGTTTTTAGATTTGGATTATCGTCTTTCTAGGTAGAAAAGTGGGAGTGGTCTATTATTCGGTCTATGTATTGTTTATTTTGGGATCAATTGTTTTGTTTTTGAGTGGTACTGCGAAGTTTCTTAGTATTTTACTGTTCGATAATTGAAAGTAAATTGCAAGCACATTATTGTTACCATTGCTATACAAATTTTATTTCGTCTATTTTGGGTACTTTATTGTTTTTGTTATTTCAAGCGGCATTTTTAATGACATTGTTTTGAAAATTTTATGTAAGTTAGAAAAATCTTTCTTTTCTTTAGCCATAACTTATCATACGAACCCTGATAAAATCAGCCGATCGGAGTTAATCATACAATCATCCTTGATGTTTATGATCATTGACTTATTTTTATCAACACGTGATTTATTTAGTTCATTCACTTAGGTATTTAGTATAATGTTTACAATAGTTTTTGTTGCACTTATGATTTCCTTAATATATTTAATTTTTTCAAAATCTTGTTTAGTAGGTTTTCAGTTGTTTTACAAAACTGCCAATTGGTTTCTTATGGCTCTTCTTCCTTCTATTTTTTTATCGTCATGTCTAATAAGGTGCCCTAATATTTTCCGTCTCCTAGAATTTATAGTTTCTAGTAGTTTGAGTTTCTATTCAACAAGTGCCAACAATATAGTACTTAGTAGTAGTAGAGAGAAAATAAATTTTCAGCCAACCCCATGTATATAAATAAGAAACGGAATGAGAAGAACAAAACCGGAACAAAAAAGAAGTTATTACCTACCGGAATGACACTAATCATTTTAGGTCAGAGGTAAATAAAGTTACCAAGGCTATTCGAATTTCTATAGTTTTAACGGAATGCCAAGAAAACAGTTATACCTATTGGTGTAAATAAACAATTTACTCTGAAAATGGTTCAAGCGCTGATTTCAATACATGTGTGTCATTTAACAAAGAAAGTGACATCAGACTATATTTCGTACAATGTTTTTGGGATGAATCATCTCACGGTTATTTTCTTATGACTTGTATTAGGTACGAGTGCATATGTTTCGACATATTAAAACATAGGTACTTCAAACTAGGCCTTATCATAATAAGGCCTTGCTACACTTAGTCGAATAAAAGCAATTTTTGTCATTCTTTACTTGTATAATGAAGTTTATAAAGTCGGCTACTGATTAGTATAAGCTATGAAAAGTAACGTCAAGTGTTGGATCTGTTCAGATTTCTGAAGCAGTTTCTATATTTCCGACTATCATGGAAGAAAATAAAAGATTGTCCTATCTTATTCTATTTACGCCATTATCCTCTAACGTGGCATCTTAACAACTCCTCATTAAGACTACAATGTACGTGCAATAAACTACGGCTAAGCACTTACCCGTCAAAGTAACTCTAATAGAGTGGGTAAACTTAGAATGCGTTTTCCGCATAGCTCGGTTATTAGATTTTACACACATATATAACATGCTGTTATATAATTTCATTAAGAATGGCCTTGGTATTAGTAATGATAGTAAACGTTTTTTACCCGATTACGGAAAAGCCAAAAGGATGGGTAATGATTTTAGCAGTCTATGTATATGTATGTTAGTTTCCACTGTAACATCCGAACCGCTTATCCAATTTTCACAAATGTCTCGTCATTATCGTCCGGGTGAAAAAAGCTTCAATGTATATGCAATAAATGTGTGTAGAGTTCCAAACTGAACTTCGCTATCCATCTGTCTGTCTGTCAACAGGCTGTATCTCATAAACCGTGACAGCTAGACAGTTAAAATTTTCACAGATGATGTATTTCTGTTGCCGCTATAACAGCAAATACCAATAACATAATAAAATTAATATTTAAAAGGGGCTCCTATATAAAAGACGTGACTTTTATAGATAATGATACGGAACCCTTTGTGCCCGATCCGACTCGCTCTTGGCCGGTTATTAAAACGTATTGTGTTACTTAAAATATTGATATTTTCTTTTTTTGCAAAACAAAAAGTTATTTGGAAGTTTCAATATTAAGATTAGGATCGCTGATTGCAGAGCGCAAAATGAAATCGAGGGAATGTACAAAATGCGAATCATGTAAAGTGATGCAGCTAGCAACTGTTTCATCACTATTTCCGAATAAATTCCTTTTTCCACCTCTCTAATAACTGGCCAAGTGCGTGTCGGACCACGCGAAGTGTACAGTTCCGTAGTTGCGAATGCCGACTCTCAATTCGCGTGACGTATAAAAAATACGTATAAAAAACTAGTTTCCTGACAATTTCCATGAAATTTTCCTTTTCCAAGTACGATTAGTAAGTTGATCGAATGTAACTTTTTAATTTGTCAATCCTACTTAGCTCTGATTGTTTTTCTTTGAACTTCATTATACTGCCGTGAAATTTTCCTTGTGTCAATGTACAACCGTTTAGCAGATAGACGTGGGAGATACTTAATAACTCTAACAAAAAATTACACTTAAAACCAAATATTTCAGAAACGGATAACTACATCGAAAAATGGTGTTAACAAGATCACAATATTATTGAAAGACCAATTCAACGATACCCCATAAGATGGGTGAGTGGAGAAAAAAATTGACTTCCACTTTTCATGTATTTAAGCTCCCGTAAAAAATTTTTTTCAAGATTTAATTTTATTACTTATTCGGCAAGATTAATGTACATACCCATGCTAAATTACAGCTTTGTAGTACTTACAGTCTCTGAGTAGAACCTGAGTAGATCTGAGATGTCTCTCTGCAGTTCCTTGTTTGCTACGGAACCCTAAAAAGGTAACAAACAAACCGACGTCTAAGCTCAAAACATCGTAACCGGGTTATTAGTAGATATCTTATCTCTTATCTTAGATAATTGCGAGTTTGTCTTATGTGTTACTATCAATTTTCTTTTATGTTATGTCCTAATTTTGTTTATTATCATAACAATGTCCTACATTGACACTGACAATGTATATATTTACATGTTTAATCTTTGGAATAATTTATGGAGGTACATAACATGAGATAGCGAGAGAGTAAAATCTTTACTATTATTATACATATTATACAAGGTGACTTTTTACCCACCAGCCAAATTTTTGAAGCAAGTTCAGTCCATGATACTAAACTACTTTCCATAAAAATAGTTAATGAAAAACGAAAACAAAAATTCGGCTTCCCATAAAAATCAGCGCTCGGCCAAACGAATTTTGTACGGGAGGACGAAAATTTTTTATCGATTTTTAATAACTTTTATTATGGAAAGTAGTTCAGTATCATGGACTGAAATTGCCCCAAAAATTTGGCTGGTGGGTAAAAAGTCACCCTGTATAGGCGTTCGCCTTGTGATCCGGTCAAAGGTTCGAAACCCACTAGGAAGCATACGTTGAGAAAAGTTGTTTCCAGTCTCGATAGGATATTGCAGGCTTGAATCACCTGATTATCCGAAAAGAAAAATGATTCCATGTTTCGGAAGGCACGTATAAACTGTGGGTCTTAATAAACGCCATCTAGTGTTTGCTCTAACCTATCCAATGATTGGTTATGGTCTATCCTTTGAGCTGCGGAGGTCAGACGGTAGTCGCTCTGAGTAAAAACCAGTAACCTCGTCAAATTACCTACGTTAGGTAGCGGACCCCGGGCCCGGAAGCGTTACCGCTGAGGATGAAACCGGAAATACGGGAGGGGTGTATATATATATATATATATATATATATATATATATATATATATATATATATATACATATATGTATATATATATATCCTGAGCTTTATCTGCGTAGAGCCACAAGATACAATATGCTGTCTTCTATCTTATAATTTTTATATGTATTTATCATAACCATAGTATACATATGTGTATTATACCTATAAATTTTTTATAAAAAATCGTCTTCTCTTACGAAGTTCGTTTGGCCGAGCGCTTATTTGTATGGAAAGCCAAGTATTTTTCTCGTTAATTGTTTTTATGGCAAGTAGTTTGGTATCATGAACAGAAGTTGTTCAAATAATTTGGCTGGTGCGGTAAGAGTCACCCTGTATGTACTTAATTAGCATAAACTAAAAAGCAAACATAAGAAATCTAACTATATCAATCAAAATTATTTTTTTCTTATTCTGCTAGCCTGGTTTTACACAGGTCGAGTAAAATAGCCGAGTTAACAAGCGAGACAATAGATAGCATTAATTTTAACAACTTTATCTTATCTTTATTGTGGTGATTTATTGTTGTTGAGTCTTTTTTATCAGTTCTACTTAAGTCTTAAATGTTATCTGTCAGTTTCGCAGAACCCAGTTAAAGTAGGTAGAAACTGGGTTCTGCGAAACTGACAGAGCCTGCTAATACTTAAATGTCCCTTTAACTGTGAGGGGTTGCTTTCTCTCGGTTGGCTTTTATGAACTGCGCTAGAAAAGAAGCTACTGGTGCATCCTAAGTTTTCTCTTTTCGTTCAGGGGAATTATATGTTTGACGCTAACGTCTGTCTGTCTATGGCATCGTAATGTTCAAACTGATGGACCGATTTCGATGCGGTTTTTACTACGTGAAAGCAAATTCTATTGCGGTGGTTTGTAATTAATTATGTTGGATGGGAATCGGTTCAGCCGTTTAAAAATTATTGGAATTTAAATCAGGCTTTCCGTTTAAAAGTCAGGGCTTTTTGCAGACAAAAATTGATGGTGCTATGGATATCAAGTTGTGTCGGTATAGTTCTGCTACTTATCTAGACGGCGACGTTCATAATAGTCGGGGTTTCTTAATTTAACTATCATATAAACATTATTCACATCACATCATATGGTATCCGAATTGAATTCTATTATAATAAGTACCTGAAACCTGATTTTTTTAAAACCGTGGCAGTTAAATTGACACTAGTGAACTCTCATCTATAAGTCAGAAAATTGTTCTTTGGCTTGGTAGAAGTGGGTTGGTATATAAAGCAGACTAGTGGCTGCTTTCCAATCCTAGCATTCGTCTTCCGGTCTTATTTCGTACGGTCTTCAGCATCCTAAGTTTAGTCCTCAATTGTAAGAACAAAGACGTTAGTCGCATACCATTATATCCTACACAGTATTATGCTAGTGTTCAGGCACAGTTTAACATAAGTATTACATACATAACGGAAATTCCTAGGGCTTCGCGCAATATGCGTCCCCGTTCCCCGTCCCCGTACCTCTCACCCGTTCTCGCCTTATCTTGGTGTCTGGGGGCGAACCGAACACACACACATTGACGTGTGTACGGATGTATAGTTTCGTTTGTAGTAATATGGGCATAAATAATACTACGTTTCTACTCGTATGAAGTTCCATACCTGTGGTTTAGGTTAACGCAACATAACTCGCACAATGTAAACATAGGCTTAAGGCAATAACAGTGACACGCGTCTACTGACAATTCATGTTCTTATCACGTTGGAGAATTATAGCAGTAAATTGTATTAACTAGGTCCATCTGTGGGGGTTTTCTAATAGCATCCTCAACGAAGTGTTGCGTGAAATGTTTGAATTATGTTACTATTATTATAGACCCTCGTGTCCTATTGCAAGTCAAAAATATGGAACGAAATCTTGAAGAAAATCCCCACGGAAAGTTTTGTTTAGATACATTCATGCTTTATTTACCATCTTTTTTATTAATGTAAAGGCAACAGGAATCATCTGGAAATCTTTCCAAATACGTTATTGGCTATTCTTTTTCGTCTTAGCGCATTCCCAGATACGGCCTCAGCTATATTGTAGTACTACTTCCGAGCTCGGGTATTTTTTCTTCGACGGGGAGTAGAGTATATAAAGAAGGGGTACTTATAGAGGTTCTTAGTTGTCCTGTATTTATTTATTTTGTGCAATAAAGGGTATTGTATTGTATTGTACTTACGTTACATACGTAATACAGTCTACAACTCTAGAAATTCTGAGTTCGACAGACAGGGCAATTTTAAAACTGGCCTTCTTCAAATTATTACAGGTCTTGCGAGTAAATCTATATATTATGACAAAATATTTATGCATTTATATATATTTATGTTTATAAGTATGTTTAAATATATATAGACTAATAACACAGATTGAGCTAGCCCCAAAGTAAGTTCGAGACTTGTGTTATGGGATACTAACTCAACGATGCCATATTTTATAACAATTACGTATATAGATAAACATCCAAGACCCAGGACAATTTGAAAAAGGCCATCTTCCAACTTCTGGGGATCGAACCCGGGACCTCTGTGTGGCGGACTAGCATGATGACCACTACGCCACGGAGGTCGTCAAAAATGTTTATATATAATACATAAATATTTTGTCATGTTTTGATTGACAAAATATTTATGTATTTATGTATTTTTATGTTTATAAATTTTTGAATTTAATTGTATTTTTGTCTGTAAGTTTTGTACAGTAAAGAATTTACATACATAAAAATATAGCACATAATTTAAGTTAGTATCCAAAAATAAACAAGTTTCAACTTTTGGGGCTCTATCTATGTGGTAATGTTCCCATCTTACATTTGTTTTATTTAAAAATAATTAAATGTTATAAATAAATAATCTAGCTATAAATAATATATTAAAAATTAATTTCATAGCTTCTAATAAGAAAATATTTAATTATAAGAAATACTGTCGGATATATTAAAAAAAGTCATTATTACGCCCTTCAAAAATATATTTTTCTTTTAACTTTTCTTAACAAAGAAAGTATATACTTATTACACATATGAGTACCTACTTACATTGTAATCTTATTATCACCACAGCCTTCAGTGATCACGTTTTTGTTTTAATATTGAGGTCACTCGTGACTCCCTCATGAGCTGAAATCGGTCGCAGAAGACATTGTTGGAATAACGGTATCTTGATAAAGGTTGGTACAGTTACTGTGCTACTATGTAGGTAGCTACTTGTATAGAAAGTTGTCCTAACTAAGCACCCTAATTACTAATAATAAGGTAATTGCGATAATAATAAATTATTGATTAACTGACTTGGCCCACAAGGTGACTGCTATGTGGGATGTGGAACGGCCGTTGCCCTGATCCGTTGTATCGGAGAAAGATGTTATAGTAAGAGAGTCTTGACCAACACCTTAAGACTCTCTCGCTAGATGGCTGGATCAAGGGTCAGTACAGAAGGCAGTACTCCTGGGCACGGCACGCATTGTCAGGAGGTTTCTTTCTCTGTAGCCCTAACTGTCGCGTCGGTAGCTTGAGCCTTGCCCCGCTGCCAGTGGGCAAGTAGATTAGGTTTTTTTTAATATGTGTAAGTATATTTCGTAGTATGTTTTACTTTTTACAGATATATTTATAAATAACCTAGTCTAAGAACAAAAATAAATTAAGTGAATAAGGTAATACTTTACTTTCCTGCCTTCAATAGTGAGTAACCATGATTATGGCAGGTGACGTTCCTGCAATATCCCAGCATCAGTCCATCCCAATCTCATTCCAAAACCCATAGACCTTTCCCGTTTTCTTGCAATAGATTTTTCTCCTGCTGAAACCTATTCAAGGATATACTTTTCATAGGTATATTCAGGAATGGGTTTTGGCGGGAGCGCCACATTACATCAACTTCTCCAAAGAGCCTATACGTTTTGGATCTGTATCCCCACGCAAGCCTCCCAAAGGACCAGGGTGAAAAGTCCCGTTAATCTAAACGAGATAAAGTAATACTTTGATTGGTAAGAATTGCGGGAGCGCCACATAACATCAACTTCTCCAAAGGGCCTCTATGAATTGGATCAGTATCCTCACGCAAGCTCCCAAAGGACTGGATCAAAAAGAGCCATTAATCCAAAGGAGATACAAATAAGGTTAAGAGTGGCTTACCGTGGACAGAAACAGACTTTCCCATACAAACGTAGTCTACTTTTTATTTTGAAACGACATGTCGGATATGGGAAAAATTATGTAATTTTAAAGAAATTGTAATTATATAGGGTAATAATTGGTTTTCCTCAGTAAAATTATGAACTTAAAAGAGAATATAGTGTATTATATCCTATTTGACCATCAGTATGAAAAACTTCTACACCCTTATATTTTCTTTCCAGTTCATATTATTTTACTGTAGGAACCAATTATAACCCCAGATAATTGCAATTTCTTTAAAATTACAATTTTTTTCCGAAATATGACATGTGGTTTCTAAATAAAACGTAGACTACGTTTGTATGGAAGAGTCTAGGGTAAGGGGATTCTTAAGTAATATATTTATTAAAACCATAACCAGATAAAAAGATACAGATTTAATAGAGCTGCTCCATTTAATCATAATAATGACCCTCCTAATCACTTCCAGTTTTCCTTTTCTGCAATTTTCTGTATAATATTACTAAAGAATATAACAATCATTTCTACAAGACCTAAGTCACGTAGGCCTTCGTGCGTGCATCATTTCAACGATTAACATTAACTTATGGAACCAGTTTGAAGCCATGATTGTAAAAGAATTGTATTGTAGCTGGTGGTTTTTTTTTATAAGGTATGTTCCGGTATCAGAAAGGTACCTATGCTACTTTTGTCAAGTAATTATTGACGACCTCCGTGGCGTAGTGGTCACCATGCCAGTCCGCCACCCAGAGGTCCCGGGTTCGATCCCCGGTCAGGGCAAGTTGGAAAATGGCCTTTTTCAAATTGTCCTGGGTCTTGGATGTTTATCTATATATGTATTTGTTATAAAATATAGTATCGTTGAGTTAGTATCCCATAACACAAGTCTCGAACTTACTTTGGGGCTAGCTCAATCAGTGTTATTTGTCACCGTATATTTATTTATTTATAATTTATCCAGTCTTATTATTCAGCTTGTATAGTCAACCAACGTGATACCTGACCAGATCCTTAACCTATATCTTGAAAGTAATATTAAAATGAAGGTTTTTTTGAGCAAGATTTTAATAAAGTCTTTCTTAATATACATTTTATGTTAATATAATTTTTAGTTTAATATAAAATTTCAGATATTGGTATAGGACCATGGGTACGTTCGACTGTACGCAATAATATTACTGGACAAATGCATAGAAATGAATACCCTACATTCTTTCCTGGAGTGCTATTTTTGAAACGTGGAGTCACCTAAACAAATGATTGACCATACAAAAAACCGTTCGTTTAGTGACTCCGTGTTTAAAAAATGGCACTTTAGGTTTTTGAATGAAAGTCAGAGAAATGGAGCGCAGTATACAGGGTACGCAATAGTGATCTGTGTTGTAGGTCTAGAGTTGTCGATATCGGTGTCAAGACGGCCTAACTGAAGTGGGACTGGGCGGGGCATGTGTGCCGCATGTATCTGGGAAGATGGGTCTGGGATTCAACCCTATGGGTGTCAGAATAACGCAGGCGTAGAGGGAGACCAAGAAGGAGCTGACGAGACGATATCGACAGCTTCATGAAAGAATGACAGCAGGCTGCTATGTACTGGGATCTTTGGGATAGGAGTAAAAAACGGAAGGGGAGGCCTTAGCCCAGCAGTGGGACACATCTTCATCATCATTAGTTAGCGTATTCCCGGTTGCATCCTCAGCGCTAACGCTTCAGAGCCCGGGGTCCACTGCCTAACCAAGCTGATTTGACGGGGCTACTGGTTTTTACACAGGCGACTGTCGTCTGACCTCCGTAACCCAAACGGTAGACGAGAACCAATTCCTGGAAAGGTTTGGGAAATGCTAGATTGCGTTCAGAACCCACATTTTATACGTGCCTTCCGAAACACGGCATCATCTTTATTTTGGGATAATCAGGTGATTCAAGCCTGCAATATCCTAACCATACTGGAAACAACTTTTCACAAGGTATGCTTCCCAGTGGGATTCGAACCCACGACCTCCGGATCACACGGCGAACGCCTTGAACACTAAACCACGGAGGCAGTGTAGTGCGAAACATCTACAAGCTGAATAAAATAACCGGCCAAGAGCGTGTCGGGCCCCGGGCAGTGTTTGATTCCGTAGTTGCAAATGTGGACTTTGAGTTCACGGGACTAAAACGAATAAAAACTAATTATTAAACAAACATTGAATTTGTATGAAATTTTACTTTTTCGAGTACACTTTATAAGTTGATCGCCTCTGACCTAGAACTTTTTAATTTGTAAACCCTACTTAGCTGTGATAGTTGTTCTCTATATTTCGTTATACTACTGCCGTAATTTTTTTCATGTGTTCATTTATAATGACAAAGATACAGCGCATTGAAATTTCGCATGACGTCACGGCTACGTACAATTTTTAACATAGAGGTGACGTCGCAAGCCCCCACTCCGGAATTTTGATGCTCCGTAATCTTGTGATGATCTTTGTGAGTTTTTACTTTTTTGGCAAGCTGAAAAATATTGGTCCATTATTTTTGAATAATCTAAAAGACGGATTAATTACAATTATACTTTTCTTACCCTGTCGTCACCCCTATTCGTTTAGTAGATAGAGGGGGGGGACATTTAAATTGACTCTAACAAAAATTAGCACTTTAAAACCAAATATTTTAAAAACTGATAACTAAATCGAAAAATGGTGTTCACAACCTCTCAATTTGAAAGGCCTATTCAAAGATTTCCCACACGATGAGTTAGTAAAAAAAATGTTTCTTACAATACATGTAGGTAGGTATTTATTAAAAAAAATATATATTTTACCACTTTTTGGCATAAATAATATACATAACCATACCAAATTACAACTTTCTAGTACCAGGGGGGTTACTCCATAAAATATTACGTAAGTTGTACGATAGTGACGTCCTATTTGTATGTCCAAATTAAACTTTATTATAATACGTTAGTGCTTAATGTTGCTCGACACTGAAACGCGGATACGCAGTAACGTCCGTCTTGCTTCCCGCTTTTGGAGTAACCCCCCAGGACTGTGTCAGTCTCTGTTTAGGCATCGAAAATATACCTACATTATTACTATGCGCGCGGACACCACTTCGAAGGAGAAAATTCAGTTGCATGAATCGTTTGTCCAGAGTAATAAGAATGAAACTGGCTTTCAATGGATGTCTTGGTATCTAAACGAAGAGGTGAGGACTTCGGACGTGAGCTAAAACCATAGCGTTTAGTACACATTACTCGTAAGTACATATTTCCTTGAATTTTTTTCTGAGTTAGAACTCTGTGTGTGAGAACTAGTATTTATTCTTTGCTAGTATAGTCTTTAACTACACACAGACATAACGAAACTTTAAAAGTTTATTTATTATTACAGAAGCCAAAAAAATACATAATAAAGTATTTCGAGTAGTAAATATGTATGTATTTGCTTCTTTTCCACCACAGTAAAATCACGAAGAGTTTTTGTAGAAGCGTCTAGAATCCCATCTCTATACAGCCTTTGAATCGTTGGCCCTAAGGTCTGTTAAGGCGGCCCTTCCCGACCGCTCTGTCGTCAACGCGAGCATAGTTTGAAAAGCTTGTGATCTCATCCAGGGCAATGCTAGAAAAAGAGGCAAACCAAAAAGAGCGAGATAGCACCTAAAGGCACGGTTTGCATTCTATTGAATGAAATTAGTATTATTATTAACTATCCACTTAACGAATATTAACTATTTATAGGGTGCGGAAATTTCATAAAACTTGTTCCAGATGATACGTGTTTATCAATAAGCCTTACAAGTTTGTGAAACAAATGTTTTGCATTCTAAATTTTCATTACATTTGCGAGGTTTGTATTGAAATTTTTTCTTTACTTTTACAATTAAAGAGTACCTTATGAACGGTCGAAATTCAGCTAAAATTTGTGCAAAAAAGCAGATTTTTAGAGGCTTATACTGACTTTGTTTTTTCTAAATTTTATTTTTTATATAGAAATAGCGCGCAAAATACCTGTGAGTTCAAAATTTTTCAAGAAAGATCAGATACAACAGCATAGTCACGTACGAGCGTTTGTATAAAAAGTAAGACGGGAAGGCCGCTCTTAACTCTGTAAGGGATAAAGACATATGTGTATAATGTGTATGAATGAATATCGTATGCTCTGCAAGGCAAGCATGCTTACGGCGACATATTTTATGCTTCTAATTTGTCGCATTTCGCGTAATTTACCGCAACAAACATAGACAAAATTGAGCGACATAATAACTTTTATTCATAAAACGTATTTTATCTCATGCCTAACTCCCGTGCGAGCATGATTTTGACAGGACAGGAGTAGACATTTCGACGGTTGGCAACGACAAATTGTGTAAATTTGTCGCCGATTTGCTAGACCCACATAAGACTTAGTTAAACCATTTTCAGTCGTATTTTAAACAGTTAATCCATTGAACTAATATAAAATGTATATTTACATACTTAAATGTTGGCAGACATCTTTAAACAATGAATTATTGAAGTTTACAAACTTAAAAAATATTTAATTACGAAACTATAGCGGCATCTTGTGATGAATCCAACAACCACTCCGGCGGCAGTGAATGCATATAAGTACTCGGCGGCGGTTTTTTTCTTTTATGTTGGTTGCACGACATAAGTTGAAATGTTCCGTTGCACATTCATTATATATTATAACATTTCATTTCAATAATTTTTAATACTCTTTGGTTGCAGTATTTTTTCTAGGAATTATTACGTACTTAAATACGTAACACGATGGATAAACGATTTATTTAAGTATGTAACTTAAATAAATCTTTTATCCATCGTGATTGTTTTACAAAAGGCGTGTTTTAATTTAAAATTATTATATTTACTTAGCAGAGAATAGAAAGACTGTTTAAAACCTGCCTGCGTGTGACGAATCATTTAACTATGTGTCCATTCATGAATTTTATCTTGTCGTGTACATTTTTACAGAGGGAAGATACGTAAAGACCTCTCAGATAAAACATCATACTAAGGCCACAGGTGACTCGATTTATCTAAACAGGCGGATTTCCGTTCAAACCAGTCCAGACCGGTTAGTCAGACTCGATATTCAAAATAACCCGCATAAAATACGTGAGTTGCCATGTGCAAGCGACAAATGACGTCATCATGACGAATAACTGCGTCATAAAACTGCGAATGTTATGTCAATGACCCACTTACAATCTGCGGGAGTTGACGTGTGATCCCATAATTTTTTTTGTGTATTGGTCAAGATACGTGTATATATTATACAGCTTGAAATGTCATTTCAAGCTTGTTATAATATCTTTGTAGATATTTGTTTAATTTTAATGGCTTCTGGGTCTGTCTGATTTGAATCATACCGTACCCAAGTAGGCACTCGTAATCGTAACCGGAGGGCATGTATGAAATGAGCGATGAGCAGAGATCAGAATCACGGGTGCTATTGCTATCAAAAGTATGGATTTGACTATATAATCTATAAAAAAACCATAAAAAAAAATAGACTTATCCTGCAATCACATAATTATGATTGTTCTATTTACTTATTAGCCAATTAGATTCTCGAGAAATCCCGGAACTTTTAGTCATATCCTTTCTTTTCATAGCAATAGCACCCGTGATTACGATCTCTGGTGATAAATGTAGATGAAGCGAAAGAGGCTTGTTTGTCATGGTCGTATCAAGTTGAGGTCCAAAGTCTCTGCCTACCTCTGTGGGTAACCGACGTAAATATGTATGTATCATGTGTAGGCGGCGTTTTCCTTCAACCTTGCTCAGGTCATTAAAATGTGGTACGTAAGAGGGAATGAGTCAAAAGTTTACGCAGTACAAACAATTCTAGGTCTGTGGTCAAAACTGATTAAGAACTATATGACATATCTACAAAACTAAAAACTTAATTACTCTTATATATATTTACCTTCCAAAAGACAATTCAGATTTTTATTAACAGTTTTTTCAAAACAAAATTTGAAGTTATAATTAACGAGTATATCGCTTTACAATACAATACAAATACAAATACACTTTATTTCACCAAAAACAAAAGTAAATACATAAATAATTTTTCAAAACTAAAAACCTACTTCATCCCCAAACTACACTACTGATTTTGATAAAATTTCCGTGGTACCACCTGACAAGTATACCCTTTTAAACATAAAATATTTTACCAAATCGTTCCAGGCGTCTAGGAGTAATCGGTGAAGATACATTAAAAAAACATAAAAGATCGCGACGGATTGATAACCTCCTCCTTTATATGAAGTCGGTTAAAAAAAAACAGATTAAATACAGAAATATGATACAACGGTGGACTTATCGCAAAGCATAGCATATATGGACTCTCTAATCAATATTTACGTTACCACATGTCACAACTAAAGTGATATCTACGGAAATGTTACTTTTACAACCATGAGTGAGTGTCTACTTGTTTCAGGTGGATAATAGTCAAATACCGCGTTTTTTAAAGGAAGCAAAAGATAAATATAAATCCTTTATTTCAGACAGAATGGGATGCAGGATTTTATTGTTCATTTAAACCGTCATAAACAAAAACACGTTGATAAAAACGCGGCGGTTTATCTTTCCCATTTCGCCCATATTCGGAATACTTACTCAACCGTCACGCCGGAACACCAGAAGTATTTATCACAAGCTTTTTTTGTGTGTATTTTTGTAATTCAACAAAGCATGACCCGGATTTCAGGTCCTTCCTTTCTCTGGTCCGGAAAATGTGTGAAATGTTGAATAATTTGCTCGACTGCAAAAATACGAGAAGTACTTATTTTTTACATCTTCTTACTTTTACCACTTATTTTCATATTTCTAATTATCCTAATCTATCTCTTAAATATTTACTTTTCCCTTCTACCCAAAGGTTGACGAGATTGATATGCTATAATTCCGCCTTTGTATAATATACCTAAGTCTCGAACTAAACGCTTTGACAATTCCTTTTTGGTTCGAGTAGCTAAGGTGTGGAATGAACTGCCTGCGTCTATATTCCCAAGTACAGCCCCGGGACATTCAAAAGTAAATTGAATGGGTATCTTTTGGATAGGCATGCTTCATCCTAGTCTTCATCGTCGCTTTCCATCAGGTGAGATTGAGGACAAATGCCTAAACCAATAAATTGTAAAAAAAATAATTATAATAATATTTCTGTCTTCTTTTTTGTTTTTTTTTGGTGTTCCGTATCCAAGGGATAAAAACGGGACCCTATTACTAAGACTTCGCTGACCGTCCGTACGGCCGTGCGTCTGTCTGTCACCAGGCCCTATTTCATGAACCGTGTTAGCTAAACAATTGAAATTTTCACAGATGATTGCTTCTATTGCCGCTATAACATTAAATTTTAGTCCGTTATTTTTAGTGTTTTCTTTTTGTTAATGGTGCAATGAGAAGTACCTATTTGTATCAATATTTGTCTAACTTAAGCTAAACATTTTCTTTAAATTTCATCCATATTTGAACTGCGTATTTGTTCGAGGCTGTGTGGCGTTACAAGATGCTGAAGCTACATATATTAATTGATCCAACGAGCAAAGCGTCTCGTTTCGAGATTGGCCATCAAGTTCATTTGCTAGCAAAATAAAATAAAAAAAACAAAATATAATTTTTAGTTGTTGTTAGCAAATAGGATAGACTGTCCGATGGTGAGGCATTGGATCGGAATTCATGTGTCTCGCACATGAATGCCGATCCAAAGCCTTACCAACAATCTCTTAAATTTATTTATTTTTCTTTTTGATTACTAACATTGGTTAAGTTTACTAACACTATATGGATTTTTAAATAATCTGAAATAAAAATACATTATTATAATATATGTTTATCTATATATGTATTTGTTATAAAATATTGTATCGTTGAGTTAGTATCCCATCATACAAGTCTCGAACTTACTTTGGGATTAGCTCAATCAGTGTAATTTGTCCCTATATATTTATTTATTTATTATTTATAAAAAAATATTATAGGGACAATTAACACTGATTGAGCTACCTCCAAAGCAACCCAAAGTAAGTTCGAGACTTGTGTTATGGGATACTAACTCAACGATACTATATTTTATAACAAATAAATATATAATAAACATTCAAATTTGAAAAAGACCATTTTCCAACTTGCCCTGACCGGGGATCGAAACCGGGACCTCTGGGTGGCGGACTAGCATGGTGACCGCTACGTCACGAATGTCGTCAAATTAAAAAAGACCCCGATTGTCAAGAACACCATTAGCATCAAACTTATAACATCCCTCTTTTTGTCGGAGGTTAAAAATGCTTCTGTCCGGCTGTCAGTTTGTCTGTCAGGCTGTTTTCGCAGGCCAGGCCCCATTTCTCAACCAATTGCCGTAAAATTTTGTTTGTCGATTAAGTTTCCCGAAATTTTTCAAAATGGCGGAAATATGAGGGTTGGAAACTTAAAAAAATATCACTTTTCAGCCAGTTCGAAAAAAAATAAAACTGTCATAAGACTTTTTTGTTACTCTTATAGAGACGCAACGTTTTTGTCTAAACCACTTTTTTGCCCGCATAAACTTCTAATAATAATATACCTTCTCATTTTAGCATTGATTTATTCTGATATGACTTCTATTTTAACCTCTTCTGAGGTAGTTTAGTTTTGAAGCGCTACTAAGTGATGCGGGCGCACGCGGCGGGTTTCGGGCTCTCATCTCTGTCACAAACTCTTAGTCTGAGAGAGATGGAAGAATCCGTCGTGGGTCACCTGTCTCTGTCACACGTAGAGTTTAATGTTGGCATATTGTGTTTCTTTTCTTTTCTCAGATGCCTGAATTTTTGGATTGTTATTTACGGAGATCATGATTTTCTAGTAAATTAAGAGCTCGCTTTTGTCGGTGGAGTTAAAGTAGAGATTCCTCTTTTCCCCCTTCTATCCTTTTACCGTCTTATTATAAAACCCAGACTAACTTTGTTACTAGGTTTAAACCATTATCAGCCCAAAATGAAGTTGACATTGACTGCTGAGATAGTGATATTACTAGATGTCAACTTGATTTGGTCGGATAATGGTTTAAACCTAGTAACAAAGTTAGTCTGGGTTTTATAATAAGACTGTTAATGTCCTGGTAGGACCCAGCCCTACTTTTCTTTAATTTGTTGGAAAAACTTCATCCTTGGTCTTCCCTCTTCTATTTATCCTTCTACTGTTATTCTGACGATATTGTCATCTCTTAATTGATGTCCAATCATCTTTCCTCTTCTAATAATAATTCTTAGGTATTATTTTTCAAATAAAGATACAAATATAATAATTCAAAGCCGATATACTATTCAAGTATTTATAATCCCTAAACTGTGTTAACAGAAGCACATTTTGCATACGCTAATTCAATATGCAAAATGTGTTTTTTTTAATACTCACTCTTTTACTTTTTTATTTTCTGTCCATGTTTGCTTTTCCTGTATGAGTGGCCAACACTGGTGATAGATTTTTCAGGCTGCACAAACGCATCTGAAATAGCTTGATGACTGCTATACAATGATGACAGCCGGGACCAATGGCTTATACGTACCTTCCGAAGCACGAAGAAGCTCAAGAAATTTTCATGCCACTTGTGGTCACCCATCCAAGTGCGGACTACGCCTGGTGTCGCTTTACTTGTAAAAAGCGCTAGTGATGCGCACTTCTGTCGAGCTACTCTCAATTTCTAGTATGTGTACTATAGATAGGTATGCGCAAATAATTACATATCGGTGCCTTTTGTGATGCGTGACGACCCAGATACACTTACTTTACAAACACTTAGGCATTTTACACGTTTTCTAGATCAAAGAAAGTGGTGTCATTTGGATCATACTTTGTCAAACTGTTTTTCAGATGATTTGCAAATGTAAATCGATTGCAACTTAATTTTTCCCCTGGGCAGACTGGAAGTCCCTAAACGGGCTCCGGACTGGTGTTGGGAGATGTCACGGATACCGAGCAAAGTGGGGTTTTCCAAACAACGATCGTTGTGACTGTGGAGCTGTTCAAACCATGGCCCACCTACTGTCATGTCCCAACTGTCCAACCCCCTGTACAATTGAAGACCTAAACTCAGCTAATGACAGATGCGTAAATGCGGCTACACATTGGTGTACACTCATATAATATATGTATAAGTACTCGCTAAGAAAAAGAACGTAATTTTTGAACTTTTTTTTATTAACATCATAAGATCACTATTTTTTTAATCTTAAATAAAAACAATTTAACAAAAAAGAAATGCAAATCACGTTAATAGATAATCCGGCTAGCAACCCTTGATTTTTTTTCCAATGTCTCGTTCACTATCACTCTTAAACCGGCCTTGAGTCTTGTGGCTTTGGGTTCCTTCTGCTTAGACCCGCAAGACCCACAACGCTCTGTCTTCCCCGTTAGAGATAAGGACGTGATAGTATGTACGTATGTTATTAAAAAAGTTATTTGGTTTTTTTATGAACTATTTTATATTTAGCATCATTATTATCAATCTGTTTTTAGATGTCATGAGGTAGGTATTAAAAATTAATTGAGATTTAACGGTTTCGATGTAAAAAGATGAGGGGCTCCTTGCGATGTAATAATATGGTGAGTGAAGTTTTAAGACCACCTGAAAAGTATACCCTTTCAACAAAAGAAGAATTTTTAAAATCGGTCCAGTCGTCTTAAAATAATCGGTGAACAATGTGAACATACGTAAAATAATTGGCCAAGTGCGTGTCGGGCCACGCGCAGTGTAGGGTTCCGTAGTTACGAATGCCAACTTTGAGTTCATGCCACTTAAAACGTCTAAAAACTAATTTTCTATTGAATTTATATTAAATTTTCCTTTGGCGAGTACATTTTATAAGTTGATCGCCTATAACTTGTTAATTTGTAAACTATACTTAGCTCTGATAGTTTTCCTTTAAATTTCGTTATATTAACTATAGCTGTGAATTTTTTCACGTGTCCATATATAAACGTTTAGCAGATAGAGAGGGGTGGACACTTGACTCTAACAAAAATTTTCACTTTAAAAGTAAATATTTCAGAAAAGAGGTTTTCACAAGCTCATAATATTTTTGAAAGACCTATTCAACGATACCCCACATGATTGGTTAGTCGACAAAATAAAATTGACTTTTGACTTTACTTGTATGGGAGATACACTAAAAAAAAATTTTTCAATATTTTATTTTACCACTTTTTTCGCATAATTAATATACATACCTATACCAAATGACAGCTTTCTAGTACTTATAGTCGCTGAGTAAAACCGCGGACGGACAGACAGACAGACAGACATGGCGAAACTATAAGGGTTCCTTGTTTACTACGGAACCTTAAAAATCATAAAAGATCACGACGAATTGATAACCTCCTTCATTTTGGCAGTCTATTAAAAAATTAGGGCAGCACTGCACTCCTTGCATTGTTATAATATGGTGAACTGTCCACCAAAATATAGACTCAGAAATTGCTTGCTTGTTTAAGAAAAGGGATATGCGAAAAGTATGCAAATCGATCCGCGAGTAGGTAGATACGCATAATACAATATAATTTTTTAAAAATTAAAAACCGACTTATTCTCCAAACTACCCAATCATAATGATAAAATTTAAATGGGGGTCCCATAGGCTGACAAGTACCCTTTCAAACGAATAAATAATAATAATTCAAATCAGTCCAGGCGTCTTCGAATAATCGGTGAACATACTCGTACATAAAAGCAACGAATTGATAACTTCCTCCGTTTTGGAAGTCGGTTAAAGATGGGATCTTTGCTTTTGTGGTAAAACAATTTTTCTTCTCTTTTAAACATTTTAAAACTTACTACATGTTTATTAGTTCGTCTGCATGCACTTTAGCACCCTTAACAATATTGCCTGAATTTTTGTGCAGGCGTTTTCTTGAAACAGAATTGCCACGAACCTTTTTCTTCTTTTTAACATTTATAGAATAACATGCAACAAAATAACATATATAAACCAAGCAGGTTTATACTTATGTTATTGATCTTTCACATCGGTACTTAAAAATGGATATGAATAGATACTTAGGAACCAGATAATATCACACTATCTCCCTGTAAATGTCAACTTCAATTTGGGCGGATAATGTTTTAAACCTAGTAACAAAGTTAGTCCTGTTTTTATAATAAGACGGATAAGGTTTAATTATCAGTTCATTCAAAAGGTAATTCGTTAATAAATAGAGGTATCAGATAGGTAGATGTTCGATCGCCGTAAAGTTCGCTCGAGTTGTTGACATCAGAATGTAAAAGTAATACAAATTAGATATAGCTGGTTATAGACCTCTTTAGCTTATTTATTTATATTACATCACATTGCATTCAGCTGTATAAGGCACAAGTTAGCATATTGCTCCCATCTCTGGGCCGGGGCACCTAAATACCAACTTCTTCCTTTTGACCGTATTCAAATCGCAACTCGTATAATCGACGATGTGACTCTCGTCGGCCGTCTTGATCCTTTGGCTCTACGTAGGGATGTTGCATCCTTGTGCATTTTTTATCGCATTTATCATGGGGAATGCTCTGAAGAATTGTTCGATTTAATACCTGCTGCAAAATTTCACAACCACACCACCCGCCTTAAATTAAAATTTCATCTACACCACTTGGATAGTTGGCAATCAACCACCGTACGTTTTAAAAGGAACTTTTTACCACGTACGACCGAACTGTGGAATCAACTTCCTGCAGCCAGTGTTCCCGGACCGATACGACATCGACACCTTCAAAAAACAAATCTATATCTTCCTAAAAGCCCGGCAACGCTTACACCCCTGGTGTTGCAGTTGTCCATGGGCAGCGGTGATCACTTACCATCAAGTGACCTTTTTCATTTGCCTTAAAACATAAAAAAATTATTAGAAACACAAACAGAATACAATCACATCAAGACCAAAATATCTAATTTCTACATATCTGTTCTAGACTGTACTCCAAAACTGTGTTTACAGCATGTTAATACATAGTTGCTATAATTAATTGTTTTTATATGTACCTGCTTTATAATTATACATATTGAATCAACTAACTAATAAGTGCATTGAATACTACATTAACATTAAGGGAAAACCTGAATTTTCTGGGGTCCAGTGCTGCCCCCATTTGAAATAAATCATTTGATAGGAAACGGAGTCATCATTTAAAATTTCATCTTAATCAGGCACTAGATAACCCTTCAAACTATTTCATGAACTACTGTTTACAGTTTAAAGTGAGAACGTGAAGTTTTCTACGCACATACACCAAAAGTGGCCGTTTTTCGCAATTGTGCGTAGAAAAGTTTCACGTTCTCACTTTAAACTGTAAACAGTAGTTCATAAAATAATTTGAAAGGTTATCTAGAGCCTGGTCAAGACAAAATTTTAAATTACATCCGGACCCCGGAAAATTCAGGTAGCTTCTTGAGAGATAATAAGAATATACATAAATTTATAAAAGTAACAAACAATAAATTGTTTAGAAGAATTGTTAAGGGTCCTCCAACCCTATTGCATTGTAATGGTTTTGACCTATCCCTATGGATATCCTACAAATGCGACAGTTTTAATGGAATACCTATGGATGTTTGATTGGCTTTCTACCGAAACGGCTGAACGATTTGTAATGAAATTTCGCATTTAGATAGCTTATTACTAAAATGAAAACATTGGATACTTTCATTTCGAGAAAATGTGAGGTTTCCATGAGATTGATAAAAAATTACATGGGCATGTATAAATTTCTAGGTACTAATGCTATGAAAAAAAGTACCACGTGGAAAGGACGTATCCATAATAAATTGAATCAAGGGATAAAGTACCTCTATAATGAATAACAGTCAAGCACAAAAAAACGGCATTCCATACAAAACTTTCCAGCCTCCCGGGCAATTTGTATGGGTAAGAAAAATTTTTGTATTTGACTGTTATTTTAATTTCATTATACTATAGTGATCTAGTATAGCCCGTGTTTTGATTTATTACGGGTATGTCCCTTCTACGTTGATAAAAAAAACCACTGACAATGTACTTACTTAAATACCTTCATTATTTAAATAAACGCATAGGTTTAACTGAGTTAGATCTCCTTTTTGGAGCTTCGTAAAATTATTTTAATTTCGTTTTTCCCACCAATCCGAGTGACGGCCCATCTCTTGATCCGTTTTCATTTACCTCGAGTACATCTGTTCTCGACTTCTCCAAATCGAAGCCATATTTTTGTAAGAAGATTGGAGATATCTAATAATTAAATTTTTAGGAAGTACAGACTTCACAAAATGACGAAAATAGAGAAGAAGATGAAACTAAGAGTATGTTTACAAATCCACTTCGAGTACTCTGAAACTTTAACGACCCCCGTGGCGTAATGTTATATGCATATATACCCAGTATAAACACAAAAAAATATACTCAAAATTTGTCAGCCTTTGTATTGTGTATTATCAGAAGACCATAAGCCCCATATTTTTTTCACTTTCTTAACATACCTACATACTGTTGAATAAGTACGCTAATATTATTACAATCTAGCCTATTAATCTAAGACTAATTAGTAATTTTACATTGACTTAGTTTTTTAAGCAATAATATAAGAATGTGTCCATCGGCACTTTTCTTACTGTCTCTATTAGAGGGAAGGCACTTTGTTAGTGTGTCTTTGATTATTGCACTATGACCGCACTAAGTATTATTTTTTTATTGTCACTACACTACACTAGTTGGAACGGTTTAGTTTGTTTAAGTCTTCTCACTGTGTCCGTGTTGTCGAGGAGCTGGATTGCCTCAACATTTACATGATGAAGCAATCGATACTCGTGTGCTTCTGCATATTTTTTAATAAATTTATAAGCCCCATGACTATTTTTTTTTGAATGAGCGTTCTGCTGCGTGCACTTTTGGATTTTCCAAACTTATTTTGAACTATTTTGGGTCTTGAGGGTCAAAAATATACTTCGAATACCTATCTTTCAATTAGTATTTAGTATTCCATAGATCCGTAATACAAGTTTTTAATAAACTTACTTTGGGGCTAACTCAACACAAGTCTGATAAATATTTTAAAATAAATAAATAGATAAGTTAACACAAAAATAAATTTTACACTTACGTAGTTGGAAAACACTGAACATGTGACATTTTTCGAAAAACTAAAAGAAAAAAGAAAAGCTTTATTCGGCAATCTTTACCATTATAACTTACATGTACTTTCAATTATAAAAAAGGTATCGAAAATATATGTACATTAATACTATGCGCGCGGCAACCACTTTGAAGCGGAAAATTCAGTTACATAATTCGTTTGTCCAGAGTAATAAGAATGAAATTGGCTAGCAATGGATGTCTAGGTATCTAAACAAAGAGGTGAGAACTTCTGACGCGAGCTAAATTAAACCATAGCACTAAACACATTGAGTAGATATTTCTTTGAATTTCTTTTCTAAGTAAGACTTCTGTACGTGAGTAACGAGTACTTATTCTGAGGGTACCCAAATAAAACAAAAAAAGCAGAGTAAGAAATCAGCTCTGTGAAATTGAATCTATACATCATTTACATAAAAATAATTTAAAAGTTTTAATCTGAAATAGTCTTTTCTGTACTAATTTTATGTTATGTTTGAACTCTAATCCAACTTTTATTACAAAATTAGCCTATCGTGACAATTTTGCGACTTTATTTCCTGATCATGAAAGTTTCGAAGTAGGTAATTAAACTACAATTTTAGTATCTTCTTATTAAATTATTTAAATAACTCTAGAATTGAGTTATATATATGTAATATGTCAATTCACAAAACACAAATATGTGTTTAGATGTATGTTAAAAATATATATTTATTTATTAATAAGTTTGGTTGTATATTTGCCTATGAGTGTTGTACAATGTTCCACCCTACTAAATGTCATTCTTTCCTCTGGTTTTGGGTTGACTGGAAGAGATCCCTTAAAGTGGCTTAAAGGGATAAGTCCGCCTTTGTATTGCTTTCTTTGGTATTTGTTTTTGTAAAATAAAGGATTTAAATAACATAACATTATAACATAATTCTATCAAGCTGAACAAAGTCTTAGTAAAATAAGAAAATACCTCGAGTCACACTTAACTGGAGTTATGTTATTTATTCTAGAAATAACATTATTTTATACAGAAAATTGGATTTGTAAACTAATTTTATCCAGATGAGTCTATTAAATTAATTCATAATATGTATGAATTGAATTAATAGACTAAACTGGAAAATGAATTAGAACGTTCATCAAGTTTGTTCTCCAGCTGGTTTTGTTTACGCGCAGATCGTAAATCGAATGAGCGAAACGAAGAATTTTGATAATAGGCGATGCACCTAGCAACCCATCACTATTGTTTATCTTCTCGCCCAGTATCTGAATTCTAATGAAAATGACTTTTTAATATTTTAGCTTTAGGCTCTGTCTGCTTAGAGCCACAAGAAACAAAAAGCTCTACCTCATTAAGATGCTCTATTATTATAATTTAAATAAATAAATAAAACTTATATTTTTTGAAAAAAAAAAATTAAACCGCCTTCAAAACTCACTTAAAAGTAAGAATTATTCAAACTTAGATTTTTAACACACAAAAAAAAGTTTTAAAATAGAATATTTACATAAAAATCGTTGTAATAACTAAATAAAAATAAACAAATACCTTATTTAAGCTATCTTCTACACCTACTTAATCTATTTAACTATTTACAATATTATTTTAACTACTACCAACTGATCATCATCTGTGATACTGGTACTATGATAGTATGTTGGCGAGCGGCAATCAACGCGCGAGATGATTATACGAGTACCTATTCTATTTGACTTCAATCTGATCAGTTGGTAGTAGTTAAAATAATCCTCATTTTTCGGAGTCGGTTAAAAATCAATCAGATCGAGCTAGCCCCAAAGTAAGTTCGAGACTTGTGTTATGGGATACTACTCGTAACTCAACGATATTTTATAACAAAGACATTCCTATAAAGATAAACATCCAAGACCCAGGTCAATTTGAAAAAGATCATTTACCATCTTGACCTGACCGGGGATCAAACTCGGAACCTCCAGTGTGACAGCCTGGCATGATGACTACTAGGCCACAGAGGTCGTAAAATTGTCGATTTGTCACTTAATATTACATTTTTGAAAAAAAAGAAAGGTTTTTTTTACTAAAGTGGTCCAAGTTAAGAATAAGGACAAAGTATATAGCACGTGATGGATGATATGTAAACGGTCACGGTCTCTAACAAGTTAAAAAAGTTGAAGTGAGTAATCGTGTTTGAATAAAAGTTCCCGAAAGTTTCACGAAATATTCAGGGATCAAAAATATCTCACACGCGATATGGACTCAAACTTTTTTTTTGGCTCTTTAGATACATAATCAAAAAGTATGTTATACTTATTTTCTTTTTTCTCAAAAGGAAGAAGGAAGGGACTCAGCGCATTTAGACACGTGATGTCACTATCAGCTACAATTTTTAACGAAAGGTGACGTAAATTACGCCCCACTCCGAAACTTCGAAGCACTGTATCTTTGTGAGTTATTAATACTTTATTGAAAGTAAAATTATAGGTCCTTTATTAATAGATAATCTAGTTTGTGGACTAAATCTATATCTATAAAAGCGAAAATCACGCGACATGGCGCGCACTTTGAAGAAACATAGAACTTGTTCATTACGCAAAAATATACTAATTTTAGTGTGAGTCAACTGCAACGTTACGCTGAAATTTGTATCTTTCAAAAAGAAGGAGATTATAAATTCGTCGGTTTTTTATTTATGTTTACCGATTATTTAAAGACGACTGGACCTATTTGGAAAATTCTTTTATACCATTCCCCCCCTATAAAGTTTATTTTATTCACTGAAAACAGTGAATAAAAAGCCTTTTTACTCACTATTTCGTTGTTTATTTTATTCACCGAAAACAGTGAATAAAATACACTTTTACTCACTATTTCGGTAATTTATTTTTTTCACTAAAAACAATGAATAAAATGCACTTTTACTCACTATTTTAATGTTTGAATTTAGAACAATTTACAATTATTAAAATTAAGAAATTTTAATAATTGTTCCAATTTTAATGTCCATTTTATTAATTTAACCTTTTTTCTTCATTAAATGTCTATTTTCGCTTAAATTTTTCTTTTTAACCGACTTCCAAAAAAGGTGGTTATTAATTCGTTGGAATCTTATGTTTTATATGATTTATTCGAAGACGTTTGTACCGATTAAGAATATTCTTTTTTTTTAAAGGTTCACCTGTCAGGTGGTTTCATAATTTTTTTATTAAAACCGGTTGTGTAGTTTGGTGGTGAAGTTGGTTTTTAGTTTTGAAAAATTATTCTCGTAGTCATGGTATAAAGTATAGTATACAATTCTATAATAAAGCGGATTTACATCGAGGGTCATGAATCACTCGCATTGCTCAGGATTCTAACACTTGAATCACTCGTTACGCTCGTGGTTCAATCATCATGAATCACTCCCTACGGTCGTGATTCAGTCGTTAGAATCCGTGATTCATCTATGGCCCTCGGAAGTAAATCCGTCCTTTATTCACTAATTGCATAATATACTATTATTGTTTGAAAGGACATACTTGTCAGAAACTCCCTTAAAAGTTTTATCAAATCAGTTGGGTAGTTAAGTCAGGCCTGTGTCACTCCTCGTTTAAGTATCGAGAATATATCTACATTATTACTATGCGCGTGGCGACCACTTCGAAGGGGAAAATTCAGTTACGTGAATCGTTTGTCCAGAGTAATAGGAATCAAATTGGCTTGCAATGAATGTCTAGACATCTAAACGAAGAGGTGAGGACTTCTGACGCGAGCTTAATTAAACCATAGCGCTAACCACGTAAAGTAGATATCATTATTATTCCTTTGAATTTCTTTTCTGAGTAAGACTTCTATATGTGAGTATTGGTACTTATTCTGTGGCCAGGGGGCGAAGTCGCTTTATAGTTTTGAAAATTTTTGAGTACCTAGTAAACAAGTTCTATGTTTCTTCGAAGTGTGCGCCATATCGCTTCGTGTCGCGTCTCAGTCTGAGTTAATTAATTACATTAGTGCTTCGTATCGTATCCCGGGATCTACGCTTTCCTGATTTATCTTTCCCAAGGATAATCATCCATGTCAATGACATCCCAAGGATGAGAAAGGCCGTGATCGGCTCTTACTTATTGTTCAAGAGAACTTCGCTCGCTCGTTTAATTAACTTTTAAATAAATAAATATAACCTAAAAGTAAAAAAAGACAAAAATTGTTTATTTAACCTCGGATATTTGTATCACTTGATAATTGACAGTTTTTTCTTTCGATTTCATAAAGGTAGTTGTTGATGTCAGATCATTTACTTAGAGCTAAGTTTACTGCCGCTTCCTAAGCGCAAGAACAGAAGAAGCGGCAACAAAATATACTGCAGCATTTTCTCCAAAATCATCAACTTACAATTATACTGATATTAAAATTAGACATGTGAACACGGATTTATAACACAAATTGAGCTAGCCCTAAAATAAGTTCGCGACTTGTGTTATGGGATACTAACGCAACGATACGATATTTAACTCTTTCACCGCGAACGTCGACAAACATTGTCGTGCCCATTCCGCGAGCGTAGATAATTTCTGACAAAAAAAAAACGCTCGTATTGCACATAACTTAAGTATCCACATCGCTTTTTGGTTGTAGGTATTTATTTTAGATTTCATACCCTCGCGCTGGGGGCAGGCAACTGATATAAAGTCTCGCGGTGAAAGGGTTAAAACAAATATTTATCTGAAAAGATCATTTTCCATCTTGATCTGACCGGGGATTGAAACCAGGACCGGGTATAATAACCTGCTATGATGACCCCCAGGCCGCAGAAGTCGTGAAAACTCAATTGTAATTTAAAATCTCTTTTGTTTCAGGTGAAGCGGTCAATCATGCTCAAGATGGCCGACGCGTGCGCAGACAGCTCCAAACAGACAAGGTTCCACGAGATGCACGTCCAAAGACACAACAACGTCAGCATTCTCTATGCCGATATCGTGAACTTTACGCCCTTGTCGGAGAGACTCAGCGCTTCTGACCTAGTGAAGACCTTGAATGAGCTGTTTGGGAGATTTGACCAGATTGCTCAGGTAAGACAGATAGATTTTATACTTTTAATCCTTTCACCGCGAGACTTTATATCAATTGTCGTGTCCCCAGCGCTAGGCTTAGTGAATCGAAAATAAATACATATGACCTAAAACGGATTTTATCGGATAAATAGACCTTCGTGGTCTAGTGGTGAAATGGTTAAGAAGTCATTTATTTGTGAAAACTGCTATTGTTGCCGAATAGTTTTAATCGAAAAATTATCAAACTATCGATAGGCCGATTGATACTATCGATAGCTCTTTTTAACCGACTTTCAAAAAGAAGGAGGTTATCAATTCGTCGCGATCTTTTATGTTTTTTTTTGTTATGTATGTTCACCGATTATTCTAAGACCGATTATTCCTGGACCGATTTGGAAAATTCTTTTTTTTTGTTTGAAAAGGGTATAAATGTCAGGTGGTCCCATAGAAATATCATCAAAATCAGTTGTGTAGTTTGGAGGTGAAGTCGGTTTTTAGTTTTGAAAAATTATAGTGCAATATGTCGGAGCGAGAGATGTCTTACGAGGGCCTTATAAAAAAGGGTGACGATAAGTCAGGGCTCCACCTCGCGCTGATCCATGAGTTTCATCCACATGAGTTAAACTCCCTAGCCCACGCAGATATTCTGTGTCCACCTAGGCTTATCGTTCGGCTAAAACAAACTATCATTGTAATAAATCGGTCTACCAATCCACATCTATTACAATAATCACAATTTAAATGAGTCATGGCCAAAGCCCGCAGTACACTACACAAACGAGTTGTTCACAGTACGACGGTGCGCACCAGACTGCCCTCCGTCAACGCGTTTCTCCTGACGTTAGCACGTCATTGCGACACTAGCGCCAACCGCCGGTGTGGCAAACTCGCATTGTGCATCGGTGAAGTCAAATCAGCGTCTAATATTAATCGCGCCGACAAATACTATCGATACGTCCTACGAAAGCCGGCAAGTTACGTGGGAAACAAATGTATAGCCATGCCGCTTCCGCCGGGGCCCGGCAGGCGGGGTAGACCCAAGAAGTGCTGGCTTGACGTCGTCAAGGATGATATGCGTGCTAATCGTCTTACAACCAAGGATGCTCAAGACCGTGCAAATTGGAGAAGAAAAACCTGGAAAGCGGACCCCGGGCTTCTCAGCATTGCAGCTGAGGACGCAACTGGAAAAACACTGAGATGAGAGAGAGACTATCCATATTATGGACGAATAACTATCGATACTATGGATATTTTATGTATTATGAGAAGCAAAAGTATTTATGGTTATAATACCGATAGTTTTCGCTATCAATAGCCTACATAGGAAGCTAGAATGTGCGCTTAGTGTAGTAGTGGTTGAACGAACTATCGCCTTTTTGACTACCCTACAAGGGAAAAATAGTTCTTCATATGTATGTACTGAAATACTCAGTATAACTAATTCAAATTTAAAATTGCAATAATTAGCCAAGTGCGTGTCGGGCCACGCGCAGTGTAGGGTTCCGTAGTTACGAATGCCAACTTTGAGTTCATGCCACTAAAAACGTGTAAAATTAATTTTTCTACTGAGTTGGTATGATTTTTTTTTCGATTACATTTCATAAGTTGATCGCCTCTAACTTTTTAATTTGTAAACCCTAATTAGCTCTGAGAGTTTTTCTTAAAATTTCGTTATATATACTATAGCTGATGATAGCTGTGAATTCTTTCACGTGTCCATATATAACCGTTTAGTAGATAGAGGGGGGAACACTTGACTCTAACAAAAATTTTCACTTTAAAACCAAATATTTCAGTAACGAATCCCTAAATCGAAAAACGGTGTTCACAAACTCATAATATTTTTGAAAGACCTATTCAACGGTACCCCACATGATTGTTTAGTCCAGAAAAAAAATTGACTTTTCAATTTATTTCTACGGGAGCCATCCCTAAAAAAAAATTTTTTGCATTATTTTATTGTACTACTTTTCCGCATTATTAATATACAAATCCATGCCAAATTACAGCTTTCTATTAGTTATAGTTGCTGAGTAAACATGGCAAAACTATAAGGGTTCCTTGTCTACTACGGAACCCTAAAAATGAGTTAATTAAATAAAGAAGATAAATCAAAAAATTATATCCATTCAAAATGAAACTATTTTTGAATCTAATTAAAACTTACTCAACTGCATACAAAAAGCGTTCAGCTAAATTGAAAAGTGATTTCAAACTGATATAAAATGAAGTCTGTGATCAGTAGAGTGGAAGTAACAAACATTAAGACACAGCGAGCTGACTCCAATATGAAATAATGGAAAACTATTTTCATTTAAGGCTCCTAACATACAGGAGACAATGTGCCGTGCGACAGTTTGCAACAATAGTTATCGACCGTTGCATGACGTTAACAACTACCGAAAATCGAAAGAAAAATTGCCAATAATCAAGTGATACAAATATCAAAAGATAAATAAATGATTCTAGACTTTTGACTTTTGACCAGCGTGTCAGTTCACACTTTCTAAAATTTTTCCATCACACTCCTTACATGAAACATAAGATAGCTGTATTTTCTGTTACCATAATAAGCTTACTGTAAAAACATGTAAATGCTCTGCGATTAATAGGTGACCAACATATAGCTAATATTTCCTCTTGACAAGGTCTGCGAGATCGGGTTTTTCATGCTCACTAAAATGTCCAATCCGGTAGTGGCGTCGCTGGTCGGGTCGTTTGAGTCCCTCTAAAATGGTTGAGTTTAACGATGGATGATCCGTGCGTCAACTCATGAACGGGTGCTGCCGGGAGGGACTGGCCAGCTCGGCTTCGCTTTTTTGACTACTTAAATTTTTTATTACGCAATTTATGTTTGTTTACTTGTTCGCAAGCATTACATGTTATAATGTGTCAACATTGTATTATATTATAAGTATTTATTAATTAAAAGACAATAATTATAATATGACAAAGCCCTTCTGGCGAGTAGGCGATAAATACTGTGAAAATGAGTTTCTTTCGGCGTTTCTTCTCAGCAGTGGTCGTTACGAAGCGCTGGTATCGGTAGCTTTTCTTTAAAAATAAATTAAATTTTAATATACTTTACACGTAACGAAAATTATACTTATTGACGTGTAAAAGTACCTGTAAAGGTCTAATTACTGAATAAACATTTGAATCCTTGAATCTTTGAATCACGAACGTAAGCGACCATAGGCAATCATCGGTGACAGTTTGCGACCGCCGGCGATGATCAACAACGATCAGCGATCGTCGCGCAGCAGTTCAAGACACAGGTTACCGACCTTAGCCGACTGTCGCCGATCGTTGCCGACCAGAATCATGAGCTGTCGCTGGCACACTGTCGCTTGTCTGTCCGAGCCTTAACTGCGATTTTAATCTTTGAACTTAGTGACTGCCGAAGCTTAACTTTTGACTGCTAGATCCAATATGATATGAAAACTTGAAGACGTTTGGATTTTGTACAATGAAGCAAAGTATTCTTTGATGTCTGAAGTTAACGGATTAACTTTTAAGTTTATTGACTTACTTGTTGTAGTGTGTTCTCACTGTTGCGTCATTGGCTAGAAAAGTAAGATATCGTTCTAAGTATGAACTTTAAAATGATTATTTTTAGGATCTTGTACCCAAGGCGTAAAAACGAGACCCTATTACCGTCCGTCTGATGTCTATCTGTGTGTTCGTCTGTCTGTCAACAGGCTGTATCTCATGAACCGTAAGAGCTAGACAGTTAAAATGTTTACAGATGATGTATTTCTGTTGCCGCTATAACAACAAATACTAAAAACAGAATAAAATAAGTATTTAAGTCGGGCGCCCATACAACAAACGTGATGGTACGGAACCCTACGTGCGCGAGTCCAGCTCACACTTGGCTGGTTATTTTACAAACTTAGAACAAGAAAAGTCTGAAACCAGTTGAGTATTTTGATCCTCTCCCTTATTCAAGAAAAGTACTTTTGACAACCTCCGTGGCGTAATGATTAACACGCTAGTCCGCTAATCCGGAGGTTCTGGGTTCGATCCCCAGTTAGGGCAAGTTGGAAAATGGCCTTTTTCAAATTGTCCTGGGTCTTGGGTGTTTATCTATATGTGTATCTATTATACAATATAGTATCGTTGAGTTAGTATCCCATAACACAAGTTTAAAACTTACTTTGGGGCTAGCTCAATCAGTGTGACTTGTCCGTATATATTTATTTATATTTTCTTGTTGAACAAAATAAATAGTTCAAAATTATGGACTAAACTATGCCTTATAATATACGTAGGTTTTTCTTATTTTAAGCTTTAAATATTTTTTCACACCGTATACCTTCCATGTTGATCTGGGAGAAAGAAAAAACTTAGAATGTACCAGCTGCTACTTTTCCCGCGCAGATCGTAGGAGCCGATCAAGGGAATGGGTGAAAATGGGAATCATGTTATTAGACGATGCGGCTAGCAAACCATCACTATTTTAATTCCTTCCACCTTGTCGCCCATCGACACGCTTAAAGAGGCCTTTGAGTCTTGTGGACCTAGGCTCTATTTATTTAGAGCCACAAGACCTAAAATGCTTTGCAGCCCCGTGAGGGATAAAGTCGTGGTAGTATGTATGTATGTATATTTTTCTCAACTTTAATAACAAAGGCGTCGATTCGTTATAAAATCTAATTGCAACTTCGATGCACGTTCTTACCCAACTTTACAAAAGTTAGTATAAAGTTGGGTTCATTGGATTTTAAAGGCTTACGAGTATGAGTAGCTTGCAAACTTTGTTACACTTTTGGGGATTAAAGTTATATTTCAATTTAAGAACTTATCGTAGATTGTAAGCGCTCTTACAGACGAGCGACATTATACACGCGACACCTGTCGGCGACTTTTGCGAACAGTCGCGTGACACATATCAATCTGTCATAAACTGTCGCGTGATCGTTGGTCAGCGACTATCACCGACGATCATCAACTATCGGTGACTGCCGCCGACTATCGTTTACTATCGGGAACTTCCGCCGTCTACTAGGTGACAGTTTGTGACAGCTTGAAATGATCAATGAGGTGGGTTGACGATATAGTCAAGGTCGCCGGTTGCACCTGGATGAGAGCAGCACAGGACCAAGAGTGGTGGCGTAGACGAAGGGAGGCCTATGCTCAGCAGTCACCCACTGCTGTAAAGAAGGGCTGACATCGTGACGCGTGACATGTGTCATGATGATGATAAATAAATAAATAAATATTGTTTTTTAAATAAATATACAGGGAAAATTACACTGATTGAGCTAGCCCCAAAGTAAGTTCGAGACTTGTGTTATGGGATTCTAACTCAACGATACTATATTTTATAACAAATACACATACATATATAAACATCCAAGACCCAGAACAATTTAAAAAGGCCATTTTCCAACTTGCCCTGACCGGGGATCGAACCCGGGACCTCTGGGTGGCGGACTAGCATGGTCACCACTACGCCACGGAGGTCGTCAAATGATGACACGTGTCACGCGAACGTTTGCGATAGTGAGTGACCGTCGCCGACAGGTGTCGTGGGCATACTGTCCCTTGTCTGTAAGAGCCCTAAAATATAATATTAAGATACCAACAAGCTACTAACTATCGATAGTATCGACACAATTGATACTATTAATGAAAGGTAAAACTATCGATAGTATCGATACTATTCAATTTAGATACTATCGACAGTATCAATATTTTTTAAATAATAATTTCGATAGCTTTAAATTACTACCGATGGTATTATTATATGGATATTTCTTTATACAAATAGTACCTTTGCTATCGACACTATCAATAGTATCTGAATTAAATAGTATCGATACTATCGATAGTCCTATCGAAATTGTGACTTTATTTCGTGATCAACTATCGATGGTCAAACTATAAATAGTTATGCAAAGCTAGTAATAGTATTGCAAACTTTTGACAATCGATACTACAGGTACTATAGATAATCCTATCGACATTATTACCCTCTAAATACCGGTACAGAACCTGTACTTTTGGTACCAGTTCCAAGCCTTAGTAGCAATTTGTCTAAAACACTCACCGTCTTATTATACAAGTAAAACCCAGACTAACTTTGTTACTAGGTTTAAGCCATTATCCGCCCAAAATGAAGTTGACATCGACAGGAGAGATAATGTGATATTACTAAATGTCTACTTGATTTGGTCGGATAATGTTTTAAACCTAGTAACAAAGTTAGTCTGGGTTTTATGATAAGACGGTCAATGTCTAAATTGCATGCGTCATAATAGGAAGTCGTTTATAGAATAATCTTGACCAAAAATCAGGTGGTCTAAAGTAATGTTACTACAAAAAAAAGAAATGTGGTGTCGTGGGACACCAGGTAGGAATGAAGTTCCTTCGGCTAATGTAGAATCGACACAATTTGCAAAAGAAAAATCGTGCTCAAAGGAAGAGAAAGGTATTATACACTACTCGCTTGTGTATACGACTGTCGCGCCTGCGCACGTCTCATTTAACGGTTTTATTTAACGAGGTCATCCTTACGGTTTTACTATCACATTTTTTTCAGTTCGGTCGCGCAGCAAAATCCCTATCTCCTCCAAGCCTGCCGTAAGGAACTTCGTTCCAAAAATTGGCGGTATTATCACATGATTTAAACCTAGTCGTTACTTAAAATTTTACTTACCCAATCCATGGCTACTTTTAGTCTAAAGTTTTATATAAAAACGTAGAACCCACAAAAATTCCCACTTCCCAGTTATATTTGCAAAGACAACCTCATTAGCGGTACGGGCTTTGTCAAGGCGCTCTTTTGTGCAGCACATTTGCAAATTAGACTTCTGCATTTTCATGCACCCTTGTGCGTTATTTTCTTCTCATTAGAGTTTAAATATCTTTGTGAAAAATCAAAAGAAAAGGATGGATGGAGTGCGTAAGATCCTATCAAAAGTATAAATGTGAAAATGGAAGCCATGTTCAATATCCGACAAAGAATTAAGAAATATCTGCGAAGCTCAATAAAGAATCCTCTAATTTATTTATAAGATTTTATTGTTGTTGTTGTTGTATATCTTTATTGTACATAAACAGTTTACAATTATAGAAATAGTTACAAACCATATAATGTGTAAGAACAAAGGCGGACTTGTCCTATAATAGGATCTCTTCCAGTCAACCAAGTATAAACGAAAGGATACAATAAATGGGCAGAACGGGAAGAGGTCAAGCGGCATTTACTCATGAATATGAGCAACTTTTTGTATGGGACCGACTCAATACAACCGAAAAAAAATCTGCTGTTCTGATTCTAAGCTAAGTATTGTAAAATAGTATGGATCAGCTGATTTTTTTCGGTTGGATTGAGTTGGTCCCATAAAAAAATGTTGCTCATATTCATGAGTACTTTCACCAGTAGAAAGGATGCCAGTGATTTAAAAAACACCCTGTATAATAAATAAAATACATTTACTACAAATATAAGCTCTATATTTGTATGAGTGATGGTGGGCGATAGAGTGGAATAACCGGCCAAGAGTGAGTCGGGCTCGCGCACGTAGGGTTCCGTACCATTATCTATAAAAAAAGTTTGTTGTAGGGTACGGCAGCTCCTCTTAAATATTTACATTATTCTGTTTTAAGTATTTGTTATTATCGGAAACAGAAAACCATTATCTGTGAAAATTTCAATTGTCTAGCTATCACGGCTCGTGAGATACAGCTTGGTGACAGACAGACGGACAGGCGGACGGACGAACAGCGGAGTCTTAGTCCCGTTTTTACCCTTTGGCCAGTGAACCCAAAAAAGGGATCAAAATAGTGATGGGAATGCTGCATCGTCTATGCACGCTCACTTTACATTGGATTTGGAAAAAAAATGTCGCATAGTAAATAAATTCCTCTTTTCATATATGTAATCCAAATTTGTGTATGACATAAGATAAAAAGGAAAATGATTTTCGATCGAGACCACGTAGTTACGCCCATCCATAACTGCCGCGTCGCGTGGCCCGGATGAAATCAAAATCTAGCCGGCCGCTACTAGGCGCCGGTACTACTAATTGATCTCACGGTTATACTTTCGAGTTTCAGTCAACATTTTTTGTTTCTGAATTTCTATTTTGACTAGCTAATTAGGTCTTACTAACGATCCTTTTGAAGTGGCCTTCGGCTCCGAAACCGATAAAAAATCACCGTGTAGACATAATTCGCATTTTCGGCCATTCTGTCAATCGGCTTTTACGATCTGCGCGGGAAGAGAAGCAGCTGGTACAATGTAATTATGGTCGTTTCTCCCAAACCAGCATGGAAAAAACTTATGACACCCTTCTTTTTGCGTCAGTGGATGTAAGGCGAGGCGATTGGCACACTGCTCCGCAACCACGCGCGTAGCGCGGGGCCGCCATACAAAAATCACGTGCGTAGACGCGGTGCCAATGTGGTACTATGCGTGTTTTCTATACAAATGGAGGTACTTGCATACAGACCAGCTCCGCGCTAGTTGGGTGCGGAGCAGTGTGTGAATCGCCTAAAAGATGTTTTTTGTTAAAATGTTGTCGATCAAAAACAGACATTTCCTCGCATAGCACTCAGAGTGTAAAGTTTGTCCAGTGCTGACAAGAGCTAGGCTAACATTGGACCAGGATTCAATTTGAAACTCGCTATCACAAATGTTTGGGTGTGAAATTGTTCGTGTTAGAAATTCCACAGAGTCTTCTTCCTTTATAAACAGACAAAAAGCATATACTGGTATATTTTTAAAGATATACGTCTTCATTTAACGCGTTCCTGTTTAAATTCTCAGCGGTGAAGTGTTAAAGTGGTGTTATTCTATGCTGCAAGCTACTCGATGAATTAAATAATAATTTTGACTTAGCATCACTATCAGTGTATTCTCAGTCCATATATCAAATTTTAATATCAGTATAAAGTTGAGTTTTTTTGACAAAATGCTGCAGTACAGTTTGTTGCCGCTTCGTCTGTACTTACGCATAGGAAGCGGCAGTAAACTTAGCTGCAAGTAATTGATCTGAGGTCAACAACTATCTATCATGAAATTGAAAGAAAAAAATTATGATTATCAAGTGATACAAACACCCAAAGGTCAATAAATGATTTTTGACTTTTTACTTTGACCAATATCTCGTAGCAGATATATACTTCTTACACAATTGACAACATTTCAAAAATTTTATATTCATATTTTATATTTTTTCCTTAAAGAACTTCAAAAAATAGGACATACGTATTTTTTCTTTTTCATTTCTTTTCATTATTTCTCCTAAAATTAAATTGTTTGAAATCTCTCCATTCTAAAAGAGCGTAAGTACAAGAGTTAGGATGTAACGAGTTTACATCTTTGCCATACATTATAATTAAAAAATAAAACTTTTACTGACGTCTGTAGAGTTGTGTTTTGTAGCAGTAAGATATCGATATCGATACAAAAACTTATGTATCGTAAAATAGGGTGACTTTGATTAATTTAAAAATTCAAACGCTTCTATCTCAGCTATTTTTGGCATAAAAATATAAATAAATTGACGACTTGGTATGTGGAAAACAAATGGCGTAAAAATTACGCTTGTAATACTCGACAAAAAAAATTTGCCCTATCATCTCTGTACTTGAAATGGGGTTCTTGGGTAACCCACGTTTTTTAACGGATTCTCATAGTCGCCCCTTACAGAAATTAAGAACACAAAGAAAAAATGTTTCACTTTTTACTTTTTAAGTTACAGCGTTTTAAAGTTAATTGGGTTAATTTGACTGAAAATAAAAACAAGGGCTCCGGCGTACACGCGTTCAGAAATTTGGAAGATTTAATTAAAAAACCAACAAAAAAAAAGCTATCATAAATGTCACCTTGTGTTTTGAAAGTCGCCCCATTTTAGGGTAGCATTTTTCCTCACTTCATTTTTTTATAGTTTTTAAGACCTGGATGTCAATATTATTTTTATTTAACCTAAAATATCAATCATATAAAGGAAATATTAGCATTTCGTCACCAAACTATGTAATCATTTTAATGCATGTGTATTTGTTCCAATCCTAATTCTACTTTACTGAAAGAACTATCGATATTAGATGGGCTTCCTATCGAACTGATACTTCTATGGACAACACTACTATTATCTCTCTCTCTCACTCGTGATGTCAGTTGTCAGATTGACGCACACGTCAATTGACAGCTGACAGCTTGACATAATTTTTTCACTTTTAGATGTTCAAACAAAGGCGTAACCTGTTAAATGCCTATATCCTTGTACTTTTGAGTTTTTTTCATTTATCTCTAAAAATATAACTCAAAAAATCTGAAAAAAAATTTTACGTGTTCAGAATTGCTAAATCTCGAAATGATTCTCGAATTTTCATACCTTTTAGAAAATGAAATGTTGTCAATTGCGAAAAACGGCCACTTTCGGCGTATGTGCGTAGATAAGCTTCACGTTCTCACTTGAAACTGTAAACAGTAGTTGATAAGATAGTTTGAAGGGTTATCTAGTGCCTGGTCAAGACAAAATTTTAAATGATGCCTCTTTTTCTAATCAAATAATTAAGTCAAGTTCAGTTGGGGGCAGCACTGGACCCCGAATAATTCAGATATCCCCTTTAAATAATTTAACACGCTTCTTCGACAATAAAGGACCGTTAAATTTGCTCTAATAGTTTTGAAATGGCTTATAATAAACACCCCGGTGTGATCGTTTGGAAGCGACGCGTCGCTGCGCGGAAATTTGATTTGCATGTATTGCCGTACAATGATAGGAGATGCATAAGGTAGTTTATTCAAAGAGGAACATCGTTATAAAGAAGTCTTAAAAAGATAAAATGTACTCTATAGTTTCAAAACCACTTTCATGAACATCCCATCATCAAAATCTTAGCAAATTAAATTTTCGTGCAGCGGTCGCGTCACTTCAAAAAGAATTGATCTTTTTACACGGGAATTTAATTTGCATGGATTGCCGTACAATGATAGGCAGATTCAGAAGGCAGTTTATTCAAAGAGGAACATCGTTATAAAGAAACTTTAGATAACGTGTACTCTACAGTTTCAAAACCACTTTCATAAACATCCCATTATCATAATCATAGCAAATTAAATTTCCGCATAGCGGTCGCGTCACTTCAAAAAGAATTGATATTTTTGAAGTGACGCGACCGCGTACGGAATTTTAATTTGCTATATATTACCGTACATACAGTGTTAGAAAGGTTTCCGTAGATAAATGGAATAGTACTGTATATTTGCGGTGTCTGCTTAGAAGAACCGCAAGACCCAAAACGCTCTATCTGCCCTTTAAATTAAGGAAAGAAGCGTTGTTGATCGAAGGGATGAAGACGTGATGAACTGCCTCCGTGGTCCAGTAGTCAAGGCGTTCGCCTTGTGATCCGGAGTTCATGGGTTCGAATCCCACTGGGAAGCATACTTTGTAAAAGATGTTTCCAGTCTGGTTAGAATATTGAGGTCTTGACTCATCTGATGATTATGCGAGAAGAAAGATTCCGTGTTTCACAAGGCACGTTTAAATTGAGGAACCCTGGATGATGATGATGATAAAGTAGTGATAAATTAATATATAGGAACATTATCACTGACTGATCCAGCCCCAAAGTAAGTTCGAGACTTGTGTTATGAGATACTAACTTAACGATACTATATTTTATAAAAATAGATACACCGTGTAAATCTGTAACTTTGCCATATTCCCGAACGTACCTCTACTGATCATACTAAACAACTTTCCCCAAGGAACATTGGTGTTTTTCATAACTGGACTAATGTTCCTTGGAGAAAGTTGTTCAGTATAATCAGTATAGGAACATTCGAAAATATAGCAACGTTACAGATTTACACTGTGTATATGTATAGATAAACATTCAAGACCCAGGACAATTTGAAAAAGGCCATTTTTCAACTTGCCCTGACCGGGGATCGAACCCGAGATAGATAGAATACTATGTAAGTATTTATTAATCCATATATTTACTACCCAGATAAAAATGGGAAAATAGGGTCTGAAGCTTTAAAATACGCCAGGAAAAATACGGGTTATACGCCATAAACGCTTAATCTATGAGATTGTAGCCGTATCGGAATTGCAAATGCATACAGATTAGTCTGGCGGAGCGCATGGGGGGCACTGGTATTAATTTGTTTGCGAGTGCTGTATTGAATGTATTGTTACTTTATACAAGCTTCCACAATCTGTTTGCTGTGTGCTGCCGGGAGGGACTGGTCAGCTCGGCTTAGCTTTTTTGACTACTTCATATTTTTTATTACGCAATTTATGTTTGTTTACTTGTTTGCAAGCATTACATGTTATAATGTGTCAACATTGTATTATATTATAAGTATTTATTAATTAAAAGACAATAATAATAATAATATGACAAAGCCCTTCTGGCGAGTAGGCGACTAATACTTTGAAAATGAGTTTCTTTCGGCGTTTCTTCTCAGCAGTGGTCGTTACGAAGCGCTGGTATCAGTAGCTTTTCTTTAAAAATAAATTAAATTTTAATATACTTTAAACGTAACATAAATTATACTTATTGACGTGTAAAAGTGCCTGTAAAGGTCTAATTACTGAATAAACATTTGAATCTTTGAATCTTTGTATATTTGTTTGTGTATAGTAGTCCACTTGCAAACCCCGTCAAGTAAAAAAAAAAAACGTAAATTTAAGAAAATCAATTTAAGCCTCTTGTCTTAAAATGGCGTTAATAGTATCAGTATTTCTTTATTTAATTATAAAGTATTAATAATGCGAATCGTACTTTAATAATAAATTAGATCACAGTTAAATAGTAATTGTTTAATTTGTAATTAAAATTTTAACATAGACAGTTTTGCAAAATTATTTTTCATATAACCACTTTTGCAGCTGCTCGTATGTTCAACAATTTCATTGAAGCAGCGCGGTATATGAACGAAAACTATAAACCTAGAATTTTTGGAACGAAGTTCCTTACGGCAGGCTTGGAGGAGATAGGAATTTTTGCTGCGCGACCGAACTGAAAAAAATGTGATAGTAAAACCGTAAGGATGACCTCGTTAAATAAAACCGTTAAATGAGACGTGCGCAGGCGCGACAGTCGTATACACATTGTGTCGATTCTACATTAGCCGAAGGAACTTCGTTCCTGCCTGGTGTCCCACGACACCACATTCTTTTTTAAAGAATTGATTATAATAAAATTCGTAAATGACACCAGGCTTATTAAAGCTTTGCCGATGTATTGAGAAGTAATTTTATAAGTTCGGGACGAACTACATTATAATAGTCTTGACATACATGACTTAAAGAGTCCCCTTACCCTAGACTTTTCCATACAAACGCAGTCTAGCTTTTATTTTGAAATGACATGTGAGACTTCGGCTGTATTTTGTAATTTTAAAGAATTTGCATATATCTAGGCATATAACTAGTTTTCGACAGTCAAATATGAACTTGAAAAAAAAATGAGAGTATAGAAGTTTTCCATACTGATGGTCAAATATGATATAATACACTATAATTCTGTTTTTAGTTCATATTTAGACTGAAAACTAGTTATATAAAACAAAATAAAATAAAATATCTTTATTTCGGACTTTCTTTGTCCATAGAAACATTATAATATACTCGTATATATATGCCTCAATACATGCGATTTCTTTGAAATTACATAATTTCACCAAGATCTGACATGCCGTTTCAAAATAAAATGTAGACTACGTTTGTATGGAAAAGTCTGATTGTGAATAAGGTAAGGGACTCTTAAGGTCCTCTCCAGGTGTTTCAATAGTCTTTTTTTATTGAGTTCTTCCGGTCTTTGCCTACGCGCAAAATAAAATAATATTATCTTAGAAGTTCGATAAAACCAGGTTCGGGCTTAAACCTGTTCTTTTTAGATAAGTATTCACATCAAATGTAGCTATATGTATTAAAAGTTGGCTTATTACTCGTGTTAGACATTTTTTAATTGAACAAGCAAGAGAAGCGTTGTTTGTCGTTTGTTACTCAAGTAATTGTCGAACAATGTTTGTTCGACAATTACTTGAGTATCTTCAATTAGAGCATCATTAAATATAGAAGACAAGTAGGTAGGTAGGTATAGCCAATAGAATTTCAGTTCCAACTTCAGCCAAATGGGGAAGGGATGAAAATTTTAAAAACGCCTGAATCTTTTTCTAGTTTAAGGAATAACATTCCTATTCATACTAAATAATTTTCAGATTTTTCGGTCCAGTCAATTAATTATAAAAAATAAAAATATTTTTAATCACAATTTCGTATACTATTCATCTTATCGCCGCCATTTCTTTTGCCTTTTCTCATCTGACGTATAAAAAAATATTTCATGACTTTTCACAACTTAACTGCCACTGTCATATGACAGTTGACCGCTTAACTGTCATTTAACTGTCACAGTTGTCAAAATAATATCCCTATTTTACCGCAATGGCAGTTCAGTTGTCAACTGTCATATGACATCATTTTTTACACGTCAGACGGGATGGGCAAAAGAAATGGCGGGGTTAAGCTGATTGGTGAACAAAATTGCGATTAAAAATATTTTTTACAATTAATTGACTGAACCGAAAAATCTGATATTTATTTACGATAAAGAAGAGTGTTATTCCTAACGACAAAAAAAGTTTCAGGCTTTTTTAAAATTTTCATCCCTTCCCCATTGGTCAAGGGGTTACCAAGATATGGGGTTCGCGAGTTTATAGTCCGGGTTCATCTTCTAGTATTTAGGTATATCCCAGAATTATATACTTAAATACACATTGGCAAAATTGCGGCCAAAACTAATTTCAATATGTTGTGGTCTTAAGCTAATCTGCTGGAGTATTTACAAGCTTTTTCAAGAATTTAATCCAACATACAAGTTTTCAACTAAACTAAAACAATAAAAAGTCTGGCATTTGCGTGTACAAGATAGATGGTGAGTGTAGGCAGTGCTGGATGTAGCAACGGATAGTTCTAGGCTAAATTATTTAATTGCCGCCCCATTTTTATTTCAATCTGCGTTCCGCGGCGGATGATGTAGTTTTAAAAGGAACTTTACCACGTACGACTGAACTGTGGAATAAACTTCCTGCAGCAGTGTTCCCGGACCGGACCGATACGACATTGAAACTTTCGAAAAACGAGTCTATATCTTCCTTAAAGGCCGGCAAAGCTTCTGTTACACCCCTGGTGTTGCAGTAGTTCTAGGACAGTGGTGATCACTTACCATCAGGTGACCCGCTTGTTCGTTTGTATAACATAAAAAAATATATAATCTTATATAACAAGGCAAAACATTGAGAGCAAAAATCAGTATGACTTGTGACACAAACAATGTCTCTTTAATTGCAGAAACTGAGGGCCCTAACAGTCTTGACAGACAGCGATGGTCAGCGCCAATTGCCTAGCCTACTATTGCACGATACTAGCGAGTCTTATTCTGACCAAAAAGGTCTTTTTTTCTTTAGAGCCCTTGTCAGGATACTTAACTTTTCCAAATGAAAATGTGCTTTTTTTAAGAAATGCAATTAACCATAGAGATAAATAGAAAAGGAATATTCGGTGCAAAAAGAAAAATTACTCCATAACGACTACAGAAATTGTCATCTCTTTATCTCCTGTAGCCTCGGGGGAAGCTGTCCAATTGTCCATTCTACTCTGTTCCTACTGGCTGTAGCTAAACTTTTATAATCTCGTCTTCTTCATATTTTACGTTCCCAAAGTGTGTAAGAGTAATGAGTGTAATCTGTGAAGAATTCCCCGTCTTATCCTGGCAAGGAAGTGTTTTTTCTTTTTTTACTCCCAAGCCCTTATCTGGCACCTTGGCATCCCTTTATCCCTGGCGCCCTCGGGAGCCGCCCTAATGCGTCCTGCTTTAATCTTACTGGCTCTAGTAAATTCCGCGACGAGTGATTGATGTTCAACCTTTAAAGTTAGTCTCGTCTCTTACATCTTTTATGTTCCCGGAGTGTGTAGGAGTAATGAGTGTAATGAGTGAAGAATTCTCCGTCTAATCCTGGCCAGAAAGTAATTGTACTTTTTATTTCCAAGTACTTACCTGTCACCTTGGCACCCCTTTGTCCCTGGCGCCATCGGGAGTTGCCTAATTGCAACCTTCTCTGTCCCTAATGGCTGAGGCTAAACTCCGCGACGATTGATTGATGTGAAACCTTTGTATTCTCGTCTCCTAGCGTTATTTTTTACTTTGCTACTTTGAATGCCGAAAACATGTAAAACTACTTTAATTTTATATCGAGCGACATTATCGGCAGATGTTATTGATGAGGCAATAAAAATATATTTATTTTTTATAAAGTAAAACAATGTTTTGATTGAAACTAACATGAGACACAGATATAATTAGTATGAATTAAACTGGTTACTCGATATACTCTTAGTGTGTTTCGAGGGGACATCATTTGCGAGCGTCTGACTCTTTAAAGATAAACAAATTTAATATATAGAATGATTCTGGATTGAAATCTTGGAATTAGAATTACTAATAGAAAGAATTACTAATAGAAGGATTTATAATATGACTACAAATGGCATACAATTTGCAAAAATTGCTGTCCTTCACAAAACTGAGGTTTGTTGTCAAATAAATCAAAATTTTGCAAAACCTAAAACCCATGTTGATAACGTAATATCAAGTACTGAGAGCATACAACATAGAACTCCTAATGTATACAGTACATCCATCGATCTTCCTGTACAATAGCGATAAGACAAAAACAGAGTAGGTACAGAAGTGGCAAATCATACATTTTGTTTATCATTCCTCGCAACAATCATAGTTTGGTCGCAGTCCCTTTCAAGTGACTACCGACATATGGCACTGGTCAATCAAGAGTGGTTGCCCCAATTAACTTAACACTCACATAATTTCGTTTACTTTAAAAATCGTTATCAACAAACTGAATAAAAATAATGCTGATCTAAAATGTCTTATTTATTTTGTTAGTGCCTAATCCCCTTTAGAAAAAAAAATCTTCAACTGTTTGCTATACCTATTTTAGTTAAAATATGTTCGGTCTAAAGTCAAAGTCAAAGTCAAAGTCAAAATTTTTTATTCAATGTAGGATAAATTTACCTCTTATTTATTATTGGTCATTGGTCATTTTTTTTTAAATATTATTTTAGTGCAAAAGCTAAAAACTACTAGCGTTTCGGAACGACCACTGCTGGGAAGATTACGCCGAAAGAAACTCAGTTCAGTATTGGTCCCTTCCCAGTCTGATGGGCTATATTACAGTTACAATATTAAATATTTCTCGATATGTCGAATGGTCTCGATTTTTCAATGTTAAATATTGAAAAGACGAAAAGGGACAAAACAGATTTTAACTAAAACAGCTTAAACAAACGGTTGATAAATTTTATGAATATGAGAGTAAGTATTTAACAAGCTACATAAAATGAAAATGGTTACAATTAAATTTAATCAATTTATAAGTAGAAACCCCGACATCTAGTCGGGACGTGCATGGATGGCATAAAAAACGAAGTCAAGATATTGTCCTGTATCATTTTTACTTTGCAACAACTCTTTGCAGTCTTGCACATGACGGCCTTTGTTCCATTGGCAGTTTTAAATGCAGCACAAAGGAACGTGCCCACCATTTTTCAAAGGCAATAGATGTGAGATTGCCAATCTATGGCTTGATATTACTAACTTCATACTATACTAATATTTTAATCACACATTACACATGTTGTTACTTTCAGCACGATTTATCAAAATAAAGTAGTAAAATCTGAAGATTTTGTTGAACATGCCTAAACATCTGATGATTTTTGCTCCTTTCGTAGATCGACTAGAATAGACACACAGAATCGAATCGACACCTTACAATCTGCGAAAATCAAGCAGTGACAATAAAACTTACTAGACTAACTTAGAATAATACAGTAATATAAAACTTGATTGTCAGCACGATAATTTATCAAAATAAAGTAGTAAAATCTGAAAATTTTGGTGAACATCTGATGATTTTTGCTCATTTCGTAGATCGTCTGGAATACAAGACACAATCTGCAGAAAATCAAGCATTGACTTAGAATAATACAGTAATCTAAAACTTGACTGTTGAAAATGTGAAAATCATCAAGTGTTGAAAGTATCCAAACATCAATAATTTTGACTTTGGCTAATTTAAAATTAAAAATCTAATTTAAAATATACCTTTAAAAACTAAATGAATCCAAGAGAATGCCTATGAGAATGCTGATTTTGTATCCTCTGTGTATAGTAATGCTTGTCCTTTTAGCAAATAAGTAGTCAAATTCAAAATCATTAATAAAATTTGTTTTGTTTGGAGAGAAAATAATAATTTCACCTCAAAACGAAATCATTCCAATGGAAACAAACCAACGTCGATGTGGATAAGCCGAAAATGAAAACCCTAAATATCGTATAAATATGTCTGACAAAAGCCAATTAAAACAATACAAATTAATGAACACATTGCCCGCGGAAGGTTTATAATAACAAAGTTAAAATTGAATGAGCAAATTCAATTAATGATCCGACATAGCCCTAAAAGCTAGGAAGTTACCAAAGAGGGACGTTCTACAACAATAAAGGGAAAAACTGTATTTACGGCCAAACGTTAGTCGTCGAAGTAAATATACATTGTTAAACCGACTAATGACGAACCGTTTTGTGTTAAAAGTTAATCGGACAAGGATAATTCGGGTACTTAAATGTGGTGACCTTGATATCAGGCTGGCGTCCGGTCGTAGTGCTACAGCCAAACCATTTAAACTGCCATTTCTTTTCGATTTCGGCAATTTCTTCTTGATTTCGGAAATTTCTTCTCGATTCTGGCTATTTCTTCTCGATTTCGCAAGGTCTTCGACATCATTGGGTGAACATTGACATGCATATTAAATTTAGAGAAGAAAGCAGTACTGCTGATAATGCAACCGGGAACGCGTCAATAGAAAAAAGTAGAAAAAAAATACCTAAACTTGAATAAAAATAAGTTTTTTTTTTAAAACTTAATCATTTTTTGTATATGGCTTAAACTTAAATGGCTTAAAGGGCTAAGTACTTAACAATACAAATTTAATAAGCCTAAACTCGATCGGGTTGCGTCGTTTTAATACATGCTTTCTATGGCCATATCGACTTCATCATCATATCAGCTTCATGTCACAATAATGTTGCACTGTCACGTGAAGTGAAATACATATCTATACGTGCAAAATTTTAGCAACATCAGGAACCGAGAAGTAGGCTAAATTTAACTCGCAAGATTTGATTACAAACAGACAGAAAACGGGCCTCTTGATACTTAATCAAAGCTTGTTTTTCTTTTAACCTGTCCTGTTGTCAGTCTGTTTATCTATAATCAAATCTCGCAAGTTAAATTTGACCCACCCTGGTTTCTGATGTAGTACTCAGTTAGCTGTTCTAGGGCTGTAGACAAAGAAGCTTCTTATCTTCAAAACTTTTGGACTGACACTTGAGGGCCAGGTCATCTGCATAGATGAAGCGGTTAATGGCTGGAAGGCAGGGCTGATCGTTGGTATATATATTAAACAGAGTAGGTGCAAGGACACTACCTTGTGGAAGGCCGTTCATCTGCGTTCGCCGTCTGCTTTTATTTGAGTGTAATAGAACCTGAAAATGGCGGTTACGCAGCATCTTACTAAGTATATTTACAAACTGTTGGTCTTTTGTAAGAGCCGCTATTTTTTCAAGTAGGAGCTTGATGTTAACGGTATCGAATGCTGCACTAAGATCTACAAATACCACTCCTGTAGACAGGCACCTTTCGAACCCATCCTCAATGTGCTGAGTAAGACTTAGCACCTGCCCACAGCAAGGTTTGCCTAGTCGGAAGCCAGCTTGATTTGTCAGGGTTCTGATAAATTTTACACGCATACGTATATCGCTTGACAATGCAATATGACGGTGACTGGAGCTAATCGGACGATGGATCTGAAAGGTGGTCATGACATATCTGTGAAAAAACAACATAAGTCCATTTTAGATAAAAGCCTGTTTAAAAAAATACTTGTTTCTTCAGGAAAACCAGTGCATGCGGATTAAGATCCTGGGGGACTGTTACTACTGCGTGTCGGGGCTGCCTATATCGAGACCAAACCACGCCTACAATTGCGTCAACATGGGTCTGCAGATGATTGATGCTATCAGGTGAGAGACCAAGGAAGTTTTTAAACTTTTGCCACGAATGCATCTCCAAATAGGGTTAAAGTCTACGTTTTATTTTGAAACGACATGACAGATTTCGGTAAAAAAATGTAATTTTGAAGAAATTGAAATTATCTAGGGTTATAATTGGTTTCTGACGGTAAATTATCCGACATAAATAAAATATTTAATTGCAGACGTTCTGAAAAAAGGTGAAGTAAGGAGTACATATAACCGGAGAGCAAGTATGAAAAGAGTAATGAGTGTTGACGAAGCAAAAGAGGTTTGCAATGATCGTAGCAAGTGGAAATCTATAGTCTCTGCCTACCCCCATGGGCAACAGGCGTGAAAATATGTATACATGTATGTTTGTATCCGACATGTCGTTTCAAAATAAAACGTAGACTACGTTTGTATGGGAAAGACTGATTATGTCCAGGGTAAGGGGACTCTTAAAAAGTAAATTTTAAAAATATATAAATTACTAACTGTTGCTACCTGCTGTGCTTGAATTAATTAGATAAACGTATTTTTAGCCCCCGATGAAAAGAGGGGGTTCTGTCTGTGGCATCGCCGAACGGATAGACGGATTTCAATGCGATTTTTTTACGTGAAAGAAAATTCTCTTGCAGTGGTTTTAAGCTATGTTTGATGAGAATCGATTTAGCCGTTTTAGTTAATGGGGGTTAATTCTTGAAAGTCAGGGCTTTACCTAAAAAATAACTACGGATATCAATTTAAATCAGTAGTTCCGCTTCTCGTCACTAGATGGCGATGGGGGTTTTTTTTTTTAATTTGCCTAGCCAATAAATTTGTTCAATAAGAATTTGTCCGTAGTCGGGTTTAAGTTACATAACTAAGCATTTATTTAGCTTAGTCGACACGCGTAGCTTAGGATACCCACCAACTAGGTGGTTGGAAGCCCTTAGCTAGGTTGCAGGAAAACCCTATATGCAGGCGCTTCCAATCGTAAGTTTGGGGAGGCCTACTATTTCCAGCAGTGGATTTCCTGCGCCTGATATGATGATATAAATATAAATATATAACGTGGAAGGGACGTGCCCGTATTAAATCAAACCGCGGGCTATATTAAATCATTTTAGTACAATGAAAGTAAAATAAAAGTAAAAAAAAAATATTTGGAATTTCCATACAAAAGTGTGCAGCCGGTCGGGCAATTTGTATGGGAATGTCGTTTTTTTGCAGTGAAAACTTCTTTAGCGGCTTTGTACACTTTTTGGTAATGGGTAAAAAATGTTAAACTCGTGTCAGGGCATCAGGGCGTCAGGACACGTGACCCTGATCAAAAATTCGTAAGACTGATGGAGAGTAGGCAGCCCAGTGTTGCTAGCGAGGTCTTGTCAAAAGATACCTGAAATGTACAAAAAAAGTAACCTTCTAGGAAAAGTAAACATTTACATTTTTAACCTACTTCCAAAAAATAAGGTTATTAATTCTTCGAAATCTATTATTTATTTTTGAAGTGAAAACTTCTTTAGCGGCGTTGTACACTTTTTTTGTAATGGGTAGAAAATGTTAAACTCGCGTCAGGACTTGGGTCAGGACACATGACCTGATAGACAATTCGTAAGATGGATGGAGAGTAGACAGCCGGCGCGCCGTAGGAGAGGAAGTATCCCTCTCTCTTTTTACGGCGCGGCGAAAATGTATGCTTGCGCCTGCTGTTTCGTTTAGGTGGCGCAGGGCGCTTGCGCGAATGTTCGTGTGTGTTTATGTTACAGCGTGCCACGCGCATCGATGGAAATGCACAACGTTAATATTCAAGTTTTCACTTCTGCCGGCACTCCCGGAGTGCAACTCGTCGTTTATGTCCCTTCCATGTTGTATATGATGATGATGATGGATTACGTATATTTTGTTGACAGATTTGTCCGTGAAGCGACGGGATTTGACGTGGACATGAGGATAGGCATTCACACCGGCAACGTGCTGTGCGGGGTCCTGGGTTTGAGGAAGTGGCAGTATGACGTTTGGAGCGATGACGTCACGCTTGCGAACCACATGGAGTCTGGAGGGATAGCTGGGTAAGTGGATATATCACGTCTTTATCCCCAATGGGGTAGACAGAGCATTTTGCGTCTTGCGGCAGGCTGAGCTAGGCCCGACCCTAATACCCAGACCGATACCCAACCTAGGCAAGACCCAAATTAACAATTAAATAGATGATTGACCGAGCAAGGGAAGCGTCAGTTTCAATTGGCCAAAAATGCTGTTCTCGGGCTGAAAGTTTGTCTCTCTGTTTGTTTTCGCGTACAATTAACATTTTTAACCAATTCTTGTGAATAGGAAAGATGCATCTTTTTTTTTCATTGTGCTATGTAAAGAGTTCCCAAAAAATAGGCACGTACAAGAAAAAATACGTTGCTAACCCAAAATCTATTTAGGATATAAAGGTTACAAAGTTAGATTTGCACGGCGGGCGTCTCGGAGCGCCTAAGAAAGACCAGACAGGAGTTTGAGTGACATCAGTCATCACTTATGTCGCATTTGTAGGCGTAATGTAAAAACATTGGCCTTATAACAAAAGAACCTATAATTTTTTAAGAAAATCCTTTAGGAATATTACTTTTAAACTTTTTATTACTTCTAAAATTGCCTTTTTCAATCAACTAAAAATCAAAGTTAATGAATCGATAACAAAATATGATTGTGGTTATAGGCCTTTTTTACTTAAGTAATTGCTTATGAAATAAGAGACTTTTCAAAATCAACTCATTATGCATCTGCTCTATTTTTGTGAGATGGCTAAAAATGATAAGATTATTTTGTCGATACAGTTTAAAACAAAATTAGAAATGTCGAAAGTATTGTAGTTGAAATCTTTAATATATATCATATTTCAGCCATTTAGAAAAATAATCATAAAACTTGTTTGTTCACCGTATTCAGAATTTTTTGACCACTACGTGGTGGCTCACGAGGTCTACAGTTCACAGAGCGACTAGTTTTATAGGAACAAATCTCACTGATTGAGCTTGCCCCAAAGTAAGCTTAAACTTGTGTTATGACAACTTAGTGATACATAACACGTGTATAACTGTATAGATAAACACCCAAGTATCAGAATAATTTGACAAATGCCATTTTGTAACTAGACCTAGCCGGGGATCGACTTGAAACCACTCAACAGTGGACTAACATGTTTACCACTATGCCATGAAAGTCTACAAATACGACTTTTGCGTGATGGTGCAGGAAGAGACACAGCTGGTAGATTCTAAGTTTTCCCATTCCAACCAACGTGGAAGGTAAACCAGTTTACTTTCCATGCTTCCAGGAAGGTAAACTTTTGAAAAAAGCTAGTTTTCGAGATCGATACCACTTTATACAGGAAAAGCTTATTTAGCATGTACAGCAGAGGAATAATTTATTTTACCGGCCAATTGACGGTTAAATGGAAGCTTTTACTGGAAAGCTTATTTACACTAAAAGCTTTCGCCAATCACTATTGCTTTTCAATAATATTTTTAAACGTACATCCATGTTGGACTGGTCTTTCAGCATAAATCGATCCGATCAAGGGAATAGATGTTAATACGATGCGGCTAGCAAGTACTAGCAACCCATCACTATTTTGATATTTTTTCCTTCTTCTTGCCCATTGCCCTGTCTGCTCCGTCAGGAATAAAGACGTAATAGTATGTACGTCAATCAAGAAAGTTTCCAAGCAACCTTTTTGCAGCAAGTCAGTCAAGATCAAGCCATGATAATGAAATAACTTTCCATAAAAAGAATTATCGAAAAAAGAAACAAAATTTTCGAGGCTGCGAGCTTTAGCTATTTTCAATATAAAACTACGATCAAATTCTTTACCAAATAATTAATTTCATATATTACCAAATAATTAGTTTATTTGATACTTTGTTCGCGTGGACTTTATTACCACAGCAAGTTAATATAAATACTAACTAATGTAGAACATAAGTAAATACTTGTAGGAGTATTATATGTTAAAAGTCATTTTTTTTATAAATATAAATAATATTTAGAGACAGATTGAGCTAGCCCCAAAGTAAGCTTATGCTTGTGTTATAGGATACTAACCCAATAATACTATATTTTATGATAAATACTTAAATTGATAAACACCCAAGACCCAGGACAATTTGAAAGAGGCCATTTTTCAACTAGCCCTGTCAGGGGATCGAACCCAGAACCTCCAGATTGGCGGAATAGCGTGTTGACCATTACGCCACGGAGGTCGTCAAATGTCGCCTCGGAGGTCGTTTAATAGTAAATTGTTAAACAAGGGTTGTAAGTGATCAATTACACGCAAGATATTTAGGCTCACGAGCGAGCGAAGCGGGCGAGGGAGCTAATAGTTCGAGGGTGTTATTGATCACTCACACTCGAGTCGAACACTACTCTTCATCTTCGTCTACTTTTCATCATGATAGCGAGAAAATATTAAAAACTGTCATAATAGTTTCTGTGGACAGACATTTTTTTTTAATTCTTACTCTATTACTATTTAGACTCAATTATTTTTTGAAAATATATTCAATGTGCAGACATATTGTTTTTACTGCTTTCTTATGTGTACTACCTACTAGAACGTGGAGAAATCAAACATCGAGTCGATACTAAAAGGAATCTGTTTCATATTTCTGCCAACGAAATGAAATTAATAACACGCATTTATATTCGTTATCTTTTTATTCCAATTCAGTTGCTCTCCGATAAGTGATTGGAATTGTTAATTGATGCCAAGAAAATTGGGGATATCGGAACAAAAGTTATTAAAAACTCGCAGAAGTTATGGGGCAGTTCGACCTATTTTTTATTAAATTGGGGATTCATTTGCATATTACTTAAAAGTCGGTCTTCCTGATCTGGGAAAACAATTGATAACAAAGAAGTATCCCAACGTCAAAGCCAATTAAGGGTATCGAGATTGTATGGCAGTCGTCAAGCTATGTCAGATACTTTAGGCAGCTTGAACAAACTGTCTTCAGTTTTGGCCACATACACACGAAAAACAAATTAACGAAGGAATATTTATAACGCCTTTATCCCTTATGGGCAGGGACAGGAATACCGATATTTTTTATCGATATATCAATATATCAATACAAATTTCGAAAAAATACCGGTATTCAATACAGAATATCGGTATTATACAAGTATTTTATACAAAATATCGATATAATTAATACCAGTACTTAGTATCGATATATCGAAATTTTTATCGATATATTGATAAGACCAGCGGCATTATGTAAAGGCACATCATTAAATTGCCACATGCTGAGTGGTGCCATTTCGGTGTAAAACTTAATAAAGTTAATTATTAATGCAACTAATGTAAATTTACACTGAGTAAAATATTTTTCTAAATAAATAAATACCAATATGGATTAGGCATGAGCGTTATTTCACGTCACTGTATACAATAACTAGTTACTAGCCATGTAACCGAATTACTAGTTTCGCGACGAATATATAACTAGTGATTTTTGAAAATGCGTTATTAACGAGTGACGTGTTTCAAATATTTTATGTAGGTACCTACTGATTTTTGTAAATGCATTATTTTACTGAGTTACGCATCGTCCTAAGTATGAAGGGAAGTTAATTTATTGTATTGATATAAACTTCATAGCTACAAACACTCGATAGTGATTTGTTTTGTTTCGTATGTAACGGTAAAGTAACTATAACGCAGGAAACGAAACTAAATCACTTCCTACGTAGTTACACACGAAACGAAAATCACTATCGGGTTTATTGTAGCCGGTCATCAGAGCAGCTGAGTGAAAATAGCTAGTTACAAAAATCACTAGATTTGGTTTCGTGACGTTTCTTGAAAATGACGTAACGACCCACGTCTAGTATGAATATATCGATAAAAAAATAGCAGTATTCCTGTCCCTGCCTACGGGGTAGACACAGCCATCAATCATATTTTCATAATACATACGTATTTTCTGTTTGGTCTAAGTAATGATTGAACGAGAGAAATGAGAAATGGCATTAGATCCGCCACTTCTACATTTATTTAAACTGTGCAATAAAGTTTCAATAAATAAATAAACGAAGAAAAGCACAAGTTGTTGGTGAAAATAAGAATTATAAAAATCATCATCATAACGACCTCTGTGGCGTAATGGTCAATACGATAATCCGTCGATCCGGAGGTTCTGAGTTCGATCCCCAGACAAGGTAAAGTTGAAAAATGGCCTTTTTTTAAATTTTCCTGGGTCTTGGGTGTTTATCTGTATTGTATTTATCATCTAAATATATATAACTCAAAGGTGACTGACAGACTGACATAGTGATCTATCAACGCATAGCCCAAACCACTGGACGGATCGGGCTGAAATTTGGTATGCAGGTAGACGTTATGACGTAGGCATCCGCTAAGAAAGAATTTTGATCAATTCTACCCCTAAGGGGATTAAATAGGGGATGAAAGTTTGTATGAAACTTTGTCAATTTTAAACCGATCGGCCTGAGACTTTGCATGCATAAAGCTACTATGACGTACGCATCCCCTAAGAAAGGATTTTGATAAATTACACCTCTACGCGAGCGAAGCCGCGGGCAAAAGCTAGTAAAATATAATATCGTTAGTATCTCATACATAACACCAGCTTAAGCTTACTTTGGGGCTAGCTCAATCTGTGTTATTTTTGACTGTTTACTTCATTAGATATGTAAACCTAATCACAACTACCTACCTGTTTTGTTGACTCACCTGCACTTTCTTTTTTTTTTTTGGTTAAATCTTACTTGCTCTCTATCCGGCCATAATGTGTACACTACAGTGGATTTCTGACTAGTTTTGTTCTTCTAATGCTTACAGAATTCTCTTGATCTGTATTGTCTATAATCTGTTTGTGTGCCTTATAATAAAAGAAAATAAAATTTGTCCCTATTTATTTATCATTTATTATTCTCACGCGTATATCACATATTCTCACTCAAGCGGGGTAATACTTCAGAGCTCTGAGACCGCTACGAAGTATTTGGTATTTGACCGAGGGAGCGAAGCGAGCGAGGTCTCTAAATCGAGTTGGGGCGAAAACACATTGTTTGTATGTATGTATGTATGTATGTTTGTACCGCGATAACTGCCAAACCGAAGGTTCGGTTTTGATGAAATTTGGTAGGCATGTAGGAAATATCAATAGAATTTCGAAGTTCGTTGGGCATCAAAATCAGCTCAGTAGTTTTTGAAATATTAATAAAAATATCGGCGATTATGTAGCAACCGAAACCATAGCGCGTTCTAACTTTGGATTGCGCCATCTAGGTGTTAGTTAAGGAATTGATTAATCGCAAGGTTTAAGTTCGTGGCGAATTACTAGTTACAGTACAGTGAATAAATATACAACGTAGAAAGGACATACCCGTTATAAATCGAATTAAAATAACAGCCAAAATACAACAAAATTTTTCGGCATTTCCATACAAGAGTGTGCAGCCGCCCAGACAATTTGAAAGGGAGTCTCGAACTCTTTATTGGTTTTGGTTGTTATTTTAATTTCATTATACTATAGTAATATAGCATAGCCCGTGGTTTGATTTATTACGGGTATGTTCCTTCCACATAGTAATATTCAATATGTAATACGAACATCATGATGTTTCGTAGAAAGGATACATTTCGGGTATATGATACGTCTTTTGAAAGCCTTCTTTTCATGCGAATAGTTTTATTCAGAAAGTTCAATGGTTTGCGATGATGTATGAGGGCGATATATTTTGTGGAAATATCTAGTCCCTAGGTACCTGTTTCATTAACCCCCGACATAAAAGAGGGGTGTTATTAGTTTGACGCTAATGTCTGTCTGTCTGTCTGTCTGTGGCATGACCAATTTCCATATCGATGCGGTTTTTTTTTTAACGTGAAAGTAAGTTCCTTTACTATAAAAATAGGTTCAGCTTTTGAAAAGTTATAGGTTTGGTTAACGCTCTAAAATTGCGGCTTTCTCAAGAAAATATTAGATGGCGCTAGCGCTACGGGTATCACGTCGTAGTTCTGCTTCTTATCACTAGATGGCGTTCTTGACAGTCGACAGTCGGGATTTTTTAAATTTTCCTAGCAAATAAACTTGTTTTACAGTCGTGTCCACATCACGAGGGCTACTCGCGATCAGCTCGGTGGAAGGTTCGAGGTGGAGCCAGGGGATGGAGCGTCGAGGGAGAGCTACCTGGCAGATCATAAAGTGGAGACATACCTCATTATACCGCCTAAGGTAAGGTTTTATTTCTCTGTTTCTTTTTTTACTCACGATAAATAAGAGGGGTGTTATAAAATTTACGCTAATCTCTATCTGAGTGTCTTTCTGTTGCATCGTAGCTCTGGAACGAATAGACCGATTGTGATGCGGTTTTTCCACATGAAAACAAATTCTTACTGTCTGTGGCATCGTACCTCTCGAACGGATGGACCAATTTCGATGCGTTTTTTTACATGAAAACAAGTTTCCTTGTTCCCTTTTTAGCTATGTTTCATGAAAATCTATTCAGTCGTTCAAAAGTTATTGGGGGTTATTGCTTTAAATTATTTGCATTTTATTTTACTATAGTGATCTAATACAGCCCGTGGTTCGATTTATTACAGGTATGTTCCTTCTACGGTATATATGTAATTTGAAGTGCACCTATAACCTGACCATAAACAAATGCTCGGACGGTGATAAGGACAATATACGGCACTCTTTTCTTTTCCTCTTTTAAGAAATGGCAGTAAAACTATCTCGTTCTATCAAAACGTGTGAGGACCTTGGTATTAAATTAATAAAAAAAAATGTTTTCCATTAGAGTTACATTTATGACATTTATCTTGAGCACAAATACAAATACAAAATCTCTTTATTGTAGAACACAGGTAAATACGGTGTTACAGGTTTAAAGTCCACCATGCTCGGCCCATACTGGACATACAATAATAAATAATAAACAAACTAAATACACACAATTAATATCAGGCAATTAAAATTCATAATTTACTTCAGTCATCAAATATTATCATTTAAGAAATCGTCAATGGAGTAATAACATTTTTTCGTCAAGAATAATTTTAATTGATATTTGAATGATTTCGTATTCAACTCCTTAAATATATCTGGTAATTTATTGTAAATCACAGCTTTTTTTCATAATTGCTGTGCTATGGCCACCAGTTACTAATTTAAACTTGTATTGTGATCGAATACGTTCTGTATTGCAGTAACTTATAAGGATTTTTGATGCGTTTTTTTCTTACATGAAAACAAGTTCCCTTAGCTATGTCGATTCAGCCTTTCAAAAGTTGTAGGGGGTTATTGCTTTTAAGTCGTGGTTTTTTTAATTTACCTGGCAAATAATAGATGGCGCTATTGATATCAATTCCACAAAACATTGGTTGGAATATGGAGATCCGTCACTCTCCACTAAATTATGACGTCAGGGGTTTTTAAAAAAGGCATCTAACATGGCTTGACAACTGTCATACAATGATGACAGCCGGGCAGGACCAACGGCTTTACATGCCTTCCGAAACACGGAGGATCTCGAGAAAATTGAATGCTATTTGAGGTCACCCATCCAAGTGCGGACGACCCGGTGTTATTGTAAGGCCAAAGTACTTATAAAGACAAATTTAATAAGCTTTACCTCGATAGGGTTGTGTCAATTTATGACAGGGTTCCTTTGGCCACCTTCCTCTATCATAAGATCAGCTTCTTGTTACAATAATATTGCACTGCCATCTGATTTACATTAGAATACAATTTTTCATCTCAATCGGAAACCGGTCAGTCAAATCCTCGCAAGATTTGATTACAGACAGACAGATAACGAGACAGGTGAAACTAAATAAAAGCTTGTAAAAAATATCAAAATGTACCGTACATTTTCTATGAGTGTGTGATATTATTTTCTTTTGTGAGATCACATCAGCTAAGTGCGTCATTGTTCACGGCAAAGAGCGATGCAGCTGCGAGAGATTAATGGACGAGTCAGATCAACCCCGAGGTGGATTTGAAAATTCTAAAAAACGAAGCTTATAACGTTTCATTCCAAGATTATCTATAGTTGTAATCAAAGATATAGAATTGTACAAGTGGAGTATATTTGCCGTGGCAAATCTACTCCACTTGTATAATTCTCGAAGTGTTCGAAGTTTCGTTATGTTTTATCGGTACACGAAGCACGTTCGTTTATTTTTTTCATGGTCGGGTTATAGGGATACTTCAAGTATATAATATGGAAGGGACATACCCATGGTCACCATGCTAGTCCGCTACCCAGAGGTTCCAGGTTCACTCCCTAGTCAGGGCAAGTTGGAAAATGGCCTTTTTCAAATTGTCCTGGGTCTTGGGTGTTTATCTATGTATTTGTTATAAAATATAGTATCGTTGAGTTAGTATCCCATAACACAAGTCACGAACTTACTTTGGGGCTAGCTCATTCTGTGTAATTTGTCCGTATATATTTATTTATTTATACCCGTAATAAATCGAACCACGGGCTAGACTATTATATCACTATAGTATACTAGATTTATTTATTTAATTTTATTACAATACATGTAAATAGCGGACTTAAGGCCCCTTTCTACCAGTCAACTAACAGGTAATGCTGAGAAAGTTTTTTTTTTTTTTTTGGAGTAAGTACTAGAACACTATAGTATAATGAAATTAAAGTAACAGTCAAAAAAATCTAAAAGAAAATCAACATTCCCATACAAATTGTCCGGGCAGCCGCACACTTTTGTATGGAAATGCGGAAATTCATTTTTATTTTTTTACTGTTATTGCATTTCATTATACTATAGTGATCTTGTATAGCCTGTGGTTCGACTTATTACGGGTATGTCCCTTCCACGGTGAATATGTAATTTGAAGTGGACCTGTAACCTGACCATGGACAAATGCTCAGACGGTGATAAGGACAATATAAGGCACTCTTTTCTTTTCCTCTTTTAAGAAATCGCAGTAAGACTATCTCGCTCTCTCGAAACGTATGGGGACCTTGATTTAAATTAATCAAAAAAAAATTTTTCATTTGAGTTACATTTATGACATTTATCTTGAACACAAATACAAATACGAAATCTCTTTATTGTAGAACACAGGTAAATACGGTGTTACAGGTTTAAAGTCCACCATGCTCGGCCCATACTGGACATACAATAATAAATAATAAACAAACTAAATACACACAATTAATATTAGACAATTAAAATTCATAATTTACTTTAGTCATCAAATATTATCATTTAAGAAATCGTCAATGGAGTAATAACATTTTTTCGTCAAGAATAATTTTAATTGATATTCATCTTGAGCACTTCCTTGCAGTAGGCCCTAACTTATAAGGAATTTTCGATTTAAAGATTTTAATTTAATTTTACTCCATATTCTTGTGCTTTATACAAGCTTATACATAGTTTCACCTGTCCCGTTGTCTGTCTGTCTGTAATCAAATCTTGCAAGTTTAATTTGACCCACTTCCCGGTTTCCGATTGAGCTGAAATTTTGCACGCATACGTATATCGCGTGACAATGCAATATTATGATGACATGGAGCTGATCTGATAATGGAGCAGGAATGTGGCCATAGAAACTCAGTAATGAAATGACAACTTTGGGCTCGTATGGCTCGTTTAAATCATTGAGGAGCACTTTAAACCTTTAAGTTTTTTGTTTTATATCTGTGGTTCTAGATGAAAGCCTAGAAGAAAGCCTGTTTAAAAAAAAAATTCTTATACTTAACTGTTTCATTTATCTACTCTTTCGCATTTAAGAATACGTGCTTCTTTTATTTTAAAACAAGATGTCAGACTATTTTGATTCTATTTTGCCTTCTTAAGGCCCACCACCTTTCTAAAAAGGCCTTTGGGTATTATGGCCCTAGCTCTATTTTCCCCACTAAGGATATAGACGTGTTATAATGTTGGAAACATTAGGTAATTTAAAAGAATTAGACATTTTGATTTAAAAATGTTGTATTCATAAATGGTTACTGTATAACGATACTAACTTGACGTTACTGATGCATATTTTTTCAAAACTTAAAACAGATTTTACCCCCCATACTACACAACCGATTTTCATAATTTTTTTATTGAAAATACTAGAATGCCCTTTCAAACAATAAAAATAATAATAATTCCAGAGCCGTCCACGCGTCTTCGAATAAATAATGAACATTGAACATCGTAAAAAAAGATTCCACCGAATTCATAACCTCCTTATTTTTTGAAGTCGGTGAAAATGCATTGTTTTAATGTGATTTACATAAAAAACCTACGCTTCTTAAATTAGCAAGGACTTTGCAGACAGTTTCCATTGTTACAGGTCTTTAAAAAATGTATGGAATACAAATTTCCATTTTTTAAAGACCTATGAGAATTTGAATTAATTTAAGGCAATACACGAGGTCCACAACATCGATGTCCATTCAGCCGTATGACACTCTGACGTACTCGATTTGATTCGAGTCGATACATTCGGAAATTGGCAATACTCGTCTCACACAGCCGCGATGTCATATCGCCGCGTGATTGAGTAGCCTATCCATATGTGAATAGTGATACATACCAGGGCGGATTCAGGGGTGGGGCTCAAGGGGGTCATGACTATGTCATTTAAATATATCTATTTTTAAGTACAGTAAGTACTTACATATATTAATAAAATACATACTTTTTACTTGTATCTATCATTATAAAAATTAAATTATAACTTCTTGTGACTTGATCACGACTCTGTGACCCCCCCTGCCCCTAGAACCTAATTAGGTAGGAATTTAATTCGTTTCATAGTTTCATAACTGTACTCGATGGCCCGGCCTGAATGCACATTATTAGCGCTTTCGCAAGTAAAGCAACACCGGGCGTGGTCCGCACTTGGATTGGTCACAAGTGGCATGAAAATTTCTCGAGCTCCTCCGTGCTTCGGAAGGCACGTGTAAGCCATTGGTCCCGGCTGTCATCATTGTACGGCAGTTGTCAAGCTCTAACAGATGCCTTTAGGCAGCTTGAAAAATCTGACACTAGTGATGGCCACTTACACACACGAAAAGCAAGCAATAGCTGTATTAGTCCAAATTCTCACCCAACGCCACCTGATACATAGAGATTTTCGAAAGTGGTGAGAGTGGGGGGAGTCAAGTGATGTTCTCTGAGTGTATTTAGACAATCTGCTGTATTTATGTGAGATACGACTAAAAATAAACATTCCGTGTTATATCATATTTAACTCCGACAAAAAAGAGGGATGTCATACGTCATCATCATCATCATCATCAGGTCTTTTTGTCTCCACTGCAGGAGCACGACGCTATCTGTACTACCAGAGCCATACATGGCCAGAGCAGCCAGAGGACTTGGCCTACACTCTCCACGCTGGCCAGACGGGTTGGAGAGGTCTCATTGATATTTATAAACTTTGTTTAGCTTGTATTCTCTAAGTCGCCTTCTACGACATCCATGGGAGGACTTTAAGTGGCCCTATTCTACTCTGCCGGAAACCACACGGCTATGTTATGTTATAACTATAAGTTTGACGCTCTTGTCTATTTATATGTAGTTCCGCTACTCATCACTAGATGGCGTTCTTGAAATGCGGTGGTTTTAAATTTGCCTGGCAAATAAATTGTTTGAGAAGAAAAAGCTGAAAAGTGACCTTTTAAGGACGCCACACAAAAGCAGACAAAATTTTATTTAAAAAAAATTGACATATTTCGGCATAAAGTTTTTATTTAAAAGAAACTACATAAACCTATGTATAGTCCATTTGTTTAGGTATTTAATAGAATGTAAACAATCCAGACATATCTTTTAATTGAAATGTACACTTCATAAATCAAAACTTTTGCAAATTACAAAAAAATTATGTTATTTATAAATTATACTATAAATAATTTGTAATTTGCATTAGGTATCGATTTATAAAGTGTATATTTCAATAAAAGACACGTCAAGATTGTTTACATATCTTCCTGAAAGGCCGGCAATGCTTCTGTTACACCCCTAGTGTTGCAGTTGTCCATGGGCAGCGGTGATCACTTACCATCAGGTGACCCGCTTGTTCGTGTAACGCCCTATGACATAAAAAGAAAAAAGAAATTTAAAGCTTCAAATATTTGACTGCTGTTTAAAAAGTCACCTGTATACAATGTCTTTTAAGTAACACAATTTTACCGAAATCTGACATTATTTTAGGGTTCCGTAACAAGAGTGAAAACTGGACCCTATTACTTAAACTCTACTGACCGTCCGTCCATCCGTCTGTCTATCTGTCACTAGTCTGTATCTCATGAACCGTGATAGCTAGACGGTTGAAATTTTCACGGGACCATAATACTTAAACTCTACTCACCGTCCGTCCATCCATTTGTCTGTCTGGCACCAGTCTGTATCTCACGAATCATGATAGCTAGACAGTTGAAATTTTCACAGATGATGTATTTCTATTGCCGCTATAACAACTAAAACCTAAAAACAAAATAAAATAAATATTTAAGTGGCGCCATACAACGATCGCAATTTTTAGAGATGTACGTTACTCTTCGTGCTAGAGTCCGACATGCACTTGACTGTCTTTTTTTAAAATGTTTTATTAATAAATACATACTATGTACATGTAACATAGATACAAGTATGTATAGTACAACAAGAGTGATGATCAAGCTACGCATTGATCCATGCAGCATCTCTGGGGACCGTCTGGCGTGTAATGAAACACTGTATCAGCTTTGACACAGCCTATCTAAATTGCGTTGTGAATTGATGTATTGGCATCTGTTACAAGGACATGTTGTTATTGGATACATACTAATGACGTAGGTATGCACAGAGTTAATATAAGTACATATAGAACGAAAACCTGTAAGATCTCGCACAATATGTGTCCCCGTCTACCGTCCTTGCACTTCTCCCCCGTTCTCACCTTGTAGAGGCGGCTGTAGGCGCTTGAAGTCGCTCGCTCAACACTCTCCCCACAAATGTACCAAATCATGACATTTGTCAGTATACAAACCTTTAAGAGGACCCACGCCAAGCTTGAGCTTGTCTTGAGCCAGACTTGGTTGTCTTTAAGATAGTCGGAAACAGAAAGTATTAGGTTCATTAACTTATTTAATTCATTTAACTTGAGGTATACATTCTTCGAGCCCACTAGAATAACTGAAACATCTGCCAAATGTATTGATAATATTATTTGTAATTGCCCGGTCATTGATAAAAAAATCTTTGACTGTCTTGGGTCTGACCACCTCGGCCAACAAGTTTCCAAAACATTGCACCCCTTGACCTATCACTTGTAGGCCTATTACCACTAAACGTAGAGTGCATTTTCGGGAAAGTATACAAAATAATTTACCTGAACTAGATTTTATTCAAAATCCTAACGACCATTACAAAAATATTTTTAACACGGTGGAAGGAGAGTTTACCAAAAGCTTCAACTAAAAACTCTTAAAGCCGATAGTAAACTCAAATTTTGTGATTGGGCTACAAAGGTATTTACATTAGTAGGAGGAAATTATACGAACTATACGGTGAAAAAAGGTAAAATTTTAATGTAAATTTTGTAGCTTATGTTAAAAAATATCCTAAATTGTATAAACACTTCAACTAACGAATAAAATTAAAAATTCTAAAGATAAAGTTAAGACAACATGGTCAATTATTAATAATGAGACAGGAAAAAACAATACTAGGGACTCTACATACACATTAAAAATTGGAGATAAAACCACTGACTCGGATATCGAAGTGGCTAATGAATTCAATACTTTTTTTGCTAATATTTCCACAGATATCGCACAGTCTTTGCTTTCATGTCCGACCGCTGCCGATGAACTATTGAAAAGTAACGCATCTACGCCCAACACAACTTTACCTTTACTAGCATAACTCCATATGACATTATCTCAGCTTTTAAGGCTCTTAAGTGCCGGACCAGACGGGACGCAAGTTGCGTCGCGCAACTTGCGTCGCGTTACGCGCTTACACAGCATTTCATACAATTTCTGCCAATCGTTCACACGACGCGCAAGTTGCGCCTCAACGCAACTTGCGCTGCGTTACGCGTGCTCGCACGGGCCCGCACAGAGGTGGTAAAGTGTTAGAGAGCTGGACAAAAATGTTTAGAATTATTTTTTATATGCAAAGCAGACCTTGTCTATGACTTCTATCAAAAGATCTTAGAAAAGATACATTTTTTCTATGTACATTTTAACTATTATACATTTTTGGTATGCAATAAAGTGTTATTTACTATGTTAGGTTCCATACAAAGAAATAGTTCTTTTTTCTCGTAACTTATAATATGGTAGTACACTTATATAAAAGCTGTTGCTTTTAATGTATGAATATGATCAGCAAAGAATCAAAACAAAAACCACACTTTAATTTCTATGTATGTGCAGGCTGATTCTCAAACCACTGTGCGGCGGCGACACGAGGCAAGAGCGAGAAAGATGTATGTTCTTTAAAGTCGTTGACCCACAGAGAATTAAAGTTATAATCGACATAAGAGAGAAACTCTCAGAATTTCAAACCGAAATATGTAAATGTAAACCTACCTAACTAATAAATTGCGTTACTAAAATGGCTTTGTATGAATCAAGATAATCCATTGCAGTAGATTAATTCAACTATACAGTTACTTAAATAATATCATCATTATCCTCGTTCTTATTTCCGTTGTGTGTTGTGTTATGTGTATGACATGTATTTTATATTGTTATGTAGATATTGAACACGACGGAATACATAGCGGATACATACTGGACATATAATGTGTAGTGAATTTTTTATCAGTGATTTATTTACTTAGAATAGGAATAAGAGATTATGTACATAGGTTTATATGGAAAATAAAGATTATTATGTGTTTGTCTTTTACTGATAGGTACCTTAGATCCAAGATAGGATAACTAGCCTTTGCTTGCTAAGAGAAAGTAACGTAAGATAGGTACACGTTAGAAGTGAGTACCTCATACTCACTTACATACATACAAGTAGGTACACTGATTTGAAGTAATTAGCACTTGCCTTAAAGTACATAAAGTATACATGGATCTAAGGAAATAGGTCTGTATGAATGCCATGACGCTCGCTTTAACAATGAGAGCGCCAAAATCTAAGTTCCGAGTATTTAAAGGGCCCCCCGCTAGAGGGGTGCGGGGCGCTGTACGTATTAGAGGGGTATTTATACTGGCAACTTTTCCTTGGCTTTTCCTCGGAAAATAGAAGTCTTGGCATTCGTACAAATATAGAAATGAATAAAAGACAACTTATACTTTATACTGATATAAGTTTTATAATTGTTAATTGCATAGTATAAGAAATTAAAGAGAAATAAAGTTAGCAACCTCGCGGGGAAGCGGGAGGCAGGGCATACGCTCGCGCGGCTATAAATATAGCGGGGTCAGCCCGCAGAAACCAGTCCGTGAAATTTCGATACGATCGCGAGGAGCCCTAAGAAGAAAGAAGAAACCCTGAGAAGAAGCTCTGGCCTCCCACTCTCCAAGGCGTGCTGCGTTTGAACCACCATAGTTGTTTTACTGCTGCTCGGCCCTCTCCACGAAGCTACCTATGAGAAGAGCATATCACTACAGTCCATTGCTTGACACGGAACATCAGACCCGACTTGTGCGAGGCGGTTAACGTGTCATCTGAGCTCAGCATCGAAGGCCGTCCCGCACAGATATGTATTGATGTTTGTATGTATATATATATGTCGGAGAGTTCAATGTACAATTCCCTTTTTATTATTTTTTACACGTGCAAAGAGAAAGTTATTTACTACAAAATGCAACCGTTGGATTTGAAATGGCAATATTCGTTAGCAACAAGTTATAAGACCGGTCGACCTAGCGACAGGGACAGTCTTGTTCAGGCGGCCGTATCGTGCACAACTCGTTTGTGTAGTTTGCTGTAGCTTGGCCATGACTCATTTAATTGTGATTATTGTAATAAATGTGGATTGGTGAACCGATTTATTACAATGACAGTTTGTTTAAGCAAGACGGAAAGCCCAGGTGTATACACAGTATTCAATTCTGTGGGGCCAGGGAATCCAGACATGGTGGTTGCGATTCATGATTCAGTGCGGAGGCGGGGCACTGGATTTCCGTCACATTTTTATAAGGCTCACGTAAGATCTCTCATGTGGCGGCATCGGTAAGGTGACGTGACTGTAAGTAAGTTTTCATCCTGACATCAGTTTGTTCTCGTACTGTAAGTAACTAAGGGGGTAGTTTACGTCACTTGAGATATCAGATGCCGATCACGCCACGCTCTGCCCCCTTTTATTCATCCGTCTGCGACATATATATTTGAATATATACTTATATATTACGTAATAAGAATCAATATTTATATCTTTTTTTATCCTAAATAAGTTATCTTACTTATCCTTTATATATGTATATATTTTTTACTATTTGATATCACAATATAATTTAATTTTCACTATCGCACCACTTATTTATTATTATTTTTACTTCCCAATCCTGTCACCCAAAGGTAGCCTGTAAAAGATTGCCTTGGCGATAAGGCCGCCTATTGTACATCTGATTTACCTATGTATTCAAATGTAAATTTCATGTGTTTTGGTGTAATAAAGTGTTTTTTGCTTTGCTTTTGGTTAGACTATCCTCAAGATAATGATGACAGTGGATTGTCTTCATTCAGATGAATTCATTCAGATAATCATTATAAAAATCATTTTTTTTTGTATAGAGCCCAACATAATAATTAAGTAAGCAATTTATTGGTACATAGGGCGCACTATAAGTTTCCGGAACTGGCCACTTACATAAACAATATTTAAAAATTTATTGCAACATTTGAAAATAGAACTCTTTGGCTGTAGAATGCAGTTTGTTTCATCTGACTGTCTTTTGTTTTTACCTTGTGGCGCCATTTAAAAAATTGTGTGTCTGCATCAACATGGATTTAACTCGGGAAAATTTTCGTAGTATGATTTTCTACAATTTTAAGTGTAATTTGACAGCTCAACAGAGCATCGCTCGGCTTGAAACAGCTTTTGGCAATGAAGCACCATGCAAGACAACTGTTTATAGCTAGTTTGCAGAATTCAAGCGTGGTCGCATCAATCTCAGTGACGAATCTCGCGATGGTCGGCCGTCCACCGCTGTGACCAACAAAAACATCGATGCTGTGCGCCGTATGATTGAAACAGACAGGCATGTGACCTACCATGAAATTCGCGCATCCTTAGAAATAGGCATGAGTCAAATACAATTAATCCTACACAAACATTTGGGTGTGAGAAAGCTGTGCTCGCGGTGGATCCCACACAACTTGACCGAGGCTCAAAAAACGGACCGCGTCACTTGGTGCAGTGCCATGCTTACCAGATTCAACGAAGGTGCGTCAGATTTGGTGTGGGACATAGTAACAGGTGACGAAACATAGATTTATTGCTACGATCCCAAAACAAAGCAGCAATCGAGCGTATGGGTCTTTAAAGATGAGCCGAAACCAACCAAAGTGGCGCGCGTGAAAAGTGCATCTAAGCGGATGATTGCTTCTTTTTTTAATAAAACTGGACACGTGGCTACTGTTGCTTTAGAGAATCGTCGTACAGTGAATAGTGACTGGTACACGACCATTTGTTTGCCGGAAGTTATTGACGAACTCCGTAAAAATAACCGTAAACGCCGTATCATCCTGCACCACGACAATGCTAGTTCTCACACGGCCAGACAGACAAACGAATTTTTGAAGGCGAAAAATGTAGAACTCATGAGTCATCCTGCATACAGTCCCGACCTGGCACCTTGTGACTTTTTCTGTTCCCAAAAATTAAGAACCAATTACGCGGTCAACGATTTTCATCACCAGAAGAGGCTGTCGAGGAGTATGAAAAACACGTTTCAGAGGTCACCACAGAGGAGTGGCACAAAAGTTTTCAAAACTGGTTTCATCGAATGAAAAAGTGCATAGACGCCAAGGGAGATTATTTTGAAAAACAATAAATTAATTTTGTACCTTTAATAGTATTTTTTCATATTCATTCCGGAAACTTATAGTGCGCCCCACGTATAGGTAAGTAAATTTATATTTTTTGATTTTAAATTTTGAGATTTTCTCATTTCCTCTGTCATAACCAATTATCATTTCCCATGTCGATTACGATTATCGTTTTTTCTGTGGGTCAACGATTTTCATTTATAAAAAAAACTACTTTTTTATGGAACCCAGCATAATCATATAAGTAATATTTTATTTTATACCAAAAAATAATAAAAGGTAAAATGTACATACAAAAAAAAAGTAAAATTGGCGGTCTTATCGCTAAAAACGATTTCTGCCACACAAACGATGGATGGAGAGAATATGGAAAAACGGCACCATTTTGCTAGAATTTCCATAGGACAACACCTGTTTAGTATTTAAAAATAAGTCTTTCAAAACATTTTTGTCACGCTCTCTAACACACAATCTCTAAGCGGGCGTCTGAAATAAATTACAGTGGAATTTCGTCCTCAGAAAAAAATTACAGTGGATTTTCTTCATTCAGACAAAGCCTTTGACCGGACAACCCACTGTGGAAATTCATTTTCTTAGTGGACTGTCTAAAATTAGACAATGCCATTGACAGGACAATCCACGAAGACAATGATTGCCTTTACTTATACGACCCTATTGACAGGAGAGTATATACTGAGATAATTTATTGTCTTTACTAACACGAAGCCATAGACAAAACAATCTACAAAGATAGTTCATTGTTTTTATTCAGACGAAACCATTGACAGGTCAATAAACTAAGACAATGATTGTACTCGTTCTGACGAAGTCATTAACAGGTTAATTCATTTGGACGGTGATTGCCTTCATTCCGACGAATCCATTTACATGAAAATCCACTTAGGCAATTAAGTATCTTCATTCAGGCGAAGCCATTGACAGGACACTCCACTAAGACAATTATTGCCTTCATTCAGACAAAGCCACTGACAGGACAATCCACTAAGACAATGAACTGTCTTAGTGGATTGTCCTGTTAATGGTTTCGTCTGAATGAATACAATCATAGTCTAAGTCAATCAGTGTCTTAGTGGAATCCAATAAGACAGTGATTGTTTTTATTCAGACATCTCCATTGTCATGACAATCCACTAAGACAATTCATGGTCTTCATTCAAACGAAGCCATTGACAGGAAAATACACTAAGATAGTGATTGTCGTCATTCAGACGAAGTCATTGACATGACAATGAACTAAGACAATACTGTCTTTAGGCCAGCTAAACTGACCAAATAATCTGTGTGCGACATTATGTACTTAGCGCATCTTGCGCGGGTAGAGCGGCCACACAGAGCGCGAGTTGCGCGGCGCAACTTGCGCTGTTACGCGACGCAACTTGCGTCTCGTTTGTTTCGACCCTAACTCTAAAAAAACTGAGGACTTACAGGGTATTTTGGTTTCCGTTTTGAGTAGTATCATCGACCTGATTGCTCCTCACTTAACTTTAATATTTAATAAATGTATTTCAGAAGGAGTTTTCCCTGACTTAATGAAAGCGAGTAAAATTATACCACTGTTCAAACAGGGATCCAAAAATGATCCGAACAATTATAAACCAATTTCAATATTACCGGCATTAAGCAAAATTTTTATCTTTGATCAGCTAGTATCATATTTTAATATTAATAAGTTACTTCACTGTCGCCAATATGGCTTTCCAAAAGGGCGATCCACCACTGATGCAGCAGCGACCTTAGTTCAAATTATTTACGAAGCTTGGGAGAATGGACAAGACGTTATAGGCATTTTTTGTGATCTGTCGAAAGCTTTTGACTATGTTGATCACATTATATTAAAAAATAAACTAAAATTGTATGGCGTTACTGATACTGCATTCTCTGTGATTTCATCTTATCTTGATAATAGAACTTAAAGAGTTAAAATCAACAGAGTCATCTCAAATAGTACACCTGTGAGCATGGGTGTGCCACAGGGCTCAATAATTGGTCCATTTTTGTTTCTGATTTATATTAATGACCTTCCCTGTCTTGCAGAAGTGTGAAGTAGTATTGTTTACTGACGACACATCTTTACTTTTTATGGTTGACAGAAAATCAACAAACTATGACGATGTAAGCAATACTACGTCACAAGTACTCAGTTGGTTTACGACTAATAGTCTGGCTTTAAACTCACAAAAGACTAAGTGCGTTAATTTTTCACTCTTGAGTAAACCCAATACTCACATACCTCTGAGTTTTAATGGCGAAGTTCCAGAATGGATCCCCAACACCAAGTTTTTAGGCATAACTGTAGACTGCAACTTAAAATGGGATAAAAATATTGAGGCCACTGCTAAGAAACTTAGTTCGGCAGCATATGCTGTGAGGAGAGTCAGACGTTGTACTAACGTTGAAACTGCTAGGCTAGTATACTTCAGTTATTTTCATAGCATAATCTCGTATGGATTGCTCTTATGGGGTAAAGCGGCTAACATAAATACTATTTCTGTGCTACAAAAGAGAGCAATTCGGTCGATTTACGGACTAAAATCACGCGATTCCTTAAGAGAGTTATTTAAATCTATAAATATTCTTACTGTGACATCTCAATTTATTTACGACAATCTCCTTTTTGTAAAATCAAGATTAAATTGTAACAAGAAAAATAGCGATGTTCAGAGTTACAACACTCGTGACAAAATAAGCTTCATACGACTAAATTTCGACTTGCAAAAACCAGAAAGTCACTCTTGGGTCTAGGTATAACATAATTTAACAAACTTCCTGAAACGGTCGTAAACCTACCCATGTCAAAATTTAAAATACATGTTAAAAAAGTTTTATTGAATAATGCGTACTATACTATTAATGATTATTTAAAAGACAAAAACGCGTGGACACTTCCTATAAATTTTCCATCACACTCCACACATAAAACATAAGAACTGTAACAATAATTAGCTTATTTTAAAACATGTTAATGCTCTGCGATCAATAGGTGACCAACATATAACTAATAATTCCTCTGGACAAGGTCTGCGATATCGGGCTTTTCATGCTCACTAAAATGTTCAATCCGGTGGTGGCGTCGCTGGTCGGGTCGTTAGATTCCCTCTAATATGGTTGAGTTTAACGATGGCTGATCCGTGCGTCAACTCGTGAACGGGTGCTGCCGGGAGGGACTGGTCGGCTTCGTTTTTTTTGACTACTTAATATTTTTATTACGCAATTTATGTTTGTTAACTCATTCGCAAGCATTACATGTTAAATGTGTCAACATTGTATTATATTATAAGTATTTAATAATTAAAAGTCAAAAATAATAATATGACAAAGCCCTTCTGGCGAGTAGGCGACCAATACTGTGAAAATGAGTTTCTTTCGGCGTTTCTTCTCAGCAATGGTCGTTACAAAGAGCTGGTATCGGTAGCTTTTCTTTAAAAATAAATTATATTTTAATATACTTTACACGTAACGTAAATTATACTTATTGACGTGTAAAAGTGCCTGTAAAGGTCTAATTACTGAATAAACATTTGAATCTAGTCATCGGTCCTAAAATAAGCCTTGTCACAGAGTACTTTCTTTACATAAGCTTTAAATTTTTATCTGGCATGTCAAGGACCGTTTATGAATTTTTTTTATAAAAGTATACAGTTCCCCATAATTGTTTTACTAATTGTTTTCAGCCTTATAATGCGGGGCAACTAAGTCACTCTTTTTGCGTGAGTTTCTATCAGTAAAATCACTCACTTTATTGTAAGAGGTAATATTTTTCCTTACATATTGTAAGAGGTAATATTGCCCAGAATATCCGTAGTGTATATGGTAACTTTGATGATTTTATGGTGAATGTATCGTCTTTTGCTTTTGAACCCGATGTTATAATTTTAACGGAATGTCGCCTTGATAAAAATAAACCTATTCCTATATTAAATAACTACATTGCATGTGAAACTTTAGTCCAACTAAATCAAAATGACTGGGTCGTCATATATGCAAAGGAAAAACTAAATCCTAAAATTTAAGAAGTAAGGTTGACCCAGGTATCTTGTCTGCAAGTTGAGATTCTTGATCACACCATCCTTGGTATCTACCGCTCTCCCTCGAATACAAACTCTGAAAGCTTTACGAATTCATTAGGTGAATATATAAATAAAATAAATTCTGTTACAAATCTTGTCATTGCTGGTGATATCAATATTAATCTTCTACCTAAATTGCAGGAAAAGTCGCACGAGATGCAGAATAGATTATCTTACTTAAATATGCTAGCAGCAAATGGTATCTTACCCGGACATACTTTACCAACACGAGAAAACAGCTGCCTCGATCACTTTATGCTGAAATTAAATAAGAGAAAACATTCTGCATTTATTGCTATCCTAAATACTACGATTACTGATCATGCAACCACTTTTCTATCAGTAAATAAAATAAAAACTAATAAATCTACAGAAAAAACTGTCAAAAAAATAAAGTTTGAAAATGCATTAGTATACCTAAAAAAGAAAAACTTATCTCAGCTTCTTTTATGCGACGATCCTAATTTAATAATTAATAACTTTATACAAAATGTAATTGAATCTCTTGAACAAAATACCACTATTAAAAAAGTTCCAAAAACTCAGCGTACGGTCAAGCCTTGGATGACAAAAGGTATTCTCAAATGTATACAAAATCGTAATAAACTGCAAAAAGAGTTGTGTAAGGACCCGGACAATAGCATTAAAAAGATTACTTATACAAGGTATAGAAACTTCTGCAATAAGCTTATTAAGAAAATAAAGCGTAATTATGAAAGAAACCTAATTAGTAACACAATAAAAAACAATAAAATACTTTGGAAAAACATCAAATCACTTACATATATCAGTAAAAATAAAAGTCCTAACCATGAATTAAAAGATTTAAAAACAACACCAACTGAATCAGCAAACTACATCAACAATTTTTTCGCAAACATTGGACATCAGCTTGCAGATGATATTCTGTCAACTGTTTCTAGAGAAGATATAGATACGTACCTTAACAATCTTCCCACTCAACCCCAATCATTCTGTTTGTTAAATACTGACTATGATGAAGTAATTTCTATTATTAAAAACCTAAAATCAGACAGTGCTCCGGGATGGGACAACATCTCTACCCGGTATCTGCAATATATAAAGGAAGACGTTGCTCCCGTTATAGTTCATTTGGTAAATCTCTGCTTTGAAAAGGGTATATTTCCGGAAAAATTGAAAGAATCTCTAATTACTCCCATTCACAAGGGTGGAAGTAGAGACGATATCAATAACTACAGGCCTATATCAGTTATTACAGTTTTGGCAAAAATAATTGAAAAATTACTCAATTTCAGACTTTTAAATTACCTTGAAACTTATAATATACTCTCTACCTCGCAATTTGGTTTTAGAAGGGGAATTTCCACTGAAGACGCGGTGACTTCGCTGACCGCAGTCATAATTGATAACCTAGATAAAGGCGTTAAGTGTTTATCTTGTTTCATTGATCTCAAAAAGGCATTTGATACCGTCTCTATTTCCATCTTGCTATCAAAATTAGAAAAAATCGGCATTAGGGGCCGACAATTGGCTATTTTCCAAGACTATCTATCAAATCGTATTCAAAAAATGAAGCTAAATGACTGTATAAGTGAAGGACAAAGCGTAATTTATGGCGTTCCGCAAGGAAGCGTACTCGGCCCAACTTTATTTCTCATTTATATTAATGACCTGTGCAACATGGTATTAAAGAATGCAAAAATATTCTCATATGCGGATGATACCGCTATAGTGTTCACTGGTCCAAACTGGGAAATCGCACGTCAAAATGCTGAAAACGGGATGGCTCAGGTGCAGGCTTGGCTGAAAAATAATCTGCTTACTCTAAATACCTCCAAGACCAACTATGTTTGCTTTAGTATATATAATAATTCACAGCCTTCCGAAAATTTTGACATTAAAATTCACTCCTGTAACATAACTCCAAATTGTAATTGCCCCTCGATGGCTAAGGTGAACCAAACTAAATACTTGAGCGTGGTAGTGGATCAAAATCTTTCTTGGTATCCCCAAATAGAGCAATTATCGGGAAGAATACGTACATTTGTATGGATATTTAAAACCCTTCGACATATAGTTCCACAAACTCTTATTAGCAATATTTACATCTCCCTTGTTCAGTCCGTCATAATGTATTGTATCCCCGTATGGGGTGGAGCCTTGAAAAGTAGATTCCTGGAAGTTGAAAGAGCCCAAAGATACCTCCTTAAAGTGATGTACTTTAAAAAAAGAACATTCTCAACAAGTGATCTGTATCAGACATGTAATTTATTTTCAATTAGAAAGCTATACGTACTTCAAATGCTATTAAAGAAACACAATACCTTACCTTTTAATTTACAAGTTGCTAGTAGAAGAATACAGAATCCGGCACATGTTCCCTTTTATAAGACGGAATTTGCAAAAGTTCAATACAATGGTCGCTCTGCTAAAATATACAATGAAATAAATACGAAATTAAAAATATATAACAAAACTTCACGTGAATGTAAACTACTACTAATAAACTGGCTTAAACCATTAAGTTATGATGAATTGGAGAATTTCATTAGTAAAGAGAATTTATGTAACACTAAAAATTAATTTTCGCACTAACACACACACACACACATACGTACCCTCACCCTCTCTCTCACACACATAAACACACCCACACCCACACACATACACACAAACACACACACACATACACACACACACACACACACACACACACACACACACTCACACGCGCACACACTGACACATTTTGTTTGAATTTTTTAATAAGATTTCTTACCTGGTAGGTACTCACAATATTTAGCGTTACGGAGGAGCGGAGCCTACTGGCACAAGTATTCTCATACTTAAAAGTAGGCTTCAACTACTATCTATTGTAACTGTGCTACTTACCGAAATAAACATTTTTGATTTGATTTTTGATTTTGACATACATAGTAATTATACATCGATACAGGATTATCAGTTAAAATTTCTTGTTTGTTTGTTTGATTATTAGTAAAAACCTGTGGTAAAAACTTTATTGTACTAAAACATAGAAAATTACGAAGCAAATATACAATGGCGGACTTATCCCATTCAACGTGTAACAAAAAGGAGTAAACCTAGTCAATGTGAACAACTTTTACTATGGGAACATCCCTGAAATCACAAGTCTTCAGCTCCATACGAAATTAATACCTACCGTGCCAAAATGGAGCTGCAGATTTTTTTTGGGATTTCACGGTGGTCCCATATTAAACGTTGTTTACGTTAATTAGTATGTTTATTGATATATACCCTTTCGGTACTTTCATGCTGGTCTGGGAGAAAAGAAAAAACTTAGAATGTACCAGCTGGGATCTCTTCCGCGTAGATCAGGAGAACGGGCGAAAATGCGAATCATGTTCATCAATATTTTGATTCCTTCTTCCACCTTCTTGCCCACCATCATGCTGAAAGTGGTCTTGCGGCCCTAGGCTCTATTTGCTTAGAGCCGCAAGATATAAGTTGCTCTGTCTAGCGTTGCATAACAATCGATAGTTTGACTATCGATATCGATTGTCAATAGTTTGCAATACTATTGATGTAAGGTAAAACTATCGATAGTATCGATAGTTTTGAATTTAGATACTATCGATAGTATTGAATACTGTTGATAGAATCTAAATTCAATATTATTGATACTATCAAAAGTCCTATCAATATTGTGACTGATTTTCAAGGTCACGATAGTATCGATAGGTTATCGATATTTTATACTATTGCTTGCAACACTAGCTCTGTCTGATCCATTAGGGATAAAGACATGATAGTATGTATGTACCAAACAAAAATATAACACAAAAAAATCGTGACAGAAAAAAATTACGGAAAAATCTTACACTTTTTTTTTGTCAAGGAAAAGGACTATGGTTACAAAAAAAAAACAATAGTGGATTTCTCCCATATCATCGAATCGGATCTCTTCGATTAAAAGGTAGAAGTACAACTTAATAAATGTTTACATATATTACCTTTTTTTTACAGAAACCTTCAGGCTTCTGCGAAAACGGCCGTCTGTCCGTGTGCACGGTGGACAGGAAAGCCAGCATCGTATCCTCGATGTACCAGGATGTGTCCCCGACCAGGACCAGAGACAACATCAGCCCAGCGCCGTCACAGCACAGCTTCGTCGAACAAGAGCCTGTGAGGGTTTTGAGGACGGAGTCCATGAGAACGACTGGGCCAGGAGGTGCGAAGCCAAATTATTACAAGCTTATATTTAGTTTTACCTTTCCCGTCGTCTGTCTGTCTGTGATCAAATCTTGCAAGTTAAATTTGACATACTTTCTTGTTTCCGCTTGAGTTGAAATTTTGCACGCACACGTATATCACGTCGCAATCAAATCTTACAAGTTAATTAACTTACTTCCCTGTTTTCAATTGAGCTGAAATTTTGCACGCATACGTATACTCGTATCATGTTACAATGCACTATTTTGATGAAATGGAGCTGATCTCTGTGAGGGTGTTGAGGACGGAGTCGATGAGAACTACTGCTGTGTCAGGAGGTGTAAAGCCAATTTGTTACAAGCTTGAATTTAGTTTCACCTGTCCACCTGTACATGATTCTACGTGAACAATTTTGACGGCCAGGGGGTGGCCGAAGGGCCAACCCCGCCACGCCAGAAGCTATTTTTCATGGCCTGGGTGGTCTGTATGCCTCTGCATGAACATTGATGGCGGATAGGGTGCACCATAACCTATACTATACGACCTGGGTGGTCTGTATGACTATGCATGAACATTGATGGCGGATAGGGGGCACCATAACCTATACTACATGACCTGGGTGGTCTACATGGCTATGCGTGAACACTTTTGGCTATTACACTGAAGATAAGAAGTTTTAGTCAATTAACTAGGTAAATATTCCTTGCCAGTTAGAGCCTCCAGGGCTTTCAAGGACGGATGGCAAAAGACCCGATGGATTGACTTTGATTCCGTGGCAGAGAGGACGGAGTTTGTTGTGGGACGCAACATGCGTCAGCACTTACGCGGCGTCTTATCTCACTAGCACCACGCGATCACCTGGGGCAGCTGCGCAGGCTGCTGTCTGAACGACTGTCGTTGAGTTTGACCAACTGTCGGCGTCCCGTCAGGTAAGAGCGAAACCAAGCAAGAGAGTTTGAAGAAAAATTCAAAGAACGCATAATTTCGATTAAAATGTCAAAATCTACAGTATTGAAAGCACTAGTGAAATCTAAAAGAACAAGTACGGTGAGCTCTTTACCATCAATATTTTTACGAATATCATCTGTGATTTTGACGAGCGCAGAAGTTGTACTATGGCCACTTTTAAAACCTGATTGGAAAGGACTCAATAGGCTATAACGTGAAATGTGACTCGTCACTTGCTGATTAACGTGAAGTTCTATAATTTTAGATAACAGCGGAAGAATGGAAATGGGACGTAGATGGGAAGGACAAGATGGGTTGGGTTTTTTAGGGAGTGGAATTATATGACCATATTTCCATAAGCTTGGGAACACACCAGAGGAGAGGGAACTGTTTATAATATCGGCAATGATGGGGGCAATATACGCAGCTAAAGGTTTAATCATATCTAAAGAAATATCGTCATTGCCAATAGCTTTAGATTTGATAGATTTAATGTATCGAATTACGTCATCGCTAGATACTTCACTAAAGCAGAACTGCGGAGAATCACGGGTAGGTTGAGCAGCCAGGCGGGCTAAGGTGGCCTCTTTCATCCCAGGAGAAAAACAAGTAGGAGAATCACAGAAATATCTGTTTAACTCATTAACATCCATTGGAATATCGTTCTGGGATCTTTGTTTGCCCAGCCCCAATCCTTTCAAGAACTTCCAAAGTTTATGCGGGGGGCAGCTCTCCACATTAGCTCTTATGCAAGCAATAGAAGCCAAGCGCAAATAGCGCTTGGCTTCGCGACATGATTTGTTACATTGGTTGCGTAATATAATGTAGGCGGTTCGATTCTCGTCTGAGGGGCACTAACGCATTCTTAATTTTGCTCTGTCCCTCCTTGCCATAAGAACTTTAATATCGGGGGAGAGCCATGGAGCTGGCTGATGTTTGATCCGTACGGAGTGTAGTGGCGCATGTTTGTTAAAAAGACCTAAAATAATATCATTAAAATTACTAACTTTTGCATCAACATCCGAAGCAGCCAAGACAGCACTCCAGTCGGTAGCAGATAAATCAGCTTTGAAGCGCTCTTCATCTATGGCCTCAAAGTTACGAGTCAACAACAATCTATGTTGGCGCTTAAGAGAGCGCAATTTAAAAGAGCCGTAAATAAGGTCATGAGCTGAATACCCTACTGCGTTAAATTGACCGTGTGTAGCAACCAAATTTGGAGAGGGAGTGATAATTAAATCAAGAAGAGAAGGAGGACCATTGTGAGGGAAGTGTGTAGCACTGAGAGGAAGGATATGAAGATCCAGAGAACGAATGAGAGAGCGAAGAGAAAAAGATCGAGTGTCATTTTTAATGAGACAGGTGTTGAAATTCCCCATAATTATAAGATGTTCAAATTGACTACGGAACTCTGCTAAAAGCGTTTCAAACGAATTAAAGTAGTTGATATGAAGAGAAGGGCAATAGTAAACACCTAGAAGAATTTTGGAATGGTTTAGTGAAATATTAAGAAAGAGATGTTCGGGGACTTGATATTGAGAAGAAGACTGTGACACAATCTGACAAGGAATGTCACTGCGCAAGTAAATTGCCACTCCCCCGCACCTCACCATTTTCGTAACGCCATTGCAGTTAGTCAAGTAAGTCCTGTCATTACGTATTAGTCTATATCCCGGGAGGGGGTACAAGGTAGAAGGGAGAGACGGTTTTAAGAAACTTTCAGAGATAAGAATAGCATGAATACGTGAGTTACAAAAGTTAGTCAATAATTTATTGTAGTGATCTGGAATGCTTTGTGCGTTGATGTGGACTACATTGAAATTTTTCGCCAAGGAAGAGAAGGTCACATTTAAGTTGTCCGTTAAAGATGGAAGATCATCACTCTCTGCACTAAAGAGACTATCTGAAGAAGAAGATAAGGAAAAATACTCATCATCACTATTATATCGAAGAAAATCAGACATTGAGCATATATAATATATAATAAAATATAAAAACTAAACTAATCTTATCTGATTAATACACTAAATAATTCGCCGTTCCCTTTACTTCTAGTAATTCAGATACTTGCCAGACCAAAAAGTAACACCAACATCTAAGTACTACATAAAATAGACAAATATTTATATTATAACGCAAAATAAGTAGGTACCCTGCAAATTTAATAATAAAACAAAATGTAGGAAGAATTAAATTAAATATTTTTTTTAAGCAACAACTATGTAATAAATAATAATAATAAGCTTATTAATTAAGTGAACTCTCATGCAGACATCGAAGTCTAAGGCCCCTACGTGCCACCCTGATGTACGGCGCACCACGCCGTCTGCTTAGAAGAAAAAAAAATAAATAAAAAGAAATAATATATATATTTACACAATACTTTGTAAAATATCCTAATAGATTTTTTTTTTAAATATTCATTTATTAGTGAGATAGGACGTCGCTGAAGGGATCGTGGTTATGACTACCGCTCTGGCTGGTACCTGGTTCAAAGGATATCCATTGCTATTCAAAGAGGAAATGCAGCTAGCATAATGGGTACCTTTGAGCCAGGTATGATTTTCTAATGTGTCCTTCGAAAAAGACCCTTATTTAAAATAAATATTTCTATATAAGGTAACTATTAGTTCGGTCCGAACTGAGAACTCGAAACCCCTGTATATCGGCTTGCCCTAGAACGATTTGGCCCAAATTCGAATAAAAAATTACGATGCCTGGACATTTTAGACAAAACATGTGTAGGCATTAAAAAATTATGATATATGAACTTCGAAAAAATACTCATCAGACATTCACTATTTCAATTTAGATCAACCAACCAATAGTTACTGCAATTTTAAGGGTTTTGTACTTCGTTATTTCAACAGGTGCTGTTTTTATTTAACATGTTTTAATTCGTACCTCTCGTGGCGTTGTTTACGTAATGCAAGGTTATTGGACATTCCTTAAAGAACAACACATTTGGGTGAAAAGTGTCCTATGTGTTTATCCATATAATAGGCTATTTGCAGACAAATCATTCCAGGCCGTTCAGCCGTTGTGGCGTGAAAGTGGAACAAACATGTATAGATACATCCTCACATCCATACAAATTTCCGCATTATACGACCTGTAGGCGAGAATAGCCGGACAGACCGAATTTTTCAAAATGGCGCAGAATTGGGGTCTAAAACTTTAAAAATATCATATTTCAGCCATTTCAAAAAAATTTCAAAAATGTCATAACTTTATCGTTACCCTTACGCAACTTTTTGTTTGAAAAACTTTTTAATCTGATAAACTTCAACGGGTCGGGTGACTCGCGAATTCTACAGCCACTTTTATGTAAACATAAGATCTTGATTTGCGTCGAAATATACTGTCGAGATTGAGTACAGTTGTGCCTAATTATAATAACATTCGCGCCACGCTGTCTTCGCACTTCCACCTTTTTCAATCTTCCGCAATTTTTTCAAATAAAAATTAAATAAACGATCAAATGAATAGGATCTAGAACACAAAGGATATAAACGAATTCGATAATCTAGTCTGAATAAATTTCGATCGACCACCGGCTGTTCAAAGCTTTCCGAAGCAATTTGGCTTGCAAAAGATATCCCTAAATTCAATTTGGCAAGCCACTTAGTTCCAGTTGGTATAAATAGTTTCTGATAAAGGGCAGATTGAAAGTGTATAAAGGAATTTGTTTTCGGTAATGAATTAGTTACTCGTTTAGCTCTTTTTTCCATGTTTGTCTGGGAGAAAAGAAAAAATTGGTATGTAACAGCTTGCTCTTTCCGTGCAGATCCTGAAAGCTGATTTATTGTAAAACGTTCCACCCACTTTTGTCATTGTCTCTTCTGTTTGTAGGGTTGACTGAAAGAGATCCCTGACAGGGTTAATAAGTCCACCTTTGTAATGTTACTGTTTTTTTTTTGTATTTTAATTGTGGCTTTCATGTACAATAAAGAATTCACTACTACTACTTCTGCTGATCGAGAGAATAAGTGAAAATGCGAATCATGTTAATATGCGAAGCGGCTAGCAACCCGTTACTATTTCGATTTCTTTTTTCCACCTAATAGCCTTTGGGCCTTGCAGTCTAGGACTCCAGACTCTGTCTGCTCAGAGTGGCAAGACCACAAATGCCTCTCTGCCTCATTAGGGCTAAAGACGTGATATTATGTACACTTAATAGATGGACGACCTCTGTGGCCTAGTCGTCATTATGCCACGTTGTTACACCAAAGGGCCTGTCCATTTTGCTTTATTTAAATTCTTATGGTCCTGGGCTCTTTTAGTAAAAAAGCGTTATTTGTTTGAATGTCTTTTCTAGATCCTAAAAGCCTATCAAGGGAATGAGCAAATATGCAAATAATGTTAATAGGCGAAGCAGCTAGCAACTTAACACTATTTTGATTCCTTTTTCCACCTTTTCTCCCATCATCACGCTAAAAATAAGGTTTTGGGTCTTGAGGTCTTGGGTTCTGTCTACCCAAGGCTGCAAGATTCATATTGTTCTGTCTCCTTCATTAGAGATGAGACGTGATAGAGTATATTTGTATTTTCCAGATCTAAGTAGACGAGCGTCAGTAAGAGTAGAGCCGAAGACTGTAGCCTTTGACAGCACCACGGCCACCAGCCCTGGAGAAGGCCTGGGCAACGGGAGCGTCGTGCCGGTCAAGCCGAAGAGTCGCAGTGGGAGTATCATTGGAGCCATCAGCCCTATTATGGGAACAGGTACACAATCTTGATTTTAAAATTGAAGAAGAGTGGAATGGAAGTATTTCCACTTAACCCCACCGATAAGAGCAAGCTCTGAAATAACAAGAAGGAGAGACACATGAACAGATAAACCAAAAATACTTGTAACTCAAATTAAATTGAGATAAAAAATACTTTCAAAATTTGTTGCTAAATGTATTGGCTTTAAAGTTGATTTACATTTACACGCATTTCTTCAGGTTTTACTATCTCTTTGGGAAGGGAAGCAGTCTTCTCTCCCAAGCCTTCCAGCATGGAAGAAATTCTCAACTTTCTAACCAAGATTTTAATGTTTTCTTTAGAAGAACGATCCATCTCTGGTGAATCTACACCGACTCCTTCGGAAGTGATGCCGCCAACGTTTATCTTTAGGATGCTAAGTACAATATCGACAGAATCGCTAAGTTAGTTTGAAACCCCAGTTTTGTTCTTAAATTGTGATCGTGATTCCAGAACATTATTTTCGTTACATTTGTACTTTCATTGTTTTGAACTGTGATTTCTCCACTCCAATAATCGTCATTCTAAAACAGTGTGTTTAAAGCATGTATATTGGGTTTTACAGAATTGCGAAATAATCCTATAGGATCATGTTCGTGATATTAAACTGCACAAGCTCCTATAGGAAAAACATTTTTGAACCGTAGATTTTCCAAAATCGTGATTGTGATTCCAGAACATTCTCTTTGTGTTACATTTTGTACTTAAATCGTTTAAACCGTAATTCTCAAGTCCTTAAATCAATCACCCAATTTAATTGATTTTAAACAGAACATTGAATTATCTATATCTTATGGGAAATCAACTTCTTTTTTATATTTTTGTTGAATTTATTTTCCGGGAAAATCAACGTAGTAGTGCTGTCGCTGGGTTATTTTAAAAGACTGAAGCTTCTGAAACGAAGCGGAAAGGGTATACTTTATTGTGATGTGGTCGCACAGAATATTACTGTACTGAATCGTAGCTACATGGTAGCAACTAGTGTTGCATAACTATCCATAGTTGACCTCGAAAAACAGTCACAATATTGATAGGACTTTCGATAGTATCGATAGTGTAACTACTTTTGGTACGAAAAACTATCGATAGTATTATAATGTCGATATTCGTCACAATACTATCGATAGTTTTTAACGAAAACCAGTAACCTCGTCAAATCTCCTTGGTTAGGTAGCGGACCCCGGGCTCTGAAGCGTTACTGCTGAGGATGCAACCGGGATGCATACGCTCGGATGATGATGATGACTATCGATAGTTTTTAATACAAATAGTACCTTTGCTATCGAAACTATCAATTGTATAAATTAAAAACTATCGATACTATCGATAATATTGAAACTATCGATACTATTGATAGTCCTCTCGATATTGTTACTGTTTTTCGAGGTCACGATAGTATCGATAGACTATCGATATTTTATACTATTGCATGCAACGCTACTATAAAATATACACTTTTCTATGTCGGTACCAACCTTTGTTAATATGTTTGGACGTCTTAACACTATATTTTAACTAATGTTTGTTTTCCATAAAACATGCCCACCATGTTTATTTTTAATATTTATAATTCAATAACTTAAAAAAAATCATCACAATTTTTTTGTTTATATCCTTACATGTTATGATTTTGTTTCATAATATCTGTTCCAGCAACACCAGGCGGTATGCCTTCAAGGTCTCGACCTTCCAGCAAGATGACTAAGTACGTCGAGTGTTGGGGAGCAGACAAACCATTTGCTAACATCACAGATTCCACACTGGCCAAAAATATTGGAAATGCTGTGAGTATTTACAATCAAATTAATTTAATGAGAGAAATCATGAAACGAAAAATAATATAAAAACTCAAAAAGGGAAATGAAGCCTCGGATTATAAACGCTGTCTACTCTACCCTATGTACGAACTCAACCCTGTATGCTTTCTGGCCGAAATCAACATGCATTTGTAATTTTATTTGATTGATATTTACTAAATCCAATAAACTGTTGAGTTCGGCCGTCGGACCGGTCGAAACGCTCTGGGGTTTGGAGTGCAAATTTTAACTACAAAAGCCTGTGTACATCCCGGCCAAAATCAACAGGCTTATGGAATGTCGCCATCCGGACATACACAATATTGCCGGAAGCAAAAGCCAGGAAGGTCCTAAAATACACTTTTTTAATTAAGTATTTACTTACACTTTAAAATTGTATGATTTTCAGAGCTTAGGCATGATTGAAAATAACTTGCTGCCGCAAAGGACCACGTGCTGCGACTGCAGGTACGAGTATGTATAAGTAGATTTTTTTTCGTTTTTAACTTACTACTAAACTAAACACATAGTACGCTAATGATATTACAATGTAGCCAAAACACAGACTAAAACGTATGATATTTAAATTAATAGGTATGTGGACTGGGTAAAAAATAAAAGAATTATTTTATTTAGTCCGTCAACCAGCCTATCCAAAAATAATGGACCTATATTTTTCGTTTAGAAAACCAGTAAAAATTCACAGAGATATAGTGTTCAGAAGTTTCGGAATGGGGTGATTTACGTCACCTTTGATTAAAAATCGTAGCTGATCGTGACTTTACGTGAAACTTTAATGCGCTGTATACTGTATCTTCGTCATAATTTGCTAATCAGAGAAAAGAAGAAAATACGAATACCATACTTTTGAATAATCTATCCGATGAGCAAAAAATGTTTTATAAACTCCACATCTGTCTTATGGTTACCGAATAAACATAACCATTATTTGCCTTAAATGTTGTGTTAAACATACCGCATCTCACTTAGAATCTGATTTAGCTGTACCTATATTATTATACTTATACAAGTTCGGTATCTAATATACGATGCCATCTAGTCTACTTGATGATGGAGCTGCAATATAGGGAGACAAATTTTGTCACTTTTAAAGTGGTGTGTGGTCTCCGCTGTATTTGGGAAAGTCACAAAAACAGATACAAATTGTATTTTTATAAACGGCCAAGTGTGAGTTGAACTCGTGTGGAGAGGGTTCTGTACAATGCCAAATATTTTTCGTAAGAGAACTTATTATATTGAGTTTACCACTTTGTTTTCAACTGATAGAATTCTTACAGGTTTTCCTGTAATCTACAAGCAATGAACTACTTGTTGAATTTTAGGCTCAGTTTCGGAAATCAGGGTGTCAGGAATGGTCATTTTTTATTTACCTTTACGCGGACGATGTCGCGAGGTAAAGCTAGTAACAAATATATATTTGAAATCCTCATAACGAGCTCTTTTATTTGATATATGACACAGTAAGATTTGCAACACTGTTTTATACATTTCCTAATTTGTCCTCCGCAAATGACCTTTATTATTAAAAATCTTTATTTATTTTGGACATCTGTGTTTGGGTCATAGGATTAGGTACACTATCCTACCAAACACCTGATTTGGTCCAGTTGATTTGGAGTGAATTGACTGTGATAGACGGACGGACAGACGTATAAGGGTTCCGTTTTTAAATTTCGTGTATGGAACCCTTAAACTTTACAATTTATTTACTTAAATGGTTTGCAGACACAAAGACCGCGTATTTGAAAAAGTCGATGGCTTTGTCAACACGCCGGTAGTCTGGAAGCCATTTGGACAAAACAATACTTATTTAAAATATTGTTCTTCCAGCAACAAATGCGAAGGAATGAACCGCATCACGCTCTGGTTCAAGCAGAGCGCTCAGGAGCGGCAGTACCGGAATCAGGCTGACGCTCAGTTCAAGTACAACGTGGCTTGTGCTACTCTGCTCTTCTGTCTACTGGCGTTAATACAACTGCTGACAGTTCACACGTAAGTCTGAGTCTGTCCAAGTCCTGAACCCTAACAGAGATTAAGCACTATATTATATTTTTGGAGATATATTAAAACCTGTATACCAGTTGTCCTTAATGAGCTGAAGAACAGTATTCGTGATGATATTCCCTTTTTAAAGAGCTAGCAAAGCTAGTAAAGCCCTCCGAGTCTACTTGAACAATCCCGCGTTTGTATATATGATTGTTCGACGATACTCGATTAATCATGATGTCGTCTTAGTAAATGGTAAGCGATATCGCTGTCTTCTAGCGACAAATGCAAAGAAATTAACCGAAAGGTGCTCAGGCAGGAGAGACCGTACTGGAATCAGGCCGATGCTCAGTTTAAGTACAACGTGGCTTGTGTCACTCTGCTCTTCTGTTTACTGATCATATATCTGCTGATAGTTCACACGTAAGTCCGGGTCCAAACCTCACATTTTATACTGTTACGAAACTGGGGTTCAAGATTCGGAGAAAAGCGCCAAAGTTCATATGAGGGTTTTATTTACTACAGAACCCAAGGTTGACCAGTGAAGTTGGTCTTCCTGATGTCCAAGGTCCAAGTCGCACAGTAGCAAAGATCCAGGTATCTCGCCAATGTAGTCGCAGGTACTTCCACTTGTCGGACTTAGGTAGGTTCCTTCGCTTCGGTTCGCTTCGATTGATCGTTTTGAATGCGCTGATATGGAGGTTTACATTATTTTTCATACTTGACGGATTTCGGAAAGGGTAACGTCGAGGCACACTATGTGTGTGTGAGTGCAACAAACAAATGCTCTTACCAACTGAGCTACCACGTGTTCAACCCCGCACGCCGAATCTCTTGACCATCTCCTATTGCTTTATCACGTATTAGACTAGCATCACCTAATAATACACCCTACTATTACAACTTATTCTGTTCCAGGGGCATAGTTCTCTACGCGTCATTCGGTCCGACGTTACTGGCACTTCTGGTCTTCGTGTACCTCTGCTGGTACGACGGCCATATGCTTCGCCGTGGCATGCGACCTCTGTCTGATGTCCCAGTGGTCGACGACTTGTATGCTGACAACTGCACTAAACCTGGCCAGGTTTGTCTTTTCTTTTTTATCTTCGACAAAATAGACTGGTGTTATAAGTTTGACGCTTATGTCCGTCTATCTGTCTGCCTGTTGTTTGTTTGTGGCATCGTAGCTCTCGAACGGATAGACCGTGAAAGCAAGTTCTCTTGCGGCAGTTTCTAGCTATGTTTGTTAAAAATTGTGTCCCCCGTTTAGAAGTTATTTGGGGTTAACGCTTAAAAGTCAAGGTTTTCTAATTTAATTTACAAGGCAAACAATAGATGGCGCCACGGATATCAATTCCACTTAGCATCAGTTGGAATATGTAGTTCCACCAATCGTCATTAGATGCTGTCGTCGGGATTTGTTAAAATTTGTCTGGTAAATAAACTCTTGAATACTTATTTGTTCTGGAATAAGTAGCTGTGTAAACCAATGAGTATTTACACAGGTTTTCTGTTAGTATTTGTACTGAACCTTACTAGGCCAGGCGCACACCGCAGTTTAGGCATGAAGACCTGGCGTGCCGCTCAATTGCGGCTCTTTCACAAACATAAGGATGAAATTGTTGCAAAAATTAAAATAGACAACCCCGCTAAAGATAATGGGTTACGGACTTTCACTTCGCAGACGTAAGGTACATTTTGGTCCGTTTCAAGCCCACCGGCGCTCGCTAGGCTAATAAAGTCCTCGTTTGCGTGGCGTGCAAGCTAAATAGGACTTTAGTACGCTGTTTGATTTAGAGCTAACTAGATTCCATTGTTGGGATCTCTTGGCTCTCCACTTCTCCCTGTCTTGCCTTGCGCTTTTGCTTGTTAGTTCTTTGAGTTGGCATCTAGGTCGTCAAGCCATCTGTGCCTAGGTATTTTTCAGTATACTGTAACTGGGTTTAATTGTAATGTGGCAAAAATGTACCATGTTGCTTATCCAAGAGTGTTCTTCCTGTACAGCTACTAGTAATTTATTCTATGCCTTTACACAGCACACAAGGTACTGCGACCAAATGATAATGAAGTATTAATTCTTTTTTCTTAGCTATATATATATTAATTTTGTTTTTTGCAGGTTGTGGCCAGAAACCGTTTCATACGGCTGTCGATTTTCATTGTCACAGTATTGCTCATAGGAGCGTGTGCTGTTATCAACTTGGTAAGCAGATTTGAACTAAACCTTTCATCAATAATGTATATTTTTAAAAAGTTTATTTTCAATAGGAAATTATATGGCTCTGGGTGTGAAGCGTGTACTTTGTTTGCTTAGTAAAACAAATGCATCGCCGTATTCATAAAAATCTGCATAAATTAGAAGCGTTGATTTTTCTATCAAATTCATTCAAAGTCTCCACTCCTGAAATTGGTAGATTACTGCTTATGTAAATTATGGCATTTAATTTTTAATTTTTTAATTATAATACGATGAATTTTCCAGTTTCAGGGTTCCATCGCCCCAAACCGAGAATATTTCATAGATATGCGGAATGGTACAAACATCAACTATACTGATGACACAAACATAAAGCCAATCCTGTATTCAGAATTAGATTCTGCACCTGTAAGTATATTATTGCATTCTACTTTTTATTTACGACCTAGGCTTTTGTTAGTAGAATGTTTTTTTCCGTATGGCCAATGTGGCCAATGACTTCTGCGCTGCCATTCAAGAACTACAAGATACAAAAAATGTTGCTACTGCCACAATAGTTCGCAAGGTGGTTACAAGATGGCGTTAACATAATCCTAAATCTTGATATCAGAGTTTCTGTGATTGGTTGCATATACTTATTACATATACTAGGTATGCAACCTCTGACATCACACATGCCTGGTGAGAAGATCTCCTGCATGGTGTTCTCCTGCATACCAACGAGGTTGCTCCCGCTAGCTCCCGAGCGAGGTCGCTCCTGCTACCCTATATTAGTTTAAGGTAGAATTTCCCACGATGGGAAGGCGGGTTAGTGATCGGAATATTCGCAATAGACGGTCTTTGCAGAGAATGCTGCTGCTCGTTTTATGTTACCCTTAGTTGTGCCCTTAGCCACCCCTTCACGACGCCCCGCCTCCTGGATATGTATCTGAAATTCTGAATATGTTTTTAATGAACAGCGTACAAACTTCATATCAGTTTTATCTTTATCTGGTTCCAGAGCTACATCTACAGCTCGGTGCTGAGTCTGGCTTCAATATCGGTGTTCTTGCACGTAGGCTTCGTGTTCAAGTTGGCGCTGATGCTGGTCACTCTCATCACCCACATATCACTGTTCGCTTCCACGGATTTCTTCGGGCAGTACGAGATTCAGGGCATGGAGGCGGAGTGAGTAACTTTATCCCATTCTATATCCATAGATAAAAGACAATAGAAAAACAATGGTCATGAATCATATATGATTCATGCTCACTCACTGTTCGCTTCTACGGATTTCTTTGGGAAGTATGAGATTTAGGGCATGACGGCGGACTGAGTAACTTTATCTCATTCGCTGCCAATAGATAAAAGACAATAGTTGAACAATGATCATGAATCATATATGATTCATGGGACAGGGAACCTGATTACTAGTTGGTACTTTCTATTGGTTTGGTTTATTTATTGATTTTTACCGTCGTGAGTTCTATTATAGACCCAGTGCCTATATAAATTTTACGATTTATTACTAAAAAGTTTATTTGCCTGGTAAATTTAAAAAAACTCCGAATTTCAATACACATTTTCGCCGCTCAATATATTAAACTATTTCATGGCAATTAATGTACTAAATCACGTTGCCTAACAGATTCTCAATGCTTCCGTACGCAGCCAAAGCTGGAGTAGCTTTGGTGTTTGTAGCAGCACTGCTGCATATTCTGGACAGGCAGATCGAGTTCACGTCCAGAACAGACTTCCTGTGGAAAGACAAGCTAAAGTCTGAACAGGAGGAGGTGGAGACCATGAGAGGAATTAACAAGGTTTGTGTTTTGTTTGGTCTTTAAATAATGAGGAATGTTCACTAATTTTGATTTTTGGCTCATTGTGAATTGAATGCACAATTGCGAAAAACGGCCACTTTTAGCGTATGTGCGTAGAAAAGCTTCACGTTCTCACTAAGTGTAAACAGTAGCACCTATATAAAATAGTTTGAAGAGTTATCTATTGCCTGGTCAAGATAAAAAATTTAATGATGTCTCTGTTTCCTATCAAATGGTTTATTTTAAAAGGTTGCAGCACTGGACCCCAGAAAAATCAGGCATACCCTTAAAATCGAAGATCGAAAATGTACTGAAATAAGAAAGAAAACAAAAATAATAGATGCTCTCCAACACTCTTAACACCTGAGTGGAAATGAGCAGGCCATGCGCACCAAATGACAAATGGCCGAAGCGAGTCACTATCCATGTAGTAGGCCCGAATAACCGCAGAAGTAGAGACGCCCTAGAGAAAGATAGGCGGACGACATAAAAAGATCACTGGAAAAGCTGGAAAAGGAAGGCAGAGGATAGATCGGAGTGGAGACGTCTGGAGAAGGCCTTTACCCAGAAAAGGCCCTTAACATAGTGAAAATATTAATAGTGTAAATATGTAAAGTTATTTGTTAAGATTGTTTTTTATTTTATTATAAGGCACACAAGCAGATTACAGACAATACAGATCAAGAGAATTTTGTAAGCATAAAAAAACAAAACTAGTCAGTAATCCACTATAGTGTACACAGCATAGCCAAATACAGGGTTACTGGTAACTAACGCAAAACCTTTTAACATCAGAATCAAACTCCCCAACACATTATAGATCTGCAAGAAAAAAGGCAAAAATTGCAGAAAATAAAATGGGCCTCCCATACAAATTCACTGATCACCTGGTCAAGTTTCTATGGGGATTCCAATTTCTTTTCTTAGATTTTTTTATTTTTTTCTTGCAGATCTATATTATGTTAGGATTTTGATTCCGATGTTAAAAGGTTTTGCGTTAGTTACCAGTAACCCTGTATATGAGAGCAAGTAAGATTTATCAAATAAAATTACAAGATAAGATAGTGCAGGTGAGTCATCAAAACAGGGAGGTAATTGTGATTAAGTTTACATATCTAATGAAGCAACCAGTAATCTTTTAAATCGTGACAAACTTGGATTGAAGATATCAAGATCAGCGTTACATTGTCTCAATTCATTAAGACGAAGTGGTAGCTAAAGTGGCGCCCTCATTTGAAATAAATTGTTTAAAACGAAATATGGTGATAATTAAAAAATTTATTTGTATCAATGTCTAGAAAGACCTTTAAACTGTTTTATAAATAACTTTTGAAAGTAATATTGGTGGTCCATCTTGTTTTAAAACTGTTTTTCGCCAAAAGTGGCCACTTTTGACGAAATACAGTTTTAAAACTAGACGGACTATTGGTAATAATTTCAAAGGTTATTCATAAAATAGTTTAAAGGTCTTTCTAGACATTTATACAAATCAAATTATTAATTTTCACCATATTTAGTTTTAAACAATTTATTTCAAATGAGGGTGCCACTTTAGCTACCACTTCGTCTTAAAATCGCGACACATTCTAACAATGGAATTAAAAAAATATGTGTTATTTTTGTAGACGTCAAGGCGAAAGATTTGAGGGTTACGCATTGGTCGAGAAGGTCCATTGAAATTAATTTAATGGAAGGGCTAAATAAAGAGGCTTATTTATTAATGACTCATTCCATGCGAATGACGCATTTGCGAATCTTCAATCTTGTACATGGTTTCCTTTGTTGGAGAGAGAGATTTTGCCAGCATCAATCCCTCTTCAATAAGGCCCACTCCCACGCAATTTTTTTGCCTACTGCATATAATTTTATTAAAGAAATCGTTGATTTGTATGGTTGGCGTTTATAAGACCTAGCAAGATATCTTTAGCTCAAATTTAATTGTATGCATTAGCAGGCCTGTGTACGAAAATATACTTACATTATTACCTACAATGCGCGCGGCGACCAATCCGGAGTGGGAAATTCAGTTACATGAGTCACTGAGAAATTTAGTCCAGAGTAGTAAGAATGAAATTGGCTTGCAATGGATGTCTAGGTATCTAAACGAAGAGGTGAGGAATTCCGACGCAAACTAAATTAAACCATAGCGCTAACCGCATTAAGTACATATTTTTTGAATATCTTTTCTGAGTAAGATTTCTGTACGTGAGTACTAGACTACTAGTACTTATTCCGTGGCAATAGAAGAAACTTGTACTGTGGAAATGGGCCTTGAACCGATTATGTGTCAACAGAAAGATCCAATATAAGGTTCCTTATATTAACGTGATAGACATCTGTGTTGTTACTTATATTGGAAATGCGTTTTTATTTGCAGATCCTGCTGGAGAACATTTTGCCAGCCCATGTTGCGCAGCATTTTCTGACGTCTGTGGCGTCAAAGGTAATTTATTAAAGATATTTGTATTTATTTATCTATTGCTTCATTTGGATATAAAAAATGGGTAAATAAATTGCCACTGCACATGACACTCTATGGCTCTGAAATGTAGTATGCTATATATTTTAGATCTCATAAGGGTCATAATTTTTTCAGCGGACCATAGAGAGACTTATGTTTTTTCCAACATTACGTGGTTAAGTTAATTTGGTAAACTTAAGGTTGCAGAAAAACGCTGGATGCTGTCCGTTTTCGATTGCTTATTTTCAAAATCCTTGTTAAGGGACTACCTGAATTTTTCGGGGTCCAGTGCTGCCCCCATTTGAAATAAATCATTTGTAAAGAAACTGATATATCATTTGAAATTTGGTCTTGACCAGGCTCTAGATAACCCTTCGAAATAATTTATGAACTACTGTTTAGAGTTTAAAGTGAGAACATGAAGCTTTTCTACGCACATACGCCAAAAGTGGCCGTTTTTCGCAATTGTGCGTAGAAAAGCTTCACGTTCTCACTTTAAACTGATAAAATAGTTTGAAGGGTTATCTAGAGCCTTATCAAAACAAATTTATAATGATATCTCCGTTTCCTTTTAAATGATTTATTTCAAAAAGCTCCTTAATCTTTGTTTTTCCTTGATGTTGTGGAAGGCCTATGTCCGATGGTGGACTTTCTGCGTCTGAATATGATAGTTTGGAGAATGACTGTGTGCTCTACTTATGTCGGTTTAAAAAAGTGCCGTAAAGGCTCTTCATAGACGAATGACAGTCTGCCAGTGAAAGTTCACTACACATAAGTACCATTTTTGAAACGTGTAGTCACCTATACGAATGGTTTTTCAATACAATAAACCGTTCGTTTAGTGACTCCGCATTTGAAAAATGGCACCATTGATTGGCAACCTTCGATGTGCGGAAGTTCGCGACTCTGGTCCGATCAGTTTCGAGCTGTCACTGCCACTCCGTCACTCGTATGTCTGACCCATAAGGGCCCTAATCGAGAGCGACAAAATGCCCGCGTCACCGGCGACGGTCTCCGACGGTCCGGTCGGTGATGGTCGGCAACCTTCGTTGTCTGTGGTTGCTGTCACTCGGCGACCGTCGTCATCTGTTATTGCGGTCACTCGGCGACCGTCGTTTGTTACAGCTGTCACTTTACGACCGTCGTCGTCTATTACTGCTGTCACTCAGTGACCGTCGTCTTCTGTTACTGCTGTCACTCGGCGATCGTCGTCTTCTGTTACCGCTGTCACTCAGTGACTGTAATCGTCTGTTACTGCTGGGCGACTGTTGTCGTCTGTTACTACTGTCACTCGGCGACCGTCGTCGTCTGTTACTGCTGTCACTCGGCGACCGTCGTCGTTTGTTACTGCTGTCACTCGGCGACCGTCGTCGTCTGTTACTGCTGTCACGAACAGTCGCGGGCGTACTCTCGCTCGTCTGTAATAGCCCTAATAAGCACGCTATCGTAATATTTCAGGAGGACCTGTACCACGAGCGGTACTCGAGCATAGCAGTGATGTTCGCCTCAATACCCAACTACAAGGAGTTCTACGATGAGACTGACGTCAACAAGCAGGGATTGGAGTGTCTCAGGCTTCTCAACGAGATTATCTGTGATTTTGATAAGGTTGGTAGCCATTATTTCCTACTACTATGTTAGTCTGGGTGTAAAAAAAAAAACTTAAAATGTACCAGCTGCTATTTTTCCCGTTCTAATTGTAGTATCCGACCGAGTGGATGGTAGAAAATACGAAAAATACAACTAAGCGATGAAATTTAGATTGAATTTTAATAGAAATTGAGATAGAGATGTCTATACAAAGATACGGAGAATCAAAGTAGAAGGGACGAAAACTACTCCGTTAAAACTGTACTAAATATTCCATCTCAAACCCGAGGTAGAGGAAGATCGGTCTTGACATGGTGGTCCACGGTAGAACATGACATGAAGGCCCTTAAACCAACATCTGCGACAACCCAGGATCGAGTATCTTGGCGCAGGAGTAGGTACAAGGAGACCCGACCCCAAATACAATGGGAACATGGGCAGGACAAAGAAGAAAGGAGCATCAAAGTCCCGGAGTAATCGTGCCTAGCTATCTTTGAAATTTGTTTTTCAGAGAACAGAAAAAAACGTGTACCATATTTAATTCTGTATATAGTTGTTTAGAGGTACATGTATCATGTAGAATACTTATGAAAAAGTAATTAAACAAACGAAATTGTTACTTACTTTATCTGTTTTAGACTCACGCAATTATTTTTGCTCATACTTTTAACCAGGCGCATAAGTTTTTAGGTTTTTATAATTAGGCGATAAAATTTAAATGAGTTTAATTAAAATTGAGATAGAGATGTCTATTTTACATTACCTGGCCTTGTAAAAATGTGTGCCTGGTCTAAATCTTAGAAGCTAATTTAGAACCAGTTACTGATATTTACAATGTGGTATATTTGTTTATTTTTGGTGGTAATGCAATATAGATCGTGGACTGCAGCCTGGTCTGATTGATAAATATGGACAAATCATACAGATTGAGCTAGCTCCAAAGTAAGTAAGCTTAAGCTTGCGTTATGAGATACTTACTCAACGATACTATATTTTGTGATAAATACATATATAGATAAACACCCAAGACCCAGGACAATTTGAAAGAGGCCAATTTCCAACTTGCTCTGGCTGGGGATCGAACCCAGAACCTCCAGATTGGTAGTCTAACGTGTTGACCATTACGCCACGGTGGTCGGATGATGGAGCCAAAAAAATTATGAGTACGTAATGTTTTCATCGTGGGGGTATATTTAATTTGTACTGACGGGTACTTTGGTCATCGCTTTCCATCAGGTGAGATTGAGGACAAATGCCTAAACCAATATATTGTCAAAAAAAAAAAAAAAAAGTTAGTACAAAAAAATCTATTTTTTAATACCTAATGCAATTTCATTGTTACAGTTGCTATTGAAACCAAAGTTCAGTTGCATCGAGAAGATCAAAACTATTGGCAGCACGTACATGATAGCGTCAGGTTTAAGACCCGGCAAAGAAGACCAGACAGTGAGTATTAGTCAATCGTCAAAGAAGTAAAAAAAAAATATCTTTGGATATTTGTATCAATTCTTAATGGTAATTTGTTTTCTTTGTTGACCAAGAAGCGAAGCGAATAATTTCGAGATTGGCCAAAAATTACTTTTTATCTCATCTACTCAAAAAACGATGTTTTCATCCCGAAACATTTGGAGCTAAAGTTACTGCTTATTCTCTCGGGATTAAAAAGTGTAAAAGAAAATCTCTAGGGATTAAAACCAATTTGAAAATTGAACACGAGTGTAATCTATGTAGAATCAAAAATAATGTTGGCAGTCCAGCAAAAAAAAAAAAATTTCGACACAGACAGTGTCAACATGGATGAATGTAGGTAAACATTTTTATGTTCTTCGCTTCGGATAAAGAAATAAGTACAATTAAAAATTAGCAAATTAAAAAAAAACAAAGGCACCATCTAGAGATAATTGGCGGAACTACATTTTCCAACCGTTGTTGAGTGGAATTGATATCCGTAGCACCATCTATTATTTTCCAGGTAAATTAAGAAAACCTAACTTTCAAGCGTTACCCCTATTAACTTTTAAAGGCTGAACCAATTTTCATCAAACATAGCTATGAACCACAGCAAGGAAACTTGCCTTAATGCAAAAACCACATCAAAATCGGTCCATCCGTTCGGGACAACGCAACAAACAGACAGAGATACATAAGCGTCCAACTTATATCACCCCTCTTTTTTGTGTGGAGCCAAAAAAAAATATTAAAAAAATTATTTTTTCAGGACGCTAACAGAAAAGAAGAGCATACGGTAGCTATACTGGTTGAGTTTGCAGTCGCGTTGATGACGATCCTCGACCAGATCAACAGGGAGTCGTTCCAGAGGTTCAAACTAAGGATAGGTGAGTTCCATGCTAGTCTGGGAGAATAGGAAAAAAAAACTTAAAACGTACAGTCAGCCGAAGAGAAACCTGACCGGGTCTTTTATCTTTATCTTGAATTTTTACTAGACCAAAAATAATATTAACATGAATATATATATATATATATTTAAGAGGCATTTCACATTGGGTAGGCTGTCTCGCTGGCACAATCAAAACATTTTTAAAATGTGTCTCATTTGTAAAAAAGTGTTTCATTAACATTCAATATAATTATACTGTGGATATTTTAGACCTGTTTGTATATTGTGTAGACATTGACTACATCGAAAATTAGGTTAATTAAAAATTTAAAATTTTGATGACCTAATTCTCGATACTTACACACATAAACAATAAAAAAACATGTAATCTAACATAAAATTATATTGAAAGTTAATGAAACATTTTTCTACAAATGAGTCATAATATAAATTTTAAATTATCTTTAAAAATATTTGAGTGTGCGAGCGAGGCAGCCAACCAAATGTGAAATGCCTCTCAAAAATTATTATTTTCATTAAAAAAAAACTAAACATTGCACTAAAGGATTTCCATACATTTTTTCTGCTCTAGAGCAGCAAAGTTCCGCTTTGAGCTGGAAAAGTATTAGAGTTATGATAGAATTGCAGCGTAGTTGGAAGAAAAAGGCTTTGTGTGAAATAAATATTAGTCTAGTTTTTTTTTTCTTGTGTGTGAACGCCATTGCATGACGTTTCATTGCGGGGAGAGTGGAGAGGTTATGTGGGACTTTGGTAAAAGCACTTCGATGCCTATGCATGCTAAACCTGGGAAAGTGGGAGCGGTAGAGTTGCAACCAATCATACACTCTTAATAGTGAAGTATAGATAGCAGCAAAAATATACCACTAATATACCACTTTAAAAAAGCGTTTACACATAAGTACAATGAGACACAAATCAGTTGAACAAAAATGGCGGACTTCAAAGCATTTTTGTACACATTCCGGACACGTTAAATGAACCAAAATAGCGGTCGTCGGCGCATTATTTGTATCTGCGCCGATAACCGCCATTTTGGTTTAACCTACGTGCCGGGAATTTGTACAAAATTGCTTTGAAGTCCGCCATTTTTGTTCAAGTTATTTGTGTAGCATTACGCTTTTTTTTCATTAGAATTTTCTTATTCTTTTTTTATTTATACTCGAATTTGGTGACACGTTTTGCATGTTACAAGCGTTTATTTTACTTGCAACGTATCTTGTATATATGTTTGTTTAGGTCAAATCTTGCAATTCAATTTTCAACCAGTTATTCTCAACCGATTTGATGAAATTTTGCATACTTGAGTTAGTTGAACGACAGTGCAATATTATGGAGTCTGATGATGAACCCGGGATATATTGGATAGAACTCAGTTATAAAACAACATAACCTCATTGAGTAATACTTGTTTGATTTGTCTTGAGTAGCACTTCATGGTAGACGACGCCTAGGATCTGATCGCTGAGATGGAAGGTGGTCGATGGAACTAAGCAATTAAACTCCATCTAGTCGGGCTTATTTCATGTGTCTTAATACCTTGACCTCAAAATACAAGCTTGTACAAAAAATGTCTTTTTTTTTGCAAAAAACTTTTACACATTGCGTTACACATTAGCAAACGCATTTAGGCATATTTTAGGTGCTGACTGTACCTATTTTTTCTAGGACTGAGCCATGGTCCCGTGATAGCTGGTGTGGTGGGTGCCCAGAAGCCACAGTACGACATCTGGGGTAACACGGTCAATGTGGCGTCCAGAATGGACTCCACAGGCATCATGGGCAAGATACAAGTCACGGAAGACACTGCCAAGTGAGTTTTCAAATAAGTTTGAGTCACTATATTTAAACTGATCATTTCTATTAGGTAGTACAAAATAATGAGATTAGGTATATTTTATTAGAATTCAGTTCAATTTAAAAGGTTTTATTTAATGATAGATATAAATTTAAGTCAACTTCATGTCTATTGACATGAAATGTTAGGGGTGTCGACAGGTTCAGAATAGTACATTATTGCAAAGGTCAGGAAATATGGCGTTGCGTACGAGTAGTCAAAAGACCGGGAATGCCATTCCCGCCGAGGCACATATAGTGCTTTTCTCAATTCATGTGAGGAAATCATTAACGAAATAACCAAAAATATGCAAATATTTACCAAAAGCAATTAATGTTTACTGAACTTTACTGCAAAGAGTTTAAAATCAATCACTACCTACATGCTTTGAAAGAAAATAAACTGTTTTCCCGCGTTTTTTAGTGCAAATAAAACATAGCCCATATAGCCCCGTCACATTTTACGCAAAAAAAGTAATACCGTAGATTTTATTTTCTATCGCAATGAAAATGAAGCAATTTTCAATTAATTTTATATTACGTAACATCATTTTGATAAAATTTTGGTCATTAAAATGTAAATAATATGTACCCAGAGTGCATTTTTTATAATATGGTAGCAATTGGCTTCATGTCAAGGTATGGAATTAAACGCTTACCCTCTTATTCATAATGTAGAGATGAGGCGACTTAATGAAACGAGTGTTACTTTGATACTCCTCCTTTATTCAAAATGTTAATAATATATATATAGGTTCTTACACATACACACACTTATATCTATGCTACCACACTACACCTTCCCCCTTGAAATAAAAAAAAATACACTGTACTTAGTTGTTTTTTTTTTTACATAAAATATTATAACAAACCTTCTGCTTGCCACCCCATTCTCCACAAATTTTCACAAACTTCGACTCGTACAGTTTTTATTTTATTTATTAATAGTTCTGTTCGCGGCTTACATGACGATGCGCGTCACGCGGCCGCATCGGCGCATGGCTGCGCCGACTGGCAGGGTCGCCATTGGGAGATGAGGCGACTTAATGAAACGAGTGTTACTTTGATACTCCTCCTTTATTCAAAGTGTTAATCATATATATAGGTTCTTACACATACACACACTTATATCTATGCTACCACACTACAATAAAAAAATACAACCGTTTGTTAAACCTATTTTAGCTAAAACATGTTTTGTCCCTTTTCCTCTTCTCAATATTTGACATTGAAAGAACGAGACAAAACATATTTTAACTAAAATAGATTTAGCAAACGTTTGTAATTTTTTATGAATTTGGGGGTGAATGTCTTGTATAATGTAAAAACACAACTGTTATCTGAAACGTCAATGTCACTGTCTTGTCATTCTGAACACAATTTATTTGTCTTTTTGTTTTGAGCAGCGGCCAGGAATGAATTTTCATAGTACTTTCCTGGCCTAGTCCAGCAAAGTAATGCACGAGCCAAGAATTACAAACTTCGTGTCTTCTTTTTACTACAATAATGCCTACATTTCCGAGCATGTTGGATAAAAAGTATATTATTGTTGTTAGTCTTGATTACCCAAAAATAACGGACCCATATTTTGCAGTTTACCAAAAAAGTAAAAATATACAAAGATGCGGCGCATCAAAGTCCTGGAGTAATCGTGCCTAGCAATCTTTGTCATTATTTGAATTTCAGAGAAAAGAAAAAAAAATTGGGTACCATGTTTTAATTCTGTATATAGCAGTTGTCTATCGGTACATGTACCATGTACTTATGAAAAATTAATTAAACCAACGAAATTGTTACTTTATATGCTTTAGACTCATGCAATCATTTTTGCTCATACTTTTAAACAGGCGCATAAGCTTTTGGCGTTTAAACTGGAGGTTGTGTACAAAAATGAGATAGTAAAACAGAGACTGTTGCTTTGTATACAAACTAGTCCAGCTTTTATTTTGAAACGGCATGTCAGATATTGGCGAAATTATGTAATTTCAAAGAAATTGCATACATAAAGGCATTTAACTAGTTTTCGCAGTCAAAATATGAATATAAAAGGGAATATAGTCAATATTAGCAACATTTTACCTGCAAATAAAATGTATATTAAACATACTTACCTTATTCGAAGCCTATATAATGAGAGAGGGGCTACTGCTTCCGGTTCTAGTACTAGTCATGACTTCCGGTCTAGGTCCACGCCAGTCGACACTTCCGCTCCCCACCTAGCGCGCTCCCCGCTACGCGACACTAGCGCCACCAAGGCAGTTAGGTTTTGTAACCCAATTTGTTCGTCATTGGATCGTCATTTGGGACACCAGGTAGAACTGTAAACTATAGGCTTCGAATAAGGTAAGTATGTTTAATATACATTTTATTTGCAGGTAAAATGTTGCTATTAAACTCACTGTACCGTTATTCGAAGCCTATATAATGAGAGACGTGTCTATTATCGCCTGGTGGTGCTTAGTTACGTCAATGTGACTATACTTGTTAAGTGAGCAGGTTAGGGCTTGCGATAAAAATTTAATTCAATGGACAGCGCATGTAGATCAAGACATTCATGTAATGAATTATAAGTACGTAGCGATGAATTAAACAAAATTAGTCATGTTGCTATGGGCAGATAGTAACAAAATGTCTTATCTAGATAGACAGAGTCCTTATGATGATAAAGTATAAGTAAAGCTAGTACTTCTAGAGATATCACGCGTCTCATAATGTAAATTAGCCACGTAGCAGCAAAATAGCAGACTTAGTGTGTATTCGGGAATTTCAAAATACCATTGAAATAAAATTATCTACATGGATATTTTCTAGCGAGTACTCAGAAACTGTGGTAAATCTAACTCGTAGATTTACAAAATGATAGGTTGTACGCGTAACAGATTCAAAGGATTTCAGCCAGCTTAACGGATGGTTCGTAAAAGTCTGGTAAAAGCCCTCTTAGGTTTTTTATGTTGTCCACACTGGACATTCAATACAATGAATTGTGGTTACAAACCATTTATACATTTACTATATATTTGGGTTGATATATCATGAAGAAACTTGACAGGGTGATTCGAAATCGCAAAGGCTCGTTTAATTGAGCACTCACTCACAGTACATAAGAGAGATTCGAATGCTACGCATTACTACTATTACTTTATTATATCTATAAATACTTCGTGATGTACAGCTCTCAGAAAGCGTAAATGCTTCTGCTCAAATGTTGATATTCGTGAGTTTCAATGATACCGTTTGTATTAATAATGTTATAATGTTTAAATATTAACTGTACATAATTCTGGTGACAATAGTACTTTGATGAGCGTGGACCTACGTCAGCTTGAAAACTGCTCTACTCGTATGAATGCCTCAACAGCACTCTAATCCATAATGAACATATGTAAAAGTATTTCGTTAAATGCATTATCTTGCATTTTAATAACTGGAGATGCGTGTAATAAAAATGAAATTTTAATACTAAATATTCATTTCGTGTAAGTTTAGTGTCACACAAACTTTTCCTAGTAAAAGAAGAAATAAAAGAAATAGTATTTGACGTTTAAGGACAGACATTTTTATACCATTAACAAACAAAATGGCAAAAGTAACGCCTTTTGTGCGTGATTTCAATTCGTTCGGGAGAAATAAAACAACTAGACTGCTACTTTTCCGTTTAGGGAGTCGGCAACACACAAAATGTGTAGTTTTCCAGATCACCACTCGTGTAATATACCGTCTGATGATACTTTTTCAACCGTCGTGTCAGTAAAAAAGCATTACTTTTTTTTTACTTAGAAAATGCAAGTTTGCCTATGGTCTACTGTCACCATGAATAGAAAAACAGCATGAATCGTAATTGATTCTCCGTGCAAGGTTTCTCTACATAAAAGTATGTACGCCGCAAATTTCGGATTACGAGTGGTCAAGACCACTCGTGCAAATTTTTCGCGTATGAATATGACTAATCCAAAAATGTACCCGTTTGAAAACACTCGTGCAGGCCATTCTTAATGTGACTGGCGATTTCTCTAATAGCACTCCTGGTAGCTTACGACCAGAGATAAGGAATATGTTATAACTAGCTTTTGCTTTATGCATGCAAAGTCTCAGCCCGATCGGTTTAAAAATCGACAAAGTTTCATACAAATTTCATCCCCTATTTTATCCCCTTGGGGGTATAATTGATCAGAATCCTTTCTTAGCGGAACTCCTTTCTTGTCTACGTCATAACATCTACCTGCATGCCAAATGTCAGCCCGATCCTTCCAGTGGTTTGGGCTGTGCGTTGATAGATCACTAAGTCAGTCAGTCACCTTTGAGTTATATATATTTAGATTCTATGATTACAACGAGGGCATGCCGAATTACTAACGAACTGACATAGAACATGCTAATAAGCGCAAGGTTCCAAGGTACGTCTAGCTCTTTGGCCGGGTAGGATCTAGTACGAGGTGCCCGCGCAGTACTATAACGTTGTAGTGTTGTATTGTAGTATTTAGATGCGTAGCACCTAATTGCCATGGTAGATTGACCAGGGATTTGTTAAAATCCACGTAAGTAAGGACTTGTAGATGATCAATGTATCTGAGTGAGTAGGTCTCACTACTACTACTGATTATGACACCCCCCCCCCCCCCCCCCAAGAAGAAACGAACTTGCTTAGGGGTTTGAGGTATTGTCCTCCTGAACGTCAAAATGACCCAGTTGACGTAAAATTATTTATGTGAATACACTTATTTAATTTCACCCAGCAACGAGCGGTGTTTATCGCGAAAAATCGTGAAGACCGCTAAACTGCATACATTATTTCACTTAATGATGCTAGACTGAGTTATTTGAAGTAGATTTCGAGACGTATTTACACGTCTAATAATAATAATAATGACGACATTCATCCGACAGTATCGTCAATATTTCAGGACGAGAGAGCTTTTGCGATTCACGCCGAACCCTTTAACCCTGTTTCAAGGAGTTTGTGCCGGGCGGCGGCCCGAAATTAGTGTACTTTGATCGATCTATGGGGCAGAATCGAGATCTTCGTTTTCGTACTTACATATTTATTATAAGTGAATATACGCTTGCTTGTTATGAAAGCAGCCGTCCGTACGGTATGTTACGCATATAAATATACTCGGATAGTTCTGTTGAACGGAAGTGCGATCCTTATTTAATAAATCGCATTAGATAGGGCAGCCGTACGATACATTAAAGCACTCAAACCGATTTGGTATCCGCGTCGTTTTGCGGAGCAGAAGCGTGACTTAAGAAGATTGTCGTTAGTCAAAACGCCCCGTAGTTCTGCGGGGCAGAAGTTCCTCCATTGTTACTGCTTTTACAGTTAAATACTGCATAGCAGGTATTCGATCCTGGCTTTTATTAAATGCCATATGGTGTAAAATTCTGCATAGCGGGGGTTAACCTATATTTACCGAAACTAAACGACGCTGCTATCTCTGCGGTGCAGAATGCGATTCTAGGTTTCGTTGTAAATACTATAGGAATTCCGCGGGGCAGGGAGTTCCAGCATGATTGCATTAGTCACGTCACTCTGCGGGGCAAAAATGCGATCCCGGGCTTTGTTGTAAACCAATAAGATAGGAATTCTGCGGAGCAGGAAGTTCCAGTAGGATTAGGCTTGTCACGTCGCTCTGCGGGGTAGAGATGCGGTTCTAGGCCTTGTTTTAAATCCATACGATAGGAATTCTGCGGAACAGGAAGTTCCAGTATGATTACGTTTGTCACGTCGCTCTGCGGGGCAGAAATGCAGTTCCAGGCCTTGTTTTAAATCCATACGATAGGAATTCTGCGGAGCAGGAAGTTCCAGCATGATTACGTTCGTGTTGTCGCTTTGCGGGGCATTAATGCGGAGCAAGAAGTTCCAGTGTGATTATGTTTGTCACGTCGCTCTCCGAAACAGAAATGCGATTCCGAGCTTTGTTGTAAATCAATACGATAGGGATTCTGCGGGGCAGGAAGTTCCAGTATGATTACGTTTTTCAAGTCGCTCTGCGGGAAAGAAATGCGATTCCAGGCTTCATTGTAAATCAATACGATAGGAATTCTGCGTAGCAGGAAGTTCCAGTATGATTACGTTTATCCAGTCGCTCTCCGAAGCTGAAATGCGATTTCGGGCTTCGTTGTAAATCAATACGATAGGAATTTCGCGGGGCAGGAAGTTCCAGTATGATTACGTTTTTTTTCTCGTTGCTCTGCGGGGCAGAAGTGCGGTTCCAGGTTTCATTGTAAATCAATACGATAGAAATTCTGCGAAGCAGGAAGTTCCAGTATGATTACGTTTATCAAGTCGCTCTCCGAAGCAGAAATGCGGTTCCAGGCTTTGTTGTAAATCAATACGATAGGAATTCTGCGGGGCAGGAAGTTCCAGTATGATTACATTTGTCACGAATTCACGCATACACAATCACATCGGGTTATTGCTTCTCGAGTATTTTCTTCTTTTCGCTTTTCACCATTTTCGAATGATCGGTAGCGCAGGAATGCGGCTTAACGGCAAGCGTACAAGCTTATCTTAATTATAAATTTCAACTCTGGCACATCAATGGTTCTTTGCTGTAAAAAAGCGTTAGTAGTACCTGCAAATCTGGAATTATCATATTACTGGCTGGTAAAACACAATAATGAAACCTGTAGGGTTATCAGTGTTTCAGATAAACTGTCAAAACTCTTATTATACCAATGTTCTATTGAAAAGATGAACTGAGAAACGACGGTAAATTTATCAAAAACAAAAACATTTCTGTATGGCCACGTTGCAAGTTCGTGGTTGAAAATAATTATTAAGAAAATTTTGCCCGTAAAGGCCACGCCCGTGTCTAGGGGCGTTCGCGTCACTTGTACAAAGTTGAATCATGCGATTACTCACTGTTTTCTAATTCCTGACGAGTTATCTAAACTCATTCCATTTTAGCACTTGGTAATTTCCCTTCCTGAAAAATTATTTCCGTACTCATTCTATTTTCGATATAATGAGTATGATGATGAGATGTACCTATTTCACACTGAAAAGGGTTAAGCTTAAAGGATTGTTATCCCTGTAAGGTTAGGAGTTGTAATAAAACAAAAAATAAAATTTTAAAGTTAGCAGTAGATCTGATTGCCAACTGCAGTGAATCATTATACGTAGATATTTAGGTAATCGAATCCAAAAAGAAATAAGATTCCAAAGATAGCAATATCTATGAACTGTAAACACAGTTAAAATACAAAAAAAAAATAACCGGACTCACTGGGGAAAAGATTATGGTTGAAAGTACTTACGGTTTAACCACGTGAACATTTAATTTGTTACCTCAAATAACCTTAAAATGTTATTCACAACGTGTATTTTCCATCGATTTCACAACTTTTCCTCCTGAAGTTTTTGGCTAGTAACGGCGAGACGGTTTGAATTATGCGTTGCATATAAGGTAACCGTCTCGAACGGAATCAAAAACGCCAATGACGAACAAATTGGGTTACAAAACCTAACTGCCTCGGTGGCGCTAGAGTCGCGTAGCGGGGAGCGCGCTAGGTGGGGAGCGGAAGTGTCGACTGGCGTGGACCTAGACCGAAAGTCATGACTAGTACTAGAACCGGAAGCAGTAGCCCCTCTCTCATTATATAGGCTTCGAATAACGGTACAGTGAGTTTAATATCATATTTGACCATCAGTATGAAAAACTTCTACACGCTCATATTTTCTTTCAAGTTTATATTTGACTGTCGAAAACTAGATATATGCCTAAATATATTCAATTTCTTTAAAACTACAAAATACTGCCAAAATCCCACATCCCCACATGTCATTTCAAAGTAAAAGCTAGACTACGCCTACGTTTGTATGAAATAGTCTAGGGTAAGGATTCTTAAAGAGATTTTTCAAAAAAGGTAGCTTTTTATTGTTACCTGCCTAACTAATTCAGCTGAGATTTTAAAATATGTTTTCCTTTATTTTAGGGTGCTGATGAATGCTGGCTACACTTGCGAGTGCCGAGGTATTACGTACGTCAAGGGAAAGGGAAATTTAATCACGTATTTTGTCAAAACACCCAACATTGGCGGAGGTTAGATTTATTTAGAAGTTAGTAACAAATTGTGCATCCTACCAAATCCTTGTTATGAAAGAAGACATATTAAAATACATATACAGGGTGGCCAAAAAGTCGTGGATCAAACGAAACAGGGAGATAAAGGAGGTAATTTCCAACAAAAAATCTTTCCCCAGCATGGCCATAACTTCATTGCAAATAAGTGCTCTTAAAGTGAGAAGTAATTTTTTGTAACGCTTTAAAATTTACGGAAAAAAAATCATTGCTCGTTAAGTTTGATACCAAGAGCTGCAATACAATTTTTGTAGTATTGATACATTATCGACTCATAATACAACACCTTTTGTTTTATTGTTTTTAATCAATTTAATTTTTTACTGATTAAATTGTAAAAAAACTCGGTAGTTTCATTGAAAAAACTAAAATAATTCATATCTTTTCGTGCAATGAAGTTATGGCCATGCTGGGGAAAGATTTTTTGTTGGAAATTACCTCCTTTATCTCCCTGTTTCGTTTGATCCACGACTTTTTGGCCACCCTGTATACTTACCTATAGAATTTATAATTGCTTGATTAGAGGCAAAAAATGTTTACGATTTTCTATAAATTTTATAATGTTTTGATAATAATTTAACTTCACTACTAGAAAATATAGGTAGTCAAATTGGGGCAAAAAGATTTAAGACGAAGTGGTAGCTAAAGTGGCGCATTCATTCATTCATTCATTCATTTGAAATAAATTGTTTGAAACTAAATATGGTCATAATTAAAAATTTGATTTGTATCACTGTCTAGAAAGACCTTTAAACTATTTTATGAATAACCTTTGAAAGTAATATTGGTAGTCCGTCTAGTTTTAAAACGGGTTTTTGCCAAAAGTGGCCACTTTTGGCGAAAACCCGTTTTAAAACTAGACGGACTATTAGTAATAATTTCAAAGGTTATTCATAAAATAGTTTAAAGGTCTTTCTAGACAGTGATACAAATCAAATTTTTAATTATCACCATATTTAGTTTTAAACAATTTATTTCAAATGAGGGCGCCACTTTAGCTACCACTTCGTCTTAAGTGTAATTAGTCTGTTTGTGCATCTTAGCTCTTAAATAAATGGACCGATTATAATGCCCTTTTTTTTGTTTGAAAGATGACGTGATCGAAATAATTCTTACAGTTGGAGTTACTTTTTTATTTTATTATATTTTATCTCGCTTCTTTTTTTTTTAATATAAATGTTAACATTAGTTATTATTGGTCTACTACGAAGTGAAAAATTTGAGCTTCTCGTATTGAAAAGTGTATTGTGATGTGGCTCTTTTTAACCGACTCCAAAAAGGAGATTATCAATTCGTCGCAATTTTTTGTGTATGTTCACCGATTATTCGAAAACGCCTGGATTAATAAGTTTTTGTTTTTTTTTTAAAGCGTATGCTTGTCAGATTCTCCCATAGAAAATTTATCTGTTATACTGTTGTGTAGTTTGTGGGTGAAATCGGCTTTTAGTGTTGAAAAATTATACTGTAGGTTCTTATATATAAAAATGAACATGTTAAGGTACAGTTTACCGCTTTTTAATATGTACCCACTTTACCTATATGCAATTTTTTCTAAAAATGTACATCATTTAATACCTACTAGTCTCTAGTGTTAAACTGAATTTTATTAACCTTGTATTTTCTAAAACATCTTGAATTGAGGGGCCTAAATTCATTTATTATTAATTAATATAAAGTAAAATGAATCTCTATAATCATTAGATTAAGAATAGATATGTTTATTTTAAAATACATAAATAAAATCAGTTTTTGGTAAATCTTATCAATATAACTTTAATAAAATCATATCATATATAATATTACCTATATCAAATCGTAATAAAAAAATATATAACTTGTATACTTCATTTATAATCTTTTATTGAAAGCGTGTTATTATACAATGTTCTTTTAAATTAAGTACAAATATTTTAAGGGGTTATTCAGTCCATCATTTTGAACAACTTTGCCCAATAAATATATATCGAAATACGAAAAAAATATTTAGGTTCTCATACAGATCGAAGTAGTCACGTGATATCGTTACTATGAAAAATGCAAAAAAAAATTTCGTATTTCGATATATATTTATTGGAAAAATGTTGTTCAAAATGATGGACTGAATCACCTCATAAAATATTTGTACTTAATTAAAAAGAACATTGTATATCATATAATAACTAGAATATTGTGTAGACATACTCGCAATAGTATCATAATATATAATATACCTACATCAATCTTTTTAAGTTCCTAGTTCATACTCATATATCTAAGGTTTATCACTTAAGGCGGCCCTTCCCGGCCTTTCAACGCGAGCATAGTTTGAAAAACTTGGTGTTTCATCTAGGGCAATGCTAGAAAAAAAAGCAAACCAAAAATATAGAGATAGCGCATAAGAGCATGGTTTGCATTCTATTAAATGAAATTAGTATTATTATTAACTATACATTGAACGAATATTAACTATTCATAGGGTGTAGAAATTTCATAAAACTTGTTCCAGGTGATACGTGTTTATCAGTAAGCCTTACAAGTATATGAAATAAATGTTTTGTATTCAAAATTTTCATTACATTTGCGAGGTTTGTATCGAAATATTTTGTTTACTTTTATAATTTATAAGTATTTTATGAACGGTCGAATTTCAGCAAAAATTTGTGCAAAAAAAAACAGATTTTTGGAGGCTTACACTGACTTTGTTTTTCTAAATTTCAATTTTTTATTTCGATAGAAACCTAGAAATAGCGTTTAAGATACGTGTGAGTTCAAAAGTTTTCAATAAAGATCAGATGCAACGCCATAATCACGTACGAGCGTTTGTATGAAAAGTAAGACGGGAAGGCCGCTCTTGATTTGTTTTTATAAATAGTTAATTTAGTATTGCCAAAGTTTATTATTATTGTTAATATACTTTCTCTTTTAAATTAGTAAATAGATTAAAAAGTAACGTTATATAAATAATAAATAAATAAATATATAGGGACAAATAACACTGATTGAGCTAGCCCCAAAGTAAGTTCGAGACTTGTGTTATGGGACACTAACTCAACGATACTATATTTTATAACAAATACATATATAGATAAACATCCAAGACCCAGGACAATTTGAAAAAGGCCAGTTTCCAACTTGCCCTGACCGGGGATCGAACCCGGGACCTCTGGGTGGCGGACTAGCATGGTGACCACTACGCCACGGAGGTCGTCAATATAATGTATAAACTTTACAAGTACGAGTATTTATACACTTTTTACGTCTTTATTCCTAATGGAGAAGACAGAGCATATTGGGTCCTGCACTCTTAAGAATCCCCTTACCCTATATAGACATTTTCCATACAAACGTAGTCTAGCTTTGATTTTGAAATAACATGTGAGATTTCGGCAGTATTTTGTTATTTTAAAGAAATTGCATAAATCAAGGCATATAGCTAGTTTTCGATAGTCAAATATGAACTTAAAAGAAAATATTAGCGTACAAGTTTTCCATACTGATGGTCAAATATGATATGATACACTATATTCTCTTTTTAGTTCGTATTTTGACTGTGAAAACTAGTTATATGCCTAAAACATAAAATAAATAATTAAACTAAAAACAAAATAACCTACTTATAAATTAAAATATATCTAATTAAAAATAAAACATAATATTATATAAAAAATATCCCTGGTCGCTACGGTCGCAAGGCAGGGTGCCTAAGAGACTGGCAGCATTGCCTCGTTGTATGGCCAGACTTAATCTCTGGCCAAAATGCGCACCAGCTCTTAGGTCCCCAGAAACGTCGATCAGGCGTGTGGAGATTTCTTTAAAAAGAAATAGAACGGGCTATACTATGTAGATCACTACAGTATTAAAATAACCATAGACTAGGTAGATTTTTTTGAAATTACAGTAAAAATTTTAAAAAAATTGGCACATCCAGCCTTAATATATGCAATTTCTTTGAATTTACATAATTTCGCTAATATCTGACATGCCGTTTCAAAATAAAAGCTAGACTACGTTTGTATGGGAAAGTTCTGATTTTGTCTAGGGTAAGGGGATTCTTAAGCAGACAGAGCCCAAGGCCGCAAGACCCAAAGAACACTTGTAGCGTGAAGGTTGGTGAGAAAAAAAATAGTGATGGGTTGCTAGCATTTTCGCCGATCTGCGTGAGAAGAGAAGCAGCTGGTGCATTCTTTATTCTTTTCTCCCTGACCAGCATGGAAGTTTAAATTGGTATCTAAAATATACCTAGTTATAAAAACATTATGATAAATTTGTTGGTCTTGAAGCGAATGAAAAATAGAGAAATAAAATTGGAGCGATTGTATAGCAATGTAAATATTTAATTATGTGGTGGTTATCTGATTTGTGTGCTAAAAAGAAATTTATTTTTGAACATGACATGTTTTAATTATGATTTGCATTTAATAATTTAGAATGTAAGGTTTTGCACCACGAGTTTCTGAATTAGAAGTTTATTTTTTAGATTAATAAATAGACAATATGTAAATGATATATATTTTCTGTCCTATTATATACGTGATTCTCTATTACAATAATTCAGCCAAGAAGAAATGTTTGTTATCATACAAGGTGAAAGGGACATACCCGTCAAATAGAACGGGTTATACTATGTAGATCACTACAGTAATAAAATAAACATAGACTTTTTTTGAAATTAAAGTCAAAATTTTTAAAAAATTGGCACATCCAGCCTCCTGGGAAATTTGTATGGGAATGTCGTTTTTTTGTTCGTTTTGACTGTTATTTTATTATCATTATACTATAATCTTATATAGCCCGTAATTTCGATTTATTATGGGTATGTCCCTGCTACGTTGTATAACTTTATGGTACCAAAAAAATTTAATACAAGAAATCCGAAAGAGCAAACATACAATGGCGGACTTATCCCATAAAGGGATCTCTTACAATCAACCTGCGATATCATCATCATCCGAGCGTATTCCCGGTTGCATCCTCAGCAGTAACGCTTCAGAGCCCGGGGTCCGCTACCTAACCAAGGAGATTTGACGAGGTTGCTGGTTTTTACACAGAGCGACTGCCGTCTGACCTCCACAACCCAAAGGGCAAACCAGGAACCAATCCTTGGATAGGTTGATGATCAAACGCTAGGTGGCGTTTGGGACCCACAGTTTTACGTGTCTTCCGAAACACGGAATCATCTTTCTTTTCGGATAATCAGGTGATTCAAGCCTGCAATATCTTATCCAGACTGGAAACAACTTTTTCACAAAGTATGTTTCCCAGTGGGAATCGAACCCATGACCTCCGGGTCACAAGGCGAACGCCTTGACCACTGGACCACGGAGGCAGTCAAAGTTACATTTGTAACTTTGACTGCCTCCGTGGACAATCAACCTGCGATATATTGAGAGGATATTTTTGTGTTTCTCATCTTTTTCTAAGTGCAGTTGTGTCTATGTGCATATTTATGTTTACAAACGGATGAGGACAATTTTTTTTTCTAGGCTCTTTAGAAACATATTAAGAAGTATGGTAGACGTATATTTTCTTTTCTCTGATAAGTAAACAATGATACGATACAACGCATTAAAATTTCGCATGACGTCACGATCAGCTACAATTTTTTAACTAAAGTTGAGTAACCACCCACTCCGAAACTTTGAAGCGCTGTATCTTTGTGTTTCTTTACTACAATGCGACACAAAAAAGTTGAACATAAATGGCGGACTTTAAAGCATTGTTGAACAAATTCCCAGCACGTATGTTGAACCACAATGGCGGTTATTGGCGCATGTACGAGTACCAGTAATGTGCCGACGACTGCCATTTTGGTTCAATTTACGTGTCGGGAATTTGTTCAAAAATGCTTTGAAGTCGGCCATTTTTATTCAACTTATTTGTGTCGCATTGTACAAAGATTTAAAGATTCAAATGTTTATTCAGTAATTAGACCTTTACAGGCACTTTTACACGTAAAAATTGCTAAACGAAAAAAAAATTGATGCTTTATTTTTGGTATGTATATGTTTTACCCAATCCACGTCCCATTAATAGAGCATATTTTTTACTTGATTTTATGTTAATCAAGTGCGGTGCTAAATTAATAATATTTTTCCTTAGGTACAAATACTCGGCACTTAAGTTGAACAAAAGTGGCGGTCGTTGTTGTTACGTAGTTTGTCCGTTTAGAATCACATTTCTATCACTTTTCTATCCGAACTTCAGATAGAAATAATTTCGGCTTTGAAGAAAGACCAAAAAATCACTTTTAATACTTTTATCTCCAATTAAACATGCGCCGACGGCCGCCATTTTTGGTCAACTTATGTGCCGGGTATTGTACTTCCTATTACTTTGCCAGATGTTTGAGAATCAGTATGTCAAAGATTAAATAAGTTTAGTATGACGTTAGCATGTTTCCAATAGTATTACGTGTGTTTTTGCCTAATAAATATAATAATAATTTTAAAATAATAATTATTGTAAATCGTGCTCACTTGTATCTATCTTATATTATATATTAGGACAATTTTATTATAATAACATAAGTACAATATGGGTAGACAACATTTTGTGTAATAGTATTGTAAAAACAGATGTTTAGGTGAATAGCTAACTGTTAGGTTACAGTTAAAAAATATAATTAAACCTAAAAGGTCTAAATATTTTATTTTGTATTTTAAAAATATAATAAATTATTTTTGTTGGATTTCTGTTTTATTCAATTTTTAGGGTTCTGTAGTAAACAAGGAACCCTTATAGTTTCGCCATGTCTGTTTGTCTGTCCGTCCGCGGTTTTACTCAGCGACTATAAGTACTAGAAAGCTGTAATTTGGCATGGATATGTACATTTATTATGCGGAAAAAACGGTAGAATAAAATAATGAAAAATATTTTTTTTTCAGGGTAGCTCCCATACAAATAATGTGAAAAGTTATTTTTTTTCGACTTAGCCCAGCATTTTGGGTATCGTTAAATAGGTCTTTCAAAAATATTATGAGCTTGTTAACACCGTTTTTCAATTTAGAGATCCGTTTTTAAAATATTTGGTTTTAAAGTGAATATTTTTGTTAAAGTCAAGTGTCCCCGCATCTATCTGATAAACGGTTGTATATGGTCACATAAAAAAATTTACAGCTATAGTATATATACCGAACTTTAAGGAAAACTATCAGAGCTAAGTAGGGTTTACAAATTAAAAAGTTATAGGCGATCATCTTGTAAAATGTACTCGGAAAAGGAAAATTTCATACAAAATTCAATAGAAAATTAGTTTTTAGACGTTTTTAGTGGCATGAAGTCAAAGTTGGCATTCTTTACTACGGAACCCTATACTGCGCATGACCCGACACGCACATTGCCAATTATTACCTTGAACAATAATCCCACGTGAAGACGATTTTTGAAAAACAATTTTGGTGTTATTTACTATATATATTATAATTTATATATATATATATAATTTTTTTTAAGTTAGGTATTTAATTGAGTTAATTTTATCATCGTAATTATCAATCGAGCGTATTTTCCCGGTTGCATTCTCGGCAGTAACGCTTCAGAGCCCGGGATCCGCTACCTAACCAAGGAGATTTGACGAGATTACTAGTTTTTACACAGATTTCAAATGCCGTCTGACCTCCGGAACCCAAAGGTAGACCAGAACCAATCCTTGGATAGTTTGATTATCAAACTTTAGATGGCGGGACCCACAGTTTACATCGTGCCTTCCGAAATACGGGAACATCTTTCTTTTCGGATAATCAGGTGATTCAAGCCTGCAATATCCTAACCAGACTGGAAACAACTTTTCACAAAGTGTGCTTCCCAGTGGGATTCAAACCCATGACCTCCGGGTCACAAGGCGAACGCCTTGACCACTGGATCACGGAGGCAGTCAGAGTTACATTAGTATTGTCGTAATTTTTATGTCGAATATTTTTTCCAAATATATTGTTTTTCTTAGTAAGCTAAGTCAAAAAAATATATACTGAAGCTATTTTAAGGTTGAATTCAGTCCATGTGATTGAAAATTTTGTCTCAAAGAACAGATGATAAAGAACAGATATATGAGATGAGAAAGAACAGATATAGATGAAATAAAAAATTTAATCTGTATTATAAAGTCTTCCATACTAATTGACCGACCTGCAGATCCGAGTTTTTACGGAAAGCATTATTTTCTTATTTTAATGTTCTTAGGGGAAAATTATTTAGCCTTTGACTGAATCTACCCGTTAAATAGTTTCAGTATTTTTTTTTTGTAGACGTAATTTTATATAGGAAGTGCAAAGCTAGTCACAAAATAACTTTATTTAATAAAGTAACTGCTAAATAATAATTATATAAATTAAACTAAAAACAACATCAATTTATTTAGTAAATCGTTCCCAAGTCGCCCCCGTCAATGGGTAAGGTCCCCAATAGGCAAGCGGTATTTCCGCATTGTATGATCAGGCTAAGCCTTTGGTCGAAATGCGCACCAGCTTTTCGGTTCCCAAAGAAGTATGATGGTGGCGGCGCGACGGGGGTTATAAGTAAAACACTTGCTTGGTGAGTGCTGGTTTCCCAACAACTGTGAACTCCTTTATTGTAGAATTTCCATAGCTTATATACTAGTTTCCCCGGAGCCGCTATACGTAGCGTATACGTAACATAACCTTGATCTTTAAGATAAGAAAATAGAAATTAATTATTTATCGAGGTTGCGTGACGTAGGGCTTTGTCATAGGTTACGTAGAGAGATTAGGGCTATTACATACTGAAGCGTATTAGTGCTGGTATACACCACACCTTCCACCTTTTTTTTTTTTTTTTGAGACAAAAATTAACAATTTTTAGGCTTAGAATAGTTATACAATACAAAATAATTTCAGATTTAAAAATTAACTAATGTATGTCATGTTACAAATTTAACTGGGGTCTGTTTACATCTTTATACAAGTACATATTTGAAGTTAACCAGTTCTCTCTTACAGATTTTTTAAGGCGTTAGCAAAAGCATAAGCATAAAATTCTATTGGATTATACCATATTATTTAAACTAAATAAACAATGTCTTAAAATTAACAAATATAATGTTTTACAATGTTTTAATCACAACATAAATAGAGAAAAACCAAAAAAAATGTTTATATATTATCTTCTAATGAACTATAATATTAGGATATTACAATAATTAACAATCAGATGAATGCTAGGTACATGTGATAAAGATTTATACGTAGCAAGTCTTCATATTTCAACTTGTCACAATAAGTAATATGAAGATGCTGTTTCTTCTTAGGAGTATTAAGATGTTGATTTTGATTACTGGATAGGGTCCCGAATACACTATGGCTAATTTTTCTCTTCTTTGTTTTTTTTTTATATTTTGTTATAAGTAAATCATCTACCTTATAATTAATGGGATAACATTTTTGATCATAATGATCATATATAAACATCATGATTCTAATTATTTTGCTAGTATGAATAACAATAATATGAAACATCGATTCAAAAACGATATTTACTACCCCTGTTGGTTTCAATTTCGCGGGGGATTCCATACCTTCCGTACATAAATTGTCTACGAATACGCAGTCGCGTTTCAGTTTCTTTATGCAATAGTGGATATGCTTCGACATGCTTCGTGGTAGCCATGTAATGTGATAGTGGTGAGCTCACGCTGAAGAGTAAGTAGGTATATAGCAGTATCCATTTTTATCCATTCTTTGGTAAGAGCCTAGTATGTCTAAAAAAACTTTATAAAAGGCTGAAGTTACCGCACTTGTGATACGAATATTTTTATGATATTTCTGTCTATGGCATTTATCGCAAGTTGTCAATAGTTTGTTGGTAAGTATATACCATTCTTCTATTCAGGCTAATAATAGTGACGTCTAATTTTATTTGTCATCCTACGTAGGTAAATATTTATGCCTGCATGGCCATGGCCACTAGAGGTCAAAATATAGAAATCATTTAATATGACGCGTCTGTACTCATTATTGTATGATGATGCATAAACGAGATCCGGATCGATTTACATATTTTTTATTTTTTATTGAGTACTTCTACTTTAATTTACTGACATGTCTACTCTAGTAATTTATGAAGTCATTTGCCGACTTCTTATTCAAGATACACAAATATTTATTTTTAGATATGTGGTTTTTTAGCAACCTACACTTTTGCAAGATACAAGATATGCAATTATATGCATTTGCGTATGCGCATACGTCTTTTACACATTTATATGTGTCATAATAAAAATAACAGGCAGTTCATTTAACACTTATATTTTTAAATAATAAAAGGGTATAATAATCCCTTGTGTCCAAGCTGTCTTCACGAATGGTGCTCGACCGAGTCATGATCAGAGAACAAGGATTTCGTGCCTGCTCTTGTATCTTGGTGTATCTTGATAAGACATAACAATAAGCTCAAAAGTGCAGCTCGTGGTATCCTACTGGTAGCTTTTGCTAGTCATCTGTCCATTTACCTTAACATTTACTCAAACCATGTTGAAAACATTAGCATCAAAATTATGTCAACAACAGTTAGATGATAAGGCTAACTATTGAGTGAAATAAAATATTGCTTCCGATTTCCTAGCTCTAATAACAAAACAACTTTTCCCTATTTTTTTTTTAAATAATGCTGATTATAACAAGTCATAAAAATATATTTTACATAAGTACATATTACTTTTACTTACTCTTTTTCTAAAATACTTTAATAGACTTTTATGTGAAGCATTTTTTTATTACTTGGTTGGTTATAATATAGGTAATTATTAGTCTTCTCCGTGTATAGTCAAATCCGAGTATGAACTTTATAATGTAAGTAACAACTTCTTATAGTCATTTATGTTAAATAAAAGTTCTTATCATTTATTTAATGGTATGTCCGCTTATAGGTAATGTAATCGCCGTTTGAGTTAAAAGTCATTGTTTCATACATAATATGTTTTATTAAAACTAGATCACTTTTTTTTTTCTTTTTTTTTATCAGAGGCAATATTGAGAATATGTGAGAAACATGAGTTATTTTTTTTTTAACAAATTTTTAAATGCTTATGTCCTTGTGGCCTAATTTGAATTACTATTCTATTTAGATCGCACTTCGCTCTCTTGTATCTAAGATGCGTCATATATATCCTACCGTTCACGGTAAAATGTGCAGAGTTCATGTTACCGTATGAAAATACATACCTACTTAATAATTATTCGTCACGAAAAAAAATATAGTATCAAGTTTTCCATTACGTAATCCATTCTAAAATCTGTGAATGGCCTGTTTTTTCTTTAATATGATTTGTTTTATATGATTTTGAGTTACCCTTAGTCTGTGATATAGTAAGTTTAACAAAAGTTCTTCAAGTTCCTGACCAAACCAATCTATAGTTTTATAGCCTTGTCTACAAATAAATTTAGATAATTAAATTTTATCACTTTTATAAGACTTTTAGACAATCTGGTTGTTGTTTTTTAAACAAGCCTTATCAAAGTTTGAACATCGCTGTCTTTTATAATTGTAGAATATAAAATTTTGATCATTAATTTCGCTTGTTTAACACTTAACAGACAGCTCTAATAAAGATTCTCTTCTAGTAAATTTCGCTGGTAATTTGATATACGAGTCGGTTGTTCTTGTATTAAGATGACCGCATTACCGTTCGAGGTTAAGGTCAATATATTTTTTTTTTAAAGTTTAAGAGACATTATATAAATATATATATTTTTTTAGTTTATATTATTAAAAGTCATGTCCTATAATTCTGTGCATGTTAAACGTTAATGTTTTAAAAACATGAAATTTGCGGTTAGTGATGCTGATGCACGTCCTGTGTTGTCATATCGTTCGGCGTTTCTAGTTATTTTTAGAAAATTTAAATGAGTGAAAAATTATTATTATTTAAAAATGTTTGAATATATTATTATTAAAAATGGTTTATGACTGAACTTGACCTATTTCGCTTACTTATTGTCATTCATGTATACTCATCAATTGCAAACTGGATATCTTGTGACTATTCGTTTTTTGTTTTTTTTTTTCATTAATGTTTTTGAGAATACTTATTAGTTTTCTAAGAATCGCCTTTTGATTTGCGAATCAACAAGGGTTTAACACCGTTTGTTTAATTATATAAAAAGTGAAAAAACCTAACTTTGCACTGTGAGCTAATATCTAGGTTTTCAAAACAAAACTATTGAGCATTGCTCTCTTTTATTATTGTTGAGTATAATAGTCAGTCTGTAGTTGGCTCGGAATAAACGTTTTCTAAATTACTGACAGGTTTTTATGATATCAAAGTCTTTTACAGATATTTTTTTTTGTTTCTGACCTATTTTTTTTTTCTACAAACAGGATCAACTTTACTTGAAGATTTTAAAGTTTTTCATATATATTTTTTGTATTTCGACATCAAGGATAGATAACACACACTGGACACTTGATAGTTTTAACACTTACAATTATTAGTGGTGTTGATGTTCGGGTGGGCGGGAATATTGGGTGTCTCCTGGTCTGACGCTTGTCGACGTACATTGACGGCTGCTGCTTGTCGCTCGATCTTCCTGTGACTGAGACGAATCTGCATCGTTGCCTGCGCCATTTTGGGCAATGATAAAATTTATTCTTTTGTATTGGACGTAGCGAAGCCCATCTTGTTAAGTAATCTCAGTGATGTCTTAAACGCGACAATTCACCTTGTACTTTGTCACAGTACCTTCGTTCTTGCTTATCGTTGTACTGCTTTAGTCTTGTTGTTTAAAACCCATATTGACTCAAGGATCAATCGGTGCCGCACAAGGCCAATTAAAATTACATGAAGATGTTGACTTCAACAGAGTTTTACATGTGCTCTTGCTTGCACCGTTTTGGCTGATGATGACCGATGTTTCTTCTTCTTGAACACTTGTTCAGATGTATCAACTTCTTAACTTGACTAACGGTAGTTCGTTACCAGTGCCGACGAGGCACGGCACTGGCAGGGTCGCCATATGATGGTGGCGGCGCGACGGGGGTTATAAGTAAAACACTTGCTTGGTGAGTGCTGGTTTCCCAACAACTGTGAACTCCTTTATTGTAGAATTTCCATAGCTTATATACTAGTTTCCCCGGAGCCGCTATACGTAGCGTATACGTAACATAACCTTGATCTTTAAGATAAGAAAATAGAAATTAATTATTTATCGAGGTTGCGTGACGTAGGGCTTTGTCATAGGTTACGTAGAGAGATTAGGGCTATTACATACTGAAGCGTATTAGTGCTGGTATACACCACAGAAGAATTATGAAAATAATTTTAGATTATGCAGAAAAACTAAAATAAAGCGTTATTTGACCTCAAGAAACTATGACGTCACGACGTGTGATTTCATACAAAATCCTATCAAATACTTGTTCTGATGTTAAAACAAGGAATCTGACTTGGCTTTTTGGAAACTATCGGAAAAGTCCATTTTTCATCGTTTCGCAAAGACTACAAAGAATTCATAATTTAAATGAATCAATTTCACAGCCCTTTTTAGACGTGTGACCCGTTCGACGGGCGGTGTCCGAATGAATTTGATTTTCGAACATGGATATAGCCAGTTAATTGGTAATTGCTGGTTTGGTCTGCACAAGGAACTATGAAACAAAAGGAGTAACAGGATACGGGTATTTTAAAAGGATCTTAAACGATAAACAGGATATTCTTACGTATAAAAACTCATAAACCAAATATTTCTAACAATTTCTTAAATATTTTTGAAATGTGCTAATCAAGACTTTTCATTTGATATAGAAATAAAAAAATCTTTTGCTTAGTTTTTGTATGTAACATGCTTCATATACATTTTTTGCATACAAATTGTAGCCTATGTCACCTAATGGCGAATCAATGGATATCATTTGTGAAAATTGGACAAGCGATTTGGATGCTACGGTGGAACAGACATGTATATAACCCATATACATACATAGACTGCTAAAATCATTACCCTTCCTTTTGGCTTTGCCGTAGTCGGGTAGAAAATCAGAAAAAAAAAATGCCTATTTATATTTTACTTTCCCATTGTATAGGTAAGTTATTACAACCTTTTTGGCGATCTATGACGTAGAAAGTTATATTATAGTTATATTGCCATATAATATGAGAGATGTCAGTAGCAAGATTGTGAAATAAAAGAAAATGAACTTAAATATACCTAATACAGCCCACATCGAGAAGTAAAAGCCAGTAAAAATTTTGTTCTCAGTTAAAAATATGTCAAAATTTGTTTTTAAATTTTTCGATTTTTCAATATTACTATAGTAGGGATATTCTTTATAATAACAAAATGTGTCGTCTTGTATACAAAAATGGGCTGTACTAGATCACTATAATATAATAAAACTAATATAACAGCCAAAAAGCAAAAAAAAAACTAAATTACCATAAAAATTGCCACTTAATTCCACGTTGTATATCAGCCTGTATTGAAATTGTGAGTAGGTACTATTTTATAGACCTAGAATTTTTTTTATATTCTACTTATAACATTTCTATATACTTGCCTGGATTGATTGACTCTACGTCGAGTCTAAAGTTGTAATCCATTTGGTTTCGAGCTTCTTGTCGGCCACCTACGCTTGCTCATTGATTTATTTCAGCTGCACCGCCTTCGAATATGGAGTATTGTTTTGTTATAGTGTTAATACTTTAGTTGAAATATGCTCTTATAGGCTGTTAGCGAAATATGAGTGCGCTGAATATAATAATAATAAAAAAACGACGGGTTGCACTCCGGGAGTGCCGGCAGAAGTGAGAACTTGAATATTAAGACGAAGTGGTAGCTAAAGTGGCGCCCTCATTTGAAATAAATTGTTTAAAACTAAATATGGTGATAATTAAAAATTTGATTCGTATCACTGTCTAGAAAGACCTTTAAACTATTTTATGAATAACCTTTGAAAGTAATATTGGTAGTCCGTCTAGTTTTAAAACGGGTTTTTGCCAAAAGTGGCCACTATTCATTAAATAGTTTAAAGGTCTTTCTAGACAGTGATACAAATAAAATTTTTAATTATCATCATATTTAGTTTTAAACAATTTATTTCAAATGAGGGCGCCACTTTAGCTACCACTTCGTCTTAACGTTGTGCATTTCCATGGATGCGCGTGGCACGTTGTAACATAAACACACACGAACATTTGCGCAAGCACCCTGCGCCGCCTACAGCAGATGCAGGCATACATTTTCGCCATTTTTAGATGAAACGAAACGTTTTACCGTCGGTAGATCATAATGTATGAAATATGAAGGTATTTTGGTAAAAAATGTCATGTCGCGGCATTTTTTTTAAATTTGTCTAGTCTGCTACCATCCAAGCGTGACATCACATAAGTCTCGTTTAAAAGTTGCAATTGTGTATTTTTTTTTTAACAGGTAAATTTTTGTTGCAATAAATATTTTGCGTCATCATCGGTGCGTGTCATTGAAGAAACCCTATCCGGACACCAACAATTATATTACTTATTAACTATCTAAACATTCTTCAATTCTTTAGCAACACTTTTCCAACAGTAGATCACGCAACCTGGCCTTAAGGGGCTACATGAATTTTCCGGGGTCCAGTGCTGCCCCCATTTGAAATAGATCTATAGATAGGAAACGGAGATTTCATTTCAAATTTTGTTTTGAGCAGACCCTATTATATATATTGTTTACAGTTTAAAGTGAGAACGTGAAGCTTTTCTACGCACAATTGCGAAAAACGGCCACTTTTGGCGTATGTGCGTGGAAAAGCTTCATGTTCTCACAATAAACAGTAAACAATAGTTCATAAAATGGTTCGAAGGGTTATCTAGGGTCTGATCAAGACAAAATTTTAAATGAAATCTCCGTTTCCTTTTTATAGATTTATTTCAAATAGGGGCAGCACTAGACCCCGGAAAATTCAGGTAGCCCCTTAAATAAATACTGCGTGTGGTCAGAATTTCCACGGGCAAACTATTGAAGAGTTTACTTGCCTGATACCTCGAGCCATGCTTAACTACCTACAAGCTACAACCTAGGTTTAAGATCATCAACAAAATATTTTCTCTTGGTGCTCTCCCGTGATTTTCTTATTAATCGATTTCAATAACTGGCATCTTTTATTTGAAATCAATTAGAACAACCGAAATATACAGCTTAGAACAATAGTGTAGTCTTTTTTGGTCTAGAACAAAACATCTAGATTGAGTTCCTAGCGACAGGCCAAAAGAAACATGAACACAATTTCCCAAATACTTTTCTGATCAACTTAAGGGCTTTATAAACGGCAAATTTGTTTTTGTTAGGTATTCATTGTTATGATTAATCATATATTTGACGGTATTCAAAAGGGAATTAAAACAATGTATCGTACCAGTAGCGCATTTGGCGGATTTTTTGAAACCTTTAGACAAAAAAGGCTATATCTAAACGTTTAACATAATATATACTAGTTTCATCTGCCTACATACATTTGCGTTTTTGGGAGGTACTTTAAATATTTCCGATGAATGTAATTCATACCTTTTAAATAAAAGTAGGTATTTCACCATTCTTTAGAGAACGCATATCTTGATCGTTCACAAAGCAGTTCGAATACAAATTAATTATATCAATTATGTATTTAACGTGAGAACTGTTCTCGAGCTAATCATAGATCTCTGGTTATTAATTAACAGATAATTATAGTTTGGGATAGATCCGTTATGATCTATATTGTTGGTCTAGTTTGTGAATTATGGATTTGGATTAAAAAGTTAGAATGTGGATTAGATTTAGTGTAGGTTTGGCAGTAAAAGTAGTTAGAAGTACCAATTTGAAATTTCTACTCTAGTTTCTCCTGTTCCGTTGTCTGTCGGTCTGTCTGTCTGTAATCATACATACATACATAATATCACGCCTGTTTTCCACAGAGGTAGGCAGAATTAAGAAAGGAATGATGAGATGGTTCGGACATGTAGAAAGGATGGATGAAAGGAGATTCACTAAAAGAGTCTACAAAGCAAACTTGAGTGGAAGAGCGGGTCAGGGTCGTCCTCGACGAACGTACCGCGATCAAATTGCAGAGGTTCTTAAAAAAGGAGAGGTTAGAAGTACCCGTAACCGGCGGGCATGCATGAAGAGAGTGATGAGTGTAGATGAAGCGAAAGAGGTTTGTCAGGATCGTAGCAAGTGGAGGTCCTTAGTCTCTGTCTGTAATCAAATCTTGCAAGTTAAATTTGACCCACTTCCCGGTTAGAAATTGAGCTGAAATTTTGCACGCATACGTATATTGCGTGACAGTATAATATTATGATGACATGAAGGTGATCTGATGATGGAGCCGGAAGGTGGCTATAGGAACTCTGTAATAAAATGACGTCAAATTTGGGCTCGTTTGGTTCGTTTTGTGGAGCACTTTAGATAAAAGCTTGTTTTATAATATTTTTTAAAATATTTACTTGTTTAAAAGATAAAAATTCCTGTCTGTTTATCTAGGTATAAGATTTAAACGTGCCAAATTTTAAAGTCGTTTTGGATAAATAACGTAACAAACATTTATGCTCTCTGCCAATATGAGCGCATAAATGTCTCCATACTGAATCCAGAACCACAATTAAATATAAGTATTACATACATAACAAAATCTCCCATATGCGTCCCAGTTCCCCGTCCCCGCAGCTCTACCCCGTTCTCGGCCTGTCGAAGTGGCTGCAGGCACCTTCAGCCGTCCGCTCAACCACACTTACCAAAGCCATACGGCGCGAACGGGGGAGAGGTGCGAGGACGGGGAATGGGGACACTTATTGCGCGGGACCTTTAGGCGTTAACTCCACGGGCGAGAGAATCGCGACGATATTTCCGTCGTGTCATCTAACTCCATCACTGGAGTGATGACTTATGGCTCTGAAACGTGGTCCCTTACTATGGGTCTCATAAGAAGGCTCAAGGTCGCTCAACGCGCTATTTAGAGGGCTAAGCTCGGTGTTTCCCTGATCGAATCAGAAATGAGGAGATTCGTAGGAGAACAAAAGTCACTGACATTGCCCAGCGCATTAGTTCATTGAAGTCAGTGGGCGGTACACATAGCGCGACGACGTACTAGCAAGCGAAGCGTAGGACACCCACCCACAAGGTGGTCTGACGACCTGACTAAGGTCACTGAAAAGCGCTGGATGCAGGCCGCTCTAGATCGGCCATTTTGGAAATCGTTGGCAGAGGCCTATGTCCTGCAGTGGACGTTACGCGGCTGAAATGATTATGATGATAATGACCTAACTCCATTCTGACTCAATAAACGTGTCTCCACTAATTTCTGCAAATTGATGTATGGACTTATGTCAACTTGTTGTGGTTCTCTCGCTCGTGGAGATGGTCCCTAAGGGATTCCGTCCCGTATGAAATACAAATTAATTCTATGACCAAACTGTTAAACTATTGCCGGATTAAAAATCACATGTGCGCGTTGGCTCAAAGATTAATATTACATTTGTTTCATGTATTATGGAAGTTTATCTAATTACCAGTGATCGGAATAGGTAGATTGATTTTATGTACTTGTATCGTATAGGTTAAATAACACTGGTTGAGCTAGCCCCAAATTAAGTTCGAGACTTGTGTTAAGGGATACTAACTCAACGATACTATATTTTATAACAAATAAATATATAGATAAATATCCAAAACCCATCACGTGCCCCCAGACCCCCCCCCCCCCCCGACGATATTTTTGTGTACTGTGGAGATTCTATCACAGTACATACTTAAAAGCATATCTTCGCAACAGGATGACAGAAAAGCGTTTGATTTTTCTAAAAGTACCTACTTGAACTTGTAAAAATAAACTTGAACAGTTATTTATGTTTTTTTTGCCCGTCCGCCCCTTGTGCCCCCCCCCCCCCAGAAAAAAATCCGGGATCCGCTCTTGCCATAAAGTTATGCGGAGTCAACTAATAAATTAAAGATTATGCAAGTCGGTGTAAATCATAAATGGTGTAGGTAAATGGAGAGTGCACTAAATCCAGTAACTCTGACTTTCCCACAGCTAAATTATACGAAATTCATAACATACATCGCCCATATCTCATCTGGTTATGATAAAGTTAAGGTGCTGTTCCGAATGACATGCAAAAGCTGTGAGCGTTGTTAGAATCAGTTCTGCTGTTCAGCTTGAATTGTAAGACATTTAGTAAGTAGATTAAGATTATTATAATGCTGCGATATAGCTGTATATTACGAATTCATTGTTTGTTTTTGATACCCACGATACAGGCCTAGCCTAGTGTGAGATCAAATATCACTCTTCTACTATTGATATTATGATCAATAATAGTAGATTAACTAAGAGGATAAAGCAGTGTCTTCTGTCGCGGGTGACGACTTAAATCGCGAGCGCAACGAAGGACTCGAGGTTTACTCCCGAGCGGAGCGAGGGTGTTAAATACTTAAATCACGAGCGAAGCGAGGGATTTAGGGTGAGTCCTGAGTGTAGCGACGGATATAAGTTCACCCAAGACTAAGACAGCTTTATCACCGAGGAAAATACTCTACTTTTCGTATCATTTGCGTAAAAATAAATACAATAATAACAAGAGATAAGCATTTATTAAAAGATATATAATACTTTATTTAATTTTCATCTAGTTACATAAAAATACAAAATGTTTTACGTTGTAAATTAATATAAGTACGCGGAAAATTTGGCTGTATGTGTGAGACGCAGATGACCCCTTGCTTTTTCTTTTTGGAAAACTAAACAGCTGGTGTAAACAAACAATGACATGACTTGATTTAGTTTTTATTTTTTGAAATTAAAGTGGTTTTGTGGATTATGCGGATACATGTTGTCGATTCAAAATCGTTATTTTTTTACGCTTAACAATATAGAAATGATTTCAGTTCAGTATACATTTCGGTAAGTATTCCAAACTTAAACCACATTCTCCCTCTAGAGGCTAAATGAAATTCAGTACATTTTTCTTTCCCTGATTTTAACAGATTAAAAATGACTATTGTTATGTTCGCTTTTTGTGCCATAGAATGTGACTTTTTTGAGCAAGTGATACGAAAAGATTTATTATAAGCTATTTATTTATCGTATAAGTAAGTGGCCAACAATTGTGACAGATTTTTCAAGCTGCCTAGAGGCATCTGATGTAGGACGACTGCCATAGGTTCAATGATGACAGCTGGAACTTAACTAACGGCTTAACATGCCTACCATAGCACGGAGGAGCTCGAGGAGTATGCCCCTTGTGGTCACCCATCCAAGTGCGAACCATGCCTGGCGTTGCTTGCGAAAACGCTAGTAATGCGTAGGTACTCCCGCTAAGCCATCGAGCTCGATTACATTGATATCAATCATAATCTCTTTTTTGATTTATGAAAGATAGTGGGAACAATGTTACTATTAAGAATTTACGAATTTCGTATAGTTCCACTGACCCACTACAATGGAGACATCAGTAGGTACTTGAAATTCCTCGTAACACCGTCCCAGTCCATAGGGTCTTTTTTGTGAGTTTTTTGTCTTTAAATTCGAATGAAAATTTTCTTTGGACAAATAGTTGCGACTGTAGTGTTTTTATTTTTTTGAAATAGCTAAAATATGTTATTTATGACGTATGCAACTACTATGGATTGACCAATTTAAAAAAATACAAAAAAGGGCTTCCGAAATTTCACGCGAATCGGTCGAAAAATGCAACCTGTAGAGCGGAACATACATATCCAAGCCAAAACGGAAAATCTACGAACTACTTTCAGGATTTTTTATATTCTTTTGTTACAATAAAATCCATGAAACCGCACCTTAAGCACAATAATGACAAAAGTGCAGGATTGCGACCGGAAGTCAGCACAATGGTCGTAAAATATTACGCCGCATTTATTCCAGAGATGAATCGTCTCATATATTATTAGTGTAATAATGCGCATAGATTAATTCAGCGGATGAATTATTGCAGAATGGACAATATTGCAGATGCAACAGTTTCTGATATATCTATTCATAGTAAGTATACAACAAAGTAGCGTTTCAAGCAATAGTATAAAATATCGATACTATCGTGACCTTGAAAAACAGTCAAAATATCGATAGGACTATCGATAGTATCGATAGTAGCAATACTATCGATAGTATCGATAGTTTTTAATTTATCAATCGATAGTATCCATAGTAAAGGTACTATTTGTATTAAAAATTATCCATAAGATTGAGATGAATATCGATATTATAATAATACCGATAGTAATTTAGCGATCGACAGATTTCCGTACAAAAAGTAGTCACAGTATCGAAACTATCTATAGCATCAATTAAAAACTATCGACACTATCGATAGTATCTAAATTCAATAGAATAAATCGATACTATCGATACTATCGATGCTATCGATAGGCCTACCGATATTTGTGACTGTTTTTCGAGGTCAACTATCAATAGTCAAACTATCGATTGCTATGCAACGCTACAACAAAGTAGCTTCCTGCCGTCTGTCTTTCTATTAATACTAATAATAACTACATACTTTTAATATACCTCCTTTAACTGTATGTGATTTCTTAAAATACGCAACGAATTTTGATGCAGCTTTCATCTGTAGACAGAGTATGAGAACTCCATCAGCTAGTAGGTGTGCTCCCACATGAAATATGCAGATCCAAAATATCGTATAGCAAGAGAGAGACACGACAAGGGTTAAAACATTTAATTATCAGAACTGATAAAGTTATATGGTTCAACAATTATTATTTAAGGTTGCTTGTATGAGACGTGGTGGAAGAGAGAGTCATGATCAGGAAGGAATGTGTCTAAAATGTATAAATTTAATTTAGAAATTAAATTTTAAAATGGTAGACAGAATGAAATGATGGCGAAGGATTTGGTTTATTGCAACATCTGCAGTTTATTGCAATATGTATAATTATAACATATATTCGTGCGACGCAGGAGTGGGACGATAGTGATGTATATAATTGATAGAATTGATAGAACAGTTAAAACGAGCAAAGTTCTCCATATGCAATTGAAACATCCATGTTTTTTTGTAAAACAATAATTCGAGTGTCTTCGATTAGAATTTATGAAATTTAGTAGTCAAGTTTTTTTTTCTTGTGTTTTTTTTTTTAATTTATTAATATAGGACCACAAACAGTTTACAATACATTGCTTTATATGAACCAATAGACTGAACAAAATGCTAATTGTAGACCCAACGACGTTGGCTACATACATTTTATATTATATCACGGATATCTTAAGAGTGAAAAGTTAATCCACACTACAAAAATTAACAATCAAATACCCTGGTGCATAAAGAGCTGACAGTGCTGTACAAGAAAAATATCTAGCTTATACCTACATAATTGTTACATACAAAAGCCTTTGATGTTATTAATCAGTTTTCATCGAATGAATTCATAACACATTTTTTTATAGGCTCCGTGTGACAAAGCTATAATATGTATGTGAGATAGTTAATCATTATAGTACTTCATAATACGATTAATAGGAGAACGAATACCTGCATTAGTTATACTAGCTTCAATTGAAAACAACTGGTGAGAACGCGACGCTCTCATCTGGGATGTTGAAGAAAATACTATTCAGTTTCCATATGAGCACAGGTTAGAGTCAAATCACCTCGGATAAATATTGAATATAAGTAATATAGGACAAATCACACAGATTGAGCTAACCCCAAAGTAAGCTTAGGCTTGTGCTATAGGATACGAACCCAACGATACTATCACACTAATATTATAAAGACGAAAGTTTATGAGTGTATATGTGTGTGTATGTTTGTTACTTCTTCACACGCAAACTGCTAGACTACGGCAATTTTTTCCGCGGGTAAAACCGCGGGGTGCTGCAAGTATTTTATAAAAAATATATATATAGATAAACACTCAAAACCCAGGACAATTTGAAAAAGGCCATTTTCCAACTTGCCTTGTCTTGGGATCGAACCTAGAACTTCCGAATGTGTGGACTAGCGTGTTGACCATTACGCCACGGATGTCGTCAAAACATTATGTTTGTACACTCAGTGTTGTTTTTTTGAAAATAAATAAATTACCTTCTTGCTTAATCGCAGGGAAAGGTAACTTAGCTAATCACATAAAAACTTTCACTTTTAGGCATAAAACAAAATTTTCTTGACTTTGAAATTAAGTAAGTACTTTATTTTACACTCTATGCTAGCGAGAGGAGTAATAAATTAGATTTATTGACGTTTATTCCGATTTTCAGTTATTTTTGGAAGCTCAAACCTAAAAATCCTTTTTTTATCATTCGATAGGTGAGTGAAACTTGCCTTGATGAAAAGACAGACACTTGTAGGCATGAAACCATTTATTTTTACTTTAACATTAAGTGCCTAATTTTACACTCTATGCCAGCCACTGGAGGTCCGAGCTGGACTCAGTAATCTGTGATTAATGCCTCGCTACTGGTGTTGCTGTGCAGTTATAGCTTTATTATACGCTGGCTAGTTAGCCGCTTTTGCTTGCAAACTACTAATTGGACTGTAAACTGTATCTATGGACTGTAAACATCCTGTGGACTATAAAGGACAGTGAGAGGAGTTGTGAATTATAATATTTTTTTTCGAAACTCAAACTAATATTTTTGTTTGTCATTGGATAGGTAAGTACTTACCTGGATTAACAGATAGGATTCTTGGAAGAATGCCAAACTGTGATAACTGTTACTGTCAACATGCAGTAAATCTAATCTGTATTCCAACCTAATCCATATTTATAAATCAATAATCAGACCAACAGGGTGCGTATTGTTTGATAAAATAACATTTGATATAATTACATTTCAATAACTTTCATTAAATATAATATTCAATTGACATAATCAATAATATTTATATTTTTAACTGCTATAATATTCACTTAATTTTTATTCTAAAAAGCATAAAATCATTTGTATAACGTTTATGTAAATTAAATATCACCTGTCATACAACTTGTGCAGTATACACGTCAAGAAGTATACCATTAAAAAGAATACTGTTTAAATGTCCTATTAATCCAAACGTATATCTATCAAAACATTATTGTTTAGAAGATATATAACTGCAAAAATATAGCGTCCAAAAAGTATAGACAGAAAAAAATGCATTACTGAAATAATTCAATTCGCGCAATATGATATATTTTATCATATACTTTAATTTTCTTGTCAAAATGTCATGGTATAGGTATGTTAGCCAAAATTGCATAATTTGAACAAAGGAGTAGATGATATTGAGTAAGGTTTAGATTTATTTGTAAAGAAAATAAAATTATCGTCAAATTTGGTAACACATAAAAAATGCGCGCGCATTTTGTAAATGTAATCAAATTTTTCGGTTATTCAATTTTCGTGAAGAAATGAAATAAAATGGGCGCCCAAAGTATGAATAAAAAATAATGTGCTTCCAAAATATATAAAAATTAAGAATTTGGTTACTCATATTTTGTTATTAATTTAAAAAAAAAATTATTATATTATTAAAGAATAAACATCCGATGTTTGTTTATTTCGAAAAACTGTAGTCCGTTTGTTTATAAAAATGAAAGTCTAATATAATTTAGAAAATTTAAAGACCGAAATTTTATTTCACAAAATCAACCTGTTTTAAAAAATTTTAATTTAGAGACTGAACTTGTGACAGAAGTGGCTGGCTATCAAAAGCCGTCTTTGTGACAATCAGTCAGTATGTTAGGTTTTGGTTTGCAGTGAACATAACAGTGAGTGAGCGAATGACAGACTTGTGACAGAACTTGACAGAAATGACGGTACTGGCTATAAAAAGCTGTTTTTGTGGCAGTCAGTATGTTTCGTTATGGTTTGCAGTGACGATAACAGTGAACGAGCGAGGAAAACAAGCACAAAATTGTGACAAAAATGACTGGCTGTCAAAGCCAACTTTATGACAGTCAATATGTTAGGTTATGGTTCGCAGTAACCATAACAGTGAGCGAGCAAAGCGAGTGAGCGAAAGAATTTTCGACAGAGTTATAAGCTATGAAAAATCGCCTTTGCAGTCAGTGTGTTATGGTTTTCAGTGACAGTTAAAATTGCTATTCTTTTTCTGCCAGGAGTTATATCAAAAGTTTGTTATATCTAATAATAATTACATATTAAGAATCTTCTACCAATTGATTCTTATACGAAATGATTATTATGCTTAGTAATTTATCTATAGAAAGTTGACCAATTAGTTTTATAAATTTTATACCATTTTAAATGTATACGAAAGTTTTGTTAGATTGAATAATTGTTATATTAAACGATTTTATAGATTTGAAATCTATGATTTACGATTTTTATCTTAATTGATGATTATACCGACCAAATATATAACTAACGTTGGTATTTAGTTTAAAAATATATATATTTTGTTGTTCTATCTTATATTACTTACCCAGACCAACAAATAGATCAGAAAGGATATTTCCCTAATTAATAACCACAGATATAATTAAGCCCTAAAACAGTTATTATGTTAACCGTGTCTCACTGCTGGGAACCTCTCTCATCTCCTTCCATACATCTTGATTGTGTACCACTCCGAACCATTTCTTCCCAAACTGCCGTAAATCCTCACACCAACGTTCTTGGGCCTATTTTCAAGAGTTCAATGTGTTATCAAAGTGGCCCACCTATCTAGACACATCCGACCGATCCCACTTTAGTTAATTAATATATCAATATTAGTTACTGCCATTTTTTTTTAATTTTAAGAATGTTGTGTTAACGTGTTATTGTGTTGCAGACTAAAACACAAAATTGTCATATAACCTAAAAAACGTATATTCGAAATGCTTTGTAAACTATATAGACCAAAAGTATGAATTCCACTACACTACATAAAAGTTAATTACAGTTAATACTAGTATTTCGTTTGCTTGAATTGAATTGCTTAAACAAACTCAAGACCCTTCATTTTCGTAAGAATTAACGTCATTAAATCGACCAAAAAACGTTTTTATTACCCTATATCACCCGTCATTGACGGACGTTAAACAACCCAAAGAAGGCAGGAGAATGGTCGGCGTTCTTTAGACGTGACAACAAAAAATTAGTCCAGCAATAAATATTAAACGCTTGATCTGGTTTAAACACTTCCCTGAAACGATTTTTGTTCGATACGTAACTTTAGGGATGGAGCGGTGCGCTATCGATATGTCGACAAATTAAAGTCGAAGTTATATTTTTATGGACTTCAAGTTTCTTGCATATTTTGGTCATTTAATGTTAAATACATATAGAATTTATTTAAAACATTTTTCGAATCAAAGTTCTATGTTATTGTTTTGTTTACAAATCATAAATTTTTACTTGATGTAATAATTTAAAATATTTAATTTCAAAAATAAATTTCCGGTAAATAAATGATTTACCAAATTCAATTAGGTATTTTTTACATGGGCCATGTTTCCATTGGCTTACAACTATCCCTAATGGGGTAAACAGAGCCTAGGACCGTAAAAGCGAACGCCTACGCTTATCGTTATGCCCAGCGAAATTAAAACAATACGTATAATAATAAAAACTAACTAAACTTTACTATATCGTCACAATATTTTTTTTTCTTTTGTCACTGTCAACTTTACTAGGGTAAATAATGGTTTATTCCAAGTCATAAAGTTTGTCTGCATTTCATAAAAATACGGAATATATTTTTTCATCGATATCGATAGATGCTCCATTCCACATCGAACCAGCATAATCAATTTCCCAAAAAAGCGGTAGAATGAAAGTGCGCCTGTTTTCAATGGCGCGAGCCGTGGGCCAAAATGCGAAATATGCGAAAGAGACAAATGTGATCAATATATTATAATACCTTTAATATCCTCAAAATTATAAGCATAGAAAAAACAAACTTTATTTTGTTTTTAGACATAGTCTACTGCCTCATCGCACATTCATGATTTAACTTCAATTTATTTATATATAACCACATTTTATACGTTTGTAAATTCACATTTACAAACGTATAAAATGTGGATTGTACAATTATTCTGAGGTATCCCACTTAGAGTACCGGTCTGAATAGCACCTGACGATTAGCACCTGGCCTAGTCCACGAAGAGCACCTATGATTTAGCAGGTAGTGCTGGGATTTATATTTTTACTTTTGAATAAAAGATATCGATACAAAATCACTACAACGTTTTAGAAGTAGCATTCTCAGCTGAAATGGCTTTTTCTTCTCCACTTAGCATGGTCTTGAGAATACTCGGCTGTAAGTTGACACGCATATCATCCCTGACAACGTCAAATCAGCATTTCTTGAGTCTACCACATCTGCTTCTTCCCATGGAGGCAGCATGGCTTAAAATAATTCATTTACTCCCAGATCAGCATGTAAGAATAAAAATAACATGGAAATAATTTCGCTATAATAATAAAATTCAATTTAAAAAGTAGTGACACTTCTTATCGTGTCGCTGGCTCAAACTTCAAACTTTGTTCCTCCAATACGTTGCCACCTTTACGCCTTCCTCCAAGGCAGAGTACAGGTCAAGCATGGTACAGCTGGTAGGGCACAAAAGCCACGAGAGGAGGTTCTGCATAGTCTGGTCGTCGTGACCACACTGGCACTAGGCATCTGCTTGGTCAATGTAGCGCCAGCGCGCCAGATTGTGCCTACATCGACTTACCTCAGTTCGGAGGCGATTCAAGCTCCTCCATATGGCCCATGGCAGTTTATGACCTGGTGGTAGCTCCTCTGAAGGTTGGATATAATCGGGGGGGGGGGGGGGGGGGGGTGGAGCATACAGCTCCCGGTAGATTTGTAGTCTAGAAGAATTTGGTTGTTCTTTAAGTGGAACAGTATTATTTATAAAGCTATTTCGGCTTTTTTACTTAGTGATACTAATAGTAATCTACGTCTGTCATTGGATCATCAGTTGACAGGTTCTTTGCCTTTGTCAAATGTTTCCAATAACGGCAGCTTATTGGACCTGACTTCAGTGTGCCTCATATTTTTGAAAACCCTCATTGATCTATAATTTAAATCTCCAGTCCCGCTTATTTATTTCTCCACATTAAAATTACCAACCTGCAGTAGCAAAAGTTGAGAGCCGCGAAATATTCCGGGAAATGTATCGAATTCAATTTACGATCGTGTAGCTGTGATAATTGGCTTTTCGGAAATGCGATGGAAAAAACCGGCTATGCGTGAATCCGTCTCGTTTAACAGGGTTCCTTACCATTTCGTAGGTAGCATTCGTTGTGTGAAAATTCTTTTAATTATATTACACTCACGAAAAAAGTTAATGTAAGAGATCATCTACATATATAAGTTCATAATATAATGAAATCTTGTAAACTAATTTGACCTAAGTTTTTTGGATTGTGTTTTGTTTTTCTTTCCTGTGTAAGTCTCTACCGTGGAGAAGAGGGGAGAGACCTTTGCTTAACAATGCGAGGAAATAGGTTAACAACAATGTATTGCATAGGGTTTCAGAGTTAGATTTTCAGGCAAAATAAGATTTGTTTTTGGGATCCAATCTACTAGAATAATAATCCTGCCCAAAAAGCCCCACTTCCTGCACATTGCAGGACCTAAATGAAGCAGATGACCGGGGAGTCGCTGTGGCCAAACACTGGTCAAATTTATTATAGCCTTTCGACTCGAGAAGAAGATCTGATGAAAGCGTAAAATGGCTTTTATTTATGAATTTATTGTAGCAGATTTTACTACAATTGCTGAATGAAATGGCCGTGTAATATGGCTTCACGTTGAAATAAGATTTTTTTTTAATTAAATTAAAAATTGAAAACTTCCAGTGGTGTAAAAATGCAAAAGATCGTTTATTTATGTGCCTCTTTTAGCTCATTCATTACAGTTCCTGAATAATGTAAAAAATATATCGATGAATATCTATAATGAAAAAAATCTGCATTGTGATTGCGGAACCCTAAAAAAGCGGCCGTGTGTAATACGACGTTATCGGCCATCGCTATTGAATTATTTGCCAGCACTGAAATGTTAGCTTAATTATTAAATTACTAGTTGACGCCGACGTGTAAACTAAAGAAAAAAAAAACGGCCAAGGGCGAGAAGGTCTCGCGCATAAAAGGTTCTGTAAAGTTATCTAAAAAAATCGTGTTTATTGTATTTGCGCCCCACTTAATATTTATTTTATTCTATATTTAGTACTTGTTGTTATGTGACAACAGAAATACATCATCTGTGAAAATTTAAACTGTCTAGCTATCACGGTTCATGAGATACAGCCTGGTGACAGACAGACGGACAGAAGGACGAAGAGATGGACAGCGGAGTCTTGGTAATAGTGTCCCGTCTATACCCTTTGGGTACTGAACCCTAAAAAGTGGCAAAATATTAGGATAAAAATCACACCACACTGATGTCTATGTATTGATTTTAAAATTCGATTCAGATGAGTCTTTGCATTAATAAAAAAATAAACAAAGATAAAAATATTTTTATGATGGGATGGTAAATTTCAAAACGATTAAGAAGTAAGTAAAACTAATAGCAGGAGACAATCTTCAGATGTAAAAAGATAATTTACTTGTAATTGTTATCCATATGTAGGAAATTGCATTGTCAATATAAATCTGTCTATTTGGAAGATTTAAAAGAGTTTCCTTGAAATCTCGAGAATTGAGATAAAGACATTGTTGTAGAATGTGACTGAAGAAAGTGTGAACTTTGTCCAATTTACAAATACATGTCAGTCCTGGTGACCCGTAATTACAGGTTCTTCAGAAACCTAGCATGGGCACTAGTCCTCTGCAAACACATTTATTAATTGATAATTTTATTTCGTGTTTATTCGTTGTATAAGATTGTAACTATTTTTTTTTTGGAGGAAATAAATATATTTATTATTATTTATTACATGTACTAATCCAATCTAATCCTACTTCCAACTAATATTATAAATGCGTAAGTACGTTTGTATATTTTTTTGTTTGTTACATTTCCACGCTTCAAACACTTCACCTACTGGGATGAAATTTGGTATGGATATAGTTTGAGACCCAAGGAAGGACATCGGATTTTTTTTACCGAAATTCCCACGGGCATCAAAACCCTACGGCACAGCTCTTCAAGTCTATATATCTTACAGGGTAGACAAATCCCAGAGCTATAAGACTCTGGTCTCTGGTAATGGTGGGCGTTAAGATAGAATAAGGAATCAAAATAGGGACGGGTTGCTAGCCCCATTGCCTATTAACACAATTCAAAATATATCGCCCATTTTAACGACCGGGCTATACAAAAATTCAAACTGTTTTTTTTTTCCAGACCATAATTATACAACGTGGAAGGGACATACCCGTAATAAATCGAACAACAGGCTACAGTAGATCACTATAGCATAATGAAATTAAAATAATAACCAAAACAATAAGAAAAAAATTCGCCATTTCCTTACAAAAGTGTGCAGCCGCTCGGACAATTTGTATGGGAATGTCGACATTTTTTTTTGTTATTTGGTTTTTATTTTTATTTAATTACGCGATAGTGATCTAGTATAGCCCGTGGTTCGATTTATTACAGATATGTCCCTCCCACGTTGTATAATATATATTTTTTAAACTAAAAAATCGACTATACCACCAAACTTCACTTTTAACCTAACAAGTATTTCCCAAATTGGTCCAGGCGTCTTTGAGTGATCGATAAACATATACATAAAAAAGATTCAGACTAATTAAAAACCTTCTCCTTTTCTGAAGTCGGTTAAAATTATTAGCGAATACATGAGTACATATGCAATTGAAAGTTCCAATAATATTCAAAACTACTTGTTTAAAGTTTTAAGAGGAAAGTGAAGAGGTTCATACTTTTTGTGGTCTCCATAACATGATTTGCAAGTTGCTCTGTGCAATTATTGCAAATTAACACTCCGTTGAGTTGTAAATAAACGAGGAGGCCATAAAAATCGATTTTAATCCCACATATAGGGCGACGGCTTTACGGCTTCCCTTTGAAGGAATGGATAAATTTTAAGTCGTTAAGTACGTGACATTTAAAGATACCTACGTATTGTTATGCACAGGAAAAGTGGTCTGGGTTAAGTACATATATACAATTTTTAAGAGAACAGCCTGGGACAGATAAATTTTGCATGCTAACTTATATGAAGATGGCACCCATAGATGATGATGATGCAGAAAAAGGCATATATCTAGCTTATGATGTCGATTAACGGAAAAATGTGAGAACCCCGTAGGTAAATATTGCCGCGGGCATCAGCTAGATACTATGAAAAAGTTGAACCTTTGCATCAATATAAGTACTTACGGTACTTCCTTTTTAACCCCCGACAAAAAAGAGGAGTGTTAAAAGTTTGACTCTAATGTCTGCCTATCTATGCCATCGTAGCGCTTGAACGGATTGACCGATTTCAATGCGGTTTTATTTACGTGAAAGTTAAGTCCCTTGCGGTGGTTTTTAGTTATGTTTGAAGAAAATCGGTAATTTACCGCATGACATTATTAAATGTACCGTCTATTGTTTTACTATTGTGTCTAGTATTGGCGGTAAAGAAAGCGTTAAAAGTTATTGGGGGTTACATCTTGAAAGTCGGGACTTTCCCTTAAAAAATATAGATGGCGTTCTTGACATTTTCAGGTTGGAGGTTTTTTAGGGTTCCGTACCTTGAAAGGAAAAAACGGACCCCTTATAGGATCACTTTGTTGTCCGTCCGTCCGTCTGTCAGTCTGTCAAGACCTTTATCTTAGGAACGCGTGGAGGTATCAAACTGGATTTATATCAAATACTCAAGTCTACTGTCCCTTGAAGTTGTGAAAAAAAAAAAAAATTCTAAGCCACGCAATCAAATTTTTGACACTCGCAAGGGAGTCAAAACCTACAGGGTACTACCCGTGAACTCAGAATTTTGAAATTTGGTCCAAAGCAACGTCTTAAAGCACAGATAAAGGAATAATTGCGAAAAATGTAATTTTTTAGTAATAAAAATATTTTTAGTGATTTTAAACTTACTACCTCTTTCCTCATGAACTCGTAAAAGTATTTAATTGAAATTTATATCAATTACTCAGGTCTATAATACCTTTAAACTGTAACAAAATCAAATTGTACGGAACCCTCGGTGCGCGAGCCCGACTTTCATTAGGGCGGATTTTTTTTAATTTGCCCGGCAAATAATCGTGTTAACTTAAACTTACTTACTCCGCTGGCTCAGCGACCCGAAGTGGATCTTGGCCTCCGAGACGAAAGAGCGCCACAATTTCCTGTGCGATATCTTGCCAGCCGACCACTTCCATCTCGCGCAGATCAGCCTGCACCGTATCGCTCCAGCGATATCTGGGTCGACCGACTGGTCTTCGGCCTGATACCTTCCCCATATATGCTGCCTTGACGCTACGATCCTCCTTCATTCTTTCCAGATGCCCAAGCCATTGCCATTAACTTAAAATTTTATTTAATTTTGTTTGTTGAATGTCCTGTTTATCGTATCAGGGTTTTTATTCTTTACAAAAAGGAGGGGGCGACAAATCGTATTCTTATGGAAATGATTTGATTTAAGAGTATTTATTGCCACAGAATTCATAGCCATTAAATAATTTACAATATTATTTTGGAAAGTACAGCACTGACAGCCAATAACGGATTTACGTTCTATAGTTTCTTCTTAAATACAAAAAAATCATTATTATTCAAATATTACTTTCATTTCATTAAGCTGTTCTGTCCCACTGTTGGGCAAAGGTCTCTCCGATCTTCTGCCACATAACTCTTTCCTGTCTTAAGTTCGACCATCTTTTTTGGAATGCGTCGAGATGGTCTCGCCAGCGCTTTCTTGGCGTACTAGGGTGACATATACGTGTAACAATCTCTAGGCAACCACTCCATTTCGATTCTGTCCCATCTCTCGATTATTACTTTACACGCCAAAAATATACTGCCAAAAAACGAGGCTCTAATAAAGCTTTATGTCATGATATATTGCTATTTGACCAGTATGACATGACGAATGGAAAAATATTTTTGTACATCGGTTAGGTTATTAAAAGATATTACACAGGTTTTTTTTTTCGAGTGTGTATGTGTCCACTGGAGTCAGATTTTTCAGGCTGCCTAAAGGCATCTGACATAGCTTGACGACTGCCATACAATAATGACAGCCGGGACCAACAGCTTATACGTGCCTTCCGAAGCACGGAGGAGCTCGAGAAATTTTTGTGCCACTTGTGGCCACCCATCCAAGTGCGGACCACGCCCGGTGTCACTTAACTTGCGAAAGCGCTAGTAATGCGTACTCCCGCCGGGCCACCGAGCTCCTCAAATATTATACAAGTGTTTTCTTTTTTCTCTGAAAAGCAAAAATTGGCAAAGATACAGCGCATTGAAATTTCACACGACGTTACTACTAGGTACGATATTTACTTAGCGGTGACGTCACAAGCCCGTACTACTTTGATGCTCCGTATTTTTGTGAATTTTTACTTTTTTCATCATCATCATCATCATTTCAACCGCACAACGTCCACTGCAGGACATAGGCCTCTCCCAATGATTTCCAAAATGACCGATCTAGAGAGACCTGCATCCAGCGCTTTCCAGCGACCTTATTCAGGTCGTCAGACCACCTTGTGGATGGGTGTCCTACGCTTCGCTTGCCTGTACGTGGTCGCCATTCGAGAACCTTTTTGCCCCATCGGCCATCGGTTCGTCGCGCTATTTTACTTTTTTGGTAAACTGAAAAATATGGGTCCATTATTTTTGGATAATCTAAAAGACGGACTAACAACAATCAATCTTTTCTGACCCTGTCGTCACTTCTCTTTTCCTCTGCCATCATCAATGGCGGGCAGAGAAGTAAGTGTAACCAATAATACGATTTCACCATGGTTTTATCAAAACTTTTGACTAAATAGGCTCTAACAAACGAACACTATCGTTCGTCTATAGTCAAATTCGTATATAGTTCGTCTATAGCCTTTAGTCAAAAGTTGCCCGCGACACCTGTCGCATACCACCGCGGTCCATCGCCGACAGGCGTATGTTAAAGCCCTTACAATGACCGGTTCAAAAATAAATCATTATTTTTAAAATAAATCATCGAATACGAGGTTTCCAAATTAAGATCTCTTATTTATGACTCTGCGTACCCGATTAACATATTTATTTTTTTAATATGACGTTGATTTATCGTCTCAAATTTGTATAAGCATTAAACATTAGTTCCCTTAAAATAGGTACTACTCTTAGATTTTGTCAGTTAACTTTTAAGGACGGCAATTCCGTTTGAAAACTTTATACAATAAACGACATTTATTCATAAAATTTGCATTAAATTGGAGTTACAAGAAAAATTTAAAGAAATATTACCTAAACTAATCTAACACAGGAACGGTCGGATGTTGATGATGCTCCACTTGTAAAAGGTACAGTGCGACACAAATAAGTTGAACAAAAATGGCGGGCTTTAAAGCATTTTTGTACAAATTCCCGACACGTAAATTGAAATAAAATGGCGGTCGTCGGCGCATTATTTGTACCTGCGCCAATAACTGCCATTTTGGTACATCCTACGTGCCGGGAATTGTACAAAAATGCTTTGAAGTCCGCCATTTTTGTTCAACTTATTTGTATCGCATTGTACAATTGTTTCGATGAATCCAAAGGCCACGCTTAGGGTGATGGCGTGCGTAAAGATAGGAAAATGGAATAAAAATTGTAAAAAAGGTTTTCTATCCGCATCGTCAATTTAAAAAGATTCATTTTCTCGCCCATTCCCACGATCGGCTTTTACGATCTGCTTAGGAAGAGAAACAACTGGAAGCGCCCGCATTTTTTCTTATGTCCGGTCCAACATGGAAATAAAATTCAATAAATTGGGCACCAATTGATGACTTCCGTGGCGTAGTGGTCACCATGCTAGTCTGCCACCCAGAGGTCCCGGGATCGATCCTCGGTCAGGGCAAGTTGGAAAATGGCCTTTTTCAAGTAGTTGTCCTGGGTCTTGGATGTTTATCTATATATGTACTTGTTATATGATATAGTATCGTTGAATTAGTACCCCATAACACAAGTCTCGAACTTACTTTGGGGCTAGCTCAATCAGTGTAATTTGTACCTATATATTTATTTATTAGTTAGTATAATAGGCATGACGAATGGAAAATATTCTTAGCCTATGGAGTAGATTGTTAAAAAAATATTGTCTTTATTTTCTCTAAGAAACAAAATTTTACGAAGATACAGCGCATTGAAATTTCGCATGACGTCACGGCTAGGTACGATTTTTACTAAGCGGTGACGTCGCAAGCCCCCACTCCGGAACTTTGATGCTCCGTAACTTTGTGAATTTTTAATTTTTTGGTAAACTGAAGAATATGACTCCTTTATTCTTGGATAATTTAAAAGACAGACTAACAACAATCATTCTTTTCTGACCTTGCCACCTCTATTAACAAAGTATGAATAAATCACATTTTCCGTCTCTTTGACTTATGTGTTTGAACTCTCTTTGAGACTCGAAATTGAAATCCTTTAGACCCAAGGTTCTTCAGTTAATATCTTAAACCGTTTTGAAATAAATCGAGCTATTTATCGGAAACTCAATCCAATACCATACAGTATTGAACGATTCATTCAGGTTTAACGTATGGGTCATTAAAATTGATGAGCCTATACGAAATGAGCTATATCTTTCGAAACTTATCCCTTTTGACTTACATAAATTGTGTGTTGAATTCCATTTTGTAACGGGATTGATGTATTTTTCGTTTTTTAAGTAAACAGCAATGAGTCTGGATAGTGTAGTAGAGCGGTGTTCTTATTTTATTATTTTTTAATTATTATAATATATATTATATTAATATGTACACAACGTGGAAGGGAAACACACGTCATAAATTAATCTACAGGCTATACTTGAACACTATAGTATAATGAAATTAAAATATTAGTCTAAATACAAATAAAATTTGGTATATAATATATGAAAGATCAGACAAAAGTGTGCAGCCGCCCGGCCATTTTGTTTGGGAATGTCGAATTTTCTTCTGGTTTTTGACTGTTATTTTAATTTCATTATACTATAGTGATCAAGTATAGTCCGTGGTTCGATTTATTATGGGTATGTCCCTTCTACATTGTATATGTCTGTCTATTAATTCATAGGTATGTATGTAAAAATTTGTATGTTTTTAATATTTGTATATATATTATTGCAGGTTCTATATATTGTATTTATTAACAGTAAATCTGACATTCTGCACCGCCTATATTCACTTCTCCCTCTATCCAAAGGTAAATAAATAATAAATAAATATATAAGTAAGGACAAATCACACAGATTGAGCTAGCCCCAAAGTAAGCTTAAGCTTGTGTTACGGGATACCCAATGATATTATATTTTATAATAAATAAATATATAGATAAACACCCAAGACCCAGGACAATTTGATTAAGGCCATTTTCCAACTTGCCCTGACCGGGGATCGAACCCAGGATCTCTGGGTGGCAGACTAGCATGGTGACCACTACGCCACGGAGGTCGTCAAAAGGTTCTATATTGTATCTCTTAACAGTAAATCTGACGTACTGCACCGCCTATTTTTTAATATTCACTTCTCCCTCTACCCAAAGGTTGACTGGAAGAGATTGCTATGCGATAAGTCCGCCTTTGTATCATAATTCTGTCTTCTCTTTTTTCTGTTTTTTGTTTTTCCTTTTTTTATGGTGCAATAAAGTGTCATCATTATCATCATTTCAGCCGCATAACGTCCTGGACATAGACCTCTCCCAAGGATTTTCAAAATGACCGATCTAGAGCGGCCTGTATCCAGCGCTTTCTAGCGACCTTCGTCAGGTCGTCAGACCACCTTGTATTGCAATAAAGTGTATTTGTATTATATTGTATTGTAGGTTTTAGATATTTCAAACTGTTTTGTCATAAACTTATTTAGCGAAAATAACTAACGAAAGAAATTAATATGCAATGTATACGCGTATAATAGTCGATGTCCAATCTAAGTTTTAATAAATTGTTAGTTTAATAAAGGATATTTCTTTCTCTTACTAGCGATCCACCCCGGTTTCGCACAGGCATGAATTTTGCATATAAACCTTTCCGAAGATTTGCTCTACATGTAAGTAACAAGCAAGTCTAATCAGGCTTAGTAGTTTAAGCGTTTATCGTGTACAACTAGACAGACATATGCACCGCAGACTTAGTTTTATAATAAGTTTGGACTTAAAATAATTTGACGAAACAATTTATTAGTCAGACAAAAATCCTTTCGCCTTTTAAGCTATCACCTCCAATAACTTTTGAACTACTGAACCGATTTCCATCAAATACAGCTAAGAACCAACTCGATCAAATCAGCTTTCAAAAAATACCGCATCAAAATCGGCCAATTCGTTAAGACGCTACGGTGACACAGACAGACAAACAGATATGTACCATAGAGGACCTTAATAAGACTGACGATAGAGGAATCGCTTTGGCCGCCACATACTAGTCAAAAATCACTTGAAATCAAATTAAAAAATATTGCAACGCGACAAGAAGCTATTCACCAGAATCGCATAAACAGTCGAATAAGAATTGGACAATCATTTTATCACTACCACCTGGCAATAAACTGTTCTGGAATTTTTTGTTTAAGTCAACATTGTTAACAGTTAAGTAACGTCGTAATTAGTGAGTTAACCACGTGAACAGTTAACTTTGGTATTCGGTGTCGAAGTGGTTTATTAATATGTTTATCTTAATTGTGGAAGTGGAAAGTGTGTTGTTTATTGTTAAATATACAAATAAATAATAGGTTGGGGAAAAAGTCTTTTTGCATTTTATATGAAAATTTAATACATTTTTTAATATGTATTGAATTTTCATATATAGTTTATTGTATATAGTTTATTATTATTATATATATATATATATATATATATATATAGTTTATTTACATTTAACTAAAGTATGTAAGTACCATTTTGTTCGATAACTTTTTGCCATCTTATAGGTAAGGACATGATCCCATTGCTATAGAAATTTTGGGGCTTCTGATCAAAAAACTGCGTCAAGTAGTTTTGGCAGTCCTCTCGTGATGTTAACCTGACACTGCCTAACTAATTCTGAAGGGGCCGAAACAGGTGGAAATCTGAAGGTGCCAGGTCAGGACTATCCGGCGGATGCATTAACATCTCCCAGCCAAATTCTCTTAATTTTTGCTGAGTGGTTAAAATGTATGAGGTCTAGCGTTATTATGATGAAAAACCACACCCCTTCTGTTGATTAATTCCGGCCGCTAACTCTCAACTTCTTGCTTTAATCTTATCAGTTGTTCGCAGTAGAGTTCTGAATCGATGGTCCTGCCTGGTGGTAACAGCTCATAATGAATAATGCCCTTCCAATCCCACCACACACACAGCATTACCTTGTTACGAGTTAACCCGGGTTTTGCCACAGTCTGTGAAGCCTGACCGGCCTTTGACCATGACCTTTTTCGTACGTTCTTATCGTTCGTACTCTTTACGTCGTAATAAAGAATCACAAATGAGTACACGGTTCATTAGTTTCTTTCAGAGGGCTAGTGAGGTACCCAAATATCGAGCTTTTTTGTATACCCTTTTTTTTTTCAAATGCGCCAAAACTGTTTTGTGGTCAATTCCCAGTTCTTCAGCTACGTCGTTACTATTGAAATGCCGATCTTGCTCCACTTTTTCAAAAATAGCATCCATTTTATCCGTGACCGGGCGACCAGAGCGAAGTGCATCTTTGACATCAAAATTTCCGGATTGAAAACGCTTAAACCAAATTTGTGCTACTCTCACAGATACTGCACTAGGTCCATAAACATCGCAAATTTTTTTCGCGGCTTGCGTTGCATTTTTACCTTTTTGGTAGTAAAATTTTACAATGTATCAAATTTCTTCATTAGATTCACTCATCTTGACGGTAAGAAAAACAAGTTAAAATCACGCATTTTCCTAATTTGAATTTGGAATAATCTTCTTTAAAATTTAAACTTTTAAATGATACCAAAACCAGCCAGGTACAAATAGTATAGCCAAAGTGGTTTCATTACAAGTTCATACATACTATATGCGAAAAGACTTTTTCCCCAACCTAATATATAAATAAATAGATAGATATATACGGACAAATCACACAGATTGAGCTAGTCCCAAAGTAAGTTCAAGACTTGTGATAAGGGATACTAACATAAATACAACGTACACAGGCTATACTAGACAACTCTATGGTCCATTTGGTTAGGTATTTAAAAGAATGTAAACAATCTTGACATATCTTTTCATTGATATAAACACTTTATAAATCAAGACCTTTGCAAATTTCAAACTAATTATGTAATTTATAAATTATACAATAATTATATGTCCCATCCACATTGTATAGATAAACATCCAAGAGCCAGGTCAATCTGAAAAAGATCATTTTCCATTTTGACTTGACCGGGGATCGAACCCGGGATAAATACAGATACAGATACATCATCACGTCCTTATCTCTGACGGGGTAAGCGGAGACCAGGACCGTTAGACTATCTATTTATAAAAATCGTATCTTAATTTGTCGTCTGCGATATCTGACTTTGCTTTAAAATTTATAATACACCGTGGATGGGACCCACGGGCTATACTAGATCACTATGATTTACTTGAGGTCCTAAGGCCCCTAGGTGGGGCAGAGGGCTTCAACAGTCTTTCTCCATCGCGAACGGTCTTCGGCTACGCGCTTTACTTCGGGCCAGGTTAGCCCGATTGTCTTCATCTCCGCCGCAAATGTGCGCTGCCAGGTCTGCTTGGGACGGCCAACTTTTCGCTTGCCCTGAGGGGTCCACTCTAGGGCTTGCCTCGGAATGTGTGTGGGCTTTCTCCTGAGAGTATGGCCTATCCATGTCCATTTGCGGCGCATGATCGGTTTGTCTATTGGCATTTCCCGGCACGCCTCCCACAGGCTTTCGTTGGAGATCTTCTCAGTCCAGAAAATGCCAAGTATTTGATCACTATAGTATAATGAAATTAAAAATAAAAACAATAAAACAAAAAGAAATCAGCCTTTCCATATAAAAGTGTGAAGCCGCCCGGGCAATTTGAATGGCAAAGTCGACTTTTTTTGGGTTTTATTTGACTGTTATTTCTATATTATTATACTAAATTGATCTAGTATAGCCCATGGTTGGATTGATTACGAGGATGTCCCTTCCATGTTAAATACAATGTCCTTGTTTTATTATTAAGTACAAATATTTTTAAAGGGGATACAGTCCATCGTTTTGAATAACTTGTCCCAAAAAATGTATAACAAAATACGAAAATAAATTATGGTTCTCATACAAATTGAAGTAGTCACGTGAATCATTGATAAGGAAAATGAAGTTATTTTCGTATTTCAATATACATTTCTTAGGAAAAGTTGTTCAAAATTATTGACTGAAACACCCTTAATTTTTTTGTACTGAATCAAAAAGAGTATCTCAGCCGTCTGTGACGCCATTAAGATAATCGGGTAAATGTATCGATCTACGACAGCCCTACATTCAACTGAAATATATATATTTTTTTTGTTAAAAAGTTCTTTATTTCTTCAAAAGTGCTTGCAATGTCGCGTTGCGCCGCGTCTCGGTCGGAACTGACATCAAATAAAAAGGAAAAAAAAAATGTAACAGCAATACATAAGTTATCAATATATCATCCGAACATAATGCAGGTACCAACATTAAAATTCTAATTCATGTGGGATTGCGGTAGCGATCGCGCATCTGAATTGATAGCATCGGCCGATCGCATGCTGCACCTGCCATCTGTCATTTGTCTGCTCTGAGATATTAGTATCACATGACAGTACATGCTAATGTAGACTGTATTTAAAAGAGATTTATGACGTACCTTTACCTTAGTTTTAATAGTTTATACACGTATGAGCACATAGCACCTACTAGAGGACGCGCGTACGCGAAGCGCCTCAAGACACATTCTCTCTCTTTTTTTGAGTGACTGATGACACCATCTAGTGATAAGTGGCTAAACTACATTCATAGCCGTAACGCCATCTATTATTTGCCAGGTAAATTAAAACCCCGACTTTTAAGCGTTACCTTCAATAACTTCCATCGCTTTCATATTGTATAACATTTTTTTGACGACCTTTTTAAATATAATACTTTGATGTAAAAACATTTAGGATGTTAGAAAAGTCCTTTTTATTTAATTATTAGTTAGCCACGAACTTAGACCTCGCGATTACAATGAATTATATTTTTATTAATATTTCAAAAACTACTTAACCAATTTTGATGTCCAACAAACTTGAAAATTCTATTGATATTTCCTACATGCCTACCAAATTTCATCAAAATCGGACCATAGGTTCGGCAGTTATTGCGGTACAAACATACATAAACACAAACAATGTGTTTTCACCCCCAACTCGATTAAGAGACCTCGCTCGCTTCAGTCGCTCGGTCAAAAATTCCAAAGGAGGAAAGTAAGCATAGGAAAGTTTGAGGAAAAAGTTAACTTTTTCTAAAAATATGCAAAGAATTCACCATACCATTTCCTGTAAACAGTTACTTTGACCGCAACTCTTTTCTCCTAAATCATTACGTTTCGTGTATCATGTTTATTTAGACCAGATTGTCAGCGAGATAATCTCGGTACGTGATTTGTTGTTCATGTAAATATTCAGAAATTCTAGGTGCATCTGACTCATTCCATTCAGACATATGTACATACTTATACTTAAACTATTACGTCATAATCCCTAATGGGGCAAATAGAGCTTCTTAATTCCTGCGGCAGCAGATTCTCACGACCACTATAGCGTGATGGTGGGGGAGAAGGTGGAAAGATGAATCAAAATATCACATGTATACATGATTTGTAATTTCGCCAATTCTTTCGTTGCGCTGGAGATGTAGCTGGAACTTTTTAAGATTTCTTTTCTTCCAGACCAGCATGAAAGAAAGTTATTATATTTAGACATTTTTAAATGAAAATTGACACAGATACACCCTCCTTATTTAAGCACGTCCAGATAAGGTACATCATACTGGGTACTGGGGTCCATTTTACTTTGTGTTCTAAGAATAATAAATATGGGACCATTGAAAATAGTACCTAAAGCTTTGATGTCACAACAAGCTCCTGATGTCTACTCTTTTTAGGAATGCTTGGGAAAGTTTTACGATCAGCTGACGTGAACCCTTCTTAAAAGACCTAAAGCTCTTTATATCTAATCTACACCTGAACTAACTTTTATCCATAATATAAATAACTCTTGTCACCTCTTGGCACACACCTTTATGAGTAACATCAGAACCGCAAACGGAAACAATGGATTTATTAAGAGTTCACATTGTGCGATGTCTTGTTCGAGTTTATTGGCGAAAGTGTAAATTTTACAGTAAATTTGCCGCGTGATTTCCGACAGATTGGAATAGGACCACTCCTTGTTTTCTTGTGGATGTCGTAGAGAGTGACTTATGAAATAAAAGCTAAACAACACTTATAAACATCAATGAGACTTGTCCAGCCCGTCTAGCTAGGGTGGAGGGTATAGGCCAATGTTTCTAGCTATTCTGGCCAAGTATGGCTTTGGTAGGACAGAGAAGGTAGTTCCTTCGGGTCTTAATTACTTACTATCCTGGCTCAGCGACCCAAAGTGAGTCTTAGCCTCCAGTACAAGGGTACACCAGCGCTCTCGGTCCCTTGCCAGATGTCGCCAACTTGAAGCTAGCGCAGGTCGCCATTGCTACATCACTCCAGCGATACCTGAAACGACCCACCGACCTCCGACCGATTATCCAGCCCCAGTATGCTCTCTTCACCCCTCGATCATTTTCCATTCTTTCGACGTGTCCGAGCCAACGAAGACAGTGCGCTTTAAATTCGCCCATGATGTTAGATTCGCCCATTAGGTCTTCTATTTTGGTATTGGCTCGTATCCTCCATACACCATCCTCTCCGCTTACTGTCCCCAGGATCTTGCAAAATTTCCTTCTTTTCGCCACAAGGAGCCTTCTTTCCTTTTTTGATGGGTCTGATCGGTACATTTTGATTTTCAATACATACAATAAATCTTCATTGCTAAAAAGCCAACCTGTATAATTCGGCAGTAGCCAAGCTGAACGGTTTGTGATTCCTGAACATTCGTATCAACATACGAATCAAAGTCGAATTTGCTACTCGGCCGTGCCGATTGATGCCGGCCCGAATAAATATGTAGCAAGCCTAGTCACGTACAATAGCCCAACGAAATACCTTGGCCGGCCTTCTACCCTATATCTTGAATTTTTACCACGCGCGTAGCACGAGGCCACCGTACAAAAATCACGCGCGTAGACGCAGTATCAGTGTGATGCGCTATGCTTGTTTTCTATACAAATTGAGATACTTGCATACAGTCCGGCCCCGCACTACGCAGTGGGGTGCGGAGCAGTGTGTGAATCGCCTTAGGTTCGATGTAGGCACTTGCCTAATGTGAAGCCATTATTACCACCAACAATAAATAAAAACGTACGTGACGACACGAACAATACACTCGAACTAGTTTATGTCTCTGAGAAGTGAGGCAGGAAAAGACTGTCACTTATTACTCACTCACTCTGAGATCTTGTATGAAGCTTTATTAAGTAGTTTATTTGCCGCGGGAATGTAAATTATTTCGAGTGACTAACTAAAGGAAATGGTATAGTTAAGTAACGGATAATTTATGATATTTTCTACCAAATTCTCTTTTAAAAGAAAAGTTCATGCCCACCTTTTAAACTCCCTTTCCTCATAAAGTCCTCATGATTTAGTTCTTCTCTTCATAGCTATTTATATTAGTATTGGTAAATGTATATGTTTGTATTTTATAAGTTGATATTTATTCTGATATTTACATATAATAGGTATATAATGAATTGTCTTTGAGCACGGCGCTCTCGAAATTAGAAAAAAGGATATGAAAAAAAATATTTGAGGCGTATAAATAGCAAATAGTGCACACGTATTTTATGAGCTGCTTTATATATCTAAAACCGGTGAAATTAAATCTATTTAACGAGCAAGTGTGTTGAAATATACTTTTTCTACTCCTGTACTGTTATCTGTCTTTTAAATGGTCCCGAACACTAATATAAGAACATAGATTATATGATTTCAGAAAAGTCTAAAGTCTATTCCTAATATAATAGCACATGTGTCGTTATTTCGCCAAAACGATACTTCTAGCCTATAACTTTTTTCTTTAGATCTACCATACTGCCAACATAATAAAATCGTTACTTTAACATATGGTGCCATTTTTCAAACGTAGAGTCTCTGAACAAACGGTTTTTTGTATGAAAAAACATTCGTTTAAGTGACTCTTGTGTCAATGTTTAAAAAATGGCACTTTCGGTCACTAGGAAGACGTCAATAAAAAAAATTAAGTCTTCCATAGATACCTAGTATCTAGCAAACATATGGTAGTATTTCATACTTTTCTTTATTTATTTTTGGATTTATTTTAGTAAATATAGTCGTAGAAAAAGTATTGTATGCAACGTTGTATAAGTATGTCAAAAAATGCTCGATGGCGTCTCCTTACGATGCTCGTCAAGGCTCGCATCGTAACCTGCGCCACTCGCATTTTATGAACCTTCTTATACAACTGTTGCATAAAATATTTTTTCTACTCCTGTACTGTTATCTGTCTTTTAAATGGTCCCGAACATTAATATAAGAACAAAGATTGTATGATTTCAGAAAAGTCTATAGTCTAAATATAATAGTACATGTGTCGTTATTTCGCCAAAACGATATTCCTAGCCATAGACCTATAACTTTTTTTCTTTAGATCTACCATACTGCCAACATAATAAAATCGTTATTTTAACATATCGTGCCATTTTTCAAACGTGGAGTCACTGAACAAACGGTTTTTTGTATGAAAAACATTCGTTTAAGTGACTCCATGTTTCAAAAATGGCACTTTTAGTCACTAGGAAGACGTCAATAAAAAAAAATTAAGTCTTCCATAGATACCTAGTATCTACCAAACATATGGTAGTATTTCGTACTTTTCTTTGTTTATTTTTGTATTTATTTTAGTAAATGTTATCGTAGAAAAAGTATTGTATGCAACGTTGTATAAGTAGTCAAAAAATGCTCGATGGCGTCAATTTACGTCAACCTGCGCCACTCGCATTTTTTAACCCTGGTTATACAACTGTTGCATAAAATACTAATTTAGTATCGTTGAATTAGTACACAAATTTAAAACTTAGTTTGGGGCTAACTCAGTAAGTGTGACTGATGGTTCTTTTCTATAAAAAAGACAGCGTTGCGGCCATAATCATTAGGTATGGTACCTAATTTGACCGTACTTAACTATATTGTTTTTTTATTCTGCCACTTTTAATTACGATCTTTCATTACGCTGATTTCCCCGACCATAAATCGGAGCACCTTTTACGAAAGGCCAAGCAGTGAATCTTTGGATACCAGAAACCAATGAAGTAAGAGTGCTTACACACTGACAAGAAAAAAGGTCAATGCTTTTTATTTTAGACTACCTGATGCCCGTGACTTCGGCTGCGTGAAATTTAGCGATTCTAGTTACTTTTTAACGAATCAAACAATTTTCATCAAACATAGCTGAGACTTCACCGTAAGGGAAGTTGCTTGCAGATAAAAAAACACATCCAAATCGGTGGTCTGGACGCGTTTCGTGCGTCGGCTAGTTTTTGTAAACATGTAAATAAGTCGCGATTCGTGCGTCGTTGATTTAAAAACCCATAGATTTACTAAGTGGTAAGACATGACGTCATATTAAACTAATATTATGTAATTTCATATCAAGTTCCAATCAAGTTTCATATTAATATTGGATGGGTGACCACAAGTGGCATAAAAATTTCTCGAGCTCCTCCATGCTCATAAGGGCCGCAGCACGGCCGGTGCAGAAGCGTTCCGTAGCTCTCTCTCGCTCTTGCAAGTGACGGTTCTGAGCGGCAGAAAAGGATAGCAACATAGAAAAGTACTGTTCCGTGCTGCTAAGCCAAATGAAAAACCCTAAGTCATTGGTCCCGGCTGTCATTATTGTATAGCAGCCGTCGAGCTATGTCAAGTGCCTTTATGCAGCCTGAAAACTCTGACAATAGAGTTGGCATTTGCACACACAAAAAGCCAGCAAGCAAGAAAAATATTTAAAAAAATATTGATTGTATTGAGTGTACGCAGGCACGCGGGTTTATTGTTTTAATTATATACAATATGTAACAAAAAGCTTGTCTGATCCTTGTAGGAGCAACTCAGACCGTCAATATGAACTAATTTTCCTATGGGATCAATGCTTGAAACTCAAAGAAAAAAATCGATTTTTTTATTCGAGTATACAGACTGAGTTCACCAGCCGCGCGTGTAATAAAGTCCGTAGATTTACCATTCATTATAAATGTGGAAGAAAAAGAAACAAGTAATATTTTTTTTTACTGTATTATATTCTAATTGAATTAGTGATTCTGATTCCAAGGTTCCAATATAGCTAGAGGTGCAAAAACCCTATAGGATTAATGATTTGCCACCAAGAAATCTTCTGATGCCGGTAACTTTTTTCCTTGAAAATTTCCGGAAATTTCGGAAGTTTTCAACATTTTTTTAGAATTTTAGTTAAAAATTTCCTAAAGAAATTTTTTGCGATAAATTTCTCAGAAATTTTCCAGAACGTTTCGAAAAATTCTGGAAACTTTTAAGAACAGCACATCATTATATACGATAAATGTAATACCTTTTTTTATTCTGTGACAATACGATACGATTTGGAATTCGCCTAGTGTAAATAGACATCTACTTTAAATCTGAAGCTATAGATCGACAAGACCAATATAAGAGCACGGGTTTGGAGTAATTGTTACGAGTATATGGAACAAGTTGACATTCAGCCCGAAATAGACTTCCGTGGCTGATTTTATTGTGGTAAAGAACTGATTGCTTCTCATTTGTGGAGTAATTAAAAGTGATTATCTTTAAGGTTGTTACAGAATGGCGATATAATCTAGATATCACAAAATGGCAAAATTAACATCTTAAGAATCCCCTTACTTAATTTTTCCATACAAACGTAGTCTACGTTTTATTTTGAAACGACATGCCAGATTTCGGTAAAAAATTGTAATTTTAAAGAAATTGCAATTATCTAGGGTTATAATATAATGAACTGGGAAGAAATTATAAGGGTGTAGAAGTTTTCCATACTCATGGTCAAATATGATATAATACACTATATCCTCTTTAAAGTTAATAATTTTACGTCGGAAACCAATTATAACCCTAGATAGTTGCAATTTCTTTAAAATGACGTAATTTGGCCCATATCCAACATGTCGTTTCCAAATAAAACGTAGACTACGTTTGTATGGGAAAGTCTGATTCTGTCCAGGGAAAGGGGATTCTTAAATAATTGTGTGTTCAGTTCGTGAGATGTAATGACTTCTGTGAAACTAAATATTAGAAAAGCTAAACAAATTGAGAAATCAATTGATCGTGTTTCTATAATAAAGACATCATGATATTATAATAAAGACATTTTGATATTTTTATTTATTTAATACATTCGGATGACCAATAGCTACACTTACAATTTAGGTTACAAAGTGGTAAACTAAAAGACCAATAACAGGGGGGTTACTCCATAAAATAATACGATAGTGGTCCGATAGTGACGTCCGATTTCTATGTCAAACCAAATTAGACTTTATGGTCATAAATTAATGCTCAATGTTGCTTGACACTGAAACACGGATACGCAGTAACGTCCGTCTTGCGTACCGCTTTTGGAGTAACCCACCAGGTCTTCATTGTCTTTACAAATAGAAACACAGTACAATTATTATGAGTTTTAATATGAACCCCAAAAACCACGATGATGGTCGTAATAATAAAGACAATAAAAACTATATTTTCGTGCATTACCCATTCCATATACATTTTTACAAAGTATAAGTTTTTACTTTATTAACGTGATTGTATAATTATTATATTTATGAATTAATACACCTGTGTGTAAATCACAAAACGAGACCTTTATTATAATAAAGTAAGTCAGAGATTTGACATTTCATAATTTTTGCAGCGATGAGTTTAAGTGTGTCAACTTACAGACACTAAAATTTTATGACACCATTAATTAAATATTATAAATCATAAAAACAATCATAATAATTGACATTTATCGTAGGGGATTTTAGTGTTAAATAAATTACGTCATGTTAAGATGGTAAGATACCAGATTTAATGCAAAGGTTATTGGGGAAAATACATTGGTAAAATATGGATAATCGGTCATAATGATTTAACCTTTACAGCTATTCTTTTTATAGCTCTATAAATCAAGTTAAAAGTTTTTGCTATGGCGAAAATTTAAATATTTTAAAAAACTTTAAAGGTATAAAATTACTAAAATAGAAAATATTTAGATATTTTAAATAAATAAATATAAAGGGACAAATAACACTGATTGAACTAGCCACAAAGTAAGTTCGAGACTTGTGTTATACAACTACTCAACGATACTATATTTTATAACAAATACATATATAGATTACCATTCAAGATCCAGGAAAATTTGAAAAAGGCCATTGTACAACTTGCCCTGACCGGGGATCGAACCCGAGACCTATGGGTGGAGGACTAGCATGGTGACCACTACGCCACGGAGGTCGTCAAATTTATATACCTACAGAATGTAAATTATTTGGCCAAAATATACTTGATATTGGTACCTATGTATTTGTATATTGTATAATTGGATTCCTGCTGTATTGACGGATAGTCACCCCTTCCTGTATGTGTCAACCTTACATCCCATATTACGTATATAAATAAAACTGTATGTTTGTTCTTTACGTATAAAAAAAATACAAATCAAAATATTTAATGTTTATTATGTTACGAGATCTTTACAGGCAATTTAACACGTCAATCAGTTTAGTTTACTTGACGTGTTATGTTTACTTTAATTTAAATTATTTTAAAGGAAAGCTACCGATAACAGCGATTTCATAACCACAGATTAGACTGTAAATGTTGTCGCAGATTACTAATAAGTTATTATTGTGATAAAACTTTAATAGGGTCTTCTGAGGCATTGCGAAGCAAGCCAGGTGCAGTTCTACATAAAGCTATTTATATAAATCGTATTTCTCTCCAGTTAGAAACGATGCAGATGCTATATATTATAATTAATACGCGTTAGTAATATATTGATGTAAAACCTCTTTGATTTAAGGCTGTATGTATCAATTGCAGAAACCAGTAAAAGTCCTATTCGGTTGGATGTGTTTATGAGTATTCACACATTCCTGGTGAGTATGGAACTTTCTAAGGTAGGAATACATATTTTAGGCAATATAAGTGTTAGGATAAATAATATAGCACGAATAATTAATGTGGTCTTATAATACAGTATCTCGTCTTTATCCCTGACAAGGAAGACGGGAGATGAGGAGCTCAGTGGCCCAGAGAAAGTGCGCATTACTAGCGCTCTCGCAGGTAAAGCAACACCGGGCGTGGTCCGCACTTGGATTGGTGATCACAAGGGGCATAAAAATCCTCCGTGCACGTATATGCCGTTGGTTCCGGCTGTCATTATTGTGTGGCAGTCATCCAGCTATGTCAGATGCCTCTAGGCAACTTGAAAAATCTGAACACTAGTGTTCGCAACTTGCACGCACGAAAAGCAAGCAACGGGGTACACAGAACCCTGAGCCATAAGACCCGAAGGCCACGTTAAGCGTGATAGTGGGCATTAAGGTTTGGATCTCACTTGTCAGCACGTAGCAGCACTTATGACGGAACGCTGTAGCATCAGCCCTCGCTCTCTCTCGCTCGGGCAAATGACGGTTCTGAGCTACAGAAAAGAATAGCATGCAAAAAGGCTGTTCCGTACTAACAAGTGAGATCATTGATGATGGTAAAGGAAATCAAAATAGTTAAGGGCTATTTTATACAAGGTGGTTTGACGACCTGACGAAGGTCGCTGGAAAGCGCTGGATGCAGGCCGCTCTAGATCGGTCATTTTAGAAATCCTTGGGAGAGGCCTATGTCCTGCAGTGGACGTTAAGCGGCTGAAATGATGATTATTTTATGCAGGGTTACTTTTAAAACACCACCAACATGTCTGGAGCAAGTTCAGCTTACGATACTGAACAATTTTCTATAAAAACAGTTATTGAAATCGATAAAAAATTACGTCTACTCATACAAACTCCGTTTGGCCGAGCGCTGATTTGTATGGAAAGTCGAATATATTTTTTTCGCTTTTCGATAATTGTGTTTATGGAAAGTAGTTCCAATGATACTGAACTACTGAACTGATCTTACTCCAAAAATGTTGCTGGTTGCCTATCGCCTATTAGCATGTTATATATTCAGGCCCATTCCTCGATCAGCTTTTACAATGTATTTGGCAAGTACCTTTATATAGTTCTAGTATAATAAATTTTACAAGAGAGAGAAAGAAGAATTGGGAAATACCAGCACAGTTCTATGAAATAAATTAAGGCTGGCTATAATAAAAAAATAAAAAAACCTATAGCAGGCAGGTATAACAGCTTTCATCTTCTATTGGGGATAGGCGATATCGAAAATAATTTGCAGAAATAACGTAATCATAAAAATTTTGATCCAGAACCACGCGATTGAGATTTTATCACCTTGAGAAAACATTCCTTCGCAAGTTGCATTCCACGTTAGTGTAACCCCATCTTTACCGTTTGAAGAAGCGACCAACACAAAACCATTCGCTCATTTGAAATATGCCCTTACTTACATGCGCACTCGAGGTGGCGAGAGTTATGTGTTTGACCTGGTGCCTCGAGGCAAAAATTGAAAAGAGTATAGAAGTGAACGCTTAGCTAATTAGACTAAAAATAAGTAGAACACTGCTTTCATGTACAAAATTCATTATGATGAGGTCGATGGCCCGGCGGGAGTGCGCATTACTAGTGCTTTCGCAAGTCAATGACACCGGGCGTGGACCGCACAGGCTGCACAAATGCAAAGCATATAAATATCAATGAGACCTCTCCAACCCGTCTGGCCAGCGTGGAGAGTGTAGGCCAAGTCCTCTGGCTGCTCTGGCCATGTATGGCTCTAGTAGTACAGAGAGGGTCGTGCTCCTGCGGTGGAGACAAAAAGACCTGATGATGATGATGACGCAAGTCTTTCTGTATTCGATTAAAAGTGTATTTATTTGACTATCTATCCTTCTCATCTTCCTTAATTTGTGTTTGAAGCAAATATTTACGTGCAAAGTAAGCAGCAACGTTTTGTGCTAATAATATTGTCTTGAAATGTGGTTTTATAAGAATCTTCCATAAGAACTGTTTGTAACTGTTCTACGTTTTTGGTACTTTTATCCTTGTAATATTTTAATTAATTATACAGTGAATTTACAAATGCAATTTTGTTTAGTGAGAAAAAGCTATATTTTTCTTTACCGACAAAAAAAACTAGATATGAAAGTAGTATAATTACGAAATTTTATCGAAACGGGATTATTTGCTAGGCAAATAAAAAAAAAACAGACTTTTAAGAACGCCATCTAGTATGAATAGCGGTTCTACTGACACATCTTGATATCCGTAGCGCTATCTTATTATTTGCTAGAGAAAACGCTGACTTTCAAGCGTTAACTCCCAATAACTTTAAACAGACCGATTATCATCAAACATAGCTAAGAACCACAGTAAAGGTACTTTCTTTCACGTAAAAAACCGCATCGACATTGGTCCATATTTTCGACCCTTATGATGCCACAGAAAGACATTAGCGTTAAACTTATAACAGCCCTTTTTTGGGGATTAAAAAAAGGACTAGAGATGAAAGTGACAGTTTTTTTAGTACATACGAAGTCTTTTCGAGTTTTAACGTCTCCACGTACAAGTTACTCATCCAAATTGACCACCGTGGCCATATTATCATCGTCATCATTTCGGCCCACATCAACCCAGTGCTGGGCATATAGGACTGGGCAAATATTACAAGTAATATTTTTAATTTAGCGTTGAGTTTATTGTATTGGTCAATGTTGTTATATAAGGATATGAACCTTTGCGACCATCACATAAATTAAAACCTCTTTTTCTCTCCGTATTTGATTTAATACGTTTATGATTACTGGTCCCTAATTAAGTTTAATATTGAAATGAATGTTTGTTACAATCCATGCTTAGAATACTTTCCTTCATAAAGGATTTGTCTTTTTCAATCAACAAACTACGTAAAGTCCCTTCACACATCTAAAACGCCATTAAATACACCATAAATTTTGACAAGACCTTATTCAATAACCATCAGGAACCTAGACATGAGTTATGTGCTCATCTGTATATCGTAAAAGCTTTTATGATCCTTTCTGTGTATTATTCGAAAGTGTAACAGGTAATTGAAATTCTTCATAGACTTATATAATTTTTAGAAGTTCAATGTTTTTTTTTTCATGTGTGTATACTTAAATATAATTTTTCAAAACTAAAAACCGACTTCACTCTCAAACTACACAACCAACTTTGTTAAGGGTTTTATGGGACCACCTGACAAGCCCTTCAAACCCTATCAAACAAAACAAAATTCTGGCGTTTTAGAATAATCGGAGAACATACATAAAAAATTAAAGATTGGTATGAATTGATAAGTCTTCCTTTTTGAAAGTCGGTCTAAAATATTGTTGTACTTGATAAATGACAATTAAGGCATTTTTTTCTGTTGTAGAAGTAAATCATTTCTTTTGTGTACTTCAATCTCATTGTCTATAAATTATAAGCAAATGATTTTTGAGACGTTAAGTCGATGATATTTCGATCCATATCCACTCTTGTTATTATGAATGATGATAGTATTTTTGTACCACTTACCTAATCAATCGTCATGAATCTGAACTTCGTTTCTCATATAAACGTCATTTATTTAGCCATTTCGATTTTTTGCTCATTTATTCTAGTTAATTATCTTATCTGAATACATCAATGATTCTCAGCAATTTTAAACACTAAGTTGCGTTTTGGCTATTTTCCAAACATTTTAACTATGTAATTACCATGTTGCAACATAAACTCTTATATATGCATAATTTGCACCCAATCTACATAGTTCAGAACTGTAATTTCAATTCTAAATAAAAATTGGTTAAAAAAATAAAAGTTGAATGCCGTGTCTGTGCGACTACAAGCCCTTGGTTATGATTGATGACGCCGCAGTCCGTTCTGTGCCACCCTCAAACTGTATCGGTCATTTGCTTATAATTTGCTGAGCTGATTCAATTTGCCTGCTTTTTGCGTTAATATCTCCGTAATCGAGGTTCCCGTGTGAAACCGGCTTTATGTTCAAGTTCAATATAGGCTGAGAATGTGATTGATTTTTTGTAACTAGAGTAATGTTAATGAAAGTATGTTTTGTGTTATACCCTGTGGTTATATTGTACATTAATACGTATATTAATGCAAGAAGTTGGCATTTTGCTATAAGCCTTTATGTAAATCCTTTACAAAGCCCGGTAGGGTAAATGGAGAGATGAGCTTGACTCTTACTGCAGGGATTTGGCTTCAGAAGCCCTCGACAGTGAGAGTTGGAGTGCTGGAAGTCTTTGCCCTGCAGTGGGACAGTATAAGCTGAAAATAGAAATAGAATTTACACAAGACCTAATACAAATCACAGACTTTAGATTTGTGGAATGAATAATTAGTTAATTTTTGATATAAAGAAAACATCTTTACTATACTTATAATATGTAATTTTCTAAGTTCTCTGAGTCTTCTTGGGCAATGTGGAGTATATCCTCCTGAATATTATGTTGATGATAACTTGATTATTTCCGATAGCAATTTCATAAAATTTGGCAAGCGTAGATGTGTACATGCCTACGAAATTTTATGAAATTTCAATCAAACAAATTTTAAAGTTTAGAACAGTTCTTTCTAAGATGTTTCTGAGATGTCTTTGATGTATAAAAAATAAAACATCATACACGGGGTGACCTTCTACCCACCAGCCAAATTTTTAAAGTAATTTCATTCCGTGACACTTTCAATAAAAACAAATTATTGAATATCGATAAAAAAATCGTCTTTCTATACAAAATCCGTTTGTCCTAACACTGATTTGTATGGGGAAGTCTATTATTTTATTCGTAGTTCATTATCATGGACAAATCTTGCTCCATAAATGTGGCTGGTGATTGAAAAATCTCCTAGTATTACAGTAATATGCCTTGAGGCAGATTAAAACTAATACCAGTGTTGGTCACACGGAAAACAAAAAGAAATATAGAAGAAAATAAGGTCATAACAAAAGCCCTTATTCTATCCTTTCCTTTTTGACGTCGCGTATGTGTTCTGACCCTAAGCCCAACGTCATTGATCTTTTTTTTTTTTTTACTAGCCTGTAGGTATTGTGTCTCACTGCTGGGTAAAGGCCTCCCCCTTATTTATCCACTCGTCCCTTTATTCTGCCTCCTTCTGCCACCCACATAAAAATATATCTAAGTCGTCCCGTCATCTTGTTCTGGGCCTACCCTTACCCCTTCGTCATTGATCTTAGTAACCATAATTTAATTCTAGACACAGTTATCCAGTTTTTTAAGAAAATAGATCAAATTAATCATTCAAATTGGTTTCCTTAAGTCTTTACATTATATATTGATTTTACGGTGACTCCTCACTCATGTCTAATGTAAAGACCTTAATTCGAGATAACACACATATACACAATCACATACATAGATAGATACATAAATACATACACTGTTACGTTTCTATCACTAACGGGGCAGACAAAGCCCTAGGCCGCAAAATGGCGATGGGTGATCACATCGCCTATTAACAAGATTCGCATTTTCTTCCATTCCCCTAATCAGCTTTTACGATCAGTACGAGAAAAGACGTTTCTGGTACATTTTAAACTTTGTAGGATTTCCTTACCCAAAGGTTAAAAACGGGACTCCACGGACCGTCTGTCCGTATGTCTATCACCAGGCTGTATCTCATGATTAGCTAGGCAGTCGAAATTTTCACAGATGATGTATTCTGTTACTGCTTTAACAACTAATGCTAAAAATAGAATAAAATAAATATTTAAGTTGGGCTCCCATAGAACAAACGTGTTTTTTTATAGATATGGTACGGAACCATTCGAGCGCGAGTCCAACTTGACCTTAGCCAGTTATTTGCATTTAATATGAGGTTATTGGCAGAAAACCAATGGGAAATGGAAGACAAGATGATGTTCACCGCGCTAGCATTTGTGCTACGAGTATGTCGTCTATTTTGAATATTAGCAAGGTGCCATCAGCAAACAGCACTAAGCCAGCCTGTTTCTCAACCATGTAAGTCATAGACATAAACAAAGAAAGGTCCTAGAATTCAACCTTGTGGTACGCCTATTTTAACATTAGATCTGTGCGATTTTATGCCTTTTAAATCAACAGTCTTAAGCGTATCTGTCAATAAAATTCTATTAGTTTATTCGAATTCTCATTAAAAATCGTATTAACGAAATTTAAGAAAAGTGTCGGATGATCTATACAATCTAATGCTTTGGAGAGATCAAAATGGAAATCGTTCAATTATGATCAAGACAAAAGATGATACCATTCAATCAATATCTGTTATTTCTATATAAGTATATCATACAAAAAATAAAAATGATGCGGTTCAAGCAAGACAAAAGGAATGAACCTTTGTCACCCCAATATCGGCCAGTCACTGTTTTTAACTGGTCCAGTTATTGTTACAATAAGAAATGTAGCAAGTACTTGTGAGAATTGGTGATTGTTAACTCGATTGTTTTGTACTTAATACATTGCGGGACAGTAAAGAAAATAGTGGTTTAAATTTAAAACATCAATTACATTAATTGTCCCTAAGAGGGTTCACGATGTTACTTTATATGCACACTTTTTGGACAAGTATATTATGTAAAGTGAACAGATCTTTAACTGACTTAAAGAAAGAGGAGGTAATTATTACACTGTATTTTTTTTGTAGATATGTTATATGATATTTGAATTATTTACACACAGATTACACATTACATATTTACATTACAGATTAATTTGAATATTCAAACATAATGAAATACTTTGGGGACAAGGAAGAAACTTTTCAACGTAAATTAAGTACCGGAACAGGCGTATGTAAACACTTTTCGACAAAAATTGCAATTGCAATTGTAAACTAGTTTCAAGTTACAAAATTTAAATGAAAACGTGAAATGAATGAATATAAATATGAGTCACTACTCTTATAAATCAATCCACTCACCAAATGGATATATACGGATATTTATCGGGTTTTTACTCAATCTACTGAGTAAATACTCAAATCGGTAGATTGAGTATTTATCCACCGCCTCATCTAGTCGTTACGCGACGCAACTTGCTCCTATGAAAACTAGTTCAAAAAAATTTGAAACTATTTCGTCATGCATACCAATACCTAAGTACCTACATTTTGTTTATATATTACTGTTACATATTCATCAAATATTCTTTAAAATTGAATGACATTGAATTTCTCCGTCGAAAATAAAGTTAGTTCTAAAAAAATTGAAACTATTTCGTCATGCATACCAATACCTAAGTACCTACATTTTGTTTATAATATATATTACTGTTACATATTCATTAAAGATTCTTTAAAGTTGAATGACATTGAATTTCTCCGTCGAAAATAAAGTGAGTTCTAAAAAATTTGAAACTATTTCTTCATGCATACCAATAACTAAGTACCTACATTTTGTTTATATATTACTGTTACATATTCATCAAATATTCTTTAAAATTGAATGACATTGAATTTCTCCGTCGAAAATAAAGTTAGTTCTAAAAAATTTGAAACTATTTCTTCATGCATACCAATAACTAAGTACCTACATTTTGTTTATAATATATATTACTGTTACATATTCATTAAAGATTCTTTAAAGTTGAATGACATTGAATTTCTCCGTCGAAAATAAAGTGAGTTCTAAAAAATTTGAAACTATTTCGTCATGCATACCAATACCTAAGTACCTACATTTTGTTTATATATTACTGTTACATATTCATCAAATATTCTTTAAAGTTGAATGACATTGAATTTTCCGTCGAAAGTAAAACTAGTTCTAAAAAAATTGAAACTATTTCGTCATGCATACCAATACCTAAGTACCTACATTTTGTTTATATATTACTGTTACATAATCATCAAATATTCTTTAAAGTTGAATGACATTGAATTTCTCCGTCGAAAATAAAGTTAGATCTAAAAAATTTGAAACTATTTCGTCATGCATACCAATACCTAAGTACCTACATTTTGTTTATATATTACTGTTACATATTCATCAAATATTCTTTAAAGTTGAATGACATTGAATTTTCCGTCGAAAGTAAAACTAGTTCTAAAAAAATTGAAACTATTTCGTCATGCATACCAATACCTAAGTACCTACATTTTGTTTATATATTACTGTTACATAATCATCAAATATTCTTTAAAGTTGAATGACATTGAATTTCTCCGTCGAAAATAAAGTTAGATCTAAAAAATTTGAAACTATTTCGTCATGCATACCAATACCTAAGTACCTACATTTGGTTTATATATTACTGTTACATATTCATCAAATATTCTTTAAAGTTGAATGACATTGAATTTTCCGTCGAAAGTAAAACTAGTTCTAAAAAAATTGAAACTATTTCGTCATGCATACCAATACCTAAGTACCTACATTTTGTTTATATATTACTGTTACATATTCATCAAATATTCTTTAAAGTTGAATGACATTGAATTTTCCGTCTAAAGTAAAACTAGTTCTAAAAAAATTGAAACTATTTCGTCATGCATACCAATACCTAAGTACCTACATTTTGTTTATATATTACTGTTACATATTCATCAAATATTCTTTAAAGTTGAATGACATTGAATTTTCCGTCTAAAGTAAAACTAGTTCTAAAAAAATTGAAACTATTTCGTCATGCATACCAATACCTAAGTACCTACATTTTGTTTATATATTACTGTTACATATTCATCAAATATTCTTTAAAATTGAATTTTCCGTCGAAAATAAAACTACTTCTAAAAAAAATTGAAACTATTTCGTCATGCATACCAATACCTTAGTACCTACATTTTACGTCATCGTTCTAATTTATACAAATAGCTCTAGTTAAAAGAACGCCAAGTAAGCAATTACTGAGAAAAACTTAGATCTTATTAGTTGCTGGAGATTTCTCACCTATTCACACGAACCGACATTTTTGTAAAAACGTTTACTTAGAACCGAGGACTTGCATGTGGGAAACTAATGACTTTTGTACAAAGTAGTTTATTAAGAAAAAGAAAAAAAAATACAGATATTTTTTAACCGACTTCAAAAAAGGCGGAGGTTATCAAATCAACTGTATGTTTTTTTTTTTGTATTTATGTTATTCGATATCTTCGTCAACCGTGGACCGATATTTTTTTTTATTTATTTTAAAGTTTGTAGCACCAAGTTGGTTCTATGTAAATTTGGTAAAAATATAAAGTAGAACTTTGGAGATATAAAAGAACCTTTTGTTAAAAATTGAATTATTTATAATGAGACTAGCTTTTGCCCGTGATTTCATCCGCGAAGAAGTCGAAAATGGTTCTTAAAGGTTATTAATTGGTTTTTTACGATATTAATTTTGAGTGCATGATCTCTCCTTAGCAACCTTTAAATGCGGTTCTTACGTACGGTAACTTTCGAGACATTTCAGTTTTAAAGAGTATTTCCATTGGACCAAGATTTTATGTGTGTTCAAACTGTTTTGAATAAAATCGGATTAAGTTTTCAAACATGCGTCAAAATAAAATGTAATTTAAATCAAAAGCACAAAGAAGTATTTATATCAACTTCAAATCAAATCACCCCAAAATAAAGTTCTGCCCCTTTTTAACGCCGCCGTGAATTTCAATAAAATACGAAACACGTCTTCCGATACAAAATTTGAAGTAAATTGGTCCAAAATATTACGTTGTCTTGTACAAACTTTGCCCCCCTTTTCCACCCTTTCTTATCGAATGCCTACGTCATACAAAGAACACACCTTCCAAGTTTCGGGTTTCTACGATCAGCGGTTAGGCTGGGCGTTGATCCGTCCACTGAGTGACGGATCAAACGCCCAGCCGAGCCGCAATTCAGGACATTTTATATGAAGGATATTTTTTACACGAAATTGTTTTAACCATCGTCTGTAAATACTTCATTGTTAAACAAACAATTGTCTAACGATAATGCTTTATCCTTTATCTAAACCTAACTACTCTACATTAATCTTAAGGTAAATAAATCACTAAATAATTTAAACGAATGGCAGTTTCAGCAAAAAAAGCACTGAATTTATAAATAATATAAATGTAAATAAACATAAAGAGACAAATACGAGTGAGCTAGCCCCAAAGCTCAAAGATACTATATTTTATAACAAATACATTAATAGATAGACATCCAAGACCCAGGATAATTTGAAAAAGGCCATTTTCCAACTTGCCCTGAGCGGGGATCGAACCCGGGACCTCTGGGTGGCGGACTGGCATGGTGACTACTATGCCACGGAGGTCGTCAAAGATGATGAAACAGGTGTAATATTAGGTATATATACGAGGGGGGGTCAAAAAGTTCGCGGAACGGAGGGGAAGGGGGGTGAAATAAAATACTGTACTATTTTTCTTTTTCAATATATTCCCCCTTAAGTCGAATACATTTTTCAGATCTCTCTATTAACTTATTAATACCGTCGAAAAAAAATGATTTGTCTTTGTCCTCAAAATAGGCCGAAATCGCCGACTTGACTTCTTCATCATCGGAAAATTTCTTCCCCCGAAGCTCTTTTTTTAATTTGGGAAATAAAAAATAATCACAGGGGGCTAAGTCTGGACTATAGGGAGGATGGTTTAACATTTCGAAGCCACAGTGATGAAGGGCAGCCATCGCAACGCGGCTCTTGTGTACCGGTGCGTTGTCATGCAAAAGCAGCACACCCTTTGTCAACTTTCCCCGCCTTTTCTCCTTGATTGCTTCTTTTAATTGTCTTAGTAGATTAGCGTAGTATTCTCCCGTTATAGAAACACCCTTATCTTTATAATCTATTAATAAAATACCCTCTGTATCCCAAAAAACAGTTGCCATGATTTTTCCAGCCGATTGTGACACCCTGTATTTCTTAGGGGGGGGCTGACCCTTTTTATGCCACTGCATAGACTCTTGCTTCGACTCAGGCTCATAATGATGAACCCAAGTTTCATCTGCAGTAACAAGTCTTGCAAAAATTCCTTCCTTGTCGGCGCTACAGAGGTCTAAAAACTCCTTTGAATACTCGACGCGCAGCTGTTTCTGTGGTGGTGTGAGCATTCTTGGCACCCATCTTGCGCTGACTTTTGACATCCCAAGATTGTCGTGTAGAATATTTAAAATGGTTGTAGGTGATACTCCAACCATTTCTGCAAGTTGTTTCTTCTTCAAACGAGTATCCTCCAGTATAAGATTCTCCACTTTTTCAACGATGTTTGAGGTGGTGGCCTCAATCGGCCGTCCTGAGCGAGGGTCGTCTTCAAGAGACTCTCTGCCTTGCTTGAAAAGGCTATTCCACTTGTACACCATGGTTTTCCCAGGGCAAGAGTCCCCGTATACTGATAACATTTCTTCCAAAATTTTCTGAGGTGGTTTTCCTTGCTTAGTGAGGAACTTTATGACGGCACGAAACTCGATTTTTTCCATGTTCAAGTTTTTCTTCCGGATTCACTTGTTTGATCGACGACAGGTCAAAGGTTATTGACACAATCAGGTTCAAACTTGGCATATATACTCACAAAGAGTTGCTCATTAGTTACTACCTGCGGCAGGTCCCCCACCCCCCGCTATCCCCTCCATTCCGCGAACTTTTTGACCCCCCCTCGTATATATATATATATATATATATATATAAACGTCTAATAAAATATACTGAAATGATTTTAAGGGTGAATTCAGTCCATGACTCTGATGATGTAGGGGGGGGGGAGGGGAGAGAGGGGCAGGGCTCCGGCTCTCTCACTCACCGAACGAAGCACAGAAGCGGTGACGCTACTACTCAGCCGTCAATTTTCTGTGAGAGTGTGGTACTTCCCCGGACGTACCACACTCTCACTAGGTACTAGCAAAATTGAGTTTTGCCGGTAGCGTGGCTCTACCACAAGTGACTCCAGTATTAGTAATAGAAAAGGAAAAAGGAGATTGATTAATCGTTCATTCATTATCTAAATCAGCCTCTTGGGGGCACATGGAAGCTCGCCTAGTGAGAAGTAAATCTAATATAAAGTGCCACATCTCCACTACAGTTTTCGCGGATCCGCACCACCCAAGAACTGAACATTTCTCACAAATTAAAAAGTATCATTTAATTGCTCATTACGAGGCTTTGAGGCACTTTGAAGTGTCAATAAATGTGAGAGAATGTGAGCAAGATGGGGATAGTGGATCGATCAAAATAGTGAGAGAACAGAAATGGGTTTAATCAAGTTATTCATTTTGTAAAGACGTCAACACTAATGCTCAAAACTTTGAAAATGCGCCATTTCCTATTGCTGTATTTGTCAAAATAACTACTATGGTATATAGTATGGTATGGTATATACTATAGGTAGGTATCTGACAGAAGAAAGTCAAATAATAGAACTAAATATTATTTATTTTGAAACTTTACAAATAAAACCATATAAAAGTAAAAGTAATACATACGAGTAGTTGCTACTAATTCATAAAGAAATTTTTTCCAGCAGACCCTTGAGAAAAAATTAAAAAAAAGAGGTAATTGGCGTGTACAATACAAAATTAAATAAATGTAAAAATAATAATAATTCATAAACATACCTACAAAAACGTACGTACAAAAACTTACATAAATAAATATAAACTGTTAATAAATACATTAGATAATATTTCTAAATATGATGATCAGGATGATAAAGAAATAGTTACTCGTTTCTTCAACTTCGTTTTGGTTTTAGATTCACGAATTTTCGGTGGTAGCTGATTCCATAACCGTAAGGCTAATGCAGCCATAAAGCAGTAATGCTTGCATGGAAAAGAACGAAAAAAAAAAAATAAGTTAGAAGGATTGTATAGGATATCAAACATCATGACAGGAAGCACGGTATCTGTTTTAGATTTTTATTTGATAAAAAAAAAAACGATGCATCATTTATTTGATTACATATTCTTGTCCAAATAACTGTATAACACAAAATTATTCGTTAAGGATTTTGATTGTAAAAAATATGTTGTCACAATTGTAGCAGTGTAATTATGTTCACTAATATTTTCACATTAAACTGAGGTGTACCACTATAAAAAAAACTGTCGACCAATATGACATGCTTACATGGTCTTCTTTTCTCTACTCATAATATATTGTAATACAGATTTATACCTTTATAGCAAAGTGTTAAGAAACCGATTGGACGCCTGTGGTCACACTTTTTTAATGTTTTAGTGGCTATTATGGTAGAAATCCTTAACTTTAAGGAACTAAGCGTGAAATGTCACTGCGTTTGAAAGATTTACTGCTACCGTTTGCGTATTTACTTGAACAAAGATAGAAAAACCACATTTTAATACAAATTACTGCAACAAAGTTCCTGGAATGGGCGTCATTTATTTTTAATCTTGGATATGTAGATAAAAAGTTCCTATCTATTTGCCTTTATGCTTTTTAAGACAATAAAGTTTTGCAAAATGAATGTCAAAAAATTGACATAAAACTGGGACAATCATTTCTGATTTTTGGATTTTATCACATTTAAATAAAAGAATTTCTTATTTATTAATTTAGGTATCTAATTGTTTTATGTTTTAAAAACAGTTTTATGTCAATTTTTGTGTCCTACTTCTGCCTATAAATAAATGTGTATGATCCTACAACGAAGTTAGTCGAAATTCCATCTTCGTTAGTAACTACAGTCGTATTTTTAATTAGACAAAGCTAACTGACAGTAGCTAATGTCACTTTGTAAAATAATGTTGCCATATTTAAAGTAATAGTGATGCGTTCAGTTCTCGTTCTATCAGATGAATGAACAAATGTAATAAGCGATGTTTTTTTTATTTTCATTACCTACCTATAATTGCTATATTTTATATATCTATAGTTTCAACTGCATGATGTATTGAAAATAGGACAGTCTTACAAGTTTCCTCGCAATGTTTTCATTAATGTTTAAAGCACTCGGTATTCAGTATAGGTAGATACTATAGGAACATAGTCGTCGAAAATTTGAACCCCGTACCCGATATCGGCAGTACGGCACACTAACTATTCACTAGACAATCGAGGCAATTTCATTCATTCAGGAGTTTTTTCAATCATTCACTTTGTCACAACATTATTTTTATGTTATCAAAAACTGACATCACAGTAAACGTCAGTTGACTTCGTCTAATTAAAAATACGACTAAAATCATAGAATAATAACCCTAGTAGAGAATATTGTAAAATAATCTCCACTATTAGCACCAAAATTACAATTTTGAAATTACAAAAAAAAAAATTATACCCGTTGATGTTACATCAATGTAACGTCAACGTGTAACGTAACGTAAAAAAAAGAGAAAGTGAAAAGAGTCATAAAAGTCTCGATTTAAGTTACACATATGTAAATTGTTTTGCTTATTGTATTGTATAGTATTAATAAATAAACTGCGTATTTATATGTAACTGTCCCATAACATACAGTCTCACGTCGAACATCTATAAAAACCCTTAAACCGACGTTTTTACGCCCATTTTAACACAAATAAATCGAATTAAATACACCATAAATACAATTACACCAAAACATGTTTATGGTTATCGAAAATAAAAAAATATTACGGAGAAAGTAATTTTCCGATGGAACAATAACATTTTACAATCAGGGAATCGATTATTGAATTTGATCGAAAAAACATCATGTGACATCGCAACTCTTCTCCGCACTTGAATTTTTAATACAACTATTTTCAAAATCTAGATAGGTATACAAATTTTCAGTTTCATTTTTTTATTTTATTGTATGGTTATTATTGAAAGTTGACTCTATCGCAACTTTTTCAAATATAAAAAAAAATCATGAAATAACATAATTTTGGGGAGTAATTACATTTGATTAATTAAAAATGCAATATTTTTACTGAGAATATTTTATAGCAATTGAGAAAAAAGAAAGTCGTATGTTTTCAAAAATTGAACTCCTTGAATGGATTGAATCGATTCTTTTGGCATCGGATTCGATTCGGTCCGATTTACGATCCGAATTCGAGTGATAAATATCGATGCGTAACATAATTGTGATTTAAGTGTGTTGGACGACATTTAAAATTATTTAAAGTGTCGTAATACATTGAATGCGGTTCATTCATAAAACTTACTTGATTATGGATTGAATCAATAGTTTATGACGTGATTTTTTATAATTACCTACTTTCAATGATCTTGTCTAATATAAATCTAAAGTTACTCTCGAAGTTCGTCGTACTTCTAATAAAACATAATAATCCATTGAACAGCCGTATTTTGAAGGGGGTCAGTCCATCCATATGAACAACTTTTCCTGTAGGACCATCACAAAAGATCAGATCAGATTTTTAAAGCTGTTTAGGCGATGAATTATTCAATGATGAACGAGAACCGCTGGCGGTTGAACGTGCCTTCCGAAGAACGAGACCTTAAATTAGATTATACAGCTATTTAAAGGGATACCTGAATTTTCCGGGGTCCAGTGCTGCCCCCATTTGAAATAAATTATTTAATAGGAAACCGAGACATCATTTAAAATTTTGTCTTGATCAGATCCTAGATAACCCTTCAAACTATTTTTAAAGTAGCCGTTTTTCGCTATTGTGCGTAGAAAAGCTTCATGTTCTTACACTTTTAACTGTAAACAATAGTTCATAAAATAGTTTGGAGGGTTATCTAGGGTCTGATCGAGACAAAATTTTAAATGATATCTCCTTTTTCTTTCAAATGATTTATTACAAATGGGGGCAGCACTGGACCCTGGAAAATTCAGGCAGAAGAGGAAACACTAACGTCGAGAGAATTGAAAAATAGGTATGTGTTTTTGAAAACAACTATTTCTGTCTCGCTGTACAGATAGGCACCTGTCGCGATGTGCGATAGAGATAACTGCAGCTGGGACCGAAAATACCTATGAAAGTACCCAAAATCAACGTTTCGTAGTAACCTGATTTCTCTTCCAAATCTTAACCGATTTAATTTCTTTTTAATAAAAAAATTACGAAGAGCAATTTTTTTTTGTAATTTAATCTCGTCCAACTTTTTTGCTAGGAGTTGGAACACATTGTAAAATCTTACCAATTTGTCAGTCTTAGGGAGGTTTGTACCACTTTTTATAATATATCTTTTCAAAGCTAAAAACCAACTTCACCCCCAAACTACACAACCGATTTCAATAAAATTTCTATGGGACCACCTCACAAACAAAACAAGAATTATTAAAATCTGTCCAGGCGTCTTCGAGTAAGCGGTGAACATACATAAAAATAAAAATAATAGATCGGGAAGAATTTATAACCTCCTTCTTTTTGAAAGTCGGTTCAAAATTATGAATAAAGTAAAAGGATAAGACCTCAATTCTTGCAAATTTTTTTTCAACTTCAGGATATCATCGGTACAATTACCTATCATTTCGCGGCATTGTCTCTCTTGTGGTAAACTCATTTTTACCAAACGTGGCGATCTGTTTCACTCATAATGCTCGCGAAATCTTAACGTTAACATTTATGATAGTTAATTTGGTCGTGTGGCAGTAGCGTAATAATAAAATCGGGAACGACACGCTTTAGGCCCTTACAGTGAATGGTGCAAGTGGAAAGAGTTTGGTGACTGATTGTTAGATACTTAATATTGACTTATATTATTTAATTTGTAGCGGGAGCGAGATGGTATGCTCGACCGCCGCAAAGGGAAGATCTTTCCGCCAGGCATGTTGTTGTGCCTGGGGAACCGGGGCTCCGACGGTGTATCGTCGGAAGTTGTATATATGCAGCGAATCGGACGAACTCTGAGATCGAGATGTAGGATACTGCTGGCGTCATCTCATATGCTTCTTGAGAATTATGTTGTCGGTTGTCTCTTGATTTCCTCGTAGTGGGCGTTGAGGTCGCCACAAATTTGCAAAAATTAATCTTTATCTTTTACTATGGCTGGCAATACTTTTTTTTCGCTGTAATAAATCCCTTCGGATACCTTACCGGTCACAAGAAACCAATAAAGTTATGTGGTGTTACCACTAAAAAAACCGCGGTGTCACTTCTCAGCCACAATGGCTGGAGGGGTGTCTGTCGGACGATGGAATCCCAATCAGCCCTAAAGATTTAGGGCCTCCACGGCTGGCAATACTAAAGCAACCAAATTGCTGTTTGTAACCCCCTATCTCGTTTATTCCGTTGCCGACTGTACTAGATGTCAGACTTATACACTTCCAAGTAAGAGTGGAAATAATATAATTTTATAGTTCATCGGATAAATAGTAGTTTAATTCGGCCCATACCCAATAGTTATTTCAAAATTGAAGGAATGGCCGTCAACTTGAAGATTATTTGAATGGCCATCGACCGCAGCAATAGGTAATTTTTTATATTTACCATATTTGCTATTTTTTTTGCTTGGCGATTTATAGTTCAAATTTTTTTGAAATAGACTTATACTGTTCAGATTGTAGTTATTCAGATTATTTTTAATTTCAGGTATATTACTTGTCAAAAATCCACGGCCAAATGGTTTCAACGGAGACGATTTTATACTTCATTTTTCGCCTTGGAAATCTTTGGCAAAGGCCCGTGAACGTTATGCGGATGAAATGAATGATTTGATTAAATTATCCCTTCATTTGTCTAGGAGTCTAAACGAAAAGGTGAGGAGTTCAGACGCGAGCTAAATTAAACCATAGCTCTAACCATATTAAGTAGATATTTCTTTAAATTTCTTTTCTATGTAAGACTATTGTAAGAGAGTACTAGTACTTATTCTGTGGCGCGGAGATCTAGTCGAAATTTCGTCTCTGCGGCCTATTGGTGAAAAACGCTTCCGCTCCAAACTTAACACCGCGCTGATACAAAAATATAAAATTTTATGAGTTGCATCGATATCGACTCAACGTCTCAAAAAGAGTAAGTGTTATTGCTTAATTTCAACATTATCGTACCAATCTCCGATATATCCTTACAGGGCCCAGTTTAAAACGGAACGGAATTTCTTTATAGCGGCAAATTGAACGATAAGTTAAGCAAATTGTATGGTGTGAGTATTTATTGGTTTTCAAATCTGAGTAAGATGGGTTCCCAGAACATGTTTTAATGAAGATTGTTCTTTAATCTTTATTCATCATGCGTTCATGATAAATGACTTATTCCTCAAATTCATTTTGCGTTCTAAAATAAGTAGTAAGTACTTTTTATCAACAAAATTGAATCAAGTTCAATCCACTACAGCGAAAAACTTTCCCCACACTTTACTATATAACCTCTAACAGAATACACTTAAACTATTTTATGGGCATAATCAGTCCATGACACAAAACAATTTTCGATCATATATCGAAATATGAAAAATAATTTTTCGTCTCATCTACTCGAAAAAGGATGTTTTCGTCCCAACACATTTGGAGCTAAAGTTACTGCTGTTTCTCTCGGGACTGAAAAGTGAAAATGAAAATCTCTAAGGATTAAAGAAAATTGAAAACTGAACACGAGTGTATTCTATGTAAAATTTAAAATAATTATGGCAGTCCACCAAAAAACAAAAACCAAAGAAGAATTTAGTTTTGCAGCAAAGAATGATAAGCACCGACGTCGTATTATTTTTAAATTTCAAATTCAGAAAAAGGAATAAGTATAATTTAAAAAAAAACGCAAGTTTTGTCTTTGTTTCAAAATACAACCATCTTTGGAATGCATCTACAAAAATGTTTACTACAGACGGTTGTCCAACGACTCTCTTTGCAGTTGTAGTCTTGTAGCGAAAGACACACTAGTTGGGGATAAAAAAAATTATTGATACTGACGAAAATACCATCTTTAATGTTATATTCACAGATGGCGTGACACGGAAAGGTCTATTCACGATTTCCGTCCTCGTGACTTAGCGCTTATATTTTAGACTAACTATAAACTCGTTACCATTTGACTTTGTAAACGTGGCAGAGTTTTTAAACTGTGACGGGGCTTTTCTTACTTTACTACTCCACTAGCTTTAACCCGCGACTTAGTCCACGTAGAAGTCGAAAATAGTTCTAATAGGATTTTTAATTGGTTTTTAACGTTCTTAATGTTGTGATAACATATGATGTTAAAATGTTTGAATACTCATAAAATATATATATTTTTTTTATTATATCGTAGGGATTTAAAGGTCTAGCAGGCCCGGCAAACCTCCCTCTCTCTCTCCCTCTCCCGTTTCCTTCCCGTTCCCGTCATTGGCTAGACCGAGAGTCAAACTAATCTTGTTTCTCCATACAAACTTTGGACCCCCATTTCACCCCCTTAGGGGTTGAAGTTTGAAAAATCCTGAAACACATACTTACTCATTTATTGTCAAGAGTACTCCTGCGAAGTTTCAAATAAAATGGTCTTACCAATCTTGTCTCTCCATACAAATTTGGACCCCCGTTTCACCCTTAGGGGGTGAGTTTTGAAAAATCCTTTCTTAGTTGAAGCTTAGCAAAGATGTGCTGTGTTTTGACAACAAATAAGTTTCCGATGTCTATAGACAAATAGATAGATAGATATAGATAGATAACTCTTTATTGTACACCAAAAGAAAAATGTAACACAAAGAAATAATTTTAATTTAAATGAGTACAATGGGCGGTCTTATCGCTTAAAGCGATCTCTTCAAAAAAAAACAGTAACTGTTTCGAAGAGTCAATAAAGAAATATCGGTGTTATTAATAAAGCACGGGTTACTCACGTAAAGAGTCAGCTACTAGCCGACATGTTACGTGAGTAACCCGTGCTTTATTAATAATGTCTGAGTCGCACGTTAGTTTTAATCAAAAAATATCGGTGTGTTCAGCTTCTATTTAACTGTTTAAACTGTGACAGTTTTGGGCCTTACTATTGAAGCTAAGCGAAGTCGTACTATGTTTGGAAAACAAATAAGATCTAAATGTAAAACTAACGTGAGACACAGTCATTATTAGCACAAATTAAACTGTTATAATTGAGTGTGTCTCAGGACAAAATCGTGTGCGCACATCCTAGACACATTCGCCCTAATAAAGACCTCCGCATGATGTCGAAACATGTCGGCTAACAACTGACTCTCTACGGGAGTAACCCGTTTTATTCATGCTCATAAGTTTTCCATACCACTAGACAGATAGGTAAACAAATGTCAATTCTTTTGAAGTGTTAAATAACAAAATGTCAGTGTGTTCAGCTTCTAAACTTAAGAGTTCCATTATGCTGGACAGAATTAGACTTTCCCATACAAACGTAGCCAACGTTTTATTTTGAAACGACGTCGGATATGGGCAAAATTATGTAATTTTAAAGATATTGAAATTATCTAGGGTTATATTTGGTTTCCGGCCGTAAATTATTATTATTATAGTATGGAAAACTTCTACACCCTTATATTTTCTTTCCAGTTCGTAATTTTACGTCGGAAACCAATTATGACCCTAGATAATTGCAATTTCTTTAAAATTTCCAAGTCTTACCGAAATCTGCCATGTCCGTTTCTAAATAAAACGTAGATTACGTTTGTATGGAAAAGTTTAGGGTAAGGGGATCCTTAATTTGGGAGCCAAAAAAATCGCAAAGTAAATTAAAGCAACCAATGGAAAAAAGTAAAAGGTAAAACAAATGTTGTAGGTAATTAACTTTTAAATACACCGTGTTCGGACTGTGAGGCGCCTTGTTTACAAGATAAGATAGCTTGGGAGCCTTAAATCAGTTGTTAATTATATTAAACCGATGTTAACTATATTTTTAGATTACCATTTCTACCAATTTTCGTGTACAGAATCTCAAAATATTTTGATTTTTATACGTTAGTAACATAATGAAATTTAACTTGATTTCATATTTTCGATGCAAAAGCCCTTTTTGTGACAGATTTTTTTGTTTGCGTTAGTACAGAAAATCGAAGAACAGCTTTCCTCTCTGCGTAAAAAGCGATCGAGGGAATGGACAAGTAAATACCTATACTCCATTTGTTTAGGTACTTAAATAGAAGTAAACAATAGTGCATGATTTTTATTAAAATTTAACTTTTTAAATTAATCCCTTTGCAAATTACAAATTAATTAAATTATAATAACATACTTAATTTGTAATGAGTAAAGATAATAATTTGCAAACTGTATATTTCAATAAAAAGACAATTTTGTTTACATTTGTTTTGACAACCTCCGTGGCGTAGTGGTCACCAACTCACCCTGCTAGTCCGCCAGACAAAGGTTCCGGGTTCGTTCCACGGTCAGGGCAAGTTGGAAAATGGCCTTTATTAAATTGTCCTGGGTCTTGGATGTTTATCTATATATGTATGTGTTATAAACAATATAGAATCGTTAAGTTAGTATCCCATAACACAAGTCTCGAACTTACTTTGGGGCTAGCTCAATCAGTGTTATTTGTTCCTTTATGTTTATTTATTATTTATTCTATTTAACTAACCAAATGGAGTAAAGATTTGCAGTAACATTGTATTCAGCAATTATCTTTGTAAACTGACAAAGCCCTTCTGGCGCGTAGGCGACCAATACCGTGTAAATGAGTTTCTTTCGGCGTTTCTTCTCAGTAGTTACAAAAGCTAGTATCAATAGTTTTTCTTTAAAAAATAATATTTTAAATACACGTAATGCATATTAAACTTATTTACGTGCAAAATCATCTTTGAATTTTTGAAAAAAAAAACATTTAAATTCTTTCTTTTTTTTTAGCCTAGTATCACAATCTGAACACACGATTGATAATGGCTTCCACACCGTCATCAGTTATCACTAATTCACTTAAAGCTCATCAATCATCATATAGAGCAACGCGGAAGCTCTAAAGTAATTCATCACAAGTCATTTTAATTTTCAATTTAGTCGTACTATGTTTGGAATAACTCGTTTTAGTGTCTAAATTGTTATAAAAACTGTAGAAAAAACAATAATGGTTCTAAATATTGTTTCTTCTAGATTTTATCAATGATTTATCGTCATTTTCATACAAAAATGTTCGGCCGGCCCGACAATTTGTATGAATATGTCGATTTTTTTCTTCAAGTTTCAAGCATTGTCCCATAGGAAAAGTTGTTCATATTGAGTAACCCGTCCGAACCCTGCCTTAACTTGCGAATGCGGGTCCCTCTGGGCCACCGAGCTCTTTTACTTAGTAAAAGTCGTCGGCTTATTTACTAAAAGCCCAAAGATATAATCAAAAGCGCTTTAACATAAAAATTAAATTAAAAATGAAGATGTTCTTGATAAACGATAAGTGACCGGAAGTCATTCATTTGAGGCAGTAAACTGTTAATTATCAAATCATATCGGTAAAAATTTCGAAGAGAACAGAAATAAATTATGTTTTTTTCACATCATTACACTTTCCAGATATTCGATTATGTATCTGTGTGTATATCTCTAAATCCATTTAAAGAAGCTTATTTTTTCCATTAACGCAAAAAAAGGGGGGTTATAAGTTTGACGCCAATGCATGTCTGTCTGAAGTGCCATTTTTCAAACGCGGAATCACCTAAACGAATGATTTCTCCATAAAAAAACCGTACATTTAGAGACACCGCGTTGGAAAATCGCACCACTGCTTGCAACGCAGCTGTCAAACGATCCACCCGTTTGACAGCTCTTGTATATTGACTACCGATGTCGATGCGGCTTTCACTTAGAAGCAAGTTTCCTTGCGGTGTTCCCAGCTATGTTTGGTGAATATCGGTTCAACCATTCAAAAGTTAGAGGAGGTAAATTTAAAGTCTGGGGTTTTTTAATTTACCTGGAAAACAAACATGTACAATGCGACAAAAATAAGTTGAACAAAAAGGACGGACTTCAAAACATTTGTGTACAAATTTCCGGCAGGTAGGTTGAACTAAAATGGCGGTTATCGGCGCAGGTACTCACAAATAATGCGCCGACGGCCACTATTTTGGTTCAATTTACGTGTCGGGATTTGTACAAAAATGCTTTGAAGTCCGCCATTTTTGTTCAACTTATTTACATTATAACATCTTAAAACTTGTAATAGATACTTTAGTATTTTTATTACGATTGCCTTATATATATAAGAGTGTCGTTTCTGTATTTTTTATACATGTATTATGTATTTATCACATACATAGACTATCTCATCTCTATCCTTAAGGTAGACAGAGCATTTTGTGTCTTTTTGCGCTAAGCAGACAGAGTCCACAGCCCGACACATCCAAAGGCCGCTTTTAGCGTGGTGTGTGATTTGTTTCTAGACATTTATTTATATGATTATTTATTTTTAAAGAGTAAAAATGAGACGCTATTACTAAGACTCCGCTGTCCGTCTTTCTGTCCATCTATCACCAGACTGTATCTCATGAATCGTGATACGAGTAGCTAGACAGTTGAAATTTTCACAGATGATGCATTTCTGTTGCCGCTATAACAAAAAATACTTAAAACATAATAAAATAAACATTTTAGTGGGGTCCCAAACAACAAACCGTTATTTTTTTCAGATGTGTAGTTTATGATGTAGGTCTGTACTTATTATATTTTGTTATTTAAGATTAGATTGGCTTGGATTAGATTGTGGTGTATGCCTGTACGTTGAGTAGGCTTCGATGTTGACATTCGTGTTTAGGCTAATAAAATGGGGTAATTAAATGTTGAACATTTCTTTGGCGAGAGGCTGTATAACAAATAATTAAGTTAACAAATGGTGAAAGCGTTTTAGCGTACATTTGAGAGTATTTGGACATATTTAAACAGCAATAGCTGTACTGTGTACATGCACAGTGCTAATCGAAGAAAATATAACATCCACCAAATCCCATCCAAATCCCACCAAAAATATACCTGTTAAAAAGGGGGCCAAGTTCCTATCGGCTAATTGTTCGCCTAAAAAAGGATTGAAATCCAATCCAATGCTAAGTTTAGATGCATTGGCAACAACTTGGCAGGTTAATTTAATTATATAAATAGGTTAATTTAATTATATAAATAATAAATGTAACTAAACAATTAATCAAGTGTTACGTACAGCACGAAAACCTGAAAAAGCAGTCTTCTGCCATCCACTCACGAAAGAGTCTCCATTTCCATTCCATTTTCAGCCCACATCGACCCACTGCTGGGCATAGCCCTTTTTGCGCCATTTCCCACGGTGTTGTGCCATTCTCATCCACTGCTTACCTGTCAACCTTACAATATGATCTGACCAAAGGGCCGGTGGTTTCCCTTGTCTTGGCAACCACTCGGTTACTGCTTTGATCCATTGGCTGTATTTTCTCCTAGCCAAGTGTCCCGTTCATTCCCACTTCAACTGCATGGTTCGTCTACCTACGTCTTCGAACTTAGTTCTGCGGCGAATCTCTACGTTTGGTAAACGGTCCATCAGCGTGATTCTGAGCATGGCGCGCTCCATCGCTCTTTTTTTGTGCGACCTTAAATTATGTGCATGTTCTGCTTTGTAAGCGTCCATGTTTCAGCACCGTAAGTGAGTATGGGTAGAATATATTGGTTGAATACCTTGATTTTCAGGCATTGTGGGAGTGAGGAATTAAAGATATCATCAAGTTTTCCAAAAGCAAATGAAAGAGTCTATATAATCCCTTTCGCCAGCTCTTTTGTGGTCTTCCCCTGCGTATGCGACCTTCTAACACCCATAAGGTGACTTTGGAGGGTCACCTGTCCGGCTGCATGCAGCACACATGCCCAATTCGCTTCTTTCCAACAAATCAAATCAGATATCTTTTTCTAAACGTCAAAACACACATTTTCTTTGGGATTTGTATGCAATATATTTTATTTTATTTTATTTTTATTTATTGGCACACAAAACAGTCTTACAACGCAGCTTAACAAAACAACTTATATAATAGAAACATGTCTAGTTGCAAAACCAAAAAAAATAGTGCGCACAGCATGTTAAACATTATTTGCTCACAAGAAAACATTATGTAAATTAGTAATATAATAAAGCTATAATATAATATAGACTTATGACGTCATAGTTCCTCCAAATACCGATCTTAATATCAGTTTTTCTGCAGTAATAAATCTTAAATTACGTTTGAAAATCGATATGATCATGACATGTGATAGTATTTTGTTACATTTTTTTTTCGTAATAGTACCAAATAATTTATTTTTTCTACGGGAAGGTACCCAGTTGCCCAGCCCAGTCCCATTTGAGTTTATCCACGATCTTAGTTTTTGTGTGCAGGTCAGTAACTATTTTATTTATTTATTATTTTTTAAAACGTACAAACCGTTTCAAGAGCACTATGCTACGCTGCATCACCCAAGTGGCCGACGTAGATAGGAAGAGTGCCAGATTGAAATGGGTCTGGGCGGGTAACGTTTGCCGAATGGCGCCAGACAGATGGGCTCACATAACGATCATGTGGATTCCAGGAGACGGGAAACGATCAAGTGGAAGGCCTAAAATGAGATGGAGTAACGACCTGTCTGGTTTCGACAAATATTGGATAGAAGTTACTAAAGATCGAAATAGCTGGAAACAACAAGGGGAGGCCTTTGTCCAAATATGGGACCTGAATGGTTAGTAAAAAAATCTTGCCAATCTTGGCTTCCAAAGGTAGCCTGTAAGAGATTGTCTTGTCCGCCTATTGTGCAATTAATTCGAGTCTATATATTGTGAAGTTAGTTACCTTAACGTATTTTGGTTCAATAAAGTGTTTTTAATTGCTTAAGTACTATTTTTAAAGTACGGATTTTTAATGCATCAGTCTAATACTGTAAGGTTTGCGTATATACATGTAAAATGTATCTAGTTTTATACTTTTGTGTAATATTTTCTATACAAGACAAAGAAAAAATTCTTACAGAATGAAAAATAGTCAAAAAATAATGGAATTGAATCTTATTTACAAGTAAATTTTACATGAAATATTAACCACAAGTGCTGTTTCTTGCATTAAAAATGTAAATACATTTGTATTTCAAAACTAAAATAATTTAATGACATAATAATAAATGAGACTGATTTTATCTGCAGTCGCCCAAACGGACAGTCGTATCTAGAAGACGTATCTGTTGCCAAATTATAAGGGCGTATCATATTTGCAACATTATACAGGGTCTAACAAAATATTATAAATAATAAATGCCTTTATTTCAGACCAGATACAGTTTCGACTTAAAATTATTTTTAGCACTATTGTCACGAGAGTGGGTTGGGGATAGGAAAGGAAACAACAATTCTATGGAATAGTGCTTTTATTTACAACTCAAGCGGTACTCACAACTGACAGCGTTATTGAATTTGGATTCCCGTTTCACCCCCTTACAGAGTGAGGTTTGAAAAATCCTTTCTTAGTGCACCCCTAGTCCTCATAGGGAAATTTCTAATCCCAGCAGTTTGGGCTGTACGTTGATCGATCAATCAATATCTATATATATCAGCCTGTCAGATTTTTCCTTTATATATAGAAAAAAAAAAAGAAGTGTCATACAGGTATACCTATTTATAATTTGTTACTCGAAATAACATGATTGCTTTTTAAACGCCGTAAAATGATTCAACCCATAAAATAAGAGTGTGTAATCGACCTAAGTAGCGGTAAAAGAGTACCAATAACATAATTATGACTGACACCAGGGCAACCACAATCGAAAAAAGTCCATAAAATTATTAACTGACAGTTCTGTCAACGCCGATGACCAATCAGAATCTTTTATTTTTGACACCAAAAAAATGTAAAAACTCTTTAATGAGTCTTACTAGTCAGTAATAAGGTAAGTAATCAAATGAACTTTGGTTTTGGAATTGTAGATTTTTAAATTTTGGGTCGTTCGATGTTCAAAAAGCCCGCGTCATGCCCTTTTGTTCGGATTTTATGCGGACAGTTTTATCAAAGACAAGTGAACTGGAATGTGTTCGTGCATTGAGTTTATTTTTGGAACAGTTTCTTGGCTTTTTGGCCAGTATCGATATTTTTTCTTTTTTATTTTTAATTTTACGTACTTGGATAACAAAGTTACGTTTTAGCTGTAATAGACAGCCGTCTACTATGGTTAATCCGCATATACTGTTTGGAGGTTCAAAGCTGTTGTACATTGATATATAAAGCTGTTGTATATTGACACATTAAAACCATAATTTATTATTCCTACCATTGGGTACTTACGTCAATATTATAACAAGTACAATACACATTACAATACTATTTAGTGAAGTTAAAATCTGTTGGATCGAGCACATGATGAGTCTGTACCATCGATGCGAGTTTTTGATAAACCTATCTCGTTATCTACGATAATGTCGCATCGACAGAATGAATGGATGAATGAATGAATGATAAACTCTTTATTGCACCAATACAAAAAAAAATGCAAAAACAAAAGAAGATTTAATATTTAAAATACATAGGTACAGATTAAACTCATTGAGCAGTTTGGCCTTATTTCTGTAAAACTTTTTGCTGCAGTCTTAAAGCCTGCAAAAAAAGGTTCTTTATCAACATGAATTTGACGACCTCCGTGGTGTTTTGGTCACCACGTTAAGGTGCTCACGGACGTTCTGGGTTCGATTTGCTAGGGTATGTTGGCAAATGGCCTTTCTCAAATTGTTCCGGATCTTGGGTGTTTTGTTTATACTTATTATCCCACAACTTCAGTTTAAAAGTTTCCCTCAATTTAGCGTTTTCCCTCGATAACTTTTAAACGGCTTAAAAACCGATTTTCCACAAGTAACACCACAATGGATTTTGTTTTGACGTAAAAAAAACGCATTCAAATGGGTCCATCCGTTAAAAACTTACTTCGGGGCTAGCTAAATCTATTTATTTATTTACAATTCATTTTAACTGCCCTCCCCTGGCGCATATGTTTATGCGTCTACCAGTACTCGAAGATAAATTCAAAACTACTGTGCCGATTTTGGTATGGTTTTCACATACATGCAGAATTTTTTCTCGGAATGTTTTATATGTTTCCATTCCATTTAAAGCCAAGGCGAGCTGCTTAGATTATAAATCGAGGGAAGCGAAGATAGAAATAAAAAATCAAATATATTTAACATTAACATACATTTTGATGTAATTGTGGACCTAAGGTCTAAGGTATTCAAAATAATTTTAAGTTGGATTTTATGCGATATAAAACACAATGTACGAAGATCATTAAGTCATCAAAAAATTCTGAAACCGCATGCATCATCAGCGTAAATCAAAATAACTGAACTACATTCGATGGCACAATTTTTCGGTCAAAATTACATAATAATCACTATTAGGCTCCATTAGCTCATTATTTTGGCATGGTCCGTAGACTTTAAATGTACAAGTGTAATCCTGGACTTGTCATAGAACGCAATCACATTTTTTATCCATATTACTTTTTTACTTTATAGTATTGAATAAAAAGATTTTTAAAGTATTTACATAGTTATGGCAGTTTAAGAATGTAAGGGTTCTGTACCATTATCTATAAAAAATCACGCTTGTTTTATGGAAGGCCCACTTTAATATTTATTTTATTCTGTTTTAGTATTTGTTGTTACAATGCTCTATCTGAAAATTTCAACTATGTAGACAGTCGGACAGACAGAGAGACAGACGGACAGACAGACGAACAGACAAAAAGCAGAATCTTAGTAATAGTAGCCTAAATATATAAAAGTAGCCTAAATAGAAGTAAAGTTGCATTACCTACGTAACCACCCGTTTTGTTTTACATTAATTCAAAAGTGGTAATACTTATTCGTATTTTATATTCTTGGGTATTCATAATTCAAAAAATCTAATATAGTAATTAGATTTTTTTAGAACAATAGAAGGTTTAATTACAAATTGAGATTACAGATTCTTAAGTAAGGTTTTAATTTTTTTCAAACATTTTCCCTTATTACCTAGTTCATGGTTGGCCAAAAATGTAAATAGAAAATAAAGCTTTGTTACTTACAAAACAATATTCTTACTTATTTAGTCTATTGCATTTTTATTTGTGACCTCTACGTCGATGCTCGGTCGTAAATTCGCACGCACGATGACAGCTGTCATTACGGACGCCATCTTGATACCGGCAAATTTCACTTAGCTTCTTTATAATTTTGATGTGAATACGAAACGTGACTCCGACGCCTATAGAGGACGTGATTTTGGATGGTCCAAATTGTGGGTATGACAAGAATACATGGTGTTTGAGAATGTATTAATAGTACAAAGTGTTGCAAAACTGTAATTAAATTAAACGGTTATCACCTTATTATATACAAATAAAACTCGTAAAAGCATGTATCTTACTTTTTTGTCGAAAAATATGGAATATTATCAATAATTTTATAGTTACTATTATTAAAAAAAAACAAAATTCATTAGTCGTTAGTATATTATGATTTGTCTAGGAGACAGTTAACTAGTCTATAGCGGTCCTTCCGCTTTATGTTTTGATAAGCTCTTATTTATCTCGCAATGTATCTAATATGAATGAATATATTATATGTTTGTTTTGGACAAATCTTGCAACTCAATTTTCGACCAGTTGTCCTCAACCGATTGAGCTGAAATTTTGCTAACTTGTGTGAGTCGGATGGCAATACAATATTATGGAGTTATGACCTATTATGATAGTGGAACTCGGAGAGAGACGGATTTGATTTATAAAAGAACATAACCTCATTAAAAAAGACTCGTTTGATTTGTCTTGACGAGCGTTATAATGGTACATACATACATACATAATATCACGCCTATTTCCCACAGGGGTAGGCAGAGACTATAATGGTAGACGATGCTTAAGGTCTGATCACGCAGACGGAATGTGGTCAATGGAACTCAGTAATAAAACGACGCATCTACATACTTACAACGAGTTTGGGCTTATTTCATAAGTACTTTGGCCTCATAATAAAAACTTGTACAACAACGTAATTTTTTCAAAAAACTTCGGTATTCCTATGGATAAGATAGGATAAGATAAAATTTCTTTACTGCACCAACTAAGTATGACAATAATCAAAAGTACATTTAAAATTTAATTGGTACAAAGGCGGGCTTGACACTAAAGATTTCTTCCAGCCAACCTTTGGGTAGAGAAAACTATAAAAGATGTGGGGGAGTTAGCGTAGTTAGAGTATTACAGGGTAGAAGAATATAAGTATACCAATAAATAATAGAAGTAGATACTATAACAAATAAATGAACAATAAAGTAAAATAAATACAAACAACAATTAATGATGAACATTAAGAATAGTAAATGAAAGTAGCCATTGAAAAGAAAAGAAGTAAAGAGATATTAGTAAGAGCTAGAGGAAAGGTAATGGAACGTCTCTAAATCTTTGATTTTTTTCAATGATTACACTTTACGAATATCCAATGGCAAAGAATTCCAAAGTTTTACTGCCTGAACTGAGAAAAAATGACTTAACAGGCGATTAATACAAGTCTATAAATAATAACAAATATCCTGTGAATCAACTGCATTTCCAAGAAGAGTTGACGTCAGTGCCGGGGGTACAAATATGGGCCTTCTAATTATCTATTTAATCTAGGTAGCGGGCGGAATAAGAAAACACTGAAATCTTTCATACGATTTTAGTATGGTTTAATATTCAACCTGTTTTTGGAATATGTTTATGGACGCGACTTCACAGTTTGGAGTGAACAAAAAATTTGTTGTTTTTATACGACTGAACTAGATGGATGTTATGTTTTTCGAGTAATACGTATATATGCAAATAAATTTTTTTCCGGCACGTCCTCATAGGTTGAGAGGTATTGTTAGATTCGATTTAATTACACAGTGAGACCTGGGTATATCAAATTTAAAAAAAAATCTAAATGGCGGATTTTTGGCGCCAAATTGTGTTCAACATCAACCTCTATAAGTGGTACCTAATTGAAATTAAAGAGTGAGCAGCGATCGTAATGACGCAGTACACTGTTGTTACAACACGTCATAATTTCGGCTGAATTATGTCGATACACTTTTCTGAAATTGAGTGGCAAAGGAATAAAAGGTGATATGGTTTGTTCCGCTTGATACTTGTGAATTGATAATTCTTTGGGTTTTATTAGAGTAATTACATACATTTATGTTTATAAAATTGTTTTATTTAAATACAATTAAAAATCTATCAAATAATGGTTTGCAGGTAATATTTGAACGTTGTAACTTATGTCTTGTTGTATCGGGCTCTCGTGGATGTCCTCGCATTTTTAAAGAGGTTGTAATCGTTGCGCACCGACCGGTGTTGAAACTTTTCATTTACTTTGAATTCCACAGGAGAATTTAAGATAGGTCCTTTACTCCATAAAATTACACGACAATCATCAGATAGCGTGGTCCTATTTCAATGGCAAACTGAAAATTATTTTTTATCTTAATTTCGTAGTGCTCAATGTTACTGCAACACAGACACTTAGCAAGCTATACATATATAAGTCAAGCTATTAAACTGACGAAGACCATAGCGAAAACGTATTAATTGTTTCAAACTTTTCTTCTTAACTTTGGGAGAAATGGCATGCAGTATATAATTAAAGGAGAGAAACAACAAAAGAAGATATACAAAATATCCGTAAACACAAACTAAAAAATGATATAGCAGAATACAAACAGTAACGCGCAATAATGAGATAAGATAAATAAAATGGGGTTCAAGCAAAGGCTTCAAAAGGAACAAACCAACCCACCGTCGCCCGTAGGACGGTCATCATGGCTCATTAAGGTTAATATCAAATTTTGAGCGAATATCGATTTAAATGTATCGATGAAAGTTACGATTCCGAGCGATTATAATCGAGTCCTCGAGGCGTCAGGCCGGCATTTAGTTAATGATGCCCGTAAACGTACTGAGGGGAAATTCATGCCGATTTTATTTTGTTTTTGATAAAATCTTAAACAGCGTAACAAATTGCGTCCTTCTAAGTACAGAAAAAAAAAATACTCTATATACACTTTCATACCTTAATTTTTAATTAGCTCTGAAAACCTTTCTTTAAAAGAATTCCTTTTTACTCCACTGACTTTTTCTCGCATTCTTTCTCTGTTCTAGCCGCACGTCTATAGAACTCACTACCTCTTACTCTGACGGGCACAAACGCTAGCCAGTTTCAAATCCCAAGTAAAATCTTATTTTCTATTCGAAATTAATTTCTATTCGAAAAATGTTTCCACTTAGTTTATTCATCTTGTTCTTTTAATAACTTTTTTTTTTGTCATGTGTAAGTTGTATGTATTAAAGTAAGATGTGTATGCATGTTTATTATTATGATTCTATACATGTATGTTTATTATATTGACCACCCCGCACTCCCTAATTTCCCATCACTTTTTTCTAAATAGGAAGGTCGCCTGGAAGAGATTGCGATGAGGTCGCCTTTTGCGCATCTCCTAGTTTTGAAGATAATGATGTAGTACATATTTATTTTGTGCAATATAGGATATTGTATTGAATTGTAATTCCTCATAGCACAGAGAGGATTTAAATCTTTTATATTTTAATAGTGTACAATTGTACATAACCTTAATATGGGCTAAAGTTTGTTTTGATAAACTTTTCTACCTACTTTGTTTTAAGTTGACTTTAATAAAAGTTTACTAATTATTGTTTTACGCTTACTCTTTGCCTTGTAAAGGATACCACATGCAAAAATACATGCTCCTTAATGTACTGTGCAAACATTTTAGCGCCTTCACTTTATGTTTGATTTATTTTCTAACCGGATGCACTTACATGCTCAGCAGTGCCGTAAATAGGGCGGTGCCACCGGTGCCCGGGCACAGGGCGTAGACTCTGGGGGGCGCAAAAGTGGCCACACCAGGCATGACTATTCTTTTTACGGTTTGCAAATGCTCGATTCCAACATATACGAACCTACATGCCAGTATCATCAAAAACGTCTATTAAATTAGACAAAACAACGCGTTCATTTTTTTGGCACATTTCTTTAAAAAATAAGATTTTTCTTACAAAATATTAGATAATTGGGTCACCAACACCTGCGCTCCTTTTTTGGCTAAGTTCTTAAAAAAAAAATTCTTCCAAAATATAAGATAATCAGTTCACCAACACCAAGTTCCTTGTGTATTCTATTATCACCCTGAATGAAATAAACTAGGCCTATACATAGCATTGCTCTAGGGTACCTATAATATCTAAAAAATACAAGGGCGCAGGTATAGAAGCTCGCACAGGGCGCAGAAAAGGCTACTTACGGCACTGATGCTCAGTAACTTTAACTAAGCCCGGTATTGTAAACCTTAGTCCCTGTAAATAAGGACTAACTTTATAGTGTGTTTTTAAGTTTTGCTGTACTATTAAAGGTCCAAGTAAGTAGCCATGTTGAAGTGCTAACTGGGCTGGAAAGAGTACAAGTGTTTTAAAACGTTTACTCCGAGCATTAGCGAATTCATTTGCTATTTCGAATTGTTCAAACTTATTTTTTATTTTATGACGACCTCCGTGGCGTAGCACCATTGCTAGTCCGCCACCCAAAGGTCCCGGGTTCGATTCCCGGTCAGGGCAAGTTGGAAAATGGCCTTTTCAAACTGTCCTGGGTCTTGGATGTTTATTTATACAGGGTTATTTTTAATTAACTAGCATCTAGATATCATAGATATGTATGGGAAGTCGAATTTTATTTTTGTACCATAAATAATGATAATATAAATAAAACACACACACCAACCAAGTTTCAATTTTATAAGAAGATCATCTTCAAGCGACCCTGTTTTAGGGTTCCGTACCTAAAGGTTAAAAACGGGACCCTAATACTAATATTCCGCTGTCCATCTCGCTGTCGGTCCATCTGTCCGTCTGTCTGTCCATCTCATGAACCGTGATAGCTAGACAGTTGAAATTTTCACAGATGATGTATTTCTGTTGCTGCTATAACAACAAATACTAAAAACAGAATAAGTGGGGCCTCCCATACAACAAATGTGATGTACGGAACCCTTAGTTCACTAGTGCGACCGCGCTTGCCCGTTTATTTTTGACTGCAAGGCAGGGTGGTCCATTATCCTCATTTCGAAGTCACCTCGTATTAATTTATACATCTGATAATAAAAGAAACTTATTAACTGAATACATCAACACAATTGTCACTTAAACCGAATTTATGGCGAAAATAAATCGGCTAAATAGTCTGTAACTTATATTTTTTGTACACAATTAAAAGAGGTTACCGGTTTTGATTTTTTTTTGTACATCTTAAGGAAGTTTAAAAATCATTCCGTTAGGCAAGAGTATAAAAAAATGTGTGGTCTCGTAGCAGACAGTGGATATTGATACATTAATTCGTCTTCAATCTAGTTGCTAGGAGTGGTAGAAGAATGCCTTTAATGCCTTTAGACGGCTTGAAAAATCTGACACCAGTGTTGGCCACTTACACACATGAAAAAAAAAACTAGTGAAAGGAGGCCTTTGCCCAGCACTGGGATACATGATGGCTCATATTAAATATATAAATAATATATCGAACGAGGTAGATAACCCAGAGTCGGAAAATACAAAGGCCACGTTTAGTGTTGACGACCTCCATGGCGTAGTGGTCACCATGCTAGTCCGCCACCCAGAGGTTCCGGGTTCAATCCCCGGTCAGGGCAAGTTGGAAAATGGCCTTTTTCAAATTGTCCTGGGTCTTGGATGTTTATCTATATATGTATTTGTTATAAAATATAGTATCGTTGAGTTAGTTTCCCATAACACAAGTCTCGAACTTACTTTGGGGCTAGCTCAATATGTGTTATTTGTCCATATATATAAAAAAAAATGATTTGGCTTTATATATATGGCTCCTCCGTGCTGCGGAAGGCACCTTTAAGCCGTTGGTCCCGGTTGTCATCATTATATGGCTGTCATCAAGCTATGTCAGATGCCTTAAGGCAGCCTAAAAAGACACCAGTACCACTTGCATGCACGAAAAATAAACACTGTGATGTTGGACGTAAAGATGTAAGGAATCATCACTTTTAAAACTAAAAACCGACTTCATTCTAAAACTACACCACCAATTTCCCGCCGCCCTTGGGATGTTTCCTTTCCAAAAAAAAAGAATCATCAAAATCGGTTTATAAACGACGAATTATCCGACCGTATATATTTATTTTAATGTGCGTTCGCACATTAAAAATAAATATATACGGTCGAACTCGCAACCATAGCTTCTGTCTACTCCGTTAGGGATATAGACGCGACAGTAAATCTGTACAGCAGCCCTCATTTCAACTACGATGTCGATAAAAATATATAATAAACTCCCGGAAGCCTTGAAAGCCATTAAAAATGATAAAATACACTAAGAATTACGAGTATTGATAGCGAAAACTTATTATACGATAAATGAATACTTAGAAGATCGACATAAAAACTTCATTCAGTAAATTTATAAAATACTTAAAATACAGATAATCGCTATAAATAACAATAATAAAAAATAAACAATACAAATTGCAACGCTAATTAGCGACAAAAAACAATTATAAATCTAATTATTAATAATGAATAAATAAAGCTTAGAACTATTAACGCAAAAGATAGGTACATACTGTACTCGGAAATGGAAATAATTATAGGAAATTCACAGAAAATATATTACACACAATATAGCCCCTCTCACATTGCAGCGCCCGCCAGAGTCCTTAATTGTTACACATATATTATTTAACACCTGTATAATATTACTAGCTGACCCGGCGAAACTTGTTCCGCCCGTTTCCGTTCCAGTTCCCGTTCACGATTTTCTCTCTATAAGAACCCTCTTCGGACTTCATTAAACACAACAAAAAATAAATCAGCCAAATCATTTTTTTATCCATTTTTAACCGACTTCAAAAAAGAAGGGACCAATAGTGAATTGGGTTTCTTTCGGTAAATAATAACAAGTAATCTTCCCAGCAGTGGTCGTTCCGAAACGCTAGTAGTATTTAACTTTTGCACTAAAATAATATTTCGTATATATGTACTTCGTATAATAATGTACTTCAATAAGAGATAATTTTATTCTACATTGAATAAAAGATTTTGAAGATTTGACTTTGAGAAGGTTCTATGTTTTTTTTGTATGTTCACCGATTCCTCCGTCTGTTGTGAAATGATTTTCAAGATTTTATTTTTATTCATTACTAGCTTTTGCCCGCGGCTTCGCTCGCGTAAGGGTGTAATTTATCAAAATCCTTTTTAGAGGATGCCTACGTCATAGTAGCTTTATGCATGCAAAGTCTCAGCCCGATCAGTTTAAAATTGACAAAGTTTCATACAAACTTTCATCCCCTATTTTATCCCCTTGGGGGTAGAATTGATCAAAATCCTTTCTTAGCGGATGCCTACGTCATAACATCTACCAGCATGCCAAATTTTAGCCCGATCCGTCCAGTGGTTTGGGCTGTGCGTTGATAGATCACTATGTCAGTCAGTCAGTCACCTTTGAGTTATATATATTTAGATAGAAGATAGATATTAAGGAAGCAATAAACATTTGAATTGAATTGAATTGAACTACTGTTAAATCATTAAAAGTACGGCAGTAAATGTGTTATTTTTTTCACCAGTTTGTTTTTCTTATTGTAAGTGGCCAACACTAGTGTCAGATTTTTCAAGCTGCCTAAAGGCATCTGACATAGCTTGACGACTGCCACACAATGATGACAGCTGGGACCAACGGCTTATATGTGCCTTGTAAAGGACGGGGGAACTTCGACTGGAGAAATTCTTATCACCCATCCAGGTACGGACCACGCACAGTATCGCTTTACTTGCGAAATCGCTAGTAAAGCGCACTCCCGCCGACCACCGAGCTCTTCAAACCACCAGTAAACGATTTCATTTTCATTTTCACCAGTAAAACCTTGAGACATTGTCGATATTTTGTACTTGCTCGTATTTTATCCCGTTCCTTGATCTTTATCCACAAAATAAAATACCCGTTACATAAATACAGTAGCATTTAACAATATTGTTCCCCCCTTAAGTAATAAAGGCCGCCACAGACGTAAGATGAAACATCAAACTAAAATGTGTTACAGAAGTTGCAGTTTATATTCGATACATAAATTGTAACATAAATAGAGAGTGTTTGGATGTCACTTTTAATAAATTACCCTTCTTAAAATAATATATTCTAAAAAAAAACAATGTTCATTATTGCCCTGGATTTAAAATTGTTTTGGTTAAAAGTAACGTTAATGTAGAAATTTTACCCAAAGGAGTATATGTCCTAACGATATTGCTTTTCGTTGTCTGTAGTAGATTCAAGGCCATTCGTTGTTTCTCTCAACAAAAAACAGTTTTAAATTTATAAGTGAACTAGTTTTAACCTGCGACTTCGTCCGCGTAAAAGTCAAAAATATTTCTAATAGGATTTTTACGTTATTAATTTTGTTATACGTTATAAACTCATTACATATGAATTATTATGTTAAAAATTCAAATTGTTTAATTAATGACTCAATATAACAATATTAATAATTGTAAGGATTTAAAGGCCTAGCGGACCTAACGAACTTTGTTTCGTTTGTTCCTGTTACCCGTTTCCGCTCCTGTCACTTGCTAGAGCGAAAAGAGCGACGGATCTATTTATCTTAAAGTTTTTGTCTCTCACTCAAAAAATTACGAAATTTCATATTAATATAAATTTTCAACCCCTAATGCACCCCCCAGGGACGCAATTATTTAAAATTCAATTAATGCATTTTTTTTACTAACCACTAATTCAAAAATGTCATGTGTATCGCTTCGAAAATGACGAATATTCATACAAACTTGCAACCCCTATTTCACCCCTATAGGGTTGTAATTTTCAAAATCTAATAAATGTATTATTATTTTCTACTAACTAATAAAATAAAGTCAAAATTGTATGTGTCTCACTTTAAAAATTACGAAGTTTCATACTAACTGGCAACCCCTATTTTACCCCCTCAAGGATGGAATTTCCAAAAATCCTTTCTTAGCAGACGTCTCCTAGTCACATTCTACCTTCCTGCTAAATTTCATCTTTATTAGCTAAGTAGTTTTCGAGATTTCGTGATGAGTGAGTGAGTGAGTGATTTTCGCTTTTATATATATAGACAGATAGATATTATTTACGAGCAAGCAATATATAACGCGTAAAATAATAAATTAATCGGTTGCCGTGCGATTATAAGTGTCTTAGTTAGTATGCACTACTCGTATGTAGCTGTTCAAAGTGTCGCATCTGTACATCACTTTAGTTTAATTTCAAGATGGCGTATTAAATCAGCCACATCACCTTTTATGCTTAATGAAACAAAAGCATTATTCATTTCAAGATTTTTTATCTCGAACAAGATAACTTACACCCAAGGAGTGTAATCGGGCACTCTTTATGGATTTCGAGCCTATAAACTACGGAATAAAATTAATTTGTATGTCTGGTATAAGGCTACTATAAGCCTTTATTTGTGTGATTACGCTAACAAATGCAGCAGCATGGGAGGGAGCATGCAACAGCTGTTGGTGGCGGTTGCACGCACACGGGCTGTTAGTGGCAGGTATGCTGGGACTAACAGTAGTGGGTAAGCGCTGGCAGGCAATACTTTGCACAAAGTTCAAATCACATAGTATGCAATTTTGACTTCTGCAAATAACTTACTTGCTACGGTGGCACAGCGACCCGAAGTGGACCTTGTCCTCTGATACTAGATGGCGCCATTTCTTGCGGTCTTATGAGCGTTGCTGCCAGTCGTCCACTTCGAGGCTTCGCAGGTCTTTCTGTAACTCGTCGGCCCATCTATGCGACATTAAGGAGCGACCAACAGGTCGGCGGCCATTGGGCCGACTCAAGTAAGTTTGGCTGTCCCATCTGGCGAAAGGAAAGCGTCCCAAGGTGGCGGATAGGGCAACGGTCGGTAGCACAGCTTGTCTACGATGCCAGTTAAGTCCAATGAACTCGCTCACCAACGATTGGTGTGGTCCTCCAGCATTTTGGGGGTTGCGCGGCGGGTTAACACCTCGCTCACAGAAAAAGATCATTGTTACAAAACCAACACAAATGGAAAAAACGAACCGATTTCGCAAATAACACCTGAATCTATTAACTATCTTTGAATCTTCATTATTTAGATTTTGCCGTTCTTTTCGCCACACACGTACTAAACTCTACTCTTCACAGCCCAAAGGAGGCTTGAAGACCATCAAATAAATCACAAACCAGTCTTCTTAATACAGCCATAGGAAGCGTAAAAACCAATTCAAATACCTCTAAGTGACAAACTGGATGCATCCAAATACCCAGGTGGTACACCTAACTCCCCCATTAAGGGACTAATGACCCATTAGTATGGCTAAGGCAATTATGCGGCATGCCTTTAGAACAATTAGCGAAAAGTCCGTTTCGACGCAAACGATTTGCCTTATAAGTGTAAATGCCCCTTTAGATGTGTTAGTTAGGAGTCTTAAGACCTCGAAAGATTCGAGTTATTTTTAGCTGAGTTTTTATTCAAATAAATAAAGTTCTGGGGCTCTTGGGCATTTCGAAAATGAAGTAGATGGGTAAATTGGGACGGGAAGCATATCATTAATAAATTGGTGTGTGCCATGCAGCCAACTGTACCTAATTCTATAGAAGTTTAATCAGGCAGAATAGCTCATTGATGTGGCAGTAGGCGGGTCACATAGCACGAAGAACCTATGGCCGGAAGGGGCAGAAGGGTTCTCGAATGGCTGCCATATACCAGCAAGCTTAGCGTAGGACACCTATTAGTTGGTCGGAAGAATTAGCAAGGCTGCAAAAAAACGCTAGATGCAGGTAACTTCCAATCAGACGTTTTGGAAAACCAATACAATCGGATGGACTTTGCTTTGGAGAATATGTTTGCTCCCGTCAGTAGATGAAGCAGACGTTAAGCTACGTTAGATGCCTTTAAGCAGCTTTAAAAATTTGACGCCAAAGTTGGCCACAGATACAAAAAAATAAACCTAAAACACTTTGTTTCATACATAACTTACAATAAATTCCCAAGGTTTCCTATTCACTCTGCACTAGGATAGGATCTGATCCGATAAGCAGATTGACATGGAATGGAGCAGGGGCTGTGATTGACAGTGCCGTTCGTGTTAATGGCTGTATTGTTTCAAACCACGTCCAGGGGTTTCACACGAGACGTTTTGCATGTATGGGCATAGGAGTCTTAAATAAGTAAACACGTACGTTGTTGCATTCCCTGTTTGTGCTGCGGAATGCTGGCTGCAGGACTGTTCTAATCAGTTATTTTGTAAGGCTTTTTTGGATCTTCTGTAATCTCTGTTCTTCCATTTTGGTTTGAGATAAAAGAAAAAAAACTGAAGAATTTCACGCTACGGACGTTTTTCCAATGAGGACTTTTGTTCTGAGAACCACCCACTCCGTATTGGAAAGTTTAATCTGATTCTCTTTTCGTGCGGATCGTTAAAACCGATCAAGCCCAATCCATTATTATTTTGATTCCTTTTTCCACCGTCTCACGAACCATGATGCTAAAAGTGGCCTTTGAGTCTTGGGGCTGTGACTGTGTTTGCTTAGAGCCGCAAGAACCAAAATGCTCTCTCTGCACTATTTTACGGATAAAGGCCTGATTGTGTATATTTCCCGGAAATATTATTAGTATTAATCGCCACGTGGTAACGGAGAGAAAATTACTCTCTTCCTCAACGCATTTGCTTGTGGTCCGGAGGTCATGGGTTAGAATCATACTGGGAAGTATACTTTGTGAAAAGTTGTTTCCAGTCTGTTTAGGATATTGCAGACTTGAATCACCTGACTGAAAAGAAAGATGATTCCGTGTTTCGGAAGGCACTTATAAACTGTAGGGTCCCGAACGCCATCTAGTATTTGCTTAAACCTATGCAAGGATTGCTTCTGGTCTACCCTTTGGGTTGCGGAGGTCAGACGGCAGTCGCTCTGTGGAAAAGCCAGTTACCTCGTAAAATCACCTAGGTTAGATAGTGGACTCTAAAACGTTACCGCTGAGGATGCAGCCGAGAATTCGCTCGGATGATGATGATAGAAAGTAATGTATGTTATTTATAAAAATTCACCGCTAGATGTCGTTGACTAGACACCATTATTCTCTCCCCACTTTGTCGCATATCGCTTACTTTTTGCTCTACGCCACCAGCGCAGTCCGCGACAGTTTGAATTAAACAGTGTGAAGTGCCGATTCAATTCTGATGAGGCCCATTACTCTGGCTCTGTAAGGAACGTTATTAATTGCTGGTCTGTTAAATTATTGCTAAGATAAAAGCCAAACTAAGGAATAAGTAAATGAATCGAGTCCATTGCATAGTCATAGAAACTAGTAACACAGAATATAATTTAAGTACAATATTTAACTATTAAAATATTCGACAAGGATTGAAAAGAAGTAGCTAAAGATTGAAATAGTTGGAAGCAACAAGGGGAGGCCTTTGTTCAACTATGGGACCTGAATGGCTAATATAAAAAAAAAATACTAAAGAAATATCAAATTCAATTTGGCATGTGGCTACCGGCCTAGAATAGGAGCACTCCATCTCCTCCTGAGAATGTCGTAAGGGGTGCTAAAGCACTCCTGGAGCGGAGAACAGCAAGTGGGGAGGGCCGCACGTATGGTAGTCATTTCGTGAGACATTTATTAGAAATTTCGAAAGCAAATAAAAAAAGAAAAAAAAAAGGTTTTTTTTATGGTTTTGAGTTCTATTAGCGCACTTACAGATGAGCAAAAGTAGGTCTATAATAATCGGCGACGGTCACCGACTGTCTCGAATGGCCGCGTGACACATGTCAATCTGTCAAAAACTGCCGCCCATAGGCGACGGTCACCGATAGGTGTCGCGGGCATACTGTCGCTTTTCTGTAAGAGACCTTAGTGATTCCGATTCCTAGGTTTCAATAGAGCTAGGGTCCACAATCACCCTGTATATACGAAGTTACTATCCTAACTTATCTTAGACTAAACTCTGAACTCTGAGTGACGATTGAATAGCGGCGGTGATGCGAGTGACGGTGCGTCCGCGAATAGCTTTATGTGGCATTCAGATTCAGAGAAGTAGCTACTGACGTGTTAAATGTATCAAATAACAGAGTTTTAGGCCGAGACTCCATTGAAATTCAGCGAGGATGTCCTATTTTATCAACCAATAGCAATCTATCGTCATGTAGACAGTTATACTCGTATTATCGCTATCTTATTCTATATTCGAATGTTAAAAGGTATGAACAAGGTATTAGGTACTTTCTTGCGTCGATAAAAAATCGACATTTTCATACAAAAGTGTCCGATCGGCCCGGCAATTTGTATGAAAATGTAGATTTTTTTTCGAGTTTCAACCTTTGGACCTATAGGAAAAGTTGTTCATATTGACGGTCTGAGTTGCTCCTACAAGGATCGGACAGGGTTTTTGTTACATATTGTATATATTCCTGTAGAAAATCTGATATTAAGAGCGCTATTGGACTCCAAGAAGCTATGACGTCATAAGTCTATATTTCATACAAATCCTACAGAAAATGTTTGTTCGGACGTTTAGAAAAAAATTCTGATTTGAATTGTTGGAAAGTAGTGAATTTTGAATTTCTCCAGTTGGCCATTCAAACTCTTCAATATACTTAACAGATTCTCATTTTTTATACGTACCTCAAAGCCAAGAACTTTATAAAAAGAGATGATTAAATTATATTAATGGCTGCTTAACTAATAGGCCAATTTGTTATAACACAGTTATAATATTAGGATCTTCAGTAAAGTACAGTTAATTTTGAAAGAAATCAAATGATAAAAAAACGCTCGATTAATTATTTTTGTATTCTCGGCATTGTTATATAGAATCATCGGCTGTTTTTAAAAATACTGTAACTTATTACACTAAACAGCATAATAATTTAACCAATAAAAACATAATTAACTTTTATTAATGGCTGCTTAACTATGCCTTTACACAACAACACTTAATCATAGACGATTGAATTAACAATATTATTTTTTTCAAGTACCTAAGTGTAGTTGTTTATTTGTGTAGTAAGTAAGTCCTTCAAGCCGGATTGAGGATTGATTGCCAATACACAGTCAAAAAAATCGAAAAAAAAGGGGAATCTTTCCTTTTAATTAAATTATACCAATGGCTGCTAAACTATAGGCCTATTCATCCCGCGGCGATACTATCTTCAATGGGCGATGTCTTACGGAAACATCGGCTGTCCTATTGGGTAAAGATCGGTATGCGCGCGCGCAGACGTACGGTCTTCGATGAGACAAGTTTATGTTCTTGTGGATGCTCGACTATACTGTCGTGTTGGATCGTATCGGCTTGATGTAGCTTTTGTGCGCCGATTTCCTATTGGAATTGATAATTGTTTTAATGTTTATTGTACGTACTTAGCTATTTAGGAAAGACAATGTATTATATAGGTACCTACACAAATTATATTTACAGCACAGACATACAAAGGGAAGCAAACCAAACATTACATTATTTAGAACGCGTGGAAAATTTTCACTCGTAGCTTATTCTTTAATTGCCTAAATAATATATTTATAAATAGTAATACGGGTGTTTGTATACTTTCATAAGTATATTACTTTACTAATTTGATCTAAATACTATCAATTATGTCATAGAAAAACAAAAAAAAATCTTATGTAGCTTAAGTAAATTCATCCAACGCGGCATTCTTTGTATTCTACATTAATAAAAATAATTATTTTATAATAATAATTTTTGTATAATACAAAGAAATATTGTACAATACAAATAATTATTAATAAAGTCTGCTTCCCTTATATATATCTGTGTTTTACTTTGATGGCAAATCATGAATCAATTAGGTTTCCAACAACCGAGTAACATTATGCCCGAGACACCCGAAGACGACGGTCGCAGACTGTCATTGCTGTCAGAAACTGTAGGTTGCAGACGGATGCAGATGGTCGCCGACGGTTGCAGACGGTTGCCCACGGTCGCCGGCAGTCGCGCGATATAGGTCGCCAGCACAAAATATTTTTTTTTTACAGTAGTCTTAACTCATAATATTGATATGTTAACAAGATTCATACGTTTCAAAAAGTAATACCCGACTACAGGAGCCATTACGGTGAACAATCTTCTTCTTCTAAATATATATAACTCAAAGGTGACTGACTGACTGACATAGTGATCTATCAACGCACAGCCCAAACCACTGGACGGATCGGGCTGAAATTTGGCATGCAGGTAGATGTTATGACGTAGGCATCCGCTAAGAAAGGATTTTGATCAATTCTACCCCCAAGGGGATAAAATAGGGGATGAAAGTTTGTATGAAACTTTGTTAATTTTAAACCGATCGAGCTGAGACTTTGCATGCATAAAGCTACTATGACGTAGGCATCCCCTAAGAAAGGATTTTGATAAATTACACCACTATACGCGAGCGAAGCCGCGGGCAAAAGCTAGTTTAATATATTTATGAAATGTACTTACCTTTCATTTGAGCTACCAAACATGATATAGAATTTTATTTCTACCCGCTCTTTTTTTGTATGTAGCATTTGTTATAAAATATGTATTGCATACAAATTGAAGCCTTAAGGTAGTGTCCAGGATCAAAAATAAATTATTTTGTACCGATAAGAGAATAAAACGTCACAAAATAATGTCACTTGTGATTGATCATGAACATATCCATTTACAACGTGATTTTAGATTTATTATTGCAAAAAAAGCGATAATAGGAGCGCTATTTGAATCAAAGAAACTATGACGTCACGTCGTGCTATTCATACAAATCCCATAGACGATGTTTTGACGTTTAGAAAAAAGTTTTTAATTTCACTTGTCAAAATTGGATGAGCGGTTCGGATGCTACGGTGGAAAACACATAGATATCCACATACATACATACATATACTGCTAAAATCATTAACTTTCCTCTTGGCTTTGCTGTATGATATTTATATTTTTTTTATTATGCAAATAAGTATGTAAAATCAGATAAATTGTCACTTCGATGAATCCACAGCAGAATTCACTTAACAGTATGTTCGAATAGAATTTGCATGAAATTTCTACCTTGTACCTTAATAATGTATAATTAATTACGATACCACCTTTTTGACACCGGTAAAGTGCTACAATAAGGCCAGTGATGATGATGATGATGTCCGACCGGTTTCGGTCATGGCGACTGCTTCATAGTTGTGGAACTCGCTCATGTGCTCGCATGTGACTTATGAAGCCAATCTTAATAAGGCCAGTGTTGGTCATACGAATTAATATTTTTTTTTTCCAAAAAAACCCAACTTTTGTATACATTTAAATTATTTCTAACCATCTTTTTGTCACGGAGACCGTGAAATACCATTTCTCACCAAAAACATAAATGTGAAAATGGGAGCCAAGTTCAAAATCCGACAAAAGAATTGAGATCTAAATGGCCGCCAAGTTCCTTAAAGAATATTGAATTTTATTTATAAGAATCTTAACAATTGAATTTTTGATTTGAGGTGAACTAGAAGACCTTAATTTCATGTCTTTAGGTTAAATAGGTTTCGAGTTGTGAAAGGGTCGAAAGTAGTTCGAAATGGTTCGTGTAACATACGGCTGCTGCTTCGCCAGTTCCTTTTTTTTAACTTGGCTCTGACACGCTACCGCGTGTCTAGACCATTATCTTAATTGCTCAAATAAGGCTAGTGCTGCTCTCATTCGAAATAATTAATTTTCTCAAACAAAAATCAACTTTTTGTCTATTTAAATTATGTCTAAAATCTGAGTATTACAAAATTGTAAAACACTTATTCGTATAGATTTCAATCCCATTCCGTCCAAAGTAGAGCTATTTCAAACTAAATACTATTTTAAACTAAAAACGGTTTAAGAAATACCCATAAATTCATTTAAGAACTATTTTATTGTTGGTGGAGTATTTATCATGGTTTCCGATCTTCCCTACACGACACCACTTCTTCCTTTTCCTTTACTTCATCCATGAACATCCTTCTTGGCCTTCCCTTTCCTTTCCTTACCTCTATCTTTCCTTTCATGGTGTTAAAAACAAACAATGTGTCAACATTGTATTATATTATAAGAATTTATTATTTAAAAGACAATAATAATAATATGACAAAGCCCTTCTGGCGAGTAGGCGACCAATACTGTGAAAATGAGTTTCTTTCGGCGTTTCTTCTCAGCATGGTCGTTACGAAGCGCTGGTATCGGTAGCTTTTCTTTAAAAATAAATTAAATTTTAATATACTTTACACGTAACATAAATTATACTTATTGACGTGTAAAAGTGCGTGTAAAGGTCTAATTACTAAATAAACATTTGAATCTTTGAACAAAAAAAATTATACACTATTATAATAAAATATTTTGACTCCCACTTAGCCGAAAAAAGAGAGACATAGAAAGCACTCCACTGACAACAGCCCAGCTCTTAAATATAAAATTATGAAGAATAAAATAATTCAATCCATATCTCAATAAGCACAAGAACGATTTTCATTTGCATTTGTTTTCATATTACATTCATATTCGAAATTTATTTAAGCTCGTTAATCGTAAAAAAACGCTCGTGTATTCTCCTAAATACCATATCAGTAGATACCTTAAGCACCTACGAAACTTTTAATATTTTGTTTAAAAAGCTTTTTGAATTGAAATAGTCTCATTATGCATTGCCGACGCCCAAAATGTTCTTATCAAAGCTCAAATCTTTGTAAAACACATAAAATATAAGGTTATCAACGAAAGTTTATGATTTCACGAAGCTTTTTAGCGAAAATTTGTATGCGGTGATAACTATTAAAGTTAATAGTGGTTTTTGATGAATGTCAAGAAGGAAGTTAAGTGACATTTTACTCTTTAACTGATCTACCAAAAGGGACATACCTACCTACAATGACTATACTTTATTGAGAGAAAATAAAACCGGGGTTAAAAGAACGGTGATTCCCAAAGAAGATACAAAAAAAAACAGTAATCTAAAGTAATTATCCGTGGGAGCCTTCTGCACATAGTTTATTTAAATGTATAGGTAAAAGGCTGGTCGAAGTATCAGGTGACCAGGAGGCTGGTAAATACTTCGCTCAAAGAATAAGTATTGCCATACAACGTGGCAATGCTGCCAGTCTTCTGGGCACTCTTCCGCAGGGGGGAAGATTTAAGGGATATTTTTTATTTATAATATAGTATGTTTGTATGTAATTTATTTTTAGTATTTGATTTGTATGTAATTTATTTATTTTGTGTGGTGTCCACACAAAATAAATATATTATTATAAAATAATACAATGTTTATGGTATATCTACCCATAAGGGGGTAGTAGATAAGTATAAGATAAGTGTGTAATAACGATTGACCTTATGACTCAAAAAAGAGTTTTTATCTTAATGGAAGTTAGAACAGCGACTCAATGAAATAAATGATGGGCTGTTAAATATCTAAATATATATAACTCAAAGGTAACTGACTGACTGACATAGTGATCTATCAACGCACAGCCCAAACCACTGGAGGGATCGGGCTGAAATTTGGCATGTAGGTAGATGTTATTAAGAAAGGATTTTGATCAATTCTACCCCCAAGATGATAAAATAGGGGATGAAAGTTTGTATGAAACTTTGTAAATTTTGAACCGATCGGGCTGAGATTTTGCATGCATAAAGCTACTATGACGTAGGCATCCCATAAGAAAGGATTTTGATAAATTACACCCCTTCGCGAGCGAAGCCGCGGGCACAAGCTAGTTTAATTGATAAAACGTCTATTGATACCATTCTTTGAAATTTTTGCAACTTCCTTATTGTATTTCTTCTATTGTTTTTCAACACTCTCTTTGTGAGTGTCATTCTGAATTTCGACAGTATTTTTTTACTTGGTTCTCAAAACTGACTTTACTCAGTAACAGTATTTAATAAAGGTATCTTATATATTATGTGAAAGTGCAAAGTTTTCTCGATGTGATTTGCTTTGCCACTTCTTGTATTATTTTTCTATTGTCTTTTAACCCTTGACTAAAAGATAGAGACGTGATAGTGTCTGTACTTATTCAGTTACAATATCTCATTTTTAATTCCTATCGAAACAACTTCAGTATTAGCAATTAAAATCGTAAGATAATGTAAATTGGAGACATTTTAAACGCCGGTTTATATCACTAATTCCGACATCCGAAGAATTGAATTTCACGCCCAAATGTGATAATAATGGTAAAGAGAATTTGTGGATATAAATAATTTGAGGCAGTAAAAGCACGAAAAGTAAGGTTTGGATCCGGAATGAGAATTTGGGTGATTTCTTGTTACTATTGCAAATTAATGCAAAAAAGTGCCTTTGGACTATCATACTGAATTTCAACTTTTAAAATATGGATGTACGGAACTTCGAAAGTTTCTTCATAGCAAATTTCGAAGTTCCATTCAGAAAGTTTTAAAGACAGTCGTTTCTTTGTCGCAATCTGAATATAATACAAACTTAGAATCTACCAGCTAATTCTCTTTCTACGCAGATTACTACCTATCTAGATGATTAAAGATTTTTACCATAGACCACGAAGACTAAAATGACACCGAATATCTCGCTCTAACCAAAATTAATCGGCTTGTTTATAATACGTCAATAAAAAAAAAAAACTAAACATCAAAAGAAACATTGTTTCTTGGAGTCAAATAACGCTCCTTTTATTATTTTTCTGCATCATAAAATCTTAAATCCCGTAGATAATACATATTATCAATGACTAGTGACATTATTTTGTGGCGTTTTATTCTCTTATCAGTACCAAATAACTTATTGTTGACCCTGGATTTTGACCTGATTGCGATAAATCCCGTGATTCAATTTACCAGATCAAAATTCAATCCAATAAAAAATGCTACTGCTTGAAGAAATTACTGCAATTCTAGCTACATTGTCACTTTTAATCTTATTTTCACTATTATAAAGTTTATTATTTACTGGATGCTTATCTTCCAAAACTTCTAATCAAATTTCAGCTTTATAACAATGGCCATAAGATTAAAACTTAAATAGCAGATAGAGCGATCGATGTTGCTACAATTATTTAGTAGCAACGCAAGATAACTAACGAGGTATCAGAAGTTTCCAGCGGGGCCTTTGGAGATGTCCGCTTTTCTAAAGCTGCTTGGTAAGGCTTGCCTGGACAAATTGTTCCTATTCAGTTTTATACGTCTAAATGGAGGCAGCATGCAGCAATTATTGGAGCGACTATGTTACGAAGAGTAAACAGAAATACAGTAGATATGCCATATGGCATTTTGACAAATTATTTGACAATATTCATGACTAAATCGTTATTAATGCTTTTTGCTTCAATTTCTCCGTTTTGCGCTGTCTTTGGCATGCCAGATTATAATAATTACTCTGGAGAAGGAAGCACAGCGGGCCCTGGACTCTTCCTCAAGGCATAATATCCGATATTAGTTAAAATGCAGGAACATTTAGTTAATTTTAATATAGTACAAATTTTTCTTGTATTTTATATTTGACCGTTTATGAATTTCATTAAAGGTGTTTCATTTTAACTTAACTTAATTTTTTGTAAAATGTTTATAAATTTCATATTTTTCTGATTCGTCAGTATAATTTTTATTATGTCACATTATCTAATCAATCCAATATATAAATCTACTGTATAAACCTTTTTTACGAAACATCCTATCTATTGAAGAAAATTGCATTAAAATTCGTTGCGTACTTAAAAGATCTAAGGATACATACGTACAGAGGGACAAAAGTGATAGGCAGAAAGTGACTTTGCTTTATACTATGTATTGATTTTCTTGAAAAACCAGACACATTTACTAATCACATCTTCTCGACATTTGATATTCGTTAAAATATTGATTTCTTAAATTTCTTGGCAAGAAAAAATGTTGGTCGCAATGATTTGTGGTTTTGTACGTGTCCTTAATGTTGGAAATTGTTTTTAATTTTCTTTATCTTTTTCAGATTTATACGGAACAATTTGTTTTCTTATCGAGTTTTATCCTTTCCATGTAATAAATCTTAATCATCGGTGAACCAGATAGCTCATCTACACATTTACTAAACACATCTCTTCGCCATTCGGTATTCGTTAAATGAATATTATTTTCTTAGTTTCCTTTGCCGCTGCGTCTGAATGGACAAGACAATGTTGGTCACAATGATTTGTTATTTAGTACGTGCACTCAATATATTGAGTCTTAATTTTATTATGAATAATGCTTTATGAAAATTTTGTGTATATAATTTATTTCTTACTTAAAGAAGGTGGTATAATTACATATTAAGAGTTTACGTGTCATTTTGTACTTGCCTTTACTATAACTATTAAATAATTTTTACGTTTAATAATGCAGTTTCTAATTGTTTGTAAAATGTGTATAATTATTTTGTTGTTCTATTATCATTTATCTATCTTTTTCAAAAAAATTAAAATGGTTTAGTGTTCGTATTATATTATTTCCGTAAAGTTAATCTTCACTATCGGAAAACCAGATAGTGCATCTACACATTTACTAATCACATCTCCTCGCTATTTGGTATTCGTTTAATCAATATTGTTTTCTTAGTTTCCTTTGCCGCTGCGTGTGAATGGGCAAGATAATGTTGGTCACAATGTTTTTTTGTTTCGTACGTGTCTTTAATGTTGGGAGTTGATTTTAATTTTCTTTTCCGTTTTATAATTATTTGTCAAAATAATTTGTTTTCACATCGAATTTTATCCTTTCCATATAATAAATCTATATTAACGGCAAACCAGACAGCGCATCTACACATTTACTAATCACACCTCCTCGCCATTCGGTATTCGTTTAATGAATATTGTTTTCTTAGTTTCCTTTGCCGCTGCGTCTGAATGGGCAAGATAATGTTGGTCACAATGATTTGTTGTTTTGTACCTGCACTTAATGTAATGAGCTGAATAATTTGCTTTGTCGGTGTCTTTGATGTTGTGAATTGTTTCTAATTGCTTTAATTTTTTAGCAAGTCTATGTAAATAATTAATCCAGGTGAATTATGTTACGTGAATTTTGAAATTTGTTTAATTTTTTTTTCTTAATTAAATGAAAGCGTCCTTCCTGACTATTATGACGCTAAGTGTGGCCTTTGTAGTCTTAGATCCCTGGACTCTATTTGCGACTCAAAATGTAACTATACTGACAATGGATTAATAAATGCGTATATCTTCATGCATTTATCACGTCTTTATTCTTAACGGGGCTGTCAGAGCACTATGGGTTATAACCTCTAAGCAGACAGATTCCATGTATCCAAGGCCGCAAGGCTCAAAACCCAGTGACACACAAACCTCACATGATGGGGGGCGAAAAGACAGAAAAATGAATATCAAAATAGTTATGGGTTGCTAACCGCAATTATTTATTTTTATTATTTATAATTATTTATTAGCAGAATTTATTTTTTTAAGATTTTTACGATTGTCGCGGAAAGAGAAACAGCAGGTACACACCAAGTTTTCTCTTTTCTCCCAGATTAGAATGGAAAATGTTAAAAATACCATGTGAATTATTTAAATACATTTGCCAATAATACTAAAGCAATTTCTCAAAAACCACAAGGGGATATTGCGTAAGACGAAACAATGGTATCAGATAAACTTGAAAAATTGGAACACATTAAGCTCAACCTGATACGGACCCCGAAAGCAGTTAGCTTTTAAGGTCTACAAGGTATTGCTAGTTTTCGCATCTGGCTTCGTTAATGCGAATTCGAACCAAGTAATGATTTATATACAACGTGAAATGGACATTTACGTAATAAATCTAAGCACAAGTTATACTAGATCATTATTAATAGTATAATGATAATAAAATACCAGTCAAAAAAAAACGTCATTTCGCATACAAATTACCCGGGTGGCTGCACACTTTTGTATGGAAAAGCCAAAAATTTTTTTGTTTGTTTACTGTTATTTTTATTTCATTATACTATAATGATCTAGTATAGCCCGCGGTTCGATCTATGATGGGTATGTTTCTTTCACATTGTATACTACGTAGAAGGGACACACCCGTAATAAATCGAACCTCATAGCTATATTAGATCATTACAGTATAAATTATAATAAAATAATAGTCAAAAAATAAAAATAAAATCGACATTTCCCATAAAAATTTCCCGGGTAGCTCCATGCTTTTGAAAAGAAATGCCGATTTGTTTTTAAGGGGTTATCTGAATTTTCCGGGGTCCAGTGCTGCCCCCATTTGAAATAAATCATTTACAAGGAAACGGAGACATCATTTAAAATTTTGTCTTGATCAGACCCTGGATGACCCTTCAAACTATTTTATGAACTACTGTTTATTGTTTAAAGTGAGAACATAAAGTTTTTCTGCGCACATACGCTAAAAGTGGCCGTTTTTCGCAATTGTGCGTAGAAAAGCTTCACGTTCTCACTTTGTAACTCAAACTTTGTTCTCAACTGTAAACAATAGTTCATAAAATCGTTTGGAGGGTAATCTAGGGTCTGATCAAGACAAAATTTTAAATGATGTCTCCGTTTCCGATCCAATGATTTATTTCAAATGGGGGCAGCATTGGACCCCGGAAAATTCAGGTAGCCCCTTAAGTTTTGACTGTTATTTTAATTTCATTATATCATAGTAATCTAGTATAACACGTGGTTTGATTTATTACGGATATGGCATTTCCACGTTGTATGTACATATAGATAGATAGATAACTTTTCATATCTAAAAAACGAACTAAAACTATTCTATGTCTGAATTGAGTCCATGATACTTAAAAAAAAATCTCAAGGGAAGTATATCAAATTATGAAAAAAATAACACAAGTAGACAGATTAGCTGATACTAGGCCTAGTCGCAAGCCTCAAAGGCCACTATTAGCGTGATGGTGGGCGAGAGGATGTTCAAAAAGGAATCCAAATAGTGATGGATTGTTAGCCGCATCACCTATTAAAATGATAAGCATTTTCGCCCAGTCCCTCGATCGGCTGCTCTGATCTGCGCGGGAAGGCAAGCAGCTGGTAAATTCTAAGTTTTTTCTTTTCTCCCAGACCAACAATGGTAAATAATTTTTAACTGTGGATCAATAAAGTTTTATAAATAAATAAATATAATAAGATTAGCATGAAAGATTGAAAAATTAACTTTATCTCAGTTTTATTCATTGTAAAGGTCAGTAGTTAGTCGCATTATAACAGGTACTTCAAACCCTACACCGTTGCACCATCTCCACGAAGATTTAAATTTCAGTATTTTGTTACCGCTTCTTCTGTACCTGTCTATATCTTTGAAAGTATATTAGCTGCCCGAGTTTAAAACGATGCGGGTCTATAAATTATATTCAAGTGCACGCAACGATGTGATATATTACAAAATTAATATTGATGCATATCATCAGTTTTCCGGTCGATTAATTAGTCTTGTAAGCTTTGATATTGCTGACGATTTATTGTTTTTGAATTACCGCTCAAAAGAGTAACCAACTGGTACTTAACTGAGATCTTCTTTTTCTTCTTAGCGAGTTGGATCACCGAATTGGATCAGCAGTTTGTTACCGCTTCTTCTGTACCTGCGCTGCGGTACTGCGGTTTACTAACAACTAAGTTTACTGCTGCGGAGGCGGCAGTAAACTTAGTTGTAAGTAAATGATCTGACGTCAACAACTAACTATTAAGAAATCGAAAGAAAAAAGAAATGACAATTGTAATAAATTATTTTTGACTTTTGACTTTAAATGTTTATTCATTAATAAGACCTTCACAGGTACTTTAACACGTCAATAACTATAATTTATGTTACGTGTAAAGTATATTAAAATATAATTTATTTTTAAAGAAAAGCTACCGATACCAGCGCTTCGTAACGACCACTGCTGTTACGAAACTCTAAAAGAAACTCATTTTCAAAGTATTGGTCGCCTACTCGCCAGAAGGGCTTTGTCATATTATTATTATTGTCTTTTAATTAATAAATACTTAAATGTAATACAATGTTGACACATGATAACATGTAATGCCTGTGAACAAGTTAACAAACACAAATATCGTAATAAGTAACAAATATTACTACAAAAACAAAAAACTCGACTGCCCTTTTTTTGTATATTTTTTTATTTTGATATACCCAGTGTCACTTTCACAGTAAATAAGAATCTAACGACACCTCTCAAGCTAAATCCATCGAACCGTTCAGGCTGCAGAGCGTGCCAAACAATTATACATACATACATAATCTCGAAAACTATAACCCTCCTTCTGGCGCAGTCGGGTAAAAATACAAAGCAGTCAAAAAAGCGAACTCGAGCTGACCAGTCCCTCCCCGCAGCACCGGGATGCATATATAAGCAGTGAAGACAAAATTATGCCCCCGACACAAAAGGTTTGACGCCAAACGTCTGTCTGTTTGTCTGCGGTTCAGCCATTGGTAAACGCTTGAAGTTCGGTTTTTTTTTTAATTTGCCAAGCAGATAAACTTATTCAATCTTTTCTTATAAATAAGCTATGTGATATGACTCACTAAAAGTTACCATGTTTTTGCTTCGCTTTTCGTGTGTGTAAGTGGCCAACACTAGTGTAAGATTTTTCAAGCTGCCTAAAGGCATCCGACATAGCTTGATGACTGCCATACAACGATGATAGCCGGAAACAACAGCTTATACGTATCCGAAGCAACGAGGAGCTCGAGTTTTCATGCGTTTTCATTCAAAAAAAAAACTGCTGTTCCATATTATTTAACAATACTAAGAATCCCAAAATGTATGGAACAGCTGATTTTTTTTCGATTGGATTGAGTCGGTCCCATACAAAAAGTTGCTCATATTCATGAGTACTTTCACCAGTAGAAAGGATGCCAATTATTTTAAAAACACCCTGTATATTCGTTTCAGATTTTATCTTTTTTCGTTTTTTTTCTTAGTATTGACATCTCCGCCACATGCATCGTTAAAGTAATCGATGTGTAAAGAATATTTTTCGTATGGCAAATATATATAAATTGATCGCAATAATTAAAAGGCCTTACAAGCCCTTAAAAGGTATGACAAAAATAATTTATATACTTGGATAACAAAATAAAATAAATACCAAATCTATACCAATATTCTTAAGCGATCGAAACAGCCATTTATATGTTTTGTGACATTACTCGATCGTATTACTCGTGTCTGTACCAACCGCTAATTAAAATTAACCATAATAAAACTGCGCTCATAAAAATTAATTTCCAATATTCGATCGGCAAATGTCAATTATCAAGTGCCATAAAATGCGTCTTACAAATCTCCTTGTATCTTGCCTCTTTATCTGATTTGCAACTTTAGAAAGAGACATGATATATAAAGCTGCATAAATATATGATTGACTTCTTCAGAAGCAAGTTAGCGTACGTGAGATATGAATTAAATGGTTGCCAACAATGTCCTAGGCAGTTTAATGGGATAGTATATCTTTTTAATTGGATGATTTCTTACTGATATTCATTCGTTAAGCGTTATCGTGTGAGAAAAACGCATTTCTTTCTGTACGTCATTCATCTTGGATTGTTAGGGGATGGTGTAAATTTAATTATTTTAGAGGTTTCCTTCTTTTACTTCTTTTTTAAATAATTAAAGCTAGTTATATAACGCTGGAATGAACTCGTCTAAATTGATAATGTATCTATTCGTAACTGGCCTCATAATTTTTTATTAAAAAAAAATATTGAATTTCGAATACTTTTACGGCTAAATCTTCATGCATTTTGACATACCCGAGGTTAAAATATCTATTCTCTTCTTACTTTGAAATAAGACACACAGTCTCAATTCGAATCAAATATTATATCTTTATTGTCATATGATACGTATAATATCTCTTAATAATCGTCACTTTGTTTTGATGCACAAATGTTGACGTCGAATGGTTACTTATAGATAAGTTAACTGCCGCTTCCAAAGCGCTAGTGCAGAAGAAGCGGTAACAAACTGCACTGCAGCATCTCTTTATATCATCATATTTTGTGATTACTAGTACTGGTGCCAAAAAATAAAATAATATTTTTTAAAACATGCTAACAAACTTTTGAAAAAGAAAAATAAAAAAAAACAAAAAGCGTTATCCGACTTCACTGGTACTGCACAAACTATCGTCATTCTCTCATAACTTGGCCCACAAATCAATTGAAATAAACTACAGATTAGTAAGTGTGCGTGTCGATGTTCCCATTTCTTCGAAACTAAGTGGTGTGAGATTCCAGCGTGTTCATACAATTGAAATGATATGTATGAAACATTTTGCTGAACGATTTGTAAGCGGTGAAGATCGGTTTTTGTTCAGTGAAATATTTTTATAGCAAATTTTATACAATGGAAGCGGAGTGAAAAATATGAGGAATATTTTATATGGTGTTTTTTTATGCCACACATGAAGACCGCTTTTCATTATAGAAATAATTCGCTATAGATATCATTAAATGTTTGTTTTGATGTGCGTGAAAGTTGTATATAACGTGGAAGGTACATACCCGTGATAAATTGAACCACAGGCTATACTAGATCACTATAGTATAATTGATTGTAAAACAAAGAAAAATGTGGTGATGGTAAAAAAAAATTGATAGAGGAGCAGGTAAAATAGTGATATAACAAGGTATTTTTTTTATTTAATCCATCAACTAGATTATCAGTGAAATAAGCAAGTCAATTTCACAAAGATTGAAGGTTCACAGTGGGGGTTATTTACGTCACCATTGGTCAAAAATCGTAGCTAATCGCGACGTCACGCGAAATTAAAATGCGCTGTACCTTCGTCATTATTTGCTAATCAGAGAAAAGAAAAGATAACTTATAAGTACCATACTTTTTAATTATCTATATGATGAGCCAAAAAAATATATTTTTGTCCACATCCTTTGGTGTTACTGGGCGTCTGGAAAGAATAAAGGAGGATCGTGGCGTCAACACAGCATACGATAATATGGGAAAGGTATCAGGCCGAAGACCAGTAAGTCAACCAAGACATCGCTGGAGCGATACGGTGCAGGCTGATTTGCGGGAGATAAATAAATATATAGGAACAAATAACACTGATTGAGCTAGCCCCAAAGTAAGTTCTAGACTTGTGTTATGGGATACGAACTCAACGATACTATATTTTAAAACAAATACATATATTGTTAAACATCCAAGACCCAGGACAATTTGAAAAAGACCATTTTCAACTTGCCCTGACCGGGAATCGAATCCGGGACCTCTGGGTGGCGGACTAGCATGTGACCACTACGCCACGCAGGTCGTCAAAAATGAATGAAGATGACAGTTACGAGTCAGCTGGTAAGAACGAGAATCACTCAGATCAGAAAATTGTGGCGCTCTTTCGTCTCGAAGGTCAAAATCCACTGCGGATCACTGAGCCAGCGAAGTTAGTATTAGTGATCCTGACCGCTTAGTGCGTGACATGCCTTAGCAGACGAACATCCACATAATTTTTCAGCGCAATCGCATAAATAGTAACTCGATATTGACATAAATACATTTTGAATACCCGACGACATGCAATGATCTTAAGATTAGCATGATTTGCAAGGGAAGTTGTGTATTTTTATTTTGGTCGGTTGCGTGTTTAATTAGTATAAGATTATTCGATTCTGATCCCACTGCATGATTTGTTCTTTTAAACGTTATTTAATCAGAATATTGTAAAATATTGTTGTTTCAATGAATATACTGTAAAAAAAATGTGATTTTTGTGCCATATCCATTTTTAGAATTCTTAACCCAAAGGGTAAAACGAGACCTTATTACTAAGACTCCATTGTCCGTCTGTCTGTCTGTCACCAGGCTGTATCTCATGAACCGTGATAGTCAGACAGTTGAGACAAACAGACTTGGTGGGGGAAGCCCATAGGCTTCCAGCAATGGACCTCCTGTGGCTGATATAAATATTATATGTGGATGATCAAACAAAAAATAAAAATAAAATATCGTGACGAATTGATAGTCTTCTACTTTTTCGGGAGTCGGTTAAAAAGAGAAAAGAAGTGTGTATATTATAAGTTATATATAAGGCTTATAAGCGGCACCTTATATGGATAATTATAGGCAAATTGGAAGTTTAACAAGACGCATGCGTGAGGTCATTTTTTGCATGCTTTCATCATTTATATAGATGACAGTTACATATTAAAGAGACTGTACTTACTGTACTGTGTAAAAAAAAACTTGTTTTTAGGATCTGTCTGTCCGCGATTGTACTCAAAGACCATAGGTACTAGATAGCTGTTATTTGGCATGGATATGTATATTAATCAGCCGACAAAGTGGTGAAATAAAATCATGAATTGTTTTTGGGTTATCTCCCATACATGTACAGTGGGTCGGATTTCTTTTTTTCGACTAACACATCGTGTCGTGTCGTTGTAGGTCGATCAAAAATACTGTGAGTTTTTGAACACTATTTTTTGATTTAAGGATCCGTTTCAGAAATATTTTTTTTTTTCGTGCAATTTTTTGATAGAGTCAAGTGTCCCCCTGAATCTACTAAATGGTTGTATAAAGACAAGTAAAAAAATCACAGCAGCAATATGTATAACAAAGTTTCAAAGAACACTATCAGAGCTAAGTGAGTTATATATGACCAACTAATATGTAAATTTTTCATCACATGTTTTAATTTGGATAATTATCTGAGCATTGTAATGCAGTTAAAAACCAATAATTTAAATAAAAGCCTTCTTCATTTTAATCAGCTTTCAATTCATCTAAATTGAATTAAGTTGAATACCACACTTCTAAATAGTGGGTAGTAGTGAAGAATAACGCATGCTTCAAATGCGTGTGTACAATGTGATGAAAAATTTCGTCAAGAAGATTCGAAGCCATGATAGCACAATTGGTAGTGCACTCACGGCATTAACGTGAGGGACGCGGGTTCGAATCCCACCCGTGGCGAAATTTTTCATCACATGTTTTAATTTGGATTATAATATGTACTTGGAAAAGTAAATTTTCAATCAAACTCGCTTGAAAATTAGAGATGTTTTTAGTCCCGTGAACTCAAAGTCGGCATTCGCAACTACGGAACCCTACACTGCGCGCGGCCCGACACGCACTTGGCCGGTTATATTTTTGTCATACATAATAAACAAATTTTTAAAACATGCTATGACAGATGTGTCTCTTCTTCAATTAAGTCAGATTAAGGGCAAAATTAGGCAGTAAAGTGGTTCTTTAATAACTACATATATTAAATAAAATAAAATTTTTAATACTTATTTTACTGGATATTTATTTTACTGGAAAGCAGCTAGAGCCATTATTTTATCGGCGTGTTTTAAAACAGGTTACGAGGGCGACACTGAAAGTCTTTAGAACTGGCCACTTGTAAAGAGTATAATAAAAAAATAAGTTTACATTTTGAAAACGGAACTCTTTGCCAATATTATTGAGTATTTCTTTATTATCAAACGCGCCGATAATAGTTTCCGGCAAAGGAGCACCACCGGTGCAGGCGACTCAGGGGTGTCGAGAAGTGTGCTGCGCTTTCTCAGAAGTTACTCGCGGCGTGATGCCCTTTAACATTTTCACCCGAGCAACAGCTCTAACGACTCCTCTCTGCACGGCTTATTAAGGAAATGCCAAGCTGAGAGCCCTTCGAGCCCTCTTGGGTCTCCGCCCGGACCGACGAAGACACGTCGGGGACGAGGGCTTTGACCGGCTCTCTGGAGCACTCGGGTCCGTGATGTCGTTACTCACCAATAGCTCGCCACTAGCTGCCCTTATTATTACTTTTACATAGGGCGCACTATAAGTTTCCGGAACTGGCCACTTACATAAACAATATTTAAAAATTTATTGCAACATTTGAAAATAGAACTCTTTGGCTGTAGAATGCAGTTTGTTTCATCTGACTGTCTTTTGTTTTTACCTTGTGGCGCCATTTAAAAAATTGTGTGTCTGCATCAACATGGATTTAACTCGGGAAAATTTTCGTAGTATGATTTTCTACGATTTTAAGTGTAATTTGACAGCTCAACAGAGCATCGCTCGGCTTGAAACAGCTTTTGGCAATGAAGCACCATGCAAGACAACTGTTTATAGCTGGTTTGCAGAATTCAAGCGTGGTCGTATCAATCTCAGTGACGAATCTCGCGATGGTCGGCCGTCCACCGCTGTGACCAACAAAAACATCGATGCTGTGCGCCGTATGATTGAAACAGACAGGCATGTGACCTACCATGAAATTCGCGCATCCTTAGAAATAGGCATGAGTCAAATACAATTAATCCTACACAAACATTTGGGTGTGAGAAAGCTGTGCTCGCGGTGGATCCCACACAACTTGACCGAGGCTCAAAAAACGGACCGCTTCACTTGGTGCAGTGCCATGCTTACCAGATTCAACGAAGGTGCGTCAGATTTGGTGTGGGACATAGTAACAGGTGACGAAACATAGATTTATTGCTACGATCCCAAAACAAAGCAGCAATCGAGCGTATGGGTCTTTCAAGATGAGCCGAAACCAACCAAAGTGGCGCGCGTGAAAAGTGCATCTAAGCGGATGATTGCTTCTTTTTTTAATAAAACTGGACACGTGGCTACTGTTGCTTTAGAGAATCGTCGTACAGTGAATAGTGACTGGTACACGACCATTTGTTTGCCGTAAGTTATTGACGAACTCCGTAAAAATAACCGTAAACGCCGTATCATCCTGCACCACGACAATGCTAGTTCTCACACGGCCAGACAGACAAACGACTTTTTGAAGGCGAAAAATGTAGAACTCATGAGTCATCCTGCATACAGTCCCGACCTGGCACCTTGTGACTTTTTTCTGTTCCCAAAAATTAAGAACCAATTACGCGGTCAACGATTTTCATCACCAGAAGAGGCTGTCGAGGAGTATGAAAAACACGTTTCAGAGGTCACCACAGAGGAGTGGCACAAAAGTTTTCAAAACTGGTTTCATCGAATGAAAAAGTGCATAGACGCCAAGGGAGATTATTTTGAAAAACAATAAATTAATTTTGTACCTTTAATAGTATTTTTTCATATTCATTCCGGAAACTTATAGTGCGCCCCACGTACTATCTTACAAGCATTAATTTAATCATCAAATTCAATTTTATTAAAATTATTTACAAATCTTATAGGAAATAATGAATAATATAATATAATCTTATAGGAAATAAAATAATGTAATAAAAACCCTGTCCGATCCTTGGAGGCACAACTCAGACCGTCAATATGAACAACTTTTCCCATGAGACCAATGCTTGAAACTTGAAAAAAAAAATCGACATTTTCATACAAAAGTGTTCGGCAGGCTCAGCAATTTGTATGAAAATGACGATTTTTTTCTTCGAGTTTCAAGCATTGATCCCATAGGAAAAGTTGTAAATATTGACGGTCTGAGTTGCTCCTACAAGGATCGGACAGGGTTTTTGTTACATATTGTATAAGGTGAACTTTGCAAATTCAAATTTGCAATTAATAGCGCTTGCGCAAGTTCACTGGCACAGGGCGAGGTTCGCACCTGAAAAATTCTGGAGCTCCTCAGTGTTTTGGAAGACATGTTAGCTATGGTTCCAGCTGTCATCAATGTATGCAAGTCGTCAAGCTATGTCAGATGCCTTTAGGCAGCTTGCTAAATAGATATATCATAGTTTATACCTCCGTGGCGTAGTGGTCACCATGCTAGTCCGCCACCCAGAGGTCCCGGGTTCGATCCTCGGTCAGGGCAAGTTGGAAAATGGTCTTTTTCAAATTGTCCTGGGTCTTGCATGTTTATCTATATATGTATGTATATGTTATAAAATATAGTATCGTTGAGTTAGTATCCCATACCACAAATCTCGAACTTACTTTGGGGCTAGCTCAATCAGTGTAATTTGTCCCTATATATTTATATTTATTTATATATTTATGTAGTTTATGTAATACAGTAAAAGTGTGTACTGTTAGTATGTAGTTTACTATTTTGATGTTTATTTTTACGTATAGTCTTTTTTTTCATCACATATCTATTCTACTATTCAAGTTTTGCACTACGCCTGACATTTTCCATATCACCCGTTTGATTGACTGGAAGATAAGGCTTTAAGTCCGCCATTACACTTGTATTTGTGTATGAAGTTAAATAAAAATCTGATGACAATGTTGTTCCCTTACGCATAGAATAATAATTCGAAATCAGTTTGGCCTAGGCCAAATTAGTTAAGCCTTAAGAATCCCCTTACCCTAAACTTTTCCATACAAACGTAGACTACGTTTTATTTTGAAACGACATGGCAGATTTCGGTGTAAATTGGTAATTTTAAAGAAATTGCAATTATCTAGGGGACTCTTAAGTATTTAGGCTAAACTAGAGTGTTTTAGGCTAAACTAATATATCCTGTCACGCTAAGGATGACCCGATTTGGCCCAGGACAAACTAGTTTGGACTGAAATCGGGTTTGGCCAGTAACATATATACCTTCATGGCATTATCATTGTTATCCACTGTAGACAACGGCCTTTTTCAAAGATTTCCAAAATGACCGATCAAGAGCGGCCTGAATCCAGCGCTTTTCAGCGACTTTAGTCAAATTGTCGGACCACCTTGTTGGGTGTCCTACGCTTCGCTCGCCAGTACGCGGTCACCATTCGAGGACCTTTTCCCCCATCGGCCATCGGTTCGTCGCTCTATGTGTCCCACCCACTGCCACTTCAACGAGCTAGTCCACCGGGCTATGTCAGTGACATGTTCGCCTACGAATTTCCTCATTTCTGGTTCGATTACGCATAGAAACACCGAGTATAGCCCTCTCCACAGCGACCTTGAACCTTCTTATGAGACCCATAGTATAAGGGACCACGTTTCAAAGATACGTAGAGGTATATTCTTATACCTACATGTATTTTTTTTTTAAACAGAAATGCAGCCTTACTCCACATTATACGGTCAGATTTAACAAGGTCGTAACCAGCACTTATTGTAATAAACAAGTGCGCATACGCAATTACGATAAATAAATTTCCAGAAAGCGTCCCATGCCACACTTATGACACTTAATTGAAAATTCGGTTATCGGATCTTTCTTAAGTGCTTTCTTAGAAAATACTCGAGTATTTAGGGTTGTCCCATCTCATTATTAGCAAATTAAAAATAAGAGTCAGTTACATTAAATAAAATCCGGACTTTCGAGCGTTTACCTCCAATAATAACTAATGAAAAACATAGCTAAGAAACATCTCGATCAAATCGTAGGCTTAAAAAAAAAACCCAATCAAAATCGGACCATTCGCTTAGGCGCTACGATGCTATAGACAGACACACAGATGCACAGACACGTCAAACTTTTATCAGCCCCCTTTTTTATCGATAGTAAAAAAAAAATACAGACCAAATGTATAATTTCAAGATAATTAAAATATGCCGAAAACACGATATATTTACTAAGTGTAATTTTTCTATAAAAGCGAGGCTGCCTCGAAGAAATTACTGAATGATCCGGCCACCTTTACGCGTTTCCTTGTTTTTAAGATAATTATATCCTATATTTTTTTGTACAATTAACGGTATTGTATTGTATAATTTAGAAGCTACTTCCCAACTTCATCATCAGACCAACTCTATGACCATAGTCGCTAAGCAAAACCGCGGACGGACAGACAGACATGGCAAAACTATAAGGGTTCCTTGTTTACTACGGAACATTAGACGGCAGGGCCAAATTCTGTTTTATTATTATTTATAACCCCCGACAAAAAGAAGGGTGATATAAATTTGAAGCTAACGTCTGTCGGTATGTCTGTATGTCTGGCTTCGTAGCTCTCAAACTGATGGACCGATTTTAATGCGGTTTTTTTATATGAAAACAAGTTCCTTTACAGTGGTTCTTAGCTATGTTTCAAATCGGATGGAAATCAATTCAGCCGTTGAAAAGTTATTGGGGGTTAACGCTTGAAAGTCAGGGCTTTCCTAGAAAGAATATAGATGGCGCTATGGATATCAAATCGTATCGGTAGTTCAGCTACTCATCACTAGATTACGTCCTTGACTCTCAGAGCTCTTTTTAATTCGCCTAGGAAATAAACATGTTTACATTTTTTTTTCTTGCATATGACACAAAATATATTTTCTTCTGACAACCCTACAATGACTAAGTAATAATAGCCAATACCTGCCTTTAGTGGTCAGAATAAACAAGAAAATTGATTTTGAAAGAATAAGTAACGAGACCAGATTGGCTGCTTTCACGGAAACGTTTACAAGAGACCGTAGGGCACAACCTGAGCACAGCTCTGAAACTGGGAGCATTGTCACTCATCCATACTTAGTATTTTGACTAAGTAGAATAGTTTCACATGATTGATGATCACATTCTTTTTAAAATTTACAACAATTAATCCTGGCAATTAGAGACATGCATGAAAATAAATTTAATTTCCCTGATCAAACTTGACATTGAATTATCGTATTATTTTAGATTATTATTTAAGATTATTTTATTTTGCAGTGCCCTATCAGGGTTCATGTTTGAACTTAATGTGCTCCTTACATCACTAATACAATAAATGATTAAGTATTGAGTATAAACAATGTTCGTACACACGCGGCCGTGTGTGAGTGAAATATAAATCAACAGAGGGTTACTCCAAAAGCGACAAGCAAAACGGATTTTACTGCGTATCTGGGTTACAAGCAACATAAAGCATTATCGTATAATGATAAAGTCTAATTTGGTTTGACATAGAAATTCGACGTCTCCATTGGACGACTATTATTTTATTTAATGTATTAACCCCCAAAATTAACCCGACACTCGTCATTATTGTATTAAAGTTGTCGTGCTATGTCACATTCATATCGACAAATTTCATGGTACGCTATTTTGTTCGTAAGCGAGTTGATTTAGAAGCTACTTCAGTGCCGTAGACAAATAATCATTAGAGATCCCTCCCTTCTCCCTCCAGCATATTTTGAGCAAGTGTGAGTTGAACTCGCGTGGAGAGGGTTCCGTAGAATGACATTGATTTCAAATTAGTATAAAGTATTACAATTGAAAACGTCAAAGTAAGTCTCAAGTTAAGTAATGATAGCGCCGTTTTTATATTGAATTTAGCACTATTTTCAATTGATAGAATTCCTCTCCCTAACTAACACCTTATGTTATTTATCAATTCATCTCATGTGGCAGTAATGTATGAAGTGCACATCTATACCGGGTTAAAGTCGTGTATTCTTTGATCAGTGTTTCCGGGCGGGGTATGAGGTTGTGGTGCGGTGCCAGGAGCCCAAACGTCCAAGGTCATCCGAGAGTGTAATCGCCTTAAGAGGCATTTCACATTTGCTTGGCTGTCTCGCTCGCGTAATCAAACAAAAATCAATGATTATTAAAAAAATGTGTCTCATTTGTAAAAAGTGTTTCATTAACATTCAATATAATTATATGTTAAATACTTTAGTCATTTTTCTCGATTTTTTCATCGAGAATATGGTCTTCAAAAATTTTAAATTTTAACGACCTAATTCTCGATGTAGTCAATGTCTACACAATATACAAACATGTCTAAAATATCTACAATATAATTATATTGAATGTTAATGAATAACTTTTCTACAAATGGGACACATTTTTAATAATCTTTAAAAATTTTTGATTGTCCGAGCGAGACAGCTAACCAAATGTAAAATGCGTCTTAAATAGTTTAAATTTGACTTCTGATATTAAAATAAGATTTATTAATACCTTCATAAATGAGGTATCTTAAAACTAAATAAACAAAGAACTGGTTCCCTTCGATATTCGTTTCTAGAAAATATTTTGAGAAGGCTCAGGGAATCCCAAGGTCTTCTTCTTATTTAAGAAAATTAATTGTCACATAAATCTGATGTTTGCAGTTAGAGGTTTAATACGTTTCTTACTGAATTTAATATAATAAAAAATTAATGTATTCAAGTAGAACCAGTAGATTAAAAAAATCAAACTACTTTTATGGAATAATCTAGTCTGATGATATAAAAGATGGTATTCGATACGCAGCACGTTAGTCTACAAAATGAAGCGATTTGTAGTATACGTTCTGGCCATTCTGGCCCTCATAGCCTGCAGTTTTGCTGCCCCTGGTAAGAAAATTCATTTTCAACACATTCGCTCGAAACGTGCTATTTACCACACTGATTTCAATTATGTAAATCCATTCATAACGCACACATTTAAAATCGTGCGGTAAATGTTACTTACCGCACGAGTGAGGTAAAGTGTTTGTTTTTTTCGTTATGTTTTAGGAATTAGATTCTATAAATCCAAAACATCGAATATTATTTTTGAAACTTAAAATCTCTGCATGCAGCTAGCCTAGAACTGAACTATTATCAAACCAGCGAAAACTGTTGCTTACCACTTCACTTATTGTGTTTTTAAAAATTATTAATTAATGATTAAATTAACGATTTGTGTATTTAAAAGACGAGTAAAAGATCATTATTTATTGGAATCATCCTAATTGTAACTTATGATGTTCATATGAAGTATATATTATGATTCCTTCTAAATAGACATATGTATTTATTTAAGTATATGTGTTATATATGTATGTTCATTTGTAGTTTGTGTAGTTTTATGTCATGTTAATTTTCTTCCTCCTTTATTTTATGTATAAACACGCCTGTATGCCTCTCTTACATAAACATCTCCTCTCACAAGCCTACTGGAAGAGATCCCTTTTGAGATAAGCAGTGCCTGTGTACAACTTTTATTTGATGTATTCTCTGTATAAATTTTCCGTGTACATAAGTTGGTTTATAAAATATTAAGTACTAATTAATTTTTTTTAAGTTTTTTTTCTACTCCTGTACTGTTATCTGTCTTTTAAATGGTCCCGAACACTAATATAAGAACATAGATTATATGATATCAGAAAAGTCTTTAGTCTATTCCTAATATAATAGCACATGTGTCGTTATTTCGCCAAAACTATACTCCTAGCCATAGACCTATAACTTTTTTTCTTTAGATCTACCATACTGCCAACATAATAAAATCGTTATTTTAACATATGGTGCCATTTTTCAAACGTGGAGTCACTGATCAAACGGTTTTTTGTATGAAAAACATTCGTTTAAGTGACTCCTTGTTTCAAAAATGGCACTTTTGGTCACTAGGAAGACGTCAATAAAAAAAATTAAGTCTTCCATAGATACCTAGTATCTACCAAACATATGGTAGTATTTCGTACTTTTCTTTGTTTATTTATGTATTTATTTTAGTAAATGTAGTCTTAGTAAAAGTATTGTATGCAACGTTGTATAAGTATGTTAAAAAAATGCTCGATGGCGTCTCCTTACGATGCTCGCTAAGGCTCGCATCGTAACTTGCGCCGCTCGCATTTTATGAACCTTCTTATACAACTATTGCATAAAATACTATTTCCTCACTTATGTGTAGAAAAACGTAGTATAGCAAACGTGTGTAATGTTCATCTCAAGTCTCGGCCCCATAGACACACGCCAACCCTCCTCGGCTGTAGTGAACAAGTTACTACACTTGTATCATAAACTACATTTTTTTTCTTTTTAGGGTTCTTTGCCAAAGGGTAAAAATGAACCCTAAAAAACCCTATTACTAAGACTCCGCTATCCATCTGACCATCTGTAGTCTACAATTAGGCTGTATCTCATGAACCGTGATAGCCAAATAGTTGAAATCAATCTGGGGACACGGCGGTGCCCCGCCCGCCTTGTCGAGCAAAAAAGGGGCTCGGCCATACATGTATCCTTTTCTCAAAGCTGTTCAGGCCATTTCGACTCTATCTATAACTTCGTTGTGGATAAAACTAGAAGCCTTAATTTTCAGTAACCAAGCAGGTATTGAATAAACACAGTATTTTCAAATTTCGTTCAATTTGAATCAGTAGTTTAAGAATTATAACCAGTCAAAGTTTCTTAATTTTGTCACTCACTGACTACCCGATTATCAAAACTCTAAGGTTCTTCTAAAAGACATAAAAGCTTCAAATTTTATAAACAATAAGTGTATACAATCAAGGAAAACTCAAATATTTTGCAACTTCAGTTTTCTACATAATATTTTTTTATTTATATGACCCGGAAATGACCCTTATTTAAAAAAAATATATATTTGATTTGCACATATCTGCTTGGGTCATAGTATTACACCATCTTACCAAATATTGACTGCGACAGAAGGACAGACAGAAAGAAGCACGAGTCATCCTATAAGAATTCCTTTTTTTTTCTTTTTTGTACGGAAATAGCTTTAGGAAATAGCCCTCCTTGAATATTTATTTTATTTCAATTTAATTGTTTATTTTTAAAGTGGATATACAACTAAAATTTCTATAAATATTTAAAGCGTCTTCCTGTTGCCGTTATTAATAAAAAGCTAAAAAAAAACAGCCAATTGCAAGTTGAACCTGCGCGGAGAGGGTTCCGTATAATGCCTAATTTTTTAAATGGATTTAAAATATTACATTTGAAATCGTTATAGTAAGACGCGAATTAACTGATAATAGTGCCATCTAGTGGTGGTTTAATGAACTATTTTCGTTTATTTTCAATTGATAGAATTCTTGATAATTTTAATAAGCAATGAACTATACTATACTTTCTATTTTTTAATTTTTATTTTTGGTTCAGTTATTTCGGAGATAAGTGGGAATGGTAAATTTTCGTCTTCTTTCGTTAATAAAATCAAATCTATTACAATAGTAACAAATATATTTGAGATCCTCATAATGAGCCCTTTAATTTGATATATGACACAGAAAGGTTTCTTCCCTCGAATATGACCATTATTTAAAAAAATATATTTATCTTATTATTTTGCCTAAAATCTACAATCAGTAAAATATATTATGAATTTTTTTCAAAATTTTAGGCTCAGTTGGTTCGAAGATCAGGGGGGGAATGGTCAATTTTCGTCTTTTTTCATGAATAAAATAAAACTATTCATTTTACAATAATAACAAAAATATATTTGAGATATTATGATACATGAAGGTTTGCAAATTTGTTTTTTAACTTCCCAGTTTGTCCCTCAAAAATATATTTATTCACTTTGCACATCTGTGTTTGGGTCATAAGATTACACCATCCTACCAAATTTCACCTGATTTGGGCCAGTAGATTCGGAGCGAATTGGTTGTGACAGACGGACGGACAGACAAAAGCACGAGTGATCCTAGGGTTCTGATTTTTCATTTTTGCACGGAACCCTAAAAATAAAATTGAAATAATTTTAAAGTGTTCCGGATATCTATTTGCCACTTTGTGTTTCTTCGATATTCTTGGGTGACCATACGCCTATATTTGGAGAAGAAAAATCTGGAAAACGCATACCAGATCACTTTCATACAAATCATTGCGAGCTGCAAGAGGCCATATTCCTGGAGCGGTATCTACTAGTATGTATCTCTTGAAAAATATATAATATATACAATGTCCTTTTTAATTAAGTACAAATATTTTAAGGGGTTATTCAGTCCGTCATTTTGAACAACTTTGCCCAATAAATATATATCAATATACGAAAAAAAATATTTAGGTTCTCATACAGATCGAAGTAGTCACGTGATATCGTTACTATGAAAAATGCAAAAAAAAATATCGTATTTCGATATATATTTATTGGGAAAAGTTGTTTAAAATGATGGACTGAATCACCTCTTAAAATATTTGTACTTAATTAAAAAGAACATTGTATATTTAGGGACAAATGACACTGATTGAGCTAGCCCCAAAGTAAGTTCGAGACTTGTGTTATGGGATACTAACTCAACGATACCATATTCTATAACAAATACATATATAGATAAACATCCAAGATCCAGAACAATTTAAAAAAGGCCATCTTCCAACTTGCCCTGACCGGGTATTGAACCCGGGACCTCTGGTTGGCGGACTAGCATGGTGACTTTAACATTGAAAACGCAAAAAAAACTTCATAGTAAGTAGATTACGTGACTACGTTTTTTATGAGAACCTAATTTCTTTTCGTGTTTCGATATAAATTAATTCGGAAAAATTGTTGGAAATGATGGACCAACCAACTCATTAAAAAGTTATTTTATAAAGGCTGAAAGGTTTTTTATACATAGCCCCAATACAGGTGCAATCCTGGAATATAAAAGGTTCTTTGTGGTTTTGGTAGATACATATGAGTTACTAAAGGAGTAACAAATTATTACATTATACCTATTCTGTCGTAGTTCTAAGTTAATTTTAATATAAAATTTTATTCAATAGTAAAATGTTAAAATAAATAAACATACACATCCCACAATGCCAGACACTTTGAGCGGTAATCACACACAATTTTAAATAACTACACTTCTATCATATCACTGTATAATAGCTGAATTTTATATTCATAAATATTTGGGAAACTATCAATTGATGTTTCCTCAGCAGCCAGATAGTTTCGATGGTACCTTAATCGTGCCAGACACAATGAAAATTGTAATATTATTATGATATTTTCGATAAAAGAATTTTGTTTTGGTTATTTTTTTTATTTTTTTTTCTTCGGTTACAGGACTTGTCGGTGGCAGAGTAACTTGTGATATTCCTTTAAGATTTCAGAGTGTTGGTGGTCAAGGATAATATTGAATTTGACAAATTTAATGCTACCTAAAGGATTTGGCGTACACACACAAAAAACTTTTTTCGATTAAGTGAACTTACTCGTAGTATGTCGCATTGTTTGACAACCTCTGTGGTCTAGTGGTCGTTCATGCCAGGTAGTAACATCTAAGGTCCTGGGTTCGGTTCCCGGTCAGGTCAAGATAGAAAATTATGTTATTTAGATTGACATGGATCCTGGAACCTATATACATATTGATTTATATATTTTATAACATACATCGTTGAGTGAGTATCCCATAACAAAAGTCTTAATCTTACTTTAGGGATTGGTTTAATCTTAATTTGTGTGACTTTTCCATATAATTATATTTATTTTATTTATTAATGCAAGACACTAACCCCCTTATTCATAAAAAATTACAAACGTCAGCTAAACCTCTTTTAGTTAAAATATGTTTTGTCTCGTTCTTACTATGACAAATATTAAAAAGAGGGAAAGGGACAAAACATGTTTTATCTAAAATAGGTTTAGCTAACGTTTGTAATTTTTTATGAATTTGAGGGTAAGGTTCCATCTTCGGGCAGAAACTCTTAAAGTATCAATAATTTTAAGTTCCTATACCTATACTTTCATCATATCATAGTATAATAGCTGAATTTTATATAATATTACTTAGGGCATGTGAGTGTGGTGAAGCGAAAAAGGTCTTTCAGGATAGTAGCAAGTGGAGGTGCATAGTATCTGCCTACCCCTGTGGGAAACAGGCGTGATAATATGAATGTAATATCTGGGGAATTACCAACTAATGATTCTTCAGCAGCCAGACAGTTTCGATAGTTCCTTACCTTGCCAGACACATTGAAAATTGATTTATGTCTTCGACTCTTATTGTGATATTTTTCATAAAATATATTATGTTTGTGTTACATTTAATCTTTGGTTACAGGTATTGCCGGTGGCAGAGTTGCTCGTGGTATAGCTGAACCGGATGGCAGAGGTCTCAGAGAAGCATCGCCGACTTTTATTCAACCAGCAGGTAGGTCCCACAGTTCCATGTGGTTTCACACCCAGAATTGTCGTAAGATGCAAAGTCAAAGCACATACCTCCCAATTACAACTGCATTCTCATGTGGGGTTAATTTTGGATAGCAAAAGCCAGTTTAATATTTTTCATAAATATCTATTAGGAATCATTTAAAAGTGTTCCGGCTATTTCTTTGCCACTTTGTGTTTTTTCGACTTTCCTGGGTGACCATATTTTTTGTTTGAGAACCTTAATTTTTTTCGTATTTTGATGTAAATGAATTGTGAAAATTTGTGCAAATGATTAGTATTAGTATTTATTTATTTTATAAATAGCTGTCGTTACAGGTTTAAACCTAATGCGTCAGGCAATAAATTTTATTTGTAGCAAACTATCTTTGGAGATAACTTTGTGAACTCATTCAGACTACAACAAAATACATGAACCAAACAACCCTTCAAATATTCAAGAACACACGAGTGGCAGACTAACGATATAGTATAGAGACTGGAAGTTTTTCTATGTTTATCCTCAACACAGAAAAGAACAATCCTTACATATGGGCTTTGGTTGACATATAATACGAGTACAGTAAAGGAAAAACAAATTGGACCCCTATTCTGTCATAACGCGTTCCTTAGTTTTGTTTATGACGTAGAAGGGACGTACCCGTAATAAATCGAACCTTGGGCTAAATATATATATATATATATTAGACTAGCTTTTGCTAGCGGCTTCGCTCACGTAGAAGTGTAATTCATCAAAATCCTTTCTTAGGGGATGCCTAAGTCATATTAGCTTTATGCATGCAAAGTCTCAGCCCGATCGGTTTAAAATTGACAAGGTTTCATACAAACTTTCATCCCCTATTTTATCCCCTTGGGGGTAGAATTGATCAAAATCCTTTCTTAGTGGATGCCTACGTCATAACATCTACCTGTATGCCAAATTTCAGCCCGATCCGTCCAGTGGTTTGGTCTGTGCGTTGATAGATCACTATGTCAGTCAGTCAGTCATCTTTGAGTTATATATATTTAGATCACTGTAGTATAATATAAAATTAAAATAACAGTCAAAAACTAAAAAATAAATTCGGCATATCCATACAAATGTGCCCAGACGCTCGGGCAATTTGTATGTAATTTTTTTTTATTATAGGTACTTTAGTACTCTAGTACAGCCCGTGGTGCGATTTATAACGGGTATGTCCCTTCCAAGTTATAAGTAAGTCCAAGTACATCGTATCTGCTTACCCCTGTGGGAAACAGGCGTTATAATATGCATGTATGTATGTATTGTTTGAGGAATTACCAACTGATGTTTCCTAAGCAGCCAGACAGTTTCGATAGTTCCTTATCTTGCCAGACACATTAAAATTGTTTGATGTCTCCGGCTCTAATGATATTTTCTATAAAAGAATATTGTGTTGTTTAATTTATAATTAATCATTGTTACAGGTATTACCGGTAGCAGAGTTGCTCGCGGTGTTCTTCGTAGTAGACCTTGGGGCGGTCGAGGATAACATTGAATTTGACAAATTTGACGTTGATGTGAGTCGGTGAAACCAACGAAAATAAACATATTTCATTAATCGAAATTACTCGTAGTTTAATTTAATCGATACGATTAAAAATGGCAAATTACATGTATCGCAACCTCAAAGATTCAAAGATTCAAAGATTCAAATGTTTATTCAGTAATTAGACCTTTACAGGCACTTTTACACGTCAATAAGTATAATTTATGTTACGTGTAAAGTATATTAAAATTTAATTTATTTTTAAAGAAAAGCTACCGATACCAGCGCTTCGTAACGACCACTGCTGAGAAGAAACGCCGAAAGAAACTCATTTTCACAGTATTGGTTGCCTACTCGCCAGAAGGGCTTTGTCATATTATTATAATTGTCTTTTAATTAATAAATACTTATAATATAATACAATGTTGACACATTATAACATGTAATGCTTGCGAACCAGTAAACAAACATAAATTGCGTAATAACCTAACACATGTCATTTGTTAAATATACCACGACCCTAAATAAAAGAGATAAAATATTGTTAGGATTCTACTGAAATCTGATACATCCAAAAGTGATCCAGTATTTCCAAATGCATCCGAAATTGCTCTTGCATGAGAAAGAGAGAGAGCGACTGAATTTTGTAGTTGACGATAGTAGTTTTTTTTTTCTGTCGACTGAAATGTCGCATTATTGGGCTTCCGTTTCTGCTTCCATACTTCCACATTTCTCGATCTTGAGCAACTTGCTACCATCCACTTAATTTGATATTTTACTCGAGTTTTTTTGTTATTCATATCAAAAAGGAAGATGCAATGAAACCGAAAACATAAATAACAATTTTACTCCGCTTAAAAATAAGCAAGTTATAAGCCTTTTAATCTGGTGGAAACGGAGACTATCAAATAACAGAAAAAGATGCATATACACCCGCGTGACGTCACTGTCATTAGGTGTCACGCTTACGAAAGAGATAGCGAGATGGCCCCACTACGCTCCTACTCTTATATTTGAAATGATAATTGCTGCCTCATGTAATAACCAATTTACTTTCTATTTTCGGAAAACTGTTTCTTTTTAGTGTCATTTTTTATTCGTATAAAATATCGTCCAAAAACAAACTAAGTCAACTGCCTATTGGTTTATTAAATCAATTTATTTTGCTATAAATAGAAACATCATATATAAGTTTTATAAGAAAACTGGTTCTTATTTTGTTCTTCTCACTATAATTAAAAAGTTACATGACGTTAAAAATAAGTTATGAATCGAGTACCGAAAACACGCCGGCGGCCCCCAAACAAATCCGAGCGTGCGTGCGACTTCAGGTTGCATTAATTCACTCACTCTTGTAGCGTAAAGAGATGTCGAACTTTAGAGGTTATCGTGCTTGTATCGTACCATTACGTACAAATACTACAATAAAGTCAGTTAAAATGTTATTAATCAATCTACATAATGGAAAACGAACGAAATAAATGGTTGAAAGCAGTGTGCCGAGCTAATCCCAAACAAAACCATTTTAATAAATTTTCTTTGAGACCATCTAATAAGTATGCCCTTTCAAACATTTCCCAAATTGGTCCAGTCAGGTGTTTTTGAGTGATCGAGGAAAATACATTAAAAATATAAACAAATTGATACCCTGCTTCTTGAAGTAAGTTGGTTAAAAAAAAACAAACTTTGAATCACTACTATCTATTGAAGAAAACAGAATATCGTATTTAATTCTTAGTTTAGTATTTACTGGTACCTGGTAGTGCACTTCCCTGCTGGTCTAGAAGAAAGAAAAAACCTAGAGCGTACCAGTTGCTTCTCTTCTCGCGCAGATCGTAATAGCCGATCGAGGTAATGGGCGAAAATGTAAATCATGTACTGACAAGCGATGCGTCTAGCAACCCATCAGTATTTTGCATTCCTTTTCCAGTTGCGTCTCTTTCCTCGCAGATCGTAAAAGCGGAGCAAGGGAATGGGCGAAAATGCAAATCGTTTACTGACAAGCGATGCGTGTAGCAACACATCACTATTTTATTCCTTTTCCAACTGCTTCTTTTGCCACGAAAATTGTAAAAGCCGATTGAGGGAATGGGTAAAATACATTTTTTATACTGAATTTCGGAAATTTTGTTTTCATTTACGTACAGTTGCTGTTTGCACTGCTGATACTGATGTGAAATAAATCAGAAATGAGGAGATTCGTAGGATAACGAAAGTCACTAACATAGCCAAGCGGATTAGCTCATTAAAGTTGCAATAGGCGGGACACATAGCATGAAGAAGAACCTATGGTCGATGGGGCAGAAAGGTTCTCTAATGGCGGCCACGTACCGGCAAGCGCACCGTAGGACACCCACCTGCTGGATTGTCGGATGACCTGAGCAAGGAAAGCGCTGGATGCAGGCCGCTTCGGATCTGTCGTTTTGGAGATCCTTGGGCTCCCTCAAGGATCTCCAAAACCTTCGCCTCCGCCTATGTCCAGCAGTAAACTTCTTGTGGCTGATATGATGATGATTATGACAAGGTGAAATCACTTCAGCAGGTATCGTATTTTGTTGAAAATTTTAACAATTTCAAATTGCGTATAATTGATTTAAAATAAATTTGAAAGGGGTTTTTTTGGATCTGATTTTTACATAGCATAGCTTTTCTTGCCTATAATTATTACTGTCCTGAAATATATATTGATTAAAACCAAAATAATAGAAACATGATTGTTTTAATAGACTTGGAGACTAAACGAAAAAGTTGTAAAAACAATTTTTGCAATATGGCAATATTTACTGTTAGTTTGTGATTAAAGTATAGTAATTCATTACCCGACTGTGTCAGAAAGAGGGTTATGTTTTTCGAGTGTATTTACGTATGTATAATTGTTTGGCACGCTTTGCAGCCTGAACGGCTTATTTACTGTGAGAGTGACACGGGTATAACAAAATAAATAAAAAAAAAACTAAAAAGACATTCGCGGTTCTTGTCTTTGTAATAATTTCTTGATTATTTATTATTTTGTTACTGTTATATTGAAGAAAAAAAAATATCATCGATTTTTTAAAGTAGTTTAAAACTTTATTAAAAACTATATCTACTGATTTTAATTAGAAAAAAACTTTAAAAATGTTTTTAATATAATAATTATACAAGCATTTCAAACTTCGACTTTAAAAAAATCCTTTCTTAGTGCACTCGGTAGACCTCATAAAAAACCTATGTGCCAAATTTGGAGTCTCTAGACCCTGCGGTTTCAGCTGCGCGTCGATCAGTCAGTCTCTATCTATCTATGTCAGCCATGTCTATGTCTATGTCCCCTGTTCCCTATTCTCTGTTCCTTGTTTCCGTTCCCTTTTTCGTTCCCGTTCCTGTCATTTACTAGACCGAAAGAGAGCGATGGAACGCTGCAAAATGGTCAAACTTATCTTGTTTGTCTATACAAACTTTGGACCGTTTCACCCCCTTAAACGATGAATTTTTGAAAAATCCTAAAATACTTATTCACTTATTTACCGCCGGGAGTACTCTTGCGAAGTTCGAACAAAATGGTCAAACTAATCTTTTTTCTCCATACAAACTTTGGACCCCCGTTTCACCCCCTTAGGGGATGAATTTTGAAAAATCCTGAAATGTGCTTTACTAATTTAGAGCCGGGAATACTTTTGCGAAGTTTCGAATAAAATAGTCAAACTGATCTTGTTTTTCCATAAAAACTTTGGACCTCCGTTTCACCCCCTTAGGGAGACGAATTTTGAAAAATCCTGAAACACGTTTTTACTAATCGACCGCCGGGAGTATTCTCGCGAAGTTTCAAATAAAATCGTCAAACTAATCTTTTTTCTCCATACAAACTTTGGACCCCCGTTTCACCCCCTTAGGGGATGAATTTTGAAAAATCCTGAAATGTGCTTTACCTATTTAGAGCCGGGAATACTTTTGCGAAGTTTCGAATAAAATAGTCAAACTAATCTTGTTTTTCCATAAAAACTTTGGACCCCCGTTTCACCCCCTTAGGGAGACGAATTTTGAAAAATCCTGAAACACGTTTTTACTTATCTACCGCCGGGAGTACTCTCGCGAAGTTTCAAATAAAATGGTCAAACTAATCCTGTTTGTCCACACAAACTTTGGACCCCCGTTTCACCTCTTTAGGGGGTGAATTTTGATTTTTTTTTCTTAATGCACCCCTAGACCTCATGAGGAACCTATGTGCCAAATTTGGAGCCTTTAGACCCAGCGGTTTGGGCTGTGCGTTGATATGTCTGTCAGTCAATCAGTCAGTCATTCAGTTTCTTCTTTTATATATAAAGATGTTCCTATTTATTGCAAAAAATATATATTTCTTTGATAAACCAATTGTCTTATCTTATTTATATCTGTTTAATACTCACTCGGTACACTAGCGTTTGTACTTAAAAATTAAACAGGAAAATAATTGTATCTCAACTCTGTTCTTTATTACAAATAAAGATTCTTTAAACCTATAAAGACCTGAATGGCTATCCAAGTAAATATTTCCACTAAAGTAACCATTTACTTAAATATTAAACAATTCGACCTTGACTGATGATATTAGGTAATCTTATAACAAGTTTTTCTTTTAATCAATCAAAAAAAGATCAGAGGAATCATCTAATATTAAAATGAATAAATTCAAATTGAACCGGTAAAATTGTGGTAAAAATAAAGCTACATTTAAGGTCTCTTACACACGAGCACCAGTATGCCCACGACAACTGTTGACGATGGTCGGTGACCGTTGCCATCTTGCGACGATCACAGACTGTCACAAACGTTCGCGCGACATACATATTTCGTATAGTCATACAGTCGGCGATGGTCTATAACAGATGTCGCGGGCATACTGTCGCTCGTCTGTGAGAGCCCTTAGCAGTATCCCTGTCTGATGATATAAAAATGGTATTAAATGAGCATGAGGTTAGTCTACAAAATGAAACGATTCGTTGTGTACGTTCTGGCCTTTCTGGTCCTCATCGTCTGCAGTTTTGCTGCCCCATGTAAGAACATTCATTTATTTCTTACTTTAGAATGACATGCATATTGCAATTTTGTAATGAAGTTTAGTAAATAAATAAACATGCTGGTTTGGCCTGGCGGGAGTAGGTATTACTTGTTCTTAAATAATATTAGAGACACCGGGCTTGTTTGTTTTTTATACACATCCAAGGGCGGAGTACACACGTTGTCACCGTAAAAAAAAATTGGTGTTGCGAGGAGCATCATTAGGCAAAGTGTTGTAACAATCCCAAACCTATCTTTTATTTAAAAATCTATTTATAATCTACGCTGATCTAACTTACTTAAACTTAAACTTAAGATGTTAACAATAATTATCTCAAAACTCGCTTTGTCTGAATTGACGTATTGGCAGTTGTGTGTTGTGCTTCATAGTAGTAACGCAAGTTCACGTAACACGTTTAGATTGGAATTTATAATTTTATTACTTATAATAAGGCAATTTAATTGGAGTAAAAATAGTTCCTATGACATAATTTAGGAAAGTCATTTATCCCGTCCCGGGTTCCCGGGTCCCGGGTTCGATCCCCGGTCAGGGCAAGTTGGAAAATGGCCTTTTTTTAAATTGTCCTGGGTCGTGGATGTTTATCTATATATGTATTTGCTATAAAATATAGTATCGTTGAGTTAGTATCCCATAACCCAAGTCTCGAACTTACTTTGGGGCTAGCTCAATCAGTGTTATTTGTCCCTATATATTTATTATTATTTATTATTTATATAAAAGTCCTACATTAGAAAATCAAGGATTTAGAATATTATAGTGGATAAAAATAAATTTGACGTAAAACTTTAGATAACGTAGTTGAGTCGAATAAGTTAATGAAACAAATACTAGATATGTATCCACCAAGCTATGTTGATTAATTTCAGAGCTTTATACCAACAGACTGGGTTTAAATAATATCAGAAAATTAGCAAATTTGTTTAACTTCTTCATAAACAAAATATTACTAGTCTTGTTCATAAGTTGTATCATAATTATAGCTGAACTGAAGTATGTCTTGATCTTTACACAGATGGATATATTTACATATATATGTGTAGGTGTATATTTTAGAAAAGCTCAGATTTACTGAAATTTGGCCCTCCGTAGAGGGGGTTACAGCCCCGCAAAAACCGCTGTATCCCAGTAGACTTCGACACCAGACTGGACAGTCTTCCTGCCTTGGACATCAAAATCCTCAGATATTTTATAAAACTACTTATATTTATTAAGCCTTATACAGGCTAGAGACACATAAGAGGACATGCAAATAAAGTTTGCCAATCCGTTCCAGCCGCTTCAGAGCATGTAGGTATTATATTGTATTAATATACAATACTCCGAATCTGAGCGACTGATTTATATATCTCTACCTAGGTCAAAGCTTTCGTTCGCCACACGTTCTTATACCGAACGGATTGACAGAGTACTGTCCGTTAACTTATAACAATATTAGGGATTTATGTTTTCCATATGCGTGCAATAATATATGTAAAATAATTATATTATAATTTTAAAACCGCTCTATTAAATTTAATAGAATGACATATTAGATAACGAACTATATCTAAATAAATATATGTATGATTTTATCTTATATATCTTAAGATCAAATAAGTCTTAACAGACTGATTAAGTCAATTATTAAATTCCGAGTTTGTTCAATGTCTAATTCTCTTACTGAGATTTAAATCTAGATAATCTAGACTTATTTATGACCTAGGTAGGCTCATATTCTTTTCTCCATATTGGGGCACAAACCCAAATGAACTTAGATACTATGTTTAAATAAATAACTATTCTACAATTCATGCAGAAATAGTGTAGTCTATAAATAAATCCCAAAAGATGTCAATTATATTTAATTCCATTCTCACGATACTTCTTTATACATACTCCGTAACCAAAGATTTATTGGATTTCTTTGCGTCAGTTTTTTAGCAATCCATACGCAGAAACGTTGTCGCAGTCAAGTGCTTGTAAGTTTGTTACCCATTAAAATTAGAATTTATGACTAGAAAAAGTCAATATACGTGTAGTGTGTTGGAATGAGATGGGGCAAACTTCCACTTTTTGTTTCTCCAAACAAGTATTTTTTGTGCGTGACTGAAACCCATGGGTTACATATGTGATAAGAAATATTTGAGAATGAAATGAATGATAGCATATTTGCGAATCGTTACAGTGTGGACTGATGGAACTCGGTGGCATATACTAGCGCTTCGTAAATTATGTGAAACGATAAGCCGTTGGTTCCGCCTGTCTCATTATACGATAGTTGTCAATCTATGTCAAATGCCTTTGGACAGTTTCAAAAATCAGACACCAGTGTTGGCCCCTTACCACAGAATAAGTACTAGTACTCACGTACAGAAGTTTTACTCAGAAAATAAATTCAAAAAAATATCTACTTAATGTGATTGACGCTATGGCTTAAGTTGGCTCGCGCCAGAAATCCTCACCTCTTCGTTTAGATACCTAGACATTAAAAGCAAGCCAATTTTATTCTTATTACTCTGGACAAACGATTCATGTAACTGAATTTTCCCCTTCGAAGTGTTCGCCGCGCGCATAGTAATAATGTAGGTATATTTTCGATCTAAACGGGGAGTGACACAGGCCTGCCCTTACACATAAGTCACAACACAAGCAAAGTTAAAATAGAAAATAAATAACGATTAATAATGCCCGAGCTTTAAACTTCTTCAATAATTTTAAGAAGAGGATTTCCTAGTCCTTTTCGAAACACCATTCGCCAAAATATTGTGACATCATCTTTAATTTTAATCATCGTAGTAGAAATTAATAATTATTAAAATGTAACTAGTTCGTTCGAACATTAAGTTTGACGCCAAAGTCTTTGTCGAGAGTTTTTGGCGGGAAGTCAAGGGGTTCAGTTGGAGTTTGCTTTAAATTATTTTGCAAATTGATTCTAGTGGACTTTATAATATAAAATCGGTGTAGTTTAGTGTTATAAATACTCATGCTCATGGACAATATGTAAAATGGTTAAAGTGGACACTCATAGTGCGGCTGTAGTGATATTTATTTGCGGACTGTGGTGGGCGTCTTCAGACGCCGTCCGCCACTCATTCGGCTATGAAAACCAGTGGACTCGTATAGATTTGTTGCCAGAAGCTCCCTTGAAGCAATCAAAGGACCTACACCAACCTTTGATTGTATAGTTAGTATAATTGGCGCCATTGGTTAACTGGACACTGGCAAAATAAGCTTTAACGAAGTTTAATCGCCAACAACAAGAAAAGAAAAAAAAAAGTCTTTGTCTGTTTTCGCGTGTGTGGCATCGTAGCTAGGGTTTTTTTTTTATTTGCCTGGTTCATAAACTTGATTTATAAGATTATTTACAAGGATATCAAACGAGGTCTTTGCATATTTTTAGAAGGGAGCCTCTCGACTTGTTGCTTGAATAAGTAAGTATACCCAAGTATGGGATTGTCACTTAGTCAGGTTTGCACGTTGAACGCCAGGGGTGTTACCGGTGACCCCCAAATAATTACAAATCTATTTTGTCTGCAATAGTGGCATTCAAGGTTCAATTACAGGTCATAAAAATCGACAAATGTTTTTGTTTTATATTTATAAGTAGTTTTGTAATATTAATACAGACATATTTTTTTAACACTTTATTGTCCTAAAGTAAATACTTTTTTTAACCATAATCATAAACAGCGAAAAAATAATTATGCTGCGCAAAAAAGCTAGATACATACAATAATTATCACTTCTTTATCCTTAACGGGGCAGACAGAGCCAGGGGACTTAAGGCGGCCCTCCTCGGCCGCTCTGTTTTCAACGCGAGCATAGTTTGAAAAACTTGGTGTTTCATCCAGGGCAATGCTAGAAAAATAGGCAACCCAAAAAGCGAGAGATAGCGCCTAAGGGCATGGTTTGCATTCTATTAAATGAAATTAGTATTATTATTAACTATCCTTTGAACGAATATTAACTATTCATAGGGTGCGGAAATTTCATTAAACTTGTTCCAGGTGATACGTGTTTATCAGTAAGCCTTACAAGTATGTGAAATAAATGTTTTGTGTTCAAAATTTTTATAACATTTGCATGGTTTGTATTGAAATATTTTTTTTACTTTTACAATTTATGAGTACTTTATAAAAGTTCGAAGTTCAGCTAAAATTTGTGCAAAGAAGCAGATGTTTGGAGGCTTCAACTGACTTTGTTTTTCTAAATTTCAATTTTTTATTTCGGTAGAAACCTAGAAATAGCGCAAGATACTTGTGAGTTCAGAAGTTTTCAAGAAACATCAGACACAACGCCATAATCACGTACGAGCGTTTGTATGAAAAGTAAGATGGGTAGGCCACTCCTAATACCCGAACGTCACGTTTATCGTGACATTGGGCATGAAGACAGAAAAAGGGAATCAAAATAGCGATGAGTTAGTAGCCGCTATGATTCAAAACCACTATTCCCGTGATTGGTACTGTTTTTTTAACAACTGGTTGCGAAACATAGTTGTCATAGCGGCATGTGGAGATTTTACAATCTGCACGAAAGAAAAAGCAACTGGTACAGTTTATTTATCTTTTCTCTAGTCCAGCATATAAAGTGCATAATATATTTAATTTGATCATAAAATATCGATTACATTTTTTTTTCATTAAACTCATTTGTCCGATTGTTGAGCAAAGGTCTCTCCCATCTTCTTCCACTTATCTCCTTCGTTAGGCTTGACCATCCCTTCTGGAATGCGCAGAAATCGTCTCGCCAGCGCTTTATTGGCCTACGCGGGCGACGGTAACCATCTTTAGACAACCACTCTGTTGTGATTGCCCATCGCTTGCTGTGCATCCTACTGATATGCCCTGCCCAATTCCACTTCTTAATATTACACTTTTAAAAAAATCATAATTTGACTGCATGAATCCTTACTTAGGCATGTCAAATTCCGATTGAAGTTTTTAAATAAAATAAAAGATTTTTTTTTTATTATGACACAATCTCCTTCCTACTCTCTATTACTCTCATTTGAATATATTGTTTGAATTACTCATATTTCAATATAATGTTCCTTATAAAATGTTTAATATCATGGACTGAATGCACCCATAAAATAGTTTTAGTATAATGTGTTACACGTAAGGAACACGCTTTTGTTTCAAAATTCTGCTATTAAAAAAAAGTGTCATAAAACACTATGAGACAAATTCTGTGAAAATATATAGTGATGATTTGAAGATACAACATAAAAGAGGAATTCACAGATATTATGAACTGTTTAATAAACGCGAAAAACATTTTCTTGGAAGTTGAAAAAACAAACACAAAACCTTCTTTGGAAGTCAATAAAAAAGCACAATCTTTTATTTATGTGGTCGTCATTTGATTAAACTAATTTTGTTGCAGCTGCAGTGGGGTGTGGCAGAAGACGCAGAGAAGCACCTCTGCCTTCACTAACATCACTAGGTAAGCTTGTGGCTAGCTCTGTAGGTTGTTTAAGCTTTGATGATCTGTTTGAATCCGATCATAGAGCTCTTTAAAACACCCTTTACTATAGCAATGATTCAAACATTATAAATATGATATCTGAAAAATATCTAACCAATCGGTTAAAATACTTTTTCATCACACTTGCACGTAAAGTGGATCTAATTTCACCGGTTTTAAATATAGAAAGTAGCTCATAAAACAAGCGTGTGCTATAAACGCAAACTGTGAAGTTATATTCTATAACCGCACTATACGCTAAAATGGTTTCTTTTTTCCAAATTTCGAACTGGCCCGCCCGCCTCCACGCGGCGCCATCCAGCACTGAAGGCCACAGGCCGCGCTGATTTTCAAAATTAAAATGGCGTGAAAGTGACAGTGTACATGGCAGTGGTTTAGTTTATTTAAAATCAAAGAATTCAGTTTATTAGGTATTTTTCTTTGTCGTACGATATACGTGCTTATATTGATTAAACACACTAGGCTCTGTTACGCCCTCGCCTGCAGCTCGGGCTGAAATTTTGCCTCGTATGTTATAACCACCGTAACGCATTTATATCGTAATGTACTATTAATAGTTAACTTAATGGTCCAACTAATTAGTTGGACCATTAAGTTTACTAGTGTGTAATATGGAAAAAGCAACTTCAAACCACTCCACTCTTCTCACCCTTATCGGCGGGAGCAAACAGCTGACATTTAGAGCTGCAACTCTGACTCTTACGGCATTGACACAAAACTTAGCGTTTAAAATAAAGACTGTTTATTCCAGTAACGAAAATAAACATTTTTTTTAACTTTGAAATAAAATTGATTACCCGCAAATTAATCTAAAAAAACGATATACATATATATCCTTATATTTTTAAATAAAAAAATGCTTTTGTGTGTAATGAAAGCATTATTTATTGCAAATAATACGATTATTATTTTTTTCTAAAGTAATTTTTTGTTCTGCAGACCCAAAAGTTAGTAAAAGGCTTCACAAAAAGGGGGCTTGATCCCTTTATAGTTTTAATTATGCAACCTTTTAAAATACTAACTCAAAAAGGAGATTAGACTAACCGCTTATAATAATAACAAGATATTAGTTAAAAAACCAGAAGCCGACTATGAGAAAATTCTTCTTGGAAAGTACGTTTTGCTTGTGTACGTATTTTTCCAGTGCGATGCAATTTATTTAAATTTATCTTAGATTTATCTATAGAGGACGCCATATTAAATTGATTTTGACGTCATGTAGCCTATCAGCAGCGTACAGCTAAGATGCTTCTAACGATACCTTACTTGTTAAGATAGCATGGGTAACTTAGAAGATACGAATGAACAGATGATTATACAAATAAACATAAATACTTACATAGATACATAGCAGTGCTATGTGTTTACATAGCCCTGCTTTTGGCTTCGCCGTAGTCGGGTGAAAATTGTGATATCATCGACAAATTAATATTTATTAATATGTCGTTGCCTATCTTTCTGGATAAGTAACAGGCTATACATTTATATTTAGTGGTTAATATCAATATTGTTCATTCAAAAATGTATGAGTCTATGAGTATATTGGGTATTCTAGTAACGACAACATTTCAAACATTTCTATGAATTATGAATACCAACAAATACCCAATCGGATTAAAAAGATACATTCTGTAAACACACTTGGCTTGATCATTCATTAATTAGTTCATTAAATATTAAGTCAATACAACTAACCAAAATTTTTTTTTTATTATATTTTTTTTTACAGATCAATCGAGTTCTTCGCTTAGATATACGAGGCAAATATCACACCGAATTCTTTGTGGTAAGAATACCTAAGCGTCATGGGGGTCACCAATGACCCCCAAACTCATAAATCTTTTGGGTCTGCAATGATGGCGTTCAAGGTGTTAATGACAGGTCATAAACATTAGCAAATATTGTTGTTCTTGTTTGATCTTTGAGTACCTTTTGCAATAATAGTACAGTTTATACCATAAAGTTTTTATCCCTAACAGGACAGACAGAACCAAGGACCTTAATACCCGAACGTCACGTGTTTAATTGTATAATTTCCCATTTAAAATATAATATAATATTTCATCAATAGATGGCGCTAATTCTAGACCTATAACTCGCTATAATTTGTTTTGTATTTTTATTAGATAAACATGTGACTTAGTAATTTTTTTGGCTTTGACAAAATATGAATATACGTGGTGGTCTTGATTTGAATTTTATTCAGTTGGACCTCTGTCGTATTTTTGAAGAAAAACAAGTCTGTTGTACATTTCCTTCTGAGCTGGATGCTTGGTTGGTACAGTACTCTAGGCTTTTTTGTTCGCACCCACGGGCAGTAGATAGTGTCAAGGGCGAACATCTTGCATCTCGCTTACACTAGTGCAAAGAGAAGAAGAGCAGAACAGCAGAGAAGGTGGCAGCGTGTGCACTCGCTCGCACAATGATAGCAGTGGATGCCGCAAATACGTGAACGAGGGAGACAACGAATACGCCAGATGTGTGAGTGAAAAAGTGTGTGACGTAATCGGGAAAATTGTGAGTACTTTTATTTCATTCAATTCAGTAGAAGCAAATTTGAACCTTATATTTAAGAGAACTTTAACTTTGAAGAATTTGGATCCTAGTAGTATTGAAGTATGGACTTAGAATAATTTTAAGAAAAGTGGAACGTCGGGGAATCCATACCGGTTTTTGAACGGATGACAGCTGGTCACTTCAAACACTTTACTTTTCACGGAAATCTTGGATTTAGAAAATTTTCACCATATTGAGATTTTTCAACTTTGAAAATTTTATGAATATTAAATAATATCAAAGTGTTTTATTTGTGTTTTCGATACATTGTCTGTGTGATTTGTAGTTCATAATACATAAAGTTTTTGTTCTAGAATTACATAACCTAAACCTAGTACGTAAAGCAGTTGTGTGTAAGTTTCAGGTAAAAAACACTTGGCTATTGTGAATATATATTTTTTGACATTGTTCTGATAAAAAAGAAACACAACGGAGTCATTAGTTAAAATTCAAATTAGCACAAGTAAAACCATGAGTAAGGCTTTTAACAACTTTAAAAAAATCACCTAAGGCGCGTTTAACTATTCCTTATTTAGAAACAAGGCTTGAAGCTCTTGAGTCTCAATGGTGTGCGTTTTTAGAACATTATAACAATCTGATAGGTGATTATACTACTGAGGATTTAAAAGGCAAAAAATATTATGATGACGATGTATACGAGGCCACTGAAGAAGTGTACTTTAATTATAAATCGGCGCTTAAACAAAAATTAAGTGAAGTCAATACCGTTGTACCAACTACTTCTAATGTTCAAAGTAATCAGTCAAAGGATCAATTGCATAGTAACGTGAGGTTAGCGAAAATCACAATACCTACTTTTTCCGGGAATTACTATGATTACAGTAGTTTCAGAGATTTATCTTTAGTGCATACAAATCAATCCCTAAGTAATGTTAAGAAATTACATTACCTTAAATCTCATTTGTCAGGCGAGGCTGAACAATCGTTAAGACATGTCAAAATAACTAGTGACAATTACATTGTTTGCTGGAATCAATTAGAAAGCAGATACAATAATAAACGCTTTATTGCAAACTTAGTTTTAAAAAGGTTAAATCCAATAATTCCTTCAATGCACTTGCAGACTCAGTTGTGACATTTTTCTGACTCATAAGAGTCAGAAAAATGTCACAACTGAGTCTGCAAGTGCATTGAAGGAATTATTGGATACCAGCAACGAGTGTATGCATGCATTGAACAATCTCGGCCTGCAAATGGATACATGGGATGTGATTGTAATTTACATTTTGTGTTTAAAGCTGGATACAGAATCTCGGAAAAAATGGGAATCAAAGTTAAGCGAATCTCAAGATTCTTTGCCGAATTACAATCAATTTAAAGAATTCTTACAGCAAAGATTTAGGTCACTGGATTTTTTAGATAATAAGGTTTCAAAAGGTATTGTTAAAACTAAAACGCTTTACGTAACTGAATTGAACAAATGTCCGTTTTGCGCAGATAATCACAAACTATTAAACTGTAAGAAGTTTGTGAGCGAGGATACCGAAACACGTCGTAATTTCGTACAATCTCAGAAATTGTGCTTCAATTGTTTTGGTTCCAACCATGCGGTGTATTCATGTCGGGTACCATCCAAGTGTAAGATCTGTCAGGAAACATCACTCGCTACTACATATGAAGACATCTATTCAAGCGAGTAATGTAGCTAAGGCCCTAACTGCAGGTACTTCTTTTGAATTACCAGTAGCCAAACAAGACAAACCAAATGAACATATCACTACATGCCACATTAGTTCCCAAGGTCAAGTGTTGCTTGCAACGGCTTTGGTGGATGTAATATCGCAATCAGGCACACACATAACTCTCAGGTCTCTTATAGACCAAAGATCACAAGCTTCGTTCATGACCGAGTCAGCAGCTCAACTATTGGGTCCGCAAAAGAAAAAATGCAAAAGTTATGTGTCAGGTTTAGGGAGTGATCGGGATTCCGTTGTGACGTCAAAACATGTCGTCTATTTTAAAATACAATGGGTCAACTACCCCAAGCTAGGGTGAAGGCTTGCAGTAAACCTTTTTACCAAACTGGCGTAGATTTTGCAGGCCCGATAAATTTTCGAATGTCAAAAGGAAGAGGTAACAAGTCTTACAAAGGCTACATATGTTTGTTCGTATGTATGGCTACGCGCGCCGTACATTTAGAAGCAGTAAGTGATATGACAAGCAGTGGTTTCTTAGCTGCTTTTAAACGCTTTGTAGCCAGGCGTGGTCATTGTGCTAACTTATATAGTAACAATGGCACGAATTTTGTCGGGGCTGCTAGAGAATTAAAATCTTTATTCGCCAGTGAAAGATCTGGTATGGTAAAGGAAACAGCAGAAGTGTTAGCCTCAGAAAACACAACTTGGCATTTCATACCTCCACGGAGCCCTAACTTCGGGGGATTATGGGAGTCTGGCATAAAATCCACCAAACACCACTTAAAAAGGGTGATTGGCAATGCTTCACTCACATACAAAGTTGAGTACAACTCTCACTCAAATAGAAGCCTGTCTCAACTCAAGGCCTATTTCTCAATTAAGCTCAGACCCACATGATACAACACCACTCACACCTGGTCACTTTCTGGTGGGAGAACCGTTATTGCTTGTGCCCGACGCGAATTATGAAAATTCGAATATAAGCAGCCTAAAAAGGTGGCAACTTACGCAACGGATGGTACAGGATTTTTGGAAAAGATGGTCCTAAGAATATCTCACACAATTTCTTAATCAATATAAATGGGCATATCAAACTCCTGAGCCAAGTGTTGGTGATATAGTTCTCATTAAAGAGGACGATTTACCACCCGGAAAATGGTTGTTCGGTAAGGTTGTAGAGAAATTTCCGGGAATGGATGGAATTACACGTGTGGTCAACCTTAAATGTAAGGATTCAATCATAAAAAGGCCTGTTAAAAAATTGTGCATTTTGTCTACTACAAAATAAATCTGTTTTGTTTTTGTGTTTTATGAATTTTGTTTTTGTTTATTTTAAAAGTTACAAATGTTAATGTTTATTATTTTCATGTTATACACCATGGATAAAGTAACGTTATGAATATGTTTACAGTCCACTAATTTGAATGTTACTTCATGGTGAGTGGTTTTAGGTATATCAATGTATTACTGGGAAACTTGTTGTATTAAGATGATAGTATAAGTGTGATGATGGACATTCTGTCCATGGCGGGCGGGATGTTTAATTGTATAATTTCCCATTTAAAATATAATATAATATTTCATATAGATGGCGCTAATTCTAGACCTAAAACTCGCTATGATTGGTTTTGTATTTTTTATTAGATAAACATGTGACTTTGTAATTTTTTTGGCTTTGACAATATATGAATATACGTGGTTGGTTTGATTTGAATTTTATTCAGTTGGACCTCTGTCGTATTTTTGAAGAAACAAGTCTGTTGTACATCACGTTTAGCGTGTCGATGTGGTGGAAAATAAGAATAAAATAGTGGTGCTCATGAGTAGCTAGGTCACAGGTCACGCCGCCTTTAAATATGAATATATTATCGATAAAAGTGTTATGTTTTGCTTTTCTATTGTATTGAGTACAAACCTGAAAAAATGAATAAGTGAAGATATAAATAAATACTAAATTGAAATTCTCAATCATTATAGGAAGAGGAATGTATCTGATGAACATAAAATATCGCTCTCCTAGTTAATATTCCAGGACTAATATTAATAACAATAACCGAAAAACCAGCTAAGTACGAGTAAGGTTCGCACGCGAAGGGTTCCGTACCATTATCTATTAAAAATCACGTTTAGGCTAAATTCACACTGCGGCGGAATTGAAGCGAAGCGACGAAATCGTACATAGCATAATGAACTTTATGTCAAGTGTATAATGTTCAAACTATGGCGTTGCCGGAGGCAACGCGCCGAGTCACGTCGATTCACTTGACTGCGCGCGATCTAGCAATGTGAATTGAGCCTTATTGTATGGGAGCCCTACTTAAATATTTATTTTATTCTGTTTTTAGTATTGCACGCCTCATAAGCGGAGCGTTTTGGTGATGCATTAGTCTCGACATGTCAGGGTCAAGCGTGTTTCTGGACATAAACTGTCTCTTTTATATATTAATATTGCACTTATAAAATAATTTAAGTACAGCGATATGAAGAACAACAAGAGAGATAAACACATTTAATATTTGTAGAAATTATTTGTCAAACATAACAAATAAAACAAGTTGATTTAAAAAACGTATTGTTGGACGTCCGGATGTCTGTGTGTGTTTATATATGTGCCACAATTACGTTCGAAATACCATTGTTTTTTAATAGCTTCATCCATCACGTCACTGGATTATTTCCTATTGAAAATTACTGTCTGATTCGATTTAGTTATATCATAATTAATACAATACTCAAAAAAAAATGCTGTCTTGTATACCAATATAGAATGAGCATTCAGAAATCTAACCATATATTCTATAGTCAATATATCTATAGTTCGGATATATTTTATCACTTTTTATTTTTTGGTTCTTTTTTACGTTTAGGTTGTAGTTTTTGAGAAAGATCATGCGTCAATCAATTAAGTAATACTTTTACAACTTATGTACCTATGTTAAAAGAAATCCGCTTCTTATATATTTTCTAAAAAAATTAAAATGCTAGTGCCAGGTTTTGAGTTTCGAACGGTTGACTTACTTATCAGGAATGATCCATTGTCAAAGAAATTTAAAAAGAGCAAAAAATTTTTTTAAACTTTAATACTTGACATTTGTTAATGTCAAATATTTGTAGGTGCGTTCACCATTTTCAAATATTTATAGATGCGTTCAAAACATTATTTTGTTTTTACCTTTTTTTTTAAATGAGCATAATGAGGCGTGCACTTTCGGATTTTCCAAACTTATTTGATAGCTGCAACAGAAAACTTGGCTTGTCGTCTTCTAGCAGATATGCATACCAATGGTCTTTCAGCCAATGATGTTCATGATCAACTCCGTGTGAAGTGAAGAAGAAGATGCCGGATAGCGAACCCCAGGCTTCACATAGTATTACAGATGACGATGCAGTTGGAATGACAGAGTACGTCATTTGACTGAATAGTTTTTGTTGAAGTAAGACAAGGGAGAGGTCGCAGAGAAGCACCAACGCATTTCATTCAAGCATCAAAAGGTAGAACTACCATTAGCCATATTTACTACCATAAGGTTTCATGATTTTAATAAGACCCACAGAGTACTTTTATATATACTGAAATAGAGACCTATCTTCGCGGTGTGAAGCGGAAATAAAATTTGCAATGCATAACTAACGCCATCTGTTATCTTTAGTAAGAATTAGATATATATATATCTATACCATGAAGCAGTCTATAGTATACCTACTTTATAGTTTACCTACGTATGATGTTTTTGTTTTGGGAGATAAACCTGCCATACTTCACAATGTCTATGTAATTACGCCAAATAGTAAATTAATGGAGATGGCAGTCACACAATATAAATGAAAGCCTTATTTAAAAATGTAATAAAAATCAATTATATTATCAAATCACACCATCATCGCAGAATATACATGGTTGAAATGACGAAACATATCCAAAATATAACACAGTTCTATTTGTCTCAGCACATTCTTTATATATTTAGTAAGTTTTCTTGATTTTTGTTTCACACCAAAGTTCACATCACAACATTACAAACTAGTACCTACAAGTTTAAAACTTTTACGGTGTTGCCATTTACAGATATAGAAATTGTACCAAGACAAAATTGACGTTGATGTAATTTTACGGACATTTGTTTTTTTACGGTTTGTTAAATGTTTTTTTAGTTAAAATCATATTTATTGGTTTTATTTTCACCCTCATTTGTATCGAATTATATATTTTTTTTATTATTAAAATCTACTATCGTTAAAAAAATTGTAAGTAACTAGAGACGTCTTTTCAAATTCTATTGAACTATTTAGTTACTTTTACTAGTTATGCCATCTGTAATTTCTAGTAAGAACTTATATTATATGACCAAATAAAATGATCTTGGTTTATATAAGGATCATACAAAGATAGAATACATTTTGAATCGATATCATTATATGTCATAATTTCCTACTTTGTTGTACTAAAATTAGCCCCTCTGATAAGATCCCTCCATCTTCCAATGGATTTCATAAGTAGTGACAGAGACTAAGCACACATAAATATCTCTTGGTTAAACGGCGGCGGCGGAAGGTCAAATCTAGACACGCGGCAGCGTGCAAGAGCCAAGTTCAAAAAAAAAGGTACTGGTGACGCAGCAGTCGTGTTTATTTACACTAACCATTTCGAGCGACTTTTGACCTCTTCACAACTTGAAATCTATTTGACATAAATACGTGATTCTGATCTAGTTTATTTCGAATCCAAAATTTCAATAACGTGGCTTAAGCAGTAATTGATATAATAACGTCTAAAAAACCCAAAAAATGTAATTGACCACTTATCCATCTCCAAAAAGGTCACGTATATGTAGTATGCAAAGAAAAATAATCCGCCTGGCCTCTATTCTCCCACTTTTGCCGCCTCATCACATACCCGAGTGATGGCATATAATTTTAGATCATATTGAAAATACTCAGCATAGTATGGATCGGTTTCAATTATATTTTCGACAGCAGTGGTACCTTCGACTACATCCAAGGCTTCCGAGTTGCGCCGAATAACGCCACCGAACTACTAATTCACTGGAAGGATGGCACCATTGTATGAATGTGTTGATCCCGAAAAGACCCAGTCAGTTGTTTTTTTATCCAAAAACTGAGAAAAGAAGCATAACATTTTGACTGAAATATAAAAAAAAAATGTTTTTTCGAATACCAAAGTAAAAATCGCCGAAATAAATATGTTGTATTTGATAAAAAGTATATACGACTGTTAAATCAAGAGAAGAGAATTCAACAAAGAGAAGAAATAAATGTTAAAGACTTTAAAAAAATATATACATCCAATTGCTACTGTAAACTTGATGTTTACCTTTTTGGTAATTTTTGTTGGTGTTAATATTAAGAACATTATGATCTTTTTCGATAGAAGTGAATTAATGGACGGATATATGATTTTGATTTTTATTTAGATCTATTACTTTTTTCTAATACTCAAAAAAAATTTTTTTTAAGTGATTAATAAAATATTACTATAACTTTTTGATTGTGAAGTGAATTTCTGGATAAATGATTTAGATTTTCGTTTAACATCTATTATTATTTTTTTAATTCCTACTCGAACCAGTTTTCTTTTTAAATGATTAATAAAAATATGACTATTATCTTTGTAAGTGTGTGTCTTTCTGTCTTATTTATTTCCTAATAATTTTGCCAAAATTGACACCTTATCGAATGAAAGAATTCTAACGAAATATCCAAATACTTCTAAAACTGATCAGGTACTGAGAGTAAAGCTACAAAATTTAGATGTTGACGCTAGTTTTGCTAGTGGAGATTAAGTTTGTTTCTGTTGCCTGAAGTGTCTTTTCAGCTTTCACACTTCCACAGTTCTCATCCTTTGGCAGCTTGCTGCCATCAACTTCGAGAGCATTTGATAGCATCTCGCCGTCTCCTCTTTGGTCTTTTTCTCTGATGCCATTTCAGAATCTATATCATAGCCTTTCTTGCCTTTGTCTTGCCAATATAATATACGCGTGATTGTTATAATAGAATTTTAGAATTTCTCTCGTAATAAATGAGAGAAAGTCTACAAGTCTATTGTAACAATCAAGCGTATATTGTATAATATACAAGTGATATTTTTACATAAATTGATTTTAAAAGAAAAAGTAATGAAGCCAGATTGGCTACTTTAGCGGAAACATTTATTTGAATAACAAACAATTCAACCTTGACTGACGATTAATAAATAGTATTTTAAAATAACATATTATTGCTTTAAGTATCTTAAAACGAGATTTTCGTGTTAATCAAACAAAAAAAGAAATCACTATTATTGAGATTCTCAATAGCATAAGATTTTTAATTCAAAATAGTTTATTTAAATAGAACCGGCAAATTGAGGAAAAAATACATTTTAGGGCTCTTACAGACGAGCGACATGCCTGCGACACCTGCCGGTGACGGTCAGCGTCAATCAGCGACCGTCGCCGACCTGTGTCTTGCGAAGGTCACCGACGGAACATGTGTCGCACCGCGCGCGCGTTTGCGACAGTCAACGATCATCGCCGACGGATATCGCTGGCATATTGTCGCTCGTATGTAACAGCCCTTAGCATTATTCCAGTCTGATGATATAAAAGATGGTATTCAATGCGGTTTAGGTTAGTCTACAAAATGAAGCGATTCATAGTGTACGTTCTGGCCTTTTTGGCCCTCATAGCCTGCAGTTTTGCTGCCCCTGGTAAGAACATTCAATTTATTCTTTCTTTAGAATGACATGCCTGTAACATTTTTGTAATGAAGTTTAATAATACTAGTTTATGATACGAGTGTGGTAAGTTGTTCATTACATTCGAGGCGGGCTGACTCACAAGCCTGCGCGTTTGTCTATGGAGCCGAGACTCATGATGAACAAGACACACGAGTGAGGAAAAAAATCTTAAATAATAAAATACATCACTTAAACTTACAATAAATATTGATAAATAAATTTAGAAATATGGCGCTCTTAGATTTTCTTTTACAGGCGCACTTCGCGCATGCGTGAGTCTGTAGTGATACGAGAGACACAGAAATCAATCCACCAACAGCCAAACGACTATTTAAAAGAAAGTTTTTTTTTAAACAGGTTAGATTTATAAATTCATTTTACTGTTGTTACAAGTATTTTAATTAATAAATTAAATTCAATAATTCGAGTAAAACAAGGTTTTGGTATGAACCTAGGCTGGCTGCATGCAGAGATTATTTGTTTCAAAAATAATATACGATATTTTGGATTCGATATTTATAGAATCTTATTCCTAAATCATTTAAAAAACACTTTACCGCACGATTTCGAATGTGTGTGTAATGAATGGCATTATATAAGTAAAATCAGTGTGGTAAATAGCACTTTCCGAGCTAATGTGTTGAAAAGAAATAAATATGCCTGGTTGGCCCGGCGAGAGTGGATGTTACTTGCGCTTACGTAATTTGAGGGACACCGGGCGTATTTTGCGCTCATTGAAGTCAAAAAAATAGATGCTTTGTGGCGCATCATTAGGGTTAGATCTCACTTGTCAGCATGGAACAGCTCTTTTCTATGCTTTCTCTCGCTCTGGCAAATAAGGGTTCTGAGCGACAAATATTCAAAATTCAAAATTTAAATGTTTAATTAGTAATTAGACCTTTTCGGGCACTTTTACACGTCAATAAGTATAATTTATATTATGTGTAGTTTATATTGAAATACTACCGATACCAGCGCTTCGTAACGACACCCCTCAGAAGAAACGCCGAAAGAGACTCATTTTCACAGTATTGGTCGCCTACTCGCCAGAACGGCTTTGTCATATTATTATTATGTCTTTTTTTAAATAATAGATACTTTTAATATAATACAATGTTGATACATTATAACATGTAATACTTGCGAACGTGTTAACATACATAAATTACGTAATAAGAAGAAATACTAAGTAGTCAAAAAAATCGACTCCAAGCTGACAAGTCCATCCCGGCAGCACCCGTTCACGAGTTGACGCACTGATCAGCCATGGTTAAACTCAACCATTATAGAGGGAATCTGACGACCCGACCAGCGACGCCACCACCAGATTGGACATTTTAGTGAACATGAAAAGCCCGATATCGCAGACCTTGTCATGTTGGTCACCTATTGATCGCAGAGCATTAACATGTTTTACAGTAAGCTAATTATTGTTACAGAGTATACAGTTCTTATGTTTTATGTGTGGAAGATTTAAAGGAAGTGTCCACGTGTTTTTATCTTTTAAATAATCATTAATAGTATAGTACGCATTATTCAATAAAACTTTTTTAACATGTATTTTAAATGTTGACATAGGTAGGTTTACGACCGTTTCAGGTAGTTTGTTAAATAATGTTATACCTCGACGGAAAAGTATAGCAGCATAGAAAAGTATAGCAGCAGCGGGCTGCTTGCAGCCCGCGCAACGCCCGAAAAGCTAGTAATTGTTTATACGTAGTTGGTTTGATCATAACATCAAACGTTTTTAACCACCGACAAAAAAGAAGGATGTTATAATTGTTTGATTAAAACTAAGGTGACATTATTACATGCCATTATTAGCATGAATTAACGGTTTACTCACGTAGTGTCGGCTTTTGGCCGACATATCTATGTATCTTCCCGACGGCTCTGTCGTCAACGCGAGCATAGTTCGAAAAGTTTGTTTTTTCATCCAGGGCAATGCTAGAAAAAAAAAGCAAACCAAAAAGAGAGAGATAGCGCCTTAGGGCACGGTTTGCACTGTATTGAATATAACCTATTTATAGGGTGCGGAAATTTCATAAAACTTGTTCCAGGATATACGTTTTTGTCAGTAAGCCTTGGAAGTTTATGAAATAAATGTTTTTTATTTAAAACTAGCTGATGCCCGCGACTTCGTTCGCGTGGACTTTATGACTCCGGCGTATTAATACAAATAAAAACTAATGAGAGAAAGAGAGAGAGATAAGAAAGTACTTGTAACAGTGTTAGGAGTTAAAAGTGAATATTATTTTAATTCTTTCCTTCGGGAGCCAATATGAAAAGTGCTGAAGTGGTACTAACCCTGGAGAAAGCCACATTAAGTTGGCCATGCGAAAAACCAGTCCTTAGATCGACATCAGCAGCTTTAAGCCTCTAAAACTGTGACTTATTTTCATAGCAAAGCAAGTAAACACATGGAACTGTGTATTTTCAAAAGGAAAATTGTTGGGGATGAGTGGCATACGCGGAATAAATACTCGTACAGTTTCACTGGCACCACTCACAATAAACTTTAAGTGTCTCAGCAGACTATGCCGAAGTTTAGCGGCTAAAGTTCAGTGTCTAAAGTTCGGTGGGGATGACACACTAAATAAGCTGAAGTTCGGTGGAAACGCCGGACAGTAGTGATGTGCCGATATGAGAATTTAATCTTCCGTCTTTGGCGCGTCTGCGGCGAACGGAAACGGGAGCGGAAGAGGGAACGGAAGTGGAAGCGGCGGCGGTGGCAGCGGTGGTGGCGGCGGCGGCGAGAGCGGCGGCGGCGGCGTCGGCGGTAGCGGCAGCGGCGGCGGCCGCGGCGGCGGCGGCGGGAGCGGCGGCGGTGGCGGTGGCGGCGGCGGGAGCGGCGGCGGCGGCGGCGGGAGCAGCGGTGGCGGAGGCGTCGGCGGCGGCGGCGGAGGTTTTGGCGGCGGCGGCGGCGGCGGTGGCAGCGGTGGCGGCGGCGGCAGTGGCGGCGGCGGCGGCAGCGGCGGCGGGAGCAGCGTCGGCGTCGGCGGTGGCGGCGGAGGCATCGGCGGAAGCGGTGGCGGTGTCGGCGAAAGCGGCGGCGGCAGTGACGGCGGCAGCGGCGGCGGCGGCGGCGGCGGCGGCGGCGGCGGCGGCGGCGGCGGCGGCGGCGGCGGGAGCGGGAGAGGAACGGTCACGGGTACGGGTACGGGTACGGGTACGGGTACGGGTACGGGTACGGGTACGGGTACGGGTACGGGTACGGGTACGGGAACGGGTACGGGTACGGGTACGGGTACGGGTACGGGTACGGGTACGGGTACGGGTACGGGTACGGGTACGGGTACGGGTACGGGTACGGGTACGGGTACGGGTACGGGTACGGGTACGGGTACGGGTACGGGTACGGGTACGGGTACGGGTACGGGTACGGGTACGGGTACGAGTACGGGTACGGGTACGGGTACGGGTACGGGTACGGGTACGGGTACGGGTACGGGTACGGGTACGGGTACGGGTACGGGTACGGGTACGGCAAAAACATCGGAAATTCGGCATTATGTGTTGCTAGTAATGCAAATAACATTGCAGGCATGCACTGGCTGAAATTCAGCCGCTGAACTTCGGCATACAGTGCTGATACATTAAGTTGGGTTCCGTTACACAGTTTCGGCGGAGTCAAATTTCGTATCAGCATTATTGGCCCTCCAACATTAAGACTTATTTTGTGAGCCGATACTGAACTTATAAGTTCTTCTTCGGACAACTTATTTTTGGAAAAATTTTCAATGTACAGACACATTTTTTTTACCCTTTTATTATAGTATAGATTTAGTATGTTTTTGTTTAGCGGCAACAAAAAAACATCATATATAAAAATTTCAACTGTCTAGCTATAATGGTTCATGAGATACAGCCTGGTGACAGACAGACAAACAGTCGGACGGTCTATGTAATAGGGTCGAAAATCGAATAAAATAAGTATTTATCGGGGGCTCCCATACTACAAACGTGATTTTTCATAGATTATGGTACGGAACCCTTCGCGCGCGTCCGACTCGCGCTTGGCCAGTTGTATTATAACTCAACAAAAAGTTCTCATCAGACTTAACAACTTTTGCTAAGGCGGCATTTTAATATTTCTTATAGTTTAGCTGGACCATTATAGTTCTGCATCATGTGTTCCATTTTCCAAAATCAATTATAGCCTATATGTTTCCCAGGCTTCACAGCTATATAACAAAAAAAGTTTCATTCGAATCCGTCCAGTATTTCCGGAGATTAGCGTGTACAAACAGACAAACAGACAAACAGACAGACATTTTTTTTTATTTTCTTACTCTATTACTATATCTCCATCGCCCCAAATATATTTTTTTGAAAAATTTTCAATGTACAGACACATTTTTTTTACTCTTTTATTATAGTATAGATTATAGTATAGATTATTATAGTATAGATTTAGTATGTTTTTGTTCAGCGGCAACAAAAAACATCATCTATAAAAATTTCAACTGTCTAGCTATAATGGTTCATGAGATACAGCCTGGTGACAGACAGACAGACAAACAGTCGGACGGTCTAAGTAATAGGGTCCTGTTTCTACCCTACCCTATGGAACCCTAAAAATCGAATAAAATAAGTATTGATGGGGGGCTCCCATACTACAAACGTGATTTTTCATAGATTATGGTACGGAACCCTTCGCGCGCGTCCGACTCGCGCTTGGCCAGTTGTATTATAACTCAACAAAAAGTTCTCATCAGACTTAACAACTTTTGCTAAGGCGGCATTTTAATATTTCTTATAGTTTAGCTGGACCATTATAGTTCTGCATCATGTGTTCCATTTTCCAATCAGACAAACAGACAAACAGACAGACATTTTTTTTTATTTTCTTACTCTATTACTATATCTCCATCGCCCCAAATATTTTTTTTTGAAAAATTTTCAATGTACAGACACATTTTTTTTACTCTTTTTTTATAGTATAGATTTTCATAACGTTTGCGAGGTTTCTATCGTAATCTTTTTTTATTTTTATAATTTATGAGTACTTTATGAACGGTCGAAGTTTAGGTAAAATTTGTGCAGATTTTTGGAGGCGTATACTGAACTTGTTTTCCCAAATATTCATTTTATATTTCGATAGAAACCTAAAAATAGTGCACAAGATATCTTTTAGTTCAAAAGTTTTCAAGAAACATCAGTTACAACGCCATAATTACGTACGAGCGTTCGTATGAAAAGTAAGAGGGAAAGGCTGCTCTGGTGCTTTATTAGTTGAAGCCAACGTCTGTATATCTGTCTTTCTGCACAAAATTAATATCAGTATTACATACAAAATGGAATCTTCTAAGGTCCCGCGCAATATGCCGTCCTCGCATCTTTCCCCGTTTCGAGCCTGCAGGCACCTGCAGCTGCCTCAACAAGGCGAGAACGGGGGAGAGGTGCGAGGACGGGGAACGAGGACGCATATTACTAGGACGCTAGAGAATTCCGTTGTGTATTTAATACTTATATTAATTCTGCGCTTTCTGTGAGTGGCATCGTAGCTCTCGAACGGTGTTTTTACGTGAAATCAAGTCTTCTGATCTTGTATCGACTTAGCCGTTCAAAAATGATTGAAGGTGAACGCTTTAAAGTCGGGTTTTTTTAATTTGCCTGGCGAATAAGCTTGTTTAATAAGAACATTTACATTTTATAAGAAATACATATTTTTTACAGATCATACGAGCTCTTTGCATAGCTACAGCAATTAAGTGTACCTTAGTGTGGCATTATAACTTGTTTAGGTTTGCGCCTTGAGCGCCATGGGGGTTGCCGGTGACCCCCCAAAAAATCATATATCTTTTGTATCTGCAATGATGGTGTTAATGACAAGTCGTAAAAATCGGATAATATTTTTGTAAATATATTATATAATATATCACGTCATATATATAATATCACGTCTTTATCTTTAGCGGGGCAGACAGATCCAGGGGCCTTAATACTATAACGTCGACGTTTAGCGTGACGATGGGCCTGAAGACGGAAAAATGGAATTAAACCATGAGAAGCCGCTATAATTCAAATTTTCGCCTTTTCCCTTATTTGGTTTTTACGATTTGCGCGGAAAAAGAAGCAACTGGTACAGTCTACGTATTTTTTTCATGATAGTGGATAATATTGAATCTGATCATAAAATATAGCTCACCTTACAATTTCTCGCTGTTCCCTTGATCGGTTTACGATCTGCGCAGATAAAAAAGCAGCTATGTATTTTTTACTCCCAGTCCAAGATATACTGTTTAATATTTAACCTGATCATAAAATATCACTCACCTAACAATTTTGTAATATTACACTTCAAAAAAAAAACTGACTGCGTGAATCCATACTTAGGTTTTTGTCACATTCCAAATATATGTATATTAAATAATATAAAAACGATTTTTTTTTGCTTTCCATGCAAAGTCTGGAACTTACTTTAAATGTTTTAATGTTTTGTTTCTTTCAAACTTCAGTATTAATCATAGGAACAGTTACAAACCATTTAATGTGTAGGTACAATGGCGAACATAACCTATAATGGGATCTCTTGTAAAAAAAAATATCAGTGACTCACAACTTAGTTTAAAAATTCTGCCATTTAAATAAATAAATAAATAAATATATAGGGACAAATTACACTGATTGCGCTAGCCCCAAAGTTCGAGACTTGTGTTATGGGATACTAACTCAACGATACTATATTTTATAGCAGATACATATATAGATAAACATCCAAGACCCAGGACAATTTGAAAAAGGCCATTTTCCAACTTGCCCTGACCGGGGATCGAACCCGGGACCTCTGGGTGGCGGACTAGCATGGTGACCACTACGCCACGGAGGTCGTACTAGTAACATCTGTCGCAAAGTACTTTGGTTTTTGAGATGAATCCTGTCGAAATCCATCCAGCCCAGCCGATTGGAAGATACGGTTTGGATTTGGAGAATTTTACAAATATGATAAACTATTACATGTACTCAAAAAACATAAACCTTCCTTGGCAGATGGGTAGTAAAAAATCAAAATTATCATTTTTCTGTAAACATCACTGTTTGTGTTTTTAATCAATTTTTTTTTTGGTAGGTCGAACGGTTGGCAGAAGTCGCAGAGAAGTACCACCGCCTCATATTCTAACATCACAAGGTAAGTTTGACCTGTGTTTAAGTTTTCGGTTTTGATGATCTACTAATGTACCAACTAATGTTTCCTCAGTAGCCAGACACTTTAGATGCTTCCTTCATCTTACCATACACATGGAAAGTTGTTTGAAATCTCCGAGGCATAATAAAATATTGTTTTATTTATTTGCAAAGTCTGGAACTTACTTTAAATGTTTTAATGTTATGTTCCTTTCAAACTTCAGTATTAATCATAGGAACAGTTACAAACCATTTAATGTGTAGGTACAATGGCGAACCTAAACTATAATGGGATCTCTTGTTAAAAAAAAAATATCAGTGACTCACAAATTAGTTTAAAAATTCTGCCATTTAAAAAATAACATCTGTTGCAAAATACTTTGGTTTTTGAGATGAATCCTGTCGAAATCCATCCAGTCCAGCCGATTGGAAGATACGGTTTGGATTTGGAGAATTTTACAAATATGATAAACTATTACATTTACGCGAAAAACATAAACCTTCCTTGGCAGATGGGTAGTAAAAAATCAAAATTATAATTTTTCTGTGAACATCACTGTTTGTGTTTTTAATCAATTTTTTTGTTGGCAGGTGGAACTGGTGGCAGGAGTCGCAGAGAAGTACCACCGCCTCATATTCTTACATCACAAGGTAAGTTTGACATTAGCTGTGTTTAAGTTTTCGGTTTTGATGATCTATATGAAGCCGATCTAAGAGATCTTGAAAAAGCCGTTTACTAGAGCAACTATTCAAAATAGACATGATATCTTGAACCTATAATTGGTCTATTAAGTTTACTAGTATGTGAAAAAGAAAAAGCAATGGCAAATCACTCTAATATCATAAGTTGTATACATTTAAATGCCAGGCTCTTGTCGGCGTAAGCAAACAGGTAACAGTTAGAGCAGCAACCTCAACTCTTGCGTACCACGGGAGACCTACTTCTGTGGCAATGTCGCAAAACTCATAAAACACAACGTGGAAAACGCCACAGTTTTCATCCTATTTTTTATTAACATTATTTAATAAACTTCCCGAAGCGATCGTTAACCTACCAATGGCAAAATTTAAAACACATGTTAAAAAAGTTTTATTGAACAATGCGTACTATACTATCAATGATTATTTAAGAGATAAAAACGCGTGGATACTTCCTAAACATTTTCCATTACACTCCACACATGAAACATAAATAGCTGCATTTTCTGTTACCATAATAAGCCTACTGTAAAAACATGTAAATGCTCTGCGATCAATAAGTGACCAACATATAAATAATATTTTCTCTTGACAAGGTCTGCGAGTTCGGGTTTTTCATGCTCACTAAAATGTCCAATCCGGTGGTGGCGTCGCTGGTCGGGTCGTTGGATTCCCTCTAATATGGTTGAGTTAAACGATGGCTGATCCGTGCGTCAACTCGTGAACGGGTGCTGCCGGGAGGGACTGGTCAGCTCGGCTTCGCTTTTTTTTGACTACTTAATATTTTGTATTACGCAATTTATGTTTGTTTACTGGTTTGCAAGCATTACATGTTATAATGTGTCAACATTGTATTATATTATAAGTATTTATTAAATAAAAGACAATTATAATAATATAACAAAGCCCTTCTGGCGAGTAGGCGACCAATACTGTGAAAATGAGTTTCTTTCGGCGTTTCTTCTCAGCAGTGGTCGTTACGAAGCGCTGGTATCGGTAGCTTTTCTTTAAAAATAAATTAAATTTTAATATACTTTACACGTAACATAAATGATACTTATTGACGTGTAAAAGTGCCTGTAAAGGTCTAATTACTGAATAAACATTTGAATCTTTGAATCTTTGAATCTTAAAACGTACACCAGGCTAAAACAACAGGGAACCTTAATAATACAGGTAAAGTATTCGTAATGCAGAGATTTTTTTTTCCTAGGGAGCTCTTTGGAACCGGAACATGCCGCACTAGTATCACGAGTTACAAGAGGCATTCCTCCTAGAATTTTAAACACAGGTAAGTATCCTTCTAACACTGTAAATGCAAAAAGAAACACTTCCCATAGTAACTAGATCACGTGACTATTTGGTTTTGTATGAGAACATTGAATTTTTTCTTGTTTCGATAAAAGTAATTGGGGAAAATTATTGAAAACGATGGACTGAATCACCATTAAAAATTTTTGTCCATAATTATAATAGTCCAAGAGCCCGCGAATGTAAGACTTGCGTTTTTAACCGAGCAAGGGAAGCGAGCAAAGCATCCCAGTTATGAGATTGGCCAAAAATGCTTTTTTCCGGTTGTCCGGTTGTCAGTCTGTCAGTTTGTCCGGCTGTTTTCGCCTACAGGTCACATTTTAATCGATTCTCGTGAAATTTTGTGAAAAGGTTCGAAAATTATATAGTTTTTTTTATCGATTTAGTTTTTTGAATATTTTCAAAATGGCGAAAATATGGGGGGTTATTTCATTTATTTTATTTTATTGGATTTTGGGTTGGATTGGATTACGCCAACAGTATTTACATAAAACATTCGAGCATAATACACAAACACACATGTAATACTTAGCTATATAGCTACATGTAATATAAATACTAATGACAGGTATACACGACATTGAGTAAAGAGATCAAAATAAGCATAACGAGAGTTTAAAGTCATCCAGTGGGGCCACCCAGAAATACTTGCATGCTGCATGCTTACTTGCATGCTGCATGTTTGCTTGCATGCTGTATGCTTGCTTGCATGCTGCGTGCTTGCTTGCATTTTGCATCCTTACTTGCATGTTGCAAGCTTGCTTGCATGCAAGCAAGTATGTTCCCCCAATCAATAAACAAGTGACCCCAACAGTGTGCTAGCCGAGCGAGCGAAGCGAGTTATTAATACCAAAAATATGATAATTGTCTGTTATAAAATAAACTATTCTGTACAACGATAATATTATGAATTAAAGTATGTTCTTAGTAACAACATCATGAATTAAAACAATATGATCATTGAATGTTAGGAAGAAAAAGTTCTGGAAAAAATATTATAAATATAAACTTGTTCTTGATAGTAACAGTATGAATAAAAAAAAATATGGTCACTTACTGTTATGAGCTCCGTTGGTAGTAATAAAAATGTATGAAATATAAAAATATGAAGAGTGATTATTATGAACACTAAGATAAATAATAGGATTTAGAATTTTATGTGAGCCAATATGGACATTTATCCATATGTCTTTGGACATATTATATATGTTTATTTTATTAACAATGCCAGACACTTTGTGCAGTTCTATCCTATAGCAAACACTCTAAAAGTATCAAAAATTGTGAGTTCCTATACTTTAGTTATATCATAGTATAATAGCCAAATTTTATAAATGTTATATGAGAAATGAGAAACTACCAACTAATGTTTCCTCAGTAGCCAGACACTTTAGATGCTTCCTTCATCTTACCACACACACTGAAAGTTGTTTGAAATCTCCGAGGCATAATAAAATATTGTTTTATTTATTTTAAATTTATTCCTTGGTTACAGGCATTGCTGGTGGAAGAGTTTCTCGCGGTATACCTAAAAGAGTTACGAGCGCTACTCAAGGATAATATTGAATTTGACAAATTTGATGCTGATATGATTCGGTGTACAGTACACAAGCGAATTAAACCATTTTTGAATCAATGATCTAATTTGTAGTTTAATTTTATACGATTAAAATTTTATTCCTACCTACCCCAAATAAATTTTCAACCACCTCAAATAAGAAATTAAAGAAAAAAAAAGACAATTTTAAATTTTCTAAGAAAATTAAAACACTTTTTAATTTGTATCATAAATCATAATCCAAACATTATGATGCTGTTAAAAATCAATAATTATAAAGAATATAATTAAATTAGGATTCTAGCAAAATCCAATACATCAAAACTGATCAGTTATTTCGAAGTATACCTACATAAAAAATGCAACTGAAAATGCGTAAAGATATGAGAGCTGCCAGATTTGATGATAGAAGATTTTGATGATGACATTAGATACGCTAGCGGCCCTGTAGTTTTTAGGCTTTATTCTTTATTTATTTATTTAACTTCATACACAAATACAAGTGTAATGGCGGACTTAAAGCCTAAGGCCTTATCTACCAGTCAACCAAACGGGTGATGTAGACAATGACACTGGCAATAGTGCAAAACTTGAATAGGTACGTGGCGAAAAAAAGACTAAATGTCAAAACAATAAACTACATACAAAAAAATACACGCTATTAAGTATATACTATGATAAACAATACCTACATATACTATATAAATACACTATGATCTGTCTGACAGTTTTTGAAGAAAGTGTGCCTTCACCTGTTTCCTAAATGAAAAGCGGGTTTTAGCCTTACAGACATCAACTGGTAAATCGTTCCATAGTTTGATAGCCTGGACTTCCGTACCAAAAAAGGTGAAAACATGCCCCTTTTACTAAAATTCCGCTGTCCGTCACCAGGCAGTATCTTATGAACCGTGATAGCTAGATAGTTGAAATTTTCACAGATTATGTATTTCTGGTGCCACTATAACAAGAAATACAAAACCTGGTATTGAGGTGTTTGTAGTGGGTTGAAATCCCACATAACCGCTCCTTTATCCCCGCAGCGGAACAGTATTGAACGGCATTTTAACCGCGTAAACAAAGTGATAAAAAAGTGACAATATGTATGTAGGTATGATTTCGGTAGAAAACGTTATGATGCCAAATAAATTAAATTTTAATAGTTTACACGTAATTGAAATTTTAATAGTTCAACCTTGACTGTCGATATTAAATAGAATTTAAAAATATCTTTATGAATTAGGTATCTTAAATTAGATACTTACACAAATTACTGGTTTTCGTCGATCTTCGTTTCTAGAAAATATTTTGTTTTGTTGTTCTCTTAACCTGAAAACGGAACCTCGAATAATACAAAAATAAATAAATATATAGGGACAAATTACACAGAATTGAGCTAGCCCCAAAGTAAGTTCGAGACTTGTGTTATGGGATACTAACGCAACGATACTATATTTTATAACATATACATATATAGATAAACATCTAAGACCCAGGACAATTTGAAAAAGACCATTTTCCAACTTGCCCTGACCGGGGATCGAACCCGGGACCTCTGGGTGGCGGATTAGCATGGTGACCACTACGCCACGGAGGTCGTAAATAAAAAAATAAATCATTAATAGATAAGAACAAATTAAAAATTTGTGATAAGTTCGTCTATGTATTTTTATTTAAATTTATTTTGTACACGCCTACTACTAACTTTTTAATTCTCCTTTCCTCTCTTGGATCCATTGCAAGAGATTTCGAAATTTTAAAGCGATACCGGGCGTGGTCGGCAATTGAATTGGTGACCACAAGTTGCATGAAAATTTTTCGAGCTCCTCCGTACTTCGGAAGGCACGTATAAGTCGTTGGTCCCGGCTGACATCAGTGTATGACAGTCGTCAACCTACGTCAGATACCTTTAGGCAGCTAGAAAAATCTGACACTAGTATTGGCCACGAAAAGCAAAGCAAGTCATTTTATTTGAACTTGTGTAATAATGTAACTCAACGACACCATATTTTATAGTAAATACAATAAACATCCAAGATGATTTACAAAAATCATTTTCAAACTTTCCCTGGCTGGGAATTGAACCCAGAACCCCGAGGTTACAATTTTTTTTATATTTTAATACAAAAGCTAATATCTGTCTATATCGATTTTACTTGTATTATCCAATTACGAGGGTAGGAGCGCAAAAGATCACGCTAAAAAAACACTAAGCTACCGCATCTTCTTCTCTGCGTGTCGATGGTTTATTTTTTAATAAATATTCTATCTGCCCAATATTTCTGCTTTCACATGACAACATTTTATTGTTTTCTATTAGTTAAAAAACGTCATTAAAAAAAAATCTATACTGGACTGGAATCACTAACCCCTTTACCGCGAACGTCGGATTTATCCGACAAACATGTTCATGCCCATTTCGGAATTGACTCAGAGAATCCCAAGGTCTTCCTGTAATTTAAGAAAATTAATGTCAAATAAATCTGATGTTCGCAGTTAGAGGGTTAATGCGTTTCTCATTGTATTTTATATGAAACAAAAAATTAATGAATTCAAGCAGAACCAGTAAAATGTAGTTATATATTTTCCAAATCTGAAAAAAAATAAAAATTTATTCAAGGAATAATCTAGTCTGATGATATAAAAGGTGATATTCGATGCACATCAGTTTAGTCTACAAAATGAAGCGATTTGTAGTGTACGTTCTGGCATTTCTGGCCCTCATAGCCTGCAGTTTTGCCACTCCTGGTAAGAACATTCAATTATTTATTTTTTTGCATTTTTTAATGACTGCTCCTGCTTGGCCAGGCGAGTATGTCTTACTATAGCTTGCGCAGGTTAGTATTAAGAAACATTATTACAAAGTTAAAACAAATAACCAAAAATTTTAGGATTCCGTAACTAGAAAAAAAACGGAACTCCTAGAGGATCTCTATGTTATACGTCCGTCTGTCTGTCCTTCTGTCAAGATCCTTTATCTCGTAACGCGTATAAGTATCAAGTTGAAATTAAACCCAATTACTTATGTTTACAGTCACTTAAAGCTCTTAATAAATAAAACTTTTAAGTTAACGTTAGAAAATATACGGCCTTTTTGCCGCAAAAAACATATTTTTTGACACTTTCAAGGGAATTAAAATTAATAGGGTACTTTTCGTGGACATAGAACTATGCAATTGGTAAGTAATATCGTCTTATAAACTTTACAAGTACAGGAAAAAGTCGATGAGTTGGAAGCCGCTATGATTCAAATTCTTGTCTATTCCCTAGACTATGTATAGAGACTAGAACAAAAATTTGCAATATATAACCAAATATTTCAGATACTTACAATATTTTTAAAGACCTATTAAAACCATATCATCCTATACGGTGGGTTAGTCGAGAAAAAGACAGACAGACATGGCGAAACTATACGGGTTCTTTGTTTACTACCGAACCCAAAAAAGGACATTGATACAGAATAAATAGGCTGCCTTACCATATATAAAAATATAATATACCCTCTTACAAAAAGGCTGAAGGTCACTCAACGCACTATGGAGAGGGCAATTCGGTGTTTCTCTACGTGATCGAATCAGAAATGAGAAAATCCCGATCACGTACTGGCAAGCGACGCGTAGGACACCCACCCACTAGGTGGTCTGACGACCTGACTTAAGTGCCGCAACAGACGGGACGCAAGTTGCGTCGCGTAACAGCTAGAGATGGGGTGTGGATAGTACTCAATCTACCCATTTCAGTATTTACTCACTAGATTTAATAGAGCGTGCTCATATATTGACATCGCATTTGATGTCTGTTTACTTATTTTAACATCAAATTACGTCTTTGCACACCTTCCAGCAAAAAATTATAATTAGTCAAAGAAGCCTACTTGCAGTGTAGCGCACTATAAGTTTCCGGAATGAATATGAAAAAATACTATTAAAGGTACAAAATTAATTTATTGTTTTTCAAAATAATCTCCCTTGGCGTCTATGCACTTTTTCATTCGATGAAACCAGTTTTGAAAACTTTTGTGCCACTCCTCTGTGGTGACCTCTGAAACGTGTTTTTCATACTCCTCGACAGCCTCTTCTGGTGATGAAAATCGTTGACCGCGTAATTGGTTCTTAATTTTTGGGAACAGAAAAAAGTCACAAGGTGCCAGGTCGGGACTGTATGCAGGATGACTCATGAGTTCTACATTTTTCGCCTTCAAAAAGTCGTTGGTCTGTCTGGCCGTGTGAGAACTAGCATTGTCGTGGTGCAGGATGATACGGCGTTTACGGTTATTTTTACGGAGTTCGTCAATAACTTCCGGCAAACAAATGGTCGTGTACCAGTCACTATTCACTGTACGACGATTCTCTAAAGCAACAGTAGCCACGTGTCCAGTTTTATTAAAAAAAGAAGCAATCATCCGCTTAGATGCACTTTTCACGCGCGCCACTTTGGTTGGTTTCGGCTCATCTTGAAAGACCCATACGCTCGATTGCTGCTTTGTTTTGGGATCGTAGCAATAAATCCATGTTTCGTCACCTGTTACTATGTCCCACACCAAATTTGACGCACCTTCGTTGAATCTGGTAAGCATGGCACTGCACCAAGTGACGCGGTCCGTTTTTTGAGCCTCGGTCAAGTTGTGTGGGATCCACCGCGAGCACAGCTTTCTCACACCCAAATGTTTGTGTAGGATTAATTGTATTTGACTCATGCCTATTTCTAAGGATGCGCGAATTTCATGGTAGGTCACATGCCTGTCTGTTTCAATCATACGGCGCACAGCATCGATGTTTTTGTTGGCCACAGCGGTGGACGGCCGACCATCGCGAGATTCGTCACTGAGATTGATACGACCACGCTTGAATTCTGCAAACCAGCTATAAATAGTTGTCTTGCATGGTGCTTCATTGCCAAAAGCTGTTTCAAGCCGAGCGATGCTCTGTTGAGCTGTCAAATTACACTTAAAATCGTAGAAAATCATACTACGAAAATTTTCCCGAGTTAAATCCATGTTGATGCAGACACACAATTTTTTAAATGGCGCCACAAGGTAAAAACAAAAGACAGTCAGATGAAACAAACTGCATTCTACAGCCAAAGAGTTCTATTTTCAAATGTTGCAATAAATTTTTAAATATTGTTTATGTAAGTGGCCAGTTCCGGAAACTTATAGTGCGCCCTATGTATGATTAGTATGGTATTTACATATATTTTAGCGTCGCATTTAACGTTTACGGATATTTTAAGCATATTGTGGCGTATGCACACACTTTCTGACAAGAATTGCAAGTGTATACTAGATTTAAGTTTCAAAATTGTCATGAAAACATGAAATAATGAATATGAATATAAATATAAGTCGCAACTCATATAAATCAATCTACTCACCAAATGGATAAATTAAGATATTTATCGGGTATTTACTCAATCTACAGAGTAAATATTCAAATAAGTTGATTGAGTATTTATGCAACTCCCATCACTAGCTGTTACGCGGCGCAACTTGCGCCCCGTCTGTTACGGCCCTAAGTCGCTGGAAAGCGCTGGATGCAGGGCACTCTAGATCGGCCATTTTGGAAATCCTTGGGAGAGGCAGTGGACGGTGTGCGGCTGAAATGATGATTATAAAGATGAAAAACGAACAAAAATAATAATTAATTAAACAAAAAAATATTGTCGTGTGCTGGGTTTGAACCCGGGAACATTGACCATCTCAGACACTCTCCCAACTGAGCTAAGGCGAGATAGTCAAACTATTAAAATTACCTCTCACTTTTTCACTTGTTAACCGCAATGGGTCGCAACAAAAGAATGTTGTTTTGGTTATTCAAAAATTAATAATGGTTACAGGTATTGCCGGTAGCAGAGTCACTCGCGGTATCACAAAATTTTTGGTTGGTACAGGATAACATTGAATTTGACGATGCTAATGTTACACGGCGTACAAAATCAATTTTCGTTTAAATGTACTTACTCGTACTTTAATATAATCGATACGACTAAAATGAAAATTCCAATCCAATCAACCACATGTCATTTGTCAAAAACACGATAATTAAACGAATATACAGGGTGTTTGTAAAATCATTGGCATCTTTTCTACTGGTGAAAGTACTCAGGAATATGAGCAACTTTTTGTATGGGACCGACTCAATCCAACCGAAAAAAAATCTGCTGTTCCATACATTTTGGGATTCTAAGTATTGGAAAATAGTATGGAACAGCTGATTTTTTTCGCTTGATTTAAAAAACACCCTGTATATGTCAGGATTCTAACGAAATCGAACAGGTATTATGAAATGCAAGTGAATATACGCTTAGACTTTTGCACGTCAGCAGTTGTTTAGACGACCATTTAGACGCCAAGCCTAGTCAAAATAATACAATTTATCACTTTAGTTTTCAAAGGCGTCTCAGTAACGGGACCGTTGTGCAACTTAAAAAGGAAAAGAAAGCGCCTGAGGGCTTGGTTTACATTCTATTGAATGAAATTATTATTAAATTTTAACTATGCATTGAACGAATATTTACTTTTCATTGGGTGTGGAAATTTCATAAAACTTGTTCCAGGTGATACGTGTACATAGTACAGTAAGCCCTATATTTGCAAAGTTTCTATTGAAATATTTTTTTTTACCTTTACAATTTATGAGTACTTTATAAACGGCCGAAGTTTATGTAAAATTTGTGCAAAAAAAGCAGATTTTTGGAGGCTTATACTGAATTTGTTTCTCCGAATTTTAATTTTTTATTTCGATAGAAACCTAGAAATAGCGCACAAGATACCTGTTAGTTCAAAAACTTTCAAAAAATATCAGTTACAACGTCATAATCACGTACGAGCGTTTGTATGAAAAGTAAGACGGGAAGGCCGCTCCTAAGTCGTCAATGGCGCTCAACAAGTTAGATTGGAAAGTGAGAGAGCTAACAGATTTTGATGTTGACGCTAGTTATGCTAGCAGCAATGTAGTTTTATTTCTGTAGTCTAAAATGTCGCATTGTAGGTTAAATATTCTTCCCTTTCTGCTTCCACACTTCCACAGTTCTCGATCTTGGGCAGCTTGCTGCCATCCACTCAGATATCATTAGATGGCATCTCACCATCTTCTTTTTGTCTTTCTTGTCTCCAATGCCCTTCTGAATGCCCATACATAGACAGACTTTCTTGTCTTATTTTTGTTATTGTTCCTTAATATCTGTAATTATTTTTTATTCAAACCAAGATAAAAGACGCATCACTGTCTTTATAAACTTTGAGAACTTCTCTCGCTCATTTAAAAAAATTGATTTCGAAAGAAAAAGATTGGCTTTGCAAGTGAATATTTCCGCATTTACTTAAATATCAAACCATTCAACCTTGCTGACGAAACTACGTAGTATTCTAAAAAAGAATTATAATTTTAGTATCTAAAAACTAGATTTTCGTGTTAATCTAACAAAACAAAACACTAAGGAATCACTTTTATTGAGTTTCCCAAAAGCATTTGATTTGTTATTCAAAATTAATTAATGCAAATAGAACCGGTAAACTTATGCTAAAAAACTAAAGCAAAATTTTTATGACGAGCGACAATATGCGTGCGACACCTGTCGGCGACGGTCGGTGAACATTGATGACCGTTGCCGATGAATGAATGAATGAAATGAATGAATGAATGAATGAAAAAACTCTTTATTGAACCAATACAAAAAAAATAGCAAAAACAAAAGATTTAAAATTTAAAATACATAGGTACAATGGGCGGTCTTATCGCTTAAAGCGATCTCTTCTAGACAACCGGCGGATGGAGAGGAATGTAGGCACGTTAGAAATAACGGTGGTGCAAAGAAAACTTTGCCGATCTGTGTTTTGCAACGATCGCCGACAGTCGTAAACGCCCTTGCCTTACGCATGTCAATCTGGCAATAAAAATCGCGCGGGGGTCGCCGACAGGACATGTGTCGCGCGACCATTTGCGGCAGTCGGCGATCATCGCGCGACTGGTGTTGCGGGCATACCATCGCTCGTCTATAAGAACCTGAAGCATTATTCCAATCTGATGATATAAAAGATGGTATTGAATGCGGATCAAGTTAGTCTACAAAATGAAGCGATACGTAGTGTACGTTCTGGCCTTTCTGGCCCTGATAGCTTGCAGTTTTGCTGCCCCAGGTAAGAACATTCACTTATTTATTCCTTTAAAATGACGTGCCAATTATATTTGTAATAATATTGTTTAACTAGCCCATGCTATAAACATCTTTAATAATTTCAAAAACAGGATTTCCTACCCCATTGCAAATCTCCATTCGCCAAAATTTTGTAACAGTTTTACTCAACGAGGCATCGACAAATTACTAAATTATGTAGTTGCAGTGTCTTTTCATCCAAAATACCCCAGTGCTCAAAACGAAAGTGTTTCATCAAAGTGTGTTACCAATGATGCCTTATGGCTCTGAAACGTGGTCCTTTACTATGGGTCTCATAGGAAAGCTCAAATTCGCTCAGCGCGCCATAGAGAAGGCTATGCTCGGTTTTCCTCTACGTGATTGAATCAGAAACGAGGAAGAGAATTGATGTGGCAGTGGGTGGGACACTTAGCGCAAAGAATCGATGGCCGATGGGGCGAAAAGGTTCTCGAATGGCGACCGCGTATTAGTAAGCGAAGCGCAGGACACAGGACCAAGGTCGCTGGAAAGTGCTGGATGCAGGCCGCTCTTGATTGGTCATTTTGGAAATACTTGGGAGAGGCTTATGTCCAGCAGTGGAAGTTGTGCGGCTGAAATGATGATAATAATGAATATGTAGTTTATTTGAAAATGACATCAAACGTTTTTAACCTCCGACTAAAAAAGATGGCTGTTGTATATTCTGCGTCTCATCTTAGTTGTAAAAAAACTAAGTTGAGACACAGACATTATTAACAATTAAGTTTTACAACCAACATGTCTACGTGAGTAACCCGTTAATTGCCAATAAAGGTAGTATAAGTTTGACGTACAAATGTAACGTGTTAATGAGTACAATGGGCGGTCTTATCGCTTAAAGCGATCTCTTCCAGACAACCAGTGGATGGAGAGGAATGTGAGAAAGACAAAGACGGCGGTGCAACTGACAAAAAAGGAAAAAAATATATCTTAAGCAACAAAAGTCAAAAAAAGTCAAAAATCATTTATTTATCTTTGGATATTTATATCACTTGATAATTGTCATTTCTTTTTTCTTTCGATTTCTTAATAGTTAGTTGTTGACGTCAGATCATTTACTTACAACTAAGTTTACTGCCGCCTCCAAAGCGCAAGTACAGAAGAAGCGGTAACAAACTGTACTATAAGCTTAATAAATTTAACATTTACACATATTATATCTACACAATTAAAAACCTTTATAAATACATAAAAACATAAACTAAACTTACACAAATAAGTATAGGTAGAATTATATATTACACATTATTAAGTATACCTTAGTGTGGCATTAGTTCTTGTTTAGGTTTGCACCTTGGGGGTTACTGGTGACCCCCAAACAATCATGAATCTTTTATGACTGCAATGACGTTCAAGGTATTAAAAACAGGTCATCAAAACCGGCAAATGTACAGAAAACGCCACTGTTTCCATCCTATTTCTTTATTAAAACCCCAGGGTAATACAACCAGGAACTATATGTATAATATTATATTGCAGTTCGTAATGCAGTTTTTTTTTTCTAGGGAGCTCTTTGGAACTGGAACAAGCCGCACTATTATCACGAGTTACAAGAGGCATTCCTCCTAGACTTACATCCACACGTATGTATCCTTCTTACACTGTAAATCCAAAAAGAAACACTAAAATAGTAAATAAATAAATATAAAGGGACAAATAACACTAATTGAGCTAGCCCCAAAGTAAGTTCGAGACTTGTGTTATGGGATACTAACTCAACGATACAATATTTTATAATAAATACATAAATAGATAAACATTCAAGACCCAGGACAATTTAAAAAAGGCCATTTTCCAACTTGCCCTGACCGGGGATCGAACCCGGGACCTCTGGGTGGTGGACTAGCATGGTGACCACTACGCCACGGAGGTCGTCAATCAGATCACATGACTACTTCGATTTGTATGACAACCAGTGATCGGAGTAGTTAGATTGTTTTGGGGTCAATGAACTGAAACTTTTATATTAATATAGAATGCGTCCGGGATTTAAAACTTATTAAGATTTTTTTCTGGAATTCCAAAATTGTTACATGTAGGATGATATCAATACGAGCAAGAATTTTTTCACACCTTCAACATAATTTCAACGGTATTTAACAGCGAAAAAAAATAATGCATTGCAAAACTTAGACAAAAAACACAGCCAGAGAGACAGGATAGAAAGCAAATGATGCATACACTGCGCCGACTCCAAAAAAAGGGGATCCGAAACGAATTCCCGGAAGAAAGGCTTATACATCTTGTGATTTCTATGGCAGTTCATGATACAAGTACATAAAATCAATCTACCTACTCCGATCACTTTGATAACCTATAATTTTTTCGTGTTTCGATATAAGTAAATTAGGAAAAAAGAATGTGGTGTCCTGGGACACCAGGTAGGAACGAAGTTCCTTCGGCTAATGTAGAATCGACACAATATGTATACGACTGTCGCGCCTGCGCACGTCTCATGTAACGGTTTTATTTAACGAGGTCATCCTTACGGTTTTACTATCACATTTTTTTCAGTTCGGTCGCGCAGCAAAATCCCTATCTCCTCCAAGCCTGCCGTAAGGAACTTCGTTCCAAAAATTGTTGTAAACGATGGACTGAATCGTCTTTAAAAATATTTGTTCTCTATTATAATACATAGCCCAAGAGCCCACGAGTGCAAGACTTACGTTTTTAACCGAGCAAGGGGATGCGAGTAAAGCGTCTCAGTAAAGAGATTGACCAAAAATGCATTTGTCTGGCTGTCCGGTTGTCAGTCTGTCAGTTTGTCCGGCTGTTCTCGCCTACAGGTCACTTTTTCACTCGATTCTCGTAAAATTTTGTGAGAAGCATCGAAAATTATACAGATTTTTGAAATGAAAACTTCTTTAGCGGCATTGTACACTTTTTTTTGTAATGGGTAAAAAATGTTAATCTCGCGTCAGGGCGTCAGGACACGTGACGTGATCGAAAAAGCCGGCGCGGCGTGGAGGAGATGAAGTATCCCCCTCTCTTTCTACGGCGCGGCGAAATTATATGCCTGCGCCTGCTGTTTCGTTAAGGCGGCACAGGGCGCTTGCGCGAATGTTCGTGTGTGTTTATGTTACAGCGTGCCACGCGCATCCATGGAAATGCACAACGTTAATATTCAAGTTTTCACTTCTGCCGGCACTCCCGGAGTGCAACCCGTCCTTTTTCTTTTGTTGAATCATTTTTTTGAAGTTTTTCAATATAGCAACATAGGGTTTGAAAACTTTATAAATATCATACCTCACTTTAAAAAAAAATCAAAAATGTTAACTAACTTTTTCGTACCCTTAAGGGTAATTAATTACACCGAAACTTTAAAAAAGTGAAAAAAAAATCCATATATATATATATATATAAATCTTTGTGATTAAATTTCTCCTAAATGGCAGGATCGATTTTGATGAAATTTTTGTGTGTGTTGGATTCGAGAATAGTTTAGATTTACAATAAGATGATTTACAACTATTAATGCTAAAGGTAGCAATTTTTGGCAATAACGCATTTGAAACTAGACGGACTAAATAAATAACTTTCAAATGTTGTTCATTAAATAATTAAAAGATCATCTAGTTACTAACATTTCGCAAAATGTTAAGTATCGCTATATTTATGATTAAACAATTCATTTCAAATGAGGGCACCACTTCTACAAGATAAAACTTAAGCATAAAATCACTCAGAGTTCAGTTTATATTAAGGGGCTACCTGAATTTTTCGGGGTCCAGTGCTGACCCCATTTGAAATAAATCATTTAAAAGAAAACGGAGATATCATTTAAAATTTTGTTTTGATCAGAACCTAGATAACCGTTCAAACTATTTTATGAACTATTGTTTACAGTTTAAAGTGAGAACATAAAGCTTATCTACGCACAATTGCGAAAAACGGCCACTTTTGGCGTATGTGCGTACAAAAGCTTCATATTCTCACTTTAAACTGTATTCAGTAGTTCATAAAATAGTTTGAAGGGTTATCTAGGGTCTGATCAAGACAAAACTTTAAATGATGTCTCTGTTTTCTTTCAAATGATTTATTTTAAATGGGGGCAGCACTGGACCCCTAAAAATTCATGTAGGTTAACTATAATATTCCGAAACTAGCATAAAAGATAAAAAAGGACACAAAACATTTTGCTTTTTGAGCGTCATATGACTAAATTAATTTTGTTGCAGCTAGAAGCAGAGATCGCAGAGAAGCACCACCGCGTTACATTCTAACATCAGGTAGTCCTAAAGTTAGCCGTGTGGTTTCACGCCTAGAACACGACATCCATTGGAACGGACAGAGTGGTCGTGCACTCCGTCTCTTCCTATGGATGTCTTAAGAGCGGCCTTCCCGTCTTACTTTTCATACAAACGCTATGGCTATGTATCTGATCTTTCATGAAAACTTTTGAACTCACAGGTATCTTGTGCGCTATTTCCAGGTTTCTATCGAAATAAAATAATAAAATTTAGAAAAACAAAGTCAGTATAGGCCTTTTAAAATCTGCTTTTTTGCACAAATTTTAGCTAAAAAATATTTCGACACAAACCTCGCAAATGTAGTGAAAATTTTGAATACAAAACATTTATTTCACACACTTGTAAGGCTTACTGATAAACATGTTTCACCTGGAACAAGTTTTATGAAATTTTCGCACCCTATATAGTTAATATTCGTTCAATGGATAGTTAATAATAATACTAATTTCATTCAATAGAATGCAAACCGTGCCCTTAGGCGTATCTCTCTTTTTTAGTTTGCCTCTTTTTCTAGCACTGCCCTGGATGAAACAACAAGCTTTTCAAACTATGCTCGCGTTGACGTCAGAGCGGTCGGGAAGGGCCGCCTTAAGACGTGACTTAAAATGACTTGGCACAAATATGTCATGCTATAGTTGCAATCTTAAGTAGGGTTATTGCTTGATGGCGGCCGGTTTAAACATTTACATACAAATAAATTCAAAAACATTTTAAAGTGTTCCGGCTCTTTCTTCTACATTTTTTTTTGTCTTCGACATCCTTGGGTGACAAGCATTTTATGTTTGGAGAAGAAACATTCAGAAAGCGCACCCTTGACCACTTATTGTACAACTACATACAATGCGACAAAAATAAGTTGAACAAAAATAGCGGACTTCAAAGCATTTTTGTACAAATTCCCAGCACGCAGGTTGAACTAAAATGGCGGTTATCAGGTACTAGTTATGCGCCGACGACTGCCATTTTGGTTCATTTGGTTCGTGTCAGGAATTTGTACAAACATGCTTTGAATTTCGTCATTTTTGTTCAACTTAATTGTGTCGCATTGTACAGAATTATTTTTGGAACGAAGTTCCTTTTCGGACGGTACGGGATGGCGAAAAAAGTGTAACATTTTTTCGGCACCTTTTTCCGTCACGAAGAATGAAGTAAAAAGTAATTTCACAACCATTTACACAGCACGGGTTACTCACGGAGAGAGTCAGCTTCTGACATGTTTCGACCTCATCCGGAGATCTTCATCAGGGCGAATCTGACGCGCGTTCACAGAGACACTGTCCTTGCTGTGTTAATCATGTCTGTGTTTCACGTCAATTTCACAAGTTTGACCAACAACTGGCCACCACTTGCCCTTATTATTATTCACTTTATTTATTCATATTTTCTTAGATTAGGGTTTTATAATATGTCTATAAAAAGTAAAATTTAAAATATTCTACAAAAAATACACATATTATAAAAAACCTAATCTAGCTGCCCACTGGCAGCGGGGCAAGGCCCAAGCTACCGGCGGTTAGGGCCGCAGAGAGAGAAACCGTGACAATGCGTGCCGTGTCCAGGAGTACTGCCTTCTGTATCTGACCCTTGATCCAGCCATCTAGCGAGAGAGTCTTGAGGTGTTGATCAAGACTCTTCGCTATAAGACCGTTCGCCGATACGATCGTTGTCGTGTTGGGACAACGATCGTTGAATCCACATTCCACATGGCAGTCACCTCGTGGGCCAAGTCAAGGTACTTACTAAGCTTGTCCTTCTCGGCCTTCACGAGGTTCTCGTGATGTCAACAAGCACTGTCTGGCGCATTAATCGATCTGTCGGCACGATATCAGGCTTATTGGCGACAATAGTCCTATCCGTGATGACAGATCGATCCCAATAGAGCGTGGCACGACCATTTTCGAGAACCGGCATCGGTGTGTACTTATATAGTACGGCACCTCAGATTGTACAAGTCCGTATCGAAGAGCAAGCTGCTGGTGAATAATTCTGGCTACGAGGTTATGTCTGTGCAAGTACTCACCGTTAGCCAGATGAGAACAACCAGAGATTATATGCCTGAATTATTATTATTATTATTTATAGTAAAAATGTGTAAGATTTTTCAACTTCGTTCCAGCCAAGTGTTCTATGCCACTCATGTTCTTCTTTCAAACATTTTTGTCGTAATATTTCTAGGGAGCTCTTTGGAACCTGAACAAATCCCAACATCATCACGAGCTGCAAGAGGCCTTCCCCCTAGAATTGCAACCTCTCGTAAGTATCCTTCTGAAATTATAAATGCAAAAACAACCTTCATGATAACTAAATCACGTGAGAACTTCTATTAATAATAAAATAATATTTCAATTTTCACCGCATATACTAACTTGTTATTTACTAGTAAGTGTTACATCATAATTCACATTAAGACGAAGTGGTAGCTAAAGTGGCGCCCTCATTTGAAATAAATTGTTTAAAACTAAATAAGGTGATAATTAAAAATTTGATTTGTATCACTGTCTAGAAAGACCTTTTAACTATTTTATGAATAACCTTTGAAATTATTACTAATAGTCTGTCTAGTTTTAAAACTGTTTTTCGCCAAAAGTGGCCACTTTTGGCGAAAAACAGTTTTAAAACTAGACGGACTACCAATATTACTTTCAAAGATTATTCATAAAATAGTTAAAAGGTCTTTCTAGACATTGATACAAATCAAATTTTTAATTATCACCTTATTAAGTTTTAATCGATTTATTTCAAATGAGGGCGCCACTTTAGCTACCACTTCGTCTTAAATATAGGCACATAATTTTAATTTAAATAAGTCATTTAAATGTCATTATATTATCATATTATACTATGAAATAAAATGTTCATGAAAACGAGAGTTTGTCCGTCCAATATTCCGGCATATTTTAAAACCTTTTGTCAATCATCAGTTTTTTTTAAATTCATTCTCAAATTTATATTTCCTTGGAGATATAATAATAATAAATTCGTTTATTTTCTTCTCCAGAAAAGGTACATGTAAGGTTAATATTACCTATTATATATAACACTATGGTTATTGACCTTAAAACAGAATATAATTGGTGCCTGAGCTAGGTAGATAGCCACCTGTATAACAAATCACCAGGCACCCTCCACCTTAGGTTGAATGAGACTAATTAGGTTCAGAACACATCAAAATAGGCGTTATAACGAATTGAAGAGGAAAAATAAAGATAAAAACTAAACTAAAGACTACTGAAAAACGTTTAAGTTGGTATATATGTAAAGCATGTTATTTACAAAGAACGAAAATGTAAGAATATAATAAAAATAATTACATGCAATAGAAATTTCTTATGCTTACACCTATAAGCGACTTAGTGTGGTGTGATGTATGGTTTGTGTCAACTTGAGTGTGTGAGGACCTTAAAAGAAGAATGTGGTCTTACCGTAGAATGCTGCGCATAAGCTGGACGGATCACATTACTAATGTTGAAGTTTTGGAGCGCATGGGCAAAAAAGTAGAGCTTGTTCGAACCATTAAAATAAGAAAAATCACATATCTTGGTCACGTGTTGAGAAACCCACAATATCATCTACTCCAGACCATAATGATGGGTAAAATTGCCGGAAAGCGCAAGGTGGGACGTCGTAAAATGTCATAGCTGAGGAACATCCGACAATGGACTGGTATCAAAACGGTAGAACCACTGTTCGGGCTTGCCGTGGACAAATCAAGATTTAAAGAGCTGACTGCCAATCTTCAGGAATGAAGCGGCACCTAAAGAAGAAGAAGAGTGTGTGTAAATATTATGTTAGAATTTATAGTCGAAAATTGCGTCACAATATTTTTAATGTGCTAGATGTAAAACTTTGATATGGGGTTTTGGAGAGTTGCATTTTGTCATTTGAGCGTCATATGACGAAATTAATTTTGTTGCAGTTGGAGTGGGTAAAACTCGCAGAGAAGCATCATCGCCTTTCATTCAACCGTCAGGTAGGTCCTACAGTTCCATGTGGCTTCACGCCTAGAACAAGAAACTCTATCTCTTCCTGTTGATAACGTAAAAGGCGAGGTCAAATCACAAACATCCTATGCTACAAATGCATTCTTAAGTAATATTAATGTTGGGTGGCGGTTCAAATATTTTTACACAAATCAATTTGGAATTATTTTAAAGTGTTGCAACTATTTCTTTAACATTCCCGTGTAACCATGCGCCTATATTTGAACTAGATCATGTAATTATTTTGTTTTGTATAAGAACCAATTTTTTTTGTATTTTGATGTTAATTAATCGACGATAATTGTTGAACGTTATAGACCTAATCATCCCTTCAAATATTCAAGAGCCCGTTAGTGGCAGACTAACGATATCTTAAAAAGACTGGAAGTTATTCAATGTATAGCCCCTGTTCAAGTTAGAACAATCCTTGGATATGAAATTGGGTCGTGGTGGCTTAGGCAGATCTCATATTTCTTTATTACTCACTTTCATGCACTCATACAGAAGATAGTTAGTAGGTAAGTACATGAACCCTGGCAGGGTGTTGCGAACTTATAGTAATTATTTGAGTTTATATAATAATAATAGTATTTATAATCAAGTACAAGAAGATAATTAACATAAATTAAGAGTAAGTTCAATTGATGTCAATGGTTAGAAGATTAAATTAAATAGTTAAAAATACAATAAGTTCAATGTCAACAAAAAGTTAGTAATAGGTGTCCACAGACAAAAAAATATAATCATTGTAAATATAATTACTGCAAGTGCGTTGGTCAGATGCAACTTGAAACTGGAAACTGGAACTAAAACTACGAGTACCTACGCAGATATATTGTGTTTATTGAGTCTTTCTTTAAAACGCTTATTCTTTATAATTATATCTAGCTAGTAACGGTGTAACAAATTTTATTTTATTTTTAATATAGTAAGAAATTACGTATGTGAACATACGTAAGCGTAGACATCTACAATATAAAGTATGTCCTGTTCCCCACAGAACCTCTCGAGCACAGCGTCACTCCCGCTTTATCAGTTGCAAACTATACAACACACTTAATAAACACACCAATATTTACTCCTGCACAAAGTATATTTGCAAAACACGTGTAGAAGAATATCTTCGTAGCCTTAGTTACGCTCAAACTGAAGATCTCCTGCTATAACAGTCTCTCTTTTCTCTACGCACTCCTATATTGCATTTATAGAGCCACACTAAATAGTTCATTATGATAATATCACACACAAACACTTCCTTTTCCCTATCACACACACCCTCGCTATTTTTACACTAACACACCTTCCACTATCACACTTATATACACTGCAGTGGACTTTGTTACTCTTGTACCTAGTTATAAGTTCTTTTTCATACTTATACTAAACCGTGATTTCCTAAAATAACAGATTTGATCTAGTTTGGGAAATCAAAATATGTAAATCACTTCAGTTTGCCAATGTAAATATAATAATCATAATCATAATTATAATCATAATCATAATCATAATCATATCTTTATTTGCTTAAAACATGGTAATATAGGTCTTACAATCAATATTAAAGAACAAACATGTTTTGCTAATAGTAATAGCATGCAAATATTAGTAGTCCAAGAATTGTCTGAGGCTATAAAAGTTTTTGTCAACAAGCCATTTATACATTTTTTTCTTAAAGAGCCTGACATTTAAAATCTTTAGTTCTTCTGGCAATTTGTTGAATATTTGTATATACATATATAAACAACTACTTCCGTATTTTTCAAATTTAGGATCAACGTCTAAAACCAGTCTATTCGAATTTCTAGTATTACGGTGATATAAATCTCTAGCTTTTTTAAACAGTGATTTATGCTTATAGACAAACATGCATACTTCATAAACATAAAGTGATGGCAGAAGCAATAGACCGAAGTTTTTAAAAAATGGTTTGCAAGATATACGTGGCGGTAATCCACAAATTGCACGACTACTCTTTTTTTGTGCAATAAATACTTTTTGAATATCTGTGCTATTGCCCCATACGATAATCCCATAGCGTAACGTGGATTCGATATAGGCACAATATGTAGTAATAGCCGTCTGATTATTAGTTATGTTTCTAATATAATATAATATAACAATGAGAGACAGACCGATGACGTCTAGTTCGGAGATAGACTGTTGTCGGATGGCACAGGTGACCGATATAACGTTGCTGTAAGATGAAACTGTACTTTTAATGTTATTTTTGGCTAAAATAAATAAACTTAAACTTAAATGACATCCCACAATTTAGACGACTTCTGTGGCCCAGTGGTCATTATGCCAGGCTGTGACCCCGGTCAGGCCAAGATGAAATATAATCTTTATCAGATTGACCAGGGTCTTGGATTGCTATATAAGTATTTGTTATAAAATATAGTATTGTTGAGCTAATACCCATTTTGGATAGGCATGCTTCATCCTAGTCTTCATCGTCGCTTAACATCAGGTGAGATTGAGGACAAATGCCTAAACCAGAATATTGCAATATATATAATTTTATTTACAATGCCAGACACTTTGTGCGGTTCCATCCTCTGGCAGACACTTAAAGTATCAAAAATTATGAGTAGGTACCTATGCAGTATGCTTCCGTCATATCATAGTATAGTAGCAGAATTTAATAAAAACTTGAGAGGTGTCAAGGGACACCCGGATGGAATGAAGTAAAATATAAATGTAAATAGGTCTAAATTACATTCAAACTCTTTTCTGCGTTCTAAAATCAAGTTTTTATTATCTTCATAAATTTGAATGAACAAAAAGTGTCGTTACAACTTTTTGTCTTAATTTTTTCCGTCTAGCTCTCTTTCGCATCGCGCGATAAGGAACTTCTTTCCAATAAGTTATTTGAGGAACTACCAACTTATGTTTCTCAGCAGCCAAACACTTAAGATGGTTTCTTCATCTTGCCAGACACATTGAACTTTGTTTGAAGTCTCGTACTTGAATATTTTTATGTTATTTTAAATTCAATCTTTAATTTCAGGTATTGCGGGTGGCAGAGTAGCTCGCAATGTACCTAAAAGACTTACGGTTGGTCAAGGATAACATTGAATTTGACAAACCTGATGCTGATATGATTCGGTGTACATAAACGAAATAAACTATTTTCGATTAAATGAACTTACTTGTAGTTTAATTTAATTGATACGATCAAAATGACAAATTTCATCCCTACCTGCCAGAAGTAATTTTTCTAAAATACGACGACCTCAAAAAAGAAGAAAAATACAAACGAAAACATTCAAAGAAAATTAAAACACTCATCGCCAATTTTTTTTTCATGTTTTAATTTGTAACATAATCCAAACATTGTAATGCTGTTAAAATCAATTCAAAATATATTGTGAAATTAGGATTCTAACGAAATTCAATACATCCAAAACTGAGCTGATATCGAGATATCAGATAAGTTTTGAATGAATTTTAGTATACCTACATAAAGAATGCATTGGAAAATGCTTTAATTAAACCACGGTCTATACTAGTGTATCAGTTTAGAATAATAAAATTAAAATAACAGTCAAAAGACTAAAAAAAATAACAAGGCAAGTGTCAACTCGCACTTGCCTTGTTATTTTTTTTAGTCTTTACTCGCATGGGGAGTGTTCCGTACAATATCCGCTGACGACCTCCTTGGCGTAGTGGTCACCATGCTAATCCGCCACCCAGAGATTCAAGATTCAAATTCAAAGATTCAAATGTTTATTCAGTAATTAGACCTTTACAGGCACTTTTACACGTCACTAAGTATAATTTATGTTACGTGTAAAGTATATTAAAATTTAATTTATTTTAAAAAAAAAAGCTACCTATACCAGCGCTTCGTAACGACCACTGCTGAGAAGAAACGCCGAAAGAAACTCATTTTCACAGTATTGGTTGCCTACTCGCCAGAAGGGCTTTGTCATATTATTATAATTGTCTTTTAATTAATAAATACTTATAATATAATACAATGTTGACACATTATAACATGTAATGCTTGCGAACAAGTAAACAAACATAAATTGCGTAATAAAAAATATTAAGTAGTCAAAAAAAGCGAAGCCGAGCTGACCAGTCCCTCCCGGCAGCACCCGTTCACGAATTGACGCACGGATCAGCCATCGTTAAACTCAACCATATTAGAGGGAATCCAACGACCCGATCAGCGACGCCACCACCGGATTGGACATTTTAGTGAGCATGAAAAACCCGAACTCGCAGACCTTGTCAAGAGAAAATATTAATTATATGTTGGTCACTTATTGATCGCAGAGCATTTACATGTTTTTACAGTAAGCTTATTATGGTAACAGAAAATGCAGCTATTTATGTTTCATGTGTGGAGTGTAATGGAAAATGTTTAGGAAGTGTCCACGCGTTTTTATCTCTTAAATAATCATTGATAGTATAGTACGCATTGTTCAATAAAACTTTTTTAACATGTGTTTTAAATTTTGCCATTGGTAGGTTAACGATCGCTTCGGGAAGTTTATTAAATAATGTTATACCTAGACCTAAGAGTGACTTTCTAGTTTTAGCAAGTCGAAATTTAGGCGTATGAAGCTGATTTTTGTTGCGAGTATTATAACTGTGAACATCACTATTTTTCTTGAAATTATTTAACCTAGATTTAACAAATAGAAGATTGTCGTAAATAAATTGAGATGTCACAGTAAGAATATTTATAGATTTAAATAACTCTCTTAAGGAATCGCGTGATTTTAGTCCGTAGATCGACCGAATTGCTCTCTTTTGTAGCACAGAGATAGCATGTATGTTAGCCGCTTTACCCCATAAGAGCAAGCCATATGACATTATGCTATGAAAATAACTAAAGTTCAGAGGTCCCGGGTTTGATCCCCGGTCAGGGCAAGTTGGAAAATGGCCTTTTTCAAATTGTCCTGGGTCTTGGATGTTTATCTATATATATATGTGAAATAATATAGTTTCGTTGAGTTAGTATCCCATAACACAAGTCTCGAACTTACTTTGGGGCTAGCTCAATCAGTGTGATTTGTCCGTATATATTTATTTATTTATTTAATATAAAAGATTTTCCGTAAGTGCACGTATTATATTGGGTTTACCACTTTATTTTCAATTGATAGAATTCTTATATTACTTTTTCATGTATAACACAGTATAGTTAGCAAAACTAAACTTTTTTTTTTTAATTTCCTAATTCCTTAAAAATGACCCTTATTTAAAAAGAATATTAAATTACTTTGCACATCTGTATTTGAGTCATATGATTACACCATCCTACCAAATTTCACCTGATTTGGTCCAGTAGATTCGGAGCAAATTGGCTGTGACAGACGGACGGACAGACAGACGCATGGGTGAACCAATAAGGGTTCCGTATTTTCATTTTCATTTTTTGTACGGAACCCTAAAAATCGACATTCTCATACAAATTTCCCGGGTGGCTACTCACTTTTGTATGAAATTGCCAATTTTTTTTAGTTTTTTGACTGTTATTTTAATTTCAATATACTATAGTTATCTAGTATAGTCAGTGGTTTGATATGTTACGGGCATGTCCCTTCCACGTTGTATACGATATATAAATATATGCAGCCATTTAAATATTTTGATATTTGAGTGCTTTTATTCGTATGATTGCCTACATAGACATGGTAAACGTCTGGTAAACATCCTGGTAAATGTCTCTCGTTCTTAACAAAAAAAAGTAATAAAGCCGGATTGGCTACGTTTTTACACACTACTGATTCGAACCCTAAAGCTTAGGAATCTAAAATTGAATTTTTTAGAAGCATTTTTTGTTTTATTCAAAATACATTTATACAAATAGAACCGGATAAATTGTGGTAAAAAATAAAGTTTCATTTAGGGCTCTTACAGAAGAGGGAAAATATGCCCACGACAACTAAATAAATAAATATATATATATAGGGACAAATCACACAGATTAAGCTAGCCCCAAAGTAAGCTTAAGCTTGTATTATGGGATACTAACCCAACGATACTATATTTTATGATAAAAACATACATAGATAAACACCCAAGACTCAGGACAATTTGAAAAGGCCATTTTTCAACTTGCCCTGGCTGGGGATCGAACCCAGAATTTCCGGATTGGCGGACTAGCGTGTTGACCATTACGCCACGGAGGTCGTCAGCAACTACTAGCGACCATCGCCGACTGTCGCTGACCTATGCCTTGCGACGATCGTCGACTATCGCAAATGATCGCTCGATTGACATGTGCAATCTGCCAAAAAGTGTCGCACGTCGTCGCGCGGCGGTCGCCGTTTGTCGACGATAGTCGCCAACGGGACAACAACAACCAACAACGGGACGCGACAGCTTAGTTAATTTTTTATGAACTATTATATAAATCAGATACGCCGTCTGTATCAAAATATATGGTCAAGCCTAAAACATATTAAAAAAAACACGCTAGTTGAGACTTGTCAAACTTGTGTATGTCACTGTCAGTGTCATTCAGTAAAAATAATAACAAAAACAAAAAACGTAGTTATTTGATCAAACCATACGACATTGAAACCTTCAAAAACGAGTCTATACCTTCCTGAAAGGCCGGCAACGCTTCTGTTACACCCCTGGTGTTGCAGTTATCCATGGGCAGCGGTGATCACTTACCATCCGATGACCCGCTTGCTCGTTTGCCGCCCTATAACTTATTAAAAAAAAAACTTTCCTTCAAACCAATGTGACATCTTTTTTCGTACTTACTTCTACAATCCTCGCAAAAATACAATGTCCTTTTTAGTTAGTAGTTAGGGGTTATTCAGTCCATCATTTTGAAAAACTTTGCCCAATAAATGTATATCGAAATACGAAAAAAATATTTAGGTTCTCATACAAATCGAAGTAGACACGCGATATCGTTACTACGAAAAATGCAAAAAAATTTTTTGTAATTCGTTATATATTTATTGGGTAAAATTGTTCAAAATGATGGACTGAATCACTTTTTAAAATATTTGTACTTAATTAAAAAGGACATTGTATAGTAAGTAAACCTTGAAGTATTTTTTTTACTTCGTCACCACTTTTGTCGTAAATCTGTCCGGTTACGAACTAATGTATTGTTGCAGTTCTGTTTGCGACAGTCGGCGACTGTCGCCGACAGGTGTCACATGCTGCTTGTCGCTAGTCTGTAAGAGCCCTTAGCATTAGCAGTGTGATGTTATAAAAGATTGTATTGAATGCGGATCAGGTTATTCTTCAAAATGAAGCGATTCGTAGTTCACGTTCTGGTCTTTCTGACCCTCATAGCCTGCAGTTTTGCTGCCCCTGGTAAGAAAATTAATATATTTTGACGTCCTTACGTATATAAAAAACATATAAAATTAATACAAATAATCAAAAATCTTTTTTAGGGTTGCGTACCTCAAAAGAAAAAAAAACGGAACCCTTTTAGGACCACAGTGTTGTCCGTCGGTCTGTCTGTCTGTTCGTCGTGTCAAGATCCTTTGTCACGGGAACCCGTAAAAGTATCGTGTTGAAATTTAAACCATTTACTCAAGTTGAAAATCCCTTAAACCTGTTTCAAACAGAAAAAAATAAACAATTTTCTAAGTTAAAGTAAAAAAAAAAGATATGGCATATTTAAACATTTACTAAATATTTGTATAAATTTCGAAATTCTCAAGGTAATCAAAATTTATGGGCGACTTTTCTTTGACCTAGAACTATGCAAATCCGCGAGAAATATCATCTTATACCTACTACAAGTATAAAGAAAACTCTGAAAACTTTATACATTTGTTATAATTATAAAAAAAAAGATGATTCGCCGGTGACCCCCAAAAAATATTAAATCAATGGTGTCTGCAATGATGGCCTTCAAGTGTCAATCCCAAGTAGCAAACAAGACTAGTGATTAAATCTTATATAAGGTTGGGGAAAAAGCCTTTTCGCATATAGTATGTATGAACTTGTAATAAAACCACTTTGGCTATACTATTTGTACCTGGCTGGTTTTGGTATCATTTAAAAGTTTAAATTTTAAAGAAGATAATTCCATATTCAAATTAGGAAAATGCGTGATTTTCATTTGTTTTTCTTACCGTCAAGATGAGTGATTCTAATAAAGAAATTAGTTTTAGTTTTTTAGTTACATTTTAAAATTTAACTACCAAAAAGGTAAAAATGGAACGCAAGCCGCGAAAAAAATTTGCGGTGTTTATGGACCTAGTGCAGTGTCTGTAAGAGTAACACAAATTTGGTTTAAGCGTTTTCAATCCGGAAATTTTGATGTCAAAGATGCACGTCGCTCTGGTCGCCCTGTCACGGATAAAATGGATGCTATTTTTGAAAAAGTGGAGCAAGATCGGCATATCAGTAGTTACGACGTAGCTGAAGAACTGAGAATTGACCACAAAACAGTTTTGGCGCATTTGAAAAAAAATGGGTATACAAAAAAGCTCGAAATTTGGGTACCTCACGAGCTCTCTGAAAGAAACCTAATGAACCGTGTACTCATTTGTGATTCTTTATTACGACGTAATGAGACCGAACCATTTTTGAAGAAATTGATAACTGGTGATGAAAAATGGATCACGTACGTCAAGAACGTGCGAAAAAGGTCATGGTCAAAGGCCGGTCAGGCTTCACAGACTGTGGCGAAACCCGGGTTAACTCGCAACAAGGTGATGCTGTGTGTGTGGTGGGATTGGAAGGGCATTATTCATTATGAGCTGTTACCACCAGGCAGGACCATCGATTCAGAACTCTACTGCGAACAACTGATAAGATTAAAGCAAGAAGTTGAGAGAAAGCGGCCGGAATTAATCAATAGAAGGGGTGTGGTTTTTCATCATGATAACGCTAGACCTCACACATCTTTAACCACTCAGCAAAAATTAAGAGAGTTTGGCTGGGAGGTGTTAATGCATCCGCCGTATAGTCCTGACCTGGCACCTTCAGATTTCCACCTGTTTCGGTCTCTTTAGAATTCTTTAGGCAGTGTCAGGTTAACATCACGAGAGGACTGCCAAAACTACTTGACGCAGTTTTTTGATCAGAAGCCCCAAAATTTCTATAGCAATGGGATCATGTGCCTACCTATAAGATGGCAAAAAGTTATCGAACAAATTGGCACCTACATACTTTATTTAAATGTAAATAAACTATATTAAAAAATGTTTTGAATTTTCATATAAATACGGATGGTCATTAAGACGCAGAGACAGGCAGACAAAGAGAAAATATATGTTTCTTTTTACGAAACTCTAAAAATTTAAACTATTTTTTTCCACATTGTTTTTTTTTTGCCTTTGACTTTGTTATAATGAGATAAATAATTAACTATGAATATTTTTATATTTCAGGTCCAGCTAAAGTAAGTTAAAGGAAGAAGTAGAAGTATTAGTACATGAATGTACTAATGTACCAAAGCAATGTTCTGGTTAAGATTTATCGTCGAACCGAAAGAAATGTCGTCAAAAGCTGAAACTTTTGATGCAAATTGCTTTTTTCTGCATTTATATATGTTGATCCTTCTAAAATACAATTTGAATTTGGTTTTAAAATTAAGATTTTTGTCTCTATAATTAAAATCTACTTTTTTAAGAATTGTCAATAAAGAATTTCGTTATATGGATATATTTTTTTGTTTTTAATTTCCCCGACCGTCATGGAAGATAATATTTTGTATTATTACATACAAACCGCTACGTAAACAGTACCTACCTAGGTAGGTATATAATTTTATTTGTAATTATTATTGATATTAAAAAAAAACTGACTTTTATTTCAGTGACAATCGCAGATCAGCATATTTTTTCCAGATTTCGATCTTCGAAATTTCGAAAAACAAAACTGCACAACTCAATTTTGATAAAATTTGAAAGTATGGCTTTTCAAAGAAAAAAATAATTTTCCGAATCAGTCTAGGCTTCTTTGAAAAATTTGGGAACATCAAAAAGCTATAATGAACTAAAGTCCTAGAGAAGACATCATATGTCACTGTTTGTCCCATTCATTGCAGCTATTAATTTTCATAAATTTTCATATATGTACTGTGGAGGAAACTAAAAGAAGTTAATTGTCCTCCAGAATTGATCAACATCTTTAAATTTTGGTATGGAAACCAGGTCAACAACGTGCGATGGGCCGGAGCTCTATCGGACTCGTACAGGCTGGAGGGTGGGGTAAGGCAGGGAGGTTTGAGTTCGCCGACGCTTTTCAACCTATACATTGGGGGGCTGGTTGAGGCGCTCAGCAATCTTCATGTTGGATGCCATGTTGACGATGTGTGTTTTAATAATATTTCATATGCAGATGATATTTGTTTGCTGAGCGCGTCAATTGGTGGCCTTAGGGAGCTGGTGGGCGTCTGTGAATCATACTCACAGGATCATGGCCTTATATATAACGCAAAGAAAAGCAAAGTTATTTTGTTTAAGTCAGGTAAAAAGACACCGACAGAGGTTCCTCCCATGAGACTGGGCGGCGTGGCTATGGAGCGTGTACACAGCTTTATATATCTCGGTCACATAATGGACGATGAATTGACCGACAACGCGGATGTTGAGCGTGAACGGAGGGCGCTGTCGGTGAGGGCCAATATGATAGCCCGCAGGTTTGTTCGATGTTCGAGGTTGGTAAAAATAACTCGTTTTAGAGCATACTGTACGTCATTTTATATACCTGCAGCCTGTGGGTAAGGTACTCCCAACGTTCTCTAAACTCCCTTCGCGTTCAATACAACACCGCGTTTAGGAAGTTGCTGTGGCTGCCCCGCTTCTGCAGTGCATCAAACATGTTTGCCGAAGCACACGTGGATGGCTTTTATGCTACTATGCGAAAACGCGCAGCCTCCATGATGCAGCAGACACGTGACAGCAGTAATAGCCTCCTGGCAGTTGTTGGGGATCGCATGGACGGACCCGTTATGTCTAGTTGGGTCGCCTTGCATGCCCCAGTAATCCGAGAGGATAGAAAATATTAAATTTAAAATTTTATAAATTTTGATAAGGAATTTAAAATATTGTTATAAATTTAATAACAACCAAAAATGCTGATATATACTTACATTTAGTTTCTAAGTCATATAATTTTATTACTAACAAATTATGGACTAAAATTGATTGGAATATTTGAATAAATGAATTGAATTGAATAAACTTCAATTATTTGCCTGCATCTTATACATCTAGTACTTTCAACGTTTATAAGTGAAAATAATACGAAAATATTTTATACGTCCTTAAAAATGCTTTAGTGTACATTAAACTGTAAGAATAAATCAAGGCACACGGCAAAGTGTAAAGAAACACAATCCATTGGTTAGGTAACCTAAAATTGTTTGAATATTAATAAATTTTTCCGTCCAGTGCTGCTCCCATTTGAAATAAATCATTTGAAAAGAAGCAGAGACATCATTTGAAATGTTGTCTAGACCAAGATTAGATAACTCTTCAATTTATTTAATGCACTACTTTTTATAATTTAAAGAGAGAACCTGAAGCTTTTTTAGGCACTTTTACGAAAAACTCAAGCCACTTTATTTCAAAATAAATGTACAATTTCAACTTGGCATAATGCCAGAGCTCCGCGAGGCCGCAGGTCGAGCTACTTGGCGAGGTCACAGGCCGAACCAAAAAACCTTCTTTATCAATTTTCCGGGACAACCGTCTTTAGTTAACGACATCCAATTTCACTGAAATTCAGTACCCAAAGGTTTATTGGCTCCCGGAATTCAAATTTGATATTTTTTGGACTCCAAGGTGGCGTCTGGATTTAAGAATTTTAACTTAATTCTTTCACTACGTACTTCTGAGGACAAATGGACGAAAATTTATTTTCCATCGACAAGAGCATAAGTCTTCAATGATAAAGATGGACCTACATCCCAAGGGTCTGTACATTTCCATAGAGATTTTAAATTCAAGATGGCCGGCCACAAATTTTTTCCATGTTTCCCTTACCGACTGCAGTTTTTACCCATTATCTCAACTGGAAACATACTCTCGTCGTCCTCAACAACTGTACAAAAAACCTCAGGCTGCACAACGCCCGAAAAGCTAGTTTTAGTAATGTATGTCTGCCAAAGGTCAAATGTATAAAATTGCAAATATAAAAGATCATGTTTATAGAATTTGGCAGTCTTCAATATGGCACGATTTGTATTATACATAACTCTATTAGCGGCTTTTCTGGCCGGTGAGTGATGTTTTTTAATACTTGCATAAGTTATACGTTTCATGGTGATAAATATAATCAATAAATAAATATTACAAATTACACTGAAAGATGTGAAAGTGAAAAATGATGTGAAAGTGGATATTTCAAATTTACACTCCTGATATCTTGTGTTGTTCCCTCATACATTTAAGTATTTTATATGTAAGTATAAGTTATATCTGTACATATATTATGTAAGTTTATGTATGAACGTTTAATAAAATATACTGAAACTATTTTAGGCTGAATTGAGTCTATTATTAACGAAATTTATTATTTAAGAAACTTTCCCCAAGGAACATAAAATTTATATCGAAATATACAAAATATTTTCTTGGCTTTGACATAAATTATGCAATTTTAATTTTAGGGTGAATTCATATTGAACCACTTACCCCAAAGAACATTATATTATATAGAAATATATTTTTTTTGCTTAAACATTTTTTATTTATTTTTTTCCATTTTATTTACACGGAAAATTTATCCAGAGAATAATACATCAAATAAAAGTTGTACAAAGGCAATACTTATCAAAAGAGATCTCTTCCAGTAGTAATATATATCCCACCAAAAACATACCTGTTAAAAAGGGGGCCAAGTTCCTATCTAATTGTTCGCCTAAAAAGGGTTGAAATCCAATCCAATGCCAAGTTTAGATGCATTTTAAAAATATCTAAAATTATAATACTTCTAAATTTGAACTTGGCAGGTTAATTAAATTATATAAGTAGGTTAATTAAATTATATAAATAATAAATGTAACTATACAAATAATCAAGTGTTACGTACAGCACGAAAACCTGGCTTTCTTTTTTAGGCGAACAATTAGCCGATAGGAACTTGGCCCCCTTTTTAACAGGTATGTTTTTGGTGGAATTTCAATACTTTTTTTCAAGAAATCGTACCTATTTAATCTTTTTATAAGATATCAAAACGACGTAAGTGTAGAAAGAAATGCCCATCGTTTTTTTTTTTTTTTTTTGTAGTGACATACATAGGTTACCTCGGACGGCATGCATTTCCTTCTTCACCCGGACAAGGTTTGAGGAGCGGGCCAGAGGCCCGGCATCTTAAATTTATATACTACCATCAATTTCTTGTCAACTTTTCATATATACTGCAGACGAAAAACACAATATCGCGTTTCAATTATACCGCTAGCGCCATCTATCGAAAGTAATTTATAACAATAGAAGCCTGATTTTTTAGGTAAGCCGTATTTAATAATAAGCTATACATTTTGCATTATGTATACATGACAATAATTTATACCCCCTCCCCCTCTCCTCCTCTCGTATTCTAATTGTATCACTGGTTCATAAATATTTTTATTAAAAATTTGATATTCAATTGAGCCAATTCACACTTGACCGATTTCTTAAATTTCTTAATTTTTTGTTAATCTACATATAAAACACGACTTGCGTGCCAAATTTCATAACGCTAGGAGAATTGGAAGTGGCCTAGAGGTTTTGATTATCGGTCAGTGAGTCAGTCGGTCAGTCAGTCAGTCAGTCAGTGCCAAAATTAGCTATTTTCACAGGGTCATATTTCAGGATCTACTGAAACTATATCTATGAAATTTGACATACTGCTTTAGTACTAGTATATAATTACGTAGTTTCAATTTTATCTCTGTACTTGCAATAGGCACTGATTTACAGGGGTCAAAAGTGGGTCGAAACGGTTCGTGTAAATAGTGCACGGCATGCGCGCAGCCTGTTGCTGGAACTTGGCCTGCTCACTACCGTGCGCTTAGATTTTTACTATGCATATAAAGTACTTTGGGGCTAGCTCAATCAGTGTGATATTCTCTATACATTTATTTTTATCTCATCTATTGGAAAAAAGATGTTTTCATCCCAAAAAGTTTGAGGCCAAAGTTACTGGTGATTCTCTCGGAACTGCAAAGTGAAAAAGAAAACGTCTTGGGATTTTGAACATGACAAAGAATGATGAAATTCTTTCATTCATTCTTGGGACAATTTGAAAACCGAACATGAATGTAATCTATGTAGAATCATAAATAATATTAGCGATCCGGCAAAATGAAAAAAAAAAAGAATTTATCTAGATTTAACTCGCGAGTCACCTCGACTCTTTAAAATTTATCGGATATTAAAGTTGTTCAGACAAAAAAGACTTCTTTATTGACCATTAAGGTACAAAAGGTGGACTTAATGCTAATGCATTCTCTACCGAAAATAGAAATAAATTTAGGTGTGTCTCTGATGCTATTACTTCGTCTAGTAATTAACTTACTTAGTAATTAACTTGGCCGGTTTAATATTTTTTTTTTTTAACTTTATATTGTAAATTATTATGTTAAAATGTTTAAATACCTATAACATTGTCGGGATTAAAAAGCCTAGCTGACCCGGCGAACTTTGCTATTGCCGTTGCCGTTGCCGTTGCCGTTGCCGTTGCCGTCGCCGTCGCCGTCGCCGTCGCCGTCGCCATCGTCGCCGGGCTGTGCGTTGTCAGTCAGTCAGGCAGTCAGACATTAATTCATTCATTCAATTTCATTCAATTTCTTCTTTCAATATATATATATGTATATATATATATATATATATATATATATATATATATATAGAGTGTGCTACTTGGGTATGGTAATATTTTAATTACATTACTTTTACATTTCTTGCGACAGCAAAAGCGTTTATGGCCGGGCTGGAACGGAGGTCACAAATTTACTAAATTCATCTTTTTCTCGTAGGTGGATTGTTTTTTAGTAAAACTACATTAACACCAAATGATATCGCTGGTATACTACCGGTGAATCATACCCACACACCCGGTTCTTTGGTTATAGCTGCTTTAATCAGAATCGCCAAGGGAACTCCTTCTAGATATGGAGATAGTACGTGTTCTTTTTTTACATTACAAGCTTCTATTTAGTTTCAAAGTTTCAAAGATTTTCAAAAATTAAACCACTCGGCCAAGGCCTTGGGCTTCAGCTTATGTCTTAATAGTTATTTATGCAACTGTATATAATAGGTAATAAGGGTATTAAAACACGAATGTGGGTTTATCACACAAGGCGAAGCCGAGAGTGATAATAATATTACATGAGTGTTTTAATACCTAATTATGACAGTTGCATACAAGACTTTATCTACACCCATGATATGAATCCTCTTTAAAAGATTCTGAAACCATAGGATGTTTTACCGTGTTAATACAAACAATGTATACGTATTAATATAATTATTTATTGTTATAATTATTTACATTTGGATCGTAATTTTTTTCCGTCACATACCCTCCGAAATCATAATTTCAGCAATTATGACAGGCCAAATCGAAGATTTACAATTTTTAATCTAGTTTATCTGGATAATAAACTCTTGAAAAAATCATTGCATGAGTCATGTCATGTTTCTGTCCATTGCTGGGCAGACAGAGCCCAAGCTAATGGGCCACGAGCCACACCCAGCACCGGAAACTATCGCCGAGTGACGGACAGGGGCTTAAATTAAGGGCTCAAGTTTGCGTTGCATAATGAAATTTAGTACAACATTATAACACTCGTTTGCGTTGCATAATGAAATTCAGTACAACATTACATAGGGCGCACTATAAGTTTCCGGAACTGGCCACTTACATAAACAATATTTAAAAATTTATTGCAACATTTGAAAATAGAACTCTTTGGCTGTAGAATGCAGTTTGTTTCATCTGACTGTCTTTTGTTTTTACCTTGTGGCGCCATTTAAAAAATTGTGTGTCTGCATCAACATGGATTTAACTCGGGAAAATTTTCGTAGTATGATTTTCTACGATTTTAAGTGTAATTTGACAGCTCAACAGAGCATCGCTCGGCTTGAAACAGCTTTTGGCAATGAAGCACCATGCAAGACAACTGTTTATAGCTGGTTTGCAGAATTCAAGCGTGGTCGTATCAATCTCAGTGATGAATCTCGCGATGGTCGGCCGTCCACCGCTGTGACCAACAAAAACATCGATGCTGTGCGACGTATGATTGACAGGCATGTGACCTACCATGAAATTCGCGCATCCTTAGAAATAGGCATGAGTCAAATACAATTAATCCTACACAAACATTTGGGTGTGAGAAAGCTGTGCTCGCGGTGCCATCCCACACAACTTGACCGAGGCTCAAAAAACGGACCGCGTCACTTGGTGCAGTGCCATGCTTACCAGATTCAACGAAGGTGCGTCAAATTTGGTGTGGGACATAGTAACAGGTGACGAAACATGGATTTATTGCTACGATCCCAAAACAAAGCAGCAATCGAGCGTATGGGTCTTTCAAGATGAGCCGAAACCAACCAAAGTGGCGCGCGTGAAAAGTGCATCTAAGCGGATGATTGCTTCTTTTTTTAATAAAACTGGACACGTGGCTACTGTTGCTTTAGAGAATCGTCGTACAGTGAATAGTGACTGGTACACGACCATTTGTTTGCCGGAAGTTATTGACGAACTCCGTAAAAATAACCGTAAACGCCGTATCATCCTGCACCACGACAATGCTAGTTCTCACACGGCCAGACAGACAAACGACTTTTTGAAGGCGAAAAATGTAGAACTCATGAGTCATCCTGCATACAGTCCCGACCTGGCACCTTGTGACTTTTTTCTGTTCCCAAAAATTAAGAACCAATTACGCGGTCAACGATTTTCATCACCAGAAGAGGCTGTCGAGGAGTATGAAAAACACGTTTCAGAGGTCACCACAGAGGAGTGGCACAAAAGTTTTCAAAACTGGTTTCATCGAATGAAAAAGTGCATAGACGCCAAGGGAGATTATTTTGAAAAACAATAAATTAATTTTGTACCTTTAATAGTATTTTTTCATATTCATTCCGGAAACTTATAGTGCGCCCCACGTATAACACTCGTTTGGGTGAAATTATGGTTATAATGACATTGGTTGTTTTAATGTTGGCAATTAGCTTACTGTTTCAGAAACTTTTATAAAGGATTTATAGCATGGGTGTAGATAATAGTAATTTTTCTACTCCTGTACTGTTATCTGTCTTTTAAATGGTCCCGAACACTAATATAAGAACATAGATTATATGATTTCAGAAAAGTCTATAGTCTATTCCTAATATAATAGCACATGTGTCGTTATTTCGCCAAAACTATACTCCTAGCCATAATCCTATAACTTTTTTTCTTTAGATCTACCATACTACCAACATAATAAAATACGGAAGACTGAATTTTTTTTATTGTCGTCTTCCTAGTGACCAAAAGTGACATTTTTGAATGTTTTTTCATACAAAAAACTGTTAGTTCAGTGACTCCACGTTTGGAAAATGGCACCATATGTTAAAATAACGATTTTATTATGTTGGCAGTATGGTAGATCTAAAGAAAAAAGTTACAGGTCTATGGCTAGGAGTATCGTTTTGGCGAAATAACGACACATGTGCTATTATATTAGGAATAGACTATAGACTTTTTTGAAATCATATAATCTATGTTCTTATATTAGTGTTCGGGACCATTTAAAAGACAGATAACAGTATAGGACTAGAAAAAGGTACTTTACAATGCTTGAACCTATGCATTTATGGAACGAAAATGAGTGCATGTGAAATCAAATTGCAGTGATGGTGAAAATTTTTCATTACATATTTTAAGTATAGAGATAAATATGGAGAGCTTTAGCCCTTTACGATTTTAACTTAATTATAATATTAGTAAAATTACATCTATTAACTTTTGTAACATAGGTATATTATAAGTAATACAATGTGGAAGGGACAATACTCGTAATAAATTAAACCACGGGCTTAACAAGATCAGTGATCACTATTAGTATTTATAATGAAATTAAAGAACCAACCCTAAGTCAAACAAAAAAAAAAACGACATTTCCAAACAAATTGCCCGGGCGACTGTTACAAATTGCATAGTTTTGTATAAAATTGCCATTCTTTTTTTATTGTTTTGGCTTATATTTTAATTTCATTATACTACAGTGGTCTAGTGGTTCGATTTGTTACGGGTGTGTCTCTTCCACTTTGTATATAAATAGCGCGTAATTCAAGTTAAAAAAAAATTACAATATGTTAAAAAATACTTACTTTCCATTTTTTATGTTACAGATGCAAGTACAGGTAAAAAAAAGAAGTAGAATGAAGAAAACAATGTTCTGATATCGATTTATTGTTAAACTAAAAGAACGCCCCATAAAAAGCTGAAACTTATGGAAGAACTAAGAAGACTAGAACAGGATTATGTTGCATTTGTATAGCTTTAATATTTGGAAAATAAAATTTATGGTATGTGTTTTCTTTTATTAAACAGTTGTAAAAAATACATAAAATGAAGTTACCTAATACTAATGTGGTGAGTAATAATGTGGTGAGTAATAACGGTACTATACGGTTTTGATTTTCCTGAATTATTTTTTATGAAAAATAACCTAGTTCTCTTTTATTATTGATGATGAATTAGAATTTTTAAATAATCGTTTGGAAGAAAATAATAAAACGGAGAATGTACTCAATGTTTACATTATTCTAGTATAGAAATTCAGTCAAAGGAATCTAGTACTGGATGTCAATGATGATGAACATTATCAAAGTTAAGAACTAAGTTCTTATCGATAGAGTATTTTCCATGTAACCTTATTTATGGCTAATGTTTGACCTCTGGCTTTCCCTTTACTTCATTTGTGGGAAGACTCAGCCCCTCTGCAAGATTACGTTTCTCAGTGTCCTCCGCTATTTGCTGTAATATCACAGAATAATCATTAGTACCATATGGTACATAAAGAACACTTTTGGATGAGAAATTACAATGTACTTAAGTCTAATGATTTTCGACTTATTAGCCTAGTGTGCAATAACGGAGCCAAAATGTAGGTACTTTACATATTATCTTGCTCCTCCATATGAACTTCGTCCTCCGTTCGTTACGCAATCCGTCAAAAGGCCACCTACAACCGACGAACAGCGATATACGCCCGACAAACGGCCATCAAAGCCCGATGAACGGCCATCAAAGCCCAACGAACGGCCATCTACGCCCGACGAACCGCCATCTACGCCCGACGAATGGCCATTTACGCCCGACGAAAGGACATCTATGCCTGTCGATCAGAGCATGAAAACTGTTTCTTCGATTATTAAATTAATTTCATGTCATAACTAAATATTATACATAAAATAAAAGTAGGTATGTTAGTTTGTAATAATTTTATTGTACTATGAAAATACACACATAGTTACAATATCAAGAATATATTGACTAAAACGGACTTATTCCAAGACGGATAATTAATCATAACTTAGGTAAAATAGTATGTTGTGCTCAAATTCATACAAACATACATACATACTATCACGTCTTTATCTCTAAACGGACAGACAGAGCATTTTGAGTCTTGCGGCTATAAGCAGACAGAACCCAGGATCGCAAGACTTAAAGACCACTTTTAGCGTGATCGTAAGCGAGAAAGAATCGAAATAGTGATGGATTGCTAACCGCATCGCGTATTGACATGATTCTCATTTTCGCGCACTCTCTCGATCGACTTTTGTGATTTGCACGGGAAGAGAGAAAATTTCTTAAGTCTCTCATAAGTTGACCGATTAACTATCCAAGTTTCTATAGAATGCAATTATTTTTTTTTATTTCCATATATTTTCCTAGGAATAAGTTGCTCTGTACTATGTAATAAATCTATCCTTTTAAACATAGTTATAGTATGTTTTGTTAGACGTTATATAAAATGAAACTCTTCCAAATGCATGGTAGAACTGTATATTTTGTTATTCACCGAGACGGTGTATAAACGCAAAAAAATCTCTTATACCATCTAGCTGTCAAAAATAATATACAATATTTTGTAATCGAATTAACAAGGAAAAATTGGTTCATGATAGAAAGAAATGAAAAGAAATCAAAGTCAAAGTCTAAAATCATTTAATTATCTCTGGATATCACTTGATAATTGTTAATTTTTTCTTTCGATTTCATAATAGTAGTTGTTGACGTCCTTAGATCATTTAATACAGGATAAGCCTTACCTGCGCGTTTCCCTCTGCCAAAGTATAAGAACAAAAATCCAATACGTTCATAAAAACTAGTTGCGTAATCGATTATGATTATTATGTGAATCGGCAAGGCATCGAAAAGACATCTAAAAGTGCTCCGTTAAAAATGCCATGTTATGCAATTTTCTCGTGTAAAAAGAGGTCAAACACATTTAATCTTCCAAAAGATGGCATAACCTTTCATTAGTAAGTATTTTTTATTTTATTAACGTTGTTTTCTCTTTAAATGTAATTTCTGAAAAATCGAAGAAATATCTATTAGTATCGATTACGAAAAAAATAATCGAATCACGTTTGCAACTGATTTCCTTCCATCCCATAAAATAATCTAAGATCGCATACGAGACTAGTTCATTAACCCCCGTTTCAAATGTATCAATTACATTCTTAAGGTTCTGTAATAAGGTTACTATTTTGAAAAACGATTAGTTGATGACGTAGGCGCACTCCCTACGAGATTAAGGCGCACTCCTCACGAGACTATGTATTTATGATTTACAACCTTCGTCTTTATTCCCTGTGCATTACAGTTGATATATTTTTTGTCTTCTGTCTCTTTCTTTCCAAGAGTGTATTATTATGTGCATATACCGATTTTTTTTTAGTGTGAGCTTTATTGGTGTGCGGAAAATAAGCTAGTGTTGGAGTTTTTTGTAGTGTGCATTTATAGCGACACAAATTATTTCTGTGAATGTGTGATTTTGTTTAGATGTAGTAGTAGCTTACCCCTGCACCAAAAGCGGCAGAAAGTTTTGAAAGAAGATTTGTCTGCGTAACTCATCCTGTATTAAATGATCTAAGTTGACGTCAGATCATATACTTACTTACAGCTAAGTTTTTCCATTTGATAAGCGCAAATACAGAAGAAGTGGCAACAAACAGCATTCTCTCCAAAAACGTCACACACAATTTAATACAGATATTAAAATTAGATATGTGGACTGAGAATACATTATACAATAAATGGGCAGGACGGGTAGAGGCTACATAAATTAGAATATAGATTGTACCGTTTTTGATTAGTAAAACCTAGATTTAGGATCTAGGAGGATAGATGAGATAAAGGAAAGACTAGATATTGGCAAATGAGATAGGTATAATGAACAACTATTACATTACATGTTACAAAGATTCACAAGAACACTAGGTACAGATTAGGTAGTCAGGGTCATGAGTTATAGGCACTAGATCCGTTGAGTAGCCCTTCTAGGTAGAAGAACTACTTAGCTTGAGATGCAGCCGAAGAAAAGAGAGGGCGAGCTGAACGGCTAGTGTACGTCTCACACACCGCCTTTCGGCGGGAGTGGGGATGCTGCTCAGGGCTGTGGCCCTCTTCAGCGAAATGCTGCCGCCCGCCGCCTGCTACGACAGGCGGGTCACAGGGTGGTGGCCGTGGCGGCCACACTAGGCATCTTTATACCTGGGGATTCGGTGTAGGCGTCGCTGCTGTGGCGGCGCCTTGCTCGGCAATCGAAGAGATAAAAGAGGTCGAGCGCCGGCCGCCGCGCCTTATATATGGGCATGGGCCCCGCCCGCTGCGCCGAAGAGGGGCGGAGGAGTGCTGGAGCCCGCGCGATGTCACAAGAAATACGTATAATACTTCAATTAATACATATCGAAACCATACTACATCTTTACGGACTTAAATCACGCGATTCCTTAAGAGAATTATTTAAATCTATAAATATTCTTATTGTGCCATCTCAATTTATTTACGACAATCTCCTTTTTGTTAAATCATGACTAAATTGTTACAACACTCGCGACAAAAATAAGCTTCATACGCCTAAATTTCGACTTGCAAAATCCAGAAAGTCACTCTTGTGTCTAGATACAACATTATTTAACAAACTTCCTGAAACGGTCGTAAACCTACCCATGTCAAAATTTAAAATACATGTTAAAAAACTTTTATTGAATAATGCGTACTTTACTATTAATGATTATTTAAAAGATAAAAACGCGTGGACACTTCCTATAAATTTTCCTTTACACTCCACACATAAAACATAAGAACTGTATACTCTGTAACAATAATTAGCTTACTGTAAAACATGTTAATGTTCTGCGATCAATAGATGATCAACATATATAACTAATATTTCCCTTGACAAGGTCTGCGATATCGGGCTTTTCATGCTCACTAAAATGTCCAATCTAGTGGCGGCGTCGCTGGTCGGGTCGTTGGATTCCTTCTAAAATGGTTGAGTTTAACGAAGGCTGGACTCGTGGACGAGTGCTGCCGGGAGGGACTGGTTAGCTCGGCTTCGCTTTTTTGACTACTTAATATATATTTATTTACGCAGTTTATGTTCGTTTACTTGTTCGCAAGCATTTCCTGTTATAATGTGTCAACATTGTATTATATTATAAGTATTTATTAATTAAAAGACAATAATAATAATATGACAAAGCCCTTCTGTCGAGTAGGTGACCAATACTGTGAAAAATGAGTTTCTTTCGGCGTTTCTTCTCAGCCGTGGTCGTTACAAAGCGCTGGTGTCGGTAGCTTTTCTTTAAAAATAAATTATATTTTAATATACTTTACACGTAACGTAAATTATACTTATTGACGTGTAAAAGTGTATGTAAAGGTCTAATTACTGAATAAACATTTGAATCTTTGAATCTTTAAACACTATAACTACCTATATAATAAATAAAATACATAAACTACAATAATACAAGCTCTACATGTCTAAGAAATCGTTATAATATCTTCTAAGTCTAACCTAGAAGGAATCGAGAGAAGGCGCACTTTCACATCTGCAGGAAGCGCATTTCTCAAACGGGCAGCGAATATTGAATCCCCGTAGGACTGCGAGGCATGAGCAGGAATTAGTTATTTCATAATTATTAATTGAGAATGATGTAAAAAGTGAAATTAATGACAATTGTTAATTTAGTACTTAAACTAGCTTTTCGGGCGTTGCGCGGGCTGCAAGCAGCCCGCGGTTTTTCGTGCAGCTGTTGAGGAAGGCTAAATATGTTTTCAGTTCAGAAAATGGATAAACATTGCAGTCTGTTGAGGAAACATGAAAAAATGTGTGGGCGGCCATCTTGGATCCAAAATCTGATTGCAGTTTCGAGTTTCGCGGGGTGCTTTGTTACAAAACCTACAAAATTTCAGGTCCCTACGTAGTCACAGTGAGACGTTATGAACGAAATAAGTTAATTTTCTAAAATCCAGACGCCATCTTGGATTCCAAAAAAATTTCAAAGTTGGATTTTTCGGCTCAAAATATAGATTTCGATTTTCAGCCAAATCAGAAGCAGTTAACTTCGGCGGCCATCTTGGATTTCCAAAATTAAAAAAAAACCACGCAGCGCTTAGTGGGAGTGGCTCGGCCCACGGCCTCGCCACGCAGCCTGCGGCCTCGCGAAACTTACTTAGGGGGGTGGAGGGGTTTCAAAGGGGGAGGGGGGAGGGGCTCGGCCTTCGGCCTCAGGCTGCGCCTAGTTACGTAGGACTTTTGTATGAAATTTGTATGGAGTGGAATTGTCCATGTATGGCGGCCATCTTGGATTTTGAAAAAATTCAAAAAACAAATGACTATCGTCAAATTGCTGACAGCCCCTTACATTTTGGAAAAAAAAATCACGCCCTTAACCCATACCGTTTTTGCAGGCCGTACCCCTTCCACATCAGGATCTGATGATCTTCAACATGTCAGATTTTTCTGGTACTCCATTTAACACCCTTTATACGATGGTATATAATTCATAACCCCTGTCACCCGGGAACAGACTAAACAACTCTGTCAATGAGTCAGTGAGTGAGTGGTATTGTAGGTTTATATATTTAGTACTTAAATATGTTTCAAGTGTACTAAAATTATGACATTTGTGAGTGTACAATGCGCCAAGCTCAAGCCAGACGTTTTAGTCTTTAAGGTAATCATCGGTTCCGTAATAAACCTTCTCAGCCGATTGGAACACAGTGGGGAAAGGTGAGGAAGATGATGATGATGAATTTATAAAGTAGAAAAAAGTTTAAAATACAATAAACACATTCTGATAATCTCACAGGTGGAGGCCGCGCCTTAAGCATCACAAACTCGTTCTAAACAGGTCCTCAGTTTGTATACTTTACTAAAATGACGTAACTTTTGCAACCTAAACCAAAATAGGCATGATGACTAGAAAATTATTCTTGACCTATCTAGCGTGTCGGTGTTTGTTTGATCGTTCGTTCTTATGTTTATTTGTTAGTTTGGCAAATGATATTGTATAGACAAATAAAAAAATACAATTTAAGAGAAGAGCAAAAAGGCGGACTTATCATAGATAGGAATCTCTTGCAGTCAACCTCGAATTTAAAGGAATAGGTTTTTACGAAACAGGGTGCAATATGATTACACATAAGTGCTTTCTACACTCTTGAATACTATTTAAAATATCCCACTGCTGGGCACAGGCTGGGCAAAGGACAAAAACCTTCTACTTTTTCTCGTCTCTGTTCTCTGCGATCTCTTACTATCACTAACAAAAGTATCGAGGTCATCTTGCCATCTTATCTTCGGTCTGCCTCAACCATAACGACCATACGGCAGCCAGAATTAGAAAAATACTGTACACGTATTTCTTTTTTACTCTGAGAAACAAAAAAATAACGAAGCTAGAGCGCACTTAAATTTAACATGACGTCACGGCTTAGCACGATTTTTACTTAGCGATGACATTGCAAGACTTTTGAACTTCGGTGCTTTGTATCTTTGTGAATTTTTACTTTTTTGGCAAACTGAAAAATATGAGTCCATTATTTTTGGATAATCTAAAAGGCGGACTAGTTAGAATAAAACTTTTCTGACACTGTCGTCACCCCTATTCTTGTTTTGACTTGTCAATGACAGAAGGAAAATATTCGAATATATAAAGGATGGATTTTGAATTAATTAGTTTAGTGTTTAATATGTCGAGATTTGTGCTTAACAGTTTTGCCATTTTGATTCTACTGACTTCTACAGCGACTGGTACTGGTAAGTATTAAGTATGTTCTATTTTGAACAGACTTCGAAAAAGAAGGTCTTTTTATGTGTATAATTTATTGCTTAAAGGCGCCTGAACCAATTCAGAAAATTGTTCTTTCATTTGAAAGGGCACACTCGTGAGATGATTCCGTATAAATTTTATCATAATCAGTTGTGTAGTTCGGTTTTGAAGTCAGAAAATGATTTTAACTGAATTCAAAAAAGTTTATTTGATAATCAAATAAAAAAAAAATTACCGAGCCAAAATGTCAAGAACGCCACCTAGTCATGAATATCGGAATTCTGCTATTATACCGCCATCTATATTTGTTTAGAGAAAGCCCTGACTTTTATGATGTAACCCCCAATAAACTTTAAGCGGCTAAAACGGATTTTTCTCAAACATAGCTAAGAACCACAGCAAGAGAACGTTAAAAAGCCGTATCGAAATCGGTCCATCCGTTCAAGCGCTACAATTCTACAGCCAGACACACAGACAGACAGACAGAAAGAAAGAAAGACATTAGCGTCGAACTTATAAAACCCCTCTTTTTTGTCGGGGGTTAAAAAAAGGAAGTTAACAATTTCAATTTATATACTTATCTATTTATATTATATATTATATTTTTATGTAAGTTCCACGATTATTCGAAAGCTTCTAGACAAATCTTTGGAACATTCTTTTTTTGTTTTAAAATGCATACTTGGTACTTCATCAGAATCGGATGTGTAGTTTGGCGTGGAAGTTGGTTCTTGTTTAGAAAAAAAAAAACAAAAAAACATCTTGTGTCATTTCATAATCTTATCAAGTAAAAATTATGTTTGCAGGTGCAGCAGATGATGCAGCTGAAGATTTCTTACTCATCAAGTTAGTAATAAACAAGTAAATCGCAGTTGGCTCGCCTTAAAAACAAACAAAAAAATTAGTACCTAACAAAAAATAAATATATAAATTGTTTCTTTTTTGTTAGTCTGTCTGCCATCGTAAAAAAGACGACGATTTCCGTGGCGTAGTGGTCACCATGCTAGTCCGCCACCCAGAGGTCCCGGGTTCGATCCCCGGTCAGGTCAAGTTGGATAATGGCCTTTTTAAATTGTGCTGGGTCTTGGATGTTTATCTATACAGGGTGTTTTTAAAATCATTTGGGATACATTTTGGGATTCTAAGTATTATAAATTAGTATGGAACAGCTGATTTTTTTCGGTTGGATTGAGTTGGTCCCATACAAAATGTTGCTCATATTCATGAGTGTTTAAGTCTGTCTCTAGGCAGCGCCAGCCTCTTATTATCAATGTTATCATCCTTAGTTTACACATTAATCAATAGATGGTGTTGTTCATTTTTGAAACAAGCTATAGGCATTTTTGTATTTTATATGGTATCAGTCAGAGTGTAACTAGGCAGTCAAATCCAAAACAGAAGCAAAATAAATTCTGTTATATCGCCTTGAGGGTTTTTATTTAAGTATTTTCCGGGATCTGTCCAATGAGTACTTTCACCAGTAGAAAGGATGCCAGTGATTTATAAAACACCCTGTATATGTATTTGTTATAATATTATATAGTATCGTTGAGTTAGTATCCCATAACACAACGGAATAACGCTTGATTCCGGGTTGCAATGGGGTGCCCATATTAAAAAATTAGCTGGAAAGCTTAGCTCTGCAGCCTACGCGGTTAGGAGAATTAGGCAGATGACGGACGTTGATACAGCGCGTTTAGTATATTTTAGTTACTTCCATAGTGTTATGTCCTATGGAATATTGCTATGAGGCAGCAGACATAATGTTTTGACTCTCCCTTCGCAATTCATCTATGTGAACATTATGTACGTGCGTCAAAATATACATTTATATAAGAAAAATAGTGATATTCATAGTATAAACACTAGAAATAAAAATAAATTAGCTATCTCAGCTTTTCGGTTGCAAAAAACAAAAAAAACCTTTTGTGGGTCTTGGCTTACGCCTCTATAATAAGATTCCAGATAATGTAGTAGCGTTATCTAAGTTTAAGACTGCCATTAAAATTCATTTAATCAAAAATGCGTATTATCATGTAAATGACTATTTATCATCGTCTGATCACAATTCTTGGAAATAGATGACTGCAAATTTTAATTGTATTGTTTAAATATATATTAACTATAATAACTGTAATAGAGCCCATCAGGCTGGGTAGGGACCAATACTGAACTGGGTTTCTTTCGGTGTAATCTTCCCAGCAGTGGTCGTTCCGAAACGCTAGTAGTTTTTAGCTTTTGCACTAAAATAATATTTAAAAAAATGACCTTCAATTAGAGATAAATTTATCCTACATTGAATAAAAAATCTTGACTTTGACTTTGACATTGACAAGTCTCGAACTTACTTTGGGGCTAACTTAATTAGTATTATTTGTCCAAATATGTTTATTTATTTATTACATCGTAAAAATCAAGACACTCCTGGGTGAGCTCTATGTCCAGATGTAAACAACTTGTCGCTGATATGATGATCGAGGGAATGGGCTAAAATCTAAAGGCGATGCAGTTAATTAACCATCATTATTTTGATATTTTGATTACCCTTTTTCCTTCTTTAAGCTTATTATAACACTTCACTTAATTCAACCTCAAATTTTATTTCTGTATCGACAAGTACTCTAACTATCTAATTCTTAAAATCTAATGCTTATCCAGGGTCTGATGATCAGTCTTGAAGGTAATAAAAGAAGATAGAAGATTTGTACAAAAATTTACTATTCTTTTTCAGATATCCTGAAGGCAGTAGGGTAGAAAGAAATGTGCCTCCAGGGACGTTGATGTCTGCTGCCTCATTTACCCCGCGACCCCCTGCAAAGCCCCCAACGACCACAACGCAGGCCCCAACGTGGCCAACACCAAGCACTGTAGCAAAAAGAAGGACAACAAAATATGTACCATCAAAACTCGCCACAACATCTGCAACATATCTTGATCCTCCTGCAAATGCGATCCCAAAACTGAGAGGAAATGAAAATTTGAAGGAAGAAGACAAAAGGCAAGCTGGTTCTACCTTATCAAGAGGAAGCACGGTAGCAAGAGGGAGTAGGGTAGCAAGAGGAAGTAGGGTAGCAAGAGGAAGTAGGGTAGCAAGACATTTACGAACAAGGTTATTAACTTACTTTATTATTAACTTAACGTTAAAATAACCGACCAAGTGCGTGTCGGGACACGCGCTGTGTAGGGTTCCGTAGTTGCGAATGCTTTAAAAACGAATTTTCTATTTTATTTGTATTAAATGTCCCTGTGGTTGTAGGTACGGCTCGACTAGGCGATGAATAACAACTCACTTCGTTTTAACTTCATATATTCGACGTAAAACAGGATACATAGAAGGCACGGAAGAAAGTCACAGAAGGCACAGTTTAAGAGCACAAGCATAGATAGGAAGAAAGTCTTAATAGTTCACAGATTGGAAGTAAGCACAATACACAAAGCATCAGTTCTATCACGCAAGCAAGGCGAAGTTAGGCGCGCGCGGTATAGAGAAAGCGACATGCGCGTGCGCAGGCTGATAGCGGCGGACTGGTTTTTGCTCGGTACTCGGAGTGCGGCGGTAGGTGCGCGACGTCACCTATTGTTCTCGCGGCCAGCAGGGATTTTTTAGCATTTATGCCGTACGATCACGATCGTCTTTCGATTTGTGTACCAATAAATTTATGACAAAATATTATTATGTTTTAGATGTAAGTAAGTAAGTAAGTAAGAATGTAAGTAAATATGTAAGTAAATTAGTAAGTAAGAGTAGATAAGTATGTAGATAAATAATAGTAAGAGAAGTATGTAGATAAATAAATAGGCGATGCCACAGGTCTCCCCTCCAGAGACCGGCTTAGGACGGGCGATAGTAATCAGGAAATTTGACTTCTCTTCCAGAACGCGTTCTTTTTGTGGTAAGTATTACATTTTCTTTCAGGTTTTCAGGTATTGCTATCTCCGTCTTCATGAGCTGTTCATCAGAGGTAAGTGAATAAGCTGGTTTCAATCGTTCTATGGTTACCGTCTGTTCTTTACCTTTTATCAGCAACTTATAAATTTTATCTCCTTTTTGCAGGACTTTGTGGGGGCCTGAGTATGCTGGTTGCAGGGGTCCCTTGACGGTGTCGTCTCTTACGTATACGTGGGTTGCGGAAGGTAAGTCTTTAAAGACGAAAATGTTTCTCCCACAGTGTCTAGATGCGGGCAAAGGACGGATTGTACTCATCATGGAGCGAAGTCTAGCTGTGAAGTCTGTTAGGTCTGTAGTGTGTGTGGTTTTGCAGGGCTGGAAAAATTCTCCGGGCAATCTGAGCGTTTCACCATATAAAAGTTCAGCAGGTGATGCTTGAATATCAGGTTTAAAAGCCGTTCTCATTCCTAGCAAAACCAAAGGTAAGTTTTCAGTCCAATTTTGGCTTCCGTGACATTTTATGGCGGACTTAAGCTGTCTGTGCATCCTTTCCACCATGCCATTACTAGCAGGGTGGTATGCTGTGGTTCTGTTACGTTGAAATCCAGCGAGTTCGGCGAGTTGTTTCATTAAAGCTGATTCGAACTGTTTGCCACGATCCGTGACTACTTCAGCAGGACATCCGTATCTGGCGATCCAATTGCTGACAAAAGCTTTAGCAACCGTCTCTGCTGTGATGTCTGTCAATGGTATTGCCTCAGGCCATCTGGTAAATCGGTCGACTGCGGTAAGGCAATAGCGAAAACCATCAGATAATGGTAATGGGCCTACTAAATCAATATGAATATGCTGAAATCTGGCACGTGGGAGATTGAAGGAGCCTACTGAGGGAGTTACGTGTCGTGTGATTTTAGCAGTCTGGCAAGCGTGGCATGATTTTGCCCATTCACGACAGTCTTTGTTTATATTGGGCCACACGTAACGATCTGTAACCAATTTTGTCGTAGCGTTGATCCCTGGGTGACTGAGCGAGTGCAAGCTATTAAAAACTTGCTTCCTGTACTCAGCTGGTATATACGGGCGAGGTGTCTGCGTGGATTGGTCACAGTATAACTCCGTCCGTGTTCCAGGTATAACTATTTTGACAAGTTGGAGTGAGGTGTCGCCTTTTAAGATCAGTTGTAGCTCTTTGTCGGAAGTCTGTGACTTGGCTACTTTTTCCAGGTCGACGGGTTGCACCAGTTCCTCTATTCTTGAAAGGGCGTCTGCCACAACATTGTCTTTTCCGGAAATATGTTGTAGATCCGTAGTAAACTGCGATATGTAGTCTAAATGGCGAAATTGTCGCGGTGAGCATTTATCTTTTCGCTGTTGGAACGCAAAACATATCGGCTTGTGATCCGTGTAAATTGTAAAGTGGCGTGCCTCAATAAGATGTCGAAAATGTTTTATTGACTCGTATATGGCCAGCAACTCTCTGTCGTATGGCGAATATTTTCTTTGAGCTGGGTTGAGCTTGCGACTAAAGAAAGCCAATGGTTGCCATTCTTCATTAACATGTTGCTGCAGGACGGCTCCGATAGTAGTATCCGAAGCGTCTGTGACTAAAGCTAACTTGGCATTCATGTTTGGGTGTGCTAAAAGTGCAGCGTTGCATAGGCTTTGCTTGCATTCTTCAAAGGCGTTCAGCGTGTCACCAGTTAGCGTCACGGGGTGAGAACCTTTGACTGTTCCTGTGAGGAGGTCGTGGAGCAAGGATTGTGACTTAGCAGCGTCTTTGAGGAAACGACGATAAAAATTGATCATCCCCAGAAATCGACGAAGTTCCCTGACATTTTTCGGGATAGGGTACTGCTTGATAGCTTCTACTTTACTCTCCATGGGTTTGATGCCAGCCGATGATACTAAGCAACCCAGAAATGTGACCTCTTCTGCTCCAAACACGCATTTAGAAGGGTTAATAACCATTCCAAATTCTTTCAGCCGGGTAAATAGCTTCTGCAGGTGCTGAATGTGAGTTTCCGGATCCGGGCTAAATATTAAAAAATCGTCTAGATAACTGTAGCAGAATTCTAGGTCTCTCGTCATCTCGTCAACGAATCGTTGGAATGTCTGGCCTGCATTTCTCAAGCCGAAGCTCATGTAAGGAAATTCATACATTCCGAACGGTGTTGAGATTGAGGTTTTGGGGATGTCCTCAGGGTTAACGGGGATTTGATTATATGCTTTGACCAGGTCGATTTTTGAAAAGATTTTACAGCCTGCAATATTCTGCGTGAAGTCCTGTATATGGCGGATTGGGTATCTATCCGGTACTGTGCGAGCGTTTAATGCTCTGTAATCGCCGCATGGTCGCCAGCCGTCATCTTTCTTGGGGACTAGGTGTAAGGGAGACGACCATGGGCTCTCTGAAGGTCTGGCTGTTCCGGTTTTTAGCATCTCATTGAACTCCTGTTTGGCGATTTTTAGTTTTTCAGGGGCTAAACGTCGTGGCGTGCAGTGCACAGGAGGACCAGGCGTGGTCCGAATGTAATGGACTGTATTGTGGCTAATGACGCGATGGGTTCCTGGAGGTCGAGTAATCTCCGGGAATTCTCGAAGAAGTTCTATGTACTTCGAAGCGCCGACGATGGTCTTGACAGAAGATATGGCATCTGATGAAGGGGCAAGCGCTGCAGTTGTCGATAACGAGGTGTGGTTATCGATGAGGCGGCGGTTGCGGCAGTCTACAATCAAGCCGTAGTGTGACAAGAAGTCGGCACCAATGATAGCCTTGTTGACGTCAGCCACGGTGAAACGCCAAGAGAAAACTCGGCGTAGGCCAAGATCGAGTTCGAACTGTATGAACCCGTAAGTACCGATCAGTGATCCGTTAGCTGCGAAGAGTTCATAGGTGGTTTTTGGTCGTCTGGTTTTCAAGGCCGAGCGAGGGAAAACGCAGAGGTCGCTGCCAGTGTCGACCAGGAACTGAGTCTTCGATTTGCGGTCCGAAACAAATAGGCGACCTGATGAGATGAGGCAATCACTAGTCGCCATCAGCGACTGCCGCTGGCTTTTCCCTGCTGGTAATCGCAAGGTTTGACGCAGGTGTGTGCCTTGTCACCGTACTTATTGTGGTAGAAGCAGATCGGAAACTTGCGATAGCTCGAGCTCGAACGAGTACGGCTCTTGTCTCGCTGATTGGCTCTCTGTCTCGAACGTGATCCTCTCGAGTTGCCCATGGAGAGAGACTTGACTTGGCGGCTGAGCTCTGCAACTTCGCGGGTAAGCTTCTCCAGTAAGGATGTTTGCGCGGCATCAGCAGATGCAACTTGGGGCGTGGAAGGCACCATATCATGCACCTTGTCTGCTAGATCCGAAAGAGCTTCCATTGAAGACTCAGGTTGTGATGCAATAACCGTCTGAAGGTTGGCTGGTAAACGACTGGTCCAAATGGTACGAATAAGATCATCTGGGACATTTTTGCCAGCTAAATGACGTAATTGTCGAAGCAACTGTGATGGTCGTCTATCCCCGAGTTCTTCATGCATCAGAAGCTGAGTTACTTCTTTTTCTCTGGAGGCCGATAATCGCTTGATAAGTTCAGCTTTGAGAGTTTCGTACTTCCTGGTGGCCGGTGGGTTGACTAATATATCCTTTACTTCGGCCGCATATCTGTGTTCAAGTTGAGCGCTGACATAGTGGTACTTGGTATCGTCGTCTTTAATCTTCGATAGGGCGAAGCTGCCTTCTATTTGAGCGAACCATACAGCGGGCTCTTCAGGAGAAAACGGGGGAAGTCGGACACCGACTCGACAAAGATCGTATGGTGTAAACGGCTTTACCTTATCGTCGGCATTTTTACTGGAGGTAGATTCGTTGTCTGACATTTTCGTGCTCGATTATCCTACCTTCTTGGTATTCCGAATAGGTATTCTTCACGGGGTCACCAATGTGGTTGTAGGTACGGCTCGACTAGGCGATGAATAACAACTCACTTCGTTTTAACTTCATATATTCGACGTAAAACAGGATACATAGAAGGCACGGAAGAAAGTCACAGAAGGCACAGTTTAAGAGCACAAGCATAGATAGGAAGAAAGTCTTAATAGTTCACAGATTGGAAGTAAGCACAATACACAAAGCATCAGTTCTATCACGCAAGCAAGGCGAAGTTAGGCGCGCGCGGTATAGAGAAAGCGACATGCGCGTGCGCAGGCTGATAGCGGCGGACTGGTTTTTGCTCGGTACTCGGAGTGCGGCGGTAGGCGCGCGACGTCACCTATTGTTCTCGCGGCCAGCAGGGATTTTTTAGCATTTATGCCGTACGATCACGATCGTCTTTCGATTTGTGTACCAATAAATTTATGACAAAATATTATTATGTTTTAGATGTAAGTAAGTAAGAATGTAAGTAAATATGTAAGTAAATTAGTAAGTAAGAGTAGATAAGTATGTAGATAAATAATAGTAAGAGAAGTATGTAGATAAATAAATGCCACATCCCTAACTCTTTACTTTGTAAACTCTACTTAAAGTTTGATTTTTTATTTCATAGAATTCTGACAGCTGTCATTTTTTGACATGTCAGTGATCACAAACCTTTTTGGCCGGGCACATTTTTTATTAAATTACATATTTCAATAAGAGTCTAAACATCTGAGTCTATACGTTTTTTTAAATTAAATCGGAATGATTTGTCGTGATTTTTTTCTCCACATACAACCGATTTACTTAAGGAAGACCACTCTATTTAACTTGACTCTAAGAAAAGTTTTCGCTTTAAAACCAAATTTATCTATTCAAAAATATTCTAAATCAAAAAATGGCGGTCACAAATACATAACATTTTTAAAAGACCTGATCAACAATCCCCCACTCAAAATAAAATGATTTTCAGTTTACATATATAGGAGCAAACCTGAGATGTTTTTTTCGACCTCCAAATCTATTACCATGTTAGTCTGGATAACCTCAGTTCAGGAATTGATTTAATCAACGGTGACTTATCGCGTATATCTGAATGGAGTAAGTCTCATGGGCTTTTAGTTAATCCCTCTAAAACACAGGCTATTGTAATAGGCAATTCTTATTATATCTCTGGCATTGATTGGCAATCCCTTCTATCAATTATATTTAACGGCGTCAGTATTGACTTCAGCATTAAGGTAAAACACCTAGGTGTCTTGATCGACAAGAATTTGACATGGTCGTCTCAGCTCACAGAAGTTAGTAGAAAAATATTTGCGTCTGTGAGTTCTCTCAAAAGCCTTCATAACTTTCTTCCTGTGAAGACTAAAATTGCATTGACACAATCCTTACTTCTCCCCATCCTTGACTACGCTGACACCTGCTACCTCGATCTCACGGAAGAGCAATTAAATAAACTTGAACGTTATCAAAATCTCTGCATTAGATTAATATTTGGACTTCGCAAATATAATCACATTTCTAGTTTTCGTGCACAACTCAAGTGGCTCACTATTAGGCAACGTCGTAACTTGCGTATCCTTTCCCTTGTTTATTCAAACCTGTTCGTTCCTTCTACTCCACTATACCTTAAAGAATGCTTTACATACCTTCTTTCGTGAGAACACGAATCGAAGTGAGCGTAAGACAGTCTCCTTTAAACTCTCAATTCCTGTTCATAGTACTCATTTCTATTCAAATTTTTTCTCAGTTCAGGCTGTAAAACTTTGGAATGCTTTGCCATTGGAAATTTGTAAAGTGCAATCATTGAAAAAAATTCAAAGATTTAGTGACGTCCCATTACCTTTTTTCTAGCTCTAACTATTACCTCTACTTCTTTCATTTTCACTGGCTACTTTCATCTACTTTCATTTACTTAATGTTCGTACAAATTTTATAGTTTATGTGTTTATATTACTTTATTGTTCATTTATTTGTTTATAGTATGTACTCATATTATTTATTGGTATACTTATATTCTTCTACACTGTAATACTCTAACTGTGCCAACTCCCCCACATCTTTTATAGTTTTCTCTACCCAAAGGTTGGCTGGAAGAAATCGCTTTAGTGATAAGCCCGCCTTTGAACCTACTAGATTTTAAATGTAATTATTGTCTCTATCTCAAGAACCGCGACAGCTAGGTAGTTGAAATTTTCACAAATGATGTATTTTTGTTGCCGTTATAACAACTTATACTAAAAATAAAACAAAATAAATATTTAAGGGCTCCCAAACAACAAATGTGATTTTTATAGATCGCATTTGGCCGGTTTTATTCGTTTATTATGTCAAGTTTATCATTCTATGCTGGACTGGTAGAAAAGAAAAAAAAAATAGAATTCGACAGTTTTTTTCTTGCAGAGCGTAAAAATTTAAGAGACGATTGATGGAATAAATCCTGAGGGAGGCTTTTGTCCAGTTTATGACTAATAATCGAGGAAATAGACTAGACTAGAAACTGCAGAACCATTTTCAAAGGCGATGCAGTTCAACAAACCATCACTATTTCATTTCCCTTTGTCCATCTTAACGCCAACTGATCAATTGGTACTTTGTATCGATGAGTACGTTTAATGATATCCTCTGGCGATTAATCCGAAAGTTTTCTACATTAAAAGTTTGTTCAGTTATGAACTATTCTAGTTCAGATATTCTGAAGGCAGGAGGGTAGCAAGAAATGTGCCTTCAAGGTTGTTGATTTCTGCTATCAGAATACCCCTGCCCTCTACAACGCCCTCAACACTCCCACCGCAGCTCCCGATGCGGCCAACACCAAACACTGTAGCAAAAAGAAGTAAAGCAAGACAAATACCGTCTAAACTTGCCACAACATCTGCTACATTTACCGTTCCCCTTCTCATACAAACGCCAGTATTTTCTCAGTGTCTTTAAATGAAACACTGCAAAAGTTATCCTTTTTCAAACACATAGTTATTATAGGAGACATTAACATCAATATTCGCCCGGAGAATAACGATTCAGATGCCTTGGAGTACCTTAATATATGTGCTTTCCACGGCTTACTGCACATACGTTTATCACGCGACCCAAAAGCGGTACTTGTTTGGATCATACCATGGTAAAAACTAACTTTCAATCATTAACATTAGTACCTAACTCGAGCATAACCGATCATAGAGCTGCCCTTCTAATATTAAATCGTAAAACAAACTTTTGTCAAACGCAAATTAATACTAAAATAGATTACAATAAACTTGAAGGTTACTTATGCAACATTAATTTTGACCTGGTTTATAATAACGCTGATGCAAATACTTGTATGTCATACTTGATACAAACGGTTCGGCAAGCTATAATAAGTAGTACAACAAGAAAATATTTCAATAATAAAAATCGAAACATTAAGCCCTGGATTTCACCAGGGCTCATTCGTTGTATGAGACATAGGGATAAATTACACAAAAAAGCAAACAGCAATCCGGAAAATTTTGTATTACAGTTATCATATAAACGCTATCGTAATTTTTGCAATAACCCACTTAGAAAAATCAAGTGCAACTACGAAAAAAATGAATTATTAAAAGGTGGCAACAATAAAAAATATGGCAGACTATAAAGCAGGTCACATGTACTACAAAAAAGCATGAGTCATCTTCTAGTTTATTACAAGTGCACGCGTTCTCTAAGCCAGCTGGTTCCAGGTTATCAAGAGGAAGCACGGTTCCAAGGTTTTTAAGGTCTGCTGCTACAACCCGTGATCCTCCTACTTTGCGACCCTCTATTTCACCCTCTACATGTCATCCTCGAGTACAGTAGAAGGAATAAAAAAAGCAAGACACAAACCAGCAAGACTTGTTTCTGTAGCGGTTGCCATTCCATTGTAGCCAAAAATCATACTCCTTTGCTTAACATTTGCGCCTGGGGAACCGCGGCTCCCGCTACATATTCACAAAAACTGGTTTTACTTTTAAGTTAGTCAGTCTTTTAATTGGTGTACATACATAGCCAATAAGCTTTGAGATGAACTTGTAGTTAGCCTTACAAAGTTATATTAACTCTGTGGTATAGCTTGAATAAAACAAAAGCCTCGCGACTTCTCACGACTGCCAGCGGCTACAAGTGGCCGAGCATTTTTTCAAGCCATTCTATGCATTTAACAGATAGAAATAAAGGTGGTTATGGTTTGACAGGAAGGTAGGCTGCCCGCCGCTGCTCTCCCTTACGAATTGATCTTACAAATCTTTATTACTCGTTCATAAAGTGAACTTGGGTAAATTTTTTTTTAGTTTATTTTTATCGGTCTTACGTTAAAATTTTATACAAAAATTCACTATTCCATTTCAGATATCCTAAAGGCAGCAAGGTAAGAAAAAATGTTCCTCCAAGGTTATTGATGTCTGCTGCCACAATGCCCCCGCCACCCGTGCAGCCTTATACAACGCTCCCAACGCCCACACCACAGCCTCTTTCGCGGCCACCACAAAACTCTGCGGCAAAAAAAAGGATAGTAAGACATACGCCATCAAAATTTGCCGCTGCAGCTACTGAAAGAAAAATAACACTTGAAGGGAGAAGAAAAAGGCAAGCTGCTCCTATATTATCAAAAGGAAGCACGGAAACAAGAGGAAATAGAATAGCAAGAAATATACCACCACGGTTATTAGCTTCTGCTAGCTGCCCTTTTGAATTCGAGCTATGTTATGACGGTCCAAGACCAATCAAACGCCTTCTTCCTGGATTCAAAGAATATTTTGAAAGGCACCCCGAAGAACGGCCACCTGAATTCAACGAACAACCATCTACACCCGACGAAAGACCATCTACGTCTGACAATCTAGAGATGAGAACTGATTCTGTCAACGAACAGCAATCTGCACCTAAAGAACGGCCATCTACACCCGACAAACGGCCATCTACATCTGGCAATCTAGAGATGAAAACTGATTCTGTTCAATTGGAAACAGAAGAAATTCATGCAGTAGAAAAAGGAGATAGGGTAGCAAGAAATGTGCCATCAAGGCTTTTAAGGTCTGCTGCTACAACCCGTGCTCCTCCCACTTTGCGGCCCCCCATTTCGTCCTCTACACTGCCATCATCGAGTCCAGTAGAAGTATTAAGAAGAATAAGACACTAAACACCAAGACTTGCTTTTGGAGCAGTTGCCATTCCATTGAAGTCGAAAATCATATTTCTTTGCTTAGATACTCACAAAAACTGTTATTGTAAACCACCCCAAAAGTTTGACGCTAATATCTGTCTGTGCGTGTATCTGCCAGTGGCATTGTAGCTCTCAAACGGATGGACCGATTTCAATGTTCTTCCGAGTAGCGTTTTTTATTTTTTATGGAAAATTAAAAATGGCGCTACGGATAGCAACTCCACCTAACATACGTTGAAATATGTAGTTCCGCAACTTATCAGTAGATGTTGTCGTCGGGGGATTTTTTAATTTGCCTGGAAAATAAACTTATGAATAAAGTATATATAGCCAATGAGGTTGGAGATTAGCGTTGCATAACTATCAATAGTTTGACTATCGATAGTTGACTTTAAAAAACAGGCAAAACATCGATAGGGCTATGGATAATTAATAAATCTATACTATAATAAAAGAGTAAAAAAAATGTGTCTGTACATTAAAAAAATTTCAAAAAAATTATTTGGGTCGATTGAGATATAGTAATAGAGTAAGAAAATAAAAAAAAATGTCTGTCTGTTTGTCTGTTTGTCTGTTTGTCAGTTTGTCTGTTTGTCTGTTTGTACACGCTAATCTCCGGAAATACTGGACGGATTCGAATGAAACTTTTTTTGTTATATAGCAGTGAAGCCTGGGCAACATATAGGCTATAATTGATTTTGGAAAATGGAACACATGATGCAGAACTATAATGGTCCAGCTAAACTATAAGAAATATTAAAATGCCGCCTTAGCAAAAGTTGTTAAGTCTGATAAGAACTTTTTGTTAAGATATAATACAACTGGCCATGCGCGAGTCGGACGCGCGCGAAGGGTTCCGTACCATGATCTATGAAAAATCACGTTTGTAGTAAGGGAGCCCCCCATAAATACTTATTTTTTTCGATTTTTAGGGTTCCATACCCAAATGGGTAGAAACGGGACCCTATTACTTAGACCGTCCGACTGTTTGTCTGTCTGTCTGTCACCAGGCTGTATCTCATGAACCATGATAGCTACACAGTTGAAATTTTTATAGATGATGTTTTTTTGTTGCTGCTGAACAAAAACATACTAAATCTATACTATAATAAAAGAGTAAAAAAAAAATGTGTCTGTACATTGAAATTTTTTCCAAAAAAAAGTTGTTTCGTCCGGAGAAGAACTTATAAGTTCAGTATTTGCGGACCTTCAGAGCATAACACACCAGAAAAATTCTTGGTTATGTGAACGCGCCATATTGACACCAAAAAATTAACAATACAAATCAATTAATAAAGAACTTATGACGCAAATTCTTGCTAATTTCTTGGATAGTGTTGTTGACGACGCCACCAATTATCCAATTTCTTAATGTGCAGCAAATGGACTCCCGGCTCATAAAATAAGTGTTAATGTCGGAGGGCCAATAATGCTGATGGCGAAATTTGACTCCGCCGAAACTGTGTAACGGAACCCAACTTATTGTCTCAGCACTGTATGCCGAAGTTCAGCAGCTGAATTTCAGCCAATGCATGCCTGCAATGTTATTTGCATTACTAGCAACACATAATGCCGAACTTCCGATGCTTTTGCCTGAATCGGACCCGTACCCGTCCCCGTACCCGTACCCGTACCCGTACCCGTACCCGTACCCGTACCCGTACCCGTACCCGTACCCGTTCCCGTACCCGTACCCGTACCCGTACCCGTACCCGTACCCGTACCCGTACCCGTACCCGTACCCGTACCCGTACCCGTCCCCGTACCCGTACCCGTACCCGTACCCGTTCCCGTACCCGTACCCGTACCCGTTCCCGTACCCGTTCCGCTCCCGCTCCCGCTCCCACTCCTGCTCCCGCTCCCGCTCCCGCTCCCTATCCGCCGCCGCTGCCGCCACCGCCGCCGCCGCCGCCGCCGCCGACGCCTCCGCCGCCGCCGCCGCCGCTGACGCCTCTGCCGCCGCCGACGCCGCTGACGCCTCCGCCGCCGCCGACGCCACCGCCACCGCCGCCGCCGCCGCCTCCGCCGCCGCCGCCGACGCCGTCGCCGCCGCCGCCGCCGACGCCTCCGCCTCCGCCGCCGCCGCCGCCGCTGCCGACACCTCAGCCGCCGCCGCTGCAGCCGCTGCCGCCGCCGCCACCGCCACTGCCGCCGCCGCTTCTGCCGACGCCGCCGCCGCTGCTTCCGCCGCCGCCGCCGCCGCCGCTGCCGCCGCCACCGACGCCGCTGACGCCTCCGCCGCCGCAGACGCCACCGCCGCCGCCGCCGCCGCCGTCTCCGCCGCCGCCGCCGCCGCTGACGCCTCCGCCGCCGCCGACGCCTCCGCCGCCGCCGACGCCTCCGCCGCCGCCGACGCCGCCGCCGCTGCCGACGCCTCAGCCGCCGCCGCCGCCGCCGCAGCCGCTGCCGCCGCCGCCGCCGCCACTGCCGCCGCCGCTTCTGCCGACGCCGCCGCCGCTGCTTCCGCCGCCGCCGCCACCGCCGCCGCCGCCGCCGCCGCCGCCGCCGCCACTGCCGCCGCCGCTTCCGCCAACGCCGCCGCCGCCGCTACCACCGCCGCCGCCGCCGCCGACGCCTCCACCGCCGTCGCCGCCACCGCCGCCGCCGCCGCTGCTGCTGCCGCTCCCGCTCCCGCTTACGTTCCTGCTTCCGCTCCCGTTCCCTCTTCCACTTCCGTTCCCTCTTCCGCTCCCGTTTCCGTTCGCCGTAAACGCGCCAAAGACGGTAGATTAAATTCTCATATCGGCACATCACTACTGTCCGGCGTTTCCACCGAACTTCAGCTTATTTAGTGTGTCATCCCCACCGAACTTTAGACACTGAACTTTAGCCGCAAAACTTCGGCATAGTCTGCTGAGACACTTAAAGTTTACTGTGAGTGGTGCCAGTGAAACTGTATTTATTCCGCGTATGCCACTCATCCCCAACGATTTTCCTTTTGAAAATACACAGTTCCATGTGTTTACTTGCTTTGCTATAAAAATAAGTCACAGTTTTAGACGCTTAAAGCTGCTGATGTCGGTCTAAGGACTGGTTTTTCGCATGGCCAACTTAATGTGGCTTTTTCCAGGGTGAGTAACACTTCAGCTCTTTTCATATTGGCTCCCGAAGGAAAGAATTAAAATAATATTGACTTTTAACTCCTAAAACTGTTACAAGTACTTTCTTATCTCTCTCTCTCTCTCTCTCTCTCTCTCTCTCTTTCTCTCTCTCATTAGTTTTTATTTATATTAATACGCCGGAGTCATAAAGTCCACGCGAACGAAGTCGCGGGCATCAGCTAGTAAATAAATATATATGGACAAATAACACTGACTGAGTTAGCCCCAAAGTAAGTTCGAGACTTGTGTTAAGGGATACTAACTCAACGAAACTATATTATTTCACATATAGATATATCGATAAACATCCAAGACCCAGGACAGTTCGAAAAAGGCCATTTTTCCAACTTGCCCTGACCGGGAATCAAACCAAGGACCTCTGGGTGGCGGACTAGCATGGTCACCACTACGCCACGGAGGTCGTCCCATTCGATATTATTGAATAACCGATACAATCGATAGTATCGGTTATTCAATAATATCGCTTGTCAATAGTTTGCAATACTATTGATGTAAGGTAAAACTATCGATAGTATCGAATACTGTCGATAGTACCTAAATTCAATAGTATCGATTCTATCGATAGATTTAACTTATATCAATAGTATTGTAAACTATTGACAATCGATACTATCGATAGTATTGATTGTCAATAGTTTGCAATACATACATTATACATATTAGAGCCTATCTTTATTCCTAACCCTAACTATGCAATCAAAGGTTGGTGTAGGTCTTTTGATTGCTTCAAGGGAGCTTCTGGCGACAAATCTATCCGAGTCCACTGATTTTCATAGCCAATTGAGTGACGGACGGCTCCTAAAGACGCCCACCATAGTCCGCAAATAAATATCACTACAGCCGCACTATGAGTGTCCACTTTAACCATTTCACATATTGTCCATGAGCATGAGCATTTATAACGCTAAACCACACCAATTTTTTTATTGATAAGTTCACTAGAATCAATTTGCAAAGCAATTTAAAGCAAACTTCAACTTAACCCCTTGACTTCCCGCCAAAAACTCCACGTAGCTGTAAGTAAATGATATAACGTCAACAAGTATTATGAAATCAATAGAAAAAATTTACAGTTATTAAGTGATACAAATATCTAAAGATAAATGAATGACTATTGACTTTTTTTTATTACCTATTTTAACCGACTTCAAAAAAGGAGGTGGTTATAAATTTTTTAGAATATTTTATTATTTATTTTTATGTAATTTCACCGATTCTTCGGAAGACACCTGAACAGATTCGGAAAATTATTTTTTGTTTGAATGGAAATAAATACTGTTCGAGTGGTCTCATTGAAGTTTCATCAAAATGGGTTGTGTAGTTTTGGGGGAGAAGTCAGTTTTTAGTTTTATAAAATTATAATTTCCACGCTCGCCATCAAGATACAGTATAACAAAACGCAAAACTAAGTAAAACAAAACGCAATCCCTACGCGGGCAACACCGGTGGAATTACTTCAAAATAATTTAAACTTGAGCATTCCTTTGTTCTCACATCCATCATTAACGGCTCAAACACTCTTTGTAATCTTCTTTCTTTACTATACCTACGTAGTAAAATAGTATTATATGCAACAGTTGTATAAGAAGGTTCATAAAATGCGAGTGGCGCAGGTTACGATGCAAGCCTTGGCAAGCATCGTAAGGAGACGCTATCGAGCATTTTATTTTAACATACTTATACGACGTTGCATACAATACTTTTTCTACGACTACATTTACTAAAATAAATCCAAAAATAAACAAAGAAAGTATGAAATACTACCATATGTTTACTAGATACTAGGTATCTATGGAAGACTTAATTTTTTTTATTGGTCTTCCTAGTGACCAAAAGTGCCATTTTTGAAACATAGAGTCACTTAAACGAATGTTTTTTCATACAAAAAACCGTTTGTTCAGTGACTCCACGTTTGAAAAATGGCACCATATGTTAAAATAACGATTTTATTATGTTGGTAGTAGGATAGATCTAAAGAAAAAAGTTATAGGTCTATGGCTAGAAGTATCGTTTTGGCGAAATAACGACACATGTGCTATTATATTAGGAATAGACTATAGACTTTTTTGAAATCATATAATCTATGTTTTTATATTAGTGTTCGGGACCATTTAAAAGACAGATAACAGTATAGGAGTAGAAATTTTTTTTTTTACGTCTATGACTATATCAGTCCTATGTCAGGCCTGTGTCACTTCCCGTTTAGGTATCGAAAATATACCTACATTATTAAAGTAATATCGCGCACGGTGACCACTCCAAATTGGTAAATTCAGTTATATGAATTATTTGTCACTAGGGCCGTAACAGACGCGGCGCAAGTTGCGCCGCGTAACAGCTAGTGATGGGCGATGCATAAATACTAAATAAACCCATTTGAGTATTTACTCAGTAGATTGAGTAAATACCCGCTAAATGTCCTTATTTATCCATTTGGTGAGTAGATTGATTTATATGAGTTGCGACTCATATCTATAATAATAATAAATAATAAATAAATATATAGGGACAAATCACACTGATTGAGCTAGCCCCAAAGTAAGTTCGAGACTTGTGTTATGGGATACTAACTCAACGGTACAATATTTTATAACAATTACATATATAGATAAACATCCAAGACCCAACTATTGACATATTCATTATTTCATGTTTTCATGACAATTTTGAAACTTAAATCTAGTGTACACTTGCAATTCTTGTCGGAAAGTGTGTGCGTACGCCATAATATGCTTAAAATGTAGGTAAACGTTATATGCGACGCTAAATTATATAAAAATACCATACTAATCATACACTTCCCACCACGAAAGTAGACTTCTTTGACTAATTATCATTTTTTGGTGGGAGGTGAGCATAGACGTAATTTTACGTATAATAACTAAACAGACATCAAATGCGATGTCAATACTTGAGCATGCTCTATTTACTCTATTTATAAAATCTAGTGAGTAAAAACTCAAATGGGTAGATTGAGTACTATCCACTCTAGCTGTTACGCGACGCAACTTGTGGCCCTTCTGTTGCGGCACCTAAGCTCGAAATTGACTTGCTATGAATGTCTAAGTATCTAGACAAAGTGGTGAGGAGTTTTGACATCTAAATTGGGTGTTTTCCTAGGTCAAAAATAAATAAATTTGTACCGATAAGATAATAAAACGTCGCAAAATAATGTAATTTGTCTTTGGACATATCCATTTTAACGTGATTTTAGATTTATTAATGTAGAAAAACTAATAATAAGGGCGCTATTTGACTCCAAGAAACTATGACGTCATCTGCCTGTATTTCATACAAATCCCATACAAAATGTTTGTTTTGACGTTTAGAAAAAAAGTATCTGATTTGACTTGTTGGAAAATAGCGGATTAAACCAAAGCGCTAACGACATGCAGTAGATATTTCTTTGAATTTCTTTTCTGAGTAAGACTTGTGTTCACTTATTTTGTGCCTATGTATTACAGTCCTTTTATTTACTTCCCAGTATAGTTAACCCATATATTATAAATAGTTTAGGCCTATAAGTAAGCCCAACGGCCTTGGGCTCTATTTGCGCCGTGGGGTTAAAGACGTAATGTAATAATTTAATGTGTACCCATGAGACAATTCAAAGCTATGATCAGATTAGTGAGGAGCCTCCACCTGCGCAGCAAGTCTTACATCACACTACAAAGCATCATAAATACCGTCGTGTCGGTATGTCTGTACGGCCGTAACTCAGAAACGTAACGAGCGGGTATCAGTCTAAATCTGCCGGGGACGAAACAATGCATAATTGTGCATTAAACTAATCAAATAGATGCACGAGAGAGTTGTTGTATGCAGAAATTGATGTGGCAATTTTGGTAATATCGTTTTTTAGAACGACGGTTCAAACTGAAATAAAAAAAAACTCAAAACTTAAGACCATATTCACCACCATAATATACAACTGCTTTTGATAAAAAATCTATGGGACCGCTTTACAAATATGCTATTTCAAACAAAAAAGAATTTTCCAGATCAGTCCAGGCGTCTTCAAGTAATTGGTGAACATACATGAAAATCGATGAGCATACATGAAAAAAAAAATACTGAAGAATTGATCTCCTCTTTTTTGAAGTCGGCTAAAAAGGACAGAGCTTACACACAAAGGTTGACAAGGACAGGTGTAGACAGGGCTTACACTCATTTGCTGAGAAAACAAACCGCACATTATATTGTTGGGTGAAGAAAATTTCTACCTCTCTCTCCCTCTGCCTCTCTCTCTCATCTCAGCGTTGTTCCAGTTGCGTCCTCAGCTGCAATGCTAAGAAGCTCGGGGTCTGCTTTCCGACTTTTTCTTCTTCACTTTGCACGGTCTTGAGCATCCTTGGTTGTAAGATGATGAGCACGCATATCATCCTTGACGACGTCAAGCCAGCACTTCTTGGGTCTGCCCCGTGCATGTGCATGGCTTATACATTTGTTTCCCACGTAACTTGCCGGCTTCCGTAGGACGTGACCGTACCAGCGCAGGCGACTTTCTTGCAGTTTGTCTGCTATGTCACGGATATGAAGGCTGCCGCGGATGCGGGTGTTTCTCACACGATCTCTTCGTGATACTCCGCATATCCAACGTAACATTTGCAGAATTTTTTTACCGGTGCTCTGCTATTAGTTACATTTACAGAGAATTACCACTGAAAATTCGTGAATCAAAAACCATAACCACGTTTAAGAAATAAGTGAATGATTACTATCTGTCTTTATCATTCTGATTATCATATTTAGAAATATTATCTTATGTATTCATTAATTGTATATATCATAATATATAAAATTCTCGTGTCACAGTTTTCGTTGCCATACTCCTCCGAAACGGCTTGACCGATTTTGATGAAATTTTTTGTGCTTATCCGGTATCTATGAGATTCGGCCAACATCTATTTTTCATCCCCCTAAATGTTAGGGGTAGTCCACCCCTAAATTTTTTTATGGCAAAACAACGATTGCCGGGTCAGCTAGTCAGTATATATTTATGAATTAATGTAATTTTATTTTACGTACGTCTATGTAGGTATGTTCATTAATTTATTTGTTTCTTGTTGGTATAAGTATTTATTTAGTTTTGTATTGTACACGTCAATTACCTCTTTCTTCCCATTTCCTCTCGCAGGTCTGCTGGAAGAAATTTCTTTAGAAATAAGTAGCACCTATGTACTATGTTAACTTTTATAAGGTTTTATTTGTAAATTTTCAAGTGTGCATGAATGAACCAATAAAATAAAATAAATAAATAAATAATAGACCTAGATTTTTTTTACTGCGTATAATTTTTCAAAACTGAAAACCGATTTCTACCCAAACTTCACAACCGATTTTGATAAAATGGGATTTTCTATGGGAGAATCTGACATGTATCCCTTTCAACAAAAAAAAAAGGATTTTTCAAATCAATCTAGGTGTCTTTGGATAATCGGTGAACATACATAAAAAAAGGACGCGACGAATTGATAACCACCTCATTTTTAAAGTCGGTTAAAAAAGACCACACTAGCCGAGTGCAACAAATAATACGCTAACCGTCACTTTCACAAGAGCAATAGAGATAGCGATCAAATTGACAATGTACAGTCAGGCTTCAAAAATGGAGTCATAATTTCTCATACTAGTTGTATGAAAAATTATGACTTCATTTTTGAAGCCTGACTGTACGTATATTTTGATACAAAAGGCCTGGCACGGACATTCTCGTTGTAAACTATGTTCATTTAGAAGTTATCTTACATTGGATGTTTATCTATATATGTATTTGTTATAAAATATAGTATCGTTGAGTTAGTATCCCATAACACAAGTCTCGAACTTACTTTGGGGCTAGCTCAATCAGTGTTATTTGTCCCTATATATTTATTTATTTATTTTTTATTGGAAAGATGATATCGTGTTTTACCAATAGTTCGTATAATAAGTACAAATACGACCCTTTTAGGGCACACAAAAACATTTAACTTCTGGTTACATTTTAGATTGCGCTGTGGGCGCTCTGGCTATCTTGTACCTTCGGATCTATGATTGCTTAACAAAATTTGTTACTTATATTGCATAAGATAGTAGAAACGTAAAGTAACGTTCTTTAAGGCTCCGTATGAAAAATGCAATCCTTATAGAATTCTGTCAATTCAAAATAAAGTGCCAAATTTTGGCGAAGTGGGTGCGTATTAAGCGCCCTCACTTGAAATAATTCTTTTAATCGTAATGTGGTGATAATTAAAAATTGTAATAGATGATTGCCCTAGATGTACCTTCTTACTATTTCTTGAACAACTTTCAAAGGTTGTTCATGAAATAGTAAAAAGGTATATCTAGGGCAATCGTCTATTACAATTTTTAATTATCACCACATTTACGATTATACGAGGGCGCTTGACACGCACCCACTTCGCCTTAATATAATACATTGAATTAAGGGAAATAGTTCACTAAAACACCACTGGATAGCGCTAGTAGTAAGTTGACTTTCGTCTTTCCGATTTAAAATGTGATATTTTGTATAATATAAATCCTTTGGCATTGTACGGAACCCTCTCCAAACGAGTTCAACTTGCACTTGGTCGGTTTATTTTTTAAATGACACTGATAATGAATTATTGGAACAAAGTTTTGGAACGAAGTTGCTAGGCGAAAAAAAGTGTAAGATTTTAATGTCACTTTTTTCGGTCACGAATTTTTTTACAAACTTCGTTCCAACCGTATGTTCTACGACAATCATGCATTTTTAGATATTTTTTTTGCACGTTAAATTATTTCAGATTCGTATATATCGTCCCAAAAAATCACTGGATTTTGGTTTTATATTTATAAATTTATTTTTTAATTTGTCCCGTAACATAGACTGACAGTAATATATTTAATTATTTTTTGTATTCTTTTCTCAAATACGAAAGGACTATTTTCAGAAAATTAAATACCATATCTGAAAATTTGTCCCTCTTTAAACGTCCCCAATTGTAGAGCTATCACAATTTTATGGTCCTTAATAGTATGATTGTATTCATTATAATTGGGGGCCAATGTCATAAGTCCACAGGAACTATTGTGCCATTTTGTGGTCACTTTTAATGAGTGACCGGTCTTAAATGGACTAGGGTCCACAGACCAAACGGATAAATAGACAACGCAAATATGATTACTATCATTCGAGTCATTTCTGACCTCCGACAAAAAAGAGAGGTGTAATAAGTTTGACGCTAATGTTTGTGTGTCTATTTGTGGCATCGTAGCTCTCGAATGAATGGACCATTTTTGATGCGAGTTTTTTCATGTGAAAGCAAAATCTCGGTTGTTTTTGACTTTAGATTTGAAAATTAGTTCAGCCGTTTTAAAGTTATTGAGAGTTAACGTTTGAAAGTCGTGGTTTTTAAATTACCTAGCAAATAATAGATGGCGCTACGGATACCAATTGGAATGTGTTGTACCACTATGGGTAGTGGTACAACACATTCCAATTGGTATTACTAAATGGCTTACTTAAAGGTTGGTGGCAAATAAACTTGTTGTTTTCTTTATCAGCCTATAAAAGTTAATTGCTGGACTAAACGCCTCTTCCTATAAAATGAGGTTAAGCTCATAATTACCATGCGGAGTTGGTGATCGCCGAAGATGACATAAAGTCGTTGCGCAGATGCTACTGCCTGTTCTCTTTTACCTATACCTCCCTTAATCACACATTAGGACACCTGTGGAAGAGGAAAGGGATGGTAATATATTGTATTCTTTTCTGCCATCACCACTCAGTCATAAAAAGTTTAAAAAGCATGAGGCTTAATATTTCTAATAATATCAACAGTGGACCGAACCGTACTTTCTATAATTTACTTTACCAATACCCTATTAGTTAATTAACTATGTTTGAGGAAAATCGGATTAGCCGCTTAAAAGTTATTGGGGGTTACAACTTGAAAGTCAGGGTTTCCCAAAAAAAAATATAGGTGGCGCTATAATAGCGAAACTTGTTAGTAGTTCCGCTATTCATCACTAGATGGTGTTCTTGTCATTTTAAGTCGGAAATTTATTTAATCTCTTTTTTATGTGTTCACAAATTATTCGAAGACGTCTGGACCGATTTGAAAAACGCTATCAGGTGGTACCATAAATATTTTATCAAAATTGGAGATGTTCGGCGGTGAACTCGGTTTTTAGTTTTGAAAAAATATCTTCTTTTTCCTCAGAACAACATGAATAAGATTGTTATATCCATTTTAAATAATATCTTTGGTCGGGTCCATTGTTAAGGATTGATTTGGGTGTCGCATTCGGAGCGGGGAATTAATGAATGGGCTGCTTTATTTTATGGCATACTGTTTTCCAAAATGTATATTTTAAGTTTTTTAGCCCAAATTAAGGAGCTCAGTAGTCGTTGAAGTTTATTTAATACAATTTCTTTAGCATAAATGCTTACTTTTTAAGAAACATTAAAATTTAAAAAGCATTTTAAAATATATAAAAAAATATATACGTACATGTACCTAATTTTTCTTGCCCTTTTTTCTTGATATTGGGTGTTTATCTTTATGTGTTTATCGTATTGATGTATTTACTTTTTATTTATGTATCTTATTATTGTATATTTAAACTATAAGATAGTAGTGGTGGACCGTGGACGTACTTAGGCTTTCTTAAAAATATGTTACAAGATTTTATACAATATGTAACAAAAACCCTGTCCGATCCTTGTAGGAGCAACTCAGACCATCAATATGAACAACTTTTCCTATAGGACCAATGCTTGAAACTTGAAGAAAATATCGACATGTTCATTGCCGGGCCCACCAAACATTTTTGTATGAAAATGTCGATTTTTTTTCGAGTTTAAAGCATTGGTCCCGTAGGAAAAGTTGTTCATATTGACGGTCTGAGTTGCTCCTACAAGGATCGGACAGAGTTTTTGTTACATATTGTATAGGTACCATTACAGCTATTTGAGAAACTTTTTGTCTCAGGGAAATTAGTTATGAAATAGTACTTAATTAATCAAAATAACAGCCAATCGTGTAACTGGCAGTCGATAGTCTTGATCGTAATTAGATCATTTCAATATCGATCATTTTCGCATAGATTCGAGCCAACAATCATTCGTGATGGTTTACTTCTTACAATAATATTAGATTCGTTCCGAATAATTGAAATAGGTGTCCTTTTAGGCCAACCACGCTGAGTTTTGGCCTACTTTGCGCTACTGAAGCACATACATGTATGTATCACTGTTATCTACTGTTATTGTTACATGTTTATTGTTAAGTATTGTTTATGTATTGTTCTGTTCTTGTATCTACTATAAGTGTGTGTATGTGATGCAGTTTTCGTGAATAAACATATTATCTATCTATCTATTTACCACAATCAGTATAAGATCTGTGACAATTAGAAAAAAATACATATTAATTTTTAAGGACTCTAATAGATGAGCGATAATAGGATGCTCATATTTCTAAACTCGCTAATAGGCTTAGCTCAGTGACTTATGTATTAGGAGAATCAGACAAGTCACAGATGTAGCAATTGCTAGTTTCGTTTACTTTTATAATCTGATGTCCTACGGGATTCTTCTATGGGGAAGTGCAGCTGATATATAGACTACTAGTTGAAGCCCGCGGCGTTGCCCGTGTGGAATATTTTTGATAATCCCTCAAGAACCTTACATTTTCCTGGGATAAAAAGTATTCTATGTGTTAATCCAGGTAATAAGCTATCTACATATCAAATTTCATTCCAATCCGTACAGCCGTTTTTGCGTGAAGGTATATACTCTATGTACCATACCAGTACATATTTGAAAATATAATGTATGTGAGAAAAAATTTTTCCTCATTTTAATAAAATGGATGATTTTACAAATAGAAACATTCGTAATGTAAATGATTTAGTTACTCTGTATTAAAGGCTGAAAACAATCAGTAAGTCTCATAAGAGAAATTATATAAAGTTTTATAAAAAATTGCCAGTATTGTTCTTTGATAAGCAATATAGAAAATTTGCATCTTATGTTAAGAAAATAGTTTGTGAGAAGGCTTACGGAAACGATGATTACCTTAAAGACAAAAACGTCTGGCTTGAGTATGGTGCGGATCCCTCTTAAAGGTTTGTATTTGCACTCTCACAAATGTCATAATTTGAGTACAACCTGCACATGTTTAAGAACTAAATTTACCAGTTGACATTAATTTCAAATTTGACACCAATTTCAACTTATAATTATGACATAACCATATATACTTATTTAACATATCTAATTTTAATATCAGTTTAATTGTAAGTGGACGTTGTTGGAGAAAATGCTGCAGTACAGTTTGTTGCCGCTTCTTCTGTGCTTGCGTTATGGAAGCGGCAATAAACTTAGCTCTGTCTGTAAATGATCTGACGTCAACAACTACCATTATGAAATTGAAAGAAAAAAAAAAACGACGGGTGCACTCCGGCAGTGCCGCCAGAAGTGAAAACTTAACTATTAACGTTGTGCATTTTTGCTATTTTGGAATGGTTAGGGAATAATTTTGCATGAATTGCTTTAATTTTATCAGTATAAAAGTACTATCATTTATGTGGTAGAATACAATATTTATTTATTGCGCTATCGTACACAAATATGACAATTTATATTACATTAATTAAACACTTTATATACTGGCCACTACTCAGACGGTCGAGCCATCAGCTGTCACTGTCATCATCCTTGGATGCACCTGGCACGCTATAACATAAACACACACGAACATTCGCGCAAGCGCCCTGCGCCGCCTAAACGAAACAGCGCGCCTGCATACATTTTCGCCGCGCCGTAAAAAGAGAAGGGGATACTTCCTCTCCTACGCCGCACCGGCTGTCTACGTTCCATCCGTCTTATGAATTTTCGATCAGGGTCACGTGTCCTGACGCCCTGACGCGAGTTTAACATTTTTTACACATTACAAAAAAAGTGTACAACGCCGCTAAAGAAGTTTTCACTTCAAAAATTACAATTATCAAGTGATAGAAGTATCCAAAGATAAATAAATGATTTATGACCCTTTTTGACAATTCCCGCGACATCTGTCGGCGAACGACGTTCATACTGTCGCTTGGCTGGTAAGGCCCTAATTCATCGGTATCAAAGGGAACCGACCTCCGCAACAATCGAGATCAGTTCTCGCCGCATTCTGAATAAATCAGCAGTAACAGTGATCGGCGTCATAACGAACCTTTATCTGCCTCAGATACTTCACGATTCAGATTTTCTCACGGATTGACATTGATGCCGTTCTATTATTTCCTAGATGGAGACCGCAATAAAGTTAGTCTTACAAGGAAATTAAAAGGATGACAGAGAGAAGAGAAGAATGGAGCAAAATTATATTACAAAAAGGTGTCCGCGTTGTTGCCCGCGTGGTTAAAGGCAGTTAGGGTTGCACATAAAAAGATAACAGCATAGAAAAGAGCTGTTTTAATTTTTATTTCACAAACAAGCAGAATTTTTTTTTTCGGAATGAAAAATACTCATGTGTGTATCCAGGTATATCTACATACCAAATTTTATCCCAATCCGTTCTTGGGACTTTAAAAACAAACAATACATATACATTCCACACATCAGACCAACCGAGAAATGCTGGCTTGAAGTTATAAAGGATGCACCATGCTCAAGACCGTGCGAATTGGAAAAGAAAAAGCCAGAAAGCGGACCCCAGGCTTCGCAGCTTTACAACTGAGGATGCAACTGGGAATACACTGGGATAAAAGTGAGATCTTCCATGCTGGTCGTGGAGAAAGGAAGAAAACTCAGAATGTACCAGCTACTCTTCAGTAAAAACCCATCGAGAGAATGAGCGAGATTTGAATCATGTTAATACGATGCGGCTAGCAACCCATCACTATTTTAGTTCCTTTTTCCATCTTCCGTCTTAGGGCCGGCGCACATATGACGAAGTATAGCGCAGAGCATTTTTGAAAGATATACAACGTAGAAAGGACATACCCGTAATAATTCAAACCACGGACTGTACTGGATCACTATAGTATAATGAAATTTAAATAACAGTCAAAACACAAAAAAACAAAACAAAAAACAACATTCCCATACAAACTGCCCGAGCGGCTGCACCTTTTGTATGGAAATAAGTACCATTTTTTTTTACTTTTTAACTGTTATCTAAAATCATTATATTAGGTTGGGGAAAAAGTCTTTTCGCATATAATATGTGTATGAACTTGTAATAAAACCACTTTGGCTATACTATTTGTACCTGGCTAGTTTTGATACCATTAAAATGTTTAAATTTTAAAGAAGATAATTCCAAATTCAAATTAGGAAAATGAGTCAAGATGAGTGAATCTAATGAATTAAAATTAGATACATATTAAAATTTTACTACCAATAAGGTAAAAATGCAACGCAAGCCGCGAAAAAAATTTGCGATGTTTATGGACCTAGTGCAGTGTCTGTGAGAGTAGCACAAATTTGGTTTAAGCGTTTTCAATCCGGAAATTTTGATGTCAAAGATGCACGTAGCTCTGGTCGCCATGTACGGATAAAATTGATGCTATTTTTGAAAAAGTGGAGCAAGATCGGCATATTAGTAGTTACGACGTAGCTGAAGAACTGGGAATTGACCACAAAACAGGTTTGGCGCATTTGAAAAAAAAATGGGTACACAAAAAAGCTCGATATTTGGGTACCTCACGAGCTCTCTGAAAGAAACCTAATGAACCGTGTACTCATTTGTGATTCTTTATTACTACGTAATGAGACCGAACCATTTTTGAAGAAATCGATAAAAGTGGATCACGTACGTGCAAAAAAGGTCATGGTCAAAGGCCGGTCAGGCTTCACAAACTATGGCGAAACCCGGGTTAACTCGCAGCAAGGTGATGCTGTGTGTGTGGTGGGATTGGAAGGGCATTATTCATTATGAGCTGTTACCACCAGGCAGGACTATCGATTCAGAACTCTACTGCGAACAACTGACAAGATTAAAGCAAGAAGTTGAGAGAAAGCGGCCGGAATTAATCAACAGAAGGGGTGTGGTTTTTCATCATGATAACGCTAGACCGCACACATTTTTAACCACTCAGCAAAAATTAAGAGAGTTTGGCTGGGAGGCGTTAATGCATCCGCCGTATAGTCTGACCTGGTACCTTCAGATTTCCACCTGTTTCGGTCTCTTCAGAATTCTTTAGGCAGTGTCAGGTTAACATCACGAGAGAACTACCAAAACTACTTGACGCAGTTTTTTGATCAGAAGCCCTAAAATTTCTATAGCAATGGGATCATGTCCCTACATAAGAGTAAATAAACTATATTAAAAAATGTTTTGAATTTTCAAATAAAATGCGAAAAGACTTTTTCCCCAACCTATTACTATGGTGATCTAGTACAGCCCGTGGTTTGATTTATTACGGTTATGTCCCTTGACAACCAAATTATCGATCTTAAGGAGTAGATTTAAAAAAATTACTGCATCAATTTATTTACATATAGGTATATGTATGAATTTATACAACGTGGAAAGGACATGTCCGTAATAAATCGAACCACGGGCTAAAATATCAATAAAAAACATTAAAATAATGCCACTTCCATACAAAAGTGTCCAGCCGCCCTGTCGACGCACTACATCGACACCATCACACGCACACAGACGCACACCGGCCATCGGCGACGCAGCTACGCGGGCCCCCACTCGCTATCAGACATCCACAGTGCATACACATTATTTCTTGTAATAGTCATTCAATAAACGAGTCATATTCAATCACATCTTCATCATTTCATCACCAAAGAAGCACACTTCCTTCCGACCACTGGCCGCCCGGCCACGCCCGGCAATTTGTATTGGAGTGTTTTTTTAATTTGTTGTTATTTTAATTTCATTTTACTATAGTGATCTAGTATAGTCCGTGGTTCGATCTATTACGGGTATGTCTGTTCCTCATTGTATGTATATGGAAAATATATATTATTTTAATAAGAGTGAGATCACACCAACGGTAGAACGATCATGCAAGCTTTTAGCCATTCAGAAATCTTTTCTAAATTAGAATAAGTTATTCGAAACACTTCCTCTGAGAAGAATGTATAAATTGAACCAGCAGGGTTCCAGGCGATCGTTAAACTCGGACATTCAATGAGATTAAGATTCATTAGTGGTATACAAATAAAATTACTCAAATAGGTTCTCTTTGCACCATTTTGATCGGAATAACTCTTGAAAACGCATAATTGGGTGAACGGATATGGTGTGTAAGCTATGAATTACAAGCGGTTGGAAAAAAGATTTGATGTAAATTATTTCACGTTTTCTAATAGGAGTAATTTTTTTTTCAGAAACTAATCAGGCCTCTGCAGGCATTTAGTCATGTCAACCAGAATCTAAATATTTTATTTAAATATCAAAATTTTTATTCACAAGCAACTGTCTTATTTAACAACATACTCCAAAAACGTAACCCTCCTTCTAGTACAGTCAGGTAAAAATAACCGGCTAAGTGCGTATCGAACTACGCGCAGTGTAGGGTTCCGTAGTTGCAAACGCCAATTTTGATTTTACGGGACTAAAGTAAAACGTCTAAAAAACTAATTTTCTATTGAATTTGCATGAAATTACTTTTCCGAGTACATTTCACAAGTTGCTCGCCTATAACCTTTTAATTTATAAACCTTACTAACAACATAAAATGAGTATTTAATAATTAAAAGACAAAATAAAACTAACTTAAATAAACTTAAATACTAAAAATAAATTACCTGTAAACATATAAATATAAATAAATAAATATATAGGGACAAATAACACCGATTGAGCTAGCCCCAAAGTAAGTTCGAGACTTGTGTTATGGGATACTAACTCAACGATATTATATTTTATAACAAATATATATATATAGATATACATCCAAGACCCAGGACAATTTGAAAAAGGCCATTTTCCAACTTGCCCTGACCGGGGATCGAACCTGGGACTTCTGGGTGGCGGACTAGCATTGTGACCACTACGCCACGGAGGTCGTCTGATATACTATCATAAATAAAAAATATCCCTTAAATCTTTCCCCTGCGGAAGATTGCCCAGAAGGCTGGCACTGATAGTTTTCCTATAAATTTTGTTATTTATTCTACTGATGTGAATTTTTTCACGATTCCTCATACGAACGTTAAGCAGATAAAAAGAGATGGGGAGTGGGGGGGGGGGGGGGGGGACACTTAACTCTCACAAAAATTTTAACCAAAATAATTGGTATAGGGTGTTCAAAAGCTCAGAATATTTAGAGAGCTATTCAACGGCACACTACACCATGGGTTTGTAATATCGGAACACACGTCAATGTAAAATACAACTATAATAGTCGACGAAAAAAAAAATGACACCCACTATGTAGAGGTATATATGTGAGCTATCAAAAAAAAACTGCATAATATTAATTGTGCCAAATTTCAGCGTTCCTTTACTTATAGTCTCTGGGTAAAACCGCGGACAGCGGACAAACAGACAGATGGCGAAACGATAAAGGTTCTTTGTTTACTAAGGAACCCTAAAAAAAGAGCTCTTTTAACAAAATCGCTTCAGTCCTATAACATGAACCACATTGATAATTGGCCTGGATCATGTTGACAAGTAAATTACTAAATTGTAACCGTCAGCATACCTATCTTGATTTATAATCCAATGTTAAAACAAGCGAAAGTATACCATAACCTCATAAACTTTAGGTTGAAGACAGTACATTGCGAACTAGATGTATAATTTAAAAGAAATGTGTAACTGTAACAGTGATGTTGATATATTCCTAAGATCTTCACTTTTGAAGCTTTGTGTTGAAATACTTAAGGGGAATAAGGTTGTATACAAATTGGAAGGTACATACCCGTAATAAATCGAATCACGGGCTGCACTAGATCACTTTAGTATGATGAAATTAAAATAACAGTCAAAAACAAATCAAAATTGGCATTCTCAGACTAAAGTATGCAGACGCCCGGGCAATTTGTATGGGAATGCCGAATTTTTTTTAGTGTTTGCCTGTATTTTTTTTTCTTTATTCTTTACAGAATCAACAGCACTTTACAATATCATTATTTAATCCTAGGAACTATAACTTACTACCAATTACAGATTCTCGTTTTGTAATTTAAATATTCAAAAACTATGTTTAGAGAAAACAGTTAGAATGGATATATATATGTATACTACAACAATTAAAAATAAAAGTAAAAAATGCGCGGGATTAAGTTTAAAAGGGAAACAATGTAACAAAAATAACATTATTAATTTTAATTTCTTTATACTAAAGTGGTCTAGTATAGCCCGTGGTTTTATTTATTACGGGCGTGTCCCTTCTACGTTGTATAAAGCATTTACAAGCATTAATAGCCTTATATGACTGTGTAATAAAAACCTTATGTTTTTTTTTTAGTTGTTGTATTATTAGAAAATAATTTGTAAGTTTTTATTATATTTTATTTTACTTTTTTGTTTATAGTCTTATATGTATTGTTCTTTTTCCGTCTTTGATTGTGTTTACTTTAATAACATATGTTTAATTTACGTGATAGAATCAGAAATGAGGAAATTCGTAGGAGAACAAAAGCCACTGACATAGCCCAGAGGATTAGTTCGTTAAAGTGGCAGTGGGCGGGACACATAGCGCGACGAACCGATGGTAGATGGGGCAAAAAGGTTCTTGAATGGCGACCACGTACAGGCAAGCAAAGCGTAGGACACCCACCCACAAGGTGGTCTGACGACCTGAATAAGGTCCTGTCCTGCAGTGGACGTTATGCGGCTGAAATGATGATGAATGACTTTAATAACACATATTTTTTAAAACATAGATCATTTTATGAACATTTTCATTAAAATCTTTTTTTTTTTATACGGGACTTTAAAAAGCTACGTTCTAAATGATAAACGAAAACTTTTAAGGATTAATTTGCTTAAGAAAACACCCTGTATATTTCAACCAAAGTGGCTTTTAAAACATCAAATTGCAAACAACTACCTTTTCGCAATACTTAAATATCAAAAAGGTCTTTTATAAAGCTATAAAGCTCATAACCTCAGAACATGTATATCATAACGTATGACTTTAATATCTTAAGGCAAATTGTATTTTATTGAAAAGTGATAGGGTATAAATTTCACTGACAAGTGTTTTAAGGCTGGGTAGTGAAAGTTTGCGCATCTTTTGACCTGAGATAACCTCTGACCAACCTGTCGCTGTGTTAAGGCATTGTAAGAGATACACCTATTAGGAATCTTGAAAAATGATAAGGTTGCGACGATCAAGATGGCGGTAAAAAATGGCGGACTTAGAGTTATTTATTTTATAAGTGATCCCATTTGTCTGATAGTAGTGTGCACATACATACAATAAACTGGTCTATTCTATCATATCTATCATATCATATACTCGTATCTATTATAATATATTCATCTTCAAGAAGTTCACTCCTGGAATTCGATCTAGCGGGGCCAGTCGAGCTAGACCTTAAACACGAGTTGCAATGCTTTGTCCGTTCAATGTACCTCACGAATTTAACGGAAATTTAATGTTCCTCAAGGCCTTCTCCATCGATTTTCAAAACGACTGATTAGAAGTTGTCTGCATCAAGCGTTTTTTTGCAACCTTGTTTAGGTCGCCGAGCTGTATAGCGCGGCGTCCTGTCACGAATTGTCGCAGATTTTCGCCGACGGTCCCCGATCGTCACCGACAGGTGTTGTGGGCATATGCCGTTCGTCTGGTAAGAGCAGAGTCACCTAGTAGGTGTTCTAAGCTGCCGGTACGTGGCCGCCATTCGAAAACCCTTCTGCCCCATCGGCCATCGGTTCTTCGTGCCATATGCCACGCCTTCACTGGTCGCCTTATTCACATTTACTTATCAATACTTGTCATCGTCATACAATTTTATAATTTCGCTAAATGTGGTATTTGATTCTTACAGCCATGGAGTCGGTTTACGGTTACGATTAATAAAGACATGATCATGAACATATGTGTCATAGGAAGTTCAATTTGTAGGTGTTCCCCACGGATTTCCAAGAAAACTTACTGGAATTGGCCTGCATCCAGCGTTTTCTTGCAACTTTTCTTAGTTCGTCCTATCAACTAATGGTAAAGGATGTTTAGTAGATGGGTGTCCCACTCTGCTCTCATTAGTGCGGATTTGTGTTGAACAAAGTTATCAGCCAAAAAAGGCATTCCAAACTTCTCACATTTATATGTCACCACCTGCTGCCGGATGACTGGCAGGAGGTGGCTGGCGTGATAGGAAAGCAATGGCTGCACGTATAGTAAAGTAAGATTCAGAAGCACCTGGTGCGCTAAAATTTTTTTCTGCTTTTTCTAGGTTGACTGGGAGATAATTTGCGTAAAGTCCACCCTTTGTAAAATTCAGTTCAATAAAGATTTTGTGAATAAATAAAGTCAGTAGTTCCGAAGATACGCCGAAAGAAATCCAGTTCAGCATACTCGTACTTACATTGATAAAATAATTAGTCCACAGTAAACCCAAGCCCCATGTCCAAACCTGACATTACGCTGCGCCGGCGCACGTCGGTCGTAAATAACGAATTTATCGCCCCGCGCTATTGTCCTAATGAAGCGGGCCAATTATGCTTTTTGTCGGTCATTCCGAGAGGCAGCTTTTGACAATGTTGACTCAGATGTCTTGGCCAAAAATCTAGAAAAACCAGAGCCAATTTTGATACAGTTTAAACAACATTAATTCAAGAAACAAATTTATTAAATTTCATTTTTTCTTTCAAACTTTTACAGGCATTGCCAAGCTGTGGAAGACCTGAAAATGTCCAAAACAAGTTTTTTTGTATAATGTGCTCCTTTAGAGAAGGTAAGGTTGCGTCGTTTCATTACAGAGTTCCGTGTGGTTTCCGGCAGAATAAAATAGGATCACTCCAAGTCTTCCCGTGGATGTCGTAGAAGGCGACTTAGGAAAAACAAGCCAAACAAAGCTTACAAACATCAATAAGACCTCACCAACTCGTCTAGCCAGCGAGGAGAGTGTAGGCCATGTCCTCTGGCTGCTCTGGCCAAGTATGGCTCTGGTAGTACAGAGAGGGTCGTGCTCCTGCAGTGGAGACTAAAGAGACCTGATGATGATGATGATGATTACAGAGTTCCTATGCCACCTTCCGGCTCCATCATCAGATCAGCTCCACGTATGCGTGCAAAATTTCAGCTGAATCGACAACCGGGAAGTGAGTCAAATTTTACTCGGAAGATTTAATTACAGACAGACACCGAGGCAGGTGAAACTAAATAAAAGCTTGTACGATCAAGAACTGAAGCATGCAAAGAACTGATCATGTGTAGGTCTCTTATCATTGGATATATTTTCACCTCCGACAAAAATGAGGGGTGCTATAAGTTTGACGCTAATGTCTGTCTGTCTGTCTGTGGCATTTAGCGCTCAAACGGATGGACTGATTTCAATGCGGTTTTTTTTTACGTGAAAGCAAGTTCTCTAGCGGTAGTTCTTAGCTATGTTGGATGAAAATTGGTTGAGTTTAAAAGTTATAGAACCCATGAAAGTCAGGGCTTTCTATATAAAATAATAGATGACGCTACGTATATCTATCGGAACTACGGATACGACTTTGGTAGTTCCGGTACTTATCACTAGATGGTGTTCTTGACAAGCGGCGGTTTTTTTTTTAATTTACCTAGAAAATAAATTTGTTATTTTTAACAAATTATTTTTTTAAAGGACAACATCGACGTTGTATAATGTTATATCCGCTACTTCTCTCTCTTCGCCATTTTATTGTATGTCTACGTATCAAGCAAAGTATTTATTTCATTAAAGCAATCCTGAACAGATAGGTTCATCATCATCTCTCAACGACCCACCGATGGGCCTCCTTTTGTCTGCGCCATTGAATCCTATCCCTAGCCTTAGCTATCTAGTTTTTTCCAGCAATCCGTTTGATATCATCGACCCATCTAGCTACAGGACGTCCAACACTCCGTTTTCCATTCCTAGGGTACCACTCGGTGATAGCCTTACTCCACCTTCCATCGTTCCTTCTAGCCAGGTGTCCTGCCCAGTTCCATTTTATATTCGCAACCCTAAAGAGCACGTCGTGAACTTGCGTTCAACGCCGGATCATTGCGTGGATCACCTTCACAGATAGGTTGTCATCGTTTGATTACTGAGTCTCAATAGATACTTCAGATCGTACATCATCAGATCAACTGTAAAATTCTGTTAGTCTTTACATAATTGTTTTTTCGGATGTCCTTCAAGATTTATGTCGTCTAATATACGTTTCGTCTACGGTAAATAAGAACTTAAATTACCGTTTTTCGCCGAAAATCCGTGGACTTGTCCAAAACACGGAAACAAAAAATAACGAGCTCATATATAACTTGACTGTTGAAGGAGAATACGAAATAAAAGAAGTTTATCTATCGCAGCCAGAGACCACATAGCAAATAGAGAATAAAGCTTTAAAAAGTGTTTTCTTTTCCAGTGCGAAAAAAATTCAGGAAGTCCATGATCCTCTTTAACTCATAATATATGCCAAATCATGAGATAAATCTTACTTCTGGTATAAACGTAAATAAAGCTACAAATGCTTGGGAGGTCGGAAACTAGTGTGGCGACCTCTACGGCCACTACGAGGAACTACAATCAAAAGACAACCGACAATATAGTTTACAAGAAGCATATGAGATGGCGCCAGCAAGTTTCCTACATCTCGATCTCAGAGTTCGCCCGATTCGCTGCGTATATACAACTTCCGACGATACACAGTTGGAGCTGCGATTCCCTAGGCGCAACACCATGCTGGGCGGGAAGATCTTCCCTTTGTGGCGGTCGAGTATATCACCTCGCTCCCGCTACAACTAGTTTTTCTATTTTGATATATATTTAGTTTCAAATATGAATATCATTGTTTAAAATTCTGTAAGACATTGCGATTTAAAAAAAACATCCTGTTTAAAATCTGTACAGTAGAACAGCTCAAAAAATCGAAAACGTACCTATGTTTATTGTAGAAGTCGATAAACAGGATGGGATAATAATTCTAAATATGTGATAGATATTAGACATCGCTGTTTCTGATAAGACTCATTTATGATATCGTTTCTAATCTCAAAAATATTGAGTCGTTTTTGAATACGAGTAAGCAGTCATTTAATAGGCATGACGAATGGAAAAATATCTTTAGCCCATCGGTTAGATTATTAAAAAATATTGTAAACGTATTCTTTCTTTCCTCTGAGAAACAAAAATTTACAAGAATACAGCGCTTTGAAATTCTGCATGACGTCACGGCTACGTACGATTTTTACATAGAGAAGACGTCGCAAGCCCCCACTTCGAAACTTTGATGCTTCGTATCTTTGTGAATTTTTACTTTTTTGGCAACCTAAAAAATATGAGTACATTATTTTTGGATAATGGAGGAGCTCGGTAGCCCAGTAGAAGTGCGCATAACTAGAGATTTCGCAATTAAAACAACACCGGGCGTGGTCCGCCCTTGGATGGGTGACCGAAAATGGCATAAAAATTTCTCGAGCTGCTCCGTGCTTAGGAAGACACCTATAAGCCGTTGGTCCCGGCTGTCATCATTGTATGGCAGTCGTAAAGCTATGTCAGATGCCTTTAGGCAGCCTGAAAAATCTGACACCAGTGTTGGCCACTTACACACACGAGAAAGAAGAAGAATATAATCTAAAAGACGGACTAATTAAAATTATACTTTTCTAACTTTTTTAACCGGCTCCCAAAAAAGGGACGAGGTTATCTCAATTCGTCGCGGTAATTTTTTTGTTTGTTCACCAATTATTCGAAAACTCTTGAACCGATTTGAAATTCTTTTTATTTTTAAAGGGTATTATACTTGCCAGATGGTCCCGTAGACATTTTATCAAAATCGGTTATGTAGTTGGGGGGTAAAGTCGAATTTTAGTTGTTAAATTATTTAGTCTACACGCTATACTGTCTTTGCTTGCAACACAAGAAAGTACAGCTGAGTGGTGGGCAAAATGGTTAATTAACAAAATTCTCTTTGTCCGAGACACATAAAATTTTACGAGGATCAAGATCTCCAGTGCTGCCGTGCGGTCAAGGAACTCGAATGCTGGAAAAGACAGGATCATGTGCTGAGAATATAAGTACCAACTTTAAAAAAAAAATAACACGTCTAAACTACCTCTGTGTTATTTAGAGCAACCGGCTGTGATGCTTTTATTGTAAAGTTCACAGCATATTATAAAACATTTTGTGTTATTAAATTTTGTTTATTTAAAAAAAAATGAAATAGATATGATTTTTATTGCACAAAAAAAGATAGGTAGATTAATAGAAAAATATCCGCAGCATGCTTCGTCAAAATTGTTAATTTTAGAGATCCGCATAATTCCTGGCCCATGACACTAGCTGCATTTCCATATTGAATGTCTATAGTCTTTAAGCCAGATAAGATACGGAACGGAAGACATTTGTACGATCAGAAATACACAGGCCCGTTGGTTTATTTAAGTGTTTTGTTTAATTGTTTCTGAAATGTATTCCATATTTAAAAAAAAAAAAAAACATTATGTCTGCTAGCTTCAACAAAATGTAATAAAGATTTGAATACTGGTTAAGATTTTAAATAGTCTTCTTTCTGGAAAGTCGTGTTGTCGAAAGTGACGTAGACGTAAGGTTGTGTCTACAAAATTTCCGTAGGTAAAAGACTACTGGGTTAACGGAAAAAAAAGTTTCTGTCGACGAACATTCCAATGGCGAATCAGTCTTGGGAGAACATTTCACAAACAAGAAACAAATTAAAATGCACATTTATCCGTCTCACGTAAAGTTGTGGACATATAAGTCTTTTAACCCCTTACCTGTCACTGGGAGGAATTCCTCCCAGGTTCAATTGTTTATCTATTGTTTAATTTTTTCACCATATGAGGAGACTAAAACTAGGGATTGCAAAAATCACTTCCAGCATCTCTATATCGATCCCAAAAACGTAAGAACACACAAAAAAATTGGAGCAGGGCAGGTATGGAAAAGACTCATAAAATTTAATAAGTTTTCCTTCGGCTTACGTGAGACGCCTGGGGATCGGACCATCACATTTTTTGACCATAAATGCTCATGTTAATCGCTCTCCAAGATGGCGAATTGTTTTGGAACTTTTGGGAGTCAATCGTTAATCATTTTAACTGTAGTTACACATTTTGTTGAGTTATAATATATGCTTTTTAAACATTTTGGTAAGATTTTGGTTCGAGAGGTGATGAAAGTTTATTAAGAAAAAAAAAGTTCTTTTTTTATTTAATTTTTATAATTTTGTTCCTGTCTAGAAAGACCTGATCAAAGTGCAACTTGATCAGGCCTTTAAATTAGTAGTTTTGGAAATCTCGGCAGACACCTCTGTTTAAGTCCTGCTTCAATTTTATTGTCATTGGTGGATGATAAAAAACTTAACACAAATAAGTTGAACAAAAATGGCGGACTTCAAAGCATTTTTGTACAAATTCTCGACACGTAATGGAACCAAAATGGCGTTTGTCGGCGCATTATTTGTACCTGCGTCGATAACCGCCATTTTGGTTTAAACTACGTGCCGAAAATTTGTACTAAAATGCTTTGAAATCCGCCATTTTTGTTCAACTTTTTGTGTCACATTGTACCACGCGTACCAAATATTTACATTTTTACATTCCCAACTAGAGATAACTAGAAAGCCTTGTTTTTCCTTGATTTATTTATGTTCTATAAAGAAGGTATTTCTTTTTTAATTGATGACTACCAATAAATTAAAAGGATGACAGATAGTAGAGAGAAATAGTGGCATCTCTTCTTAACACCACCAACAAGTGCAATCTCATAGATAAATTCTCTCAGATTACAAGAGATAATAAAAGATAACCTGACTAATTAAAATAACCTTTAAAAATGCGAGAGGAAAAAAGTAAAAAAGTTAAATGAATGCGAATTCTCTCAATTATTAATCAGTATCTACAAATCGCAGATGCGTTTTCCCACCGCCCTGCCTCTCCATACGCACAGACAGACAGACATCGGGACATTTCCCTAATTAATGACCTAGCAAACGACGCCGACGATCAAATGAAAGCAAACGCAAAAACTCGTAGCATACATTTTTTGTAGTCCACCATCCATTGAGATGACTATTTGAAAAGGATTATTAGAAGTAACAAATGGAAAAATACGAGCTGAATTTCAAACTAAATGGAAGTAGCTACATATAATCTGAAATTAAACGAAAATTTAAAAAAAAAATCTATTGATAATACTTATTTTATGAGCAAAAATCCAATGAAATAGAGACAAACGTGATACATTACCGGATTTACTGCGACCAGATATTTCGAATAACAATCATTGGTCGTTCCAAAATGCGAGTAGGTTTTAGCTTTTGCACTTAAATAATGTTTTAAAAAAATTACCTCAAACTCTAATAGGAGATACATAAATTCATCCTACATTGAATAAAAATGGTTGACTATGACTGAAAATTTTTTGCTTGTGCGAGTGGGGATTTGCAACGTCACCGCTATGTATAAATCGTGCTTTGGCGTGACGTCATGCGAAATTAAAATGAAAGAAAGAAAGAAAAATATTTTATTCAGTGCTAATAAGTATACATCAGTTGCATTACTAAATAACTAAAATTAGTTTTACACCGAAATGGCACCACTCAGCATAGGGCAATGATGTGCCTTTACATCATGCCGCTGGTCTTCCGTGGTACCAAAAGATAAGAGAGAAAGCACTACACTAAATGCGCTGTTTGTTCATCATTTTTAATAATAATCTAACCGAAGGGCCAGAAATATTTTTCCAGTTGTCATCCCTAGCGCAGGCGCCCTTGCTTCGCGCGGTCGCCGCGGCTTCAGCTGGTCAAACAATATAATAATAACACCTTGTTATTTCTCCTAATGGATGGTGGACTACGCCACGTCTAGTCACGGGCCCGGCTCATCAGCGACGGCAAATAGCAGACAAATTAAAAGCGGCAAAAAGATGCGCATGCGCACCAGATGAAACATTCAGCACACGGCCATCTTTATGTCATCCGGTGGATGCGCTCACCAATAGAATGACACGCGCGGGCCATTGGAAAGGATGTAGCAAATAAAACATGTATGGTTTCATTTACATTTCAAGGCATGGAATCCATTTGTTGAAATTGATGCTAATTTTGTAATGATACCATTTTGAATGATCGTCGCAAAACAGGAAATGTATATCAAATTTTAAGTATATAGAAGATATGATATCAGTATCTTAAATTTGGATTACCAGCGTACAAACAAAGCGTAAACAAGACCACTAAAAAAAAATCCGTGATTTGTACCATCAACGTATTACTCAACGGTACAGGTGGTCAGGGGAGGATTGTTTTTTTTCATGCTAGTCTGAGAGAGAAGAAACTTCTATGTAAAACGTAGCTGCTTCTCTTGTCACATCATCGTTAAAACCAGTGCAGATCGTTAAAGTCAATTAAGGGAAAAATCCGAATCTTCATAATAGACCATGCGGCCATGCGGCTAGAAGCCATTATTATTTTTTCTTTTTCTTTTAACTCCCACCATGACCCATGCCCATGACGCATGATATTTTGTCTGACACCTTGACTACCAGCATTGCAGATATATTAATATATTAATTGTTTGACGGTCCAGGTGACCGTCAGTAGCCCGTTCACTAGGTACCGCCCGGCGGCACCTGGACGATTGGCGTCATAAATAGGCCTTTCTGGCACCGTAGCTTCGGCCCTTCCAGAAAAACATAGGTGTTGCAGCACCCCAAATTGCTATAACCCCTAGCGCGCCCAAAGCCGAGGTTTCCCCTTTGGGAGCCCTTTGCGCTGCTGCCAGTAGTTTTTAATATAGGAAGCCGGGCCTTTGGCTCCTCAAACCTTGTCCGGTGAAGTAGGAAATGCCATCCGAGGTAAGTCTAAATATATATAACTCAAAGGTGACTGACTGACTGACATAGTGATCTATCAACGCACAGCCCAAACCACTGGTCGGATCGGGCTGAAATTTGGCATGCAGGTAGATGTTATGACGTAGGCATCCGATAAGAAAGGATTTTGATCAAATCTGCCCCCAAGGGGATAAAATAGGGGATGAAAGTTTGTATGAAACTTTGTCAACTTTAAACCAATCAGGCTGAGACTTTGCATGCATAAAGCTACTATGACGTAGGCATCCCCTAAGAAAGGATTTTGATAAATTACACCCCTACGCGAGCGAAGCTGCGGGCAAAAGCTAGTATTACAATAAAATAAAATAAATTGACCGTCATAACGTCTAAAGACTTAAACCAGAAAGTTTTATCATAATATGAAGTGGTACACATACATTCATACATACATACGTAACAGCTTTAAACCAGCAATCGTCACTTTGTATCGAAACATTTTCAATAATGTACATTATACACGCGTGCGCGTGCGCATATTTTTACACGTCCTTATCAAAACACCGACGTGGCGAGGGGTTTATGGCCATTTTAAAGTTTTCCGTATCACTTTAGCGTTTTAAGAAGATTTAAGTTAAAGCGAGTTTCTTGAGGACTGTTCACGATTTTTTTTTACAGTATTTAATAGTGTTTTACAAGAATTTTAATGCAGATAATATTGAAATATTTCCTAATATAATAATTCATTAGATAATTAGAAAGAAATATTTTTTTTATAAACATCAAGAGAAATATATATTTAGATTTAAAAAAAAAAATAAAAAAAGTTCAAGCCAAAAATAACTTTAAAAACACTTTACTAATACATATTTCTGATCATTTGTTGTGGATACTTTTCTGTTAATCGTTTGATGATACAAGTTTAAATGATTTTTTTTTTTTGACGAAACGCTATCTGTGACTCAGTCAGCCGATTACTGTTAAAATATGTAAAAAAAAATACTACTTTAATTTCAGATTCCGATAAATAAAATATATGATTTATTTGAAGTAATCTTGTTCGAAAAAAATTTTGCAGCCGAAAAAAGTATACTTATGTGAAAATTCAGTCAACCCCTTGTACCATTGTGTTCAAGTACAAATATGGTGGGCAATAAAGATTTTAAAAATAAATTAATAAATAAAACAGTAACCTAAGGCATCGGAATAATGCCCTTAACAGCTAACCAATGCATCCAAGTTTTATCTCTCATACAAATTATTATCAGCCTTAACACCACAAAATTATCTTAAGTTTACGAGTGCAAGAAATTCGGACCGCGCCGGTTCGCGTAAGTGATTAACCACTTCCTTCTTACAAACTTGATTGAAAGGCTTGCTTTAAGAAGGTTTTAATAATATGTTCGGTGTTTTTTTAATGCATGTTCTGGATTACCATTGCGGTGTTTTTTTTTTTGTAATGTCGTTCACAGAATACATCTACTTACCAAGTTTCGAAATTCCGAAACTATAAGAGCAGTATAGTTCTTATAGTTTCGGAATAAAGTGGCTGTTACATACGGACAGACAGGCAGACAGACAAACAAACATACCGAATTCATAACCCGAACCCTAAAAATGGAATAGTACATCAGTTATAAAGATAATATTATTATAATAACCTAAAACTTGACATTTCGCATGGAACCAGCCCTCGATCCGGTTTCTGGCCACCTCAATTAGTACTTTCCACTGCATACCAATACCGCGCAGGGCATCTTCAGTACGCCTTATTTGGTTAGAGGGATACACACGAGGTTGGAAGATATCTTAACATTAAAATTAATTTTAATGGATATGATTTTTTGTGTATATATTTAAACGTAAATAAACAAAAAAAAAATATGTGACAGTGTTGTTAACCATATATTTCAATCGTTTAGAGTAGATACTCATATTTTAATTGTAACAAGTAAAATTAATTATTATTGTTACTTATTTCAACATTTGCTGTACCTGAAGAGGTCAATAAGAAGGCCTGTATTAATTTATAAGACCATATTGTAACAAACTCTTACTAAGCAAAAAAAGAATTGAATTGAATTAAAGTTTACAAAAAAAGCAAGTTGGTTGGGAACAAATTTGCGGTGACAAAAAGAAAATACACCAGTGATAGTTTAATGGTGTCTGTTTTTTTATTTCGACGTGCGAGAAACAGTAGCAAATATTAAGGGCACATAGTAATTATACTAGGGGTACCTTAAAGCAAGGGAAGGGCAGAAGCAGCGCCCACATTTGAAATTGTGGTTTAATCGTAAATGCGGTAATAAATAACATTTTGCAAATTTATTTTAAATAAGGGAGCCACTTCTGGGCTTACTTCGCTTTAATAATATATATAATTGACGACCTCCGTGGCGTCGTGGTCACCATGCTAGTCCGCCACCTATAGGTCCCGGGTTCGATCCCCGGTCAGGGCAAGTTGGAAAATGGCCTTTTTCAAATTGTCCTGGGTCTTGGATGTTTATCTATATATGTATTTGTTATAAAATATAGTATCGTTGAGTTAGTATCCCATAACACAAGTCTATAACTTACTTTGGGGCTAGCTCAATCAGTGTTATTTGTCCCTATATATATTTATATTTATATAATAAACCCTTGAAATTATTATACTTGCCATTTGCTTGCATACAATTCTTAAACATTATTATTATATAATAATTATAGACAATTCAGATAAACTTTATCTTATTACTAAGGGTTAATTAATTGAAACTTTAATGGGGAGCCTAATTCAAATTAATTATATTCTTCTACACTGTAATACTCTAACTGCGCCAACTCCCCCACATCTTTTATAGTTTTCTCTACCCAAAGGTTGGCTGGAAGAAATCGCTTTAGTGATAAGCCCGCCTTTGTACCTACTAGATTTTAAATGTAGTTTTGATTATTGTCATACTTAGTTGGTGCAATAAAGAAATTTTATCTTATCTTATCTTAAATTATAGGAAATTTATTATATTAGAGTATAAAGGAAGATCTTTTTCACTAGGGACATTTCAACAGGGACATTGACTAAAATTGTTTTAAAATCTACAATAAACTTACTCTAATCATCGGACTGCCAGTATTCGTGGCACGTCAATTTTTTTCTTGTATTTACTACTTTTTTCTTGAAAAAATTACTAAAACTACATAGTCATAAAAATTTGGAAAATAACCAAAAAAGTTTCTACACTGAAGTAAGAAAAAATATCTTAGGATGCATCGCAGGATCCCAAACACGCGTAAGTACGTCGTCGGCGGCGCTTCATAAATCAATAGTGGGAGCGGCACTTTGTCGTTCAATGATGGTGTAAGGTCCAAAGAAAGTTTGAGCCGGCCACTTGTCAGGGCGTACTTATTTTAGGGACATCCTGTCATTGCCTCCTGATGACCTCCATGGATGGCGTAGCAGCGCCACCATGCTAGTCCGCCACTCCGAGGTTCCGGGTTCAATCCCTGTTCAGAGCAAGTTGGAAGATGGCCTTTTTCAAGTTGTCCTGGGTCTTGTGTGTATTTCTGTATATCTATTTGTGTATTTGTTATAAAATATAGTATCGTTGAGTTAATATCCTATAACACAAGTCTCGAATTTAATTTGGGGCTAGCTCAATCTGTGTGATTTGCCCATATGTTGGTATATTTATTTATTATTTAGTGCCCCATTGATGGGCTGAAAAAAATGCCTCCGCGCTCTTCTTTTATTCAATATATTGTGGTCATCTTGCATTTAATAGTAGATTAACTTGGAAAATTGCCTATTTTAAACTGTCCTGGGTCTTCAAGAATATAATTTGCAAATCGAAGCTTAGCAACTTTTATCGCATTAGGTTATCCTTTAAAGATAGATATAGATAAGTAAAAAAATTTATAAATAGTAAATAAATTAATAAAATTTAGTTTCCGCGCAATAATTCTGAACCACACTTGGAGTTAAGGAGAAAAAGCCGATTTTTTACGACCTGTCACCAAATCGTCGTCTTATTCTTTACATTTCTCTCTTTACCTAGCCTTATCTCATATCATTTGGTCACTCCCCTCGTCATTTTTTTTTACCTTCTGAGGATCAATTTCTTGCTTTAGATATACATTTAAGAAAAGAAATTAACAACTTGCTATATATTTATTCAGTCCTTGTTGCATAGTCGAATCACAGAAAAAAGGTTTTTTTCCCATTCTTAACGTACCTACTAAAGTAAAATAAGTTAGTACGCTAATATTGGTACAATACAGCTTAAACTTAGACTAATAAGTATATTTAACATTAAATTAAATTCTTAAAAAAAAATGACAAAAGTATATCCGCAACATGCTTCGTCAAAAGTTTACATAAATAAATCCGCAACATGCTTCGTCAAAAGTTTACATAAATAAATCCGCAACATGCTTCGTCAAATAAGTAATTTAACGTTGATCTAGATTTATACGTTATTTTTTTTATTCATTAAGCAAACACAACAGTAAACAATCACACACAGTTTCGTTACAAATTTTACAAATTTTATTTTATTGGCCAAGAAAGTGTCCATTGTCACTGTTCTTTTCTTTGTCACTGTCTAAAGGAAGAAGTGATAAATTTCCTAGATATGAAATTAAAGGCTAAAGCCTCTACGGTATATTTTTGGTCATCTGGCATGCAATACTACTGTCTAAAGGAAGAAGTGATAAATTTCCTAGATATGAAATTAAAGGCTAAAGCCTCTACGGTATATTTTTGGTCATCTGGCATGCAATACTACTGTCTAAAGGAAGAAGTGATAAATTTCCTAGATAGGAAATTAAAGGCTAAAGCCTCTACGGTATATTTTTGGTCATCTGGCATGCAATACTACTGTCTAAAGGAAGAAGTGATAAATTTCCTAGATAGGAAATTAAAGGCCAAAGCCTCTACGGTGTATTTTTGGTCATCTGGCATGCAATACATTCTCATTATCACCGTTTCACAGTTTTTGTCTCACCACGTAACTCTTCCAGTGGCCGCCATTTTATTTTATTGACTCCTAAATTTGTGCGCAAACGACTCCAGTATCGAGATTATATCACTTCTTAATGAGAATAGTATCGGTGAAAATAACAATCAAAATGGAGCCAGTTTTTGTCTTATTACGATCTGAAAATGTTTGACAATATTTTTTTGGAAGAAGTTTCAAAATGAGTTTCTTTTAGCGTGTCTTCTCAGTGGTCGTTACGAAGCGCTGGTAATTGGTAGTCTTTTTTTAAATAAATTAAATTTTAAAATACGCTATACGTAATGTAAATTTGACGCGTAGAAGTGACTGTAAAGGTCTAATTACGGAATAAACATAAGATTTTTTTTTTAAGTTCGAAAGACTGTATGTTTATTATGTACAAACATAACAGAGACGTGCAATTTCAAAATTTGCAATCTGATTTTTGTCAAGTTATGAGAAAAATCATTGTTTGTCGCTTTTTCAAACTGTGGTAAAGTATTTAAAAGCATTGTGCTTTCAGTTTTTCAGGCAAATGGTATGCTGAATTGGAGTTCTATAAGAGATTTTTTTTTTATTATATTACGGCTCTGGGTACATGTAGTCCTTGAGAGCCCATCTTTATTTTTTCACTTCTTTATTCCATTTTCACAAAACTTTATATATATGCCTTTTTAAACAAAAAAGAAAAAAAAAACAATTCGTTTCGGCGTCTTTGAGTAATAGGAGAACATAAACAAAAAAATCATATATTCGAATAGATAACTCCCTCTTTTTTGAATTTGGTTAAAAATTGATTCTTTACCTTTCCAATCATTGCAACCAATTTTTTTAATAACCACTAAATAAGGTCTAGTTCACACGGTTAAGGCCAATTTCGCTCGGGTTTTTATATCATTCGAATTAACAGTTGAATTAGCTTTGATTATGCCGCCTAAGTTATTGCCTATAACGACTATTATAATATCAGTTCCCATCAACAGCAGTAGCCAGTAACAGTACATTTTTATTTATTGTGTGAATTAATTGTTCTGATTTGTTTTTTTTTTCACAAATTTAAATACTGATTGGTTGCTCCTTTTTTAAATCCTTTCCGGAACACATTACAATAATTGATTTTAAATTGAAATTATTTAACTGTAACTGGTTAACTGACTTGTGTTTTAAAAAAAATAGATAAATGCTCCATTTTGTTGGTCAATTTAATTTTTGGGGGTATCAAAAGAAGATGAAATTAAGAATATCATATATTTCGATTACCAAAAAAAAAGTCTGATATTGAATTTCGACAAAAATTTATTTCAACAATATGTAATTCAGATACAACTTTACTTCGGTACCTATTATTGTACTGCAACAAAGCAATATTGTATTCGAAAATATTGATTGATTAAAAGTTATAATTCTATAAGCACAAATTTATTTTCTACGCAAATTTAAAAAACCCACGTTAAAGAACGGCAAATTTATAGATATCAATGAAATATGTAGCAGAACTACAAACAATTGATATTCATAGTGCCACCTTTTATTTGCTAGGAAAAATCGTGACTTTCAAAAGTAAATTTTCAATAGTTAAACTGATTTTTAATAAAACATAGCTAAGAAGAAGAAGAACAAGGGAACTTACTTTCACATTAAAAGAAATACGAGAGTTAGACAGACAGATAAACAGATATTAGCGTCAAACTCATAACACTCCACTTTTTTGTTTGGAGGTTAAAAAGAACAGTGGCATGATTAAAAACATTTAAATTCACGCCACCGGAAAATAATTAATCGAACGCCACCAATTTGTCCACAAGTCACAAAGTATTTAATTACAACACTGTTAAATGTTCAGACAACACAATTAAAATTTTAATTAAAGTGTGGGTGCAATTTTGAAATAAAAACTTTACAAACAAAATACAAATTATGCAAAACTTTAACTGTATTGAGCTATTAATGAATTTATCATGTAAATAAAAAACCTTTTCAAAATCGGTCCATCCGTTCGAGCGCTACGACAGACAGACCGACAGACATTAGCGTGAAGCTTATTACACCCCTACTTTTTTGCCGGGGGCTAAAAAAGGATGTGAATCACCATTTTTCATTAACACATCCATATAGTGTCTTATTTATCGTACGTATTCATTGTATTGGCATTCATTTCGCAAAAACAATTTTCCATTACTTTTCATATCACAACATTGTGACGAATTCTTAACTTTTTATGAAAAATTATAATTTTAAATTAATACTACTTTTAAGAAGTGTACCCAGAGATGGTACATTTACTCAAGATGTCGCCTGAAAAGAATAAAGCTTTTTATTTTATAATACTCGATTATCAAAAAGTAGATTAACTTGAGTTCTAGGTTCTAGACTTTAGACCAAGGATCAAGATAGACACAGCATCTGTATCATTTTGCATGTCCATAACAGACGAAATCGACTTCATTCAAGATAGTTACATTTATAAGTTTGTCAGTTCATTACATCTGGCATTGAGCTCTCTACAAAAAAATACTTTAATCTTTCGTTTTGAGCTGCAGAAATTATCTAAGAAAATTTAAGGACGTAATAAAAAGCTAAATATCATCTTCACTTAATATCTTCTCTGACGCGACTACTGTCATGAAAAAGTGACACGCACAGTTTTCATACAAAATGAAGGATTTGCTTTATCTTGTAGAGATATACAGATCTTTGGTTCTAAGTTCTGGCTTGCTACAAATTTACAAAGACATCTGAAAAAAGTAATAAAAGCATTTGTTGACTTGTTTCTGTTGAATAATCGTTGAAACCTATTATCAGTACATGTTTGATATATGACGTCACTGCGCTACATTGTGCTTACTGCCTACATTAAGTTACGTTAGTTTGAAAGGCAATGGAGCTGCTCGACTCCATGTGGCCAATGACAGTGTATGAGTTATGACTTGAGGTACCTCCTCTAAAAGTTGGATATATTCGAAGAATGGAGCACAGTGTGTTAATGCTACATCTTCAGAATTCTTTATCACGGACCTCATAAAAATGCGCATATAGTTAGTGGTTGTTTTTAATGTTTTAAGGTACATTCAATTATGCATTATCCTTGAATTTCGAGTTAATTTTAGTCAAATTGGGCGGTAGGTGTCGGGGAAATTTCTTACTGTCGCCGACAATGTTAAGGTGTCTTTCTTGTAGATATGATGAATTGATAGCTTCTTTTAAATTACTCGCCCATACAAAAAAGATACATGCATAACGTAATTATATAAATACTTTTTCGTTTCGCTTACACGAGAAAGATGTTAAAAATAATATATTTCATATACTTACATTGAAACAATATACATAATTATTACAATGCCTGTTTCCCATGGAGGTATTATAGGTATAGGCTATAAAAAATAAAAATAAAAAATCTTTCTTCATAATCGAAATCAAAATCACATAAATTTTTAATATGAAAAAATTTATCGTGCAGATGTGCATGAGAGAACGTTCTGCGACCAAATTGCAGATGTTCTGAAGAAAGGTGATGTAAGGAGTACCCAAAACCGGAGAGCTTGCGTAAAAAGAGTAACAAGTGTTGAAGATGCAAGAGGTTTGTAAGAACCGTATTATAGTAAGTGGAGATCCAAAGTCTCTGCTTACCTCCATGGCAGAAGTAGCGTTAAAATATGTTTGTATATAATAGGTTGGGGAAAAAGTCTTTTCGCATTTTATATGAAAATTCAAAACATTTTTAATATAGTTTATTTACATTTAACTAAAGTATGTAGATACCATTTTGTTCGATAACTTTTTGCCATCTTATAAGTAGGGACATGATCCCATTGCTATAGAAATTTTGGGGCTTCTGACCAAAAAACTGCGTCAAGTAGTTTTGGCAGTCCTCTCGTGATGTTAACCTGACACTGCCTAAAGAATTCTGAAGAGACCGAAACAGGTGGAAATCTGAAGGTGCTAGGTCATGACTATACGACGGATGCATTAACACCTCCCAGCCAAAGTCTCTTAATTTTTGCTGAGTGGGTAAAGATGTGTCTAGCGTTATCATGATGAAAAACCACACCCCTTCTGTTGATTAATTCCGGCCGCTTTCTCTCAACTTCTTGCTTTAATCTTATCAGTTGTTCGCAGTAGAGTTCTGAATCGATGGTCCTGCCTGGTGGTAACAGCTCTTAATGAATAATGCCCTTCCAATCCCACCACACACACAGCATCACTTTGTTGCGAGTTAACCCGGGTTTCGCCACAGTCTGTGACCGGCCTTTGACAATGACCTTTTTCGCACGTTCTTGTCGTACGTTATCCTCTTTTTATCACCAGTTATCAATTTCTTCAAAAATGGTTCGGTCTCATTACGTCGTAATAAAGAATCACAAATGAGTACGCGGTTCATTAGGTTTCTTTCAGAGTGCTCGTGAGGTACCCAAATATCGAGCTGTTTTGTGTACCCATTTTTATTCAAATGCGCCAAAACTGTTTTGTGGTCAATTCCCAGTTCTTCAGCTGCGTCGTAACTACTGATATACTACTTACCTTTTCACTGGCCTATATTGTCCCATAGCTGGGCAAAAAACTTATCTTATAAAAAAAAGGAAAAATCATATTTCCGAATTTCAGACATTAGGTTGTGTTTTATGGAAGAAAAGTGAGTGCATAAAAGTATGAGTATTGGCAATAATAAATAGAAATACAAACCTGTATACGGAAATAAAATAAATATATACGGACAAATCACACAGATTGAGCTAGCTCTGAAGTAAGTTCGAGATTTGAATTATAGGATACTAACTCAACGATACTACATATATATTACTAGCTGCGCCCCGCTGTGTTATCCGCACCGAAAGTATGTATTAATTAACTGAACCCTTGTTCAGCTTCCTGCATACCAAATTTTAACGAAACTGGTCCAGCCATGTGCGCGAAAGAAGTAACAAACACACACGCACAAAGGTGTGTGAACAAATACATATATAGATAAACATCCAAGACCTAGGTTAATCTGAAAACGATCATCATCCATCTTGACCTGACCGGGGATCGAACCCGGAACCTCCAGTGTGACAGCCTGGCATGATGACTAGGCCACAGAGGTCGTCGAAATACCTAATTCTCAATCTATTAATTCACACGTTGCAACTCATTAAGGCCTAATTAAGAGAGCCGGTGCGGCCCGCGCTTTATAAGGGGTGATGCACACTTAGGTGCACCACATAGTGCGGCGGACAAACGTAATGGCGGAGAGGCTGAGGTTTGACTATCGGCTGTAAGCGATAGCGATTTTACTTGTTTGTAGCAACGAGTTTTACAACGGATGGTTACTAGACTTACTTTGACTTATGGTCTTATGCTCCGTATTTGGGGGAGAGGGCGACCACAAAGATTTTCCATCTCGATCTGTTGTGAGTGAGTCTGATGAGTTTATCTATCTATGTTTGTATGTATAATTGTTTGGCACGCTCTGCAGCCGAAATGGCTCGATGGATTTAAGCTTGAGACATGTCATTAGATTCGTCTTAATTCTGATAGTGACACTAGGTATATAAAAAGGCAGTCGGATTTTTTTTTTTAATAAATCACTTGTTAGTTATGTGCTCAGGGCCTTTTTGAAGAGATTGGCCAGTCCAATTCCTTTGCGGCGTTTAATCTGTTGGTCAATCGGGGTTCCTAACATAGCTAATGCAAACAGTCATTTAATAATAGTCTCAGGCCAGCAAATGCCGGGAATTTGGCGCAGGCGACAGTTCACAAAAACCTGGAGCTTCTGGGCTTCTGTCTTCTTCCAACAATGGATGGTTAAGTAGTTAAATATTAACAAGAATAAAGTTAAACGGTAGTTGCGAACAGGCTTTGACGATGCCTGAACGTTTGTGAGGCACGAGTTTGATTCTCACTTAGCGCAACTTATACCTCTGAGTTTGTACTCGTGTACGTTCAACTTTAATTACTTTACCACCACTAGCTTCTGGTTAAGGAAAATATTGTGAAGAAACCTGTACATTAGCGCATAATGAATATAAGTATTACACACAGAATAGAAACTCTTCGGGACCCACGTAATATGCGTCCCGTTCCCCGTCCCCGCACCTCTCAAAAATTCAAAATTCAAATGTTTATTCAGTAATTAGACCTTGACAGGCACTTTAACACGTCAATAAGTATAATTGACATTGCATGTAGGTTATATTGAAAATTAAAACATTTTAAAGAAAAGCTACCGATACCAGCACTTCGTAACGACCACTGCTGAAAAGAAACGCCGACAGAAACTCATTTTCACAGTATTGGTCGCCAACTCACCAGAAGGGCTTTTTCATATTATTATTTTGTCTTTTTTATATAATAAATACTTTTATTATAATACAATGTTGATACATTATAACATGTAATGCTTGCGAACGAGTTAGATTTATTAATTGCTTAATAAGAAGAAATACTAAGTAGTCAGTCCCCCATTCTAATAGGCATTAATGATATTCTACTTCCATGACGTATCATACCTGTGACACTAGTGTGTAATAATGATTGTTGTCACTAGATGACAGTCATTGCGCTGTATCAGATGCCTTTGGGGAGCTCAAAAAACTGACACACCTGATATGAAGAAATAACTAATCACATCAAATATAGCAGAAGAGACCGCTCGTCTGTCAAAGCATTTTTTTAAATATATATACAAGGATAAATCACTGATTGAGCGAGCCCCAAAGTAAGTTCGAGCCTTATGTTATGGAATATTAACTCAACGATATTTTACTTTATAACAAATACATATATAGATAAACACCCAAGAACCAGGACAATTTGAAAAAGGCCATTTTCCAACTTGCCCCGCCCGGGTATCGAACCTCTAGCACTTATATTTAGTTTTACAATAAATAAATAATTTCTAAAACTTATTAAAAAGAACTCGCTGTATGTAAGACTCTAGCCTATAGATTTATCGACATTACCCTATTTAGCTGTGACTAGGAAACGGCGATATGTAATGAAACTGATGAAAGACGAAAACTGTTTATTTTATGAACTTCTTTATTTATTTGTTGTGGCTTTATTCCCTTTTTTAGGATGTGCATCTTTTCTGCTCCATTCGAAAAGTAAACTGGTAGACATTGATTAGCATTAATTTGTACCTTTTCTATATATTCTTAAAATTTTAAGTGCAATAAATTAAATAATTAAAAAAAAGAGATTTTATGAATTGATTGGGGTTGAGTTCATGATGTGTTACAAAGGTGTTAAAAAGTGTTAATTTTATTTCTTCTTAGTGCGATCATGGCTGCATCCTTCGCTGCATTTCATCGGAGACCTGATTTGACGTTTTGTCATTTTATTCTCCACTTCGCACGACCTTCAGTATCCTAAGGGTATCCTTCGGCATCGTCGGCGACCGTTGCTTTCTTTCACTCCGGCCAACAACTATCGCGCGACGGCCGCCGACTGTCACCGACAGGTATCGCGGGTGTACTGTCGCTCGTCTGCAAGAGCCTTTAGTTGTGGTGAGGTATTTGACATCATTTGAACGCCTTGATGGTCACCTGGTGTCCAACTAATACTTACAACTCTATTGTATCTGCAATACTTTCATTAAGGTGTTAAGGTACCTTTTATAACTAGTGAAAGTTGTCAATCAGCGAGGTGCTAGTAGTCCTCTTTGGTTTGGGTCAGCAGCCCTCACTATCCTGATCCACTCTCAATTGTTACGTAGCCAGGATTTCTTTTCCCTCCCAAACTTAATTTCCTGCGGCTTTGGCGAACATTATAAGCTAAATGTAGTGAAACCATTGGCACGCATATTGCTTTGACGCTGTTTAAAGGTGAATGCATACTTATCGGAACCGAACGCGTCGAATCGATCGAAGTTTTTAAAACCTCGCATTTCTATCCGCACTGAAAGAAACGACCGCACCGAAAAAATTGTTTCCATTTCCTTGACACCTGTCGCACTATAATTACATGTGAATTGTGATGAATCTTGACGCAATTTTTATTGTCAGGGCTTTATTAATTAATTATGTAAGAATCACTTAATTTTGTAAAATTTAAAATAAATCGAAGTAGTACTCGTAACTCGATCGCATAACTCTCATTGCTCTTACGCAGACACTTATCGTTGTCGATATACAGGGTTAATGGTAACTAACGCAAAACCTCTTAACATCGTAATCAGAATCCTAACATAATATAGATCTGCAAGAAAAAAATAAAAAAAATCTAAGAAAAAAAATGGACTCTTAGAAACTCGACCAGGTGATCAGTGAATTTGTATGGGAGGCCAATTTTTTTTCTGCAATTTTCGCCTTTTTTCTTGCAGATCTATAATGTGCTGGGGAGTCTGATTTCGATGTTAAGAGGTTATGAGTTAGTTACCAGTAACCCCGTATATAGGCGATTCAATCGATTCGATCGCCGCTCCGAATTTGATGACGTCATACGAATTTGTCTAGGAATTTGTGTTTCTTCCAGATTCGGATGATTCGACGTAATGAGATGTGCGAGATTTCATAGGATTTTATATAAAGAATTCTAAAAATCGTTTCATTCGGATCGTTCGCCGCGTTCGGCTTGGAAGTGTGCGTTCACCTTAAAGAAGAAAAAGCGGGGAGACATAGGTACAATTGTATTGAAATTATGATCTGTAATGTTATGGAGAGCAATAAATGTTTAAATTGAATTGAATTGACACACCCCCGTTCCGAAATAGCTCTAAGGAGGATTCAACCGGGAACTCGCCAAGATGAAGAGTAGTTTGAACACGGTACAATGCTGTATATCTCCATTCTCATTGTTTAATAACATAACACTGCACCAAAAAGGCGCAGGTCGTCGGCCCAAATAAAAAATCAATTAATAAAAGAAAACTTTCGCCAGGCCAAAGTCATTCATCTTCGGGCCTTTTTCATCGGTACGGTTTTTGCAAAAATCGAATGACATGTTAACGATATGACTTGTTCTGATTAAAATTAATCGATGGTCCAATCGCCGGGTACACAGACACGTAATTGATATTTTTTTAGGGTTCCGTAGGTTATGGTTGATAGTTATATGTTGCAAACTTCATTATCATGAGTTAAAAAGAAGAGCTCCTAGTCGTTTGACTTTCGTCTTGAGAAAATACTGTACTGCTTTTATTTGCAAAAAAAAAAAACTATCAAAATTACATGTGCAAAATTACGAAAAAATAATTTGATATAGTAGATACGGAACCTTACACTCTTACACATTTCTCATTACAAGTTTAAGATTTGTCACTCTCATTGTGATAGGAATTATTGTTTCTTGGCATGTTGTTATTACCATCTTATTATAAAAGGTGCTGATTGAATAACTATGAAACTGTAAAAAAGCAAAAAAAAATTTAAGTTTTTGGTTTCTCAATGGCTTCTCTCTCTTTCTCCCGCCAATAAGAAAATTGTATTTTTTTTTCGTGATTGTAATATTTTTTATTAAAATCCAAATAAATATAATTTTAAACATTTATTTAAGTAAATCAAGATCAGTAAACCCTCAAAGACTACACAGATCAAAGATTTACAATACGTTACTCTATCATGATCATCGCTTCAGCGCATAACGTCCGCTGCTCGACTTAGGCTTCTCCGAATTAAAGATTTCCAAAATGACCAGTCTAAATCGGCTTGCATACTCTATGTCCAGTTTATAAAGATATTTAATAAGCGCGTGACATAATTACAAGCATTGAAGATAGCTGTTTGATTTCTTCTAAGTAACATCCGAATCCATTAACTAAGTATTGGTCGCATTTTTAATAAATGCAACTATAAATTGAGTCTTTTTTCTTCATACTTTTTGCCGCACTAAATAAGTCCGAATAAGGTGCGCGTTACAAAATACAGATGCGTTCAGAAATATAACTTATGTATAAGTTACCACCACCACTCCTGCGGAAAGCAATTCAGTGATGTATGTTTACCTCACTAAATCGCTTTTCGGTTTAGCTTGGCGCGGGTCCCTCTTAAAGGTTTCAAGTCAAGTCAAGTCAAGGCAAATACATATTTATTATCATAGGATATTTATCAAATCTTAATAATCGTCACTTTGTTTTGTTGCACAATTGCTGACGTCAAATTGTGACTTACAGCTAAGTTTACTGCCGCTTACAAAGCGCTAGTGCAGAAAGCGATAACAAACTGCACTGCAGCATTATCTCCAAGTACGACAACTTACAATGAAATCTATATTTAAAGTTTGTATTTGTACACTCAAAAATGGCATAATTTGAGCACATTCAGTACATGTATAAACATTAAATTTACAAATTAACATTAATTAAAATTTGTCATCGATTTTAATCAATAATTCTGACATAACAATGTAATCTCAGTCCAAATATCTAATTTTAATATCAGTATAATTGTTAGATGACGTTTTTGGAGAAAATGCTGCAGTACAGTTTGTTACCGCTTCTTCTGTACTTGCGCTTAGGAAGCGGCAGTAAACTTCGTTGTTAGTGAATGATCTGACGTCAACAATTAGCTATTATGAAATCAAAAGAAAAAATTGACAATTATCCAAAGATAAATAAATGATTTTGACTTTGACGTCATAGAGTGTATGTGTTCAGCAAAAATTAAAGGTGCCATATCTCTTGACCAATAATGTGTGTACGCGTTACAGTAAGATAAAATTTCGTCCATACCGATGCCCGGAATTCTCCACAAACATATTTATTTCAGGGCTTTCTCTTCGATTTAAAACGCCCGAATTTCTGCCGGCAACTGTACCAGGGCATTGTATTTAAATTAGCACAGATTTATTACGATTATGTTAAATTAATTTATTGATAAAATTAATATAGTGTATTTTTGTTCAAAAATAGACAGATAAATCACACAGAATGCGCCAGTTAGATATGTATAATTAATAGTTTATTAAAAACTCAATCCGTAAAATTATTTATTTCAGGCAACGTAATATTCTTATTACGGCCAGGACAAGATTGAAAATAACTTTTCAAGGGTAAAATCGGGACCTTTTTACTAAGATGCCGTTATCCGTTTGTCCGTCTGTTAACCGGACTGTATCTCATGAACCGTGATAGCTGGACAGTTGGAATTTTCACAGATGATGTATTTCTGTTGACGCTATAACAAAACTAAAAACAGAATAAAAGAAATATTTAAGTGGGGCTCCCATACATTAAACGTAATTTTTTATAGATGATGGTACGGAACCCTTCGTGCACGAGTCCGACGCGCACTTGGCTGGTTATTTCAAATTGTCCTGGGTCTTGGGTGTTTATCCTTAATGTATTAAACATAAAATATAATATCGCTGACTTATAATATCCCATAATACGAGTTTTAAACTTACTTTGAGACTTGCTAAATCAGTATGATTTGTCCTCTTTAAATTTATTTTAATTTAAAGTTAATTTGAAATTAACACAACATAAAGAATAATGAAATAAAAAGCAATCTTGCCATATTTATTTAAACAAAGGCAAACAATTGTTTTCGTCCAAGTTTTGGGTTATGCAAACAACTCGACCGAGTCTGCTTGCTCTTGCTTTCAATGCAAACATTTGTTTTGCAGTTTTGGGCGCGCTTTCTTCGAACTGAGATTGTAAGTAATGAACTCATCTGTGTAAAATAAAAAAAACCTTAGGGCGCGTTCAGACGACACGCGCATCAAGCCCACGCTTTGCGCACGACAAGCGCGGTTCGAAGCACGAAAAATACAATTTGAGTTTTATTAATGTGTAGGACTCAAATTATATGACTTCCTCCGTGACGTAGTATAGTGACGTGAGTATATGACCTCCGTGGCGTAGTGGTTACCATGCTAGTCCACCACCTAAAGGTTCCGGGTTCGATCCCCGGTCAAGGCAAGTTGGAAAATGGCCTTTTTCAAATTGTCTTGGATCTGGAATGTTTATCTATATAGGTATTTGTTATAAAATATAGTATCGTTGAGATAGTATCCCATAACACAAGTCTCGAACTTACTTTGGGGCTAACTCAATCATAATTTGTCCCTATTTATTTTTTTATATGTTTATATGCAACAAATTTCATAAAATTCAAAGCGCGTACGTATGGGCTTGGCGTGCGCTTGTCGTCCGATTACGCCGTATACTTCACGTCTTAATTTCTCAAAATTTTAAATAAATCTCAATATTTTAAATCAGACAGTGTCCTAAGCCATAAGGCCCATAGGCGTAGTAGTAGTGGTAGGCGAGTAGGTGGAATAAGGAATCAAAATAGGGATTAGTCGCTGGTCAAAACGCCTATTATCATGATTAGAAGTTTCACCAATTTTCTTAAGACGAAGTGGTAGCTAAAGTGGCGCCCTCAATGGAAACAAATTGTTTAAAAACTAAATATGGTGATAATTAAAAATTTGATTTGTATCAATGTCTAGAAAGACCTTTAAACTATTTTATGAATAACCTTTGAAAGTAATATTGGTAGTCCGTCTAGTTTTAAAACTGTTTTTCGCCAAAAGTGGCCACTTTTGGCGAAAAACATGTTATTCATAAAATATTTTAAAGGTCTTTCTAGACATTGATACAAATATTTTTTTTTATTATCACCATATTTAGTTTTAAACAATTTATTTCAAATGAGGGCGCCACTTTATCTACCACTTCGTCTTAATCAGCTTTAACGATCTGTCTAATAAGTTTTACATTTTTAGGCTTCCGCTAAATACGGGACCCTATTCTGTCTGTCTATCACCAATCTGTATCTCGTGAACCGTGGTAGCTAGACAGTCGACATTTTCACAGATAATGTATTTCTGTCGCCGCTTTAATAATAAACACTAAAATTTATATTAAAGGGGGCTCAAAACAACAAACTTGTTTTTTTTTGCAGAATAACGGCATCATGAAATACTTACAAGATATTAAGTTATATAAATTACTTTAAAATTGAATAATTAAATTAAAATAAAGTAAATGTACGAAACCCGGGACTCTCATACAACGAACGATATATTTTTATAGATAATGGTACGAAACCCTTCACGCGCGAGCCCGACTCACTCTTGGCCGGTTATTTTTAATGAATTTGTCGATAACACCTTTCAATTAACTCATTGCTGTAACAATGCGTCTCCTAAGCCATATACAGAACATACGATTTATTTGTTAAAGCAGCGGTGAGTTTACCGCACGCGATCTAGAAGACGACCCACACGAGTGATTTAAATATTATATATTAAAATATTGAAGTATTGATATATCTAATATAGATTCTTTACATTTTTTGGAGCCTGTTACATGTCCCATTGTTGGACGAACCCTTTTCTTTTTTCAACCTCCGACAAAAAAAGGAGTGTTATAAGTTTGACGATAATGCAGTAGTAAACGTAGCTCTAAGTAACTTTTTGACGTCAACAATTGTGTAAGAAAACAAAGTTACGATTACTAAGAAATATTATAGATATCACTAGATGTCAACTTGATTTGGTGGGATAATGGTTTAAACCTAGTAACAAAGTTAGTCTAGGTTTTATAATAAGATGGTTCAAGTTCATTATACTGTTGGGCAGTAATAAGGCAGTTTTAAATGGTCGTAATTAGTAAGCTAATTCGTAGCTAGTCTAAAACTCATGTTATATTTTAAAAAAGTATGCATATTTTTTTACAATGTATCATTCATCCATTGTGAATATTACCTATACACGTCAAATATCTATACATAAATTAAACATCAAACCTTAAATTCATAAAATTTGACAAACGTTTGCGAAACTTTTTTTTAGTTAAAACACGTTTCGTCCTTTTTCCTCTTTTCAATATTTGACATTTAGAGAACGAGACAAAACATATTTTCACTAAAATAGGTTAAGCAAACGATTGTATTATTTTATGAATAAGGGAGCAAGTATCTACATTTATCTTACATTTAATTATAACAGGATTTATGGCCATCTGGTGTGGGTTAGCCTAACTAGGCTATCACTCACATCACTCCCGCCGAGTTACGCGCATTAAGACACTTTTTATTTAATCAACCCCACGGGAACCTCACGTTCTCTTGAAATAATAACTGTTCTTTGTGTTAATTCAGTTAATAAGCTTTCAATTCCATCAATTAAGCCGTTTTGGCGTAAAATCGGAATTAACATCCATACCAACTTGAGCGTTTATAATTATAACAGGATTTATGGCCATCTGGCGTGGGTTAGCCTAACTAGGCTATCACTCACATCACTCCCGCCGAGTTACGCGCATTAAGACACTTTTTTATTTAATCAACCCCACGGGAACCTCACGTTCTCTTGTAATAATAACTGTTCTTTGTGTTAATTCAGTTAATAAGCTTTCAATTCCATCAATTAAGCCGTTTTGGCGTAAAATCGGAATTAACATCCATACCAACTTGAGCGTTTATAATTATAACAGGATTTATGGCCATCTGGTGTGGGTTAGCCTAACTAGGCTACACTCACATCACTCCCGCCGAGTTACGCGCATTAAGACACTTTTTTATTTAATCAACCGCACGGGAACCTCACGTTCTCTTGTAATATTAAATGTTCTTTGTGTTAATTCAGTTAATAAGCTTTCAATTCCATCAATTAAGCCGTTTTGGCGTAAAATCGGAATTAACATCCATACCAACTTGAGCGTTTATAATTATAACAGGATTTATGGCCAGCTGGTGTGGGTTAGCCTAGCGTAGGTCCTAACTAGGCTATCATTCACATCGCTCCCGCCGAGTTACGCGCACCCCATTAATTACTACTGCTCATTAACAAGACACTTTTGTTTTAGCATTATTGTAGCTTATTTAGAGGCTGGATTTGTATACTTAAATATTTATGTTAGGCTTTATTAGCTTCTAATTAATCCTTAAAATCGTCATTAACTTTAAGTAGTTTTTTTTTATATTATAGGGTGGCAAACGAACAAGCGAGTCACCTGGTAAGTGATTACCGCTGCCCATGGACAACTGAAACACCAGGGATGTAACAGAAGCGTTACTGGCCTTTTACGAAGATATTTGGGATTTGGCGATAACGACTGATTAGATTTAAAAAAACATGGTTTAACAAAATATACTGAAATTATTATAAGAGTAAATTTAATCCATAATACCGAACAACTTTCTCCAAGAAACATTTAAATCGAGGTATAAAAAATAATCTTTGGCCTCCCATACAAGGTGACTGACAAGCTGATCCGAGTTTTTACGAAAATAAAAAAAAATATTTTTATATTTTGCTATTGTTCAGTATAATGGACTAAAAAATATTTTTATATTTTGCTATTGTTCAGTATAATGGACTAAATTCGCCATTAAAATAGTTTTTGCATATTTTGTTACATGGTTTTAGAGACCGTCGCACGACACAGGTCGGCTACGGTCACACATGACAATCTATCACAAAATGATAAAACTGCCGCGTCCGTCCGTCAGCGACAGTCGCCGATTATTGGCAACCGTCGCGCGACACAGATTGGCGCCGATACTAAGACGATAAATCGGCGACGAAAATTGGCGAAGGTCGCCGAATGTTGCCGACCTCTGTCGCGGGGTTACTGTCGCTCATCTCATCATCATCATCATCCTCACGTATTCCCGGTTGCATCCTCAGCAGTAACGCTTCAGAGCCCGGGGTCCGCTACCAAACCAAGGAGATTTGACGAGGTTTCTGGTTTTTATACAGAGCGACTGCCGTCTGACCTCCACAACCCAAAGGGCAAACCAGGAACCAATCCTTGGATAGTTTGATGATCAAACGGTAGGTGGCGTTCGGGACCCACAGTTTTACGTGCCTTCCGAAACACGGAATCATCTTTCTTTTCAGATAATCAGGTGATTCAAGCCTGCAATATCTTATCCAGACTGGAAACAACTTTGCACAAAGTATGTTTCCCAGTGGGAATCGAACCCATGACCTCCGGGTCACAAGGCGAACGCCTTGACCACTGGACCACGGAGGCAGTCAACTGTCGCTCATCTGTAGAACCCTAAGTTGCCATAAGCATAAGGTAATAATTTAAGTAAACCCCGTTATCTAACGCTCGGTTTTGGGGCAAGTTATGAAAATTAAGTTTATTTGAATCGATACAAAAGGACAATTCACTCATCCACTAACATATCAAATGATTTGATTCATACTTAACAGAGCTCTGCTATAGTGATTTTTGTAAATAATTATGAATTTAAGAAAAAAAATCTATTTATTGTTGTAGTTTTTACAGTAAATTTACAATTTTTTTTTTCCAAATTGCATGAAATCAAACTTCTTAGCCTACTTGTAAAAATCCATTTAAAAACGAAAATAATTTTGCGATTTCTACAGATGTCTGGCAAAAACTATAGTTTTTGTAAAGATCTGTACAGTTTTAGTTTACAATACAATTATTGATTTCAACTTCCTTAATTTCAATTTTTTTTTTTATATGGGGCAAATAACACTGATTGAGCTAGCCCTAAAGTAAGTTAGAGACTTGTGTTATGGGATACTAACTCAACGATACTATATTTTATAACAAATACATATATAGATAAACATCCAAGACCCAGGACAATTTGAAAAAGGCCATTTTCCAACTTGCCCTGACCGGGGATCGAACCCGGGACCTCTGGGTGGCAGACTAGCATGGTGACCACTACGCCACGGAGGTCGTCAATTATTAACTGATGAATATTTTTTACAAACTGAATTTGCACCTACCTGGTAAGCCCTTTCCAAACTATTCAATATAATTGTCGCCTTCCATATCAAATTATATATAGATGCATGAATGAGGTATCAAGATTTTTTTTTATAATTTAAATTGTCGCATTTTTGGGCAAAGTTGTCTCCCATCTTCTTCCACTTATCTCTTTCCAGTGCTAAGCTCGGCCATCTTTTTTGGTATGCAACGAGATCATCTCGCCAGCACTCTTTTAACCTGCCCAGGCAACGAAAACCATCTTTAAGCAACCACTCCGTTGTGATTCTGGCCCATCTCTCGCTGTGCATCCTACTGGTATGCCCTGCCCAATTCCACTTTAGCATGGCGGTTTTATGTCCCACATCAACGATTTCTGTTTTTAAGCGAATAGGCATGACGATTGGAAAAATAATTATCCATTTGCCCATCGGGTTACATTATTAAAAAATATTGTACTCGTACTTTTCCTTTTCTCTGAGAAACAAAAAATGACAAATATACAGCGCATTGAAATTTCACATGACGTCACGGCTACGTACGATTTTTACATAGAGGTGACGTCGCAAGCCCCCACTCCGGAAATTTGATGCTTCGTATCTTTGTGAATTTTCAATTTTTTGGCAAATTGAAAAAAATGAGTCCGTTTTTTTGGATAATCTAAAAGACGGACTAATTACAACTTTACTTTTCTAACCCTGTCGTCACCCCTACTGTGGCGTTTGGTATTTTATCTACCATTTTAACTCCTAGCACACTTCGCTACATTGCTCCCTGAAAAACGAACAAAAGAGCATTCAAAAATATTTTAACTCTATAAAAGTAAATATGAATAATGTAAAGCAACATCACTATTTTGACGTGCCCCCAAACTGAGAGTTAGATAGCGGGGTCTAGTGATAATGTATCTGTATTGAAATATTGTACTCCATAATCAATTGAAGATCAGATCCTGGTGCTATCATTAGTTCGAATGCATCCGTCATCGTGGCATTTTGTTGCCCTACAAAGCCTTTTCAATGATTACCGAGAGCATTATATCTTCCAAATATCAAGGAGACGTCATTGTTTGTTTACGAGTCTACTTAATGACCTTAAGGTTCAAAATCCTTTGTTTAATCGAAATACATTTTGTCACGTTTTATAACAAATTCCTTTAGTGATTGTCTTCAACGAAATTGAATAATTTAAGTAATAGAAATGACATTACAACGTTACATGTGGTGATATAAGTTTGGTGATTCAGTCATTTACAGTTTCATCGCAGAAAGATTGTATAATATAATATTATATTATATAAAGTTAAATTTAAAATAATGTTAATTGAAAAAAATAACTTATTTTAATAACTCAATCATCAAGATTAAAAAAATAATGTTTTGAAATTAACTAGGTATGAAAAAATATTAAGTCCTACCGAATTGCTGGTAAATGAAAAATATTAAATGCATTTGTTATACTTGTCGTACTTTTGTAGATAAATATACATAAATGAGCAAAAAAAAACCCTCCATACGCTTATACAAAATTGATTATACCCAACCACTTACCCTTTTACTCATCGCTTTATTTTACATACAAACATACATAATTTCATGCCTATTTTCCACAGGTAAATATTATTGCAGACGTTCTGAAAAAAGGAGAAGTAAGAAGTACCCTTAACTGAAAGGCATTTATAAAGAGAGTGATGAGTGTAGATGAAGCGAAAGAGGTTTGTCAGGATCGTAGCTAGTGGAGGTCTATTATTTTACACCCATCTAAATTTCTGTAACAACCCAAAGGTTGGCTGTTAGATAATGCATTTAGCATTAAGTCCGCCTATTGTACTATACAAATTGTATTTTGTAAAATAAATAAAAAAATATGTCCCCATTTCTATAATTTAATTTGAATCTCTGTGATTGTTTAATCTAGATTGTGCGAATCAAATCAAATCAAATAAAATTGACCTTTATTGCGATGATTGATATCACACCTTGGTGTAAAACACGGAAATGAATTTTGATATTTGGATGCATCTCGAGATCAAAGGTTGCCGTCCATTAACACAAATGAAAATTAATAGATTTATTTATAATTCAAATGTCGTTTTTACAAACTTTAATTATATTATTATGATTTTGATTGATTACTAAGGCTGTAATGAAATCTGATTACGAGTTTTAATTTAGATAATATATTGTTCGTGTATTGATATTTAATGTTAATTTTTCGAAAAAATCTAGCTTGTCTGTTGTTTTGGTTATTTGTTTGTAATCACTTTATAGTTACAGAATATAAATAAATAAAAAGGAAGTGCAGATATTCAATGGCGGATCCTATAAAGATTTCCTATTTCCTATTCTCTTTCAGTTAACCAGTCGTATATTAATCGATTAAAAGATAGATTAAATAAACAAATAAGGAAACTTTATATAAATTGAAATATACCCAAAGTAAGTTTTAAACTTGTATATATTTGGCATACTAACTAAAACATACTATATTTTAAGATACACATACATAGATAAACACCCAATTCACAGGATAATTTGAAAAAAAATAAATCAATGAGGAAAAGATAATAAAAAATTTCTAACTTGCCCTGGCTGGGGATTGAACCCAGAACCTCCGTGGCATATTGGTTAATACGCTAGTACACTCAGAGGACTAGCGTATTAACCAATATGCCACGGAGGTCGCCAATATTAGTATGTACAAATGAATTTAAAAGATTATACTTGCATAGCTCCATTACATAAACATACTTACAAATACACACTTAGCTTTCCTGAAAATGATGTATTTAAAAATAAATACATACAGGAAGAGTTTTAGTCATTGTAATGTATTTGTGACTTTATAATAAGAATTAATTATGTAATCCGTACATGCCACAGTAGCCTACGCAAGGCAAACGTATTAATGCGTCCCGGACATCTAACTTCCAAAGCAAACTGAAAATCCTATCACTACCATAGACTTATGAATGTGAAACAAATGAAAAAAAATCTTACCATTACATGGTAAAGTAGGTAACAGAAATTACAACACATAATCTAACTAAAACAGATTAAAATTTTTTTTATAGTAATTCTAAATTGACACCATCAAAAATTTTTAGGACAATAAAAGTGGTCGAAGCTAATAACAAATAGAGAAATATGAAAGAAAATCAGAAGTGAAAAAAAGTCTAAAACTTGACATCTAACACAAACATGCCAATGAGAACTGCTATATTGTTGTCATAATGTATAAGAACTGTCTAACATACGGATGCCTAGCTTGTTTTAAACTGATTATCTGTGTGTAATTAAAAATAATCAAATATAAAGTTATAGCTAAGAGTCGGTCTTTCATCCAGTCAAATCATTTTCTCATACTACGTTTATCCCTTTACCTGTCCCTATAAATAAAACAATAGATAAACAATGGACCTGGAAAAAAAATCCTCCCACAGTAAAAGGTAAGGGGTTATTACCAAAACTACGGGTATGTAAAAGCGAAGATATTCTTTAATTCCATGACCTTTCTAAGCCTCTATAACACTATGCTCTCAATGTTTGATCTCAAATCAATATGGGACAGCTACTTAAGAAGTCCTAAGGCTCGCCGCAAACACTACTGTTGTCATAAGCTATAATTTATGTTGACATGACGCGTCGAGGTGTTTGCCAGTTTTTTACCTCCATATATAAGGACCACACACAGCGGCGATTAGTCGATGGCATGTGAAATTATAAGCGGGCTGGTACACGATGTGACGGATATGATGGAGACTTTTCACAGTAAATATAAAAACTTGAAAGAACAGTAGTGTTCATTAATGTAACCTTAATTATATGAAATTGTATTGAATAAATGAATGAATGAAAAACTCTTTATTGCACCAATAAAAAAAAATAACATAAAAAAAGATACAATTTAAAATACATAAGGACAAGGGGCGGTCTTATCGCTCAGAGACAACCGATGGATGGAGAGGAATGTAGGTAGAAATAACGGTGGTGCAAAGAAAACTATAAGTTAAATCAATAAGTAGCTAAGGTTACTTTCAACTTACATAATACACTACACGTATATTCTATAATAATTCTATAATATATATATTATTATCATACGAAATGGGATTTTTTATTCCCGCATTGAAGCCAGCTACGAAGTGGCCCGAAGGGATTTTTTTCACCTCTCCTAATCCCGACCCAAAACTGATATTGTCAAAATGCTTCGTTCATAACTTGAATAACTTTTTTAGATAGTTTCTGTTGTACTTACCCCAAAAAAAAGTTTCTTTGTATACTTTGTTGGTTGATTGGTAGAAAAGGCCTCTGGCCTTAAGGGGCTACCTGAATTTTTCGGGGTCCTGTGCTGCCCCCATTTGAAATAAATCATTTGAAAAGAAACGGAGATACCATTTAAAATTTGGTCTTGATCAGACCCTGGATAACCCTTCAAACTATTTTATAAACTATTGTTTACAGTTTAAAATGAGAACGTGAAGCTTTTCTACGCACAATTGCGAAATACGGCCACTTTTGGCGTATGTGCGTAGAAAACGTTCTCCCTTTTAACTGTAAACAGTAGTTTATAAAATAGTTTGAAGGGTCCAGTTATCCAGGGTCTGATCAAGACCAAAGTTTAAATGATATCTCCGTTTCTTTTCAAATGATTTATTTCAAATGGGGGCAGCACTGGACCCCCAAAATTTCAGGTAGCCCCTTAAAGCCGCCATTAACATATATTGTAATAAAGTTAAATAAATCATCAATATGATACCTCATTAATATGAAATTACAGATTAGATGGTTAAAGTGGCAGTGGGCGAAGCGTGGGACACTAACACTGACGACCTGAAAAAGGTAACAGGAAAGCGTTAGATGTAAGCTGCTCTAGGTCGATCGTTTTGGCAATCCTTGGGAGAGGAATATGTCCAACAGTGGACGTTATGCGGCTGAAATGATGATAAATGATTAATATGAAAAGCTTTTGCATATTTTAACTAAGGAACACCAGTTAAATGCTTACATATATACGATTTCATCAAAAAAGAATATTTTTCAAAATTTTACATGTCGTTCCAAAATAAAGACTAGTTTACGTGGGTATGGTAAATTATAGGAAAAGAGCTTCCTTATTGAGCGAGCGAATGAAGCGACCGAAGCGAGCGAAGCGTCTCCCTTTCGATTACAGCAAAAATCTTTTGTGTGTTCGGATGTCCAGATCTCGTCTACAAGTTGCATTTTTCTACTAAACCTCGTGAAATTTTGTGAGCAGTTTCGGTAATCATTATACATTTTTATGTCAATTTAGTTAAACAAAATTTTCCAAATTAAGAAAGTATGGTTAAAATTTTAAAAAAACATGTTTTTCTATTTTTCGCGAGGTTTACAATACTATACAAAACTCACTGCCTCACAGTAAATAAATCTGACAGAACACATTGACACTCACTCATTGACTGCAATCACTCAATCCATTTTAAATTTGTAGCCTGAAAACAAACAAAGCAAGGTAAAAAGTGAACTGCTATCATCTGACGTGTCGACACGGTTTCGGAACAATGTCATTCATATATCAATCATGGGTTTCTTAAAACAGTAATGACGACATCTCGCACTTCAAATTTTGAGTTGTCTGAACTTGAAAAAGAATATTTTTGTGCCAGTGTGGTCACGCAGCATATAGACTATGCAGCACCTCCTCTCATGCCCTTTGTGCCCTACCAGCTGTATCATGCTTGACTTATACTCTGCCTCGGAGGAAGACGTAAAAGCGGCAACGTATTGGAAGAACAAAATTTGAAGTTTGAGCCAGCGACACTATAAGAAGACGAATACTTTCATACTGGTCTGGGAGATAGTGACCCCTGATACATATCTATATCTAAGAACCATAATCACGTGCACGTCAGACGTCAAACAAAAAAAAATGCACCATTGACTCATTAGTTTAGGAGCTATAATACCTCAGACATACACGTCATAATAATATGCATAACAATCTTTTCGAGTCGGAAGTTAAAAAAAATACATAGAATGTACCAGTTGCTTCTTTTCTCGCATAGATCGTAAAAATCGACTGAAAGAATAGGTGAAAATAAAGAAACACTAAGTCAAGAGAATAAAGAAATAAGTATTTGTAAAATCTATTGCTATCACGCTATACTCAAACCATCTGACGCGATGTGCGATAGAGACAACTGCATCTCGGAACAAAAATACCAGTGAAAAGTACACAAAATTATCGTTTCGTGGTCCTCTCCACACATAAAACATAAGAACTGTATTCTCTGTAACAATAATTAGCTTACTGTAAAACATGTTAATGCTCTGCGATCAATAGGTGACCAACATATATAACTAATAATTCCTCTGGACAGGGTCTGCGATATCGGGCTTTTCATGCTCACCAAAATGTCCAATTTGGTGGTGGCGTCACTGGTCGGGTCGTTAGATTCCCTCTAATATGGTTGAGTTTAACGATGGCTGATCCGTGCGCCAACTCGTGAACGGGTGCTGCCGGGAGGGACTGGTCAGCTCGGCTTTGCTTTTTTTGACTACTTAATATTTTTATTACTAAATTTATGTTTTTTAACTCATTCGCAAGGATTATATGTTAAATGTGTCAATATTGTATTATATTATAAGTATTTAATAATTAAAAGACAAAAATAATAATATGACAAAGCCCTTCTGGGGAGTAGGCGACCAATACTGTGAAAATGAGTTTCTTTCGGCGTTTCTTCTCAGCAGTGGTCGTTACGAAGCGCTTTAAAAATAAATTAAATTTTAATATACTTTACACGTATCGTAAATTATACTTATTGACGTGTAAAAATGCCTGTAAAGTTCTAATTACTGAATAAACATTTGAATCTTTGAATCTTTGAACCTCTGATTCCTCTACCACTTCATTTTCTCGAAGAAAAAATCGTAATTTTCATACAAATTGCCGGGCCGGCCGAAAACTTTTGTAAATAAATAAATAAATATATAGGGACAAATAACACTGATTGAGGTAGCCCCAAAGTAAGTTCGAGACTTGTGTTATGGGATACTAACTCAACGATACTATATTTTATAACAAATACATATATAGATAAACATCCAAGACCCAGGACAATTTGAAAAAGGCCAATTTCCAACTTGCCCTGACCGGGGTTCGAACCCGGGACCTCTGGGTGGCGGACTAGCATTGTGACCACTACGCCACGGAGGTCGTCAAAAGTGAAATTTTGTATGAAAGTGTAGTTTTTTTTCCGAGTTTCAGGCATTGGTCCCATAGAAAAAGTTGTTCATATTGACGGTCTGAGTTGCTCCTACAAGGATCGGATAGAGTTTTTGCTACAAATTGTATATATAATAGCCGATTATAACAGTGAACATACTCTCTTACAGTATGACATTACGATAGCCGCATTTTGATTTAAATAAAGGCCCTTTTTTGCCCAAAGCGGCTTCACCTTACAATCTAATGAGATTGATTCAAACGTACGTAAATTATACGATAAGCAATTTATTTTGTTAGGCAATATGGGCTTGTATGTTAAGCGAAGTCATTTCAACATTATATTAACAAATATTTGGTTATCAATCGATTACCGTGTAAAATTTTTAGTGTGTATTTTTTGGAGGACTAATACTGTAAATTTTTACAGATGCCTGATTAAAACGTCAGTAAATTAATATGCTAAAAGAGGCCTTTGATTCCTGCGGCCCTGCTGCTTAGAGCTGCAAGACCTAAAATGCTGTGTCTGCCCCTTGGGGATAAAAACGTGGTAGTATTTTATGTATATATATTTGTACGAGAAGGCACTCGTTCATGTCTTTTATATGAAAAATTACATTATCTCATAATCTGGTGCAAAAAATAAAACAATAGATAAACAATTGACCTGGGAGGAATTCCCCCTTGTGACAGGTAATGGGGATACCTATTTTGCGCCTTGATATTATGATGTCTACATCTTGTCTACAAGTCACATTTCTTAACCGATTCTCGTGAAATTTTGTAAGCAGGTTCTATATCGTTAGACTTTATTATGTATATTTAGTGATATTAGTAACTACATTTGTAATTTGCGTCCATTAGATACTTATCCAAATTATGTTCAGTGTGGCAATCTTCTTCTTTTTAACCACCTCAAAAAAGGAAGTTATCAATCAATTCGAATGTATAAAATGTTTTATTTTTATGTATCTTCCGCAATTACTCAAATACGCCTGAAACAGTTTCGAAAATTATTTTGTGCATACTTTTCAAGTGGTCCCATGCAAATTTTATTAAAACCAGTTGGGTAGTTTGGTGATGAAGTCGGCTTTTAGTTTTGACGAGTTTTCTTACTTTTTTTTCTTCTAATGTCTTTATTCTATTTCTTTTTACAGCCGGTCTTCTTCTTATCGAGTAGAAACGCTATAGGTATAATTTAATTATAATTTTGAACAGTATTTGGCCACGGCGACTCCCCGGTCATTTGCCTCATTAAGGTCCTGCAATGTGCAGGAAGTGGGGCTTTCTGAGCAGGACAATAAGTGGGACATTGATTAGACAGCACCACACTCGCATTTATCGTTTTTGGAGAAACGTTTCCTAACTCGGTTCTCTTGACATCTCCCAACGCCAGTCCGTAGTCTATTTAACGACTTCCAGAGGTGAAAGGTCCTCAGCGGGCGAATATCGGATGTAGAAACTGGAAATTTATAGCCCCATTGATCTACTCTAGATCTAGCGGTTTATTAGGCATCAAGGACTGGCTGTCTGAGAAAACTAGTTCAGCTTTTTTCAGTCGTGTGGATGGTGGTATCGTCGCCCGGGTAGGCCAAGAAAGCGCTGGCGAGACGATCTCGACGCATTCCAAATAGGGTGGTCGAGCCTGACACAAGAAAGGGATAAGTGGAAGAAGATGGGAAAGACCTTTGCCCAACAATGGGACAAATTAGGTTAATGATAGATAGGATGGTGGTACACAGCCATAGACTGTATGCTTGCCGTCGTGTGTCTGCCTATGTCCCTCCACGGCACAAGCCACGTTCCTTCGTTCACTATGCGGAGCTATTCCGGCAAAGGTATACAAGCAATGCAAAGGCGTTGGCTCTAAGGTACCGGTGATAATGCGGCAGGAGGTATTAACTGCCACATCCACCTCCTTGGTGTGAGTAGAGCGCACCCAGACTGGGCATGCTTATTCGCCGGATAGAACTACATAAATGTGTAGGAACTCCTAGTAGGTAGGTAGCCACGGACTAGCTGGGGCAGTTGGAGCTCCTACATGAAGAGGTAAGGTACATAGTGGAGAGCTTGGGAGAAACAGCACAGAGTTATTTTTGTTTATTATAACTTTACAATACTGATATAGATGTGATCAGCTCGAGAGATGGTAATGGAATAATTGTAGAATGATGAGGAAGGAATCTAAAATTTAAAAATTGAATTTGAAAATGAAATTATTTTTAGACAGATGGGCAGAATCAAATGGAAAAAGAAGGTAAACGGGAACATGAAGGACGAGGTTTATTGTAACATCGTTACAATTGGATAGAACATCGGATCCCAATATTTTCGTTGTCATTTTTTCAAACAGATTTTTTTTCATAAGATTCTGATTCCTTTCACGTAAGAAGATATGATCGAAAAAGCTCAAAATAAACTTGTGTTGAAACGTGCCGTCGCTTTGGCTCTAATGACTCATTTTTTATGATCTTACACCCGTTTGTCCATTGCTCTTCATGCTAAAATTAAATAAGGGTGAAACGAGAAATTTTTTTAGAACACAAATTTTGCAACTCTTTTTTTACAGCTAAAAATTATTTCTTTTCTGGCTTTAACATGACCGGATAATGAAAAACTATTTATATAACAACCTGTTATTTTTTGTTTATTTGTTCTAACCTACTTAAAAAATTCAGACATTAGTTTTATTTAGAAAAAGTATAATTAAGATTTTTATTTATATTTTTGAGGAAAATAAATTATTTAAATTAAGGGCTGCGCTAACATCTAAATATATTCTAATGAGAGTTTGTCCTATCGTAAAGTTTTATGAAAACTAAAAGTATTTTTAGGTATTTACATTTCCTATTTAACTTAATACACGAATAAACAGTTGATGTAGAGAATGGCAACGGTAGTGCAAAACTTGAATAGGTTATGGTGAAAAAATAGTTTATATAAAAAATATTAATCAGTAAACAATAAACTATACATACAAATAATATAAACTATTAAGTAGTATACATACAAATAATAAATACTACACCACGATCTATCCGACAGTTTTTGAAGAAAATTTAGGTGTTGTACTTAACCTGTTTAGGCGGAGGTCCAAAATTGCCTGAAAAACTGAAACTTTATGTCAATGTAATAAGGTTGAAGTTCGTCTGTGTCGATTTTCCCCATGGGTCCGGACGGGAAATGAGAGATTAAAAAAGGAGTAACATCTATCAAGTGAACTGGTGCGAGACCTCTTGTACAATAAACAAAATATCACGTGAATGAATATATCAGCTTTCTCTGTTGTCTTGTATATGAAGACCGCGATACACTGAGAGATAATAATATATATTGTACTATAAGAGGTAAAGGTAATATTTTTAAGACGAGGGCACTACTTTGAATCCATAGCGAAACGAGGAAGGAATGAATCCGCAGGTTCTACGGTGGAATCCTAACTGTAGCAAGGGATTCATGATAGATATCGCCCTAAGTAAAACAGTACGCTCTACTTTTCATCGCCATCTATGAAAAAAAAACTAGCAAATTAAAAACAGAATATTCAGAAAAGTAGAATACCTATATTACCTATCAGAGTTCAACCGACAGATTCTATCCTCTATTAACGACTTTATTTTCCAGAAAGTTAAAAAAACCCTCGACAACGCCATCTAGTGATGAGAGGCGGAACTACATATTCCAACCGATATTAAGTAGAATTTATATGCTTAGCGCCATCTGTAATTTTCCAGGTAAATTAAAAAAACCCCGACTTTCAAGGGTTAACCCCCAATAACGTTCAAATGGTTGAATTGAACTTCCTGCAGCAGTGTCCCCAGACCGATACGATAGTGAAACCTTCAATAAACGAGTCTATATCTTCCCGAAAGGCTGGCAACGCTTAACGCTTTTGTTAAACCCCTGGTGTTGCAGTTGTCCAAGGGCAGTGGTGATCACTTACCATCAGGTGACCCGCATGTTCGTTTGCCGCACTATAAAAAAAAATTACTGGTTGCACTTGAATACTAACGTTGTGCATTTCCATAGATCCGCGTGGCACGCTGTAACATAAACACACACGAACATTCGCGTAAGCGCCCTGCGCCGCCTAAACGAAACAGCAGGCGCAGGCATACATTTTCGCCGCTTCCTCTCCTACGCCGCGCCGGCTGTCTACTCTCCATCCGTCTTACGAATTTTCGATCAGGGTCACGTGTCCTGACGCCCTGAAGGGAGTTTAACATTTTTTACCCATTACAAAAAAAAAGTGTACAACGCCGCTAAAGAAGTTTTCACTTCAAAAAAAAAACAAACATAGCTAAAAACCACCGCAACTAAACTTGCTTTGACATTTAAAAAACCGCTTTGAAATCGGAATGTCAGTTCGAATCGTAGCTCTCGACACACAGACAGACAGTCAGAAAGACATTAGCGGCAAATATATATATCATAACACTCCGTTTTTTTATCGAAGATTCAAAACAGATGGGCCCACATAACAACAACATGGTTTTCCAACAGACGGAGTGAGGTCCAGAGGAAGCCCTAGGATGAGATGGAGGGACGAGTTGTCCGCTTTTGACAAGGAATGGATTGTAACAGCTAAAGAGAAAGTCATTGGAAACAAAGAGGGGAGGCTTTTGGCCAACTATGGGACCTAAATAGCTAAAAAAAAACAGAAAAGTAAACATACAATGCCAGAGTGTCAGATTTTTCAAGCTGCCTAAAGGCATCTTAAATAGCATGACGATGATGGATTATGGACAAAAGAAAAAGAAATTGTCACGAAATAGCAAAGATTTATTTCGATTAAATCTGATACAGTGGCGATCACAATCGGCGACATAGCAAAGAGAGAGAGAATGACATTACATTGACAGTGACCTAAACGCAAAGCGTTTACAAAGACAGATATATATTATACGTTTACGGAGACGGCTACCATAATATCTAACAGACGACTACCAAACAATGATGACAGCCAGGGCCAAAAATTTGTATGCCACTTGTGGTCACCCATCCAAGTGCGGACTTCCGGTGTCGCTTAATTTGCGAAAGCGCTAGTAATGCGTACTTTCGTCGGGCCAAAGTACTCAAAATCCAAATAAAATTATACAGTAACTTCTTTAATTTATTATTTGTATGGATGAAATTTCATTATGCAAGAATATAAATACAATAATAACTATAATGAATTAAAAATAAACTAAATGAACGAAACTTATATCTAAATTTAAATCTTAATCAAACTATGTAAAATTATACTAAGAGTATAAACTTCAGTATTTTCTGATCCAGTATGAATTGATCTTAACCATTAATCCAAAAATCGTCGAAATTTATTCTCCGCCCGGCCCATGTCTCGCGATGGCCCGGAAAGTTGAATAACATCGAATAAGTTACGAGATCAACAGTTTAATTTATTGGCGAACATCCCGATACAGTTTGTATGATAAATCGTTGCATCAGCTTGCGTAAGAAACTGGAACGTTTCTTTGGCCTTGTTTTTTTTAACCCCGGCAAAAAGAAGGGTGTTATAAGTCTGGCGCTGTCTGTCTGTGTGTGGTGTCCTAGCTCTTGAACGGATGGAACGATTCCGGTGGGGTTTTTTTACATGAAAGTGTGACGATGTTACAATAAACCTCATCCTTTATGTTCCCGTTTATCTCCTGTTCCGTTTTCTAAAAATTATTTCGTTATCGAATTCAGTTTTTAAATTTTAGATTCCTTCCTAATCATTCTGATTCATTCCAGCTCTCGAACTGATTCAAAGATTCAAATGTTTATTCAGTAATTAGACCTTTGCAGGCACTTTTACACGTCAATAAGTATAATTTATGTTACGTGTAAAGTATATTAAAATTTAATTTATTTTTAAAGAAAAGCTACCGATACCAGCGCTTCGTAACGACCACTGCTGAGAAGAAACGCCGAAAGAAACTCATTTTCACAGTATTGGTCGCCTATTCGCCAGAAGGGCTTTGTCATATTATTATAATTGTCTTTTAAGTGATAAATACTTATAATATAATACAATGTTGACACATTATATCATGTAATGCTTGCGAACAAGTAAACAAACATAAATTGCGTAATAAAAAATATTAAGTAGTCAAAAAAAAAGCGAAGCCGAGCGATTACATCTATATCAGGATTGTAAATTATATATATCAGTATTGTAAAGTTATAATAAATAAAATAACTCTATGCTATTTCTCTCAACCTCTCCACACTCCACACACTCCACTACCTTATCTATCTCTTTATCCAGGACCTCCAACTGTCAATTTCAATTTCAATTTATTTATTGCTCTCACATTGTACATAATTACTGACTGCCTCCGTGGTCCAGTGGTCAAAGCGTTCGCCTTGTGACCCGGAGGTCATGGGTTAGATTCCCACTGGGAAACATACTTTGTGAAAAGTTTTTTCCGGTCTGGATAGGATATTGCAGGCTTGAATCACCTGATTATCCGAAAAGAAAGATGATTCCGTGTTTCGGAAGGCACGTAAAACTGTGGGTCCCGAACGCCACCTAGCGTTTGACCATCAAACTATCCAAGGATTGGTTCCTAGTTTGCCCTTTGGGTTGCGGAGGTCAGACGGCAGTCGCTCTGTGTAAAAACCAGAAACCTCGTCAAATCTCCTTGGTTAGGTAGCGGACCCCGGGCTCTGAAGCGTTACTGCTGAGGATGCAACCGGGAATACGTTCGGATGATGATGATGATTGTACATAATTACACTTTCTACATAGTCACTTCTTAAATTAGTAGGTACAACATGAACCCTGATAGGGCATTGCAACAGAAAACAATGGAACGGCATGCGGATTTTTTTTAGTATTTATCAATGCTAAATAAAAGTAATTAACCAAATAAAGATCAATTTGTATGGTAGTTTATTTGATAGGTAAAGTCAAGTAGTTTTTTATACAAAGTCAGTTTTTTTTTTTACTTATTTAAATATTTGCTATAATTGTTGATTTAAATATATTTATATTTTATTTTATTTACAATGAAATGTCATTTATTTTTGTATTTTTAAAGACTTTTTATAATATATATATTTTGAACTTTTCTATTTATTTATTTATTACCTAATGTCAATATTTCAGATAATATACATACAATATTTAACATGTCTCACCTAGTGCGCGGCTACCTCCCTACCAGGAGTGCCTACAAACGCAAGTTCCATTGAGATATTTCTAAGCTATGTGTAAAAAAAACGGTTTAGCCTAAATTCATAATTTAGATAAACAACATTGTTTCAAATAATAGTGCAATGAGACTTGACAAATATATGCCTCACTGCGATTGCCTCCGTATTCAACCAGTCAAGGCGTTCGCCTTGTGATACGGAAGTCGTGAGTTCAAATCCCACTGGGAAGAATACTTTGATAAAAGTTATTTTTAGTCTGGTTAGGATATCGAAGGCTTGGATTTCATGATTATCCGAAAAGAAAGATGATTCCGTGCTTCCGAAGGCACGAAAAGCCGTGGGTCCCGAACGCCATCTAGCGTTTGCTCCACAAAGGGCAAGACTAGAACGTATTCAAGGATTGGTTCTAGTTTACCTATTGGGTTGCTGAGGTCAGAAGGCAGTCCCTCTGTGTAAAAACCAGAAACCTCATCAAATCTCCTTGGTTAGGTAGCGGACCCAGGGCTCTGAAGCCTTACCTGAGACAAAAATATGATCGGTAGCTGCTATTCAAAACATAAGATCGCCTAAAGAGTACTTTTAGCGTCAATAGGGAAAAAATCCTTTGCTTTTGTATTGGTATTTACGTATTTCTCAACTAGTAAATAAAACTATATGATGTTAACAATCTTGATCCACACATTGGTACGTGTGGTTGTGTCAGGTACCTACCTGTCCGCGGAATCGAATTATTAAAAATGCGGCGAGTTACTGGCTACACGTACGCGACCTGACATCTGCCGACGATGGTGTTGTAGCGGATATGGTGACAAGAGGAGCGGGTAGCGGAAAAAATAAAATTAAGGACAAACTAGCCTATTAACTAAGTCTTCTTCTAAGTACATTTAAGAGACAGTCTCTTAATTGTGCCTTTCCATGGGGGAAAACATATTTTTGTCAGAAATCATGAAGTGGGTTACCGGTGCCTTTTTTATTTTAGATGCTGGTGAACTTATTTTTCATTAGCGTGCAGGCTTTCTCATGATTTCCGTCAGGTAGTAAGGAATGGTAGTTGAAAATAAATAAATATATTGGGACAAGTTACACTGATTGAGCTAGCCCCAAAGTAAGTTCGAGACTTGTGTTATGGGATACTATATTTTATAACAACTACATATATAGATAAACATCCAAGACCCAGCACAATTTGAAAAATGTGATTCAAGCTGTGATTATACCAAGGTAAAATTGTATATTTATTTTAAAATACATATGATAATTGTGTATTATATTACCATTTTTTTTATCAACCACTTTTCAAATCATCTGTACAAATAAAAAATTGGTCCAAAATGGACCTACGAAAAGAGCATTGGGTATTGAGTATTAGTTTAAATCGACCCATTCCAAAACATACCTTAGGCCATTTGCACCGCTTCAACCCCTGCGGTGCGATTGATCCTCTTCAGAAACAGTACTTGGGTGATTCGGACCGCGGTCCGAACCGCTCGCAGTCCGAAATGCCTAATAACCCTTTGTCTTTCTCACATTCCTCTCCATCCACTGGTTGTCTGGAAGAGATCGCTTTAAGCGATAAGACCGCCCAATGTACTCATTTAATTTAAAATTATTTCTTTGTGTTACATTTTTCTTTTGATGTTCAATAAAGAATCATCTATCTATCTAACCCTAAAATTATCTAAATAAACTTCAACAGCAAGATATTCATTGAAAAATATTAAGGACACGCTATCTCCCAACAATGTAGACCCCCTCTTCATGCGATCACGTATTGTCGGGAGCGTCACAAATCATACGACGACAATACGCGTAGCAGCCGCTTTGTGGCCTGATTTCAAACTTGTGTGAGGTAAAGGTCATGACCTTAGGTCTGGAGGATTGTATGACCTAGCGTGAGTTTTGGCTCTGACGAAACACTTAAATTGGTGAACAGTGGCGTAAATATCTTGAACACTTCAAAGCTTTGAAAGCCGTTCGATGCACGACGTCATTCATGCAGTGATTTTAAGGGTTCCGTACCCAAAGAGCAGAAACGGGACCCTATTACAAAGACTCCGCTGTCCGTCCGTCCGTACGGCCTTCTGTGTGTCTGTCACCAGGCTGTATATTATGAACCGTGATAGCTAGACGGTTGAAATTTTCACAGTAGACTTCTGTTGCCGCTATAACAAAATATAGTAAAAAAACTAATAAAATAAATAAATAGGTGGCGCTCCCATACAACAAATGTGATTTTTATAGATGATGGTACGGAATGCTTTGCGCGCGAGTTCGATTCGCTTTTGGTCGGTTTTATATGTATAAGTTTTGTTGTTTGTCGTGTGTATGAGCTGCCAACACTGGTGTTACATTTTTCAAGCTGCCTTATGACATCTGATGTAAATGTCGTTTACCTTGATGACGTCAAGCCAGCATTTTTGGAGTCTCCCACGTCTGTCGGAGCCCGGATCGCTGTTAAGGCAGTCTACAAATAAAAGTGCTTAAATCACTTAGTCTTAAAATAACGGATATTTGGTCAAAAACGAACACAAAAATTATTGTTATTTCCTTTGACGAAAATTAAGGTTACTTTCTAATTTGTACAACTCTTTTTGAAAATCGAAGTTAATTATAACGAAGCGGGCAACGACCCGAGTATCGGGCAGTTAAATATATATATTTTTTGCCTGATTGAATTGTGTATATTATGTGTAATTTGGTAAGTTTATAGTTGCTTAAGATATTTTCCCACCACCGTCTTTGTCTTTCTTACATTCCTTTCCACCCACTGGTTGTCTGGAAGACGCTTTAAGCAATAAGACCGCCTATTATTTCTTTGTGTTACATTTTTTGTAACACAAAGACCATCTATCTAATTGCTGTCTCACTGCTCGGAAAAGACGTCCCTTTTCTTCTCTTTCCTTCACTTACCGTCTTGAGTTACAATTGGCCGCTGAAAGCGAGGCAGACCTAGGAAGAGATGGCGGAATGACATTTATATTCTTCTACCAATGCCGTATCAAAGTCTATTTTCGCTGTGCTCCTCAATCATTATATCTATTAATGCTTCTTGCACTTTCATGCTTCATACGTATCCTTCATTCATTCTCTTTTATACTCTCACGGGTGGGATGCCCGTTTACTTTGTGTGATGGGGACGGTGGGGTGTCGCAGAGAAGGTATTTATAGTCTAAAAAGTAGCATTAACATTGTGTGACATTTTGTATTAAATTAATTATTATTTCAATTTTGTTACCATTTAATTTTAGATTCTGTGAATTTTCTATTAATTGTATTCTGTATGGATCTCTGTTATCTGATATAAATAAATGATTTATTGGTTGATTGATTGATGACTTAGATGCATACATGACTGACTGGCGAATTGTAGCCCTGTGACTGAGTAGGGACAGTTAAAAGTATAATTTGGAAAATTAACGACGCGCCTCATTGACGCAACTGATGACTATAGAGCTGGCAGCTATTTCGTTCAACGTATAATTACAGCGATTCAGCGAGGAAATGTTGCCAGTATTCTAGGTACGTTGCTTCAATGCGGTGCGTTGAAAGAAGTAATATATTTGTAATTATCTTTTTTTATTTATTTAATAATAATACGTATTGTTTGTTGACGATTAATAAAGAATTTAACTGATTGAAAAATAACAAGAACAATAAGTTCATATTTTTAACCAATCTATAGACTTCTTATTGATTTAAATCGATGATAAACGAATAAACATCGGTAGGAATTAACAATCGATTATCCAAAAAAAAACTGCAACCTCTGGCTGAAGGCATAACTTCTTAAGCCAAGAATTAAATCACCTTTTCGAAGTTTATATGTGACGCTATAATAACACTTTATGTTTTTCTCTTTTTGGTTTGTTCTCTTTGGTCTAATTGATTGGACCTTACAGGTGGTCTAACTGTATATATATACCAAGGGTGGTAAAGTAAATATGACTCATATCATATTACTTAATCCGACAAGCCGAAGGCGATTGTGATAAGTATGACATTTAAGGCATTTTTATCGTTGTTAAAAGTGTATTCAATATCATGCTTTTAGAAAAAAAAAGCCACTGAGTTTTTACGTACAAAGCGGTAAAAAAGCTAATAAAAGTATTGTTTACGATCTATCAATTAGACGAGCTCCATGGCGTAGGGGTCACCATGCTAGTCCACCACCCAGAGGTTCCGGGTTCCCCGGTCAGGGCAAGGAAAGTTGCCTTTTTCATAATGTCCAGGGTCTTGGCTGTTTATCTATATAATATGTATTTGTTATAAAATAAAGTAACGTTGAGTTAATATCCCATAACACAAGTCTCGATCTTACTTTGGGGCTAGCTCAAATTGTGTAATTTGTCCCTATATAATATTTTATTTATTTATTTATATATCAATCCGCGATATTTCAATGTCATTGAAATGGCTATAGAAACATGGTTACAATACGGTTTTTGTAGTTACGTTTTACCTTGTTCTAAAATTTTAATGAGTAAAAAATACATACCTGAAAGCCTACCTACCTATATACATAATATTTGTTAGAGTCGAATCCTTCATAACAATGAAGATAATCCTTCTAAAAGTTATGTAAACTTGGAATAATGAGAGCTTACGAATAATTTTTGATGTTTAGCGAATGATTGATGACAGTCTGATTTTGTTACTGTAAACGTTGAATTTAAATGTCATTGTACGTAGGGTTTAATCTTGTAAAAGCTGTATCTTCTTAAAAGCAATAGTTTGGAATGCTAATCTCGCAAAATCATAACGCAGTCTTTTCCACATTAAAAAGTTTTGAAAACGAAATGTTTATAAAAAATAATAAGTTAAAAATAAAAAAAAATAAAAATTTAATTACTAAACTTAATTACTAAAAAAATTAAAAAAAATTTAATTACTAAACAACACCACTTAACATTTTTCTTAACTTTGTTGACTTTTTTCACAAATTTTGCTGTGGCATTGCCAAGTACTCGTACCTTATATTTTTTAAGCGGTTATTTAGTAAGCTTAAAATGTGTAAACGACAAAAATATATACAACGAAGAAAGGACATACTCGTAATAAATCAAACCACGGGCTACACTATAGTATAAAGAAATTAAAATAACTATATCACACTATATCACTATAGTATAAAGAAATTAAAATAACAGCCAAAACATAAAAAAATCGCCATTTCCATACTAAAGTGTGCTTGCGCCCGAGCAATTCGTATGGCAATGCCGATGTTTTTTTGTATTTTGTTTGTTATTTTAATTTCATTAAACTATAGTAAATAGTGATCTAGTATTGCACGTGGTTCGATTTATTACGGGTATGTTCCTCCTCTCACTCCTTGGCATAATTTGACATAGTCTGGTCGTTATGACCACACTATATTGATTGATCCAGATTGATCCATATAAAGCCATCGGGCCAAGTTATGCCTGCATTGGTATAGATCAATTATTATACTTCTTTAAAGATTATTTGGATAGAGCCAACGCACATCCCGAGACAAGCCTTTGCAGTGGAGATGAAGATAACCGGGCTACCCTGGACCCAAGTAAAGCACGTAGCTAAAGACCGATCGCGCTGGAGAAAGACTGTTGAAGCCCTCTGCCTACCTGGGGCCTTAAAGTCAAGGATTATTTCGCCTTAAGGTGCGACACGCGCACGCCAAGCGCACGACATTAGCAGTTCGAATTTGTTGCCTAGATAATTTGAGCCTTATGACACATCAATACAACACAAATTGCATTTACCGAAGTCCAGGCAGGGGCAAGGCTGAGGGCAGACGGGGGCAAGATGAGCGCGTGGCATAGGCGAAGACTCAAATTATCAAATTATATTTTGACGACCTTCGTGGCGTAGTGGTCACCATGCTAGTCCGCCACTCAGAGGTTCCGGGTTCGATCCCCCGTCAGGGCAAATTGGGAAACGGCCTTTTTCAAATTGTCCTGGGTCTTGGGTGTTTATCTATATATGTATTTGTTATAAAATATAGTATCGTTGAGTTAGTATCCCATAACACAAGTCTCGAACTTACTTTGGGGCTAGCGCAATCAGTGTAATTTGTCCCGATATATTTATTTATTTATTATATGCAACCAAAAATTTCAAACCGCGCCAGGCTTGGGCTTGGCCTACGCGTGTCGTCTGCACACGCCCTTACTGCTACTATGATAAAAGCTAGAAATGCAGTAAAACCTACAAACTCACAACGTCAATGTCCCATAGCGAATAAGGTTTATGAGAAATGCTTCCAGTGGCACTGTCTGTGTCACTTTATGATAAACAGTTTAAAATTTCACTGCAGCAATAGTTTACGCTGTTTACTGTAGGCAAGTAAATAAGCGAGTAAATTGCGAGTAGTTCAGATACAGATTCGTCTTAATTCCTTATGGAGTAGACAGAGCCTAGGGCTATAAAATCCAAAGGAAATTAAGGTCAGATGGAATAGAGGTGACAACAGGGTCAGAAAAGTTTTATTACAAGCTTTTATTTAGTTTCACCTGTCCCGTCTGTCGGTCTGTCTGTCTGTCTGTAATCACTTCCCGGTTTCCAATTAAGCTATAATTTTGCACGCATGCGTATATCGCGTGACAATGCAATATTATGATGACATGGAGCTGATCTGATGGTGGAGCTGGACGGTGGCCATAGGCACTCTGTAATGAAATGACGCAACCACATCGAGATTGGGCTCGTTTGATTTGTCTTGAAGATCAATTTAGTTATGAGCTTGTTTTAAAAAATATTTTTTATAGTCGATGACTTATTTGAGTAGTAGTTCGTTGTTTTGATTATCAAATAATATTGGACCATGTATCATAAAAAGTAACAAATTATAAAAATATGGTGCATCTAAGTACCAGAACGGGGGCTTGTCACTTCACCGCTAAGTAAAAATCGTACAATTAGGCGTGACATCATGCGATATTTCAATAAGCTATATCTTCATAATTTTTTGTTTTTCAGAAAAAGATATGTGAAATATGATTTAATAATCTAACCGATTTTTCCAGTCGTCATGGCTATTCAGTTCAGATCATTCAATAAAGTACTTACATGTTAAGAAGCGGTTGGTCTACATTCATTCTATTATACATTTTCTCAAAAGACAAAAAATATTTTCTAAGATCCTTGGTCGTTAAAATTATTTTTATTTTCGTGTGTAAGTAGCCAATATTGATGTCAGAATGTATAAGCTCTCAAAATCATTTGACATTCATTTAGTACATACAACGAATGAAATATGGTTCTGGGGTTACAGAGTCAGGTTGTCTTTAAAAGTGACAGACAAATGGCTAGATTTATTTTGATTTGAAACAAAAGCGCTGTTGATAATAACTTGAAAGATTTGAATTCAAAACCTTAAAAAGTACTTACGTACCAGCGATTGGACGTCAAGTCTGGAACGGTTTCTATTAAGTTCGCTTTTGCTGCCAACCGTACCGTCGATTCGACGACTAGAAACGTCGGGTTTCAGAGCGGTAGCGTTGGCAAAATAACTACCATTTTACGTAATACGCCAAGAATTCCAGTCCAGAACTCCAGACATAATAAGAAAACAATATTTGCACCAAACGTTTCAAAATGATTACCTAATATAAATGATCAAATATGTTTCCAAGATTTATTTACTACAGCCAGGTTTAGAGATATTATAACACCTTTTTACAGTAAAAAGTAAAAGTACTTACATTTTTTTACAAACTTTTCTTCATATCTTATCCTAAAGCATAAATAGTTTGACTCCAGAGAGCAGGAGGTCGCTCCTTTAATTTTCTATTAAACCCAAAAGACTAATTAAAGAAACTTAAAAATACAATATGAAAATATATAGAATTTAAAAATCATAATACATACATAGGTAAGAACATAAGACTAATATAATTTTTAAGTTAGAACATGAGCCAAATATTTCAAAGGATGTACCTTTTCAGCCCAAACAGTCGCGGGGCAAACGATTAAGATACCAGTAAATAAAGAAAATACAAAGAAAAGAAAAACTGTTTTGCCAACGGTACCTCAGTACAATAGAGTAGCAAGCCGATAAAATTCCCAGACGGTCTGCATCGGAAATTGGTTTAACCGACTTACCTGAGGTGTTATTATGCTCTTGAGCTACCATACACTTTGAAATGATGTTATTCGAATTCAAATCTGTGATTCAATTTTATTGTTGACTGTTGAATGTAAATATTTTATGTAAGTTTATTTTATTAGGAAATGTTACGTTTGAAATGGGATTATTTTGAGGTGTGTGGTATGTAGTACGGTTGGGAAGTAACCTATTTGTTGCAAATAAAATATTATATCGACGACCTCCGTGGCGTAGTGGTCACCATGCTAGTCCGCCACCCAGAGGTTCCGGGTTCGATCCTCGGTCAGGGCAAATTGGAAAATGGCCTTTTTCGAATTGTCATGGGTCTTTGGTGTTTATCTATTTATGTATTTGTGACAAAATATAGTGTCGTTGAGTTAGTATCCCATAATACAAGTCTCGAACTTACTTTGGGGCTAGCTCAATCAGTGTTATTTGTCCCTATAAATTTATTTATTGTAAATAAAATATAATCTCGATGAACTCCGTGGCGCGTAGTGGTCATCATGCTTGTCCGCCACCCAGAGGTTTCGGGTTCGATCCCCGGTTAGAGCAAGTTGGATAATGGCCTTTTTCAAATTGTCCTGGGTCTTGAGTGTTTATCTATATATGAATTTGTTACAAAATATAGTGTCGTTTCAAAATAAAACGCAACTACGTTTGTATGAAAAAGTCTAGGGTAAGGGGATTCTTAAGCAGAGTTAGCGGCTATGAAACAGGATTACTTGCTAGAACGCGCACACAACACGACACAGACAACTTTGAACCAATACGTGCCAATACCTAATCGTAATGGTGAGATACTGCGCATACTATCATTGTTTATCCATTTCAAAGAATTAAGAACGAAACAATAAAGTTTTATTTTGTGAATTCTACGAATGCATTTATGCTTATAAGCAAGTTCTTAGTTATTATCCAGAATTCCAGATGTATGTTAGGTAAGTTACAAAATATATACTTAAATTAGACACATAAAACAATTGAAAATCGGGGTATGGAAAGATATAATCGTAAATGTGTCGAACTCGTAAGTAGGTAGGTATTAAATTCGTTCTGCGGCGGCGACCTTGATTGTATACTCACACATTGACGTATGCACGGATATATTGTTTCGTTTGTAGTAGTATCGGTATAAATGTTACTCCGTTTCAATGAAGAGCCATACCTGTGCTAATATTGCCATAAACTTCCTTTAAAAATTACATAAAAACGTCCTTAATATGTCGTCTGATAAGAATAAATTGTAATAAATCGACTACATGGAGGTACCAAGCCTATGTGATAAAAAATAATATTCCTTGCAAATTGCGTCGCCGAGCTTACGCAACCCATCATATCCCTATAAATTTACGTTGGGCATGCTTTATTCCGTCCGCGTAACATTCGGCTCAAAGTAGCGAGGAACAGATGCGACGTTTTTGCGAATTTTGGTGATTTGTATGGCAATCGATAATGACGCAGAATGCGACACCACTAAAATCTTTATGTTGTATTATTCGGAGAGGTACGGTACGTTTCAAAAATGGAGTCATAATTTTTCATACAACTAGTATGACAAATTATGGCTCCATTTTTGAAGCCTGACTGTACATATAATGTTATATCATTAAACAAAAGTCAAACATTTACTTATCACAATTTATTTTTAATTTCTAAAAAATCGAATCCTTTATGATTTTTTTCAATGGACTACTTTTTTAACCGATTTTATCAATACGAATGTAAAAGTATATTTTTTTTATTTGTTCCTCGATTACTAAGAGACGCCTGGACGTATTTGATAAAAAAAATTCTTTGTAAGGTTGGATTCTGCGCAGTAGGCGCATAGAAATTATATCAAATCGGTTGTTAAGACGAGGTGGGTGCACACACTAGCGCCACACTTGAAATAATTATTTTAATCGTAAATGGGGTAAAAATTAAAAATTGTAAAAGATAAGTTCCCTCGAAATACCTTCTTGCTATTTTATGAATAACCTTTCAAAGTATTATTTGTAGTCCTTTTTATGCTAGGGTTGTTATTGCTAAATGTGGCCACTTTTAGCAATAACAACTCTAACATAAAAAGGACTTTCGCACTTTCAAAGGTTATTCATAAAATAGGAAGAAGGTATATCGAGGGCACTTATCTGTTACAATTTTTAATTTTTACCCCGTTTACGAATAAAGAATTATTTCATGTGGGGCGCTAGTGTGTGCACCCACCGCGCCTTAAGTGTGGCGATGAAGTCGGTTTTTACTTTAAAAAAATATAGAATACTTATTTTGCGCATTTCAAGAGGCGTCCTTATCGCGTAGCAATTTTATCTGGGCAACCATGAATTCCAAAATTTTATTTTGTAATAAAAGTTCGGTTAAGTTAGTTTAGTTTTTTTTTTTTTGTATTGCTGGAACCACAAGTTATCCTTCTGCCTTTATCTATATTCCGCACATCGGAGCGGGCCATACAAGGCGTCCATCGCTTCGTATTTGGAAACCCCTGATTTATTGGTGGCGGGTGATCTGGATGCGTGGAATAGATCTCATATCAATTTGGTTTATTCGTGTTGTCTCTTAGAAAATATATAGAATATACCAGCTGCTTTTCTTTCTATGCAGATCGTTAAAACAGATAGAGGGAATTAGCAAAAATGTGAATTATGTTGAAAAGTGATGCGGTTAGCAATCCACTCCACTTCTTAACTATCACCACGCTAAAACTGGCCTTTGATTCAACCCAGGAGAGCCACTAGAATCAAAATTGAAAAAGTACCTTCTTCAGGCACGAATTTATACAAGTTCGCTCCTGTGCCCAGAGCCTTGAGATTGCTTAATTCTCTTGGTCGGGATTGTGTTGACATTGACGTGCTTAGCTGTTCGTTGGGGAAATTCACAAATGACATTTTACATACACCTCGTTTGTTAAATAATCTATAGCTGTGTTGTATTAGGTTAAGCCTGTAATAACGAGCTGTATTGAGAAATAAAAAAAAATGCCCATAAAACTCAAAAAAACTAAAACGACAATAAAAATCTATATAATTATCAAACCTGCTCACAAAATTTCACGAGAATCGCTTGAGAAATACGACCTGTAGGCGTGAACAGCCGGACAGACGGACAAAAGCATTTTAGGTTAATCTGGAAACTGACACGCTTCTTTTACTCGGTCAATAAAACTAAAATAATTACTAATAGAAATACATAATTAAAATGAAAGAAAGCACAAGTACAAATATAAAGAAAATTCGTTTGATTTTTGTGATTCCACAGTTTTCCAACATTAGCAACTTTTTAAGACAAAAACAAAACAAAACACCGAAAAAATCTTAAAAATTACATTCACACGGATACTAATTACATTTTTAATCGGGGATCACATTGACCAATGAGCCAATTAAACCTCAATTTACATACGCTATTTAAACATGTTATCTTTAATAACAATATTTAATTTTTAAACGGTCACTACTTTCTCATAGCGTGATTCTTAATTATAGTCTCCGATAAATATGCAATATTTCACGTCGATAATAACTGGATTAAAATTTAAATCGATATTCCAAAAATCGATTTCGGTCTTACAATCGGTGAGTTTGCCGTGACTGTAAAACAACGAACTGTAATTCTATGGAAGCGTTATACTATACTTTAAACGAGCAATCCGAGGAAATCTCGGAAACGCTTCCAACAATTTTGATAAAACTTGGTATTTAGGGAGAAAAGCGGTTAAAAACATATTTCATAAAAAAAGTCGACCAGATAGAAACTAACTAAACTAACTAGAATGTGTCATGTCACTCAAAATTTGCTTTTAGCACCATCTGTAGGTTGATTAATAGAAAAGGCCCTGGGCCTTAATAACGCTTGTTAATATGTTTGTTATAAATTAAAATAAAAAATCAAGCACAGACCCAACCAAGAGTTTATCTTAGTAGGTAGCACGTAAAAACTACATTTTGTTTGCCACTAATATGATATAAGATAATAACAATGTATATCTAATTTTAATATCAGTGTAATTGTAAGTGGACGTTTTTGGAAAAAATGCTGCAGTGATTTATTTCCGCTTCTTCTATCCTTGCGCTTAAGGAGTGGCAATAAATTTAGTTGTTGGTAAATGATCTGACATTAACCTACTTATTATGTTGGAAAAAAAAATTACAATTATCAAGTCATACAAATATCGAAATATAAATAAATGATTTTGACTTTGACTTTTGATATTAATTCACGCCATTGCAGGACTTTATTTCAATTTTGCTGAAGTGCCATTTTTAAAACGTCTAGTTACCTAAACGAATGGTTTTTCCGTACAAAAAAACCGTTCGTTTAGTAACTCCGTGTTTCAAAAATGGTACTATTGAGCAATTTTACACAATGATAATTTTAAATATGTCGGAAAACGGGATTACGTTTAAAGTTACTTTTCCATAGTATCACAGTTCGCTGGTTTGCCGTGACTGTAAGCGGAGCATCAAAAGCTATAAATTTGACGCAATAAGGTATGTAAGGAACTGATTTCACCAATATTTCTTTGGGAAGCCATAATTAATTGTTCGTATTTGGACGTAATTGTTTTTAATGGTGATACTCGGGGACATGTTTGGTGAAATTGAATATTCATTGGACGTTCTGGGAAGGTGGTACAAGTGGCAGCAGCCCAGTTTTGACGGTGGTTGCCGATTTTTAAAGGTCCCACCTGCCTGTAGGCCTTGTATTATAAAACCTAATATGGGAATCATTGAACAATATTCAATCCATCTGTATAAAATATTTAATCCATCTGTATAAAATATTATAGAGAGGGTTTTAAAACAAAAATGTGTTTCTGAAAGAACAGTTAAGAATAGTTCTTAAAATTATTATTATTTTGTTATACAATGATACATCATCCTAGTTATTTAATATGGCTGGTTGCCTTTAAATACTGAGTTAATGTTTTTAACCAAACGTTATTCTTATTACAGTAAATTTTTGACTAAGTACTTAAAAATCATCATCGACTTTACTCACATCACACATTTAATATGTTTTAAGTGTTATCACATTGTTTTTTTTTTTAATATTTTAAAGTATTTATAAATTAAATTCACGTAAATTTTAATAATTATAATATAATAAGTTATAATAATTATAATAAGTTTTAATAGTTAGTCATTTCCCCGCCGAAAATTCCGGATATAATAGTAAAACAGTCATTGCGTACCAAAAATAATACACACATGTATTAGAGATCACGGAGCCGATACAGGATTTTATCAAGCGCCTCTTGCGGCAAATATTGGCAATTGGCATTTTCTGGCCTGAGATTTCCAACGAAAACCTATGGGAGGTGTGCCGGGTAATGCCAATAGATCTAAGCAGATCATGCGCCGCAAATGGACATGGATAGGCCGTACTCTCAGAAGAGAGCCCATTTATTCCGAGGCAAGCCCTAGGAACCCTTTTTTTTTATTTTACGGAGGAAAGATCCCTGTTACGGATACCCGTCAGCCTGTGGGGGAGGCTGTCGGGTTATGTGGGACTCCACGCACGAGTGACGTGCCTACCCACTAAAAAACCTCCGGAGTTCCATCACAACCGCTTTTGCCGGGGACACGGGAACGGAAATACAACCGCGAACCCCGGCTCGGCTGGCCGCCAAAGCGGCCCCTCCGCGGGGACGTCACAGCGCCCCCCCACACACCAAGTCGGCGCGTCCGGAACTCACGGACGCGCCGTACCTCCTCGGGCCAATTGAGAGGCGGCAAACTCCCACGCAGTCTACCGCCTGTGGACCCATGGGAGCCAGATAAACTGGCTCCCAGCGGCGGAGAAGATGAGACTCCGCCGCTTGCCTCTCGCCGCAAACGCGGTGCGGCACCGCTCGGTCGCGGAGGATAGGGAGAGAGGCAACGTAACACCGACACTCCTCCTCCTCCGCGATCTTCAACCACAGCCACGGCGGTGTGGCCCCGCCTGAAGCGCTGGGAGAGCAATGAAACATTGCCCTCCCGGCGGCCCCACCTCGGGTGGGGGGAGAACTTCCCACTCCTCCGCCGCCCCATTGGGCGCATTCCTACAGGCTCAAGGCCGAAGCTGAGCCCGCGGGAGCGCCCCTCCCCGGGTGGGGGGACAACTTTCCACTCCCCCGCCGCCCCAATGTGGGCGCTCACTGCTGGTGGAACAAATAGCAGGAGCGCCCCCTCGCGGGTTCCTCTTAGCTTCCCCGTGGGTATCGCCTACCACGGGTACTAAGCCCCCCCCCGGTACGACAAACCGGGAACCCATTGGGGGGGAAGCCCTAGGACCCCTTAGGGCAAGCAAAACGTTCGCCGTGTCATGCAGACCTGGCGAAGCACAGTAGCGGCGGAGATTTAGACAATTGGGGTAACCTGGCCTGAGTAAAGCGCGTAGCCAAAGACCGATTGCGATGGAGAAAGACTGTTAAAACCCTCTGCTTACCCTAGACAGAATCAGACTTTTCCATTCAAAAGTAATCTAGCTTTTATTTTGAAACGATATGTCAGACATTGGCGAAATTATGTAATTTGAAAGAAATTGCATATCTTAAGGCATATAACTAGTTTTCATAATCAAAATATGAACTTTAAAGAAAATGTAGTGAACCATATCATATTTGACCATCAGTATAGAAAACTTCTACACTATCATATTTTCTTTCAAGTTCATATTTGACTGTCGAAAACTAGTTATAAATCTAGATATATAAAATTTCTCTAAAATTAGAAAACCCTGCCAAAATCCCACATATCATTTCAAAATAAAAGATAGACTACGTTTGTATGGAAAAGTCTAGGGTAAAGGGATTCTTAAGTCAGTCTTTTGAAGTATAAGTGAGTTACTGGATGTGTAAGGAACAAATCAAAAGTGCCATGCGGACCACACTAGTCCTAAGTTCGTATCGTTCGTAGTTTTTCAAGTAGACTAATACGTTATCCTAATACGGACCATACTCGCATTACATCCATACCATCGACATATCGTTCCGTATAATTGAAACATGTATTTACGGGCTAGGTAGGAAATTTAAATATCGTACGCCATTTTGGGTGTTTAAATTTGTCATTTGTAATTAAATTATGTAAAACAGTTGCATGTATTAGTTGGTATTCGACGTGTTGAGTTATGTCTAGTTTTCGACATGCCTGTGCCTAGAGACCTAAGGCCTAGACGTTTTTGCTACGTGTTAGAGTATGTGAGAGTGAAATAGATGTAGATTTATTCTTGCTGTATATTTACTCAGGATTTTTTAATATTTTTTGTTAAAATACATAAAAAGAATCATGTTAAAAAAAGAAAATCTTGGAATGATATTGGTAAGACTTCTGCCCAAGAGTGAAACAGAACTGATAAAACCAAAAATTTACAAAAATTTAATGTCATTTGCAGAACTTATTACATATCAAGCAAAAATAATTTTAAGATTAACGGAAACTGTGACCAAGTATATTTATAATAAATAAATAAATATGGACAAATAACACTGATTGACTTAGCCGCAAAGTAAGTTCGAGACTTTTGTTATGGGATACTAACTCAACGATACTATATTTTATAACAAATACATAATAGATAAACATCCAAGACCCAGGGCAATTTGAAAAAGGCCATTTTCCAACTTGCTCTGACCGGGGATCGAAGTTGGGACCTCTGGGTGGTGGACTAGAATATTACATTAAAAAGAATACAATGTTTGAACGCTCCCTTTTTAGTATTTCAGAAGTAAATAAAGTGCATTTTAGAAGGAATCACCGACCAGCGTTGGTCAGTCTCGTTGGCTACTCATTGTTCAGTAATATTGACGAATTGTTGAAACAAGCATGTTTCAACGATTCTTCAATATTACTGCAGAATTGTTGAAACATGCTTTGGCAGTGGATAAAATAATAAAAGTACAACTGAAGGATAGAATTTTTAAAATCAACTGATAATTGATGATTTTATTAAATTTGTAACATGTACCTACAGCTTTTTTTACTCCGTATGGCGTTTTAGATGTCATTATAATTTTCTACTCTTTGACATGCTCAAATGATTTCAAATCTTCTTTTTTTCCAGCATGAGCACTTAAGTAACAAATTTTTAATTCTTTGTTTAAAATTTAACAATAATTATGAAAGAAGAAACACCGATAAGCTTTAAAATAAGGTAAAATGAAGCGATCACCGAATCATAAAGTTCACTCATAAAGCCCGCTTTTTATGTGTTATTACGCACACATTACATAATTTTGTTTTATCTGTGTAATATTTTAATTTACCAAGTTTATCGAATTTATTTCTTTTACCCAGTTTTGTTTATTTAGGTCAAAGTGAATAAATCTTTCTCGGAGATAAGGAATCTGAATTATTTTATTGTTGAAGTATGGTTATTTAGTCATAATGGAATACATTATTTATTTTTATTGTTTTGTTTTGGAAAAAGAAAAGTTCCAGCTGAATTCTCTTAGAATCTGAAATCATTTCATCAACATTATCGTCATCAGAGCGTATTTCCGGATGCATCCTCAGAGGTAATGCTTCAAAGCCCGGGGTCCGCTTACCTAACCAAGGTGATTTGACGAGGCTACTGGTTTCTACACAGAGTGACTTCCGTCTGACCTCCACAACCCAAAGGATAGACCAGAACCAATGCTTGGATGGGTGTGATGAACTAACGCTAGATGACCTAACCTAATCTAACCTAACCAAGGTTGTTTAACGAGGTTACTGGTTTCTACACAGAGCGACTGCCGTCTAACCTTCACAACCCAAAGGGTAGACCTATCCTTGGATAGGTTTGATGAGCAAACGCTAGATGGCTTATCACATAGACGCGGGCTCGAATTCCACTCGTGGCGAAATTTTTCAATATTTTTTTTTTACTTGGATATGTTTTTATGTTTATTTTACACGGAATAAAATGTACAGGTTTCAATAGAACTAATGTTTTGAAGTTTAACAAAAGAAAATACTTCTACAAATATTTTATTAATTTATCTATTTGGAAATTTAATATAATTATGTATTTTTATTTTTTTATAATGTAAAGGTAATGTAGTAAGTTATTTAATTTAACTAATTAAAATTTATTGTATGTATTGTGATTAAATTTATTTATTATTTTAAAATTGTATGCATCAATGGTCTGCTAGTAAAAGATTTATTATTATTATGTTGGTACGCTTTTAAGCCACGGGCCCATGGGGATCCGGTCCTTTTAGGCATTCATGAGGCCAAAAATACTTTTTTATTTTAAAATCCCTCTAGGTCTATCCCTTAATGTACCATTGAGATGCACTAACAGACAGCCCTCCACAGCTACCGAATTATTATAAGGGAGGGATTTACTTGGTTTGGGCTCTGGGGATGGGATGTTAGTGGACCGGATAGCTGGGCTATGGAGTGAGATACCGACATCTACCTATTATTAATAATTTTTAAATTAAAATCCAGCTTCTCCCCCAAACTTCTCAACCAATTTTGATAATATTTCTATGGAACCACCATACATGTATGCACTTTCAAACAAATAAAGATTTTTTTCTACTCCTGTACTGTTATCTGTCTTTTAAATGGTCCCCAACACTAATATAAGAACATAGATTATATGATTTCAGAAAAGTCTATAGTCTATTCCTAATATAATAGCACATGTGTCGTTATTTCGCCAAAACGATACTCCTAGCCTTAGACCTATAATTTTTTTTCTTTAGATCTATTATACTGCCAACATATTAAAATCGTTATTTTAACATATGGTGCCATTTTTCAAACGTTGAGTCACTGAACAAATGGTTTTTTGTATGAAAACCATTTGTTTAATTGCCTCCATGTTTCAAAAATGCCACTTTTAGTCACTAGGAAGAAGTCAATAAAAAAAAATTAAGTCTTCCATAGATACCTAGTATCTACCATACATATGGTAGTATTTCGTTTTTTCTTTGTTTATTTTTGTGTTTATTTTAGTAAATGTAGTCGTAGAAAAAGTATTGTATGCAACGTTGTATAAGTAGTCAAAAAATGCTCGATGGCGTCAATTTACGATGCTCGCCAAGGCTCGCATCGTAACCTGCGCCACTCGCGTTTTTTAACCCTCCTTATACAACTGTTGCATAAAATACTATTCTAAATCGGTCCAGTAGTCTTCGAGTTATCGGTGAACATACATAAAAACATAAAAGATTCCGACAGATTGTTGACATCTTCTTTTTTTAAGTCTGTAAAAAAAGACTTTATATTAAAAACTATATCAATTGGCCGGATAATCACTGACGACCTCTGTGGCCTAGTTGTCATCATGCTAGGCTGCCACACGGGAGGTCCCGGGTTCGATCCCCGGTCAGGTCAAGATGGAAAATGATCTTTTTCTGATTGACTTGGGTCTTGGATGTTTATCAATATATGTATTTGTTATAAAATATAGTATCGTTGAGTTAGTATCCCATAACACAAGTCTTGAACATACTTTGGAGCTAGCTCAATCTGTGTGATTAGTCCGTATTAATTTTACTAAAAAAAAAACACTACTTAAGGGCCATTCGCGTATTACGATACAACAATTGGGAGGAGTCATGCCAAATGTAAAAGTTCGTGTTTTTTTTTTACAATATATTGGTTTAGGCATTTGTCTTCAATCTCACCTGATGGAAAGCGACGATGAAGACTAGGATGAAGCATGCCTATGTTAAAAGTACTAAGTGCTATAATGTAGCTAGCCACGGGAGAGGCTCAATTCTGCGTGACGTATACGATGGCATGACACTGATAAAACGGCCGATTGATTCGATGACTATCGAGTACCGTAGATGTGGCGACCCATTTATGCATAGTTGTTGATATTTAGACAAAAGATACATCGACGTTCGATATCACGTATGTAACCCGTAATTTGGGCGGCCCATTAAGAGTCCCCTTACCTTGGACAGAATCTGACTTTCCCATACAAACGTAGTCTACGTTTTATTTTGAAACGACATGTTGGATATGGGCAAAATTATGTAATTTTAAAGAAATTGTATAGGGTTATAATTGGTTTCCGATTTTAAAATTATGAACTTAAAAGAGAAATAGTGTATTATATCCAATTTGATCATCAGTATAGAAAACTTCTGCACTCTTATATTTTCTTTCCAGTTCATAATTTTACCGTCAGAAACAAATTATTACCCTAGATAATTACAATTTCTTTAAAATCACAATTTTTTGCCAAAATCTGACATGTTGTTTCAAAATAAAATGTAGACTACGTTTGTAAGGAAAAGTCTAGGGTCAGGAGATTCTTATGTGCTAATGTAGAAAATTATGTTGAGATCTCTTAGGTAAAGTTCTTTGATGTTAAATTTACATTCGCATTGCCATTGTTTATGCGAAGATTGGATAAAAAACTTTTTTTCTGTTATCTTCATATCCAATAAACATCTGTAAACACGAAGAAATTACCTCGTTTCGTGTTTATTTCATGCGCTGGCATTTATACCGGCAATGGTATGGTCACACCAATAACATATTATTTTAAAACGACGTTGGAGGAGTGAATAACTTTTCAATAAATATAGGTACTTGTGTTCATATTTGATTTTAATAAAGACATTTTTGTCAATTTTACATTGAATAGAGAAGATGCACGAGTAGATTTTGATAAATGCAAGCATTTACGTAATAAAAACCTATAAGCAGAATTATATTTTGTATAGATTCATTAGATTTTTAGTTGATTATAGAAGTCAATTTTAGAAGTAATAAAAAGTTTAAAAATAATATTAGCATAGGGTTTTTTGAAATATTATAGCTACGTTTTTTTTTTGAGGCCAATCCTGTAAACGCAATATATGACATAGCACCCGAACAAATGTTCTGACATCAAGTCTACAAATGCGACACAAGTAACGTCACTCCTGTCCGGTTTTTCTCCGGCGCTCCGAGACGCCATCCAGATGGACTTTGTAACCTTTATATCATAGAGTACTGTAATATAACTGAAATAGAGAGCCATCTCGCGTAATTTTTCTGTTAACAATTTAAGATGCTAACCTGCAAACGTGGTGTCATCTATTAATGTTATTCCAAAATAAAATAAAATATCAAATATAAAATTTATTTGCAGTGAGGTGGGATTTGAACCTGAGATTCCTGAGATCTCAATGACTTTGAGTCCATTGCGTTAACCGCTACGCCAATTAGGCTTCTAGGCACGCGAAATTATCGCTTATACTTTAACTCTAAATGACGAGAAAAACGAATTTTTTTTTTATTAGGTATGATTAGCCTTTGTGGAGATTTGAACCTGTAGACTCCTGATTAGTTTCGGCCGCGTAAGCCGTTACACCAAACAGGCTTCACACTAAGCGTGCGAAATTATTATAATATACTATACTGTAAAACCGTAAAATAAGAAAGCATGTAGTGCGACATCTTTACAAATTCTAACAAAGTAATAATTAAAAGTGCTTTTAATATTTAATTCAGAATAAGATTAATAGATAATGTCCTGTAGATATGGCACTTTCACCCCCATGCTTTATATCTTAAAGAGATTTTGGGTTAGCAAGGTAGTTTTTTCTCGGACGTTCCTATTTTTAGGATCTCTTTTAATAGCACAACATAAAAAAAGATGCATCTTCCCTATTGTATTATGTTTATAATTAGCTTTTGTTTGCAAAGCACGGAGAAGACATTTACACTCCAAAACTTCTAGCATGAATAGGCATTGAAATTTTGCATGACGTCACCGTTACATACGATTTTTAAATAGAGGTGACGTCGCAAGCCCCTACTCCGGAACTTTGATGGTATTCGTATCTTTGTGAATTTTTACTTTTTTCGCAAACTAAAAAATATGAGTCCATTATTTTTGGATAATCTCAAAGAAGTACTAATTTTCATACCCACCAATTATACTTTTCTAACCCTATCGTCACCCCTATTGTGCAAACTGATTTGCATTCAGTTAAATTGAACCATCTGGCTAGCGTGCGGAGCGGCTATTCCGCTCAGATAAATTGTGATCACCCTGTAGCTAATAGAATAGCTGTGGGAACCGCCGCGGAAGATTTATTTGGATACAGATTGTGAATTGTGCAGTTCCATGCTGGTCTAGGAGAAAAGAGTCACTTACTTTTATTTTCATAAAAGTTAACAACCGTTTGCTAATCCTATTTTAGTATTTTTAAGCTATTGCATAGCTTTCATCGCGGGCTTTCAGTGCGGTGACCGAATTAAGAAATTCCGTAACGAAAATAAAACCTATTACCCCCCACTCCGCCTAAACGTTTCTCGGCAACCGGCGACCGGCACAGCGGCGCGGCGTTGAAAGCCGTGCATCGTCTAACGTCGTTTCAGTTTGGCAGACTTCGGCACGGTGTTTCTGTGCGTGCGACTAGACGTATGCGTGTAGACTAGCTGCTAACTGCTCATAATAAAAATTCCTGAGTAACCTACATGTATTGTAAGATAATAAAAATATTTTAAACGATATTTACTTCTCATTTATTCAATAAAAGAAAAAAAATGTTTTCTTATCGGTCACCACGCTCAAAAAGTGTAACTTGAATTAATATCAAAGAAAAAAAATACTGCAGAAATGAAAATAAAAATAAATAATTATAATTGCATAAGTTGATAAAAAAATGCTATGCAATAGCTTTACCGCGGTAGTCCCCGAGTGCTACACGTTTTTTTAACATGTTTTGTCCCTTTCAGTCTTTTTAATATTTGACATTGAAAGCACGAGAATAAACAAATTTTAACTAAAATAGATTTAGCAAACGTTTGTATTTTTTTATAAATTAGGGGGTTAGAATTAACTAGCTGCTTCTCTTCCCGCTCAAATCGTTACAGTAGTTATTCAACTTACTCGAAAGTTTTTCACATATACTATCACGTTTTTATGATCCTATGCCCGCGACTTCGTTCGCGTGAACTTTATGATTCCGGGGTAGATATCCCGGATTCTTAAAGTTCATCAGGTGTTCCAAATCTTCGATATTTATACCTCATGAAAAAATGCTCATCACGCTTTTACTATGGCGTCATTTTTATATTTCTTATCGTTTAGTTTGACCCTCATGGTTCTGGATGAGTTGTTCCATTTTTCAAAATCAATCATACCCTATATATTGCCCAGACTTAACAGCTATATAAAAAAAGTTTAATTCTAATCCGTCCAGTATTTCCAGAAATAAGCGTGTACAAAAAAGTAATCAGACAAACAGACAGACATTTTTTTTTAAATTCTTACTTAATTACATTTTTATCGTCACATTTTTTTTCGGAAATAATTTTAATGAACAGACACATGTTTTATTGTTTTACTAGCTGATGCCCGCGACTTCGTTCGCGTGGACTTTATGACTCCGGCGTATTAATATAAATAAAAACTAATGAGAGAGAGAGAGAGAGAGAGAGAGAAAGAGAGAGAAAGAGAGAGATAAGAAAGTACTTGTTACAGTGTTAGGAGTTAAAAGTCAATATTATTTTTATTCTTTCCTTTGGGAGCCAATATGAAAAGAGCTGAAGTATTACTAACCCTGGAGAAAGCCACATTAAGTTGGCCATGCGAAAAACCAGTCCTTAGATCCACATCAGCAGCTTTAAGCCTCTAAAACTGTGACTTATTTTCATAGCAAAGCAAGTAAACACATGGAACTGTGTATTTTCAAAAGGAAAATTGTTAGGGATGAGTGGCATACGCGGAATAAATACAGTTTCACTGGCACCACTCACAGTAAACTTTAAGTGTCTCAGCAGACTATGCCGAAGTTTAGCGGCTAAAGTTCAGTGTTTAAAGTTCGGTGAGGATGACACACTAAATTAGCTGAAGTTCAGCCGCTGAAGTTCGGTGGAAACGCCGGACAGTAGTGATGTGCCGATATGAGAATCTTCCGTCTTTGGCGCGTCTGCGGCGAACGGAAACGGGAGCGGAAGAGGGAATGGAAGTGGAAGAGGGAACGGGAGCGAAAGCGGAAGCGGGAGCGTAAGCGCGAGCGGGAGCGGAAGCGGGAGCGTAAGCGCGAGCGGCGGCGGAAGCGGCAGCGGGAGTGGCAGCGGCGGCGGCGGCAGCGGCGGCGGCGGCAAAGGCTTCGGCGGCGGTGGCAGCGGCGGCGGTGGCGGCGGCGGAAGCGGCGGCGGCGGCGTCGGCGGAAGCGGCGGCGGCGGCGTCGGCGGAAGCGGCGGTGGCAGTGGCGGCGGCGGCGGTAGCGGCGGCAGTGGCGGCGGCGGCGGCAGCGGCGGCTGCGACGGCGGCGGGAGCGGCGGCTGCGACGGCGGCGGGAGCGGTGGCGGTAGTGGCGGCGGGAGCGGGAGAGGGAGTGGGAGCGGGAGTGGAAGCGGGAGCGGGAGCGGAAGCGGGAGCAGAGGCGGGAGCGGAAGCGGCGGCGGCGGCGGCGGGTAAGGCGTCGGTGGCGATGTCGGCGGCGGCGGCGGCGGCGGCGTCGTCGGCGGCGGCGGCAGCGGCAGCAGCAGCGGCGGCAGCGGCGGCGGCGGCAGCGGCGGCGGCGGCGACAGCGGCGGGAGCGGTGGCGGTAGTGGCGGCGGGAGCGGGAGAGGGAGCGGGAGCGGAAGCGGGAGCGGGAGTGGGAGCGGAAGCGGAAGCGGGAACGGAGGCGGGAGCGGAAGCGGAGGCGGAAGCGGAAGCGGTGGCGGCGGCGGCGGGTGAGGCGTCGGTGGCGGTGTCGGCGGCGGCGGCGTCGTCGGCGGCGTCGGCAGCGGCAGCGGCGGCGGCAGCAGCGGTGGCAGCATTGGCGGCAGCGGCGGCGGCGTCGGCAGCGGCGGCGGCGGTGACAGCGGCGGCGGCGGCGGCGGCGGCAGCGGCGGCGGCGGCGGCAGTGGCGGCGGCGGCGGCGGCGGCGGCGGCGGGAGCGGTGGCGGTAGTGGCGGCGGGAGCGGGAGAGGGAGCGGGAGCGGGAGCGGGAGCGGAAGCGGGAGCGGAAGCGGGAGCGGGAGCGGGAGCGGAGGCGGGAGCGGAGGCGGGAGCGGAGGCGGGAGCGGAGGCGGGAGCGGAGGCGGGAGCGGAGGCGGGAGCGGAGGTGGGAGCGGAAGCGGTGGCGGCGACGGCGGGATCGGTGGCGGAAGCGGTGGCGGTGGCAGAAGCGGTAGAGGGAGCGGGAGCAGGAGCGGGAGCGGGAGCGGGAGTGGGAGTGGTAGCGGGAGCGGGAGCAGGAGCGGGAGCAGGAGTGAAAGCGGGAGTGGGAGCGGGAGAGGGAACGGGAGCGGAAGCGGAAGCGGGAGCGGGAGCGGGAGCGGGAGCGGAACGGGTACGGGTACGGGTACGGGTACGGGTACGGGTACGGGTACGGGTACGGGTACGGGTACGGGTACGGGTACGGGTACGGGTACGGGTACGGATACGGGTACAGGTCCGATTCAGGCAAAAGCATCGGAAGTTTGGCATTATGTTTTGCTAGTAATGCAAATAACATTGCAGGCATGCATTGGCTGAAATTCAGCCGCTGAACTTCGGCATACAGTGCTGAGACACTAAGTTGGGTTCCGTTACACAGTTTCGGCGGAGTCAAATTTCGCATCAGCATTATTGGCCCTTTGACATTAAGACTTATTTTGTGAGCCGAGAGTCCATTATTTTGCTGCAAGTGAATTACGAAACTCAACTGGATAATTGGTGGCGTCGTCAACAAAACTATCCAAGAAATCAACAATAATTTGCGTCATAAGTTCTTTATTAATTGATTTTTAATTTTTTGTTGTCAATATGGCGCGTTCACGTAACCAAGAATTTTTCTGGTGTGTTTTGCTCGGAAGGTCCGCAAATACTGAACTTATAAGTTTTTCTTCGGACTAAACAACTTTTTTTTGGAAAAATTTTCAATGTACAGACACATTTTTTTTACTCTTTTATTATAGTATAGATAGATAGATTTAGTATGTTTTACATACAACAAAAAAACATCATCTATAAAAATTTCAACTGTCTAGCTATAATGGTTCATGAGATACAGCCTGGTGACAGACAGACAGACAAACAGTCGGAAGGTCTAAGTAATAGGGTCCCGTTTCTACTCTACCCTATGGAACCCTAAAAATCGAATAAAATAAGTATTTATGGGGGCTCCCATACTACAAACGTGATTTTTCATAGATTATGGTACGGAACACTTCGCGCGCGTCCGACTCGCGCTTGGCCAGTTGTATTATAACTCAACAAAAAGTTCTCATCAGACTTAACAACTTTTGCTAAGGCGGCATTTTAATATTTCTTATAGTTTAGCTGGACCATTATAGTTCTGCATCATGTGTTCCATTTTCTAAAATCAATTATAGCCTATATGTTGCCCAGGCTTCACAGCTATATAACAAAAAAAGTTTCATTCGAATCCGTCCAGTATTTCCGGAGATTAGCGTGTACAAACAGACAAACAGACAGACATTTTTTTTTTATTTTCTTACTCTATTACTATATCTCCATCGCCCCAAATATTTTTTTTTGAAAAAATTTTAATGTACAGACACATTTTTTTTACTCTTTTATTATAGTATATATAGATTATATGTAATTATTGATAAGGCACACCTTGCGGTTCTAAGCAGACATAGTCTTTGGAGTGTTGGTGGCCAAAAATATCCACATCACCTACTAACTTAATTCGCAATATTGTCCATTCCCTCGATCGGCTTTTACGATCTGCTTGGAAAGAGAAGCAGCTGGTGCATTCTGAGTTTATTATTTTGCTTCTAGAACAGCATATAAAACCATTAACTAAAAACACACCCAAATAGAAGGTTTCATAACTTCTATTTGGGTGAACATTTGCTAGTTAACAGGTTAAAAAGACCTCCGTGGCGTAATGGTCACCATGCTAGTCCGCCACCCAAAGGTCCAGGGTTCGATCCCCGGTCAGGGCAAGTTGGAAAATGGTCTTTTTCAAATTGCTCTGGGTCTTGGATGTTTATTTATATATGTATATGTGATAAAATATAGTATCGTTGAGTTTGTATCCCATAACACAAGTCTCGAACTTACTTTGGGGCTAGCTCAATTAGTGTTATTTGTCTCTATATATTTATTTATTTATAAAAATAAGTGAATCAAAAAAATAAAGTGGGACTTAAGGTATTTGTTTGGAGACTTAAGCACGGCTTTTTGCTCATCGCTAGCTACCTACTAGTGTAAATGCAGCGCTATCAATTACACTACAGAGCCCCATGCGTCTTCGTAACTACAGTGCAGTAGCAAAACCAGTAATGTATTATTATTTGTATCATATTATTATTTTAACCTATACTTTTTTGCCTATATTAACAACTGCTGGACTAGAAGCCTCTCTGACTTTAAGAGGATTCGATCATAGTTACCGTGCTAAACAGGTGGGGTGGGGGATCGCATACGGAAAAGTCTTTGCACAGCGGTCATTGCTTCCCATTCTTTAATACCTATAGGTTTTATCTCTACCTTTCTTATAGCCTCTTACGTCAACCGTGAGAGAGGAAAGTAGTGGTAACATTACTCTCCTCTCATCAAACGACCTGTGATAAGTACATACAGTTATAGTGGTCACTTTTCCATAATCTTGAATTGAGAAAGCAATTACTGAAGTAAGAATAACGTGGAGCATTTTGCTCATCGCTTGATACCTACTAGTGTAAATGCGGCGCTATCAATTACACTACAGAGCCCTGAGCGTCTGCTCGTGACTACTGTGCAGTAGCTGTGGGAACACGTAGGAGTAGCAAAACAAGTAATGTACCTTTTATTTGTCTTATGAATTTCAGCTAATTCTTTATTGGTTTTTCTTTTTATTCTTTTTACGGCCTATATCAGTCAACTGCTAGACTAGAGGCCTCTCCAATAAAGGGAGGATTTGCTTATCACCACGCTCTGGACAGACGGGTTGGTGATCGCAAATTAAACAAAATCTATGCACAAAGGTCGCTACTACTCGTTTGCTGTAACCTGTATCAGTCTTAGTAGCCTACACGACCCATGGGAGAGTAAATTGTATTTTGTTTTGTCGTCACTATATGGTTACTTTTTCATAATCTTGAACAGAAAAAAGACAATAAAGCAAGAATGAAGTGGAGCATTTTGCTCATTGCTTGCTACCTAGTGGTGTAAATACGACGCTATCAATTACACTACAGAGCCCCCTGGCAAACTGTTGTGCACTGTGCAATAGGTGTAAAAAATGAAAGTGAAGCAAAACAATTAATATATTAAATACTAGCTCCACCCCGCGGTGTTACTTGCGGAAAAATAGCCTATGAGTTCATCCAGGGTGTCAGCTTCCTGCATACCAAATTTTATCAAAATTGGTCTAGCCGTTTGCGCTTGAAGTAGTAACAAACAAACATACACACACTCACTCACAAACGCCTTTATAATATTAGTGTAATTTGTGTCAATTATTGCAAACTATTTTTCATTCATAGTTATTTTTCATAATGTTGAATTGAAAAAGTAATAACGAATAAGGGGAGAATTTTGCTCATTGCTTGCTGTAGGTACTAGTGTTAATGCGGCGCTATCAATTACACTGCAGAGCCTCGGGCGTCTGTTCGTAACTACTGTGCAGTTGCTGTGAGAACAAGTAGTAGAAGCAATACAAGTAATGTATTATTTGTTTAATGTGTACCAACGAATTCTTCTCACATAGATTGAGCTAGCCTCAAAGGAAGTTATTGAAATTGGTTTTATAGGATATTAACTTAAAGATACTTTATGATAAATTAGCGGCTACCCGCGTTTTTGCACGCGATCGTCGCGAGTAATATGTTATTTGTATGTATACCTACTCTGTGATTATGGGTTGATGAGTTTGGGCGCCCAGGAACATCAATGAGTAGAAGTCTAATTGTATTTGGGATAATACACTCAATTGTCAAAATGTACAATATGTTATGGTCATAACATAAAGTTTGTTTGTTTGTAATAAATGTATTGTACCAGAAAACAAAATATAGTACAAAAAAATCGAAAGATCAAATATACAATGGCAGACTTATCCCATATAGGGATCTCTTCCAGTTAACCTGCCATAATTTGAGAGGATAGTTAAAGTTTTGGAATACTGACTGACGAATAAACCCAGAACCTGTGTGCGCTATAGCATATGGTATGGCGGGCTATGGTATTCAGCATTTTTGGATAACTATTTGAAAGCAAATAATTTTGAGAGAAGTAAGAGAAAGGAAGAGCAAACCACAGCTAATGATGAAACCATAAACGCACTAATATGAGGGAGAGTAAACTAATATTCCCGATGTCTTATTTCCATCATTGGCCAAATAATTTCAGATTGAAATCAAACAAACATAAACACAAATTAAAAGGCTAATTTTATTCATGCAAATTAAATACACGCAACCTTTATTACCCTGAATTATAAACGGACATCCAATCGGCCAAATTCAGTTATAAATTAGGTAAACAATTACACTGCAGTCATTATTTTAACAATGCCGACTCTTTACGCCATTAAACATGTTAAAAAGTGTGACATCCCAGTGGGAAGAATATGTAAATTTCGTGGACAAAATTTCGCAATCGAAAATTACGTGAACGATATTTATGGCTCAATTTTGCGCAGAGACAATACCTCGAATTGCGCTACGTTTCACCAAAACATCCGAAGTATTATGGGAGCACTGACCAGATTAATTACTTTTTTTTTAATTCAATTAAGGAGTTTAAAATACATAACACTAGTTACCAAGTGAGGTCGAATATGTTCTACTTATTATTCTAATGTTACTACGAAAGACTGAATTATTTGTAACATTCTTAATCGCAAAGTTTCTATTTTATTATGAAAATTACTTAAATAGTTTTTCAATATCTGTATTTTTCTTTGGTATTTCGCATAATTGCTACTAGTCGTCTTCATAATATAAACCAATTAAATTTTAGGTCTGGGGCAGTCTGGGGTAGATAAACCTGACCCCCTTGACTTTAAAGGCCGTACGGTTACGGGGTCACTTTTATTTCCCCCGACTGTACATAAAAAAATCTTAAAATTTTTAAAATCGTAATTTGAAAATGTCGGATTCTTTTAAAAGTTAGTTTTAAATATCGCCATTTATTAAAGATGTTCATAAATCATAGTGTTATTATTACTGTCTTTATTTATTTTTAAACATAAGTTAGGTTTTATAATAAATTTATGAAAAGTAAAATATAAATTAAAGTACAACATATAAAGTCATACTCAATACTCAATATTTATTGCTTCCTTAATGTACAATATAGGTGTTACAATAAAATAAGGATCAATTAAGGGCCCTGGCGGGCGCTGCAATAGGAGAAGGGCTATTTTAATTTTAAAGTTTTACATTACTGTGTATGCACGTGCGTTCTGTGCCTATGAATATGTATTAGTTTTTTGTAGGTGTAATTATGTTGTATCCATTTCTTAATTTTGTCCAGTTTATTATTCATTAAATTTTCATAAATATTGATAAATTTAAAATGTAATTATGTAATATAAATAAATATTATTATAATATGTCTTTATTGGTAGGTAATTTTGTCATCTTATATATTGGTATTGATTTTAATATTTATTTTGTCATGAATTAATAGTACTCTTTACAATTTTCGAATAAATTTCTCTTTGTCTTCTAAATATTCATTTACGGAATAGTAAAATTTGTTAGACAGAAATTCTTTAACATGTTTTAGAAATGTTTTATAGTTTTCAATGTCTGTAATGGCTTTCGGTATTTTAATATATAGTTTTATAGACATAGCTAGAGGACCAAACGAATGAAGTTTTAGGCGTGAGGTAGGTACTTGTAACCTATTTTGATTACTAAACCTTACCCATCTGCCGCTGGCAGCGAGGCTGTTAGGGCCGCAGAGAGAAAAACTTCCTGATAATGCGTGCCGTGTCCAGGATTATTGCCTTCTGTATCTGATTCTTGATCCAGCTATCTAGCGAGATTGTCCTTAGTTGTTAAGTCAAGACTCTTCGCTATAAGACCTTTCGGCGATACGACTATCAGGACAATGATTGTTGAATCCACATCCCACATAGAAGTTACCTCGTGGGCCAAGTCAAGGTACCTACGAGTACTAAGCTTGTTCTTCTCGGCCTTCACGTGGTTTTCGTCATGTGGGACGTTGATGAGCACTGCCTGGCGCATCAAATATTACTATTAATAGTTAATACTGGTGTCAGATTTTTGATTTGTCTAATCTGAAAAAGTTCAACAACTGTCATCTAGTAGTGACAACAGTCAACAGATACACTGTGTACTAGTCAACAATTTAAATTAAATTTCACATTAAATTTTTAGTCAAGTCTTGGCTGGTCCAATGCTTTATAAGTCTATGGTCACAAGTCGGCCGTTTATGCAAGTGTATTTGTTATTTACGAGGGGTACTTTTTCTTGCAGTCGCCAAGTTTGGCTGACAACATGCTCGTTCGAGTTGAAAATATTTTGAATGAATTCATTTCACCTTATTTTGTAGTGGCATTGCACCGATTTTGTAAATATAATTTTATTTTATTCGTGTTGCTTGAAAATTTACACATAAAACCTTATAAAAGTAAACATAGCACATAGGTGCTTCTTATTTCTAAAGAAATATATTTAAGTTTAAAAAAAATGTTTGTACAATACGACATAATAAGTTGAGCAAAAATGGCGGACTATAAAGCATTTTTGTACAAATTCCTGCCATATAGCTAGAACCAAAATAGCGGTTATTGTCGCAGGTACAAATAATGCACCGATGACCGCCATTTTGGTTCAATTAACGTGTTGAGAATTTGTACAAAATTGCTTTGAAGTCCGCCTTTTTTTTTATTTATTTGTGTCGCATTGTAAGTAAATACAGAGGTTGCTTAGTCTTAAGCTAAAATGTATTATTGATTGGTTTGTACTACTCATTTACTTAGAAATCTTTTAAACCCCAATTACAAGAGGTGGGCTCATAATGATCCCATGTTACCTACATTTTTAGGCTTTTTAAAATTTTTGCTAGTGCTTATTTTATTTCCAGGTTAAAAAATTAAATTCTATTACCTGTGCGGGAGAAGCAACTGCTTCTTTCGCGCAGGTCAGTAGCAGTTCGATGCTCCCAGTACAAACCAAAACTTAATCTCCCAGTACAAAAAAAAAACTGGTATTGAAAATAAATTACTTAATTTTCAAACATTATTTGCATTAATTAAACGGCTTCTGGAAATTATTCGGACGTTGTGTGCAAACATCCTCTCACATTCCTCCTGGTAAATACCTTCGTATGAGGTCGAAACATGTCAACGTAGCTGCTGACTCTGTGAGTAATCTGCTTAATTCATACTAAAAATGTGTCGCATTAGTTTTAATGGTAAATGAAAATAAATTCATTTTCAAATTTATCAGTAATTATTTTTTTATAATAAAACATAAAATTTTTGCAAAAAAATTATAAATAAACAAATGCACACTTGGACTAAAAAGCGATTTTTTGACTAACAGAATGTATTGATATTTTATAAATTTTTTTATTACCGTATCTTTTTGTAGAAGATTAAAAAGTCGTAAACTATGACTATAAAGTATCGTTTACTCGAATTACTAATAGGCGTGGTTATAATTATTAAAATACAGTAACTGGTAACAAGACAGTTATTTCCAACAAGATTTAAGGTGACCGAGATGACCTTATGTGGATTAGATTTTATTAGCCTTTCGGCTAATCCCCCGTCTATAACTGAACCGAGCACCTTAAGCATCATTAACTTATCGTTAAAAACATTTTTTTAAACCTTAAGAAGGATAAGTCTCCAGACATAACGGCTTCAACAAAAGATCCAATATTTGTTATTTTTTTTTTTTCTGTAGATTATTTTTTATAATTAAAATTTGGTTTCCTTTTCACTTAAATTTATGCCACTATGCTACAGAAAAACTTAAGAAAATCTACCTGATTTTCGAAATATCACTTACAAGACAACTAAAACAAGCAACTTTCATTTTTTCAATAAATATCAATCGTGTCTCATATCACCTCATTCTGAAAAAAATATTTACATTTTTATGTAAATACGATGGAAATTATTTATTAAGTAAATACAAAATCCCTTAATGTTCGCATTGACACGGTTTAAAGATTATTACAATTTTGTAAAAGCATTAAACTCCCACCTATTAACTTTAATCACTAATTGTTCTTACAAAATTACTCGCAAGTAAAAACGTAGGTACTTTCAAAAAGAGTTTAAACAAAAAGCGACCGACGACATTCTTACTTACAACTCTCTCTATAAACACATGCGAATATTCGAGTATGTAATCGTGGCATCGAATCGGCAATCGAATGGTTCGTTTAATCGAGTAAACTCAACTCGCCAGCGAATGATTTATTGCTGTGACACGTGTTTTTTGTGCCGTCTCGGACGCTCGCGGAAACAATTTTGAATCATTTATGCCGGCCCCCGGATCGCCGACGTATAAGGCGAAGCGATGACCTGCACTCCTACCAGTTTTCGGGTGTTTCACCTTAATTTTTGAGAAAAATGGATGGGCTATTTTTTTCGCAATTTTTTCGGACAAGAAGATGAGATATTGAAATTGACAAGGGTTTTTGCTTGTAATTGTAACTTTCTTTTTATGTATTTTGCACCCTTATTACTGCGCGTAGCCAATTATGTGGTGTAACTGTTTTCAATTTCGCACGGTTTTATTATGGAGAAGTAATTAGGCGGCGGTTTCGCAACATGCTGTATATCGGGGAAAAAAGTTGCAGAGAAGACAAATTGCAGATAAAAATTCCCGAATGCAGAAACAGTGAGCCGAAAGATTTTGCCGAAAGGCTTATTAATTTTCATGAGGTGAGTCCTGCTCCAGATTTTTTGTCCGTGAAACGGTGCGTCTGCCCAGTGTGTGTTCGATCCTCATTGGCTTTTATAGCACATGTCATGCAAAATTCTCTCTATGCTCTTCTATTAGGGTAGTGTCCTAGGTCAAAAATTAATAATTTTGTACTGATAAGAGAATAAAACGTCACAAAATAATGTCACTTGTGATTGATTATATCCTTTTTCAACGTAATTTTAGATTTATTATTGCAGAAAAACCGATAATAGGAGCGCTATTTGAATCCAAGAAACTATGACGTCACTCCGGGCTATTTCATACAAATCCCATTGACGATGTTTGTTTTGACGTTTAGAAAAAAGTTTCTGATTTGACTTGTTGGAAACTAGTGGATCAAAAGTACAGGTTTTTAAAAAATTCACCCGTTTATTTACATACATACATACTATCACATCTTTATTCCTAACGGGATAGACAGGGCATTTTAAGTCTTGCGGCTCTCAGCAAATAGAGCCTAGGGTCGCAAGATTGTGATATTAGAAAAAGATGGCCACTTTTAGCGTGACGGTAGGCGAGAAGGGGGAAGAAGAAATCAAAATAGTGATGAGTTGCTAGCAGCATCGCCTAATAACATGATTCGCATTTTCGTCTATTCCCTCGATCGACTTCTACGTACTGCACGGGAAGAGAAGCAGCCGGTATATTCTCAGTTTTTTTTTCTTCCAGACAAGCATGAAAGAATACTGTGTTAAACAGTTTTTAGAAATAATTCTTTCAACACGTTCAGATACTGATTAAATTGTTTTGTTTTGTTTGTTTATAAAGCTTTATTGTGCATTAGAAAGAACACAATTGCAGAACAGAAAAGTAAACATGCAACGGCGGACTTATTCCGTATAGGGATCTCTTCCACCAACCGGCCAGTAATTGAGAGGAATGTTTACTTATTATGCGTTTGGCTCACAAGTGGTACAGTACAATTGAAATAGTAAATTCTTTGAAAAAAAGTTTAGCCATCCTTTCAAACTTGTGGTCGAGTAGTATACCTTTATGCGAGCTTGTATTAGCTATTACAACTTTATTTGCAATACCTATCTAATACACTTATTAAGTATTCCATTTATTAGGTCCATTCTAGTTCGTTAATTTTAAGAATATCTTAGTATTAACTTTATTCATAAACATATACGTAACTCAAATAACATTAACAAAAAATCATATAAGTAAACTAAATAACTTATAATAATTATTAATAAAACTAGTTATTAAACTAAATATAAATACTTAATTACTTAATTATGCTATATGGCCTTTTTCCAATTGTCCTGGGTCTTAGATTAATTTATATATATATATATATATATATATATATATATATATATATATATATATTATAGCTTTGTACAATTTGGGATGCAATTAGATAAATATTATATATTAATTTATAATATTTATTATAAATATTTATTATTTATTATAAATTAATATATAATATAATTATTATATAAAAATGGACTCCAAATCGCTGCGTGCAAACCTATCTAATTGCACAAAGCTACAAAAGTCGATCATTCAAGATGATTCAGAGAACTTTGCTCATTTTAAAAAAACGTTTTTAATTAACTCGTATAGGTCTCCACCAAAATAAATCGAAATAAAATAATGTTGCTAGCCGATTCAGAATCTCACTCAATCTCTGGTTCGGTTTTTACCATTTACGAGGGAAGTAAGGCCCCTCTCTCACTGCGACTTTTAGTATGCATTATTACTAACGCGCATTAGTCGCGCGATACTGTAGTGATGCTAACGCGCTACAGCATCGCGAGTCGTGACTGCATCCATGCTGACGCGCGACCGTGTGTAACATAATATCCGCCAAGTATTCTCTCTTTATTAAATGAGTGCATCCAATATTGATGCTGCTTCCGTTGCCCACGCTTCGGTTTTCTAATCTTCGGCTAATTACGTAAAAGTAGTACCAAAGAGAACGTGACTAATGAGCCTCAACGGAGTCCATTTTGCTACTGTACATTTTTTGCCGTTAGTGAATCGCGTTTGCATCGCGATAGTATCGCGTTTGCATCGCGACGGCATCATGTTCAAGTGGGCGAGGACACACAGCTAGCGACTGTATCGCGACTGTATCACTACAAAAAGTCGCGGTGGGCGATGGGCCTAAGGCAGGTGCATTCTACGTTTTTCTTTTCTCTCAGACTAGCATGGAATAAATTCATAATTAATTATATCTTTTTGTATTACATATATGTACAATGCGACACAAATAACTTGAACAAAAATGGCGGACTCCAAAGCATTTTTGTACAAATTTCCGGCACGTAGGTTGAACCAAAATGGCGGTTATCGGCGCAAGTACAAATAATGCGCCGATGACAGCCATTATGGTCCAATGCCCGTGTCGGGTATTTGTACAAAAATGTTTTGAAGTCCGCCATTTTTGTTCAACTTACTTGTGTCGCATTGTGCCTACATCAAAAATCACAACCAAAAAACTTGGACCGGATGAAATGTGCAAAGTGAACAATTAATTAAACAATTAATCAGCTAATTGCAGAATGGTTTAGTTTTTGTCGGCATCTCGCCGAATTTCAGTCAATTTGTAGCGAATGCAACGAAACTGGTCCATTGCCTTATACGTGAAGTGTAACGGTTCAAAAGTTTTTTGGTGAATTATTTTTGAAAGATTTATTAAGTGACTACTTAGTAGCAAGGAACGAAAATGTCAAGAGTCCTTTTACCCTAGAGAGAATCAGACTATCATACAAACGTAGTCTAGCTTTTATTTTGAAACAGTACGTCAGATATTGGCGGAATTATGTAATTTTTTAAGAAATATAATTTTTTATAAATAGTTTTCACAATCAAAATATGAACTTAAAATAGAATATAGTGTATCGTAATATCGTATTTGAACTTCAGTATGGAAACTCTCATATTTTCTTTCAAGTGCATATTTGACTGACAAGAACTAGTTATATGCCTAGACCTATGCAATTTCTTTAAAAATCTATAATATACTATACTGCCGAAATTTCACATGTCATTTCAAAATAAAAGCTAGACTACGTTTGTATGGAAAAGTCTAGGGTAAGGGGATTCTTTAGGAAAATAAGTAGAAGCCAAGGTTGAATTACAGTAAAAACATTTATCTTACTGGTTTAGATCTATTTCATGCATTCTAGTGTTGCAGTTGTCCATGGGCAGCGGTGATCACTTACCATCAGGTGACCAGCTTGTTGGTTTGCCGCTTTATAGTATAAAAAATGTATTTTAAAAACATTTGTCACCTGAAGAAATGGAAACGAAAATTGATCTATCTGTCTAAATCCAGCGTTTTCCCTATTGCATCTTCAGCTGCAATGCTGTAAAGCCTAGAGTCCGCTTTCTGGCTTTTTGACATGCATATAATCTTTGCCGATGTCAAAGCAATATTTAAAAAAACCCACTCAATATGGTAATAAATACTAATTGTCGTTGTTGCCTCGTCAAATCACCTTGGTTAGGTAGCGGACTCCGGGCTCTGAAGTGTTACCGCTGAGGATGCAACCGGGAATACCGGAGGATGAAGGTGATGACTGATTTCGTCCAGAAATGTAGCTATCTTCACCTCTATGCCAGTCTTTAAAAAATATCATATCAGCCAAAGGTTATTCTCTTCTCTCTTCTCTGTTGAAATTTAAGAACCAAGCTTATGTTTAGTTTTATTACATTTTATAAACGAAATTTTTGTGCTGAAATTTCTTACTTTTGTTATAGTTTTCATATCCAAGCTTATTGTTACTTATGCGGCACTTTAAATTCGTATTTATAATCGACCGAATTTTTCGTTATTTTACTCGTGTTAAATAACGAAAAATTCGGTCGATTATATTTAAACTGAAACTCTCCCAAAATGAGTCACATGCAATCTGTCAAAATATGTTCCCATTGAAGGTCCTACCCAAATTCGCCGCTTATCTCACGTACAGCTACCGCTTGTTAGCGTTATCTGATGAACGGGGATCATCAATTTCGCTCATGATTTGCGGAATTATGATCTGGGTTGGTCGCTTTTTGGGTTGAAAGAATTGCTGCGTGATGCCGCGGCTGGGTGCACGTTTTTGGATTTAATTTTTTAATTTTTTTTTAAACCTAGTTTTGTACCATTGTCGACAGTCTTTTCTTTCGCTTGTTTCTCTTGTAAGTCTCGACCATCCTTTTTGAAATAGATCGAGTTCATATTGTCAGCGCTTTCTTGGGTTACTAAATATTTTGCCTTATTTTTTTAGGGTTTAATATAGGCATTCAAGTAATTACTAAAGTATTTTGTTTCATTATTTTGGTATGTAAAAAAAATTTGGTGATGCCCAAGACACTTATTGTACATGTGTGAGTCATGACTTCGATCATCGCTAAGCGCGTCTTATTTATTTATTTATTTCATTTTATTAGTTCATGTACACTTGAAAATTTACAAATAAAACCTTATAAAAGTTAACGTAGTACATAGGTGCTACTTATTTCTTCCAGTAGACCCGCGAGAGGAAATGGGAAGAAAGAGGTAATTGGCGTGTACAATACAAAGATAAATAAATACTTATACCTACAAGAAACATAAATAAATTAATAAATATACCTACATAGACGTACGTAAAATAAACTTACATAAATACATAAATATATACTGATATATACAATTAATGAATACATAAGATAATATTTCTAAATATGATGATCAGGATTGTACTTTCTACTCATGTATAGCCATTTTCAACTAAATTTTCAACATTGCGAAAAAACCTGCAAATACCTTCCCTCATATTCAGTTGCTATATTATACAGTTTTACAGTCTAAATCTATTTTAGTTAAAACATCTTTTGTCCCTGTATCTTTTTTTAATATTTGACATTAAAAAAAAGAGACAAAACTTATTTTAACTAAAATAAGTTTAGACAATGGTTGTATTTTTTTATGAATGAGGGTTAGTGTGTAAATTGGCGAACGCAAAGATAAATCAATCCATTATTCCCGCCAAAAAAATCGTCATAGCCTGGCTGGTATAAAAAAAAAGCAAAAAGTAATAAATACTTTTTTCTTTAATTTATGGTGCGAAATAATTCTTTCTTAGAGAAGTTGAATTGCAAAGTGTTGTTTTTGGCCTAGAATAGAGTCACTCTATCTCTTTCTTTGCAAACCAGGAGGCTGTGGGACGAAAAACATAGGCAAATAATTCATACACACTTACGATATTTTGAATTCGCACGGTTTTCAGCATACTTGCTAACATTTGAAGTTTATCTTGTATAAATGCACTTTCCCAAGAAAAAGCAAGCTCTGGTATTTGAAAACAGGAAGTCAGAGTTAGATAATATCTACCACGAAAACCAAATTAACCTGTATGTAGTAGCGTCATACTACGTGCAGTTCCTAATTTCTGACTACATCCAAATGTAATAGACTATTCTCATAACATACCTATACCGGTAAAAAAAAATCAATTCCGGTACTTTAACCTTTATTTCACTAGCCAGATGTTGTGTCCCACTACTGGGCAAAGGCTTCCCCTTCTCTTCTCTATCTATCTCTATCTCGGGCAGTCTGCCGTCATCCACTCAAGAACCCCTCGATGTCATCTCGCTATCTCTTCCTAGGTCTACCCTTACATCTTCTCCCATCTGGTACCCAAAGTAACCCATCCAATCCCATTTGAGTCTGGCAGTTTTGACGCCTATATCTACTTTAACCCTTAACCGGCATATTTTTTAATAACCCGCTAAGTGCGAGTCAGAAGAACGAAGAGGGTTCCGTACCATTATCTATAAAAAAAACACATTTGTTGTATATTGTATGGAAGCTCCTCTTAAATATTTATTTTATTCTGCTTTTAGTATTTTTTGATACAACAGCAACAGAAACACATCATCTGTAATACGTTTAACAATCTAGCTATCACTGGAAGAGATTCCATTATGGGATAAGTCCGCCGTTGTCAATTTACTCTTTATGTTGTTTTTTATGCTACTGTATGTTTTCATAGTACAATGAAGTTATTACAAACAAACAAACAGTGAATGAGATACAGCCACGTGACAGATAGACGGACGGACGGACAGCGGAGTCTTAGTAATAGGGCGGAACTAAGACTCCGCTGTCCGTCCGTTTTTCCCTTTGGGTACGGAACCCTAAAAATATATTTTCGTAGTAATTATATCCAGCTGGTCTAGAAGTATATTAAAACAAAAGATATATCTTTTTAAAGAAGTAAAAAGTCGGGAGTAGTAATAACAAGCAAAGAGTAATAAATCTAAGCAGGCACGTAATAACTCCAGAGTTCGATTCCCGCGAAAATTAAGTGAGCTCACGAAGCTTCGCGGTGCGCGGGAGCAAGCAGGGGTCATCAACATTTGGTATCTTATATTACAACCTATTTAAAAATATGGAAGGATGTCGGTTCTGCTTGCACGCAACAATGATTGAATGTATTACGGTGACTACGCTACGGGCTTCAACTAGTATTAAGTACATACAAAAACACTTTTTAGAATTATGGAAAATTAAATACAACATTAAAATATGTTGTGTCCCAGGAAATACCGGAAAGTGAACATTTAGTACTTTAGCTATTTGTTGAGATGAGACAAGGATAGAAGTAGGTAGTTGAAGAAAAGATTTTTAAATTTATTGACTATTGTTGATTGATAAGAAACAAATTGAAAAATTATGTTGCGACAAGGCACAGCACCATTTTTAAACCGACTGTCCAAAAAAGTGGCTGTAATGTTAACAAGGTTCATGAATGTATGCGTGTAAGCCTATACTTCAAAAATCCTTACATCATCTTGTGTAACAATACAAGTACATTTTTTTATTACAGGCATTTTATTTTAAGTGCAAGAATGTACTTGTTCGTTCTTCTTAGCTTTTACATAAATAGTCACAGTTCAGTAATTAATACACAAGTAACTTGAAAACTCAAACATAAGTTGACAACTTACCCCACCCACTGTCATCAAATATTACATCTTAACCCAATTTTTATAACAAAAGTATAACGACCAAAATATTTAAATAAAATTGTATCTAAGTTAATAAATCATATGCCGATAAATCTCAAGTGGCTATGTCGCTAATAATGAAACTAGTTTTAGTTAAATTAATCGTAATCCCCTGAGGGGCTTGCTATGTAGTTCTTATTAACAGGTAATAAAAATTTGTAGCGGTAACATATATATTTCATTTTTAATTGTACCAGTCATAACATTATGATGATTTTATTAATAAATTACTAAAAATACCAAGATTACCTAATTTTTCACTGGCTATTTTATTAATTACTTAAGTAACATTAAAAAAAATTATAAGTGTTCCTTGTTTATTACGAAACCCTTAAAAGACCTTCGTTTTTGTAGATATTGTAAAGGAGAATTTAGTACATGAGATTGGATAACTTTCCGCGATAAACGTTACTAAAAAACGAATAGAAATCAATGTTCATATTAATCAGATCATATGACTGAAAGAATAGAAGGATGTCAAAACTTTTATTTAAATAAATAAAACAATAATGATAAATCAAATTGATTGAGCTAGCTCTAAACTAAGTTTAAACTTGTATTACCCATGTGATATAAACATTTATTAAGAAAATTGGTTCAAATTATTTAACTGAAATACCTATTAAAATGTTCTTCGTATCAAAACTTCTTAGTATGGCTTTAGGAGATCGTTTAATTAATTTTTGAATTCTGTACATAGGTACTCGAGTTAAAAAGTCGAAAGAAAGTACTTTTATGTAGTACATTTTAGTTTTGAAGATTTGACAACCCAGGGATTGTTGTAAATGCATTAAAAAAAAATCTTTTAAGAAAACTTTTAAAAATATGTACTCTATAAAAAAGGATTTTGCCACCGGTTGGCAACCCCTGTGCACAGTAGCGGCGACAATAAAGGGCGTCGGCGCCCGCACGACTCCACTAACCGTGTTTGCTACTGCAGTTCACTTCAAATACATCCATACATACTAGTAGCTCTGTGAGCTGTAGACCTCGCGAGTCACCCCAGACCCGATAAAGATTAGCAAATAAAAAAGAATGTGGTGTCGTGGGACACCAGGTAGGAACGAAGTTCCTTCGGCTAATGTAGAATCGACACAATGTGTATACGACTGTCGCGCCTGCGCACGTCTCATTTAACGAGGTCATCCTTACGGTTTTACTATCACATTTTTTTCAGTTCGGTCGCGCAGCAAAATCCCTATCTCCTCCAAGCCTGCCGTAAGGAACTTCGTTCCAATAAAATGCGTTTTATTAAGGGTAGCAAAAAGACTTTTTAATATTTTCGAAATGGCTAAAATATGATATTTATAAAGTTTTCAACCTTATAAAACTTAATCGATAAAAATTCTATATAATTTTGGAACTTTCTCACGTAAAATCTCCCGAGAATCGGTTGAGGATGCGGCCTGTATGAGTAGGCGAGATTAGCCGGAAAAACGGGCAAAAGCATTTTTGGCCAATCTCGAAACTGAGACGCTTCGCTCGTTTGGTCAACTATTCCGTCTTTATCCCTATATGGGTATCCCATTATGTGCCTTGCGGCTCTAAGCAGATAGTCTAGGGCCGCAAGACTCAAAGGCCACTTTTAGCGTGATGATTCAAAAGATGCAAATGTTTATTCAGTAATTAGACCTTTACAGGCACTTTTACACGTCAATAAGTATACTCGTAATTTACGTAACGTGTAAAGTACTTATATTAAAATTTATTTTATTTTATAGAAAAGCGCTTCGTAACGACCACTGCTGAGAAGAAACGCCGAGAGAAACTCATTTTCACAGTATTGGTCGCCTACTCGCCAGAAGGGCTTTGTCATATTATTATTATTGTCTTTTAATTAATAATACAATGTTGACACATTATAACATGCAATCATGAGAAAATCAAAAATGCATCAGAGAGGCAATGCTGCCAGCCTTATGGGCACTCTTCCTCGCGGTGATGCGTTGGAATCTCTTTTTTATTTGTAATTTTTATTATATTTTAATTTGTAAAAATGTACAATGATTGAATAAATTATTAAAAAATATAATCAATAAAAAAAAGAAACATGCAATGCTTGCAAACAAGTAAACAAACATAAATTGCGTAATACGAGTATGGTGGTGGATGGTGGGCGAAAATGGAATCAAAATAGCATCATTTTCTCGCTCTCTCGGTCTACTTGGAGACGCATGACCGAAAATACTCTGTCTGCCCCGTTGAGAATTTCCATTATACAACGTGAAAGGGATATACCCGTAATAAATCGAACCACAGGCTATACTAGATCACTATAGTATAATGAAATTAAAATTACAGTCAAAAACCTAAAAAAATGTCACTTTAGTACAAAAGTGTGCAGGCGCCCGGGCAATATGTATGAGAATGTCATTTTTTTCTGGATTTTTGACTGTTATTTTAATTTTGATTATAGTATAGTGATTTCGTATAGCCTGTGGTTCGATATATTACGGGTATGTCCTTTCTACGTTGTATACGTAAAAAAAAAACTAAGCTGCCCCATGACATTCCTACGTAAAAAAACGTATTCTCGTTCGGTCATAAATATAAATGATCATTTAGTATTTAATTTTTCTTGTATTCAAATTGATTGTAAGATAAACAATATTTCTGCTTCCGTGCTCATTTATTTAAATTGAGAAATAAAGTTCAAAATTAAGTATGAACATAAATTAAAAACGGAGTTTAAATTTTATGTCACGAGTGTCTCATATTCGTATTGTTATGTAATTAAATAAATTTACATTTATATTAATTTATACCAATAAAATATAAAATATTGCCGAAGAGGATGTTACGGCGATATGAGTTACATTTTTGGTTGAATTTATTTTTGTAACTTACTAATGCTTCTTATTCATTATCATCATCATTTGGTTGGACAAAAGGTTTATCTGCTAGACCAAAGGCCCGTCCCAATGAAATGAGGGTTTGAAAAAGCAAACCAGCTTATGGAATGTCACACCTAACAATGGCTCACAATCTCCCATCGAGCAAGACCAAAATTAGCGGCGACGTAACTTGGCTGGAATAAATCTCCCGATACGGCGGTAGGTGGCGCTATCAGGCGCCGAGTCTATCTGATGGCTCTAAAAGGTTTGTTAGCGCCCTGCATTCCCCAAACATTGCTTCCGTAGAGCGAAAAAGGTTGTAACATTATTACTAAAGTTAAATAAACGAAAATAACTAGCTGGGCGAACTTTTTGTAGTGAAAACTTCTTTAGCGGCGTTGTACACTGTTTTTGGTATGGGTAAAAAATGTTAAACTCGCATCAGGGCGTCAGGGCGTCAGGACACGTGACCTGATCAAAAATATTAAAGAACAAGAATTGCTCGTTTAAATAATGGATTTAGTAGTACGTAGCTGCTTATCTAGTACGCCACTTTCTACTATACTACTTTTACACATACTTATTTACTGGAAAGGTGTTGCGAACTATAAGTATGTAGTTGAATTAAAATAAATAAATATATATGGACAAATCACACAGATTGAGCTAGCCACAAAGTAAGTTCGAGAATTGTGTTATGGTATACTAACTCAACAATACTATATTTTATAACAAATACATACGTAGATAAACATCGATCGATCGATGCAGGTTCGATCTGAAAAAGATCATTTTCCACCTTGACCTGATCAGGGGTCGAACTCAGGATCCAGTGTTGTATATAAAATAAAATAATAATAGAGATTTCAGGAATATTATGATCGGGATATGTCAGAAATTGTTAGTAATTAAAGTGAAAGTCAACAGACACCTACATAGAGCTTATAAGTTAAATATTACTTATAGGGAAATTCGATTACATTTAAATTAAATTCGATGTAATTTCTGACAAATCAAAACATTTCAAATATACTATCTAAATAAATAATAATGGTGAAAATTATTAAGAAAGAAAAAAACGACAGGTTGCACTCCGGGAGTACCGGTAATATTAACGTTGTGCATTTCCATGGATGCGCGTGGCACGCTCGCTGTAACATAAACACACACGAACATACGCGCAAGCGCCCTGCGCTGCCTAAACGAAACAGCAGACGCAGAAATACATTTTCGCCGCGCCGTAGAAAGAGAGAGGGATACTTCCTCTCCTACGCCGCGCCGCACCGGCTGTCTACTCTCCATCCGTCTTACGAATTTTCAATCAGGTCTCGTGTCCTGATGCCCTGACGCGAGTTTAATTTTTTTTCTCATTACAAAAGAAGTGTACAACGCCGCTAAAGAAGTTTTCACTTCAAAAAATGGTTATTTCACTGATGAATAAAATTGATTACGTATTACTTTTCGCATTCAGTCATCATATTTATAAAGTATTGAAACACTAAAATCTGCAATAAAATCTAACTGGCTAAGTACATTATAAAGCATTTCTCTCTATAGAGGATCACACTCCAGTCAATCCCATAATGAAAGGCATCTAATTACAATATGTCGACGCTGTCTGCCTTCATAACATTGAGTAATGGCGATCAACACGTGCTTTATATTGCTGATCCGATTATAACAGTGAATAAGCAGTTAAAACATACAGTCGTAGGGAAAATACTTCGAGGGAAGAAAGATTATTTAAAACCACAGAAGATGTACACCAGTGCCGACGAGGCACGGCATTGGCAGGGTCGCCATGTGGTGTAGCGCGAGGGGGTGTATTAAATGAAACACACTCGGAGTAGGTTCGTAGGTAATGCCTCTTTATTACTGATTTCATAGGGTTTATATACATATTGAAAATAGAGCACAAGTCGTCATAAGGTATGTTTATCTAGATCGAGGATGATTAATCTAGGTGTTCTACATATAAATGTTACAAGGTGTAAGTAGGATAATTACTATATTTAAAACCATTTTTTTTCTTTAGAGCTAAGGCAGAGAAGAAACGACAAGAAAAACCAAGAGCTTTTAAAAAATCTCTTAAATAAGGAGAAGATACTTCTGACCCGTTGAAACGGCTTTGGCCAGGCGGTTTTATAATTTGTTTGTTTATTTATTTTCTCCACAGGAATATTTAGATTTAAGCACTGGCTGTGCGTCTCTATGGTACGAGTTCATCGTTAGGAGACACCTATATATTTGTTTATTTTATTAAATATATTGGGACAAATTACACTGATTAAGCTAGTCCCAAAGTAAGTTCGAGACTTGTGTCATGGGATACTAACTCAACGATACCATATTTTATAAGAAACTACCTGCGCCCTGCGGTGTTACCCGCAGTATATAAGTAGCCTATGTGTTAATCCAGGGTGTCAGCTTTCAAAATTGGTCCAGCCGTTTACGCGTGAAGAAGTCACAAACACACACACCCACACTCACAAACTTTCGCCTTTATAAAATTGGATGCAGGCCGCTTCCGATCGGTCGTTTTGGAAATCATTGGGAGAGGCCTATGTCCAGCAGTGGACTTCCTGTGGCTGATATGATGATGAATCTATATTTTATAACAAATACATATATAGATAAATATACATACAAACAAACATAGCGGCAAAACACATAACCCTCCTTTTAGCTTCCCAGTAGTTGAGTAAAAATTATCGTTGTGAATATATACTAACACTAGGTGACAGTCATTGGAGTTACGTTAGATGCCTTTAGGCAGCTAGAAAATCTAACACCAATGTAGTGTAAAGAAAAAAGAAGAACTCAGAAGTACCAGTAACAGGCGGGCATGCATGAAGAGAGTGATAAGTGTTGATGAAGCCAAAGAGGTCTGTCAGAATCGTAGCAAGTGGAGGTCCATAGCCTCCGCCTACTCATGTGGGAAACAGGCGTGATAATATTTATGAATGTATGTATGTAGTGTCAGCCATAAACGCCGTTGATAAGAATTTAAATCAAATCAAACTGTTATGTGATACAAGTTACATTTAAATGTCTTTAAGGCAGCCCTTCCCGGCCGCTCTATCGTCAACGCGAGCATAGTTTGAAAAGCTTGTTATTTCATCCAAGGCAATGCTAGAAAAAGAAGCAAAGAAAAAAAGGAAGACTTAGCGCCTGAGGGCTCGATTTACAATCTATAGAATGAAGTTACTATTATTATTAACTATCCATTGAACGAATATTCACTTTTCATTGGGTGCGGAAATTTTATAAAATTTGTTCCAGGTGATACGTGTTTTTCAGTTATTCTTACGAGTGTGTGAAATAAATGGTTTTTATTTTAAACTAGCTGATGCCCGCGACTTCGTTCGCGTGGACTTTATGACTCCGGCGTATAAATATAAATAAAAACTAATGAGAGAGAGAGAGAGAGAGAGAGACAGAGGGAGAAAGTACTTGTAACAGTGTTAGGAGTTAAAAGTCAATATTATTTTAATTCTTTCCCTCGGGAGCCAATATGAAAAGAGCTGAAGTTTTACTAACCCTGGAGAAAGCCACAATAAGTAGGCCATGCGAAAAACCAGTCCTTAGATCGACATCAGCAGCTTTAAGCCTCTAAAACTGTGACTTACTTATTTTCATAGCAAAGCAAGTTAACATATGGAACTGTGTATTTTCAAAAGGAAAATTGTTGGGGATGAGTGGCATACGCGGAATAAATACAGTTTCACTGGCATCACTCACTTACTGTGAGCTTTAAATGTCTCAGCAGAATATGCCGAAGTTTAGTGGCTAAAGTTCAGTGTCTAAAGTTCGGTGGGGATGACACACTAAATAAGCTGAAGTTCAGCTGCTGAAGTTCGGTGGAAACGCCGGACAGTAGTGATGTGCCGATATGAGAATTTAATCTTCCGTCTTTGGTGCGTCTGCGGCGAACGGAAACGGGAGCGGAAGAGGGAACGGAAGTGGAAGAGGGAACGGGAACGGGAACGGGAGCGGAAGCGGGAGCGGGAGCGGGAGCGGCAGCGGTGGCGGCAGCAGCGGCGGCGGCGGCGGCGGCGGCGGTGGCGGCGGCGGCGGCGTCGGCGGTGGCGGAGGCGTCGGCAGCGGCGGCGGAGGAGTCGGCGGCGGCGGCGGCGGCAGCGGCGGCGGCGGCGGCGGCGGAAGCGGCGGCGGCGACGTCGGCGAAAGCGGTGGCGGTGGCAGCGGCGACGGCGGCGGCGGTGGCGGCGGCGGCGGTGGCGGCGGCGGCGGTGGCGGCGGCAGCGGCGGCGGCGGCGAAGGCGGCGGCGGCGGCGTCGGCGGAAGCGGTGGCGGCGGCGTCGGTGGCGGCGGCGGCGGCGGGAGCGGGAGCAGGAGTGGGAGCGGAAGTGGGAGCGGGAGCGGAACGGGTACGGGTACGGGTACGGGTCCGATTCAGGCAAAAGCATCGGAAGTTCGGCGTTATGTGTTGCTAGTAATGCAAATAACATTGCAGGCATGCATTGGCTGAAATTCAGCCGCTGAACTTCGGCATACAGTGCTGAGACATTAAGTTGGGTTCCGTTACACAGTTTCGGCGGAGTCAAATTTCGCATCAGCATTATTGGCCCTCCGACATTAAGACTTATTTTGTGAGCCGTGAGTCCAAGTGAATTAAGAAACTCAACTGGATAATTGGTGGCGTCGTCAACAACACTATCCAAGAAATCTAAATATATATCTAAATATATACAGGGTGGCCAAAAAGTCGTGGATCAAACGAAACAGGGAGATAAAGGAGGTAATTTCCAACAAAAAATCTTTCCCCAGCATGGCCATAACTTCATTGCACGAAAAGATATGAATTATTTTAGTTTTTTCAATGAAACTACCGAGTTTTTTTACAATTTAATCAGTAAAAAATTAAATTGATTAAAAACAATAAAACAAAAGGTGTTGTATTATGAGTCGATAATGTATCAATACTACAAAAATTATATTGCAGCTCTTGGTATCAAACTTAACGAGCAATGATTTTTTTTCCGTAAACTTTAAAGCGTTACAAAAAATTACTTCTCACTTTAAGAGCACTTATTTGCAATGAAGTTATGGCCATGCTGGGGAAAGATTTTTTGTTGGAAATTACCTCCTTTATCTCCCTGTTTCGTTTGATCCACGACTTTTTGGCCACCCTGTATAACTCAAAGGTGACTGACTGACTGACATAGTGATCTATCAACGCACAGCCCAAACCACTGGACGGATCGGGCTGAAATTTGGCATGCAGGTAGATGTTATGACGTAGGCATCCGCTAAGAAAGGATTTTGATCAATTCTACCCCCAAGGGGATAAAATAGGGGATGAAAGTTTGTATGAAACTTTGTCAATTTTAAACCGATCGGGCTGAGACTTTGCATGCATAAAGCTACTATGACGTAGGCATTCCCTAAGAAAGGATTTTGATAAATTACACCCCTACGCGAGCGAAGCCGCGGGCACAAGCTAGTTAACAATAATTTGCGTCATAAGTTCTTTATTAATTGATTTTTAATTTTTTGGTGTCAATATGGCGCGTTCACATAACCAAACAGACAAACAGTCGGACGGTCTAAGTAATAGGGTCCCGTTTCTACCCTACCCTATGGAACCCAAAAAATCGAATAAAATAAGTATTGATGGGGGGCTCCCATACTACAAACGTGATTTTTCATAGATTATGGTACGGAACCCTTCGCGCGCGTCCGACTCGCGCTTGGCCAGTTGTATTATAACTCAACAAAAAGTTCTCATCAGACTTAACAACTCTTGCTAAGGCGGCATTTTAATATTTCTTATAGTTTAGCTGTACCATTATAGTTCTGCATCATGTGTTCCATTTTCCAAAATCAATTATAGCCTATATGTTGCCCAGGCTTCACAGCTATATAACAAAAAAAGTTTCATTTGAATCCGTCCAGTATTTCCGGAGATTAGCGTGTACAAACAGACAAACAGACAAACAGACAGACATTTTTTTTTATTTTCTTACTCTATTACTATATCTCCATCGCCCAAAATATTTTTTTTTGAAAAATTTTCAATGTACAGACACATTTTTTTTACTCTTTTATTATAGTATAGATTTTCATTACATTTGCAAGGTTTCTATTGGAATGTTTTTTTACCTTTCCTATTTATGAGTACTTTATAAACGGTCAAAGTTCAACTAAAATGTGAGCAAAAAAGCAGATTTTTGGAGGCTCATACTGGATTTGTTTTTCCAAATTTTAAATTTTTATTTCAATGGAAACCTAGAAATAGCGCACAAGATACATGTTAGTTCAAAAAATTTTAAGAATGATTATTTATAACGTCATAATCGCGTACGAGCTATTGTATTAAAAGTAAGACGGGAAGGCCGCTCTTAAGATGTCAGACAAAGGCACTCCAAATATGTATTCGGCACTTATTAAGTAGTTTATCCGGCACCCCCTGCAGCAATATTATGGCGTTTTGTGTAAATTATGTGCGAATTATGCACAAGATTAAACAGATTTAAGATTTTATGCATTGGATGAACTTTTGAGATCATCCGCCATTATTACTAATTTAGTTCTTGAAATTTGCTGTATAGTCAACGTCGAAAAGAATTAAATAAGTACGTAATATTATCACATTTTCATATCACGGTTTTTTACGGTATTTTCTCTCACTTTGGCGTTATTTGTGGTTTCTTATTTAGCTGTTTTGCTTTAGAGCTTGCTCGTTTTTGCTCCACTTCGCACGCTGTTCCGCGTTTTTGGTTATTAAACTATTATAATTCAATGTAAGATAAATTATTATAATTAAATGTGGATGTTGGAGTACTTCTAAAACTAGATTAGTTGGTATACCTATAAAAAACCCGCTCTAAAACACGAAATTCATAAAATGTTCTGTGCAGTCATACGTCTTCCCTTGTTTATACTTTTTTCTAAATATGTTACAACTTTTACATTTTTATGTTAACATTTTTGAACTGTTTCCAAAGCCTTAAATATCAAAGTAAAACCATACTTGAAGTTTTATAAATAAACATTTAATAATACCTTCATTATACCATATCACTAAATGTTGTTTTGCAAAAATCAAATGTATTTTATGTCATCAATTGTACAATATACTTTGTGTATTGTCAAAATTCATCGATTCTAAATTGACCTAAATTAGGATAATCCAGTCTACATTAAATCGTTTTCCAATAAAAAAGATATAAAATGTCTCTCAGACAATGGGTTCATTTTAAAATGCCAATACCTCTTGCTGAGTCGTTTAGTGGTTTTTAATGCAAAGTATACTAGTTTTGATAAACGTGTCATGAACTGCCATATTTAATTACATTACATTTTACGAGTTACATAAACAAAAACATTAGAGTTTCTGATAAATATATAACCTTCTTCTTTTTGAAGTCGGTTAAAAAGAGATTTCTTCTAGACAACCGAAAGGCTTTTAGACTATAGTAAAAATCTACAGTATGTAACAAAAACCCTGTCCGATCCTTATAGGAGCAACTCAGACCGTCAATGTGAACAACTTTTTCTATGAGACTAATGCTTGAAACTCGAAAAAATTATCCGGCCGGCCGAACACTTTTGTATGAAAATTTCGAGTTTCAAGCATTGGTCCCATAGGAAAAGTTGTTCATATTGACGGTATGAGTTGCTCCTACAAGGATCGGACAGGGTTTTTGTTACATATTTTATGTACAACAAATTGTAAATACCTAAATTACGTAAAATTATGCTATTTACCTAATTGATCTCAGTTAGGCAGAATAGGACAACTCCATCTTCCCTTGTGAATGCTATATAAGGCATTATTAGTAACGGGTTACTCATGTGGAGTGTCGAATACTGGCTGATATCCACATTCGGAGGTCTTCATCAGGGCATACGTGAGTACTAGTATTTATTCTGTGATCTGAGAAGGCCTGTGTCACTCCCCGTTTATATATTATATATAGATATCGAAAAAATACCTACATTATTACTATGCGCGCGGCGACTACTTCGAAGGGGAAAATTTAGTTATATGAATCGTTTGTTAAGAGTAATATGAATGAAATTGGCTTGCAATGGATGTCTAGGTATCTGAACGAAGAGGTGAGGAGTTCTGACGCGAGCTAAATTAAACCATAGCGCTTACCACATTAAGTAGATATTTCTTTGAATTTCTTTTCTGAGTAAGACTTCTGTACGTGACACTGATATTAGCGGTGCGTTTGTCTATATTGTATGCGTCCTACGTTTGTTAATATAACCTATACAATCATCTGGTTAAACAATAGGCATGATGAATAGAAGAAATTCTCTAAGCCCATCGGTAAAATTATAAAAAAAAAATATTCATCATCATCATTTCAGCCGTATAACGTTCACTGCAGGACAAAGGCCTCTCCCAAGGATTTCCAAAATGACCGATCTAGAGCGGCCTGCATCTAGCGCTTTCCAGCGACCTTAGTCAGGTCGTCAGACAACTTTGTGGGTGGGTGTCCTAAGCTTCGCTTGCCAGTACGTGGTCGCCATTCGAGAACCTTTTTGCCCTATCGGCCATCGGTTCACTGCCACTTCAACGAACTAATCCACTGGGCTAGGTCAGTGGCATTTGTTCTTCTACGAATTTCCTCATTTCTGATTCGATCAGAGAAACACCGAGCATAGTCCTCTCCGTAGCGCGTTAAGTGACCTTGAGCCTTCTTATGAGACCCATAGTAAAGGACCAAGTTTCAGAGTCATAAGTCACACTGGTAACACCCATTGATTAAAAACTTTCGTCTTGAGGCACTGAGGTAGGTACTTTGTACGAGAAGACACTGCGTAGCTTCCCGAACGCTGCCCAGCCGAGTCGGATTCGTCAAAAAACCTCTTCCTCGAAGCTGGCACTTCCTGTAAAAAAATATTATAGACGTTTTTTTTTCTGTTCTCTGAGAAACAAAAAATTAAAAAGATACAACGCATTAAAATTTCGCATGACGTCACGTACAATTTATACTTAGCAGTGACATTGCAAGACCCCTCTTCAGAACTTGGATGCTCCGTATCTTTGTGATTTTTTACTTTTTTGGTAAACTGAAAAAATATGGTATTACATTATTTTTGGATAATCTAAAAGACGGACTGATTGCAATTATACTTTTCTGACCCTGTCGTCACCCTTATTGAATCAAGGTAGGTTGACGTCATTTAGCGATCGGTATGTTCATTTTGAATAATTTTATACTTCACTAACTTTGTCTGAAAGTCATCATAAATAAAAATAACCCAAAAAAAAACGCAAGATATCAAAGAAGCGTGTGACCAAACCCAGTTCTTGAAAATTATTTACATTTTTGTCCAAAATAATTACCACGCGGCAGCGGTTAGTGTCAAATAAAAAGCTTAAACGACATCTGCGAGTTTTGGCCTGACGTGTTATTAAATATACGCATTGTACACATTTTTATTGCCAACTGTAATAAGAAATGTTCGTTTGAAATTTAAACCATTTATTGTTAAATAATATTTTATACACTATTACGTTAATACGCCACTGTTAGCCACTGACACACACGAAAAACAAACAATGGAGCAGACAAAGTATTTCTGGTCCAAAGCCAGGACTATGTCACTTTCTGTTTAGGCATTGAAAATACTCCGAAAGAGAAAATTCAGTTGCAATGGACGTCTATCTAAACGAAGAGGTGAGGAGTTTTGATGAGAGGTAACATTAATTAGATATTTATTTCAATTTCGTTTTGAATTTGTATGGAATTTTCCTATCCCGAGTCAATTTACAAGTTAATCACCTATAACTTTTTAATTTGTATACCCTACTTAGCTCTGATAGCTTTCCTTTAATAGCAGATTGTGCTACAAGGGGATAAGGTAATATTTTGAAGGCGAGGGCGCTACTTTGAATCCAGTGCGAAACGAAGGATTCCACAGTTGAATCACGAGCGGAGCGAGTGATTCTACGATGGAATCCTGAGAGTAGCGAGGGATTCATGTATATTGCCCGAGATAAAAATATTGCCGTACCCGAGTAGCACACTCTACTTTTCATCTCCATCTATGAGAAAAGCTAGTACATACAAAACAGAATATATAGAACAGTAGATACAATACCTAACAGACTTCAACCGATAATTTAATACTAACCTTTGTTTGGTGTCGTTTTCATACTATTTGTTAGTATTTAACTAAGAAATATTTTTCGAAGACCACCAACTTAGATAAAATGTTCACTCATAACTTTGTTTGCGTGGTCCTTCATACCCTTTTATTTTTATAAGTAAACTTGATAACAATTCACTATTGGCTTAAACCTACGAAAAAGTATGTATTCTGATTTACATAAATAAGTACATTTCAATACAAATAACCTAAAACTTCTGTAATTACTTGAATCAAAGGGAAAAATTGCGCTTTTTAATTATACTTATTTTATTCCGAATCAAAGAACATAAAAAAATTAACCTACATTCATCCATGTTGAAAACGATATGTATTCCAAATTTTAAAAAATCATGACATAGTCACGAATATTTTTTTTATTTTAAAACAAAATTCTTCTTTTTTTGCTGTACTACCAGCATTATTTTTGATTCTACATAGATTACACTCGTGTTCTGTTTTCAAATTGGTTTAATCCCCAGAGATCTTCTTTTTCACGTTTTAGTCCCGAAAGAATAACCAAATGTTTTGGGATGAAAACATCGTTTTTTGAGTAGATGGGATGAAAACTTCTTTATATATCCTATAGCTGTGAATTTTTTCACGTGTCCATATATAACCGTTTAGCAGATAGGGGGGGGGGGGCACTTGGTTCTAACAAATTTAAAAGCAAATATTTCAGAAATGGGTCCCAAAATCGAAAAACGGTGTTCACAAACTCAGACCTATTTAACGATACCCAACATGATTGGATAGTCGAGAAAAAATATTGACTTTTCACTGCACTTGTATGGGAGCTACACTAAAACAGATTTTTTTTACAATTTTGTGTTTTACCGTTTTTTCCGCCTAATTGATGTACATATTCATGCCAAATTACAGCTTTCTAGTACTTATAGTCGCTGAGTAAAACCGCGGACGGATAGACAGACAGACATGGCGAAACTATAAGGGTTCCTTGTTTACTACGGAACCCTAAAAAGGAATCAAAATATTCGTAGTGATGGATTGCTAGCCGCATAGCCTATTAACATAATTGGCATTTTCCTCCATTGTATCACAATCATGAGTAGGTTAGTTATAAATTAAAATAGCTTAAAAATTTCTAAAATCCGATATCCGTATAGAACGAAATATAAGCCTGGCATATAACGATTCGTTCTTGTCCCAAAGTAAGTCAAATCTTGTCCCAAAACTTGCCACATGGAACTTTGATCGTTATCTCTTTTGCTCCTATTGTTATTTGTCGCATTTAGCTATGGTGGTCTTTTAACACAGTGATAAAAATGTAGAACTATACATAAGAGCCTCATGAATATCGATTACGAATGGTTTGACGTAATAAGTAGGTACTTATTTCAGCTCGGGTTCCGGGGTCCACTCGGCAGCTGAGCAAATGTTTGCTAAGTGACAAGTGGCTGTGAGTGGCTGGTGTAATACTAGCCTAGTACGAGTATAATATGATTTTGTAAGAGGTTATCGAATGTGCTTCAAAATAAAGTTTATTCCAGATTAATAGATGCACCCGTGGGCACGGCTTCTCGTGCTTCAGGATAAAAACTACCTTATATCCTTTCCTGGCTCTCTAACTATATCTGTACCAAATTACATCTAAATACCAAGGTTCAAAAGTTGAAGCGTGAAGTGGTAACTAGGAAGTGTAAATAGTGGTAGTTAGGATTAGGATATTGAGAATTAAAATTAGAAGTCGCATCCTGGAAACAATATTGCACCTCTCAACTCTCAAAAATTATTTTATTTTCGGATAACGCAAGTAAAGCGTTACCAGGCCTGGTGCTTATGTCAGATGCTTGATTTGATACCAGTGTTGGACGTCACATTTTTGCAGGAACTGAAACATTTAGTTTATAGATTTATTAATATCAAACTCACCAAAAATTTTATACATCCTTTAGCTACACGAACGATGCAGAATTGTATACAATTTTTATAATTATTGTAGGAATATTATGACCAGTATAACTAACGCATATTTTTTTTACTAGTGGCTTTTATTTATTCAATTTTTTTTATCACATTATCTTTAACTCATTGTTAGTGACATATAATGTAACTGAAGTACAATTAAATACCATCGATATTTATATAGTCGATAAATAAAAAGTATCAATCCCTAAAAAAAAAAGTAATGTAATGCGAAATGATAATATGGTCTAGTAATCACTTTAAACTTTTTAATAATATTTAACACTTAAATGCCATTTCAAAAAGAAAATTCAATTGAATACTACCGGTACTACAAAAAAGTGTCCGGCTGTCCAAAAGTACAGTCACAGAAAAAAGTGCTCCGTTGCTCCCGTTCCGAACTGTCTATTTGCGAGATGTCTTAATAAATCGTCGCCATCTTTGGTTATAATGACGCGCTTTTCGGCTGTGTATCTTAAAATATAGTAGGGCCAGAAGAAAGACTTTTGAACTTATTGGTATTATTTAAACCTCTGTAAGCCTAAAAATAAAACAGTAGCCTTCTTATGTTTTCATTTTTATTAAAGTTTTTATGAACTTTGGCTTTGGCTATTAGAAAAAAATCTTGGCATAACAGTGCTATTTTTTTTATCGCAAAAAAATTAACATTATAATAGTATTTAGTTCCAACCCTGAATGAATCAAAGAACGCATCATCATGATTACATAGAAGGTATGTGTATTCAATAAAATGTCTTAATTCATTTTATACTTTTTTAACAATGAAAATAATGGAAATGTTCCTTCAGGGGCAAAATTTAGGCATTTAGTATTAGAACTTGGTCATTTGCTAAGAATATTAATTTATATATGGCTCACATTGTATGAAGTGTTATATCTGCAATACTTTTTAGTTTGACTTACACATGGTGCAATCTCAATTAGTGCGATATATTTTCTCGTTAAAATCGCTCGTGCAAACTGGACCTTTTGGCGGTACTGGCGAGTAGAAAAATACTATGAGTGATCTAATTCTTATTTCGCAAATATTCATGAAAAATAAATATTTTATAATCAGCATTGTCCAACTGCTGGACCATCGACTCCACCATTTTTAAGTCCTTAAAATCAGTCTCAAATAGTTGGTTTTAGATCCAGCCAAAGTTTATTACAATTGTGTTTGTAAATTATGAAACTTAATTTAAAGCAGATAGTTAAAATATATAATTTGACAATAAGAGGTAACATTATTACTTTCTTACTTAAAAAAGTTAAACAAGACAAAATAACTGGTCTTTAAACTAGTGAAAACATATTTTGTCAGTAACAGATAAAAATACGATTATATTGGGTTGAAAACTAAAGCTTATTAACAATTTTGTATGTGCGTAGCTGTACTACTAATACATTATTTGAAATATATTTTTATTCCAATATATAATAACTTTATTACAATATTTTTCAACCTAACGATTGTTTCACTTCCGCACCCAACTGTACCTCGCTCAATAATGTAAAGCTCCCATTATTCCAGCTAACGAGCTACATTTCTTTCACTGGTTGTATCGGGAAATGACCGACGGCCATTCCGAAAAAATAATGATTTGTTCTTTCGCACTGCAACATTATACCAATTAAATTAAGTGACAAAAGTCTTGTCAAAATGGGAACACTGTTGCGGACGAAAGGTAATATCTCAATTTAAATCATTTTACCGATAAGATTACGCATGATTTTAGTCAACCGAGAGATGATATCATTATTTCTTTGTCTTTTTGTAAAAATATATATTTTATAATGTGTCAACATTGTATTATATTACAAATATTTGTTAATTGAAAGACAATAATAATAATATAACAAAGCCCTTCTGGCGAGTAGGCGCCAATACTGGGAAAATGAGTTTCTTTCGGCGTTTTTTCAGCAGTGGTCATTACGATGCGCTGGCATCGGTAGCTTTTCTTTAAAATATTTATAGTATAATTTAATTTACGTAACGTAAATTATACTTATTGACGAGTAAAAGTGCATGTAAAGGTCTAATTACTGAATAAACATTTGGATCTTTGAATTTTTGAATCTTGAATAAATTTAGCAATTAATTGAAAGCCAATCTAAAAAATAATGATTTGTTCTTTCGCACTGCAACATTATAACCAATTAAATTGAGAGTCAAATCTTGTCCAAATGGGAACACTGTTACGGACCAAAGGTGATACATCAAATTTAATCATTTTACTGATAAGATTACGTATGATTTGAGACGACCAATAACTGATATTCATTTTTTTAGTAAAAATATGGCTTTAGTAATTAATTGAATGCCAATCAAAAAAATAATGATTTGTTCTTTCGCACTGCAATATTATTATACAAATTAAATTGAGTGACAAAAATCTTGTCCAAATGGGAAGGTTGCGGACGAAAGGTGATATCTCAATTTAAATCATTTTACAACCAAGATTACGTATAATTTGTTTAAATTCAAAGTGTAATTTCTTTTTATTTTATCCACCGACTTTAGAAAAAATATTAGTTAGTTATTCCTTTGGTGGTTTTTTTATCATTATCTCCTTGGAACACCGTATTTTTTAACCCATTCAAAACGATATTGTTCTAGATTCGTTTCATAGAAAACTTGTCATATTCGATTTAATATGTTTTTTTTTTTGCTTATTTAACTTTATTGTGTCTATCATTAGGATTGAAGTCGGTTTATTAATTGAAAAATTGTTTGTCTGGTATACATATAATAACATTAAACTGCTTATAGACGGCCAATTAGAAAACTGATTGTAGTTTTTATTACTGCAACTTTATACCAATTAAATTGAGTATAAAATATTTGATAAAATGCTTACTCTGTTGCGGTTGAAAGTTAGTATCTTTATTTAACTGATTTTAACGATTTGTTCTTTCTATAACAAAATATTTAAGTTATTTTAGACATTGACATATTTTTCTTTTTGTGAGAATAATGTAAATCATCGAGACTGCACGGAGTTTTTTCCAGCAGTTTATTACTTATGCCTGTAACCTTATAATTGCAACATATTCTTTTACATAGAATAATAAGATCATTGCTTAACATTGATTGCAAATTAGTTTTTTTTTTAAATTTCTGTCAAACGAACTATACAATCTAAAGTGGGAAATTTCTGGGTATAATTTCCTTTAAATATGTTTTTCAAAGCAGATTGTTAAAATAATTTGAGTACCCAGAGCAAGTACACGTCATTATAACTCTTAATTATTAATAAAATGATTAAAAAAGAGTAATCTCAGGGGATTTTCCTACTAAAAGCAAGAAAACCCTTTTAGATATATGTCGTTTTATCTCTTATATTTAAAACAATGCAGGACAATCGTTCTCCGTTGTAAATTTTATCTTATTACTTACAGTTTAAAGATTAAATTCAAATGTTTAAATCAAATCTTTATTGAATAGTGTCAGAAGCGGAACGAAAGATTTAATGACGTCAATTATATTTGTTAAGGTTTTATAAAGACTTTTGGCATTCATTTGTTTTCTTGGAAGTAATTTTATTGTTTGTCGTATGTGGATCAAAGTAATTTTGATTTGCGACTTAAATAATTAAGTGTTTAATTTTTTTTGTTAATTAATTAAGAAATGTAAGATAAATGAAGTGCATTACTAGATTTAAGTATGTTTATATAAAATGTACCATTATTTATAAAATGGAATCACCTTGCATAAGTAAAGTTTTGTTTTTTTAATTGTTTTTTTTTTTGTCTCAACATTTCGAGTTGGATATAAAATGAATAGTCTTAGTATATTTCTTAAATGTGTAAATTGTTACCTGTAAATGGCTCCCACAGTCGGGTATTAGATTTTTAAGCGTATGTTTCTGATTGTGTAAGTTAAACGAACGATAGTGTTAGAACCGTGTTAAATTTGTTAAGCTGCGAAAAAGCTCCTATTGACGTCTTCTATTTAATATTGACAGATGACACAGAAACGACAGCTTATTTCTCAGCTTCCAGACAGTCGGATCCGACCGAGATAACAATTGATAACAATGTATTAGCAAGTATGGAAGAGCTCCTGTGGCTTTGAACTGGCAACTTAAAATTAGAGCTTCAACGTGCACACTTTTTAACAATTTTCGACGTACAAGTTTCTAAATCAAATTTATGTTTACTAACTATTGACAACAATTCAATTTAATGTTTAATTTATATTATTCTTTCTTCTCTACTTGAATGTAAATACTATTATTTTTATATCATCAAAAATAGTCGTATAAGTTGGAAACACTCTGCCAGGGTTCATGTACTTGCCTACCATCTGCTTAAGTGCATGTAAGTGATTAATAAAGAAAGAAAAAAATAACATTTTGAAAAACAAGAATTTACAACACCTACTACAAATTAGACAAAAAAAAAACGCATCAAACTCTTATACACTTAGGTACACTCACAGGAATGCATTTTATTAAGCACCTCCTAGCAGCTAATATCAAGTGTCGGCTTTACAGAATTTCCATAATCTATTCTCAATAAATATTTGTTGATTACCCAATTTCAATTCAACGTATTCTACATTATGTATACTGTACACATTTCATTAAAATACAGTAGTTTGGTTGGTAGCATTGCACTGAATAATTCAAGATGTGTACTCAAATTTCATTAATCAAATTAAAATATTGTCACTGAATTATCACCGTGATTTACATTGGAATAGAAGTCATAATTGTATGTATGTTGTTAACGAGAATAGCTGTTTTGAGAATTAGTAATGTTTGTTTTGGGAAAGTCTAATATTTACCTCTTTTTGAGAATTAGGTGTGTGTTCGGTTCTGTCTGAGCTCTGTTGTTTTAACAATCGGATTTGCTGCTTTTACTTTATTTGAGGTTGTGTATGTCATTTTAATTTTGGGGCTAATTAGTTTGGCACTCAGTGTTGTATGTTTTGTTTTAGGATATTTTGAGTACCTACCTTCTTATTGAGACTAAAATAAAATTATTTTCTATGCAAACAAGTAGATAAATCAGGAAAAACTCTCCAATGCTGGTCTGGAAAAAAGGAATTAAATGTAACAGCTGCTCCTCTTTCCACGCTGTTGCGGCTAGCAATTCATCCCAATCTTTTTGTGTTCATCTTTTGAATGTGCTTAGAAATTATAAAAACTTTCTTATTTCAGAGATTTGGTAAAAAATAAGATTTGCATTGTTTTCATGTCAATTATATAATATAAGATATAAAAGAAAATAAAATAAATGTTTATTTCACAATTGCTTTTTTGGCATTTTGAATGTTCTATTTGCTAAACTATTATTGGTAAGTACTTTTATTTCTTTTTGGCATTATGAGAGAAAAGGCTATGTTCAGTTCTATATTTTTGACGTATGTACTTACTTAGCTGTATGATCGTAGTATGTTAAAAGTGCCTAATAGGCAAGGAGTCTAAAATAAAACAAAGTATCAAAGGCACTCACATTTATTTCCTTCAATATATTAAGATTTATTTATAAATGTAAAAAAATGTAAACACATATAAAAATATCGTATCACACTGATAACAACTTTCAGTACAACATCAAAAATTCAAGTACGTTTGTACATTTGTTCAAAAACACACGCAAAAAAATTGTTCATTTATGTACATTTGGCCTAAAGTGAATTTAACATTAAGTTAACTAGTTTATTTTAACGTTTGTACAATAATTTAAAATCTCGTTGTTTGATTGAGCATTTATAAAATAAATTGTTGAATTTTCTCATAAAATAAGGCTAACGTTCAAAATTCTAATATCCGGAATTCTGATCAAAGTATTATAATAATTTCAACTTAATCTTTTACTTAGAAAAAAATCAGTATGTAATGTTGACAATCTTTCTATAAAGAACGCAATAGGTTCATAACTTATCATTTGTTTTTTTGCATTCTGTAAAATATGAATCAGGTTGATGAACCAATTTGTATTAGAGACCAAAAATGTTTTAAGTACATAATAATATTTTGATATTATATGTAACATAGGGAAAAGTTGTTCAATGTACGGTAAACCTCAAAAGTGGAGTCTCAATTTTTCATACAATTAGTATGAGAAATTGGGACTCCACTTCTGAGGCTTACCGAACCTAAGTTGAGAAACTTTACTTCAAAATACAAGCATTATATCCCGGTTTCAATTCCGAGATATAGACGAAAATATACACCAATTTGTTCGAACCGGAATTCTGGATACTTCTATTCAGAGCCTAACTATTAAAATAAAAAATCATTTAGTACATTCATATTCATTTAGTACATTCATTTAGTACATTCATATTAATGTAATATTTTGAATGTACGTACTGTACTTACGTACTACAACTATAACATGGCACCGCAAACAAAATTTCGAATGAGCAAATAACTATCATGGTTCTTGACTCTCGACGCAAAAACGAGTTACAAGTATAACGTGTCTGTGTGTGGCATCGTAGTTACGAAATGAATGGCCCTATTATGATAGTTTTTTGAGGGTTCCGTAGCCAAAGGGACACTATTACTAAGAATCCACTGTCTGCTCGTCTGTGTGTCTGTCAGCAGGCTGTATCTCATGAATCGTGATATTAAATTTTTCACTTTATTTTTACATATTACAAAAAATACTTAAAACACAATGAAACTAATATTTAAGTGGGGCTCCCATACAATCAACTTGATTTTTTATAGATAATGGTACGGAACCGTAAGTGTGCGAGTTCGACTGATACTTGGCCGGTTTTTTTTATAGGAAGTTGAAGTAATTGATATGGTTCTTAGGTGCATTTGGGGTTACCTACTTAAAAAAATTAATTTTATATTTATTGAAACTCGACATTTTCCCTATTAGAGTATAAAAAAATTTAATAGCGTGTATAACATAGTTATAAAAATGATTATCTTGTATTAAATTGAAAACTATAAAATTTTCATTTAATAAGTCTTTATAATAGACTTTATCAATCATAAAAGTAAATGTCTTTCGTAAGTATTAAATTCTTCACTTAATTATTGTGTTTTATGGCATGCATTTCCATTAATATTTAATTAAGTAAATATTAAAGCAACAAACAGTATTAGAAAGTATTCATTCAACGATTTCTCAAACAAAAGAGAAATTCACTATGATATTCCAACATATAATTATTGATCTGAGTTTGTATCAATTGTATAAAATATACAAAAATCAGCAAATTATAATATGTATGTGGAGTGGACAAAAGAATTATTTTTACTCATTAGATAGATTTCTTATATAGTATGATGGTGTACGAATTTTGTTTTTCTTTAATTTAGCAAATAATGACGATAGAGAGAAGATACAAAGCATTTAAATTTCGCTTTACGTACCACGATTTTTAATCAAATTTGACGTAAATCACCCCCACGCGCTGTATCTTTGTAAATTTTTACAACTTTGCTACACGAAATAATTTTTCAAAACTAAAAACCGACTTGACCCCCAAACTACACAACCGATTTTGATAAAATTTACATGGTACCACCTGGAAAGTATACGCTTTCAAAAAAAAAATGTTTTTAAATCGGTGCAGGCGTCTTCGAATAATCGGTGATCGTACATAAAAAAATAATAAAGGCGCCGAATTGATAACCTCCTTCTTTTTTGAAAGTCGACTAAAAAATATAGGACCTTTATTTTTAGATAAGACAATGAAGTTGACGGACTAAACAAAAATATTTTATTTTATTTAGAGTGACCAGTCCACATCCATATTTTAATGAATTGTAAAGTAACTTTAAACATTATCATGGCGCAGAAAGGCCCCACGAAATTTACATTAAATGACTGTCGCATGACGCAGCGACAACTGTCAGCCAATGTCCGCTATAACGCTGCGTCATACAGCTGCCACTGATTGGCCCAGCAATTGTTGACGTCAGAAACGGTATTGGAGATTACCTTGAATTTAATTAAATTGGGTGTAACACTTCATTATGCTTTTTTGTAGGTACATATTACGGTTCCCTGACAGATATAGTACAATTTAAACTACTGACATCTTAGTAGAAATGTATAAAAATATTTAAAATCTCAAAAAAACGAAACAAATAACAAAATAGTAACACGCAAGCCATTATACTAATCTACATCATAAATTACAAAAAAAAAGCTAACTTATTAGCTATGATTTATTATCTACTTAAGAAATGACTCAATACACTGGCCTATTAGCTAAAGAAATAAATACTTAGACAATTTTTCATACAAATCACCTAATATTTTACAAGAGTCATATAAAATATTTGTACATTATAATTTTGAGCTTCACGCAACTGGCCGTTGATCCCATAAGTATACTAAACTGGTAATAACAATAACTGGCATAGTTTTGAGACTGGCATTTAAAATAACTTAAAAGTAGGACTATTAGTACCATATACATGATACTAATTTATTTATTTCTGTCGTTGTAGGTCATACGTAACATAACTTTCTACATTTTTAAGATTATAGGACGGAGTATAAAAGTCATTCTCCATACTATTTATTTTGTTTTTTCGTGGTATTACAAAAAATGTTTACAATAAAAATATGTGCCTAACTATGTAGAAACAATATATACTCGTAGGCTAAACTTTAAAACTTTTCTGTGTCCTTGAATTATAAAAAAAGGGAAGCTTCTAAAAAAATTCTGGTCATGACCTTTCCTTACGACATTTCCTATTAAAAACCTTAGAATCTAAAGCAAATTACAACTAAAAAACTGGTAGTTAAATCAGGTAATTGAAAAGAAGGAATGTACAAGTTTCTTAAAATACTGTATGGCAGAGTATTTCCAAAATACAAAGAAGTATTTAGCTAAAAATATATACAAAATAAATAGATTACGAAATATGGCTTCATTATTTTCCAATCAACCAGTCATAGGCACTTCTTCAGTTCTTTTCGGAACGAGCGACAGATCTAAAGGATTCTTCATCATATCTCTAGTATTATCTTCTCCCAAATCAATTCTCAATTCAGGTTCTGAATCGCTTACTTCGTCATGTTTCGGGCTTCTATATAGAACTGCTGTTGATTTGATGGATAGATCTATAGGCTGATCTTGATCAATAGCTACACCAGCAACTGCTGGAGAGTGAAGGATAGATTCCCCACCATTCCTTACTTGCCAAGTAGCAATACCTGGTGGAACAGTTCTTAAATTCTGTAAAGCAGGCAAGAATGGTCTCGGAGAAAAACTTGGTGTAGCTGATAAAGTCCCAAACGGAGAAGGTGGTAATGTAGAAGGCTTTCGTTTTCTTACGTCTTTAGTTTGATTTCTTATAACTTGTAATCTAACGTCCTTTTCACTGCAAGGAGAAGATGTTGGTCTGAAGATGCTGAGACCACTGGTGCTTCTTGAACTATTATCATCTTCGGGATCAGCTGATGATGCTCCCGAATCTGAAGGGGAGACGCTTTGCCGTGTGACGTCATCAGTGAAATGGTTTTTCTCTGAGTTCTTATAGTACTCAGCTAAGGCTGCGGCTGGTAGTAAATTTGTTGGAAGAAAGGACGGACTTATAGATGGATTGAATGTAGGAGGTGATTTATTTGTTTGTAGATGACTAATCTGTTGTTGTTGCTGTTCTTGTAAGAGGCAATGTATCTTGAACCAATTAGATCTTCTTCCATATCTGGATCCAGATTTCGACATGCCGACTAGTAGACATTTCCGTAATCTACAAGCCTTGCAGGCGGTTCTATTCTTCTTGTTGATGACGCACTCGCTGTTATTCTTGCATTCTGATATCGATGAGATGTTGTTGTATGTCCGCCCGAAGAACGACTGGAACAAGAGAAAAATCTAACATTAAAAATTCATCCATACTCATCAACTTTTAAAGTACGGGGTAGGGAGAGAGCCTAGAGTCAGGAGATCCAAAGGCCGCTTTCAAAGAGATGAAGCGTGAAGGTGGAAAAAGAAATCAAAATATCAAATCTACTAGTTTCCAACAAGTCAAATCAGAAACATCATTTTCTTTGAATACTTTTTCTCTTTCAATTTCATAGTTTGTTGATATCAAATAGGGCTTTACTTCTAGTATAGTATACGAGTAGCTTTGAATCGTTAATAAAACTAAAATCACGATCATAATGGATATAATCAATGACAAAGAGGCATTATTTTATGACGTTTTTTCTCATAATAGTATAATTTAATTTTGACCCTGGATACTACACTATTATTGACAGTTTACATGATTCTCCAGATTTCCCTTGATAAGCTTCTATGTAAAAAGAAGCAGGTGGTTCATACACTATAGGTGCTTTCTTTCGTTTCTCTCAGACCGGCGAAACAGATTAATAATTGCAAATTAAAAAAGGGCAGACTACCAATTTTGGCCCGGCATTAATTTAGTGTAAAATATCGACAGACTTCCGTCGATTTCGTATAAGAAATAGCAGTTTATACGCGATACAGTTAAGAGTCATCTTGGTATTCTTGGTCCCATTCAATTCGCTCCGTCTGAAATTAAAAATTACATTTTTCAAAAAGTCATCATAAAGAGCACTGCGAGGCGTATTACAATCTGGGTCAACGCGAATAAGGCTGTATCTCACACTTAATATTACTGAAACGGACTTGGTACAGTCATAAAATATATAACGTATAGAAGTACAGATGAATATTTCGTGCAGCGAAGTAGAACCGCTAGAGGACGAGAGAGACAAATGGAAGAAAATTCACATTTCACAAACAACATATTTCGTAATTCTGTACTTCAATGAATAAAACGAGATAAAACATTGAATTACAAAAATTTTTGAAAAAATTTCAATCTAACGCATCCATAGCTTTTCAATATAAGGTACTAGAAAGATAATTAATTATAAAAAATAAACAATTTCTGAAACTAGACTAATGATTCAAAACGATTTATTTCAAAATTGATTTTGAAAATTGCTGTTGTGGTAGTCCAATGATATCAATTAATCCAAAGACATTTTCACAATGTTATAAGCTATGTATATTTTTCTGCACTAGCGCCTATGAAGCGGCATCAAACTGAGCTGTAAGCATAGTGATCTGTAGCTTTAAGTAATGATTTAAGGTTAACCTGTGAGATTTGAGGTTAACAGTTGTATAAAACTGAGTAACAATTAATTAATTAACTATTATATATAAAATTATTGAGTTATTATACCATTTCAAAAGTTTTTAGCTTATATTGGGGCTAGCTCAATCAGTGTGATTTGTATCTTATGTATTTATTTATTTGTAACTTTGGCATTTATTATTATATAATTTAATTACATTATCCTACAATAATTAAAATATAAGTAGGTATTTGAATTTCATTTTGACTTTAACACACTTCGTTTACAACGTACGATGCGTTCCTTCTTTACTATAATTATTTTGAGGCCGGGTCCTGTTGCGTCTTCGACGTAAATAATGGGGGTCTTTCGCGGATTTTTTAATAAATTTGGAAGTAACCCGCTGAGAACCACTCCGGCTCTTCTTGCTCAATTAAACTCGTACAAAAGCGTAAAATATGTGATTGTGCTACAGTTTCTCCCGACACACTCTCCGATGTATGAATAAATAAGGAGCCGTCACATTATTTCCGATTATAACAATATTTTGTATTGCAATTTGCGCTTACTGCAGCTTATTTGAATATTCATGTTTGGAATTAAAATTGTATCTACATTAATTTTAAATCTAATTGTTCTAAGGAACGGGGCTTGATTGCGATTTAATTAATTTTTGAGATATAATGTAAATCTGGTTGTTCTAAAAGCCTTTAGGTACTGCGCACTTATACATATATTTTTTTTCATTGCAGCAAGAAAATATTACATACGCAGAAATATACTTGTATATTGCTTTTGTTTCTTAGGGACACAGTTTTCAAAAAGCCAGCCGTATTTTTAAAGACATTATTTCAATACGTGTATTTAAAGAAACTTTCTTATTTCAGTTCGTTATTCTGATTTATTATTGTTAAAATCGGTAATGCCGATCATTGTAACTATGTATATATTTTCATTTAAACAACTTTTTTAATTTTTGTATTGGAGCAATGAAGAGCTTTATATTCGTTCGAAGTTCGTTCCAAGTCGATTTCCAAAACGGCCTTCGTTCATTCATCCATTAATTCATTATTTTTGAGCTGTCCCCTAATTTCATACCTTTTAAAAAAAATACGAAAAGCTTCGATTTTGCATTTTTACTGTGATGAGCGAGAGACATTGATTGAAATTTGATTCAAATTACTGAAACATAAAAATTGACTTTAAATACTGCAAATGTCACGAATTTGTAGACATAACAAAAGTGCCATAAATATTATCCACTCAGATCTCCATATGAAAGAAAAGCTAACGAGCCGTTTTCGTCACCCACAGATTAAATTTATGGCGTACTTCAAACCGTTATCTCGAGAAATGACACATTCTAATTTATTACAATGTGGTCCGAAAATGTATTGTACCAAGTTGCGGTCAATATACCTGTTATGATGTTTAAAAATCAGCTGTTTCATACAAAATGACCTAAATATTTGATTCTTTTTGGGGTTCCGTACCCAAAGGCTGAAAACGGGACCCTATTACATCAGAGAAATTTCTACCAAATTCTCTTTTAAAAGAAAAGTTCACGCCCACCTTTTAAATTTCCTTTCTTCATAAAGTCATTATTGTTTAGTTTTCTCTTCATAGCTACGAGTATTTGATGTTAGTATAACTAAATGTATGTATATATTGTATAAGTAGATATTCATTCTGATATTCATATATAATGGGTATATAATATTATTGTATATTATATAGTAATATTTTATAATGAAAGTATATTGTATTGCTTTTTTGTGCCGCATAATTTTCTCTGTTTATCCCTATGGTTGACTAGGAGATAATGCTTTTAGCATTAAGTCCGCCATTTGTTAAATGTATATTTGTACTTTGGAACAATAAAGTTTAATAAAATAAAAATATTACTAAGACTCTTCTGTCTGTCTGTCCGCCCGTCCATCTGTCACCAGGCTGTATCTCATGAATCGTGATAGCTAGACCGTTGAAATTCTCACATATTTTGTATTTCTGTTTCCGCTATAACAACAAATACTAAAAACAGAATAACATACATACATACATAAATATTTTTACGACTGTTTCCCATGGGGGTAGGCAGAGACTATTGATTTCCACTTGCTACGATCCTTGCAAACCTCTTTTGCTTCGTCAACACTCATCACTCTTTACATATAAAAATAAATATCCAAGACCCAGGACAATTTGAAAAAGGCCATTTTCCAACTTGCCCTGACAGGCGATCGAACCCGGGACCTCTGGGTGGCGGACTAGCATGGTGACCACTACGCCACGAAGGTCGTCAACTTGTAAGTGTCATGAGGGTACTTTTTAAATAAACCAGCTGTTATCTAAATACGGTAGTATTCAATTTTCTTCTTGCAAATGAATACAAATACAATACTCGTACTCAATACAGAGTCTTAAGAGCAGCCAGCCTGTCTTACTTTTCATACAAACGCTCGTACGTGATTACGGCGTTGTAACCTTGTAACTGATATTCATTGAAAACTTTTTGAACTAACAGGTATCTTGTGCGCAGTAACAGGTATTTTTAGGAATCTCTCTTTGCTATCTTCATCTTTTGCCTTTGCCTCTTTTTCTAGCATTACCCTGGATGAAACAACAAGCTTTTCAACCTATGCTCGCGTTGATGATAGAGCGGCCAGGAAAGGCCGCGTTAAAGCGGAGCCGAGCTGATCAAACCCCTTGTTCACGAGTTGATGCACGGAGCATGGAATAGCGATCGCCTACATAATTTTGGAATTGGCGGTTGGGCTAGGCGAAAAAAAATTAAGATTTTTCCGTGACAAATTTTTTTTCAAACATCGTTATTTGTTCCACGAAACTCACGCATCAAATATTTTTTTATGTACAGTCAAGTACTAAGATACCTGACCAGGCCCTCTACTTATATCTTGAATTTGCTCTTAAACTAAAAATGATATTAACATGAAAACTTGTATTCAGACAGATATTAATTAAGTCTTTCTGAATATAAATTTTCATGTTAATATTATTTTTAGTTTAAGAGAAAATTCAAAAAATATAAGTAGAGGGCCTGGTCAGGTATTTTGGTACTTGACTGTACGTTAAATACAGTACACCGATGCGCAGATTTGGCGAAGTACATGGGAAGATTAGAAATTTGAGATAACCAGCTTCCTTATGGGAGCATCGCTACAGATATAACTAATTGAGCGTTTTCAGTACGTGACTTGGTTGTGTTATGAATATTATTAAGCCTAGTATCCATCAAATAATTTTTGAAAGATTCCTTTTAGCTTCAATGCGTAATATGTTTTTTTTGTTTTTTTTTTTTAGTTTTTTTTTGTATTTTTTGGTTAATCAAATAAAAGTGCAAGTGTAAATAAATGTTAAGCGCAAGTGTGATTCAGTTATATAGTTATTTATAGATTTAAGCTCTTCTATGCTGGTCTGGGAGAAAAGAAAAACTTAGAATGTACCAGCTTCTCTTCCCGCGCAGGTCATAGAACCCGATTGAGGGACTGAACGAAAATACTAATCATTATAATAAGCGATGCGGCTTGAATCCCATCACTATTTTGATTCGTTTTTAAACCCTTTTGCCCACCAGCACGCTAAATGTGGTCTTTGAATCTTGCGGCCCTGGACTATGCCTGCTCAGAGCTGCAAGTTTCGAATGCTCTGTCTTTCCCGTTAGGGATAAAGACATGATAGTATGTGTTATAGATTGAAGGATTTTTTTTTTCATTTTCTTGTGTGTAAATGGCCAACCATTGGTGTCAAGATTTTCAAGCTGTCGGACGCATTTGTCTCGGCTTGACGTGCACATACAACGTGGAAGGGGTCATACCTGTAATAAATCAAACCACGGGCTAAACTACATTACTATAGTATAATTAAATTAAAATAACAACCAAATATCCAAAAAAATTCAACATTCCAATACAAATTGCTCGAGCGGCTGCACACTTTTGTATGGAAATGTCAATTTTTTTTATGTTTCGGCTGTTATTTTGATTTAATTATAATATAGTGATCTAGTATAGCTCGTGGTTAGATTTATTACGGGTATGTCCCTTCTACGTTGAAAATAATGACAACAAACGGGACCAACATTATTAAGATTAATGACCAACAACAAGTTAATTTGGTAGACAAATTAAAAACCCCCAAAAGTCTACCCCGAACTACTTATACGATTTGATATCCGTCGCGCCATTTATAATTTTTTAAGTAAAAAAATCCCGTATTTCCAGCGTTAAACTTTTATAGGTCAATAACTTTAAAAGTCTAAACCAATTTTCATCAAACATAGCTACATACCACCGCAAGGGTATTTGCGTTCACGTAAAAAAACCGCATCGAAATCGGTCCATCCATTCAAGCGCTACGATGTCATAGACAAACAGACAGACAGAAAGACAGACCGACCGATGTAAGCGTCAATCTTATAACATCCCTTTTTTTGCCTTGGGATTAAAAAAACAACGGAATGCAAATTTCAAACTAACTTAGCGTCTCTCTCTCTCATCTCTCTCATCTCAGCGTTTTCCCAGTTGCGTCCTCAGCTGCAATGCTGAGAAGCCCGGGGTCCGCTTTTCGACTTTTTCTTCTCCACTTTGCCCTAACCTTAAACTAATTTAGCGTCTATGAAGCTCTATCTCAGTGGATAGTAAGCCTTAGTAAGGCACTGACCAATTTGGTACGAGATAAGGAGAGGCTTGCACGGAGAGGTCAAAGACATTTTATGTAACAAGGACGTTGTTAATATAATTAGATATAAGTTATTCTTTTGCAGAATTAGAGAAACATGTTTTTAGAATACAAATTTTCAGCGTATAAGATAAGTTACACTTTTATGATTATTTTTATTCGATGCCCAAGCGTGCGGTGTGATTCAGAAGTGCCATTTGTGAAACGCGGCGCCACCCCAAAAAAATGTTTTTTCATAAAAAAAGCCGTTAGTTTATTAATGACCTCCGTGGCGTAGTGGCCACAATGCTAGTCCGCTACCCAGAGGTCCCGGGTTCGATTCCCGGTCAGGGAAAGTTGGAAAATGGCCTTTTTCAAATTGTCATGGATCTTGGATGTTTATCTATATGTGTATTTGTTTTAAAATATAGTATCGTTGAGTAAGTATCCCATAACACAAGTCTCGAAATTACTATGGGGCTAGCTCAATCAGTGTTATTTGTACCTATTTATTTATTTATTTATTATTTACTTTTTATTTTAAAAATGGCACCATAGGACGGGGTCGATTTAACCACCATCTCTACAAGTGGAATTTTAGGATATCTTCGGAGTGTGACTGTGGAAATGTTGACCAAACATTACAACATATTTCCGAAAAAAAATGTCCGCTATACCAACCCACTATTTACCAACAAGACAAATCAGATACTTTTTTCTAAACGTCAAAACAAACATTTTCTTTGGGATTTGTATGAAAAACAGGCCGAAGACGTCAATAGTTTCTTGGAGTCAAATAGCGCTCTTATTATCAGTTTTTTGCATTAATAAATCTAAAACCACTTTAAAATGGATATGTTCAAAGACAAGTGACATTATTTGGCGACGTTTTGATTTCTTATCATAACAGAATAATTTATTTTTGACACAGGAAAATACCCAATTCTCTGAAGTAATTAACGATCTCCATATTTAAACTACGCCAGCCTAAGAAACCTACCATTAAATGTTCAGGTTTCGTAAAATCACATGCCATACGACATGATGATGATAACTAAAGAAAATTTAACATACATAAAGATATAGCATTTTTTATTAACTTTTATTGTCCCACTCCTGGGCAAAGGTCTCCCCCATATCTTTCCACTTATCCCGATTTAGTGCAACCTGTGACCAATTCTTCTCAAAATATCTGATGCTATCACTCCAACGTTGTCTATGCGGCGGATAAAAGATATAGCATTATTAGCCTAAATTAAACGGGATACACTGGAGAGTCAGCTACTGACCTACCGCATCCGGAGCTCTTCATCAGGGTGAATGAGACTAGAGGACGCGCATACACGATATTACCTCGCTAGAGACACACTGATTCAGTCTGTATCACACGTTAGTTTGAAGCATAATTTTTCTAAATGCAAAACTAAATATCAACTTCACAATCGAAATACAATATGTAACAAAAACCCTGTCCGATCCTTGTAGAAGCAACTCAGACCGTCAATATGAACAACTTTTCTTATGGAACCAATGCTTAAACTCGAAAAAAATGGTTATTTTCATACAAAAGTGTTCAGCCGGCCGGGCAATATGTATGAAAATGACGAATTTTATTTGAGTTTCAAGCATTTTTTCAATAAAAAAGTTATACATATTGACGGTCTGAGTTGCTCCTACAAGGATCAGACAGGGTTTTTGTTACATATTGTATAGATAGAATTTGATAAGGTTTCTATGGGACCACCTAAAAAGTACACACTTTCAAACAAAAAAAAAATCCAAATCAATCCAAGTGTCTTCGAATAATTCGTGAACATAGATAAAAAAGAATCGCGACTAGTACATAGCCTCTTTCTTTTTGAAAGTCAGTTACCTATCAAGAGATGACATACAAAGCCGACCCCCCCCCCAAATAGGGACAAGATGATGGCATTCGTGACATACCTAAATCTTTAAGTGTATGCAACAATGGTATCAATTTTATTTAGCTATCCTTAGGCATGACATAGCCGTTTAGTGTGTTAGTGTGTGTAAAGGCGAAAAGATATAATCAAAATAGTGATGGGTTGCTAGGCGCATCGTCTATTGACATGATTCGGGTTTTCGCTCATTCTGTCAATCGAAAGAGATGCACCTGATACTTTCTATTTTTCTTTTAGTTAAATAAATATTAATAAATAAACATATAGGGACAAATCACACCGATTAAGCTAGCCTCAAAGTAAGCTTAAGCTTGTGTTATGGGATACCAACCCAAAGATACAATATTTTATAATAAATGCATATCTAATAGATAAACAGCCAAGACCCAGGACAATTTGAAAAAGGCCATTTTTAAATTTTGCTGTCTGTGGATCAAACCCAGAACCTACATATTGGCGGACTAGCGTGTTGGCCATTACACAATGGGAGTCGTCAAAGTTAGTACTTGACATAGAGTGCTGAATCCCTCCTTAACCCTTTCACCGCGAACGTCGGATTTATCCGACAAACTTTGTCGTGCCCATTCCGCGACCGTCGGATATTTCCAACAAAAAATGCCCGTTTTGCACATAACTGAAGAATCCACATCCCTTTTTGGTTGTAGGTATTTATTTTAGATTTATTACCCCTCGCGCTGGGGACACGGCAACTGATATAAAGTCTCGCGGTGAAAGGGTTAAAATACCTAGCATATATTGGAAGACATAACCGTCAACTTAAATAACAATATGGTAAGTTCCTAAAGTGACTGATGATTTCCGCATCTGCCTAAGACTATCACAGATCACGCCTACGCAAAAAAATAATCTCTACAATCATATATTTACGTTCATATTTATCGGATTAAAGCCACCAATTTTTATTCTATTAGTATTTTATGCGTGTTTTGTTAGAAATCAATAAGTAGCATAGTTATTGATAATATTGTGACAGCTGTTTTGTAAAACAGAAATTTGCGTAGGCGTTTGAACATTTAAAAATTATTGGAAGTTACCTTGGTAGGAAAAAATGATAATAACTTTGACGGGAATTTACATACTCGATTTTTGCAAATTTGTAAAAAAAATATGAAACTTTTTAAAACATGAAAACAGGAACGTGATTATGAAAACACTCGCTTTCAAGGAAAATTAAGTCTTCCATCTAACAGACTAGAAATGGTTAGCTCAGGTACATTGGTGATGTGTATAAAAATATACAATAAAATATCTGACCATATTGTACTTGAAAGAGATATAAAAATCATATGATCTCTTAAAAATTATTTGACAAATAAATTCTTTTTATACTCTAGAAGATTTTTTTGCCAAATAAATACTTATTACTAATTGACAGCAATATTTAATTAATTAGTGTGACATTATGATGAATCCTTTTTCTATTAACACTGCTTTTATGAATTGTGACTATGCCTATAAGTGTTTATTAATATTTTTATTAGTTTTGATATTATTTTCTGTTTATTAACTATGTACGTGTTGTAATGCCCTTGCAGGGTTTCATGCTGAGTTGTTAAGTATTTATAGTAATTTTTGTGAACTTTTACCACACATGGAAACAATAAACGAATTGAATTGAAATACATTTTTTAATAATTAAGTCATCATATTATTATGTCTGTCCAAGGCGTTATAAAAATTACCTGAGGTTGAAAATTGTGTCGCCAATTCACAGTATTGACCAGGATATTCGGGGTAATTCTTTAGACCTACAGGCACTTATATGTATATAAATAAAAAATAAAGTTGGGTTAGTTAAGTACACCATTTGTTACTCAAGAAGGGCTAAACCGATTTAGATGAAGTTTTATATGGATGTAGTTTGAGACACATAGGATAGTTTTTATTCCGAAATTCCTACGGGAGCAAAACCCGCGGGTAAAAGTAGTTTTAAAATTGACTTGGACTTAACTAACCACTTATCACATTTCATTTGTTCCAATGAAATATGCTCACTAAATTTTGTTCGATGCTTACCTACTTGGTTCTTTCTGCAGTTTGTATGTACAAACGGCAGAAAAAAAAAAGTAAACCTTTATCCCAGAATTAATATGGGATCTCGGTGGAGAGATAGAATCTGCGGACAATCAGTAATCTTTAATAATACGAGAGGCAAATAAGATAAGATAAAATCTTTTTATTGCACCAACTAAGTATGTCAATAATCAAAAGTATATTTAAAATCTAGTAGGTACAAAGGCGGGCTTATCACTAAAGCGATTTTTCCAGCCAACCTTTGGGTAAAGAAAACTATAAAAGATGTGGGGGAGTTGGCGCAGTTAGAAAATTACAGTGTAGAAGAATATAATTATACCAAAACCAATAAATAAAAGGAGTATATACTATAACAAATAAATGAACAATAAAGTAATAGAAATACATCTAAATATATATAACTCAAAGACTGACTGACTGACATAGTGATCTATCAACGCACAGCCCAAACCACTGGACGGATCGGGCTGAAATTTGGCATGCAGGTAGATGTTATAACGTAGGCATCCGCTAAGAAAGGATTTTGATCAATTCTACCCCCAAGGGGATAAAATAGGCGATGAAAGTTTGTATGAAACTTTGTCAATTTTAAACCGATCGGGCTGAGACTTTGCATGCATAAAGCAACTATGACGTAGGCATTCCATAAGAAAGGATTTTGATCAATTACATCCCTATGCGAGCGAAGCCGCAAAAGCTAGTAATCCATAAAATTTGTACGAACATTAAAAAAAAGTAAATGAAAGTAGCCAGTGAAAAGAAGACAAATAAAGAGCAAATAAGAAAGACGTTATCCCATAATCGAAAAATAGATAGTCTGTTATTTCAAATATCCTTTTATACCCTATAAAATTGAAATATCTACTTCAGTGCAGTAAAACTAAGCAATAACCCTTCGCAATTTATCCATGAAAACGGCTGGTAATGAGCAATTTACACGTTTTATTAAGAAACGTTGATTAGGACGATTCCGAGTCTGCATAACATATGACGTTGCGAAATTTGACCTGCGACCTGCGAGCTCAGATGAGATAATTGTAGATACCAAGCTATATAAAACGTAAATCTGTATTGTAACTGAACCATAGTCCATCAGGCTGGGTAGAGACCAATACTAAACTGGGTTTCTTTCAGCGTAATATTCCCAGCAGTGGTCGTTCCGAAACTCTAGTAGTTTTTAGCTTCTGCACTAAAATAATATTTTAAAAAAATGACTTTCAATAATAGATAAATTTATCCTACATTGAATAAAAAAATTTTACATTGACTTTGACGTCATTGATGTCATTAAATACTGAAAGTTTAGACAATAACCCACCACTGTGATAGAATTGGTTGTTGCCAGAGCCTCGTTTGCATTTTATCAGGATATATTATACAAGTGTAGGTAATATTGACGTTAGAGATAATACTTCAGGGTTAAAGTAAGATGTTAATCACAAGTATACACCTTTACAAAATAATGTGTCAAATGTCTATTCAGTAATTAGACCTTTACAGGCACTTTTACACGTCAATAAGTATAATTTATGTTACGTGTAAAGTATATTAAAATTTAATTTATTTTTAAAGAAAAGCTACCAGCGCTTCGTAAGTGTAAACAATAAACATAGGTACCAACTGCAGATTTTAGTTAGTGATTTTAGTTAATATTATGCTAGTGCAAATAAGATAATCAAATTAAATCCAGTGTTGATAGTTTTAAATTCGAAAACATTCAAATATTGCTAATGACATTTGCTTTCAGGCAACTTTCTTTATTTTAGTTAAACTAGCTTAGCATTCTTTATTTTTACTTAATCATTTAAAAGATAAGATAATATCAGATACACGGCAAGAGACAAGTGAATACAAAATTAACAACTTTTAAAGGATGAATCAAACCTACGATTCATAACCATCAGAACAGAAACTGTAGTTCGTTACAATTACTACATGTAAGATACGACGGCCATGCAACTTTTTTGCGAAATCTATGATGCTGAATCTCTATAGTTTATCTCCTGTACATACTCGTACATCTTGGGTCAAGTGTCGCAACGTGGTCACAACTGGCCGCAAGGTGGCATTGTGGGCATATTCAAATGTTTTGATGGTCGTGTCACCTGTTGTAGAGCATTTATAGGCTACTGTGTTTGGTAACGTTTATTACGACACACAATACACCATTTTGTGTAATGTTTTGTGTTTTATTTAGAACATAATTTGTATTTTATTGTAATAAATAAAGATACTTATTTCTTTCTGTCAAAACTCATGTTATTTAGTTACTCGATGCTCTTTAGTGATATGTGCTTGGTTGAGTTATACTTATGATTCGTCTCGCAAAGTATTCTTTCTTGTTTAGGAGATAAAGGAAAGAAGAAAGAAAAGAAAGAAAGAAATCTTTATTCGGCAAACAAAAAAAATCTAATGTACTAGACTTATATTTATTAAGTGTAATAACAAATGAATATAAAGTTTCGAAGTTTGGTCGTTTTTTTAGCTGTTCGGCATATTTTCCCCATTTTTGTAACGGCCGTATTTATCATCTTAAAAGGCACCGTTCTTTACCCATTTTTTACTTATAAAAACTTTAGGATTATCTAACTTATTTTTTTTTATAACTTTTCAACTATATCTCTGAGTTTTCTTTGTCCCTATCACATCTATGTAAATATATATATATATATATATATATATATATATATATATATATATATATAAATATATATATATATATATATTTATACTGTTATATTAACGGATTAACCAATTCGCAGACATACTTTTATACCTTTGAACATCATTTTGGATAAATGTCTTTATTATACAAATCAGTCACCAAAAAATGAAATCTCTTAATCTGTTTAGATGAAAGTCGAAAATTGCCATAATACAGAAAAAGTTAAGTTATAAATCTCCCAACCGTGGGAACACTTGCCCACGCGCATTCTTCGTACATTCGTCATTTGTTGGAACTTCTGTGGGCTGTCATTTGACGGGCCTATTGTTTCATTGTGTATTTGATATTTGATAGGTAATGGTACTTACCATAAATATGGAATTTATACTAATATTATTTATCATTTTATTCATCTATGCATGCTTTAACTTACGATTAGATTTCATTTGTTTTTGCATTGAAATATAGATTCAGAAGGCAAGTTGTGTACTTAATTACTTATTAAAAAATACACACATATTCGTTAAACTATAGTAAAAACGTTTAAACTGTGTCTATTGCATCTCTATTTCGCAAGGTCTTTGGAATTCTTGGATCACCATTGACATGTATATTTTTTTATGTCATAGGGCGGTAAACGAACAAGCGGGTCTGTGGTAAGTGATCACCGCTGCCCATTGTCAATTGCAATACCAGGGGTGTAACGGAAGCGTTGCCGGCCTTTCAGGAAGGGAAGATGTAGGAGGAGGGGGAGGGGAGGAGGGGGAGGGGGGGCTCCGGCTCTCTCACTCACCGAACGAAGCATAGGAAGCGGTGACGCTACTACTCAGACGTCGATTTTCTGTGAGAGTGTGGTACTTCCCCGGACGAGCCGGCCCATTCATGCTACTAGCAAAACAGAGTTTTGCCGGTAGCGTGGCTCTACCACAACTAACTGTAAATTATAATTGGAGAAGAAAAAGCAAGAAAGTCTGGAAATCGTTAAATTAGACTCCGCTGGCGTTGGGACATGTAAAAGTGCCTGTAAAGGTCTTATTACTGATTAAACATTTGAATCTTTGAATCTTTGGAAGATGTCAAGAGAACCGAGTTAGGTGGCGTTTCTCCAAAAACGATAAATGCGAGTGTGGTGCTGTCCAATCAATGACCCACTTATTGTCCTGCCCAAAAAGCCCCTCTTCCTACACATTGCAGGAACTTAAAGAAGCAAATGACCGGGGAGTCGCCGTGGCTAAACACTGGTCAAATTTATTGCCTTTCGACTCGAGAAGAAAAGAAGCGGGAAGTGGAGGATCGGAAGCAGCACAGTGTGTGAACCTAATATAGAAACATGCTTTTACGAAACGACTACATACATAAACCACAGCTAATAAATATCTCTATTCCTAGGTACCACGTTGCATTGAGACTTTGGTAAATATTTTTTTATTAATGAAAACCCACTTCAACTCCAAAACCGAATTTGATAAAATTATATGAGACCACCTTACAAGTATTCAAATAAAAAAATTATCTCTTAAATAGTTCCGCGCGTTTTCAAGTAATTGGGAACATACATAAAAAAATCATTCGAATTGATTACCTCCTCCTTTTTAAGTCGGTTAAAAACATAACCTTCTCATTTTTAAATCGGTCAAAATAACATATCACAGGGAACGCGCTAAGATAAAGATGTGGGTAGATCTATATTCAGTGGTGACATTTTTGAATCGCGGAGTCACTAATCGAACGGGTTTTTGTATGGAAAAACCATCCATGTAGGTGCCTCTTTATTTTACACATGGCACTTCAGCAGTGGATTCATAAGAGCGCTAAAAATTACAAAAATGTTGATGAGATGAGTTTATACATACGAAGTTAAAGTGAATGCGTAATTCCGCGCATTGTGCAAGGGAGATGTACCCGATAACCGCAAGTTAACGCATAGCGATTGCGCAAACGCAAGCTGATATTTGCATACGTCGCTTCTTAGGGAGACAAGTTGTTTGTCACGGAGGCTGAGATGTTGTTTGAAGGCACGTCATTTATTGCAGTGGATTGAAAACAATGAAGTTGTGTTGTAAGTTTAATCAATTGACTGCGTTTTACGCAATAATTAAGCGAAGCGAGCGAAGTTTTCCGTGTCTGCTTGGACAATCTGAGTTTTGTATGGTAGATAATAGAAACCGAGGGGATACATAATTATTTCGGGGTCCGGTGCTTAAAGTGACAACGTGAAGATTTTCTTTGCACATTAGCGAAAAGGAGCTAGTTTGGCTAATGTGCGAAGAAAAGCTTCCCGATCTTATACTTTACACTGTAAGCAATAGTTTATCAAATAATTTGAAGGGTTATCAGGGGCATGATGACGACAAAATTTTAAATGATATCTCCGTTTCTTTTCCAATAATTTGGGAGTAGCACTGGACCCCGTTTCATGTATCGCCTTAACGATTCTCTACGCACATACGCCAAAAGTGGCCGTTTTTCGCAATTGTGCGTAGAAAAGCTTCACGTTCTCACTTTAAACTGTAAACGTATACGTAAATTGTGCGTAGAAAAGCTTCACGTTCTCACTTTAAACTGTAAACAGTAAATCATAAAATAGTTTAAAGGGTTATCTAGAGCCTGGTCAAGACAAAATTTTAAATTATATCTCCTTTTCCTTTTAAATGATTTAATTCAAATGGGGGCAGCACTGGACCCCGAAAAATTTAGGTAGCCCCTTAATAGACACGCTAGAAATTCATTATTCATTATATTTTATATACACGCCACACCATCAGTCCGTCATGTGAGGGCTCCGTCAGACGGTGGCAGTGTATCAGCGACCGCTCGCGACCGTGATCGCCGATGGTCGCGGACCGCTGATAATCGCCGCTTGTCACTGAGGGTAGCGCGACAGTTCGCAAGTTTGCAACACATGTCACCAAGCATAGCCTACCTAATGTAACAATCTATCCGGAAAACTTTTCAAATTGGTTTTATTACACACTGAATTGTCAGGACAGGTAGACATATTTGCCGATTTTACTGAGATTTGCGTCAAGCATCCTTACCCAATGTCCCCTGGGAAGGCCCTGTGATCAGTACCTTCCCTATACAATATGGAGCCGTTCTTGTAAATTACGTAGGATTACCTAAATTACAAGAACGGCTCCATATCGAAGAAAATAGGTACATTTCTCACTTTGCCGTCATTATTAGAGTCGCTCAGGGTAGACAAATTTCTATTGGTCTGTATGGAGAGCACGTCACTGATGTCAAGGCAATACGGCAGTTACCTAATAATTTTAAAAAACTGTATTAATGTCGTCCGCGGATAGCGGTAGTAGTACCTAGTAATGGTGGAGATGAATATTTGGTGCAAACTATATAACGTAACGACGCACTTTTTAACCATGAATTAACTTTTCTTTCAATGTAAATAATAGCATACCGTCCATTGTAGCAAAAAATATTTTTATTTAGATTAGTAAGGTATACGTTTTTATTTTTCTTATCTCTCTGACGTATACACCCACTCCAAAACTTTAAAGCGTTGTATCTTTGTGAAATGGACTACTTTGTTAAAGAAAAAATATATTGGTTCTTTATTTGTGCATAATCTAGTTGATGGAATAAATATGTTACTAGTTATCCAGTCCTCGGACCCTCTAGTACTTGGTGGCGGGTTTTTAAATGATGCACTGCATTAACTGATAAAAATTTAATAATTTTTGAAAACTGAACAATCCTCGTGAGTCAGTATGGCAACAATCCAGGCAAGAAAAAAAAAGGACTGCCAACCTGACAAATAAATAATCATAGACATTCATGTCAATTTTAAATTAACAAAATAAAAAAGAAATTACCCAGTCCCATATCTATAGTATCTATGAGAAAGTTGAATTTTGTTCTAAACCGTGTGTATCAAATAAGTAAGTATAAATCACATATCCTTCTGCTAAGAAAGTTGCCCAATTCCCAGATTGTAACTTAAGAAGCCGCATCATAAATTTATTCGTTTCGAGAAACATTAAAACCGCTTTTAATGTGACATTTACATCGTAATTCGCCTGCAGTGATCAAGTTATTCAATGGACGATATTTATATGTTGCCAGTATCAAATAATGATTAATGAATGAGTTTCAATTGAACCGTTCGTCGAAAATCTTTGTAGCTATCTAAGAATTTTAAATTCAGAATGGCAAGAATGAAGAGATTTTAATATTGTGATGAGTGGAGAAGCGAAAGAGGTTTCTCAGGATCGTAGCCAGTGGAGCTTCATAGTCTTGCCTTAACCTCTTGGAAATAGGCGTGAAAATAGGTATATGTATATAGGTAATTATAAAAACAATGACATCCTTTTTAAATCATTCTCGCTTCTTAATCTTGATCAAATATGAAATAACATCTAAAATAAAATATCAACTAACTTGAATATTATTTACATTTGTAAAAATGAACAAGGATTGATTGAAAATCTTGTATATCACGAAATTGTAGTCTTTGTCATACTCAAAAGTACGTAAATATGTGTAAGAATATACAATGTGGAAGTGACATACCCATAATAAACAGAACCATGGGCTATATCGATCACTAAAGTATAATGAAATTGAAATAACTGTCAAAAAAACAAAAAAAAAATCGACAGTCCCATACAAATTGCCCGAGCGTCTGCACACTTTTGTATGAAAGTGCCAAATTTTTTTGTTTGTTATTTTAATTTCATTACACTATAGTGGTCTAGTATAGCCCGTGGTTTGATTTATTACGGGTATGTTCCTTCCTCGTAGTATAGATACTTTTTCACGTGTTGATGTAAAGATTCTACAAAACCCCATAAATTTTTTCAGGCACTTCACATTTATGAAAAATAAAATAGAATTTCAAATACATACATGAACCTATATAATATTACCCTTGTTTTTTGGTCAGTCGCGTTTACCAGCCTGCTATTAAATACAAATAGATTTCAATACAAACCAACTTTCAAAAACCGATATCCCCCCAAGCTAAATATCTAATCAAATTCCCCGAATATCGACACGATTTTTCATGTTATGCTAATATCGGCTACCGGGTCTCTGACTTATGATTTGAGTGGAACAATGGTAGATCACAACAGTTCACGATTGTAGCAGCGAGCCACGGTCACTCGGTGTTCTCACGGGTGGGTACGCCTATCGCTCTGCTGAGGGAGCGCTCTGAGTGATGAGAAACGCGATTTTATTACCTACCAATTTATTTACCTTATGATAGTCTGGAAAAAAACATGTACTTGTATTTGTTTGGCTCATATCGGCTACTGAGTCTGTGACTTATGGTTTAATTTTAACAATGGTAGATCACAAAAGTTCACGATTGTAGCAGCGAGCCACGGTCACTCGGTATTCTCACGGGTAGGTGGGAGCGCTCTGAGTGGTGAAATACGCGATTTTTATACTTTTCTACCTATTCTATTATCCTTATATGCTGGTCCAAAAGAAAATAAAAACTTAGAATGTACCAGCTGCTTCTCTTTCCACCCAGATTGTAGAAGTTGATCGAAATGCCACTGAAAATTCGAATCATGATAGGCAACGCGCCTAGCGTCTAGCTTTGATTCCGTTTTCCACTTTCACGCCCTCATCACGCTAAAAGTGGTTTTGAGTATTGTGGCCCTGGACTCTGTCTGTCTGCCGCAAGCCGCAAGACCCAAAATGCTATATCCGCCCTTTGAAGGATAAAGTACATACTCCTTTTTTCGAATTTGTAAAAGTAAGAAGTATAGTGTATTCAGACAAGACCTGCTTATCTGACCTTATATTTATTTTTAACACACAAAAAAGAATAGAAAATGCTTGGAGGAGCTACTGGTCCATGAAAGAGCTTATGAAGGGTGACCTTCCGATTTCACTAAAGCGTAAACTGATTGACATGTGCATCTTGCCTATTCTAAGTTACGGTGCTCAGAGTTGGTCATTTACCGAGGAGCAGGAGTTAAGTCCAAGCTCAAGATTTGTCAAAGAGCGATGGAGCAAAGTATCTTAGGCGTCACAAGCCTGGATAGAGTGTCGAACACCAAATTCCGTTTAAAAAACGGGAATTTTAGATGTGGGGCACAAAGCCGCCAAGTTGAAGTGGGATTGGGTAGGCCACGTATGCCGGATGCACCCAGATAGGTGGACTAAATTAATCAAGGGATGGATCCTGCAGACGGTCACGCAGGAAACCGGGCTGGCCTAGGATGACATCAGACATTTTGAGAAGAATTGGTCACAGGTCGCACTAAATCGGGATAAGTGGAAGGTTATGGTGGAAAATTTTGCCCAGCAGTGGGACAATAAAGGTTAATAAAAAAATGAAATCATGATTAAAATCTGAAACCATTAAGTTCACCTTTTTGATATTTCATATTAGTGACAAAAAAAGAATAACGACAAGATTTTCCTTAATACTTCGCTCGCTAAGCTCGCCCGTTCAAAAAAATTTAAACAAACGTCTGCTGAGCCATAGAGTTCTACATCATTTGGTTCTGTTTAAGAATTCATAATTTCTCAATCGATGATTGTAAATTAAAGCATCAGATCAGCTTTACATTGACAAAAAAACAGGTAAAATTAATAATATTTGAAATTACGATAGCCAAAGTATGCAACATGCAAGCCTTCACAATATCTATGTTATAAATCGCTCCGCTCATCACTAACTCCTCTAAACGTTTGAGACGAAAATCGCTCGCCTGAGGCGATCCGTGCATATAGTAGCGACGCTACCAATCACTATGACCTATATACACGTATATTTATTGTAATAATAGCTATAAACTAAAAGTGATGTGGTATACGTCACTTTGATGGTGTAGGAATTTGTGAAGCTTACGTTTTTTTCATATTAGAATATTATCATCTTTATGCTCCCGTATTCTTGATTGCATTCTCAGCTGACGCTTTAGAGCGCGGCGCGCATACACCCAACTTAAAATATGGTATAGTGTGAAAATACGTAGTACTTAGTTAAAAATATCTAAAATTATAATACTTCTAAATTTTAACTTGGCAGGTTAATTTAATTATACAATTTATCAAGTGGTAATACCTGCCAAGTTCAAATTTAGAAGTATTATAATTTTAGATATTTTAACCAAACTTACCTATGTATTTTCACAACTATACCATATTTTAAGTTGGGTGTTTGGTAAAATGAATTTCGGCCAGATGGGCCGTTGACGTGAATAAGGTGGTGGGTTGTGGCTGGGTGCGGAAGGCGGAGGACTGGGTGTGGTGGCGAGTCTTGGGAATGGCAAATGTTTACCACTGGATCAGGCTGTTGATGAAGATGATAATGATCTATTTTAAAGTGCACCTAAACTTGGCATTAGATTGGATGCCAACCCTTTTTAATGCGAACCGTTAGCCGATAGGAACTTGGCCCCTTTTTTTACAGGTATATTTTTGGTGGGATTTCAATACTTTTTTTCAAGAAATCGTACCTTTTTAGGGTTCCGTACGTCTGAATACAAAAACGGAACCCTTATAGGATCACTCGTGTGTCTGTCCGTCCGTCGCTTACAGTCAATTATCTCCGAATCTATTAGACCGATTAAGTTGAAATTTGGTACACATATCAATTACTGTGACCCAAACACAGAGGTGTGACGTGAGCAGATGAAATCTGTATATGGGGGGTCATTTTTGGGGGGGAAGGAGAAAATTAAAAAAAAAAATTCTGAAAACTGCATCGTGTGGCATATCAAATGAAAGGTCTTGTCGAGAAGATCTTAAATTTATTTTTTTTGTAATTTTAAAATAAATAGTTTCCGAGTTATTCAAGAAAATAGACGAACATTGACCATTCCCCCCCCCCCTTATCTCCGAAACTACTGAACCTAAAATTTTGAAAAAAATACGGAAATTAGTTTTCTCCTTATAGATTATAGGAAAACCTATAAGAAGTCCATGATATTAAAATAACATGGTAAATCACTCAATATTGTGCGTACCAACTTACATTTGCAGGTGGAATGTGTGGGAGAACATATTTTTTTAGTTACCACAAACAAATTTGGGTCAGATTTAAAAAAACATGATAGGTAACATCGTACGGAACCCTCTTCACGCGAGTTCAACTCGCACTTGTCCCCTTTTTTTTCTTTTAATGCCACGCCCGCGTCCATTGTTAACCTTAGAAGTCATTAACAATAGAAGCCTGATTTTTTAGGTAAGCAGTATTTAATGATAAGCTATACAGTGTGCATTATGTATACATGACAATATTTTATACCCCCTCCCCCCTCTCCTCTTTTCCCTCTTTCATTATCGTATTCTCATTGTATCACTGGTTCATAAATATTTTTATTAAAAAATCGATATTCGATTGAGCCAACTCAGGCTTGACCGAATTCTTAAATTTCTGAATTTTTTATTAATCTACATATAAAACACGACCAGCGTGCCAAATTTCATAACGCTAGAATAATTGGAAGTGGCCTAGAGGATTTGATTACCGGTCAGTGAGTCATTCAGTGCAATTAGCTATTTTCACAGGGTCATATTTCAGGATCTACTGAAGCTATATCTATGAAATTTGGCGTACTGCTTAAGTACTAGTATATAATTACGTAGGTAAAATTTTATTTCTGTACTTGCAATAAACACTGAGCTACAGGGGGGTCAAAAGTGGGTTGAAACGGTTCGTTTAAATAGTGCACGGCATGCGCGCGGCCTGTTGCTGGAACTTGACCTGCGCACTACCGTGCGCTTAGATGGGAATGTCGATTTTTTTTGTTTGTTATTTTATTATTATTATACTATAATGTTCTAGTATAGCCTGTGGTTCGATTTATTACAGGTATGCCCCTTCCGCGTTGTATATTACCAGCGTTTCAAAACCACCATCGCTGAGGATTTTTTTTTTATTAGCCTATAGTCCCCTCCAGACTTCCATTTGTCTTTAACCGTAGTGTTATTATATCAAATCTTGAGAGATCGTTAGACCATCGCTTTCTAGGGCGACCTTTCTTTATTCACCAGCCTTCAGGGACCCATTTCGGGGTTATTTAGTCCCGCCTATCCAGGTGCATCCTGCAAATATTACCAGCCCAAAACTAGCTTAGAAGATACGTCGAAAAATACTCAGTTCAGTAGCTCTTAATACAACGGATTTTTTTACCGTTAGCATTTTAATCGTGTTCCTAAACAAAAACACAATATGTTGCGAACACTAACACTCATTATAACTAAACTTTACATAATAAAAGTACATTAGAATGTGTGTTTAACTTCTCGCAATCCAATTTATCTTAATTTTAAAAGGTTAAAACGTCGCTTTGACTGAGGTTTAACAAGCTAATTAGAGTCTTCGGTTCATTAGTTATAGTGAAATCATGTGTTTGCATAAATTATTTCATTAACCGAGATGTTATGTTTTGAAATTGAAAGTAACACTTCAATTATAATGTGAACATAACGGCTATTGCTCACAAAATTTAAGGGAAATATATTATTTGAAAGAAAACGGAGATGTCATTTAAAATTTGGTCTTCATCAAGCCTTAGATAGTCCTTTAAACTATTTTATGAACTGGTAACAGTTTAAGGGGGTACCCAAATTTTCCAGGGTCCAGTGCTGCCACTGTTTTCACTGCTGACAGTGTAAAGAGAGAAGGTAAAGTTTTTCTACGCACAATTGCGAAAAACGGACACTTTTGGCGTATGTGCGTAAAAAAAGCTTCACTTCAATAGTTTGAAGGGTTATCAAGGGTCTGATCAAGACAAAATTTTAAATGATGTCTCCGTTTTCTATCAATTGATTTATTTCAAATGGGGGCAGCACTGGGCCCTGGAAAATTCAGGTACTTAAGGGGATACGCCAAAAGTGACTGTTTTTCGCAATTGTGCGTAGAAAAGCTTCACGTTCTCATTTTTAACTGTAAACAATAGTTCATAAAATAGTTTGGAGGGTTATCTAGGGTCTGATCAAGACAAAATTTTCAATGATATCTCCGTTTTCTTTCAAATGCTTTATTACAAATGGGGGCAGCACTGGACCCTGGAAAATTCAGGCAGATAGATAAATTAAAGTGAGAACGTGAAGTTTTTCTTCGCACATTAGCCAAAAGAGGTAGTTTTTCGCTCGTGTGAAGAAAAGCTTCACGTTCTCACTTTAAACTGCTTCATTGGTGGGCACAGCTGACCGTTCGTTACGTGATGAAGTTGGGAGGATGGTTGCGACTGTTGCGAGGTTCTTCCGTCAGGGGGGTTCACAGCAGTAGGGTCGCCATTCACGTAAACACACATATTTCTAGATTTTTTTAATGCGTAAAAGGACCACTCTAGTCCAGTTACGACAAATATACTATATAAATGTCACCCTCACAAGAGCAAAAGGGGTAGCGATCAAGTAGACAATAAGACAAATTTTCATGAGAAGAAGAATAAGAGCACCGACTTCCGATAAAATTTACACACATAACTATGTTAGTGTGGTCCTTTACATCTTTTTAATTTTATAAGTGAACTCTATATACACAATTCTGCTTAAATTTACGTAAAATTATTCAAATTTACACAAATAATTACATATCAATATAATATAACCTAAAGATTCTGTAATAAGTATGAATGAACGACAAAAAAATGCGTATATTTTTATAATTATAATTATTTCTTTTTTCGAAGCGGAGAACATAAAAAAAAATCTATATTCATCCATGTTGACGACAATATGTATTCCGAATTTAAAAAAAAAATACGAAGTCTGCTCCTTTTTAATTTATTGTTTTAAAACGAAATTCTTCTTTTTATTTTGCTCAACTGCCAACACATTACATTATTCTACATAGATTATACTGTCCTGTTCAGTTTTCAATTTGTTTTAATCTTATAAATTTTTCAGTTCAGAGAGAATTAGCACTTTGAGGATTAGTACGAGTAACTTTAGCTCCAAAAGTTGAGGTATTCCACTTAGAGCACCCGTCTGAATAGCACCTGGCGAATAGCACCTGTCCTATTCCACGAAGAGCACCAAACTCGCAGGTGCTATTCGTGGATTTAAATTTATTTCTACATTTTTGTCCACGAAGAGCACCCATGATTTAGCAGCTAGTGCTGGGATTTATATTTTTTACTTTTTATTATGAATAAAAGATATCGATACAAAATCACTAGAACGTTTATTAATTACGCCATATGCGTATTTTTTACATACGAAATCTGTCTGTCATATGGTGCTATTCAGACGGGTGCTCTAAGTGGAATACCTCCAAAAGTTTTGGGATGAAAACATCGAGTAAAAATAGATGAGATGAAAAGATATTTAAAACCAAAATCATTCTAATTTTAAAGAATTTCAACATAAGATTTTTATACCGATTTTTTATCAAGATTGGAGAAAGAATAAAAGTGAAAGATATTGAAAACCAATTGTGAGTCGTGTATAAATTACCGTTTTACCATATCGAGGAATGCCGTGGCGCCACGATCTATGTAATGCGTCACATTTGCATATGATAGGTCAATAGAGTGGGCGCGGGTCGAAAGTCGCGGATCTGATTCGAATATCGATTTCAATAACATTTTTAGGGTTCCTTACCGAAGGGTTAAAAACGGGACTCTATTACTAAGACTCCGCTATCCGTCTGTCTGTCACCAGGCTGTAATCTCATGAATCGTGATGGATATAGTCCATTTGTTGAGGTATTTAAATAAATGTAAACAATCTTGACATGTTTTTTTTATTGAAATATACAGTTTATAAATCAATAACTTTGCAAATTACGACTGCCTCCGTGGTCCAGTGGTCAAGGCGTTCGCCTTATGACCCGGATATCATGGGTTCGATTCCCACTGGGAAGCATACTTTGTTAAAAGTTGTTTCCAGTCTGGATAGGATATTGCAGGCTTGAATCACCTGATTATCCGAAAAGAAAGATGATTCCGTGTTTCGGAAGGCACGTAAAACTGTGGGTCCCGAACGCCACCTAGCGTTTGATCATCAAACTATCTAAGGATTGGTTCCTGGTTTGCCCTTTGGGTTGCGGAGGTCAGACGGCAGTCGCTCTGTGTAAAAAGGCTCTGAAGCGTTACTGCTGAGGATGCAACCGGGAATACGCTCGGATGATGATGAACTTTGCAAATTACGAGTACAAATTAATTATTTCATTTATAATTTATAAAATAAATAATTAGTAATTTGCAAAAGTATTGATTTATAAAGTGTATATTGCTAAGATTGCTGTAAGATTGTTCACATTTATTTTGACGACCTCCGTGGCGTAGTGTAGTGGTCACCATGCTAGTCCGCAACCCAGAGGTTCCAATCCCCGGTCAGGGCAAGTTGGAATATGGTCCTTTTTCAAATTGTCCTGGGGCTTGGATGTTTATCTATATATGTATTTGTTATATACTATAGAATCGTTGAATTAGTATCCCATAACACAAGTCTCGAACTTACTTTGGGGCTAGCTCAATTAGTGTCATTAGTCCCTATATATATTTATTTATATTTATTTAAAAACCCAACTAAATGAACCATACACAGATAAAATTTTCACACATGATGTATTTTTGTTACCGCTATTACAAAAATTATTAAAAACGGAATTAAACAAATGTTTAGGTGGGGCTTCCAAACAACAAACGCAATTTTTTTGTAGATAATGGTACGGAACCCTTCCTGAGCGGTCTGACTCGCACTTGACCGCTTCTTTCACTACGTCTGCATTATTTAAAACCATTTCCTAGGAGGCCATTCATATTTTTGTAAGAAGTTCGATCTATACAAATTACTTTGACTTGGTGTTTTTTATACTAACTTTTACCACGTATATGAATATTGAGCATATTTCCATAGTTCATTGGGCGACTATTTGGACTTTCTCAGTAGGAAAAACTTCCAGTCATTGGACGCTAACACTCATTGGATAGACACAACAAAATCTTATTTATTAACGTTGCTTTCAAAATGGGAAAACTGCAGCTACAGAATATAAAAAGACATCAGCTGCAGTGGATCTGTCCCATGACTGTTAGCGTCCAATGACTGAAAGATTACCCTAGAAAACCATTAGCAATAAGCAAAGCGGGGACATTAACTACAAGGTAGTCAGACGATATATAGCTGGATACAGGTCGCTTTAGGTCGGTCATTTGGAAATCCTTGGACACGAATGAATGATGATTATGATGATATTTTTAATTTGTGGGCACGTGATGTATGTTTTTCGCATGTGTAAGTGGCCAAAACTGTTGTCAGAATTTTTCAAGCTGCCTTAAAGTAATAGAATGATGATAGCCAGAACTAACGATTAAACGTGCTTTTCGAGGCACGCAGAAGCTGGGATTTTTTTTATACCACTTGTAGCCTCCCATCGACCTCTGTGGCTTAGTGGTCACCATGGCACAATGTCACACAGGAGGTCCCGGGTTCGATCCCCGGTCAGGTCAAGACGAAAAAAGATCTTTTTTAGATTGACCTGGGTCTTGGATGTTTATCTGTGTATGTATTGGTTATAAATATAGCCTCGTTGAGTTAGTATCCCATAACACTAGTCTCAAACTAACTTTGGAGCTAACTCAATCGGCGGACTACCAAGCTCCTTACAGGTCTTATTGATCCACGGAACCCTGTTTTAATATGACCTTTGACCAGCCTTATTTATTATCAAAATCGATCGAAACACGTTCCAGTGATATTTATAGATCAATGTATGACTAATTTCATTATTTAAAACATAATCAGATCCGGTATACATTTAAATTGTAAATTAAAATTAATGATGCTAGTTCTTCAACTCTTTGTTGTAGAAATGTTGTTTCGGGTCTTTAGTTCAAGGTTTTCCACATTTTTTTTTAATTTTCAAATGTTTATAGAACAGGAGGAATAACGCTTTCGAAGGTTAGGCAATATCGATGGGCTGCACTGGGATGGGTGACCAATTTGTTGGGAAAAGCCGCTTGTCCCCTACTGCTGTGCCAACTCCCCCACCTCTTATAGTTTTCTCTACCCAAAGGTTGGCTGGAAAAAATCGCTTTAGTGATAAGCTCGCCTTTGTACCTACTAGAATTTAAATGTACTTTTGATTATTGTAATACTTAGTTGTTGTCATTGTCATGCTTATTATAACGTCCACTGCAGGACATAGCCACAGGCCTCTCCCAAGGATTTCCAAAATGACCGATCTGGAGCGGCCTGCGTCCAGCATTTTCCAGCGATCTTAGATGAGATGATGTTGAGATATTTTTGTCAAATTTGATGACCTCCGTGGCGTAGTAGTCATCATGATAGTCCACCACCAATAGGTCCCGGGTTCGATCCCCAGTCAGGGCAAGTTGGAATATGGTCCTTTTTCAAATTGTCCTGGGTCTTGGATGTTTATCTATATATGTATTTGTCATGAAATATAGTATCGTTGAGTTAGTATCCCATAACACAAGTCTCGAACTTACTTTGGGGCTAACTCAATCAGTGTTATTTGTTCATATATATTTAATAGTATATCGATATGGATTATAATTTTTTTTATATGTTAATTCTGTTTGCTTCCTGAATGAAGAACTTTTAAAAAAAACTTTGTTATGCATTATGCATGGTCGAGCCTAACACATGAAAGATATAAGTGAAAGAAGATGGGAGAGACCTCTGCCCAACAATGGGACAAAATAGGTTAATGAAAAAAATGCATTGTTTACAATTACATCCTTTAAACACGCATAAATTACTGTGTACTTTAAAAAGTTGTTCAACACCTCGAGGTGTGTGTCCAAGGCAGAAATAAACATGGAAATAAACCTCGGACAACTTGTCTACTATTATAAGGCTATCTTGTGAATCTTACATTCATATTCTCACGCACTGATCGGTTTTTGTGCAAACATGTCTTTGTAGGAAAAACGTTGGCAATAATTTATATTGCGTATGCGCATAATTTGATCTCGTACTTATCTAAATAGTTATTACATTCGTTAATTTTATTAAATAGGAAATTTAATAGAAGAAAAGAAATAAGCTGACCATTTTTCGTTTTTTTTTTTTTCTATTTTTTTTTTTGACATTGTTTAAAGTATATAGTTAAAATTATTAAATTATACATGGACAAAGTAGATTTAATTAATGAGATAAGTATTATAATAATGTTAGTTTTAATGGTAAAAATTGTTAAATGGAAATAAATGAAAAAATGAAATTAAAAATGAAATAACATCTGGCCAAGCGCGATGGTTCCATTATCACATTGGTTGTATGGGAGCCCCACTTAAATGTTCATTTTATTCTGTTTTTAGTAACAATTTTTTTATTATAGTGGCAACATAAATACATAATCTGTGAAAATTCAGCTGTCTAGCTATCACGGTTCATGAGATACAGCCTGGTGACAGTCAGACGGACGGACGGAGTGCGAAACCCTAAATACTAAGAACTTACTAGCTGCTTTTTTTTCCGCGCAGAGAGTACTCGTAAAAGCAGATAGGGAAAATGTGCTCCTTGTAACCCGTCACTAATTTAGATTCCTTCTTGCTCACTACGCTCAAAGTCTGTGGCTTTTGGATCTAGCTTTAGAAGATTATACTATACAAGAAATACTATTTTCAAAGATTTTTAATTATTTTGACTTGAAGGAGAAGTAGGTACATTCCTACCTTCACTGTTACAAGGAAGATGTTCTCATAATAAAGTAACTGTAATCGAAGATGATTATTATAAATGATGATGACTATAAATGTAGATTACCTGATAAACTGCTTAAAATATAAAGAGTACAGATAGCAGCGTATGAGATATCTTGATCTTATAAATCAATGATAGTTTTTATTGACTTGATTCAATAAACACTTTAGCTACAGGATTGGCAATTCATAGAAGTAGTATCATTTATGCCTACACTACTACAAACAAAGCTATACATCCGTGCACACGTCAATGTGTGTGTGTTCACCCCTCAACACACTTGAAAAGGCGAAAAAGGGGGAGAGGTGCGGGAACGGGGAACGTGGACGCATATTGCGCGGTACCCTAAAAGTTTCCGTTGGGTATGTAATATTTATATTAAATTTAAATATTAACAGAAATAATAATAATTTAATTATATTAAATTAAATTATTATTAATTCTGTGCATTGGCGTTGTCAACGTTGATATATAAGTAGGGGAGCCCAAGAATTTTGGAATTTACTCGAGCGCACCAGACAAAACTTTACAAATCGTCAGATGAATAAAAAAACTGTTACTTTAAGAAAAAACTGTCTGATTAAGAAAAGATATTTGATTTTGTAAAAGCTGAAGAGTGCGCGATGACATCAGCAGCTTCAAAAAGGAGTGGCAGCAGGTTGCTATGGACAGGAACTGTAGAAGAAAGAAGGGGAGGCCTTTGCCCAGCAGTGGGACTACCCGAAAGGCTAGAAAAAAAGCTTTTATCGACTAAAATACTAGTCAAATGAGCTTAAAAAAAGTTTTTGTCGTTTCATCACTTTATATGGCTCCCGGCTTCATCATCAGATTTACTTCAGACATAACATGACTACATATTTATCCTAAAAACATGTCTTAGGCTCCCTTATACTATAATTTGAAGTTCGTAAACTCGCTATGTCACTTACAACTCCATATTCAATACAAAATATTATAGGCGAACTACTTTTCTACTTTAACAAATTAAATTAATTGTTTTGAGAAGCTTTACCTCCACCGCACGTTTGTATAATATTTTTTTCAGGCTTTCGCATGTTAAGCGACACCAGACGTGGGCTGCACTTGGATACCCATTTGCAGTCGAGCTCCTCCGTGCTTCGGAAGGCACGAATACCCCGTTGGTCCTGGCTGTCATCATTGTATGTCAGTCGCTAATTTATGTCAGATGCCTTTAGGCAGCTTGAAAAATCTAACATGCGTGTTGGTTACCTACACACACGAAAAACAAACAATCCGTTTATAAAAAGTAAAGTGCCTACTAAATGTGATGTTTTTTACGTAGTTTCAATATTTTGTGCAAACAGTTCGTGCATCTAGCTTCTTTATGATGTCATTCACGGACCTAAAGCAACCTTGGCGAGGCATCTCGCGTAATGCATGTGTTTTCATTGCAACTCCTGTTCACATCTAAAATGGTTTTAGTACTTATTATTATATGCTCTACTGGCCAAGCTATTCTATGCATTTCGGGGATAGAAATAAAGGTTAATATGGTTTGACAATTAAAGTAAACTCCCGGCCGCTGCAATTCCTGAAGCGTTGTTATAATAAAACCTGAACAAAATTATAAATAAATATATAGGGACAAATTACACTGATTGAGCTAGTCCCAAAGTAAGTTCGAGACTTGTGTTATGGAATACTAACTCAACGATACTATATTTTATAACGATATATATAGATAAACATCCATTTGAATGTTTATCTATATATTTATTAACATCAATGAGACTTTTCCAACCAGTCTGGAGCGTGTAGAGTGTAGGCCAAATCCTCTGGCCACTATACCTCTGGCTCTTGTAGTACAGAGACAGTAGTGCTACTACATTGCAGACTAACACAACCTGACCATCATCATCAGCATATTCCTGGTTGCATCCTCAGAAGTAACGCCTTAGAGCCCGGGGTTTGCTCGGTACCTAACATAGGTGACTTGAGGAGGTTACTGGCTTTTACGCAAAACGACTGCCGGTCACTATAGAATCATTAAAACCTAAAATGTAAATTTCAATTTTTTTCCGACACTCATGATCGGCAACTTCGCTCTGCCGATCTGACTCGTCCTCTTACTATTTCTCTAAATCGCACAAATTTTATGGCAAACTCCTTCATCCTACAAGCTTTACGGCTCTGGAGTGCTTTACCCATTGACACCAAGGACATTTCAACAAAATTTTCTTTTAAAAGAAAAGTAAACTCTCATGTTTTAAAACAATGTATATTTCATTTTCACCATCATAATTCATTACTTATATATTGTATGTATGTTTATGTATGTATATACATATAATAAATGTAGGTATATGTAGGTATATTTATTAGGATTTATTTAGTAATTATTTTGCGCCGCAACTAGATCTCTGTTAACCCTTATGGTTGACTGGGAGAGAACGCTTTTAGCGTTAAGTTTGCCAATTGTAAACAATTGTATATTGCGGATTAATAAAGTTTTTATAATAAAATTAAAAATACATCTTTGACTTAATTTTTTTTTATGTCTTCCATTTTGTTACTTTGCATTATCAATAAATCCACATGCTAAAGCCTACTCAAAACTGGCTTGTAAACATAAATATAAAGCTCAGCCCATAAATAAACCCGGCACATTTCCGAATCCAGTAAACACTACAATAAAATGCAAAACAACGGTTTTACTGCCGATCCTAATTAATGGCTTATTAAAGTCGCTCTTGCCTTGTTTTACTTAAAATATGACTTCGGACCTTAAAATGTCTGTAACAGATTGTATATGACATGTATTTAACGCAAGGTTATTTTTGTACTGTCGTAAATGTAAAAGGTATTGAATATAAAAATTATTATAAAGATCGTCCGTTCTGTCTTCCCGTAAAATCGAAATTACTTAAATCAAGATTCTTAAATCTAACATATACAATCCCAATGCTGGGCAAAGGTCTTCTCCATTTTCTTCTACTTCTCCCTACGCACAAGAGAATATTATTATTAAATATATATGAAACTAGCTGACCCGGCAAACGTTGTTTTGCCAAAATTGAGTATTGTATGTATTTTTGTATGCTGTACCATAAAAAAATAGAAATTAAAAATTTTGTCTAAAAAATAAAAAAAAAAATTTAGGGGTGGACTACCCCTAACATTTAGGGGGATGAAAAATAGATGTTGGCCAATTCTCATAGATACCGGATAAGCACAAAAAATTTCATCAAAATCGGTCAAGCCGTTTCGGAGGAGTATGGCAACTAAAACTGTGACACGAGAATTTTATATATTAGATTTGAATGCTCCCCGTGGAGTTTACTTCGCGTTACGTCACGTGTATCCAAACCGTAAGTACCAGGCTTTCAGAATTCACGAGAAGGCATCAATGTTTATCAACAAGCAACACCCTAAAATCAATACAAGGCCACACACACAACGATGCTTAGAGCATCACACTCATATGCCTTGATCATAATAGCTCCATCCCCGTTCCTCTAGGGTTTCAGAGGAGGACGGGGGATGTGCTATCTCTTGTTTGATTCTGGGAGCCTAGTAGATTTCACTGGATTCCACGTGACGTCCAATGGGCGGAATTCGTTGAAAAACTTTACTTCTTGTAAGTTCGGAACTGCGATGTGGGATGCTCACAGTATAACATTAAAACGGTATTTGAGGTCCAAAATGAGGATACTCGTATTTATTTAATAGTGTACTAGTATATTTTTTACACTGTTTTATTTAATACGAACATTCTTTTCAGAACAAACAAATAACAAAAGTAAATGATCTGACGCCAACAACTATTATGAAATCGAAAGAAAACAAAAAACAAACTGTTGTGTTATTATCTTTTATATCTGTTATCTGTTATGCTATTAATAGCAGTTTGTGCTACAAGGGGATAAGGTAATATTTTGAAGGCGAGGGCGCTGCTTTGAATCCAGAGCGAAACGAAAGATTCCCCAGTTGCATCACGAGCGTAGCGAGTAATTCTACGGCGGAATCCTGAGTGAAGCAAGGGATTCATGTATATCGCCCGAGATAAAAATATTACCGTACCCGAGTAGCACACTCTACTTTTCATCTCCATCTATGAGAAAAACTAGCAAATACAAAACAGAATATGAAGAAAAGTAGAACACCTACAATACCTAATCCAACCGACAATTGAATACTAACCTATGTTTGGTGTTGTTTTCATACAATCAATAGGCACTAAGAAATATTTATTCGAAGACCGCCATCTAACGACAAAATGTTCACTCATAACGTCATAACATAACTTTTTTTGCGTGGTATACTTATTCACTATATCGGCTTAAACTTACAAAAAGTATTCATATTGACACAAATAATTACATGTCGATACAAATAACCTAAACTTCTGGAATTACTTAAATCAAAGAGAGAAATCGCGCTTTTTAACTTAAACTTATTTATTTTTCCGAAGCGAAGAACATTAAAATATTTAACTACTTTTATCCATGTCCATGACAATCATGTATTATATTCCAAATTTAAAAAATCACTACGTCAGTGCCAATTATTATTTTATTTTAAATAAATTCTTCTTTTTTTTTTGCTAGACTTCCAACATTATTTTTGATTCTACATACTTTACACTTGTGTTCAGTTTTCAAATTGGTTTTTATCCCTAGAGATTTTCTTTTTCGCGTTTTAGTACCGAGAAAATAAGCAGTAACTTTAGCTCAAAATGTTTTGGAATGAAAACATCGTTTTTTGAGTAGATGACATGAAAAATCTTTTGAGTACAATAAATTCTTAATGTAATATTGTAATACTTATGACAAAAACCTTGCCTGGCATAAAATTCACTTATGACGAATCTGACGGCAAAAATACTTGATGAACTTTGGGCGCTCATAAATATTTCATACATAGCTCATACACGACCTCACAGGACGTCGATAAATCGAAATTATTCACGGATAAATTAAATTATTACATTGTTTTTTGGGCGAATCGTCACGGCTACGCCTTACGGCAAAGTTATAAGTGCAGTGGCGCCCTCGTTTTTAATCATTGTTTTATGGTAAATATAAGTGACATTTGAAATTCTGTTTATCAGTAGATTCTGCGCTTTAGGCAGAACTTTAAATAATTTCTTGAACATCTGCTAAAAGTTTTAGATTAGGTCATGTAGTTTTAAAAATTTTGTTTGTTTGTAATAACTTTATTGTACCAAAAATCAAAATAAAGTACAAAAAAACGAAAGATCAAATATACAATGGCGGATTTATCCTATATATGGATCTCTTCCAGGCAACCTGCGATAAATTGAGAGGATATTTACTCAATTAAAAATGTAGAAACAAGTACGTACCAGATACGTTTTAAGAATATGTTATTTCATTATTTAGTATATCAAAATGTTAAATATCTTATTACATACAATTTATTTAAATTTGGCAACCCGTCTCGACTTTTCACGAGTAATTATGTAAATTTTTCCAGGATTTTTTTTACATATCAGTGAAATGTGAAGCAATATCGGCCCCGTCTTTAGTTTTAAAATAAAGAAGATACATGTTTATCAAGTACAAAAAGACATACTGAGACTTCAATTTATAATAAATATTATATAGGGTGCCATTAAATCACGTTTTTCGCCTTAAATTATTTTTGGGCGAATCGTCACGGTTACGCCTTAAGTTCAAGTTTACGACATGGAATATAAAGTTTTTATATAAGAAGTGTATGATATGACTGCGGGCGCGTGGGTGAGACACGCTTTATGTAACATGTAGTCAAAAAGTAAAAAATGTGTTTCTAATTATTGCAGTATGCGTTTCTTAAGTGACAAGACAGTAGTCAACAATTTAGTGACAATGTAAGTACTTACTAAAGTTATTTGTATTAATTAGGTGAAAATTATGTTAATATTAAAAACGAAATATAAGCGTTTTTAATTATTTTATTTTTCATGCTGATATTTGAGGCTTCAATTTATTGGTGGATAATATTCCCGATAATTGCGCGTCTTGAAGTTTTTCCTCTTCATCACGGTACCTTTTTTACATTTATAGATTTTTGGCTTAAGATCTGCCGGCATTAAAGACACTCCTTTGTAACATTGTAGGCTTGCAACATCATTTATAAAAATATCATGATTTGTGTTCTTTAAATATTAAGTTATATTTATGGGACGTTTTTCTATACATATAGAAAATATTTGTTATAAAATAAGTATACCATAACACAAGATTCGAACTTACTTTGGGGCTCGCTCAATCAGTGTTATTATTTACTTATTATTATAATAAGCTAATTTTTTTTTAAAGATATGTTTTCCATTTCCTTGCATTTATCTATTAGTATTTGTAATTTAGGGAAACCATTGACATGAACTTAGTAACTTAATTTATTGATTGATTGAATATTACATACTCTCATTCAGTGGCCAGTCATAAAGAATTTGTCGTTCGTCAGCAAAGCGTCCCGCGGCTGACATCAAATTTCCGATAATTAATTCAGCTTCTTAATGTCGCTTTTATATTTATTCGCTTTTTATCTCGGAGGCACGAGTCGATAAAATACCAGTTGAAGTGTGGTATGGTAGCTGGTAGAGGCATTAGCGACAGAAGTTTTAACTACATAAGCGAAACACCAATTTAAAAAAAACGGCCAAGACGAGTTCAACTCGCGTGGAGAGGGTTCCGTACAATACCAAAGACAAATGTTTTTTTTTTCATTTATGACATGTTTTATAGGTACTTTTACTGAATGTGAATTTGTCAGCAAAGCGTCCCGCGGCTGACATCAAATTTCCGATAATTAATTCAGCTTCTTAATGTCGCTTTTATATTTATTCGCTTTTTATCTCGGAGGCACGAGTCGATAAAATACCAGTTGAAGTGTGGTATGGTAGCTGGTAGAGGCATTAGCGACAGAAGTTTTAACTACATAAGCGAAACACCAATTAAAAAAAAAACGGCCAAGACGAGTTCAACTCGCGTGGAGAGGGTTCCGTACAATACCAAAGACAAATGTTTTTTTTTCATTTATGACATGTTTTATAGGTACTTTTACTGAATGTGAATTTGGAATTGACTACTATTTCTTTGTGAAGAAATATATTTTCCGTCCGTATCCGTAAGTGAACGTGTTATATTTAGTTTAAAACTTTATTTTCAATTGATAAAATTCTTATATTATTTTTCCTGTAATTGACAAATAATGAATATATTTTGTATTTTTGCCAAAATTATAGGCTCAGTAGTTTAGGAGATTAGATGAATGGTCAATTTGCGTTTTCTTTCAGAAATAAAATCAAAACTTTTTATTTTACAATATTTGAAATCCTCATAACGAGCGCTTTCGTTTGATATATGACACAGTAAGGTTTGTAAAACTTTTTTCTTCCAAATTTTTCCCTCGAAAATGAACCTTATTTAAAAAAAATATTTACTTTACCCATCTGTGTTTGGGTCAGAGTATTATGCCATCGTACCAAATTTCACCTGATTTTGTCAAGGAGATTCGGAGAGAATTGGCTGTGATAGACGGACGGTCAGAACGACGCACGAGTGATTCTATAAGGGTTCCGTTTTTTTTTATTTTTTGTACGGAACCCTACAAATTAAAAGTAAAAGTTGATAATAACCACTAATTTTTGCTGGTGATCCGAAATAAAAAAAAAAAAAAAAAAAACACCTATGCAACGTGTTTTTTTTTATAAAATAAGGGTTGAAACTGTTTTTAAGGAATTAGAAGTTTTAGTATAATTTTGAAAAAAAATTTGTAGTATATCTATAACATATGTTTTGTATTTGTATAATATTGTGAAGTATATCTTTCATGATAAATAAATAAATAAATACGGACAAATAACACTGATTGAGCTAGCCCCAAAGTAAGTTCGAGACTTGTGTTATGGGATACTAACTCAACGATATTATATTTTATAACAAATACATATATAGTTAAACATCCAAGACCCAGGACAATTGAAAAAGGCTATTTTCCAACTTGCCCTGACCGGGAATCGAACCCGGGACCTCTGGGTGGCGGACTAGCATGGTGACCACTACGCCACGGAGGTCGTCTATGATAACTCGGGCGTGTAAATTGCCATTTAATGATTTATTAGGCGTGTAAATGTGACAAACTCCGTAAGTTTGAACATAAATTTATACGCTGAAAATTTAACCACGATATTGTTCTTAGGTATCTCCCATCAGTTCTTCGCGAACGGATAAGTAGTGATTTAGTAGATACAGTAGTTCGCCCCGAATTGTGAACTCGCAAATACCATATCTTGACAAGCCCTTGACCGATTTTGCTCATGCTCGAACTTCATTTCCTGCATGCTTACCAAATTGATTGAAACTTAAATCAAAACTACCCCAGTTATCGTCGACGAAAAAACACATATATACAAACTCCAGATTGTTCTAGTAGACTCGGAGAACTTCACTTGTTTCGCTGGCAATTGGGTAGATACTGGGTCAAAAATAAATTATTCGGCATAGTTGTTAAAATAGAACGTCACAAAAAATTGTAAATCTTTAAACAGACTCCGATCTGGTACAGGGCGATGCCGGGAGAGCAGAGCCAAGTGGGGTTGGAACTCTGGCAACAGTTTGTGTGACTGTGGGGTCATACAATCTCTGGACCATCTTTTGTCATGTCCCAACTGCCCGATTCCTTGTACTAAGGCAGATCTGAATATGGCTAATGACAGGGCGGTTGCCGTGGCTAGGTTCTGGTCTAACAATATCTAATACGAGCCATTCCGACTCGATAAGAAGAAGAAGAACGTCACAAAATAGTTTCACTTTTCATTGATCATATCCATTTTCAACAAGATTTTAGATTTATTCATGCAGAAAAATTGATATTAGGAGCGCATTTGACTTTAAAAAAGCAGGACGTCACGTTTTTGTATTCCATACAAATCCCATATAAAATATTTGTTTTGACGTTTAGAAAAAAGTGTCTCATTTGAATTTTTGTCAGCTAGCGTTCCACTACGCTACGCTCTCCGCTACCGCTTGAACCTCACAATCGTTTCGTAATCGGAACGTATGGTCACCATTTTTTATTGTTAGGGTCATCGTACACAGTCGGTGTCGCATTGTGTTTTATAGATTGGTGAGATTTAGGGCTCCCGATCGCGGTGATAAATTTATAAGTGCTTATCATGCCGCGTGGAATGCGTATTATGGCCCTCTTAATAGGTTCATTCGAGTAAATTAGGGATTGGTTGACGCTTTTTTTTTGGGGTTTGTGTAAATCAGTATCAGTTTTGTTTTTGATAGATATATCTTTTGTGTTTGAATAATATATTTCCCTATTGCATACAAACATCAAACATTTAATTCCTAAATAAGGTAATATCTAGTGGCTCTGTAAGCTGCATACCTCGCGAGTCACCCCTAACCCGATGAATTTTATCGGATAAAAAGTTGTTACGACAAGTTGTTCCTAATTAGAGTAACAGAAAGTTTAATGGCATTTTTGGATTTTTTTTTAGAAATGGCTAAAATATATATTTCTTTATTTATAAACCTACATATATCTACCATTTTGAAAAATTTCGAGAAACTTTTTTTTAGCCTGTATTTGTGTTCCACTGCTGGGTAAAGGCCTCCCCCTGTTCCTTCCATACGTCCCTATTCTGAGCAGTCTGCTGCCAGTCACTCATGACATGAAAGAGTCTATATCATAAGATTCTATATAATATAAGATTGACGACCTCCGTGGCGTAGTGGTCACCATGCTATTCCGCCACCCAGAGGTCCCGGGTTCGATCCCCGGTCAGGGCAAGTTGGAAAATGACCTTTTTCAAATTGTCCTGGGTCTTGAATGTTTATCTATATATGTATTTGTTATAAAATATAGTATCGTTGAGTTAGTATCCCATAACACAAGTCTCAAACTTACTTTGGGGCTAGCTCAATCAGTGTTATTAGTCCCCATTTATTTATTTATTTATATCGTACCGCCATCTCTTTCGAGAAACTATATCGACAGTAAAATTCTATATAAATGTCGAACCTGGTGTCAAAATTGGAACGACACGACACGAATCGGGACACGAGAATCGGTCCAGAAATGCTATTTGTAGGTGAGAAGAGACTTATGGACTGAAATATGGACACTTCACTCGCCCGGTCAACAAATAATAAATACAGTTTGAATTAGCTATACACATCTATACCATTGTACCTTAATTGAACTCAGTTCTAAAGCAGATGCTAATTTAAAACCCTATTTACTTAAAACTGATCGTAAACAAAATTACAAACATGTACAGATGAACATCTAGATAATCTGTATCTTACGTTCTGGATAAAAATATAACATTTATCCTGAGATTAGGGATCAGTGCCATAAGTATAGCACTGGGGACCATAAGTAAGTGTTATCTTAATGTCGGAGACGCTGCGATGCAAGGTGCGCGGGCGTCGGGTGAGGGTGTAGTGTGTTCGATTTAGCGATTGCATTTTATGTGTTGATATTTATCAGATTAAATAGAATTTCACACAAAGTAAATTGAAAATAATTCTTTTTAACCCCCGACAAAAAAGAGCGGGTGTTGTAAGTTTGAATCTATCTGTCTGTGGCATTGAAGCGTTTGAACTGTTGGACCGGTGGAAAGCAACTTCGCTTGTGGTGTTTCTTAGCCATGTTTGATGAAAATAGTCGTTTAAAAGTTATTAGGTAATAAATTATAATGCTTCATAGTCTGGGTTTTGTTATTTACCTGACAAATAATAGATGGCGCTATCGATGTCAATTCCTCTTAACAGCGCATAGAATATTATGTAGTGCCGCCATTTTGCACTAGATGGTGACGTCGGGGGATTTTTTAATTTGCCAAGCTTAAATAACTTGTTTTCTTTTAAGTGTTGAGACATCAAATGCAATGCAGTATTAAATTACTTATTCAGAATCACACCAGTGGTATAAGTTGTATGTTAACTTATACCACATTTAAAACGCGAAGGTTTGTACAAATGTTTGTTCCATTTTTATGTTAAACTGATTAAACGGATTAGATTGAAATTTGGCATGTAGATAGCTCATTACCTGGATTATCGCAAAGGATTGTTTGTATCTCAAAAAAATGTGAAGTTCCCGTAATATTGTCAAATGTCTTTGCCACGCGGATAACATCGCGGGCAGCAGCTAGTAATTAATTAAATAATTATAAAAAAAAAAAACAATACGACGCGAACAAGATTTTTCGAAGTAACACATGAAGTTTTTTTTACTTCTAATTATGTATCGAAACACGAACGGTCAGGAACTGTCTTTATTGAAACACCACTTTTTGACCCAAGTAAAAGAAAAATGATTTTCCGCTCCTCTCATCGCCATGCCACCACGTTACCTTTGACCGTCGCGAAGCCGGTAATGGCCGATCCGAAACCTAGATAACACGAACTATTCACTCGGGAGATATTTAATTAGATTAACAGTAAGTTCGGATTGGTTTGCTTGTCTTCCGATGGTCACGAGGACATATCTGAACTTGTTCGGTTTAGGTTAACAAAGTGATATGTTAAAGAAGATAAGTTTTGTTTTTGGAGAAAGGTTATCAGTTCTTTTCTGTCTAAAAGAATAGTAATATTATTCGGATGTAATCATTTCATAAACAATTGTAGATGATTGCATGTCACGGCATAAAAATATACAATATGTAACAAAAACCCTATCTGGTCCTTGTAGAAGCAACTCAGACCGTCAATATGAACAACTTTTTCTATGAGACAAATGCTTGGAACTCGAAAAATTTCGACATTTTCATACAAAAGTGTTCGGCAGACCCTGCAGTTTGTATGAAAATGCCCATTTTTCTTCGATTTCCAAACATTAGTCCCATAGGAAAAGTTGTTCATATTGAGTGTCTGAGTTGCTCCTACAAGGATTGGACAGGGTTTTGTTACATATTGTTTAACGTGTCAATATATACGCCAGTTAAATCGAACCATTGATTTTACTATATACATAAAGAAATTAAAATTAAAAAAAGGTCAAAGATGAAATAAAAATCGGCATTTCCATTATAAAAGTGTGCAGCCGCCCGAGCAATTTGTATGGGAATCTTGATTTTTTTTGTTTTTTGACTGTTATTTTAATATCATTAAACTAGGTATATAACAGTGATATAGGATACCCTGAGGTTCGATTTATTACGCATATTATGTTACACGTTATGTAAAATATATAACAGTGAATTATTAAAAACTAGCTGATGCCCGCGACTTCGTTCGCGTGGACTTTATGACTCCGGCGTATTAATATAAATAAAAACTAATGAGAGAGAGAGAGAGAGAGAGAGAGAGAAAGAGAGAGAAAGAGAGAGATAAGAAAGTACTTGTTACAGTGTTAGGAGTTAAAAGTCAATATTATTTTAATTCTTTCCTTTGGGAGCCAATATGAAAAGAGCTGAAGTATTACTAACCCTGGAGAAAGCCACATTAAGTTGGCCATGCGAAAAACCAGTCCTTAGATCCACATCAGCAGCTTTAAGCCTCTAAAACTGTGACTTATTTTCATAGCAAAGCAAGTAAATACATGGAACTGTGTATTTTCAAAAGGAAAATTGTTAGGGATGAGTGGCATACGCGGAATAAATACAGTTTCATTGGCACCACTCACAGTAAACTTTAAGTGTCTCAGCAGACTATGCCGAAGTTTAGCGGCTAAAGTTCAGTGTTTAAAGTTCGGTGGGGATGACACACTAAATTAGCTGAAGTTCAGCCGCTGAAGTTCGGTGGAAACGCCGGACAGTAGTGATGTGCCGATATGAGAATCTTCCGTCTTTGGCGCGTCTGCGGCGAACGGAAACGGGAGCGGAAGAGGGAATGGAAGTGGAAGAGGGAACGGGAGCGAAAGCGGAAGCGGGAGCGTAAGCGCGAGCGGGAGCGGAAGCGGCAGCGGGAGTGGCAGCGGCGGCGGCAGCGGCGGCGGCGGCAAAGGCTTCGGCGGCGGTGGCAGCGGCGGCGGCGGCAGCGGCGAAAGCGGCGGCGGGGGCGTCGGCGGAAGCGGCGGTGGCAGTGGCGGCGGCGGCGGCAGCGGCGGCAGTGGCGGCGGCGGCAGCAGCGGCGGCTGCAACGGCGGCGGGAGCGGCGGCTGCGACGGCGGAGGGAGCGGTGGCGGTAGTGGCGGCGGGAGCGGGAGAGGGAGCGGGAGCGGAAGCGGGAGCGGGAGCGGAAGCGGGAGCGGAGGCGGGAGCGGAATCGGCGGCGGCGGCGGCGGGTGAGGCGTTGGTGGCGGTGTCGGCGGCGGCGTCGGCAGCGGCGGCGGCGGCGGCGGCAGCGGCGGCGGCGGCGGCGGCAGCGGTGGCAGCAGCGGCGGCAGCGGCGGCAGCAGCGGCGGCAGCGGCGGCAGCAGCGTCGGCAGCGGCGGCGGCGGCGGCAGCAGCGGCGGCGGCGACAGCGGCGGGAGCGGTGGCGGTAGTGGCGGCGGGAGCGGGAGAGGGAGCGGGAGCGGGAGCGGGAGCGGAAGCGGGAGCGGAAGCGGGAGCGGAGGCGGGAGCGGAAGCGGCGGCGGCGGCGGCGGGTGAGGCGTTGGTGGCGGTGTCGGCGGCGTCGGCAGCGGCGGCGGCGGCGGCGGCAGCGGTGGCAGCAGCGGCGGCAGCGGCGGCAGCAGCGGCGGCAGCGGCGGCGGCGGCGGCAGCAGCGGCGGCGGCGACAGCGGCGGGAGCGGTGGCGGTAGTGGCGGCGGGAGCGGGAGAGGGAGCGGGAGCGGGAGCGGGAGCGGGAGCGGGAGCGGAAGCGGGAGCGGAGGCGGGAGCGGAAGCGGCGGCGGCGGCGGGTGAGGCGTCGGTGGCGGTGTCGGCGGCGGCGACGGCGGCGGAAGCGGCGGCGGCGGCGTCAGCGGAAGCGGCGGCGACGGCGGCGGAAACGGCGGCGGCGGCGTCGGCGGAAGCGGCGGCGGCGGCGGCGGGAGCGGTGGCGGAAGCGGTGGCGGTGGCAGAAGCGGTAGAGGGAGCGGGAGCAGGAGCGGGAGCGGGAGCGGGAGTGGGAGTGGTAGCGGGAGCGGGAGCGGGAGCAGGAGCGGGAGCAGGAGTGAAAGCGGGAGCGTGAGCGGGAGAGGGAACGGGAGCGGAAGCGGAAGCGGGAGCGGGAGCGGAACGGGTACGGGTACGGGTACGGGTACGGGTACGGGTACGGGTACGGGTACGGGTACGGGTACGGGTACGGGTACGGGTACGGGTACGGGTACGGGTACGGGTACGGGTACGGGTACGGGTACGGGTACGGGTAAGGGTACGGGCACGGGTACGGGTACGGATACGGATACAGGTCCGATTCAGGCAAAAGCATCGGAAGTTTGGCATTATGTTTTGCTAGTAATGCAAATAACATTGCAGGCATGCATTGGCTGAAATTCAGCCGCTGAACTGGATAATTGGTGGCGTCGTCAACAAAACTATCCAAGAAATTAACAATAATTTGCGTCATAAGTTGATTTTTAATTTTTTGATGTCAATATGGCGCGTTCACGTAACCAAGAATTTTTCTGGTGTGTTTTGCTCGGAAGGTCCGCAAATACTGAACTTATAAGTTTTTCTTCGGACTAAACAACTTTTTTTTGGAAAAATTTTCAATGCACAGACACATTTTTTTTACTCTTTTATTATAGTATAGATAGATAGATTTAGTATGTTTTTGTTCAGCGGCAACAAAAAATCATCATCTATAAAAATTTCAACTGTCTAGCTATAATGGTTCATGAGATACAGCCTGGTGACAGACAGACAGACAAACAGTCGGAAGGTCTAAGTAATAGGGTCCCGTTTCTACTCTACCCTATGGAACCCTAAAAATCGAATAAAATAAGTATTTATGGGGGGCTCCCATACTACAAACGTGATTTTTCATAGATTATGGTACGGAACCCTTCGCGCGCGTCCGACTCGCGCTTGGCCAGTTGTATTATAACTCAACAAAAAGTTCTCATTAGACGTAACAACTTTTGCTAAGGCGGCATTTTAATATTTCTTATAGTTTCGCTAGACCATTACAGTTCTGCATCATGTGTTCCATTTTCCAAAATCAATTATAGCCTATATGTTGCTTAGGCTTCACAGCTATATAACAAAAAAAGTTTTATTCGAATCCGTCCAGTATTTCCGGAGATTAGCGTGTACAAACAGACAAACAGACAAACAGACAAACAGACAAACAGACAGACATTTTTTTTTATTTTCTTACTCTGTTACTATATCTCTATCGCCCCAAATATTTTTTTTTTGAAAAATTTTCAATGTACAGACACATTTTTTTTACTCTTTTATTATAGTATAGAAGATAAGTGTTACAATATTAAACACAATTTGGATAGGATTAGATTCCGATGTTTATATGGAAATTATTAGTAAAAAAAGGCGTATCATTATCGGAGATCAGAATCACGGGTGTTTCAAAAGTATGGATATGATATGACTAAAAGTTCCGGGATTTCTCGAGAAGAGAATGGGTACATTGGGTAAATAAAAACCAATCATAATTATGTGATTTCAGGATAAGTCTATTTTTTTCGATTAAAATATATCCTGAAATTACATGATTATGATTGTTTTATTTATACTTTGACTGCCTCCGTAGTCCAGTGGTCAAGGCGTTCGCCTTGTGACCCGGAGGTCATGGGTTCAATTCCCACTGGGAAGCATACTTTGTTAAAAGTTGTTTCCAGTCTGGATAGGATATTGCAGGCTTGAATCACCTGATTATCCGAAAAGAAAGATGATTCCGTGTTTCGGAAGGCACGTAAAACTGTGGGTCCCGAACGCCACCTAGCGTTTGATCATCAAACTATCCAAGGATTGGTTCCTGGTTTGCCCTTTGGGTTGTGGAGGTCAGACGACAGTCGCTTTGTGTAAAAACCAGTAACCTCGTCAAATCTCCTTGGTTAGGTAGCGGACCCCGGGCTCTGAAGCGTTACTGCTGAGGATGCAACCGGGAATACGTGAGGATGATGATGATGATTGTTTTATTTATAGATTATATAGTCATATCCAAACTTTTGATAGCAATATCACCCGTGATTCCGATCTCTAATCATTATGCTAAATCGTTACTATAACCATCGTTTGGTTATAGTAACGATTTAGCATAATGATTTTCACTTTGTATTACCTAACCTGATGCAGATTTTAGTTTACAATCTGCTAATAACCATAACTAATGTAACTCTCAAACCGTTACGAAAATAGACAATAAAAAAACAATAAGTTTTCTAAGTTCATTATTGAATTCCCCATGATATCCAATTACCGATAAGACGCGCTCGACTTTCAATAGACAGACTGACAGGCCGAAAATTATAATAAATGTTATATTTTATATGTGATGGAAACAATTACTATGTGTGAAGTTGCGACTTGAGTCATAAGCGATAAGCGATAAAGTTTTAAGTAGTAAAGTAATTTAGACGAGTTTTGTTAAAAAAAAATCGTAGTAAAATATTTATACTTTTCAAGTTGTATTATAAATGATGCAAAATGTTCCATTTCTGCATTAAAATAAATTTTGCAATAGATTGTACAATTTATTGGTTTATATTGAATGATTATATTGTATTGTATTGTATACTTTGTTATTTTTACTTGTAATCAAATAATTACTTGTACCACTGCTTGGTAAAAAAGAAAACAAAAAGAATAACAAAAAAACCAGCCAAATGCGAGTCGGACTCGCGCACGTAGGGTTCCGTACCAATAATTATAAAAATCACGTTTGTTGTATGGGAGCCCCACTTAAATATTTTTTATTCTGATTTCAATATTTGCTGTTATAGCGGACACTAAACTAAATCATGTGTGAAAACTTCAACTGTCTAGCTATCACGAATCACGAGATACAGCCTGGTGACAGACACACACGAACAGTGGAGTCTTAATAATAGGGTCTCATTTACACTTAAGGTACGGAACCCTTTAAAGCAGGGTTGGCCATATATATATATATATATATATATATATGTATTTATATATATGTATTCGTCATATAATATAGTATCGTTGAGTTTTTTTGTAAAATCTTTATTGTACATAAACACAGGACAAAAATACAGGTTAGAATTATAGAACAGTACAAAGGCGGACTTATCCCAGATAGGGATCTCTTCCAGTCAACCTTGAAATATGAGGACAATTTCACAACACGGGGTAGAGAGTGGGTACAATATACAAAAGACACACAACAGAAAACAGAATTCAATTATACTTGAATACTTACTACACTAAAGCTATTTAAATTAAAACTTGTTAATAAATAATAGTTAGTTAGTATCCCATAACACAAGTCTTAAACTTAGAGATTCAAAGATTCAAATGTTTATTCAGTAATTAGACCTTTACAGGCACTTTTACACGTCAATAAGTATAATTTATGTTACGTGTAAAGTATATTAAAATTTTATTTATTTTTAAAGAAAAGCTACCGATACCAGCGCTTCGTAACGACCACTGCTGAGAAGAAACGCCGAAAGAAACTCAAACTTACTTTGGAGCTAGCTCAATCAGTGTTATATGTCCCTATATATATTTTTTTCTATAAGTTTAAGACTTGTACCGCATCGTGAGAAGTAAGTCAGTGGCGGACTCTCGCTACATGTGATTGATTTTAAATTCGTAACGAATCGTAAAGTGACTCCCATATTTATTGATTCCGGAGGTCTTGAAAAATTTGTTGTATATTGAGTTTCTTTTGCTATTTGGCAAGTTATCGGTTCAAAGGTCGGTGCTTTGTTTCTATCGGGATTTGTTTCTGTATAAATATTTAAAGATATAATTTGAAAGAAAATAAATAAATAAATATATAGGGACAAATAATACTGATTCAACTAGCCCCAAAGTGAGTTCGAGACTTGTGTTATGGGATACTAACTCAACGATACTATATTTTATAACAAATACATATATAGAAAAACATCCATGACCCAGGACAATTTGAAAAAGGTCATTTTCCAACTTGCCCTGACCGGGGATCGAACCCGGGACCTCTGGGTGGCGGACTAACATGGTGACTACTACGTCATGGAGGTCGTCAGAAAAGGGAACGAATTTAACACTTTAACTGCCAGCATTGCAGACGATTTCTGATTGTTTGTCGGCCACCAAGGCGTGTAAAGACTAAATTAAGTTTAGTTATATTAGGTGGTCAAAGTTTACTATTAAGTTGATTTCAGTAGAATTATATTCAGTTAATTTAAAATTTTTTTTTGTTCATAAAATCTATTTTACTTCTTCTGAACAATTTTAAGATTTTTACTTCTATTTAAAGAAATGAAAATTATCAAGTCAATTCAATGTTCATTGAATACCAAACAAGAAACGAAAGATAATAATCTCATTTGATAAATTAAAATTATTGTTACGTTATCCAATATTGTACAAATATTTAAATGAATTAAGGCATTTTGTTAGAAATTTAGATTCAATTTATTTGTATAAATTGAATCTAAATTTCCAACAATACTTACACACCCACCGTTAAATATGTATCACCGTAATATTTACAATCATAATTAATTAAAAAGCCGGATCCTACCAATTGACATAATGCTAATATTTTTATAATCAAAATTTATCAACGAAAAAACCCGTTTTTATTTTATTATAAATATATAATTTTTATGGTAATTTTAAGGACTGTCATTTTAATAGTCTATAGATTAAGTCGTTTTATCACAGAGCTTAATTGCCACTAAACTATGTTTTATCTTTTGCCTTATCTTAATAATTGTAGTTTTCACGGTAATTTATTTCTTCTTGGATGACAATTTGTTTGCTCTAGAAAATAATTAATGTATCACGTTCAAAGAGCTATTTTATTCTTTATATAAGGAAGTTGTTCTTGCCAACTGTCCTTTTAAAAGCTGATTACAAAACAATTAAATTTAAAATAAGATATCTTAATTCAATAGAGTTATGAAATTGTAGCATATAAATATGCAACCAGTTGTCTAATATTACACTTTTTTTATATCTGACTATAGCGTTCACTATATTTACTTCGATAGTTCAAAAAGAAAACAAAAACCTGTGACATTAATCCTTAAAAAATACAAGGAAGCGTGTAATTGTGAGTTTTTTGTTCAAAAAACACACAATTACACATTTGATCTACTAAAAAATTGTGAGAACGTTCGCATAGTCTTTTTAGTGTCAAAATAAATAATAATCACAAACATAACTTTCTTAAAAATTGTAACTACACTAACGCTCCAAAAACCCACCCAAATATAAAATACTTACACAAACTTACTCTGCAAAACGTTAGTTTCCTAATAAAAAAAACACAACATAATTGACGGTTGTATATACTTGTAATACCCTGTAATTATAGTGCGCGAACGTTCATTAGTACGTTACTTAGCAATTTAAGTAATACACCTCTAATAGAGCCGTTGAGTTGAGACGTGGGAAGAATTTTTTGTATCGATAAATCGGTGTTCTAGATTGAGTGAGATATTGATGTGTGCATATCAGATTTTGTGACGTAAACTCTTTATTTTTATGATATTCTTTTAATATCTTGTGCAATATAAATATAAAATAAAAATATATAATAAAAAAAGTTTACAAGTGTGAAATGAAGAAGGCAATGGGATTGGCATCATACTCCATTATCTGTGCCATAGTTTAGTTATCTGTGCAAAAATAGTTATTATGTGCATCACACAGTGACACCGACAGGAGCCTGGCTCTTCCTAGCTCTTATATGTAGTTATCGAAATTATATAGGTGTATACTTAAGTATAGATATATATATAATATAATAGTAATATTTTCTATACTTTATTACCTTTTGAATACGTTCAAATCAAATATATCTTTATTATCATAGGATATTTATAATATCTCTTAATAATCGTCACTTTGTTTTGTTGCACAATAATTGTTGACGTCAAAAAGTTACTTAAAGCGAAGTTTACTGCCGCCTCCAAAGCGCTAGTGCAGAAGAAGCGGTAGCAAACTGCACTGCAGCATTTTCTCCAAGGTCGTCAACTCACAATTAAATTAATATTAATAGTTGATATGTGGACTGAGAATACATTGTTATGTCACAACTTAAATTAAATTTTTTAAATGTCAAAATTTTCAAATTATGTCGAATCAAGTTGTATATTCAGTATGTACCTAATGTACTAAATTATGACATTTGTGAGTATAACATACCTTTAAGAGCGACCCGCGCCAAGCTCAAGCCAGACGTTCAGTGCCATGCGAACCTATCATTCTTAAAACACCTTGATTGTTTTACTATTGTGTCTGAAATCCCTGACGGTCAAAGGTTTAATTATAACGTAGATTTCTTATTTAGATTGAATACTTGTCAGTACCTAATATTAATACGAGAACGTGTCACTCAAAGTGTATCCAAAATAAATTAAAACACAGCACTAAGCCTTATCCATCACACGTGTCATATTAAAATTTCATATCACATTCATCAAGCAGATAACTTTGTAAAAAATTAATAACCTATCATCAAAAAAAATTATTAACACGGTAGACAATTATCATCATTTGAAATGAGGGGCTGTCATTAAAGTGAATAAATGATTCGGACCAAATTCTTGGTGAGTGTCATTAAAAAAAATCTTAAGATGTATACCGGGAGTAATTTATCATATCTCGTATCTATAAGTGTAGTAGCCGCTACCGAAATAATTGTTATCGCCGGGGGCCCAAACTAGCGTTGGTGTAGAATGGATACTTCATTCTGCGCCGATTAACGCTGGCACGGCAGCGGTTGGCAGCGAATGTTACTGTCAAACCTTAATTACCTTTATTTTCATTCACTAAAATAACGTCTATGCTGGTCCATGTAGGAGAAACGAAAAAAGCCCAGAGTGTACCAGTTATGACACTTCTATTAAATTGTAGATACTGTTGCTCGTCTATCACTCACTAATCTGACTCCTGATATATAGGTATTAATTGAATCGATCTGATGTTTTCTCCCTAAGTGTCTGTCTAGGTAAGTGTGGAGGTATCTAGCTATCGGGATTCAGAAGGTAAAGTTAACAACACTTGGTAATTGTCTATATTCTCGATAAACGATTCACACATACAGTTTACACGAACAGTCACAGGTTTTGGCTATACGGATGAACAGACAAAGTAACTTCAGGAAGCTATCTAGGGACAAGCGCGTGTTTACGAACTAAATAGCAGCAAGCGACTTTGTGGCCCGCAGTAAAAACTGCTTACATGGCTTATGTGTACCTACAAAATATTAAAGATGGTGAATATACGAGTATTTATGCAAGCTGTAAGTTCTGATAACATTTTAAAACTCTGAATTACGGCAAACATTTCCAATATGTATTCCCTAGTAATTTTTTTTCAAGAATGCTTTGGACGCCATTTTAAATTTGAAACTTAATTAACTAGTAGTTAAATTGATACCAACATATTTATTCTGAAAGGTGGTATATCCCTTTGTTCTCTCACTATTTTACGCGTAGAGTTCAAATCTATAAGGACTCTCTCTTTCGTTAATTAGAGGTTACAGACGGACAACCGTATTGTCAGTTTATAGATGGATGGTCTTATTTTTTGGTCAATTTCAAAAGACATTACAACACCTTATAGATATTTTAGAATTGCCTAATGAATTGGACGGTTGAAAGTCTAAATTGTTTTTAGTTCTTACGTTTAGAACTTGATTAATGGCATAGTTTTGTTTAAAATATCATAATATCATAGTAATCATTGGCCAAGTGCGTGTCGGGCCACGCGCAATGTAGGGTTCCATAGTTACGAATGCCAACTTTGAGTTCATGCCGCTAAAAACGTCAATAATTTATTTTACCGCATTTTCCGCATAATTAATATACACACCCATGCCAAATTACAGCTTTCTAGTACTTATAGTTGCTGAGTGAAACCGCGGACGGACAGACAAACAGACAGATAGACATGGCGAAACTATAAAGGTTTCTTGTTTACTACGGAACCCTAGAAAGGGTTTAAGAAAAAATGTTGAATATAATAAGGATATTATAATTTGAAAATGTTTAACTTAAAATATTTTGATATTATTATAAATCATCTACATAATTATTATATAACGGTACCAAGCTAGCTAAACATAGCTAAGTACAGTTTTTTAATGCAAACACATTTACGGTTAAATAATTTTAAACGAGTACGTAATAAATTAGAAATTTAAAATTTTACAAATATTTCATGATTTATAAAAAATATAAATAAATTTATAAAAAAACATACATTTCATAATTAATAATCTCCATTTATTTAAAAATGTAACTTGTAACTTTAATAACCAGGAAATAACATTTCTAAGAACTTCATTTGAGTAAATGGGTACTTTTATATCATATTTAACAAAATTAGAGTTCGAATTCGTAAGAAACATATAAAGTTCCATTTAAGTGTTAATAGAAAGCTGTTTTAATATTCCTCGAATAAATCTATCTTTTTAATGCAACATCATAAAATGGTAGTAATTTTTGATCTAAATTAATATGATATGAAATCTTCATTTACGTATGCATATAGCATACGTAAATGAAGATTTAACTTTCAAATACTGTGAGTTATGAGGGCATTTATGTGCATAATTAATATGTGGATAAAATATTGATGGGGTCACTATTAAGCTGGCGCATATATTTGGATTTTCCCGTACGGAATTCGGTATTTCCCAACAACTCAAATTAGATTTTTTTTAACACCAAAACAAACATTTTCTTTAGAAATACAAGCAGGTGACGTCATATTTATTCTTGGAGTCAAATATCGCTCTTAATATCAGTTTGTTTCTTGATATGTTCAATGACAATTGACATTATTTTGCGATGTTTTATTTTCTTAGTACAATATTGTTTATTTTTTTAAGTGAAGGAAGGAAAATACCCGATTGGGGATTCCATTTTTTTTTTGTTGTATGTAAACATGACATTTTTTGTAGTATTTTGACATGCATATTACATTTGGAGAAGAGAAAGCAAGAGAGCGCCGCGTTCTCCGAAGCAGCACAGCTAAAGATATAACTGGATTGCGCTAAGATCAGGAGTTACATGCATTCTTGACAATAGTTAAGAAAAAATGATCATGTTTTAATTCCTGCATTTTTGCGACAGATAATTTTTGAAAACTAATTCCGGCTTCAACGCCCCACTACATGACCGATTTTAGTTAAATTTCTATGGGACCACTTGGAAAATATACCCCATAAATCAAAGATTTTTTTTCTTTAACAAGCTGCGCCCCGCGGAAAAAGTTGCCTATGTGTTAATCCAGAGTGTCAGTTTCCTGCATACCAAATTTTATCAAAAATTGTCCAGCCGTTTGCACGTTTAGAATAACAAACACACACACACACACACAGAAACTTTCGCCTTTATAATATTAGTGTGATAATTATGCGAGTAATTACTGAACATTCTAAATAAAAACTAAAAATAAACAACCTCCTTTTTAGAAGTCAGTTTATTAAAACTTTATAATAATATAAATATATTAACTTATATAAAATTAATATTTTTTTTAAGAAGGCACCAAAAACAAACAGACTGATAGACCAAAAACAAACAGCTGATCAGAACAAAGTATAAAGAAAATACCATTACACTTCTTTATTACATAAAAATTCAAAACATACGTGACCAATCGCCCATATATCACGAACTCGAAATTACGTACAAATGAAGTCATTACACGTGGGAACGGGCAGTGAAAGTGTTAAATCGTAACACGCAACATTGCATTACATATAAAAAAGTGTTATTTTTAATATTCTAATGTTTTTGTTCAGCTGTTTATCTTCTATGCTGGTCTGGAAGAAAAGGAAAAACTAAGAATGTTCCATCTGTGTTTATCTTTTCTACGCACAATTGCGAAATACGGCCACTTTTGGCGTATGTGCGTAGAAAAGCTTCATATTCTCACTTTAAACTGTAAACAATAGTTCATAAAATAGTTTGAAGGGTTATCTAGGGTCTAGACAAGACAAAATTTTAAATGATATCTCCGTTTTGTTGCAAATGATTTATTTAAAATGGGGGCAGCACTGGACCCCGGAAAATTCATGTAGCCCCTTAAAGAAAATCGAAACTATAGATCGTCTATCGATCCTGGCAACGAACAAAGTATCGATACTAAAATTAATATCAAAAGTTTATAAAAGGTATCGTTACAATCAATAGTGTTGTAAGTTATGAAAAGCATTGCTCTTAAACAGCTATTGATACTAAATACTATCCTGTTTCAATTGAAAATCTGCCAAACAATCTATATAAGATTGTTTGGCAGATTTTCAATTAAAACAATCCATTGCAAAACTATCGATTTTTGGCAACACTAACATGAGTACAAACACAGAGATATATAACAAGTGGCGTCTAGCAAGGATCGAAATCTTGCCTCACAGAAGCAGAGCTAGTGCCTATACCACTTGGCCATCACTACTTTGAAGTAGTTAAGGTTATTCACCTTTTCTCAATGTATATCACTTTACATAACATCACAGATATCTTATAAACGCTGCTATATTAATTCTAACTAATTATCCAAAAATAAGCCGATTCGGTCACAAATCATTTGGCTGAGTTTAATCCTGATTGAGTAACAGACTAATAAACTTTCATTTTTATTGTGTTAGGAAGTGGCGTAGTGCAGATGTGGGCATAGTTCACACCGGTTGCTTTTGCAATATTTTCCAAGTGTGCACACTACTTTATGTCAGAGGTGACCAACATTTGATTATTTTTTTCTTTTATGTATTATCACATATGCAATTTAGTCGCGTCGACGTGTTGACCTCACGCACACAAACGTAGATTCACTTGGTAGCGCTCCAGCCGCGTTGTTACATATAGTGTTAGCCACAAACACAAAAAAAAAAGAAGTACATATTACCAAGTGACACGTAAAAGACATATAACGTGTGTTAACGGTTTTAATCAATAATAAATTTATCTCACGTTAGTATTAAAATAAAAAGATAAAGGACCAAGGGTAAAGCACCGCTAGAGAAACACATGTGCAATTTAGTCTTGTCGACGTGGTGACCTCACGCACACAGACGTAGGTTCACCTGTAGCGATCCACCCGTGCGCACTGTCACATCGCCGCGGGGGACACACCGGGAGATAGTTTTTTTTACATAAAATATCTTAAGGAACACAAGGCAAGTAGTTTTTAACCAACTTTAAATAGGATATGGTTATCAATTTATCGGAATGATTTAGATTTCTTTTAAATGTAATTATATTTCTTTTTTTTGAATCGGCATACTTGTTTTATAGAAATTTTGTTGTTGTTCTATAGAAATTTTATCAAAATATTCGAAACAGATTTTAAAGTGAAAGAATTGAAAATTACTTGTTTTTTGTAAGTTTAAGTTCTTTACGGTGAATACATGGTTTCATAGACACTGAATCTTACACCAGGATAGATTCAGTCTATGGTCCTCTTATTGTTTACTTAAAGATTGCTTACATTTGTGTATAACCTTATACTCTTAATTAACAAGATAAAGAAGATGATTAAAGATGGAATTTATCCTTATGTTAGATTCAGTATATATAATTAGACGATGTATTGACTATTAAAAACTTTTAATATCAAAATACGAATATCTCTCTTTCAACTGTACCTATAAAACTAAGCCTTTTCAGATCTTGATGAATCATGTATCGTAAAAAATAGCATATATCTAGAATGATATCTTTAAGATTCTTTTCACTAGGGCCAACTAAAAACAGAAAGAAACTTTATTAAAGACTGTTAAAAACTCATAATTTATTTCGACCATGTTTTTATTTCCACTACAAACATGTGATTTTGTAATAAATCATCATTCATAAAACCAGTATGCATATTCCTTTGACTTTCATTTGACTTATTTACATATTAAGTCCTTGTTATTAATTACTGTTATATTTTAACGACCGGCCGCAAAAACTTAATGGATTACAACCTTTTGACGTATCACTTTTGACATTAGCCTGATGCATATCCTTGAGAGTGACCTAATCTATTTTTTTTGCATAATTAACACGCAAACAAAACACATTAGTACTATGAGCATCAAAATAAAGGATAACTAAATAAAAAGAGAGAGTCGTAGATAATTCTGCAATGGAGAATAAAAAAGAAAAGACAATCATGATTATGATGAGTTATTTTTTACGAGACACTAAAAATAATTCTTAAAAAAAAAATATAAGGACTGAACAAATGTTTTTAAAAATGTTTTCATTCCAAAATGTGATATTGTTAGGTTTTCTATTACATAATGTTTCGAGACACTTTTGTCGTCAGCATATATTTTTATTCGTTTTATTTCGTAAAATAAATCAGTTGAACTGAAAATCAATACTTGTATAGATGCATCGTCAACAATACTTATTTATTTCATAATTCAACAAAAAATATATATCTCACTGTATCACTGCTCTAACCCATAAACTCTGACATTCCACACACACACGCAAACCATCGATAGAACATCTCCGCGTCACCTGTCGACTCGGCGGCGACCTCCTAGCCACTACATTATTAATACTCTTTACTATTGGTCAACACACGCACACTAACGAAACCTCACAATCCAATTTCAACTCTAAACAAACCTTAATAAAGTTCTAAATAAGAATCTAATTTACCAAACTAGAATCCAATGAATGGTATCTTCTTCACTCACACAAACAAATCTTAAGGTGTTACGCTTAAGTGTGTGCTTGGGCCATCGGTTTTGAATGGGTATCGATACTGCTAAATCGATTTTGAGTTCTGTAGTACAGTGTTAGGGTTCAAACTTGAATGTACTAGGAAGTAGAATTGGATAGAGCACAGCGAAATGTAGTTCTGAGGTCGTGGGAAGGTAACTGGTGATTCGGTTGGTTATATTTTCAGTTATAACGGTTAGTTTTTGATAACAGGTACAATAGTATTTATTGCGGGCTGAAATGGATGATTACGGCCGGAGGACGCAACGTATGGAATAACATTTTGTGTTATGTGGGGTCATACATGAGACCTTGACATAAACTTTTGATATTCGCCTCGACGTATTCTCTTTCTATTAGTCATAATTTTACTCGTTTATCTAATACAAAATTGTTTAAAAACTTAGACTGCCTTCGTGTTCTAGGCGATCACCTTGTAACCCGGAGGTCATGGATTCAAATCCCACTGGGAAGTATACTTTGTGACAAGTTGTTTCCAGTCTGGTTAGGATATTGCAGGCTTGAATGACCTGATTATCTGACAAGAAAGACGATTCCGTATTTCGGAAGGCACGTATAAACTGTGGGTCCTGAACGTCATCTAGCGTTTGACCATCAAACTATCCAAGGATTGGTTCTGGTTTACCTTTTGGGTTGCGGAGGTCAGACGGCAGTAAACATCGTCAAATCTCCTTGTTAAGGTAGCGGACCCCGGGCTCTAAAGCGTTACTGCTGAAGACGCAATCGGGAAGAAACTCTCTGATGATGATGATAGTTAAAATAGTTTAAAAACTTAAATTATGCAATTTAATGTTTAACTTGATAAAATTCTCAAATACACTGAGCATATTATCGACCATGATAATATTATCTTAAATCAAGAGAATTCGTAAGACCCATTTAGACCGTGCAAGTTTCTTGCCTCTAGCACACCATTTTATTGAAGCAATATGACTGGGACTGGTCAGCTCGGCTTCGCTTTTTTTGACTACTTAATATTTTTTATTACGCAATTTATGTTTGTTTACTTGTTCGCAAGCATTACATGTTATAATGTGTCAACATTGTATTATATTATAAGTATTTATCAATTAAAAGACAATTATAATAATATGATAAAGCCCTTCTGGCGAGTAGGCGACCAATACTGTGAAAATGAGTTTCTTACAGCGTTTCTTCTCAGCAGTGGTCGTTACGAAGCGCTGGTATCGGAAGCTTTTCTTTAAAAATAAATTTAATTTTAATATACTTTACACGTTACATAAATTATACATATTGACGTTTAAAAGTGCCTGTAAAGGTCTAATTACTGAATAAACATTTGAATCTTTGAATCTTTGAACTGTATGCTTGTCGTTTCGTTTACCATGAAAGTTTTCTATTATTTCAATAAAATGGTATACAACAGGCAAGAAACTGGCACCGTCTACATAGGGCTTTGGGCTAAGAAGCAACACGTATGGAGACCAAAGCAAACAAATTCCATGTAAATGAAAAATCAGAAATAACGTCAAACATGACAAAAAAATTCGATTTAATATCTCCAAAGTTTTATGCATATCTTTACCAAAACAATATGTGATGAAGAAGATAAAAAAGACATCAAAATCGGTCCACAATTGGCGAGTATGTCGAGTAACAACCTCAATTCTGTTAGAAATGCCGTTGCACAAAAGATAAATCATTTTAAGCAACGGTCAATAAAATAACAAGGTACTTCGTGTGTTCGGACATGAACTAGCGATAATTTAAGGACATGCTGTCGTCATCTATACGAACAACTTTTACTAAGGGAAACGCGAAATCGCGAATAATAAAATTGTTGCTCCATACATTTTTATGCGATAGGTATGTAATTACTATGGAGCAGCGATTTTTTTTCCGCGATTTTCAAATTTTTCCCTTAGTAAAAGTTGTTCGTATAGATGACGTCAGTCCGAACACACTGTAGTTACTGCATTCGCAAAAAAACTTTATCTTCAAGTTTATACAGCGTTAATTTCTTAACACCAGCAACATTTCTAGAGCAAGTTTAGTCCATAATATTGAACTATTTACTGTATTTTTTTTTAATTGACAAAATTGTTTCGACATCCCATACAAAATCCGTTTGGCCGAGCACTGATTAGGGCAAATGCATGAAAAAATATCCAGTTTATCCATAAGTACTCAAAAGTACTAACAGTGGAAAAAATTAAAAATTGGTTGAAAATCGAATAAGATAAAACGATTTTACGAAAATATGTCTATCTCACTCACAAATACACTATTTTCTGTGGCAAATGTATAGATGATATGGACTTTGACGTCACTAGTCCATATCGGACTTCTCTTTCTAATTTAAACGTTAAATTTTCGCATGTTCGTTCCTGATTAAGATATTTAACAAATTCCTTCATATTTGTTTACTATGGTTAATAAGAATTTTATTTAGGCAAATAAAAAAACTACGTGCACTTTGCTTTAAAATGTTGCTGGTGTTTCAAAATGTTACCCTGTATATAAAAATTGTATTAGATATTTCTCTACGCTTTCTTGATTAGTAGTTTAAAGGAATACAACTTAAAATATCAATTTACTTATCAATCGTGTGACCGGTCAGTAATTCCATTCCCAATACGTTTCCAGTAAGCACCTATAAAGATCGATATAAAATCGATCGGATCTGAATTAAATCGATTTAATAACCTTCTTACTGCGGCGTTTAAGTATAAATTACACAATTAGAGGTAGCAGTTATTGGGTCTAATGGTCGATTCTGAATATCACGTTCCTATATAAGAAAGGGTGGGGTTTGACTTGCAGCGAAAAAGTAAAAAATGATTAAGTTATAATAAGTTAAAATTAACTGAAATTAAGTAATAAGTTAAATATTCAAATTTTTATTTGTTATGCAATGTATGTAGTAGAAGTAAGGATCATATGTGACCTACCTGACCTACACTTTACTGTTACAACACTGAATATTAATAGGACCTCATATTTTTTAGTATATCGAATTCTAGAAGGTTAGTAGATGTCGTTACCTATACAAAAATGACATTTATTTTATTTTTATCGTCGTATTTTAATTTTAGATTTACAGATTGAATTTACATTGACTAAAAATCAACGTTGAACAAGGCTGGAAAGTAATGTTTTTTTGTTTTCTTGTTGTATCTCTTTTGTTTAATCTTACCAAAGCATTCGTATTTATGGCTGAATATAAGAACAATAATTAAATTTATGATTAGCTGACGTTCTGGAAAAAGTATGCACTAGATTCAAGAATAAAAATCGTTTATGAAAAATCGCTTAGTTTCCAACCACACCTCATCTCATATCTATATTAAACAGCGCTTTCCTTTGAGGCGCCGACTTTTACCTAATTACAAATAACTTTAATTATTTAATTTTGTTTTCGAATAGCTCGCGATTTAATTAATATAAAACCAGTGATTGGTCGCAAAACTTAAACGTTCTTTTGATTAAGTCATTAGAAGTAATTTTAAAGTAGCCGATTGATGGGAACTTTTTATTAGTAATTACTCGACTTTCAAAATACCTATTAATATTACATTAATCTGCATCGTCTACTAAAAGCTCGTAAAAATACCTAGTACAGTTACTGGACGTCTGACTATGACGAGTGATGCTAGAAATTATCTAAGGCTGGTCTTACACAGTCTTAAATCCAGATTAATTTTATCTGAATTCGAATAACGCAACCTAACAATATCCACGAAGCCAAAGATAATTTTATAAAGTTCCATAAGTTCCAAACAAATCAAATTAGAGTACTACTTTTTTTCTAAAATTTTCTTTATCTTGTTCAAGCTTATTAGTATAAAACAGCATGAGCAAAATGTTATGCTACACTGACTTAAAGTCCATTTAAGTATTGTTTTTTTTTTTACCTTCTGAAGATAACTGCCATGACATTTCTTGTGACGTCAAACATTATCACCACAAAAAAGAAAATTTGTAAGGTTTTTATCAAAAGCACAAACGAATTCATTTTTGACGCAGGAAACTGCCCAAATGGTAGTAAATACAGTATACCATGGGCCCAGGAAGATCTCAATCAACCCGTTCTCCACTCTCTTGGGTCAACAATAACCCGTAACAAGTAACCGCGGTCATTACGACCGCTCATTAGTTGAACAAACACACATTATGGCGCGCTAACACTGCTAACAATTCTATATGGGTACAGGTACGCAGACAAGGAATTTTGGAAAAATCTTCCAAAATATTTATTAACACTGTAGCGTTTTTATATCGAATAAGAGAGACGCTAGAAGTGTCCTTTGGATTTTACATTACTGGGCTTTGTATACGTATAGAGCCGTAGGATCCAAAATGCTTGGCCCCTTTAGGGATCAAAACGTGATATTGCCCGTGTATGGTTACACTTTTTAAAAACGTTCTAATGTGTCTATTAATTTATGCAAATTAAAGGTACCTATTAGAGATGCAGCTGTTTATATCACTAATATCAATATGCAAAAATCTTTTCCTAGATATTTAAGTACTATTGAAATAGTTGCATCTATGGTAATATTGCTTAGTAGATATTAGAACTATAAAAAAACGATTGCTCGAAAATGCTAATCATTTTAATAGGCTATGCGGCTATCAACCCATCACTATTTTGATTTCTTTTTCCACCATCACGATAAAAGTGGCCTTTGAGCCGTGCGGCCTTGGAGTCTGTCTGCTTAAAGCCGCAAGACGTTCTTAATAAACAAAATTACATTTTTTAAGTTTCCCAGAAGTAGAAATGATAATGCTTACTCAAAACTAAAATTACATTAGATTGCTATCTTCTAAGGACAAAAACTAAAGATTGGTGAATCGAATCTAAGACAAAGTTTCACCTCAAAAGGCGTTGCAGCATCTCAAATCACTTTTCGTCACGTCTACCCCGGCCACTTAAGGTGATCCGTTATTCTATTTTAGGTAATGCCTGCTCATTATTTAAGTAAAGCCGCGGGAAATCGTTTGCTTTTTCTATTGACAAGTGCGAATTTATTGCTTAGGTATTGAGTGATGGAATCTATATTGATTGGATAAGTTTTTATTGCTTTCGATTTATAGAGGTAAATGCTTAGATTATTTTTTATCCCAGGTGAATCTGTGAATCAGGTGAATGCTGACTTTCCTTTTAAAAGATGATGTGATTTGATGTTTAAGATGAACAAGTTATCGAGTAATTCTTCATATATAATCATCAGCCAATTAAAATAGTATTTTATAGAGATATGATGACTATCCGAAGGATATAAATTTATTACATTCTGCTCTCTAAGTATTTTTCTGTAAATAAGACTTGTGTCGAAACTTTCGCGTAAAAATATACCTTGATGGTCTTAGGGCGGGAATCCACTTGCTGGAATTCGATAGATATTTTTGACTAGGTCAAAAATAAATTATTCGATACAATACAAAAAAATTAAAACTTCACAAAATTGTATCACTTTTCATTGATTATATTCATTTTCAACAAGATAGATTTATAATTGCAGAAAAACTGATATTAAGAGCGCTATTTGACTTCAAAAAAGCATGACGTCACGCTTTTGTATTTTATATAAATCCTATAAAAAATTTTTGTTTTGACATTTAGAATCAAGTGTCTAAAAAAGTATTTGACTTGATGTCATGTAGCAGATTCAGATGCTGATTTTATGTACATTGCTGGCTTTGTAATGAAACAATTTTGGCCAATCGTTGCAAAACTGGCAACTTATATAAAATTTGTATCTTAAATTCAGCAAAGTAGATACCCAACCTTAAAGTGGTAATTTAGAGGAATAAATACATGAATGATGCATATCTAACACAGAGGGACATGATTGTATTATCTTTTAAAGATTACACAAATTTCGGATTAATCGTAGTCTGTTTGGTTCTCTTTTAGAATAAGACCATCTTGTGGATGTTATAAGAGATGAATTCAGGAGAACCACAAACATCTCGTGTAAAACGTTACACTTAGAATCAGATACTATCAAATTCAATTTTTTTTTTAAATATTATTGGGTGGCAAACGAACAAGCGGGTCACCGAAAATTTACGAGTACAATATGGTCTTAAAATTAAAATATAATCCTTATTATTTACTCTTTTGGGTACCTATTAGTAAATGTATACAATATAATTTAATACATAAAATTTAAACATAATTTTATATTTTTTCTTTTATTTGCGAATTTATGTGCACAGAAAATGTATTCAGAGAATATTGGATAGTTCTATGTTTTTTTTCACTTTGCACTTTAGTATCTTCGTAGATTATAGAGTCAAAAGGCACACCCAGGCCAAAACAATACTGTAAAGGATGCAACCGGCAAGATGAGACGACGAAATAAAGGTGTTGCGGCACTGAAGCGTCTAAAGCAACTAGTACTCATATATTATACGAGTAATAGCAAAAAGTATCGTTTACGTACATTATACATGACGCAGTCGCTGCGCTCGCGGCAAAAAGCCGAACTATCTGATTCGCATTTCACGAACGTCTTCTGTTTGCATTGCAACGCTGTGTCCTGATGGACATCGTATAGAGATGATTATACCACATTTTATTTACTTATGAAACGCAAATCGCGGGCCATATTACGTCTCTATACTTTTATTAAATTAAAATAACACTTAAAAAATAAAAAGTTTGATTGTGTGAGCGAGACAGCCAACCAAATGCCTTATAAACGAAAAAAAATTAAAAAAAAATTAAGCACCTCATTTGTACTTATGTATAAATATTTCAAATTTGGCATATTCTCTGTTAGCAAACCCGTCAAATTCCAGACGGCCCATCCGACCGAGAGAACAATTAATAACAATGGATTTGCAGAATTGCAGTTATTGAAGGAGGAATGGTTAATGGGTCTTTCAAAAATGTTATAGCTTGTGAACACCGTTTTTCGATTTAAGGGTCCTTTTTTGAAATATTTAATTTTTAAAGTGAAAATTTTTGTTAAAGTCAAGTGTAGATAGAGGGGGGGGGAGCTCCATCTGCTAAACGGTTGTATATGGACACGTGAAAAAATTCACAGCTATAGTAAATATAACGAAATTGAAATTAACTTTATTTTATAATATAAATTAATGTTATTTTTAAAACAAACGTTATAAACCACGGATTGATTAACTCAAAAATATGTATTATTCTTATGACCTGACTTATCGTTCAAAATTGCGTGAAAACACTCATTTATCGATATTGACAATACAACGTTTATTTATTTGCATTTTATTAAAATATTCTATTCGAAATAGAAGTTTTTATTGAAATTACCTTAAAATATGTTCGGCGTGAGAATAAAGAAAATGTTTATTGGTTTGACCCAGACAATACTAATATTTATGTTATTGGAAATGTTATATAAAGAACTACTAAATGCGTATTTATATATTTTAACCAAGTACGGTAGGTTTTAAATATTATTTCGTTTTAGTACATATAGTCTTGCTATGATGAAACCATTTTAAATTTGAAACAGGCGTGAAAATACATATGTATGTATTAATGATGAAAAAAAGAAAAGTTCTAGATACTGCCGTTACATTTATCATCGTAATTTTCTATTTTTTTTTTGTTTTTTGATGAGAAGAAACTTAAAATAAAAAAGACATACAATCCTTACATAATCATTTTTTTTCTTCTTGAAAACCACTTTGTAAATATAATTTAAACTTTCAATTCAACCTCCTCCTCCGAATCCAACGAAAAATCAATTAATAACAAGGGTTTTGCAGACATGCAGTTGTTGAAGGATTTAAAAGTATTTTGAATGCAATAAGATGTTTTTTATCATCTCTAGATAGGTCCAGACATGTCGATCTGTAATCAAATCAGTCGGTGCTCGATTGCGACTCACTTTACATTAAATTTGTCTCGGCTGGTTCTCAACTTACTTCGATGGACTAAGGATACATACATACTGAATACGTTTTTATTATTAGGGCATACAGAGTTGCAAATATAAATCTCAGGTCACTTTGTATAGGTATTTTAAATCTTTTACATAGGTACACATAATTAACATTACATACATTACATTTTACATAGTAAAATTTAAATTAAAACTAAATAAGTACAAAAAATACCTAAAACTAAAAATAATAAATAAATAAAATATTACAAATTATGTAGTATTATAATTTGGATTCTAATTATTATGATGGTACGCTTTTCAGCCACGGGTCCATGGGGACCCGGTCCTTTGAGGCGTTCATGGGGCCAAGGCCATCTCGGGGCTTACCCCGGAGAGCGGGTTTCCCCGTTATTACGCCATTACGTGCAATACACATCCACCCTGGAGCCTATGTTCTGCTCTTGCGACTCCACTCTGGCCGGCAGTTAAGGCAAGATAGAAGCGGGGGGTGTGTAACTGTGTGTATGTGTGTGTGTAAGCGCATGTGTGTTGTATGGTCCCCCTGGAGGTAGGGTGCGTGGTGTCACCACTCACCATCAGCTCGCCACAAGATGCCCTGCGTTGACTGACTGCACTGGGAATCCAGTGGGCGATGGGGTCGTCACTATTATTATTATTTATTTTAATTTGGATAATAATCCGAGCATTGTAATGCTGCTGAAAAAAAAATCGGTACACATAATTAAATTATTAACCCTAACTAGGTAGACAAATCTTTGACAAAGCTGAAGCCTATTTAGATCTAAATCCAAATACCACTTTTAGATTTAGGAGAAATTAAAGTTTAATCGTTATGATATCGGTATTGCTCAGTCTATTCTGTGGAAACCTGGCTCGATAGCCAAAGGTCGGAAATAGGTCGTATTATTTATGTACATACATTGATTTCATACAGCCAAAGAATAAAGTGGATATGCCTCAAATCCCGAAATTGATTTTAAAGAGCAGAAAAATTCCGTGATTTGTTAAATAAAAAAGTTATTTACTTTTACACAATTAAAACCACTGCACGCGTGACGTTGCCAATATGTAAAAACTTATATCTTTGTTTTATTTGTATAAGGTTTTTATTATTATTTATTTGTAATTTTGTTGGCAACACGGGATTGACCATTAGAAATCCCTGGAAGATCCAGATTATTATCAACATTTCCATCCCAGTGTATAAATAACTCTACCTAATTCCAACCTCTGATAATAACCATTTATGATATCTATATATCTCCTCAGACGTTATTTTTTAGGTCAAGGGTATAGTAGGCTGGCATTTCTGTTAAAAGCTCTTTAAAAAAAGAAATGTGGTGTCGTGGGACACCAGGTAGGAACGAAGTTCCTTCGGCTAATGTAGAATCGACACAATTTGCAAAAGAAAAATCGTGCTCAAAGGTATAATACACTACTCGCTTGTGTATACGACTGTCGCGCCTGCGCACTCACTTAACGCGCGTCTCATTTAACGGTTTTATTTAACGAGGTCATCCTTACGGTTTTACTATCACATTTTTTTCAGTTCGGTCGCGCAGCAAAATCCCTATCTCCTCCAAGCCTGCCGTAAGGAACTTCGTTCCAAAAAAGAGAAAAATGCTTTAATTTAGATATGAACGGGTAGCAAGCCACATTGCCCATTACATTCCGCAAAGTAATACCTGAATCTATTAACTTCCTTCTCATTGCCTATTGCTATGATCTGCGCGAAAAACATAAGCAGCTGAGATTTATTCAAGTTTTTCCATTTCTCCTGGACCAGAATCAAAGAGTTATTCTACAGATTCTACTAAAAAGCACTTTATGTGAAAATAAGTAACTCGAAAGCATTCCTATAAATCTAGTAGACATCGCTACGTCCCTTCTATCGTCTACTAATAAAATGATACGACGGTTCGTCTCAATATCCGAACATATAACTCAAATAACTCAACACAAACTAATCTTTATCACCAAAGGAATAAAGCATCAAATCGATTAGCCATTTGTTTATTGCGCGTATGTTATTTGTCGATTCCGAACACGATTGAAATTAAAATACAATGCTGGTTTTGTACGGGTGGATGTGTGACGTCGGCGTTTGTAAAAGCCGGTGGACGGCGATATATCCTTCAAGTATCTGCGTTAGGGTTGCCGCTAGAATTTTTATTAGATCATGACAAATGTCATTGGATGAAGATTAATTCGAACTAAATATTCATTGAGGTGGTTTGACTCGCAACGGAGTAATGGTTTGTGATCGTAATGGCACATATGCTCTATAAATAGTTGTGTATTAAATTAAAAAGTGATGGTTGTTGAAATGTGAAAACATAGAATTTTGTTTACTACATTATAGATTTTTTTATCGTGATCGAATAGACAAATTATAAAACTTTAAAAAAACGATGAAAAACTATTAAAATCAGAGTTTTAGCTGACAAATATATGATAGTTTACGTTTGATATTATGTATAAAATTTGCTTCACATATTTTCCGATGTTCTTCTAGGTTGACCTATATCTCTGTAACCATCCATTTTCAAATTAACCATTTTACTAGCCAAATGTTCGGCATCCCTCCTCTTAATATGACCATACCATGTTAATTGGCGACTTTGAAACTTTTCTATAATATGTGCTACCTACCTTTAATCTTCTTCTTATAGATTCATTCCCGATCCATCTGTGTCACCTTGCGCATCACTTTCAGCATCCGCATTTCTGTAACTTTGTTTTTCTTTTTTTTTTTGGCGCCCAACATTCCAACAATGCCGAGACTAGTGTATACGTGTAATGTTGTTTTAATAATTGTCTATTATATAAATATATATATAGGGACAAATAACACTGATTGAGCTAGCCCCAAAGTAAGTTCAAAACTTGTGTTATGGGATACTTACTCAAAGATACTATACTTTATAACAAATACATATATAGATAAACATCCAAGACCCAAGACAATTCGTAAAAGGTCACTTGCCCTGACCGGGGATCGAACCCAGGACTTCTGGGTGGCGGACTAGCATGGTGACCACTACGCCACAGAGGTCGTCAATCAAGTATTAGACTTAAGTTTCTAGCAAGCAGACCTATTGGAACTATGAACATTACAAAAAAGTTACTAAAAGTCAAATGCGCAGCCCTACACTAGCGCGTGCCCCAACGTGACCGATTTGTAAACTACACACTCGCCGTGAAAGGATCAATCCTACGCTTATCTAAATCACTTGGCACTTATCCCGACGCCATAACGACCGTAATCGCATGGCAATCTGTGCAGGTAGAAATGACGCCGCTCATATTGATTTTAGATGATCTAACTGTTGGTTTGTTGGATGATCTAGTTTGATTGATTCATGTGTAACAACATGATAATCAGAATTATCGAATAATAGCAAAATAGCAAAGATCAAGGTTATTCAATGTTGGTCTATGGCGCTGGGTACACAGAAAAGACGTAAGCGTCTCAAAGCAGAACACACAGAAAAGACGGCCGCACCATCTTTCCTGTGTGTTCTGCATCGCGAAGTTTCAATACATTTTGAATGAAAAAGACGCGAAGGAAACATGCCTTTTTTGTCTGTTAGGAGGAAAGAAAAATCTAAGCAATAACGACTTAATGTTATACCTGCATTCCCAAGGAGGGTTGAAGTCAGACAGGTGACCGAAAACTATAGCCAAGTCATTTAAACTGTTCCGGGCTATTCCTTCTCGATTTCACTTAAAGTGCAACTTTTCCTCTCGAAAAACTTATTAGTTGTAATACTGACTATAAATATGTAGTACGTCAATATAAATACAGTTTATCTGAGAATGTGAAAAACCATAGCAACAATTTAACGGGAGTAGGCTATGTAAAACTGCATTAATTCCAAAGATCAAGAATGCAGCTGACATCCAAGGTCGTAATATGGAACATTGCGTCCAATCACATTATCATCTCATTCATGCTTACAGTTATTCGTGATTCCTAGAATATTATTTTATGAATCACAAACCGACGTAACTGGTTTTTGGTATGTTTGTAATGTGATCATTTTCGTGTGATGTGTTGACGACTGATGGTTATAGATGGGCCTTAATGAAGTAAGCATAAAAAATTAAATTAATGTGTTTACTACATTCATTTTGTAGATTTCAAATTAAATACGCTTTCCTTCACTGTTTTTTAGTGTTATGTTTAACACGGAAAAATACAATTGTGATAAAAATCGACAGCTGAATACAAATGGTATAGTGGAGGATACTAAATGCTTCGTCGAGGTGGTTATTTTGCCAGAATAAAAAGAAATGTTTCTATAAAACGTCAAAAAATTTAATTTTTTTCAGAAAAATCGCAGATTATGTTCTACTTGATATTTTCAAAAACATCGTTGGTATATTACCTACCTATAAAAATCGTATTCTAGGTTGTCATCGCATCCAAAATATTGTTCAACATTCTAACGACCAATCGCTAAGATGATTTTAAATACCTATACTTTTTTCTAAACTCTCTTCTGGGGCCTATCTATAATGTTTATATTTTGTCATAGTAGAATCCGGAAAAAAATCTAAAACATTTGCCGATTACTAATACAGTTCTCGTGAAGTAGATATTTCAATATTACAAGGAAAGTTACAGTCAAAATCTCTCAAGTAACTTATTGGTGTTTAAAGATAACTTTTTATTTTATTTCTGTTATTGATCTAACAAATCAATATTTTTTAATAGATTACAGAAAGTATATCTACTCAGATATTGACATTAATTACGATCACATATGACCTTAATGAAAAGACAATATTAATATAACAAAGCCATTCTGGTGAGTAGGCAGCAAATACTATGAAAATGAGTTACTTTACGCTTTTTTCTCAGCAATGTTCGTTGCGAAGCGCTGGTGTCGGTAATTTTTATTTTAAAATAAATTAAATTTTTATATACACTACAGGTCATCATGTTAAGGTCTCATTACTGAATAAACACTTGAACTTTGATATTTTTTTACGATTTTGGCAGATCGAAAATTAAAGGCACGTGCCTGTTGCATACAGTTTAATTAATTTGTATAGTATATAAGTATTGTATATAAGTTGCAATTTATTTATATGGTGGGAGTTTTGTTTAGACCTTGTCATCTACAGCAACAGTAGATATAGTGGCAGACCGAGTCTACTACTTCGATTTTATTCTATTCTATCAGGAACAAAACTTGTTCATGTAAATATACCATAAGTACATTGCACCTTTTAACTTTCGACAAAAAAGGGAGTGTTATAAGTTCGCAGTTATGTCTCTTGATCTGTCTTTCTGTCTGTGAAGTACTCGAAAGGATGTAACAATTTCTATGAGTTTTTTTTTCCGTGAAAGCCAACTCTTTGCGATGGTTCTTAGCTATGAATTATGAAAATCGGCTTAGCCCTTCAAAATTATTTTTTTCTCTAGAAATGAAAGATGGCGTTTCGGATATCAAGTCGGTAGTTCCGCCTAGATGGCGTTCGTGACAGTCAAGGCTTTTTTATTTGCCTAACAAATTAACTCATTAGGTTTTTCTTTCTTTCCGACCAACATGGAAGCAAAAGATTTAATAATAATAAAATAATAACACTTCCAACATTTTCCTTATCACATAACATTTGGCGACACAGCAACAATTCTATTTAAGTGCCTATACTCTCATATACTTCCATAGGTTACTCAACAGAGTTCATTAAACCTTTTACACATTTATGGCGGCCCTTATGGCACTTAACATGGCCTAGCGAAGCTTCACTTGACGAAGCTCTGTCAAAAGCTTTATTGGCAATAAACGTAGTTGTTATCGGATAAACAATGGATTTGTGATCGAGTATTATCTAGCGGTTGTGTAAAGTGGAATTATGAGGAAGAAATGAAGGCGGTTAGTCCATAATAGTTTGAGTAAGATATTAAATAAATAAAAAAATGTATACGGACACGCAGATTGAGCTTGCCCCAACGTAAATTCGAGACTTGTGGGTTACTAACTCAATCTTCTAAATATATATAACTCAAAGGTGACTGACTGACTGACATAGTGATCTATCAACGCACAGCCCAAACCACTGGTCGGATCGGGCTGAAATTTGGCATGCAGGTAGATGTTATGACGAAGGCATCCGCTAAGAAAGAATTTTGATCAATTCTATCTCCAAGGGGATAAAATAGGGGATGAAAATTTGTATGAAACTTTGTCAATTTTAAACCGATCGGGCTGAGACTTTGCATGCATAAAGCTACTATGACGTAGGCATTCCCTAAGAAAGGATTTTGATAAATTACATCCCTACGCGAGCGAAGCCGCGGGCAAAAGCTAGTGATACTATATTTTATCACACTAATATTACAAAAGCGAAAGTTTGTGAATATGTATGTGTGTGTATGTTTGTTACTTCTTCAAGCGCAAACGGCTGGACCAATTTCGATAAAATTTGGTATGCAGAAAGATGCCACCCTGGATTAACACATAGGCTATTTTTTGCGCGGGTAATACCGCGGGGCGCAGCTAGTAACAAATACATATACAAAGTGTACCGGACAGGGTATCAACCTGGAATTAAAGGAGTTAACATGCTAATCAATGTGAACAACTTTTACTTATACCTCCTTTCCGTTACACGTATAGATAAATATCCTAGACCTAGGCCAGTCAGAAAAGATCACTTTCCATCTTGACCCGACCGGGGATCGAACCTGGCACCTCCTGAGTTGCGGACAGGCATGTTAACCACTACGCCACGGAGGTAGTCAACACAACAGCCATTTAACATGAATAAAAAAAATTAAACAATATAATACGTTCAGTTTCTACGTTGGTTCCATCAGTGATGTGGCAAGGCACAATAGGAATTCGACGCATTTCGATGATATCCTATAACCACACTTTGATAAAACTAAATAATTCAAAATGGTTGACTCACGTAATATAGTCGGAAAAGGCCAACCGTGATGAGGTTTTAATAAAATAATAGTATCTTTTAGTTAATATCCCATGACGAATAAAGCTTTATTCGGTGCTAGCTCAATCTGTGTCATTTGTCATTGAAAAAAGGAAATCAAATAATAAGAATGTTAGTACTCATGAATTACAACAAGCTCGATCTGAGTAATTTGTCCTAAAAAATAAAAATAAATTTAAAATAATGAAATCTGTATTTTTTTACTTTTTATTTATGTTTTGACTATGTTTTGTGATTTTACATGTTTTGTAAAATGTATGAATAAAATAAAAAAGAAATGTAAGTTACTCATAAAATACAACGTAAAAGTTTGGTTTTGAATTTATCACCTCAGTGGGGAGTTATAAAATACTAGCCGTTGCTCGCGGCGTTGCCCGCGTGGAATATTTTTGACAATCCCACGGGAGCCTCTCATTTCCCGGGATAAAAAGTATCCTATGTGTTAATCCAGGTAATTAGCTATCTACATGCCAAGTTTCATTCCAATCCGTACAGCTGTTTTTGCGTGAAAGAGTAACAAACATCCATCCATACATACAAACTTTCGCGTTTAAAATATTAATGTGATAGTAAGATTAACTATCTACGAAATAAAAACAAACTATGTATTCTGTTGATACCTCACATTACTGTAACCGTAACTATTCGAGAAAAGGTTACACTAAAAAAACGTACCTAATGTATACTGCCAATATGCAAACTGAACGTACCTTTAACAGAAGCAGCTGTACTAATAGAAGTAACTCTATCAGTACTATGGAATTGCTACGCTGGTTGCGTACGGAATCCCCAATTGATGATTCAACGCGCAAAGACAAGTTAACGCCACCATTTAAATGCTTTATTTAGATAGGGTTACCGATCTTTTGATAAAAAATTAATTGCAAACTAATGAAAAGTATATTTTAGTGTCTAGACACCTGTTATTTTTTTTTTTTTTATACATTTTATACATAGGGACAAATAACACTGATTGAGCTAGCCCCAAAGTAAGTTCGAGACTTGTGTTATGGGATACTAACTCAACGATACTATATTTTATAACAAATATATATATAGATAAACATCCAAGACCCAGGACAATTTGAAAAAGGCCATTTTCCAACTTGCCCTGACCGGGGATCGAACCCGGGACCTCTGGGTGGTGGACTAGCATGGTGACCACTACGCCACGGAGGTGTTATTGAACTGTTACATCCCCAATTGATAATTTAAAGCGCAAAGAAAAGTTTACGCCACCATTTATATGCTAGGGTTATTAACCGTTTGATAAAAAAAGCAATGAAAAAACTGAAGGAAAGTCTAAATGTATATTTTAGTGTGTACTTGTTAGTAAATAAAATATATACGTAACAAGTAATTATTACAAAAATAAAAACACAACTGTACTATATTTAATAATAAATACATTGTTATAGAACTGTAACAGGTGTGTTATTTTAAAAAATAAGTCTGTTTGTGTGTTGATTATAGTGCAAACTTTTTTATAGGTTTTGCTTAGCCAATAATAAAAAAATTGACAATATTATTTAATATAAGAGAGAATAGGTATTTTGATTCCTTTATTTTTCCAACTTACTGTCCACCATCACGATAAAAGTCGCTTTTGGATCTTGGGAAGATCAAAAATGCTCAGCCTGCCTTATTAGAGATAAAGACATCATAGTGTATGTATGTATTTTTATCCACCATGACATTGGGAAATTAAAAAAAAAATTACAGCCCTATTTCAAAACAAGTGTAACACCGCAAGTCGGAAAAGCTAAAACTGAAATAGATAAAAATGAAAAATGAAAAATATAACAGCAGAATGCTAAGTTGCGATAATTAAAGACGAGATGACGGCACGCGACGCGATTCAAATAAACAAAATGATGTCAAGACTTTAAAATGTAATAGACCAGTCACGTCCACGTGTCGCACATAGGTATCATTTTAAACACTAGCACAGGTATGGCACTTTATACAAGTGGAGTTACATTTATGCCGGCTACTACTACATACGAAACTATACATATCCGTGCACACGTAAATGTGTGAGTTCCAGTGTTCCAAGCCATCAAACGCACTCGAGACGGGGGGTGAGGTGCGGGGACGCTGAGAGTCTGTTCTGTTTGTAGGTAGTACCATGCCTACCTTATAAACATAATTATTTTCATTCCCTCGTCACTAGATGGCGCTTTAAGTATAAAGCATTAAAATCTTTTATTTCTGGATACTGGGCCATCTTTATTTTTTCACTTTTTTATTCCTTTTACTACCTTACCCTAACTATACAATCAAAGGTTGGTTTTGATCCTTTCGCTAGTTTTTATCAACTCAAATCTGATACTTTTTCTATATCTCGAAACAAACATTTGCTATAGGATTTGTATAAAAACGTCATAATTTCTTGGGGTCAAATATCGCTCTTAATACAGTATTTTTGCATTAATAAATCTAAAATCACTTTGAAAATGGACATGTTCAATGAAAAGTGACATTATTTTGTGACATTTTAAATTCTAAATAGTACCAAATAATTTATTTTTGACCAAGAAAAGAACCCAATTCTATTCCAATACAACAAATTCAATCTAGCAAACCCCATATCTTGGTAAATCCTTGAACTTAGAACTTGTATTGGCTATATCTACCCGTCTACCAAACTTCATATAGCTCCGATCAAAGATACTCAAGCTATCGTCGAATACATATATACATGGATTTTCAAGTAGACTCGGATAACTACGCTCGCTCGTCAAAAAAAATATTTTTCATCTCATCTACTCAAAAAACGATGTTTTCATCCCAAAACATTTAGAGCTAAAGTTACTGGTTATTCTCTCGGGACTAAAAAGTGAAAAAAAGTAATCTATGTAGAATCAAAAATAATGTTGGCAGTCTAGCAAAAAAGAAAGAAGAATTTTGTTTTAAAATAACTAATAATTGGCACAGACGTCGTGATTTTTCAAATTTGGAATATATATCGTCGTCAACATGGATAAATGTAGGTAAACATTTTAATGTTCTTCGCTTCGGAAAAAGAAATAAGTATAATTAAAAACGTGCAATTTTTTTATTTGAATCAAGTAATTACAGAAATTTTAGGTTGTTTGTATTAAAATTGAATTATTTGTGTAAATGTGAATACTTTGTCGTGAATTTAAGCCAATAGTAAATAGTTATAAAGTTAACGTATAAAAATAAAAGGATATGAAGAACCATGCAAACAAAGTTATGAGTGAACAATTTATCTTAAGTTGGTGGTCTTCGAAAAAATATTTCTTAGTATTTATTGTATGAAAACGACATCAAACAAAGGTTAGTATTAAGTTATCGGTTGAAGTCTGTGAGGTATTGTAGGTGTTCTAATGTTCTTTATATTCTGTTTTGTATGTGCTAGTTTTTCTCATAGATGGAGATGAAAAGTAAAGTGTGCTACTCGGGTACGGTAATATTTTTGTCTCGGGTGATATACATGAATCCCTCGCTACACTCAGAATTCCACCGTAGAATCACTCGCTCCGCTCGTGATTCAACTGTGGAATCCTTCGTTTCGCTCTGGATTCAAAGTAGCGCCCTCGCCGTCAAAATATTACCTTATCCCCTTGTAGCACAATCTACTATTTGTCATATACTATATATCATTTTTAAAGTCTACGTTAACAATTATTATGCATCCAACGATCATATTATGTAATGCTTTGAAGTGGATTAATGTGTCAATGTACTTGTTCTTCTATTGAAGGTCTGTAATCGAATCGTCTAATTTACATTGTTTTAGCGATTTGAATGCCGATCACGTCACGTTTCGACACGTTTTATCTTTATCGTTACCGAAAACGTGCGTTATGACGTGATTCGACAGTTAAAGTGTTATTTGGTTACAAAATTGGATTAATGTGTCTATTATTAGGAATTTCGAGCTGCGTCAGATGCTTTTTAGGCTGCTTAAAAATATGACTCAGTGTTAGGTCTTAATACAATATTTTGAATAATATTTATATTAATCTTATGATGTATGAGTATTTTTTCTTGAACTAGAATACCCGCTTGCCGTTTCATCTTATTTTTGCAACACCCAACAGAGTTCATATTGCACTTAAAAACAGTGGTAATATTAGTAAGGACTAAGAACTGATGTATGATAATAATGCAATGCATTAAATTAATTGAATTGAATAGTTTCCTCATGAATTCGTTCACAAATTTTTGGTGATCTCAACAAATTGTCTCCATTCATAGAGGACACTACTGCTTGGTTTCTAAATTCCTATTAGATGCTTCTTACAATACCCGTAGAGAGAGAGAGAGAGAAAAGAAAGAGCTAGTAAAAACCAGCCAAGTGCGAGCAGGCCTCGCGCACGAAGGATTTCCTACCATTATCTATAAAGAAATCACGTTTGTTTTATGGAAGCCCCACTTAAATATCTATTTTATTCTGTTTTTAGCATTTGTTGTTAATTGTTATAGAGACAACTGAAATACATCATCTGTGAAAATTAAAAACTGTCTAGCTATCACGATTCAGGAGATAAAAGCCTGGTGATAGACAAACAGACGAACGGACAGACAGAGGAACAGCGGAGTCTTAGTGATAGTATCCCGTTTTTACGCTTTGGGTACGAAACCCTAAAATTCGTATTTTACTTTCTCTGCCGTCACCACATGGCTACTAAAACTGCTGGAGTTTCATTACATTTGCTACTTTGTACTCGTAAATCCAAGACTTTATAATCTGACTCAAAGATAATATAGTTCTAATAAAGATCAAGTTTCAAACTCAGAAATGCCAATAGACAAGGCAATCTTTAATAAAACTTTGATGTTTATCATTTTATGAACTGTTTCTGATCGTCGTATTGTTTTTGCACAGGGAAACAAGTGTTGAACATCCAATTACGTATGCTGTAGACGTGGCATTTGCGTAACTATTCCAAATAAGTACGAACTACATGACGAGAACAAAACGCAAATTGTTTAGTCTTATTTCTTATTTCAAACTACACCTACTATCTTATTTGTAATAGAAATTCAACTATTAGGTAATATACATATTTATTTAACAAAATTTATTGTTACAAAGAAAAATACACTTTTAACAAATAGCGGGCTTAATTTTAAAGTATTTTCTCCCAGTTAACCATATGCAGAGAAAATGTATCCTGGTTTTGCACAGACATATTTCACGCGTAAAATATTGATAATTTTTATTGTATGCTAAAATACCTACAATTCCATTGATTTGCAAGACTTAAAAACAGTTAGCATGTTGTCTAACATTTGATAAAAGGCATAACTTACATTATAGTTACAGAGTATAATAATTATAATATCATTTAATTGAATAAACTACTTACATTTTCATTGTTCATAAGAACAATTTATTCAAAACCAATTATAGTAAATTGAAACCAATTAAATTACTTTTTTTTTATAAAAGTGAGTTCTAACAATTCAAACCGACTCAGTCTAAGCGTTTGCACAGAATAAATACTAGTACTCACTTACAGAAGCCTTACTCAGAAAAGAAATTCAAAGATATATCTACTAACTGTGGTTAGCGCTATGGTTTAATTTAGAACTCGCGTCAGAACTCCTCACCTCTTCGTTTAGATATCTAGACATCCATTGCAAGCCAATTTCAATCTTATTACTCTTGACTAACGATTCATAAGACTTTTTGAATTTTCCCCTTCGAAGTGGTCGCCGCGCGCATAGTAATAATGTAGGTATATTTTCGATACCTAAACGGGGAGTGACACAGGCCTGGCGTAGGAGCCTAATATTACTCATACGCCACTCACCCAACACCACGCCATCTATGCTTTTACTCGAACAGATTCACCATTAAAAAAGTGCCAACTAGACGGCCGTAAATAACCATTGATACCCCATAACCACCATCAATGCTCATTCCAAATAACCATTGAGCGATACAGTACATAAGCAGCGTCATCCAAATGATATTTATGACGTTAAACCGATAAAGGGAAATAAACTAACAGATAAATATGTAAACGGACACGTTACCATTTGCCCGTGAAAAAACTAACATATCTTGGATAAATAGAATTTGAAATGCGCTGCGTTTAAAGTCGACTGTCCACTAAAATATAGCTTGCGAGAAAATTCTTGCGTTAGTATTCAAAATTCAAATTTCAAAATTCAAATGTTTATTCAGTAATTAGACCTTTACAGGTAATTAGACTTTTACACGTCAATGAGTATAATTTACATTACGTGTAATTTATATTGATATTTAATTTATTTTAAAGAAAAGCTACCAATACCAGCGCTTCGTAACGACCACTGCTGAGAAACGTAAGTAGGTATAGCTTTGCTATCTACATAGGTACCCGATTTATATTTGAGCTAAAACTTGCAAATAGTGCTAGTTCCAAGGAGGTCTAAAGTTATGTTTATATTAGGTTTAGAAGTTATTATACCTATATAATAAATGAAACAGATGTTGTCAAAAATAAATCAATGCAAATATTATAAATCAGATGAATGATAAATTTTATTTTAATTTTTATTAAGTCGAAGTATGTAAGTAACTTTGACAAATAATATGAACATCTTTATTTTAAAATAAGTCCCAACCAACTTTGATACGTTATTTCTTATTACCATATCTCATATGATTATTACCAATAATTATGGTTTTCCTCTCCTAATTTTACTACTCTAAACTAAATCTAAAATAAATCAGAAACGTTATACACGTCACAGATCGTTTTATACTCAGCTAAATTAAAAAAAAAATATGTAGTAAACGTAACCATTATTACAAAACGCATAATTATTTTGCGATAAAAAAAAGAAACGCGTAAACAAATGCAAAAAAACGAAGCTACAATCAGTGGATAGCAAACCTCGGCGTCCAGGCGAGAATCGAGAAATCGATTGAAGTGAGCGCAGTTATCGATAGAATGTATCGAATGATTACTGTAATGACAATTTATGCGAGATCCAAATGGAATATGTAAACGAACAGACAAGGCGTCTTCTCAGGACCACCCGTGTGAACCAGTGTGACATTTTGTCTCTAAATTGCTTTTGAGTCAATGGAGTGTTCATATTCTGTATCTAATATTTGTTTAGTGAGTTAGAATAAACGTTTCTTTGCACGCTGTTTTTCTTCAAGAGTTTTGTTTAATTGTTAAATACAGAGAATTACCGAAAGTTTCTCTAAATAATCCTTAATAAAAAATCTAATATTAAGTTGTAAATTTTCAAAAATCATTAATAAAATGTACGAATGTGTAAAAAAATACGAATTACGATTAGTCTAACATTTGTAAAATAATATCGATTGGGTGATTGTTCAATTCAAAGACCTAGTAATTTTTTTACTGCATAAAATTCATGTGTAAGGTAATTTTTTATAAGCTTTTATTTAGTTTCACCTATCCAACTGCCTGTCGGTCTGTCTGTCTGTAATCAAATCTTGCCAAAAGTTGCAAAAAGTAAATTTGACCTACTTTTCGATCTCCGATTGAGCTGAAATTTTCCACGTGTACATATATCGCGTGACAATGCTGAAGCTCATCTGATAATGGAGCCGGAAGATGGCTATAGTAACTCTGTAATGAAACGACGAACGATCAATGGATTCTATAAACATTTTTTATCGCGAGTGCGCGTGTTTACGACGAGTGAATAAATAATTTAAGATGTGCCAATCTACTCAAAACAAGGAGGAGGTTTTCTTGAACCAAAATGCCACTGGTTCGAATAATGAGAATTTAGAAAATATTGGCTGGCATCTGAGTACACATATGTAATATCATTTCTACGGTCTTTGTCATACTGCTGGGAATAATGTTGATTTATTTGGGGTACAAAGTGTACCAACGCTGCTTATCTCGGCTTATTCGACGTGAGATGTTCAATGCAAATTTTAACGGGTTCCGGATGTCATCCAGGCGAGGCTACCCCGTCCAGTTCGCTCCACGACCAGGCGTGTGGTATAGTGTGAACGCACCCTAACTATAAATTGTTATGTACATCATATGCTTATGTCTTTGTCCAGATCAATGTAAGAGATTTGAGTCAAATATAATCGATACTTGGTGGCATACAGTTGTTTCCTTTGAGACTCCCGATCCGCACCTTACACAACTCTATCGAGTATGGGCTCGCTTGGTTTGTCTTGAGGAGCACTTCAAACTTTATTTATGTTTATGTTTATTTTTTTTTATAATTACATGTTATTTGTTGACTTAACGTTAACTTATTGCGTTACATATTACTAAACCTACCCTTGAAAGATAATTTCTTCATTCTATAACTAAAGACTATTTTTGTAACCGGAAAAAAAGGTAATGATGAAGTAAACGATAACTATCATTACTAAGTTCACACAATAAATATCAAGTACTCTAGTTACTGTTTCCTCTCGACAAGCCATAAAATAAGTTTACATCGAAATTCATTTAGTTTTTTGTTACATTGCATAATTGACGATAAAAATGCTTAATTGGCATAATGCTATCAATAACGGGTTCAGGCTTCACTTTTTTTCATATTGGTCGAGTGTATCTTATTACTTCAAACGATCTTAATGTATATAAAAATATGACTTGAGGGCCTTGGAAATAGGTGCAACTATTTCGATATAGACTAGATTTTAACTATATTATCAGATCAATCAAAATTGGTTTTATTATTAGTGAAGTTTTCTGTATGTTTTTTATCAAGTATAAATTTGTCATGCCTGGGTGACAAATTTATACTCTTTAAACTAAGGTTTGATAAACAACTTCAGTTAGCTTAACTGAAATTAAAAAAAAAAAAAACATTTCGTTTTGAAAAGTAAAAAAAATCACCGATATCAAATCTAAAAGTTAGTCTATTTAATGGGAGGTTCAGTATAGAATTCCGTGAATAAATAAGTGATACGGAGATATACCTGTATCCCCAATTTGCAATATAATTTATAGTTTTACTGTTTTGTATAATAATTATCATTATGAGTTCAAAGGGTATAAATTGAAGATGACATTATTTGCAAATTCATTACATATATAGTTTACTTACGGATGTAGTCTGTAATGCCGACTAAGTACAGTTTAGGTACAATTTAGTAAATTTGATCATAAGGCCGGACTTCTCTCACGTTAGTGTTAACTATCAAATTACAAATTGTTAAATTACCTGTAACAAAAGAATTATTATTATTATTAATCAGCTTTCATTACATTAAAATCTAAAAAAAAAGGAACTAATTGATTGAACAAAAATATCAATGTGTGATTTGAATTACTTTGTGCGATTCCGCTACCAGTTAGTTCATGCAAACTATTGCCGGCCGGCGCCCACCCACTACTGTTAGTCCCAGCATACCTGCCAGCAACAACCCGTAAGTAACAGCCACCAAAAACTGCCGTTGCATCCGCTGCGGCTGCAGCAACATCGGACATCACATACGCATAATATTATACTTCTTACAAAAATGCACTTGCTAACGGACTCGCCTTTTAACTAGCCCAAATGTGAACTCCTCTTAATTACTGTGTAACATTTAATCGCAAAACACTTAATGAAGCACAAAAAGTAATAGATGGCCAGCACAGTGTAACAAATGGGACGATATTAATCAACTCCGTATAAACAAGACTATGATTAAACTCTTTGACTTTCGTTTTTAATTTGGCGTCATACGTGTACCATGATCTACGATATTGTGGTATATGTTGAGCAAGTTTGGAGATTTTCCTATTTAAATATTATATATTGGAAGTATAATTAGTAATTGTAGTATAATTAAGATTTTACTTAAATATATTATTCTCATAAATATTCTATGCTTAAACAAAAACATTATTTAATGCTTTTGACCAGTCTCGCTGTCACGTTACTGTCGATGCGCGCGCGCACGCACCCCGCGCTTATCGTCATTTCTTTGGCATTAATAACCTTATCACTACGATTTTTAATTAATGTTAAATGATAACAATGTTTGCATACCTGCCTGAAGGTTTAAACAACATACATACTAACGTCACTGGATATATATTGTTTACTGCAATTAAATGATTCTTGATTCTTTCCAGTATTTATTTAAAAGTTTTTATATGTTCTGAGGTTCTGCAATTCGCCACTTTCCAACCACTCAAATCAGATTCTTTTTTCTAAGCGTCAAAACAACAAAATTCTGTGGGAATCGGAATTTATATGAAATATTGATTTATGACGTCATAGTTTTTTAGAGTCATATACTCTTAATATCAGTTTTTCTGCAATAATAATAAAATCTATAATCACGTTGAAAAAGGATATGATCACATCAAGTAAAATTTTTAAGTGCGTTTTATTTTCTCAACAATAACAATTAAATTTGTTTTTCAGCCAGAAAAGTATTCAATTATTTATTTTTGAAATAAAGATATTATGATACCTTTTTATTAGTAAAATCAGACAAATTTTAAATGAAATTATCTTTTTTTGCAATTTCTGACATCAATATTAATTAACATAATCTCGAAGTGTGTGAACATTTTATATTTTGACCACATTATGTCATAACTATGAATTTGTAAGTAAACTAACGTGTCAAAGTTTCAATATGACCATTTTGACTGCAATTTGAACCTTATTTCTATCACGATAAGGCAAGAAAGTTACTATAGACAGTTGTATTTTGACATGCACTTTCCGTTGTTCCCAAGGAAAAGAGTTGTAACAATTTTAATGATAGAATCTTAATTTTAACTATCTGCCGCTTCATCTTTGACCTTGTACCTGTGAGGTTTTATGTTTGGGAAAGAATATTACCTAACCATTTGAATTTCTCTATGTACCTACAAGTGATTTTAATGAGTGTCATTTTAATAAAATAAATGAAGTATTACTAATATACAGGTTCTTTTAGTTTGTTAGAACACCTTTACCTAATAATAAACAAGTGATTATTATTATTTATTATAGACGAGCAGCTTTGAGCTGATATGTATATTTCACACAGTGCTGAGAGTCCATAAAGTCTTTTCACAGTTCATTTATTCATTAACGCACTTTATTAAGACGAAGTGGTAGCTAAAGCGGCGGCCTCATTTGAAATAAATTGTTTAAAACTAAATATGGTGATAATTAAAAATTTGATTTGTATTAGTCTAGAAAGACCTTTGAACTATTTTATGAATAACCTTTGAAAGTAATATTGGTAGTCCGTCGAGTTTTAAAACGGGTTTTTGCCAATAGTGGCCACTTTTGGCGAAAACCCGTTTTAAAACTAGACGGACTATTAGTAATAATTTCAAAGGTTAATCATAAAATAGTTTAAAGGTCTTTCTAGACAGTGATACAAATCAAATTTTTAATTATCACCATATTTAGTTTTAAACAATTTATTTCAAATGAGGGCGCCACTTTAGCTACCACTTAACTTTAGGACAAATAAAGTGTCGCTAATAAATAAATGAACTATGAAAAGACTATGTGGTACACTTGTCGATTCTGTTTTTAAATGCATTTTAAGAAGGCAATTAAAAACAAAAAGCTTTTATTTATTAATTTTTGACAATATTGAACTAAATTATATTTTTTAATTTTACCCAATATCACTCCTATAATTAAGACCAGAGATCTGAGATAAAAATAAAAATCTATGATTAAGACGAATCTAAGAACAACTCAATTTATAATATATCAAGACGTTGTCCGCGACTTCGTTCTCGTGGACATTATGACGCCGGCGATTCTGCATCAGTTGTTCCAGATCTTCTATTTTTATACCTCAACAAAAAATGCTCATCAGGCTGAACAAATTTTGCTAAGGCGTCATTTTTATATTTCTTATAGTTAAGCTGGACCGATAAGGTTCTGCATCAGGTGTTCCATTTTCGAAAATTAATTATGCCCTATATATTGCCCGACTTAAACAAAAGAGTTTCATTCGAATCCGTTCAGTATTTCCGGAGATTAGCGTGTGCAAACAGACAGATATTTTTATTAAACTCTTACTCTATTACCATTTCTCCATCGCTAGTTATTTTTTTTTAAATATATTCTGTACACAGACGCATATTTTTACTGTTTTAGTATATGTTTTGATAGTGTGTAGGTTTTCTCACCAATTACGATGTTTCCCTTCGCATGGACCTACTGTAACGAATATTCGCTTAAATCAAACGATGTAAAAAAAAACCTTTAATAAAATGCTCGTACGTAAGCTGTATCACGAAGTATCATATCTAAATAGTATTAGACTTAAAACACCGATTACTAGTAATTAAATCAGCTTTAAAAGCTGACAGGCTTCAAAACGGCGCTCGCGTGAATAAAGATTTCATGCTTCGGTGAACTAGGTGTTTAAACTAGCCGTAATGTTTAGACAGGTTAAAAGGTAGATGCATATTTCTATTTATTTTCGGGAGATATTACACACTTAATAAACGGATCGTTGAAGTAGTGCTTTAATCTGAACATGTCAGGGTTAAGCATGTATTGGTCTTTATTATATCCATAATGCACTTATACAATAATATAAGTACAAAATAAATTCTTTGTATGTAATGCAAATATAGTAGTCTAAAGCATTTATTCAAAGTACAGAATGAGAAACAACTTTTTTAATAAATACTTGTACGAGTAGAAAATATTTGTCAAGCGTATCATATAAAAAAATGATTTAATAAACTTGTTTTTGGATGTCTGGATGTCTGTATGGTGGTTTGTGTGAAATACAGGTATTTGCACATTTTTTTTAAATAGCTTCATCTTCATTACGTCACGGGATTGTTTCCTGTTGAAAATAACTATCTAATAAGGAATACGCATGAAAAAAATATGTGTTCTCTAACCAGTTTATAAATAAATAAATAAATATATAGAGACAAATAACACTGATTGAGCTAGCCCCAAAGTAATTTCGAGACTTGTGTTATGGGATAATAACTCAACGATACTATATTTTATAACATATACATATGTAGATAAACATACAAGACCCAGGAAAATTTTAAAAAGGCCATTTGCCATGACCGGGGATCGAACCCGGGACCTCTGGGTGGCGGACTAACATGGTGACCACTACGCCACGGAGTTCGTCAAAAATATTATGTTGTTTTAATAAAATTGTAACATACACACATACATGTCTATGTGTTTACTCGTTGTATTCTAGTATTTATTACGATTAATGCTAATGTAGTATTTGAGAATTCTAATTATCGTGAGACCAATCAGTATGCAGTGAGAAAGTGCCATTTCACCCTTATTATAATACAAATTGGACATAACCGCGAAAATACTGCGTTTATACAAATATTATTTGAATATTAAGTGACTACTGCAACCTTTGACTTCGCAATGAGGTTCGTTATGGAAACTCGTTTGTGTGAGAACTTAAGACTCTCAGTGACAGATTTTAATTAAAGTCAGGGCTTAAGAGCAGCCTTCCCGTCTTACTTTTCATACAAACGCTCGTACGTAACTATGGCGTCGTAAGTAATCTTTCTTGATGTTTTTTGGACTAACAGATATCTTGTGCACTATTTCTAGGTTTCTATCGAATTTAAAAATTAAAATTTGGAAAAACAAGCAGTATATTTCGATAGAAACCTCGCAAATATAATGAAAATTTTAAATAAAATACATTTATTTTACACACTTGTAAGGCCTACTGAAAAAAAACGTATATCCTGGAAGAAGTTTTATAAAATTTCAGCACCCTATGAATAGTTAATATTCGTTTAATGGATAGTTAATAATAATTCTAATTTCATTCAATATAATGCAAACCGTGCCCTAAGGCGCTAACTCTCTCTTTTTGGTTTGCATTTTTTTCTAGCATTGCCCTGGATGAAAAAACAAGCTTTTTAAACACACAAAAGACAGAGCGGGCGGGAATTGCCGCCGAACTTTATATCCTTTCTTTAATACGTACGTATGTACCCACTCACCCCTGCACAGCTGTTTTATGATTATTTAAATTTAAAACTAGGCAGACAGCGCTTTAGTAATTAAGTTTAGTCATTAAAAAATGTAATTAGTTAACCAGTAACCTAGTCAAATCTCCTTGGTTAGGTAGCGGACCCCGGGTTCTGAAGCGTACTGCTGAGGATGCAACCGGGAAAATACGCTCGGATGATGATTAATAAATTTAATTAGGGAACATGTTATTATGTCTTTTAAAAGCACGAACTACTAATTTGGACATCAAGAATCCATATTAGTGGATGGTGGCCTATTTGCAAACAAAATCACATGTATTGCTGGCACCGTGAGTGGTAACACCGTCACCTGCTGAGACTATATAAATTTGTAAAGCAAAATATAGGGCCCCTACGACGCAACGATGCTTTAGTAGCATGCTGGTGCTCTAAGTTATAGTTTTAACATGAATATTATTTATTTAGGTGCTAAATTGTGTGTTTAATTCAACACATTCTAATTTATGACGATATTATGGCTGTCTCAATAAATCTACTTTGCCTGACGTTGCGTAATTTTTCAGATGATAAATTAAATATCATCCTTTTGGTTAATATGTTCGTATAATTATACCTATTTCCTATTGAGGTAGACAAAAACTATAGATCTCTTGTTACAATCATTTGGGTATTTTCCTGGGTCAAAAATTAAATTTTCGGTAGTATTAAGAAAACAAAAAGGTCCCAAAATAATGTCACTTGCACTTGTCATAATCATTCATTCATTTTTAACGATATTTTAGATTTATTATTGCAGACAAACTGATATTAAGAGCACATTTTTGAATTATTAGTCTATATTACAAATATCATTAAAAAAAATTGTTTTGACGTTTATAAAAAAGCATCCGATTTTAGTTGGAAAGTAGCGAATTTCCTTCATGTTATGTGACAGGTATTCTTCATGCTGAGTGACAGGCCTTTTGTATTTCTTGATAAAATTCGAAGTTGCTTTTTTGTTTTAATTGAAATTGTTGCTAATATTGTTGATAATCTGCTGGTACATCCCAAAATTAAAAGCGGCTGGTACATTCTATTAATGATATTTTTGTTTGTTGGATTTGAAAAAAAAATAAAAAGGAAAAAGAACATACAAAGCAAAGTCTGGATATCCAAGTAGAGTCGGAGAACGTAACTTCGATAGCGCGTTTGATTATTGCATTTCTTAATTTACTGATTACAGATTACCGATAAGAGCCAAGTTCTTATCGGTAATCGTGTAGGAAGAAACGCACGCAGTGACTCTTTTTTTTGGCAGAGATAAAGAAGTGATTTTCTTTTGCCTTATCCATTATTAAATACTAGATTCCGGACTGGTGTTGGAAGATGCCACGTGAACCAAGTCAAATTGGGTTTCTCGACAACCACAATAACGACAATAGTGACTGTGGAGCTGTTCAAACCTTTACCCACCACTTGTCATGCCCCAACTGTCCAATCTCTTGTAGATTACATGGTTTAACTCGGCTAATGACGGGGGAGTAGGTGTGGCTACGTACTGGTTCAAAATCCTGTAAAAAAGCCATTCCGACTCTTTGCATCTTCTTTTCGTATCGTTGACTCAAACAAGCAGTATTTTTCCCACCGAAATGATGCGACTCTTATAGAGTTGTCTCGCAAAAGTTACGTTTAGTTACAGCTGGTGGGGCACGATGGGCAAGAAAGGAGGTGTAACATAGTCTGGTCGCTATGGCCATACTGGAACTGTGTTGCAAATTTATCAATCTAACACCATCATCTCCCAATCGCCTTGGTATCACTTACCTCTTGATTAGGTTACTTTTTTAATAAAAAGGAGCTCTTTAAATCTTGTATATTCTGATGAAATTAAACGCTAAATGTCTTTGCTAATTAAAAAAAAAACTGTCGGCTGTCAATGTCACTTTCTTGTCATAATAAATCTGAAGTTCTGAAAACACTTCCTTTCTTGTGTTGCAAAACAGTGTTTTATTTTTGTCCTTTTTCATAAATTATAAAATAAATCATTATTAGTAAAATATTTGTATTTTTAGAAGCTATTTTGCAATATATTCTTTAAACATTTTTTTGAAATCATTTCGCTTTGTGTTAAAAACGCGGCATTCCTCTTAATGTCAAACTTGACAGTACGGCCAGTGTTACCATTTTTCTATTTGGGTTGCCAGCATAAATAAAATTTTGGAAGATTTTGGAAATGCTAACAATCGGGCCAAGTTTTGGCTCCGACCCGCTAAGAAGAATAGAGAATCTAAAACATTAGTACTAGCCCCATGTACGGAATGCCCCAACGTAATATGTTGCGAGATCCACCGGACTTTACGCCCTGCCGCGAGGAATGTTAATAAGATTTTTTGCCCACTACGCCGCAAACCACATTGTATGGAATGTGTAAAATATATTGGCAGCTAAAATTGCTGCTTATTCCTTTTTATGTCTACTTTAAATCAGGTGTCAACGGCAATCTAGCTTTATTGATGTAATTGCGACAAAGTGGCACGGTGTCATTTTGTCTTTGCCTGGTATGTAATTTTAATTAAATAAAAAGTTGACTCCCACTTGCATACCGGAATACTAGATAAAATATAGTTAAAAATGCATAAGTTTGCGCATTACACACAAGACTTTAAAACTTTGGAGTAAATTGTTAATTAAATCGACGTACAATCCCTTTTTGAGTTTTTTCCATCGCTCGCTATACGTTTGTTTGGGTCAAATCTTTCAAGAAGGCCTGTAAAAAATAACTTTCATCATATTAAAATTGACTGATGTTATTTTATCCATGTTAATTTTTTTCAAGGGACAAGTCACACAAATTGAGTTAGCACCAAAGTAACCTTAAGCTTGCGTTATCGGATACTAACCCAACGATAGGTATAATAATATTTTATGATAAATACATGTATGGGTAAACACCCAAGATCCAGGACAATTTGATAAAGGTCAATTTCTAACTTGCTCTGGCTGGGGATTGAAGCCAGAACCTCCGGATTGGTGAACTAGCGTGATGATCATTACGCCACAGAGGTCGTCAAATATAGTGGAACATACATATATTTTTTACGCCTGTTGTCCATGGGGGTAGGCAGAGACTATGGATTTCCACTGGCTACGATCTTTGCAAACCTCATTTGCTTAGTCAACTCTCATTACTCTTTTCATACATGCTCTCCGGTTATAGATACTCCTTACTTCACCTTTCTTCAGAACATCTGCAAATTGGTCTCAGAACATTTGAAAACTAAATACCTAAATAACCAACATATGGCTTTGACTGACCTGCTGCACTGTATATTAACCTAAAAACTTTTTCTAAAGCCGATGGACCTCGCCGCACTGCACTTAATGCATATGAATTAGGCATTAACCTAACGAATAGTAAATGTCACATTAATAGCAAATTAGAGTAAGAAACTGAGTCAACACTGGACTTAACTGGTTAACCTCAGAACTGGGGTAATGTACGTTTGATAAAACGGATCAAGTGTGAGTTGATCTCGCGTAAAAAGGGTTTCGTACAATAATAACAAATATAAATATGTTTTAGTAACTTTAAAATGTCATGAATCTTCTTCCAATCCAATTTTATGAAACGTGGAATCACTAAACAAACGGTTTTTTGTATGAAAAAACATTCGTTTAAGTAACTCCATGTTTCAAAAATGGCACTTGTGGTCACTAGGAAGACGTCAATAAAAAAAATTAAGGCTTCCATAGATACCTAGTATCTAGCAAACATATGGTAGTATTTCATACTTTTCATTGTTTATTTTTGGATTTATTTTAGTAAATGTAGTCGTAGAAAAAGTATTGTATGCAACGTTGTATAAGTATGTCAAAAAATGCTCGATGGCGTCTCCTTACGATGCTCGTCAAGGCTCGCATCGTAACCTGCGCCACTCGCATTTTATGAACCTTCATATACAACTGTTGCATAAAATACTATTAATGGTTTGGCTGTTATTTAAATTTCATAATGCAATTGTATTCTATTATATCCTGTGGTTCGATTTATTACGGGTATGTTCCTTTCACGTTTTATATCTTTTTTGCCTATGTAGTGTCCCAATTTTGGGCAAAAGCTTCCTTCTTGTTTCCACATTTTAGCTCTAGTAGATTTACGTTTATTTACTATTTCATATAACAACCAATTTTTTTCGTTAGAAAAAACACAGTCAAGTCAAAACGATTGGAATTTCCTTATCAATGAGGTTACATTGTCAACTTTTACGAATGGAACCCTAAAAAATGACGTAGTAAGTCAAGAAAGTAATCGTTTTTATTACGGTGGGGGCGTTTTATATCGATTCATCGAATCGAAAATCGAGTGTTGAGTGATATAGCCCACCATCGAAGTTCGTGCTCTCGATACAATTTACACGATGATTGTACACAATTTGATACGACTGCGTTCACAGTCATTACTTATCTTTTTCGGGGAAGTTGGCAGTTTTTGACCAAAATAATAAGTGAACAGGAGCATATATCCACAAAAATGTATTTTTCGTACCACTTCCTCAAAAAAGTCACATTTTATGGCACAAAAAGCGAACATAACAATAGACTGAATAAATGCTTATCTCTTGTTATTAATGTCTTTATTTTTTCGCAAATGGTATAAAAAGTATAGTATTCCTCAGTGATAAAGCTGTCTTAGTCTTGGGTGAACTTAAATCCGTCGCTACACTCAGGACTCGTCCTAATCCCTCGCTCGTAATTTAAGTATTTAACACCTTCGCTCTGCTCGGGAGTAAACCTCGAGGCCTTCGTTGCGCTCGCGATTTAAGTCGTCACCCGCGACAGAAGACACTGCTTTATCCTCTTGGTTAATAATCTTCTAATTATTATTCACTTTATCAATATAAAATGATAGCTTGTGTAAATTTGAGTACATTATTTTTCTAATAACTATTTTATACAACACTAAAAAAGCAATCTTTCATGACGGTCAAGAAAAATACAATAGCATATATCAGCTGCTATGTTTTACATGTAGATCGTAAAAGTTAATCGAGGAAATGGGAAAATATCTGATTTATTTTGATAGGCGATGCGGCCTGCAACTAGTCAGTATTATTCATCGTTTTTTCCGTCTTCTCAGCCAATATCACGCTAAAAGTGGCCAAGATTTACAGCCGTTGTCTGCCCAGGGCCGTTTAGGACTTTGCCTGACCTATTAGAAAAAAATACGTCAGAGTGATGTGTATAGATATAAAATAATGTACTAACATCACTTACTATACGCCTGCTGCAGTGGAGACTAATAATTTTTCAAAAGTAAAAACCGGATTCAACCCCAAAGTACACCACTGATTTTGTTAAATTTATACGGGGCCACCTGTATGTACCCTTTCCAACAATCAATTTTTAAATCCATCCAGACGTTATTGAATAATCGGTGAACATAAATGAAAAAATAAGAGATCGCGACGAATTGTTAACCTCCTTCTTTTTGAAATTCGGTTACGAACAAAAAAAACTCACTATACCTTCAATTATTATGCTATTAAAAGGAAAAGTCATTACCTACTATTTGTTTGCTATAATATAATTTTTCTAAACAAAAGAACCGATATCACCCGGAATCTACACAACCGATTTTGATAAAATTTGAATGGAACAACACGACAAGTATTCTTTATCATTCATTTTAAAAAATCCGGTCTGTCCAGGCGCTTTCGAAAAATCTATGAATATACTTAAAAAAAAAGATCGTGACGCGACGATAACCTGCTCCTTTTTGGAAGTCGGTTAAATAAGAAAAGACCTGATGATAATGGAGTGCAGTTCTATAACTCTATATTCTGAGATTTCAGTGGAATTCAGTGTCATTATTATTTATTGATTTGCCACGATGGAACTGTAATTGGCATGCATTAATAATTTGTATCAATAACTCAAGTAATTAATGTTATTTTCATCCATTTGTTTTGCAATGCGTCTGGAAATACGCGGAGAATTACAGAAGCCAAGAAGTAAAAAGATGGTTTTATACTTCGGCAGGAGCTCGATGGTCCAGTAAGGCGGGAGACCCGTACGGTTTGGCCGTAATACAGGTGACCCGTATCGGAAGATAACATGGAAGGAAACAAGAGTTCGGTAGAATTGAGCAGGTGTCGTTGTATAGAGCGTGTCCCGTACGGAACAATCCGCGCCGCTGTGAAACAATGTCTCCATTCCGGGAGCCCGTACCGTACAGATCTTCCGCATAGCTGTGAAAGGGCTGTGAAACTTAAGTTCCGTACGATAGGGCGGGTGGCGGAGCGTGTTAGTTCACAACGATCCGCATTGCTGTGAAACAATGTTCTAGCGCCTTATGTATGTCTCCGTTCCGGGAGCCCGTATGGGTGACCCGTAAAGATCTCCCGCATAGCTGTGAAAGTGCTATGAAACGAAAGTCCGGTACGATAGGGCGGGTGGCGGAGCGTGTTTAGTTCATAACGATCCGCATCGCTGTGCAATGAAACGATGTTCTAGTGCCTTATGTGTGTCTCCGCTCCAGGAGACCGTGCGGACGACCCGTAAGAATCTTTTGCATAGCTGTGAAACCAGCCAAGACTAAACAATACAGTCTCTGTCACGTGTTAAGTTGCCAGGCGTTGTCTGCACTTGAACTAGGTAACCACAAGTTCCCCCCGCGCTGTAGGGATGCGCCCAATGGGGCGGCGGGGAATGGGAAGTTCTCCCCCCACCCGGGGTGGGGCCGCCGGGAGGGCAATGTTTTATTGCTCTCCCGGCTGTGGTTGGAGATCGGTCGCGGAGGAGGAGTGTCGGTGTTACGTTGCCGCTCTCCCTATCCTCCGCGACCGAGTGGTGCCGCACCGCGTTTGCGGCGAGAGGCAAGCGGCGGAGCCTATCATCTTCTCCGCCGCTGGGAGCCGGTTTATCTGGCTCCCATGGATCCACAGGCGGTGGACTGCGTGGGAGTCTGCCGCCTTTCAATTGGCCCGAGGAGGTACGGCGCGTTCGTGAGTTCCGGACGCGCCGACTTGGTGAGTGGGGGGGGGGGCGTTAAGACGTCCCCGAGGAGGGGCTGCTTTGGCGGCCAGCCGCGCCGGGGTTCGCGGTTATATTTCCTTTTCCTTTTCTAAGGAAATACAATCGCGAACGGGATGAAACGGGAAATGAAATATATTAATATATTTATAATATGCTGTTGGCGCCATCATTGTATGGCACTCATTATGCTTAAAAAAAATTACACCAGTGTTGCTAACTTAAACACACGGAACGGAGCCCGGGGTCTGCTATGCTATTTGACTTTTTTTCCATTTTGCGTGTTCTTTGGCATCCTTCATTATGAGGATTATCCTCCTTTATGATTATAATTCATCATCATCATTTCAGCCGCATAACGGCCACTGCTGAACATAGGCTTCTCCCAAGGTTTTCCAAACTTAACGATTTATAGCGGCCAGCAATCAGCATCCAGCTCTTTCTTATTTACCGACCTTGTTCAGGTCGTCTGACCACCCTGTGGGTTGGTGTCCTATGCTTCGCTTGATAGATCATTGTTGCCATTTGAGAACCTTTTTGCCCCATCGGCCATCAGTTCGTCGCGCTATGTGTCCTGCCCACTTCAAAGAGCTAATCCGCCAGGCTATGCTAGTGGTGTGCCGCTACCAAATTACCATAACCAGTATTTAACTTTATGGAAATATTCCTAGTAAGTTTCTATTGTAACCGGTAATATTCTCAAATACTGGTAATATTATTTAAAAGGTATCGTCTTTTAAATTTCTCTATATTATTCAGGTGTGATTCAGAAATATAATTAGATAAACTGATCGAATTTTCTGGAGACCTAAGAGCTGGTGCGCATTTTGGCCAGATATTAAGTCTGGCCGTACAACGAGGCAATGCTGCCAGTCTCTTAGGCACCCTGCCTAGCGACCACAGCGATCTGGGGTCTATTTTTTATATAATAAAATGCTTTATTTTTAATTAGATATATTTCAGATATATCTAATTAAAAATAATATAAATGACCAGGTTCGATCCTCGGTCAGGCCAAGTTGGAAAATGGCCTTTTTCAAATTATATTACTACTCACATTATAATAAGATAAATATATTGAATACCATAGGGTTTGCTCATTAACTCTTTATTACCAAATAGTTTTAATAGCTTCAGCATGGAAAGTTTTATTTCTACGAAAAATGTCAGTAAGCCAACAACATTCAATTGCAGAGAAAGATCGTATTTCCAGTTGAACTTTCCTCCCATCTTGCTTAACATTTACCAACAAGTACTTAGAGGTAGATGTCGCATCCAGTGATCTTGTGATCCCACGCTTCCGCCATTCATAACGACTCGACTCGATTCACACGTATCTACAATCGATTTAATATTTTTCACGCATTCGATTCAAAAACTGCGCATGCTCTTTAATCTTTAATGAGCACTCTATTTAGAACTCCCAAATCCAACAATAGGCCCAATCAGCGTTCAGAAACCACAAGCCACTACCGTTACAGCGTCACTATAATTCGTATTCGATATAATCATGCTCGATTCAGTATCGATTCAATGATCGACATAGTGACGTGCTGTCCACCTAGACACTGGCACAAAAGAAAAGAAAGTGTTGAGTCCGTTAACGATGTTTAAATTTGGAATGGACGCGTTTAGAACCGTTTTTGAAATGATTTTGTTATTTGATGGAGCGAATTTTGAATTGTGCCAATATCGAACTTTCTCTTGTGTTATCTTATTCGTTACGGTCTATTATAGTTTATGTCAATGGTAGTTTTATTGGTCAAATATTTTCCCTCTATGGTCCATAAAATAAATGAAATATAGCAAGTAATATAAGTGCACATATAGCAAGATGTTGTATATATAAAGTTGAAAATTTGTCGGTAGAATAAAACTGTCGTTCGTAGCTTGCTTTAAAATTATTTCTTGTTTTCGTGTATTGGTCAACACTGGTATCTAATTTTCATACTGCCTGAAGGCATCTGACATAATTTGTCTTCCGAAGCACAGAGGAGCTAGACTTTTTTATGCGATTTGTGGTCACCCATCCAAATGTAGACCACGCCCGGTGTCGCTTTACTTGCGAAATATTGTGTAACCATTTTTAACTAATTTCTTAAGTGAACTGTATAATTATATTTCTTCGGTTTTGTAAAATTACAACTTTAATAAATAATTATTCCCTGAATAACGTTTATTCTGTTTTTTATTCTGAATAGGCATGACGAATAGAAAAACATTTTAAGTTAGATTACTAAAAAACATTGTACTCCTATTTTTTTCTTTTCTATGAAAAACTAAGAAAGACAAAAATACAGTGCATTGAAATATCGCATGACGTCACGGCTACGTACAATTTTTACAAAGAGTTTACGTCGCAATCTCCGAAACTTTGATGGTTCGTATCTTTGTGAATTTTTACTTTTTTGGCAAACTGAAAGATATGGGTTCATTATTTTTTGGATAATCTAAAAGAAAGACTAACTACAATTATACTTTTCTAACCCTGTCCTCACCCCTATTGATATTAACCTCCAAATAGTTTTTCTTATAAGTACAATTATTTAGCAAATGATTTTAGTGTTAGTACCTAGTTACAAAACCATTTTATTTAGCATTACAAATTTTCATATTTTACTTTTTTAAATAAATAAATGAATATATAGGGACAAATAAAATGATTGAGCTAGCCCCAAAGTAAGTTCGAGACTTGTGTTATGGGATACTAACTCAACGATACTATATTTTATAACAAATACATATATAGATAAACATCCAAGACCCAGGACAAGTTGAAAAAGTCCATTTTCCAACTTGTCTGACCGGGGATCGAACCCGGAACCTCTGGGTGGCGGACTAGCATGGTGACGACTACGCCACGGAGATCGTCAATGTTTAATCAATATGTGGAAATCTTCAAATGGACTTTTTTTGCTAACTGTGGCGAGCGTCTTAATCGGTTGTGAAAACCAGTGGATTAATGGGTATAAAATTTGAAGCAATAAAAATGTACCCGCAACATTATTTAGATTAAATTTTTTATGCAATTTTTGTCCAAATTCTGGGCAAAAGCCTCCCCACCTCCCTTCAGACCGAGGATAGAGAATAAAAAATTAGGAAACAAAAAAATATAGGCTTTTAAGGACGCATATTCCGGGCCGTAAAATAATCTTTTAAAAAAAAGCAACTTTACATTTGCCACACATCCATCAAGCACAACGGAACAAGTTTTTAATCGGAAATTAATGGCTTTGATTTTTTCGGTATTTATTTCATCAAAATCACGCGAAGCGCGTTAAAATACGAGTTTTAGCCCGAACCCACCATCAGGGCACATTAACTTGGCCACTTTAAGCGACATTTTGATAAAAAACATTTAATAATGACTTGCTCTGATTACGTGCCTTAACTTTATAAATTTCCGATGTGTGTGGCTGTTTAATTATAATATTATTTTATTTAAACATTTCATTAAAAATTAAAAAAATATATATTTTAAAATGACAGACGCTACACATAATATGACAGACGGTCTCTTTAGATTTTTTATTTGTCCATTTATTACAACTTTATGTTTAAATTTAATTAAATACAAAATAAAACATCTTAGGAGACTATATAGTCTTTTTCTGTTTTATTAGATTAATGTTTAGAAAAAGAAACTTAATTTATTACATTATATATTACGAGAGAAAAAAATTGTTTTAACTAAAATGTAGAATTTATTGCATTTTTATCAAACGTGGTATTATTGTAAAAATAATTCGAGTACATAAACTTTTAGCTACTAACGTTATTCGTTTGGATCATTCGGTCCATTCATTCCGATCGCCATTAAATATTCATGTAGCGTAGTACATTAAAGTTCATTATAACATCGCATGTCGTCAGACATATTTCAATATTCCATATCTTCAGCGCCCAATCAAATAATTCCTTTTTTTCTTTTTTAACCATGCCTCATTTTAAACTTTTTTTATTTGTTTTGTAGATTTATTTTTATAGATTTTTAATGTCCATTTTAATTTTATCAATGTTCATTACCTATATGAACTTTTTATTTTTAACAAACTACATCAGTCTACTAGACTAAAGGGCTTTTCCAATAAAGAGACCTTAAAGTATATTCAGCTTTAATAAAAAATTGTATATAAATTATACTGAGACATATATTTAAATAAAAGAATGCGCATCTCTTTTTGTATTACTGTTTAAAACATCTACTAATTTATATTTTTTTATTTTATATATTTTTTTAAATTTTTATTATTTATGCATTTTTGTTATAATAATTACTTGCAAAATATGTTAAAATAATGAAACAAAAACGAACATATTTGCAATTTAATAATCTACGAAAATGCAAATCACTCCACACCTTATTGTGAAAAGTTGAATTCATTAATTTTCTAATAATAGGAAATAAAATTAGAGAAAGAGTTGGCATCTAACCTTTGGTATTCAGATAACTATCTCGAATTAATTAAATAGTAAAGAATGTAAGATATTCGTGCAACATTATAAATGAGAAGTATGTCGTTTTGCCTCACGACCTCTTCGTCCAATCGTACAAATAGCCTTTTTGAATCAATTGATTTATCACCCAATGGAAGAATGTCCTTAACTTTTTTTGTGTTTCAGTCAGTTGTCTGATAACAAATTGCCAAAATATTTTATTTATCTCGTAGTGATGAAAAAGCTCTTTATGTTTTTGTATAAAGTTCAACATATGGTAAGTTTTTTCCCTCAATGCTCTAGTACTAAAACCATGGGGCAAATTGTTTTAGGGGCAAAACGACCATATACCTATTTAAACTATACGGATGTGTCATGTTGAACATTCCACGTGTGAATGTAGCCTTAGAAATTAGTTCACGGAATTACAAGTGAGAACATAAACTCATTTATGGTTATGCGGTATGTCTTCACAGTTAGACGCAGGCTTGCATAATTTTGCTTCGGTTTCCAAGACATATAAACTAGAGGTAATACATTGTCAATAAATTATTTTAATGCTGTGCAATAGTTTTATTTAAATAAATAAGGATATTTATATACGCCTTAAAACTCATAAAAAACGATTACTTAATTTTTCATTAAGAATTCTACAAAATGTCTTGCTTTTTACGTTTTAAAAAATGTTAATAATATTTTTCCGTAGTGGTAATTTTGAATTTGACTAATATTTTTTTTAAAATATTAATAAAATGCTCTATATAAATAAAGTAGTTATGTAAGATTTTTCTAGGACATTTAACGCACCTATAACAATGTGACGACTTTTTTTATTTAAACTCTTTTAATTAATATTTCGTCCTACTAAATTCAAATTAAAATTTTCAAAATAATAAAGATAAAAGAAATATTTAAAACGCCGTTATCAAGAGAGCGAAATAGCAATAACTGAATACCTACTCTAAAATTGACCCATCACACCGTCAAACCCATTCCACTAATATATAACATTTCTCACTCCAAATCGATCATAACAACCATAGACGTTTAACCCGTCATAAATCCGTGATCAAAAAAAAAAAAGAACGCAATCGATTCATCGAGTCGATTATTGAAAAGTGTGCAAATTACGGGGTAATCGATACATGCCCTGTAATAATCATCCCGATTACCGATGCGGATAATTTCACTTAAATTCTTTGTAATTTCGCCGTTCCACATACTTGATGCTACTTGTATCGAATAAATATCGATTATTAATTTATTCGATAGTTTCGTTTTGGTATTTTGACTACAGATGTAGAAGTGATGTGTAGGTATACTCGTATTAGTTAAGGTGGATTAATATTCGTTTATTCTACCGTGTTTAACAGTTGTATGTAGATCAAAGATAAATTTTTATTTATTTTTATTACATTTTAACAATTTTAGGTATTCTTTAGGTTAGGTCATTCTAAATTTCGAATGTTAATTATTTTGACAGTGTTCCAGTTTCGAAATACAATACTTCGATGCCGATTGAGTTTATCCTTTATGGGGATAAAGTATACTTAGGAGATAAATTATAAAAATAATATTTATACAAAATAAGCTAGAAATATCTTTTTTCAGTTAGCTAGTCAGTGTCTACTCGACCAGTGTCGCAAACTGTCGTTCGCATACTGTCAGAACAACTGTAAGAACTAACAGACGAGTGACAGTGAGAGCCTTAAGGCTACTTTTACACTATGATTAGTGATTAGTGCGAGTTCATATATTTTCTACTCGCACTCGCAGAAATTGTATGAACTCCCACTAAGCACTAATCAAAGTGTAAAGTAGCCTTTAGACGTGATTCTTTCTGTTCAGTTAACAGCAATACTAGTTTTAATATGTCAATTTTATCAAGAAAGTTAACACATCCGTACATTAATAAGTACTTAGTGAAAATTGTTAATTAAAAATGGTAATTTAATAAAAAGGTACCTATTCTGTACAGTATGTACTTGAAATAGCGACACTTTTAGATTTATCACATGGTATCTCTCAATTAAATTAACGAAGCACATTTCAAGACGTAGGAAATAGTGTAATTTAATGTTGGAAATCAATTAAGATGGAGTTGTAACTGAAAGTTAGAAAGTTACATGCTAAATTAAGGCCTGGTTAAGCTTAAGAGGGAGTTTTTTATTAAATTGCATCTCATTTTACAGTTTTCCGTTTGAACTTCTGTTTTGGAGTCCAGGATTATTTTTCCGTATTAATTTCTCCACTTTTTAAAATAAAAAAAGAGATAAATATAAACGGACAAATAACACAGATTGAGCTAGCCCCAAAGTAAGTTCGAGACTTGTGTTATGGGATACTAACTCAACGATACTGTACTTTATAACAAATACATATATAGATACACATTCATGACCTCGGTTAATCTTAAAAAGATCATTTTACATCTTGACCTGATCAGGGATCGAACCCGGGACCTCCAGTGTTACAGACTGGCGTGATGATCACTAGGCCATAGAGGTCATAGACTTTGCATGGTCTGTAGCATAGTTGCGTTGTGAGACCATTCTCAGTTAAATTTTAAAACAAAAGAACACAAGAACAATAAATTACGTCTAACAAAATATACTGAAACTAATTTTAAGGGAGAATTCAGTTCATTATATTGAACAACTTTCCCCAAGAAACACGTATCGAATAATAAAAAAAAAATATTTTTTTTGATTTCCACTCAAACCACAAATTGTTTCTCATATCTTGATATATGTTCTTCAAAGAAAATTGTTCGGTATATTTTGTTAGACCTTATATGAAGACCTCCGTGGCGTAGTGGTCGCCATGCTAGTCCGCGACCCAAAGTTTCCGGGTTCGATCCCCGGTCAGGGCAAATTGGAAAATGGCCTTTTTTAATTGTCCTGGGTCTTGGGTGTTTATTTATATATGTATTTGTTATAAAATATAGTATCGTTGAGTTAGTATCTCTTAACACAAGTCTCGAACTTACTTTGGGGCTAGCTCAATCAGTGTAATTTGTTCCTATATACGAGTACAAGTATATATCTATAAATCTTTGCTATAAATTATACTCTAGCGTATATAAATTATACTCTTCCAATCTTTTAACCTTGTTCAAAGATTGGAAAAATCATATTGCTACAAATAATACTCTATCATATATTAAGCAGAAAAAAATTGGTTTGCAGATTTAAAAAAAATTCATAAGACCAACATCAAACAGTTCTTTCTTATTTTGCAGTGAGTCATCGATCTCCATTTCTTTGGTGCGATGGCTGACAAAAGAACGGTTTTTAATAATAATTTGTTAACATATTTGTATATTCTTAGCTCATAAAAGTTTATTTTATTGATTTCACAATCTGGCTTGTCACTTTTCATCAATTTTAGATATGAAATTTGGTTCCATAATTAGGCCACACCCACTCAAAAAAGACCACATAGCACGAAGTTGAACGCATTCATATGTCATTATAAAATACCTAATGTAAATTTTAATTTTCCTATCATATTTCAAAAACAAATTGGTCGATTTATCAGTGTTAACTCAAAGCCGCAATCGAATACCGAAATTCCATAATTCATACGATTTCCGTAATTAGACACGTAATAAATAGTATTGTATCGATTTTATAAATCATTATAATTATTTCAATATGGCCGACTTTTGTTGGTTACGAAATTTCGAAACCACTTCGTAGCTTTCGTGTTAGATTTTACTTGAAGAATTTTGTCATACGTTGTAATGATATGATTAATGTCTATAATTACTTATGTTTTTATATGAACTTCTATTTGATAGGTATCTAGTGTTATTTGTGACCTTTTAGTGCTGTCAAGCAAATGCTAGTGTTAGTCAATACATTGACAGTGTGTTACAAAAAATTGTACGTAATAGTATTTATAACGTAAAATATTAAATACATACGAACAAATCACACAAAGTGAGCTAGCCCCGAAGTAAGTTCGCGACTTGTGTTATGGAATATATATAAACATCCACGACCCCAGGTCTATCTAAAAAGATATTTTCTATCTTGGCTTGTCCGGGGATCGAATCCGGGACCACCGGTGTGATCAGCCTGGCATAATGACCACTAGGCCACAGAGGTCGTCGAATATGACTATGTCTTTTAGTGCAATAGTATAACCAAATATATAAAGGCAATATGGCTAGGAAACGATTACTATTTTGAGTACTTTTTCTATATTCTTGCCCAGCACCACGCGAAATATTATATAATTACTTTTTAAGAGTGGTCTGTGGGTCTTGTGGTCCTGGGCCCAGTCTGCTTAAAGGAACAAGTCCCAAAATGTTCTGTCTGCCTCATTAGGGATATAGACGTCATAATTGTGTAGTATAGTTTTACGAAAAATAAAATTTTATATAAGCAGAGGCAGGTTAATTTGGTTTAGACCCTCCAAGTCTACTTCTAATGCAATACAGGCTGTAAGAGTGATAACAGAAAACTATCGGCTGAACAAAGAACATCTCCCTCATTTTTATAGATATAGAAAAGACCTTTGATAGGGTGCCACGAAAACTGGTCTGGCAAGCATAACATTAGCCGGAAACCTAAATTCAACTCATACAAATCTGTACGAAAATGTTCGCAACTGATTTAACAGCCCCGCCGGAATAAGTGACGAGTTTGAGGTAAAACCAGGTGAACATCAGGGCTAGGTTTTTAGCTCGCTACATTTCTATCCAATGATGGACTTTCTCACGAAAAACATTCCCTTCTACCCTGGAATCTCTTGTACGCAGTCGACACAGTTTTGATGGCCACAACAGCAAGTGAGCTACAAGATACACTCACGTCATGAAAAACATTCAATTCCTTGTACCCTGGAATCTCCTGTACGCAGACGACATAGTATTGACGGCCCAACAGCAAGCGAGCTAAAAGATACACTTACATCATGGGTAATAGTAGGTCTCGAAGCTGCGGGTCTTAGAGTCAGCCGTAATACAGAATATTTACATTGCCAATTTAGTAACAATAGCACTCCAGCTAAAATATACTATCCAGACAATATACCTGTGCCAAGAACCTTACAATTTAAATACTTAGGCTCCATAATAACACAAAATGAAGATATTTATGTGGATGTGAGACATAAGGTAAATGTGTTATGCCAAAAAGTGGAGATCGCTATGTGATCCTCTTATGCCTATAAGAACAAAGGGTAAGGCCTATGAGACAGCGTCGAGACCTGCATTGATGTACGGGGCGAAATGCTGGCCCGTATAATAACACACATTAGCCAAAACTTTACACAAATGAAGTGAACCGGGAACGAGACGTGTAACCAGACCAGTCAAAATCCGTAATACTTACTAAAGTGGTAGTTTTAAACTCACCCCCATTAAGGAAAAGGTTACAGAAAGTAGACTCCGATGGTATGGCCATATAATGCGAAGAGACGAACAACATGTAAAGCTCTGTGCCTGCCTAAATGTAAGAGGAGCCCAGGTCACCCCCCTGCTACCTGGTGAACCAATATGACGAAGCTATTAAAAGAGGAGAGCCTACCCAACAACCCAAGACAGACTGACCTGGCTAAGAGTAACTAAGAGAACCGACCCCGCATAAAACGAGAAAGTGCCAGGATAAAGAAGAAGATGAGCAGAGCATTTTCATTTGCAAATCCAAGTTAAATACAAATCTGATATATTTTTTTTAAAATAATAGTTCAAGAAATTTGAATTAAAAATAAATTTTACGGTCTATTAAATCACAAACGATTGAATCACGTAAATTTCCATCCTACATCCAAAGTACAGAATTTCAAACAATTTATTATAAAGACCGCGATCCACTGATTAGCTATTAACATAATTAAGTATTCAAATAACATTAAAACAAACACGATTGTGGACAATGAGTGGGCGTTAGTACCACTTTATATGCAGATGTCACCCTTATTTCGATGGGATTAGTATCATATTTCGGTGAGCATAAATTATAGTTTTAAAACGCTCCTAAATTTAATGAATTACGTATTAATTAAAATGAAATCGCAAAATTTATTGATGTTTATTTTGACAGTTCATTTATGTAATTCAATATTTAATTGTGTTAAGTATTTTGTGTTCCGCCTAATGGTAACTAACTAATTGTATTTTAAAACTGTTTTGAGCTAAAAGCTACAATAGTTCGTCTTAATGCTAAACCATTCTCTCCCTGTCAAAGGAAAAGAAAAACAGATTTAAACGTTGGCGTCTAAATAACAGATAAAAGATATAAAGCCGTATAATCATATTTACTTCAAAATTATCACTTAACTTCGGATATTAGGACTTAAAAAACTCTTTTCAAATATCTATTTCGACAATTAATACAATCAATAGCAATCCTTCCAGGCTGGTCTGGCAGGAAAAAAAGTTTAACTTGGTAGCTCTCTTCCTGCGCAGAGCGTAAAAACCAATTAAGAAAAAGGGCATTAATCTGAGTCATATCAAGGAGATACCTGAATTTTCCAGGGTCCAGTGCTGCCCCATTTAATATAAATCTTTAGTTAGAAAACGGAGTCATCATTTAAAATTTGTCTTGACCAGGCTCTAGATAATCCTTCAAACTATTTTATGAACTTCTATTTACAGTTTAAAGTGAGAACGTGAAGCTTTTCTACTCACAATTGCGAAAAACGGCCACTTTTGGCGTATGTGCGTAGAAAAGCGTCCTTATAGTTTGAAGGGTTTTATCTAGTGCCTGGTCAAGACATAATTTTAAATTAAATCTCCGTTTCCTTGTACATGGGGGCAACACTGAGGCCCGGAAAATTCAGGTAGCCCCTTTTAACACATATAACTTTTTTGATTCGTTTTCCATCTTTTCACCCAATATCACGCTAAAAGTTACCCTTGCGACCCAGGGTTCTGTCTGCTTAGAGCTTTATGTCCCAAAATGCTTTGTCTGCACCATTAGGTACAGATGTGATACTTTTATGTCCGCACAGTTATAAGGTGTGAGGCATAACTTGCTTAATTCAAAAAGCTGATACAAATTGTTGGGTCATCATGCTCTTAATTCGTTTCCGACCATTGAGAGGTGTTTACAGAATCCGTGGGAGGATCCGAGATAATTCTCCGATACAACCTTAAAAAGAAGTTCAATTTGCGAAATATTCATATAAGACATATAAATAAATATGTATAATCTATTTTATTGATCCATAAACGTCGGATTTTGTATCAATATTGTGAAAATTTTGATTGAAATGTCGGAATTGGGAGCTGATTATATTCTTTTGCTGTTATTTTTGATATGTGACGTGGGTGTACTATAAAATATGATATAGGATTTGTTTAAAACAGTATATACATTAGATAGATTCGTCATAACTATACTGAAAGATTTAATATACAACGTGAAAGGGACATTCGACAAAAAATCTACCTTCCCATACAAATTAGGTACTGGAGCGGCGGCACACTTTTATATGGAAAAGAAATACATCAAAAAAGTTTTGCAAACCTTATTGTGTCATGTCTCAAATGAAAGGGCTCGTTATGGGGTCTCAAATATATTTTTGTTATTATTGTAAAAAAAATTATAGTTTTAATGAGCCCTTCAACATTGACGACTTCTGTGTCCTAGTGGTCATCATGCCAGGCTGTCACACTGGAGGTTCGATCCCTGGTCAGTTCAAGTTGAAACATTTTTTTTTTCAGTTTTATATGGAAATTGGATGTATATTTTTGTTTGTTTGTAAAATCTTCATTGTTCATAAACACAGGACAAAAATACAGGTTAGAACTAGAGAGCACTACAAAGGCGGACTTGTCACAGGTTTTTTAGTTATATATTTATTTGTTATAAAATATAGTATCGTTGAGTTAGTATTCCATAACACAAGTTTCGAACTTACTTAATCAATCTGTGATTTGTCCATATATATTTATCAATTATTATGTATCTCCTTTAGTTTCACGGGTCTTATCACCCCGATTCTTTGATAGGCTTGCGTGGGGATACAGATTTTGGAGAAGTTGATGTTACGTGGCGCACCCGCCAAACCTATTTAAGGTGTACCCTAGAATTATCAATTATCTATCATTTATTTATTTAATAATAGTTATTTGAGCTGCCGCAATAGAGACAGCTATGCTTGGTGTTTCTCTACGTGATCGTATCAGAAATGAAGAAATTCGGAGTAGAAACGTCTGCCATAGCTCAGCGGATAAGCTCGTTGTAATGGAAGTGGGCAGGACACAAAGCGCGACGAAGTGGCAAAAAGGTTCTAGTATGGCGACCACGCACTGGCAAGCAAAGCGTAGAACACTCACCCATCAGGTGATCAGAAGACCTGACCAAGGTCATGTCATGTGGATGCGCTGGATGCAGGCCGCTTTAGATCGGTCATGTTGATATCGTTGTTCTTACATAGGTAAAAACTCGAGCCCTTAACTCGACTATCAAAATGACCATTGCTGTCGGTCACCAAGCCGCTATGATTGATGATGCGATACCCAGTTACGTGTTGTGATGGACACAAGGAGATTAGTATTAAAATACATTTAAGAGGATTTTATTTTCATTTGATTAGAAGGCATGGGTGTATATTGTTTGCACTGTATGGGGGAGTTATTTTGGTCTTAAATACAGTGAGGTACGTATTCTACCTTTTTGGAACGAAGTTCCTTACGGCAGGCTTGGAGGAGATAGGGATTTTGCTGCGCGACCGAACTGAAAAAAATGTGATAGTAAAACCGCCTCGTTAAATGAGACGTGCGCAGGCGCGACAGTCGTATACACAAGCGAGTAGTGTACATTAGCCGAAGGAACTTCGTTCCTACCTGTTGTCCCACGACACCACATATCTTTTAATTTTTTTTTCTCCCAGACCAGTCTGTGAAGGAAAATAGCAAATGAATACGATAAAATCTAAGCCTGTGATATGGGATTTATATTTTATTTGTACAGTCTATACTTTGAACGAGTAGTTAGTTATACTTTAAACGAAAATCTCGGTATTTAGGGAGTGACGAGGCTAAACAAATATTTTTTTATAAAATAAGTAAACCAGTCGCCCAACTAGTGTATCTTTATGAAATAAATAACTTAATAAATACAGCCGGTTGTAATGACGATTACCTATAAAATATAGAGATGACAGCAAATAGATTTATAAATAATACGTAACAAAATATACTGAAAATATTAATAGTGAATTCGGTCTATAAAACTGAACAATTTTCCTCAAGGAACATATAAATAAGAAAAAAATTTTTTTTGGATTTTCTGATTGGTCAAGTTATATGAGAAGTTTTTGGCGGAAAGTCAAGGGGTTCATTGGAGTTTGCTTTAAATTATTTTGCAAATTGATTCTAGTGGACTTTATAATATGAAATTGGTGTAGTTTAGTGTTACAAATGCTCATGCTCATGGACAATATGTAAAATGTATAAAGTGGACACTCATTGTGCGGCTGTAGTGATATTCATTTGCGGAATGTGGTGGGTGTCTTTAGGCGCCGTCCGCCACTCAATCAGCAATAAAAACCAGTGGGCTCGTATCGATTTGTCGCCAGAAGCTCCTTTGAAGCAATCAAAGGACCTACACTACATCAACCTTTGATTGTATAGTTAGGGTTAGAGTTAGGACTAAAGAAGTGAATAAATAAAGATAGCCTCTAAAGGACTAGTATCCAGAACCAGTAATAATTTAAAAAAAAGAAACTTTTATGAGATGCCAAAAAAAAATATTTTTTATATTTCATAAGACGTTCCTTGGGGAAAGTTGTTTTATATCATGGATTGAATTTCAGTATATTTTGTGATATTCTGTATATTTGCCGTCAAAGTCAATATGTAATAAGGCCGGCAGTGTGTGGCGGTCGCTTGCAATTTGCTACTCCGTATCAATTTGCCCGCTTTTTGTCGCTCGAATCAATTTTCTGTAAGGCTCTCTTCACATTCACAGGCTAAACAGTAATAAACTTTGACTTTGACGATTCGTCCGGGCGCCGGTAGGGCGTTCAAGATATCGATGGAAGGAAGAAGTCGCCAAAGACCTGAAAGAGCTGAAAGTGATTGAATGGTCAGATTTGGCACAGAATAGGGAAGAATGGCGCACTTAAATGTCGGAGGCCAAGATCCACTTCGGGTCGCTGAGCCAGCGAAGGAAGTAAGTTGACGATTCGTTCTTACTTTGAACTCACGTTAATTTTTTGACTTTATTAAAGAAGGAGTTTATCAATCCGAACGTATTAGTAACTATATATTTATTGGAACGAAGTTCCTTACGGCAGGCTTGGAGGAGATAGGGATTTTGCTGCGCGACCGAACTGAAAAAAATGTGATAATAAAACCGTAAGGATGACCTCGTTAAATAAAACCGTTAAATGAGACGTGCGCAGGCGCGACAGTCGTATACACAAGCGAGTAGTGTATAATACCTTTCTCTTCCTTTGAGCACGATTTTTCTTTTGCAAATTGTGTCGATTCTACATTAGCCGAAGGAACTTCGTTCCTACCTGGTGTCCCACGACACCACATCTCTTTTTATTATTTATATTTCCTAATTACTCTAAAACGCCTGAGTTATTTAAAAAATCTTTTTTTTGTTTAAAAGGGCATATTTGTCGAAATTGGTTAAGTAGTTTGGCGTTGAATGTGGTTTTGAATTTCGTTTTCCCTTATAAAATCCATTAGGCCGAGCGCTTATTTGTATGTTGCTGTTGCTTTTCGTTAATTTTGTTTTTATGAAAAGTATTTCGGTATCATGGACGGAACTAGTTCCAAAAACTTGGCTCATGGTTAAAAAGTTATGTAGTAAGTAGGAACTAAAACAAAAAAAAGTTTATATTACCTATTATAATATAGGTAAACACTTTTCAATAGGATGTGCATAGACCACATGCGCTTGCGCCTACCTACAGTTTCGCCCTTGTAGCGGTCGATCGGAACTTGAACAAGAAACAAATTTACATCGGCTTCTCAAATGCCAACGGGTAGACTGAGAGCTAGCAGCTTTGTTTCAAGTAAAACAGTTACCAGAAATGAAAAAGTTTTTGTTTTTCTCTAAAAGCCGTACAAACTGCATTGCTGAATATTTAAAACATTTGGTTTTAAGCATCTCATAGAAAAAAAATATGTATGGTCAGTTGATCTGAGCTTGTGTCGTAAAATCTATAACATTAGTAAGATTTACTACTATTATTTATAATCATATAATAGTAGTAATCAAAATCATTTTATATTTGACTAAGATCGACATCGCAATAATATTCTCATATCATTATTTAATACATATTTCTAAAACAAGATTTGATGCCTTGAAATATGGTAAACAGCATTAGCGCTCAAACTCTCAAGTTTCGAAGTGATTTAGCAAACAATCATGTTTCTTCAGTATTTAACTAGGTACTTATTGCCCCCTAAAGCAAAATTTGGTTATAATATATATAACATTCAAATAGTGTTAGCTCGCGAACTAACTAGATAGGTTTTCTAACCTACACATCACAGAAACAAGTATATTCGCTCAGTTATTTATCTTTTTTATTCTTCAGTGAGACTTATTATCCAAATTAACTTATTATATAAAACTTAATTTAAAATCAACTTATTATATTTAAATAAATAACATTTTGCAAGTTTCTGAACTAACACTTTATTTTTTAAAGTTAGCAGCAATAATCTTGTTCCTTCAGTAATTTCACTATTCTCTTCCAAAGCGAATTCTGATCAACAAATCTTTTTTTTTCTTCAGCGAGACTAAATCTATTCAAATTAATAACAAGTTGTAAGCTCCCGAACTAAAACTTCAAAGATAATGCAGTAATCAATTTTGTTTCTCCAGTAATTTAACTATTTCCTTCTAGAGCAAACTCTGATGGATTGATATGTGTTAAACAAATCTTATTATTTAATCAAAGAGACCTATTATACTGAAGTAAATAACAAGTGGTGAGCTCCTGAACTAACACTTTATTTTTTAGAAGATAATGCAGGAACAATCTTGTTCCTCCAGTAATTTAACTATTCCCTTCTAAAGCGAACTCGAATGGATTGAAATGTATTAAACAAATCTTATTATTTAATCAAAGAGACCTATTATACTGAAGTAAATAACAAGTGGTGAGCTCCTGAACTAACACTTAATTTTTAAGAAGATTATGCAGTAACAATTTTGTTCCTCCAGTAATTTAACTTTTCCCTTCTAAAGCGAACTCGAATGGATTGAAATGTGTTAAACAAATCTTATTATTTAATCAAAGAGACCTATTATAATGAAGTAAATAACAAGTGGTGAGCTCCTGAACTAACACTTTATTTTTTAGAAGATAATAGAGTAACAATCTTGTTCCTCCAGTAATTTAACTATTCCCTTCTAAAGCGAACTCTGATGGATTGAAATGTGTTAAACAAAGTTATGTTCTACACTTTTTCGCTGCATACTTAGTTGTTATCTGTTGCAACATTCTTAGATTGATTTTATGTGTATCCTATCTCTTGGTAATTGGTAACGATGTGGGCACTGACTTATATTGATAGATGTAAGAGATTTACTGATGCTTATTATCTGGTGTTTTTTATTATCTGAACATCCAGCAACTATTAAATCTTAATTTCCAATTTCTTTTTAAAGTACGTTAGTGGAAGTTTGCAACAACCCAATTTCTAGTTACTAAAATGTATTATCGTCATATTGCATTTTTCCGCGATATACGTATGCGTGCAAAGTTTCAGCTAAATCGGAAACCGGGAACTTAATTTGGAAGATTTGATTGCAGACAGGTACAGACACCCAGTCAGACAGAAAGATGCACGCTGTGGTGAAAATCATGAAACTAACTATCTAAAGCAGCTTCCTCTACATTTTTCTTTATTGAGTGCACATTTTTTTGAAAGTTTTATCTATTTCATTGATTCATCCTTACAAAAATATAGTGGAAAAGGCCAAAATTTTTCTTGTTTTCCAATATAATTTTGTAGGAATGAAATCAATGTCATAGAACTTTCTGAAAAAATTAGGCACTGGATATAAAAAGATCGTACAGAGAGCCGCTTTAGCTTAGATAGGTTCTTGATCTAGATCGTCCGTGATTCTCACTTTTTCATTTCATTAACCCGTCCACATATGGATGGAAACCATTTTTAGGCCCACCTGGTCCAAGATCTCAAAGACAGATTGTCATCCCAACTCCCGCCTTGCAACGTGTGTCCGTCTGTGTCACCATTCAGACGTCAATCTCCTCTGTATTTAGTATTAGATGGTTTTAGTTTACTTTTTGGGTTGAAAGTATATTGGCAAACCTACCGTAGATTTATTTTTGAATAGAGATTTAGGACGAAATTAAAAAATCTAAACAATATATAAATTTGAAGTTCCTGTTAAACCACTTTTAATTAATTGTTAAGAGAGGAGAAATTACAGCCTGTTTTTACAAATTTTTATATTTTTTGGAAAAATTCAACAACTGAGGACTACGAAAATATAAAATAACAAGTGCGATTTCTTTATTGATCTTTATACCCAACCAAACTGCTTGATCACCACCACTTTGTTTTAGATCTCTCTCACCAAAATTTGGTAAGTATGAAGAAAAGACCAATGCTTGTGCCAATACTTACGGACAATCAAGTACAATCATGAGCAGAATCTCAGTTCAGGCAAAGATAATATAATTGCTAACGTAACAGTTACCCAACGCCATAAGGAAGTCCCTTAAGTAGACAAAACTAGTAGGCAAAATTTGTACCAGATGCTTTCACAGAGATGGCAGCACACACGACTAGCAAAAAGTGACAAAGAAAGTGTTGAATATACTTTAAAAATATTTATTGCATTTCGTATAAGTCATATTTCATTAATAAGAGTACTACTTTGTTTAAATAATAGTAATAAAAGATTTATTTTTTTAATTACAACCTATAGCGTCATCAAGTGGCGAAATAAGAGAAATAATGATGTTTACAAAGCGATGAGTAGGCATGGTTCAGGGGATTGCCAAGACAGGCTTGTGTCACTTCCCGTTTAGGTATCGAAAATATACCTATATTATTACTATCCGCGCGGCGACCACTTCGAAGGGGAAAATTCAGTTACATGAATCGTTTGTCCATAGTCATAAGAATGAAATTGGTTTGCAGTGGATGTATCTAAACGAAGTGGTGAAAAGTTCTGTCGCGAGCTAAATTAAACCGTAGCGCTAACCACATTAAGGAGATATTTCTTTGAATTTCTTTTCTAAGTAAAATTCTGTACGTGAGAACTAGAACTTATTCTGTGGCCAAGGTAAGGGTTTGTTAGACAAGACGCGAATTGATAGACTGCACTTGATTTAAGGAATAATTTATCTTCATGGGATTAAATGCTTCTACAGGTGCTTGACTAGTAGATTACCGTATAAATCAACTTCAATCCATCTTCAGTTCGCTTTGCATTCTAGAATGCCTTTACAATGTATCTGTACGAGTACCAATATATGTTACAAGGCAAACTGTACTGAAGATTATTTTTATTAATTTCTGCTTTTTGATTAATAATTAGGTAGATTTATGATGTTTGGAATCATTAAAAACTACGAAAAGTTTATACTGGAACATCGTTTATTCAAATAATTCAAGTGTAAATGTGAGAAGCACTAATTGTTCACTTAAAGTTAGGTATTATTTGTTTGGATAAACTTATACGTCAAAAAAACATTTTTAGATTTCACTGCCAACTTCGAGTATACTCGTGGTAAAACAATGAAATACGCATAGTTATAGAAATACCAGCAGCGAACGTGTTAATACGTTTTTATTCACTGAAGACGCCCATTTCATAGTTTTAAACAATAATATAAGTACTTTTATACAAAAAATCTAAATATATATAACTCAAAGGTGACTGACTGACATAGTGATCTATCAACGCACAGCAGAAATCACTGGACGGATCGGGCTGAAATTTGGCATGCAGGTAGATGTTATGACGTAGGCATCCGCTAAGAAAGGATTTTGATCAATTCTACCCCCAAGGGGATAAAATAGGGGATGAAAGTTTGTATGAAACTTTGTCAATTTTAAACCGATCGCGCTGAGACTTTGCATGCATAAAGCTACTATGACGTAGGCATCCCCTAAAAAGGATTTTGATAAATTACACCCCTACGCAAGCGAAGCTGCGGGCAAAAGCTAGTAAATAATAAATTGCACGCTTCACGGCAGAAGAGATTATTTAAAAAAATGTGTGAATTGAATTTTGAGTCCATAAACATGCAACAAAATATTTTGGAAAAAATAAAAATGATGTTTACCTTGCAACCTTCACACGTGAAAGCGCCGAAGTGGAAGCCCGCCGCAGGCTCTCCACATACTTTGCATTGTTGGTTCATCTGCAAAGAATATAATGAGTTAATAACTACATGCTTTATTAAAAATGCGTGTAGCCAGCCTAAGGGCTCTTGCAGACGGGCGGCAGTATGCCCGCGACATCTATCGGTGATCATCGCGCGATATCACGTGACACAAGTGACCGTAAATATTATTAAATAGAAAATTATAGTAAAGTATTTTTTTATTCCTGTTTTTGATGACATTTTGGTCTTGATTACTAGCCATAGATTGTTAAAAATATACAAGTTTTTAAAGGAATAGTAAATTAAGCAAACTAAAAACTCTTTCAGTTTTTAGTTTGCTCAATTTACAAATTCATTACTCTTGGTGTTAGAATATTAGTAAAATAAGACTAAAAAATTTAGTGTAAGAATATTAGTAAAATAAGACATTGTTGGCTGATTCGTGCTTCGCATTTATTCTTATTATATATAGGTAATTATCGAAATTAATGATTTTAATTCGATGTAATGGTTTACTTAAGGAGAAATGTGTAGGTACATTTTATGAAAATGTTGAAATAGGTTACATTTTTACGCATACAAAATGTCATAGCAATAACATATACCTACATGATTTGCTCCAGTAAGTTTATTCTAAAAATTCTGTTTGACGTCAGATAATGTGAAAAAATCCTTTAGGAAATTGTTCGATTGGTAAAAAAAAAGTTTAGGGAATAAAGCGAATGGAAACAAAAATAATAGTAAAAAATAATTTCGGAGAATCCGCCTCTACAGTCTCGGCAAGGATGATATTATAGGTGCCCAATCATCTTGCCAGGGATGCTCAAGAGAACCGCGCAAAGTGACCGCACGGTCTTGAGCATCCTTGGTAGTAAGACGAGAGAAGAATTACGATTAAACCCCACAAAGCCGGAAAGCAGACCCCACAGCATTAATGCTGTAAATGCGGTTGGAAATATACTGTGACGCGAAAGATTTGCTCAAGTCGGTTTATTAAAGGATTTTTTACAAATACTGGCAGACTAATTGATAAATTATTGAAAGGTCTGTTGTACAACTATTCACTACAATTATCATACTCAACGGGATATCTGCAATTACATGCAAATTAATACGTGTTTACAAGAACAAAAACGTTTCTTCTCTTAAATCTACTGTATCTTATCTGAAAACTAGAGTGAACAGTAAAGTTCAACACTTTTACTATAAATAAAACTTAAAATTATAATAAATTGAAGAATATCAATGCTTGCACTTAACAACATTCTTTTACAATTTCCGCAAACATTAAAATAAATGTTTTATTTGAAACGTCTTTGAGTTCCTCTGTACAGATAAATACACTATAATAAATTGTATCAGTAAATTCTACAATAATGCATTGTGATCGAGGCAGATTTGGGTTTAAAAAAAGTTTTTTTTTTAGTAAAACCTTTATTGTAAAGATTTGCTTATTACAAAAAAAATATACTTTATTTTTTTCCTATATTAATTCCTTTTTAAACTGCGATAAAAAAGATGGGTGTTATAAGTTTGACGCTAATATCTGTCTATCTGTGTGTCTGTCTGTATCATCGTAGCTCTCGAATGGATGAACCGATTTTGATGTGGTTTCTTTTACGTGAAAGCAAATTCCCTTGCAGTGGCTCTTAGCTATGTTTAAAGAAAATCGATTCAGCTGTTTTAAAGTTATTAGAGGGTCACGCTTAAAGTCAGGGATTTCTCTAGCAAAGAATAGATGACGCTACGAATATTAATTGGTATATGTAGTTAAGCTACTTATCACTAATGGTGTTCTTGAATGTAGGGTTTTTTTTTAATTTGTCTGGCATATAAACTTTTTCCACGTTTTCATCTATCAGAACGCTTAAAGTGGCTTTTGTATCTTGCGGCCCTGGGCTCTGTCTGCATAGAGCCGCAAACTTCAAAATGCTCTGTCTGTCCCATTAATAAATAAATATATAGGGACAAATAACATTGACTGAGCTAGCCCCAAAATAAGCTCGAGACTTGTGTTATGGGATACTAACTCAACGATACTATATTTTATAACAAACACTTATATAGATAAACATCCAAGACCCAGGACAATTAGAAAAAGGCCATTTTCCAACTTGCCTTGACCGAGGGTCGAACCCGGGACCTCTGGGTGGCGGACTAGCATGGTGACCACTACGCCACGGAGGTCGTATTAGGGATAAGGACGTGACTGTGTTGTATGTAGTGCATAATTTTCCGTAATTACAGTTTTGTTGTAACTGATGTATTGATATAAATCGTCTCATTTAAAATCAATTATTTACTGTCTTTTAAAAACTTTAATATCGAGTCGTATATTTATGTAATTTTTCATATCTTTCAAGGAAACGCCTGAGATATTTATTGAAAACACGCCTTTTAATTATTGACTTGTGATTCTTGATGATTAAAAGCAATTTGTTGGATTTATTGTTGTTTTTCAGATGAGCTAGGAAAGGGCTAAGACAGACGAGCAATAGTACGCTAGTGACAGCTCTCGGCGGCGACGATCGGCGACAATCGGCACCATTCTGTATTTCAGACGAGCAAGGTTAGGGTTTGGACAATTATCGGCGAAAATCGGCGCCGGTCGGTGACCAGCGTCGCCAACTGTAGCTGACTGTCGCCGATGGTAAAAAATATTTTTAATACATATATTTTTTTTGTTTTTTTTTCTGTTATACATTTTAAAATTCTGAGTAAATTGAATCAATATAACGTATAACAAAATATACTGAAACGATTTTAAGGTTAATAAAGTACATGGTACTTAACAACCTTCCACAATAAACATATATTGAATTATGAAAAATAATTTTTGGCTTTCGATACAAACTTGGATCAGCTGATAAGTCACATATAATGGGGTGCCAAAAATATTTTTCATATTTTGATGTAGGTATGTTCCTTGTCGAAAGTTATTCAAAATCATGGATTGCATCAACCCTTTAAACAGTTTTAATATACTTTATTAGATCCTGTATAATCTTAATCTAATCTAGGTAAAGTTATATATTTATTTAATCTTATGTTAAATTTGTTTTGCGATATTATTTTTCCTTCTTAGTCAGTTGCACCACCGTCTTCACTTTCTCACATTACTCTCCATCCACTAGTTGTCTGGAAGAGATCGCTTGAAGCGATTAGACCACCCATTGTACTCAAATAATTTCAAGTTATTTCTATGTGTGACATTTTCTTTTGGTGTACAATAAAGAGTTATCTATCTATCTATATATAATCTTCCAGTATGATAATTTGGAACGTCCTTGGATTGACCTCATTAAAGCATACAACTCAAACACTAAACATTATAAATATAAATATTTGCCTATCCTGTCCAACTCTTGAAGCAGTTCTATTTAAACTCGATCTATTCTCGAATAGAAACTAAGCATTAAAGCGAGTGTGAAGAATTATGCTAATTTTGTAATAATATTTATTCGACTACTGTTTGTCGATGGCATACCCTTTAAATGTTTTTAAAGTATTTAAATTATTTTATTGCCTTCTAACACTGATAAGACTTTAAGATTTTTATGTCATCGACAAAAATGTACAAACAATACATTTTTGGAACAACTTTTCGCTTAAGTTTTCCATTACATAACTAAATATTGGCTAGGTTTAAGTTTAAAAGCTGTCGAGTTATCTTGGAAATGCCTAATGGTAAGCAGAATTTTAATTATTATCCTGTTTACGATTTATAAAAACCCCACTGGCCTCTATTCACTATCTTAATGTACTCTTAATTTGTCACTTTGTCACATTAATTAACTATTCAACGTGCAGAAGTCCCAAACATCACAGAAAAAGATGATAGGAATGAAGCTCTCAAAATATAAGCTGCGTTTCAAGTACATCCCTACACTGCTATTCCATGAAAACATACCTTAAGTCAAATCGATCAAAAATCGATCGGAATCAAATGCTACCTTCCAAATTCAAATTAAATCGTCACTCGGACGTCAAGTGTTATCACAGTACAATTCCGGGCACGGAATCGGTTGCTCCCAAAAAATTAAATAAACATTTGGTCACGATTGTAAAAATATTGTCGAGAGGCCACAAGTGTATTTTGAAGAACGCGATGTTTAATCAGAGGCTTCAATTGTGAGGTGACGTAACTGTTTTGGGAATGAGAATGTTAAGGACCGTGTAATTTTGAACAAACTGAAGGTAGCTCTATTTTTATTTTAAATTTTATTTCATTCGTATATATTTTTTATTAATACTTACTTTGAAAAATCATATCGCAAAATTCTTAAGTAATCTTCATGCTAGTCTCGGAGATGAGAAAAAAGTATCAGTAGCGTGTCTTCTAGCAGACCATAAAAGGATTTAACGAAATGAGCAATGCTGCTAGCAACCCATCAATATTTTCCACCTTGTTTGTTTGTTTAAAGCGTTATTGTACATAAGAAAGAACACAGTTACAAATCATAATAGTAAACATACAACGGCGGACGTATCCCGTATAGGGATCTCTTCCAGTCAACCGGCCAGTAATTGAGAATGTTTACTTATTGTTCACCACTTTCTTCCTACCATTACGCTAAAAGCAGCCTGGGTTTTGCGGCCCTGGGCTTTGTCTGCTTAGAACCGCAAGCAAGACCCATAATGCTCTGTCTTTTTTTATTATAAATGAACCAACGGCAAACGAACAAGTGGGTCATCTGATGGTAAGTGATCACCGCTGCCCATGGACAACTGCAACACCAAGGGTACAACAGAAGCGTTACCAGCCTTTCAGGAAGATATAGACTCATTTTTTGAAGGTTTCAATGTCGTATCCGTCCGGGAACACTGCTGCAGGAAGTTGATTCCTACAGTTCGATTGTACGTGGTAAAAAGTTCCTCGTCTACCCCATTATGTATGTTTTGAATGTTGGTTAGCCAGTAGCATCTACAATTTTGGTTATTTTGGTCTTTATATTGTAATGCTTGGGCCGGACCTGCGCCTATCGTCACGAAGCTTCGTGCTATTACACGATACACGCAAATGTGACTGGCCGTTATCGGGTATCGTCCCGAATATTCGTACTTCGTGTTGGTTATCGCGCGGGTGGCGATACATCAAAGGATTTATGCACGCTAACAATTCGCTCTGCGTGGTCGCACCTGCGTTGTTCATTTTGACGTTTGTTTTTAACTTATTCAGACGCGTGCTGTGCGACGGTGCCACGGTTGTTAATACGTAAAAATGGAGTGGAACGATAAAATGGTATTGAAATTTTTAGCTTCATCTTTTTAGGTTTCAATAAATGCATTATGTAATTGTTAGCACACATGTTAAAGAAAAGAAAGTCGTCGTTCATATTTATAACACGTAGATGACGCCATCTTGGACTATTGCCAGATAGTTCGTGAAAAATAACGAAGCCGCTAGTGTGACCAGCGCTTTATCGCGATAACTTTTTAGTGTACAAAGCGTACGAAGATTCGCCGCGAATTGCTTCGGGACGATAGGCACAAGTGCGGCCGAAGCATAATTGAAACATTCCAAATAAATGAAACGTAACGATGTGATATATAATAACAAAGTATTTATCGAATAAAATATTTGTGTTGATACAATTACATTCGTAATTGCTGTTAAATCGTACAATAATGACACAATCATGCGTGATGCACGTCACAAGTGTCGTTAAACTTGTGACATAGCACTTTTGGTGGTTACGTATTTAGGCCGTCATGTGTACAGTTGATGAATGTATAAATTCTTTTATCTGCTCCTGTACTGTTATCTGTCTTTTAAATGGTCCCGAACACTAATATAAGAACATAGATTATATGATTTCAGAAAAGTCTATAGTCTAATCCTAATATAATAGCACATGTGTCGTTATTTCGCCAAAACGATACTTCTAGCCATAGACCTATAACTTTTTTTCTTTAGATCTACCATACTGCCAACATAATAAAATCGTTATTTTAAACATATAGTGCCATTTTTCAAACGTGGAGTCACTGAACAAACGATTTTTTGTATGAAAAATATTCGTTTAAGTAACTCCATGTTTCAAAAATGGCACTTTTGATCACTAGGAAGACGTCAATAAAAAAAATTAAGTCTTCCATAGATACCTAGTATCTAGCAAACATATGGTAGTATTTCATACTTTTCTTTGTTTATTTTTGGATTTATTTTAGTAAATGTATTCGTAGAAAAAGTATTGTATGCAACGTTATATAAGTATGTCAAAAAATGCTCGATGGCGTCACCTTACGATGCTCTCCAAGGCTCGCATCGTAACCTGCGCCACTCGCATTTTATGAACCTTCTTATACAACTGTTGCATAAAATACTATTATATTTTAATACAGGCAAATAGATATATGACCATATCATATTAAATAATCACTAAGTGCAACATATGAGATCTTGGTACGATGAAAAGTGATCGTCTGACTATGTAGAATTCATTGATGAATTTCGTGCATTAGTTTCTCGAAAAATAAATGATCTCTTCTAAAAGGAACTTTTTTTATTAACATTTATTATTCAATTGAGGTTCTAGATAACTTATATATCTACAGATGTTAAGATGAACCAAATAGGCAACCAGCCATATGCTCCCTCAATGCTTATGTTATTTTATAATAACCAACATTGTACTTAAGGGGCTATCTAAATTCTCGGGGGTCCAGTGCTGCCCCCATTTGAAATAAATCTATTGAAAGGAAACAGAGATTTCATTTAAAATTTTGTCTTGATCAGACCCTAGATAACCCTTCAAACTATTTTATGATCTACTGTTTCTATCTAGTGCCTGGTCAAGACAAAATTTTAAATTTTGTCTCCGTTTCTTTTCAAATGATTTATTTCAAATGGGGGCAGCACTGGACCCCGAAAAATTCACGTAGCTCCTTAAAAAAATAACTCTGGTCAATTTTAAAGATTTAAATCATACCTTTTCAACGTGAAAGGGTCATAACCGTAATAAATCTAACCACGGGCTATACTAGATGGCTATAGTATAATGAAATTAAAATAACAGCCAAGACACAAAAAAATAAATCGGCATTTCCATACAAAAGTGTGCAGCCGCCCGGGAAATTTGTATGGGAATGTCGAATTTTGTTATTTGGGTGTTATTTTAATTGCATAATACTATAGTGATCTCGTATAGCCCGTGGTTACATTTATTTCGGGTATGTCTCTTCTACCTTGTATAATATTATCAAAAATCATATCCCAAAACATTATCGAACAAAATAAATGTTAACTGACGTATAAATTTCACTCGCAAAAACCATTTTGTAAGATCTATCAACCCCATACTTTCGATCTGATACCCTGATGTTTAACCTTTTTTTGCGAGATCACAATATAGTTAACACATGACAAAGTGTAGTCATTTGTTTTTATACCAAAACGGTCGACATTAAGTAGATTATATCGACAATAAGAACATCAGATATTACTTAATTAAGGGCCGTGGCACACACGATATTTTTTTTTTGAAGCAGCGACTTTATAGCTGTGACTTCACATCACATTTTCGTGAATCTCTCCCTGAATTCTATGCAGGGCTCTTGCAGACGAGCGACAGTATGCCCACAACACCTGTCGCTGTCCGTCGCTGATTATCGGTGACCGTCGCGCGACGCCGAGACACGGTCACCGATAATCGCGGGCATACTGTTGCTTGTCTGTAAGAGCGCTAAGAGATTCAGACAAATAGTCATGCCGATTTGCGATTTTGTGAATTTCTTATATTATGCCAATAACGTAAAATAGACAGATTCAAATACAATATCGCGTCTTTATTACTAATAGGTATGGCACAAGTAATGCCAAAATGACTCAAACTATTTTTATGAAAGGTACGATAGAGGTGAACGAAATAAATAAAATACAAACAAACAATCTCTCTCTCCAGGGCTTTTTGGTCTCCACTTCAGGAGCACGATCCTCACTGTACTACCAGAGCCATACTTGGCCAGAGTAGCTAGAGGATGTGGCCTACACTCTCCACGCTGGACTGACGAGTTGGAGAGGTTTCTTTGATGATTGTGAGCTTTTTTAGCGTGTATTACCTATGTCGCCTTTTACAATATCCAAGGGAAGACTTGGAGTTGTCCTTTTCTGCTCTGCCAGAACCACATGGCGAAACAAATAAATAATATACATTATAATTATAAGATATACTTCACATAACATTTACTTCTAACATTTTGTACAACAACACATGTTTATATTATAGTGCGGCAAACGAACAAGCGGGTCACCTGATGGGACACCAGAGATGTAACAGAATAGTTGCCGGACTTTCAGAAAAATATTGTCTCGTTTTTTGAAGGTTACAATTTTGTATTGGTCCGGGAACACTGCTGCAGGAAGTTGATTCCACTGTTCGGTCGTACGTGGTAAAAAGTTCCTAAATTTCAGAACAGACAAAAAATCTACTTAATCTTTGCGACTTTTAACATTTTAAAAGAAGCCCGTCTGTTAAAGCCATTATTAAGATTTCAGCCCAAAAACCCGACTTTGATTTATTATTGAGATAGTATCAGCCCGATGTATTGCAAGGCTGGTATTAATACAAACGGGAATTATGAGCTCATTTTTGTCATTACTAATATGAGTGAGTCATATTTTTAAAGGGTCTTTTATTATCTTCTTCGCGAGTTTTTTGGTACAACTAAGTATAAGCCATATATATTTTTTATTTAAAAAAACTGTTTTGACCATAATGGTACGAAAGGTGGGCTGCTAATGCATTTTCTAGCAGACAGCCTTTAGAAAAAACAGAGAAAAATTTACTGGCGATGGAGATACCTGAATTTTCCAAGGTCCAGTGCTGCCCCCATTTGAAATAAATCATTTGATAGGAAACGGAGACATCATATATAATTTTCTCTTGACCAGGCACTAGATAACCCTTCAAACTATTTTATGAACTGCTGTTAACAGTTTAAAGTGAGAACGTGAAGATTTTCTACGCACAATTGTAAAAAACGGCCACTTTTGGCGTATGTGCGTAGAAAAGCTACACGTTCCCACTTTAAACTGTGAACAGTAGCTAGCTATCACGATTCATGAGATACAGCCGGTGACAGACAGAAAGATAGACAGTCTTATTAATAGGGTCACGTTTTTTCCCTTCGGCTACGGAACTCTAAAAAATAATCAAAGGTGTTAAAACCTTCCAAACTCAAACCTATCTCATTATCCTTTATGTAAAATCAGCAAAAAAACAGCAGTCCAAAAAAAAAGGTTTGCGAGTGTAACAGACAGCGCAGGCGCGGCCGATCCGTCATCGGCTTGTAAACCCAACAGTCTTCAGTCACGCGATCCAAAACGTATTATTACTCAACATTTATTTAATTCTTCAACGAAAACCCTAAGTGAATACGAGTTTCGGGCACTGTTAGCAAAATACACAAGTTTTGCACGCGATGATTGTAATTCTGTATTTTCGCTAATTGCAGTGAAACGGTAACATCACGACCGGGAAGTTTTTGAGCGAAACTACTAATTGTTTCGCATTATTTTTTAAATCCCGTCAAAAAAGATTTGTGAGTTCGACGCCAATGTATGTCTGGATGTGGCATAGTAGCTCCCGAACGGATGGACAGATTCCAATGTGGTTTTTTATAGTAATAGCAAGTTTGTTTGCGGTGGTTCTTAGCTATGTTTAATTGAAATCGGTTCAGCTGTTAAAAAGTTTTGAGTGGACGCTTGAAAGTCGAGGTTTTTTTATTTTGCCTACCAAAAAATCTTGTTATATGCTGCATTTTTTGGTTGTTCCGTACTCATCACACAACTCCCCATTTATTTATTTATTTATTTAAGAGTACTTCACACAATCTTATGATGGAGTTATGGATGGTTAAAACTGAATTCGAATGAATTATTTAACAGTTTGCCTTTGTGACATGTTCTGGGTTGTTCTATACTCAGCCCGTAATGCCTCATCTATTTATTGATTTCAGTTTATTGCACACAATCATATCATGGATTGATTACACTGGGTCAAACTTAATGTTAACATTATCTACTAGTTTGCCTTTGGGACATGTTCTCATTCCACATGCTCTCCTTTGTTCACTCAATCCAAATATATAATTCCATTCTCATTATTACGTAAATACCTAATCTGTTATACTAGTCAGGAATAAAAAGTAACATTAAATTTAATTTCTCATTTCAATCATTAATTTATTTCTCATTATTTCCGTCTTCATCCCAATTCATTTGTTTCTTTTATACTGATCTGGGAGAAAAAAAGTACCAGGTACTAGCTCTTTTTTCCCATAAAGAAGCTTTGTGGGAAAAAGATTAGGTTAGTACCTCTGGGCTAACAGAATCACAGCGAAACTGCTATTTGGAAAACGCTAAGATGAGCGAGCGAGAAAGAAAACTACAGATATACATTTTTTTAAGATATACATACAGATATACTCGTATACGTCTTTATCCCTTATGGGGTAGATTCCAGGTAGGTAGAGTCCAGGGCCGCAAGTCCCGAAGGTATATAGCGTGACGATGTAAAAAGAGAATCAAACAATGGACTACAACAATGGCTACTCACAGCCGCATCGCCTATAAACATGATTTAGATTCTCACACACTTCCTCGACCGGCTTTTAGGATATACGCGAAAAGAAAATCAGCTTGTAAAATCTAAGTTTTTTTCTATTCTGCTAGTCCAGCATGAAAACTACACATTTTTCAAAACTAAAAAAAAACTTACTTCACCTCCAAACTACACAACCGATTTTAATAAAATTTCTATAGGACCACCTGACAAGTATACCTTTTTAAACAAAAAAAGAAAGTTCAGGCGTCTTCGAGTAATCTGCGAACATAATAAAAAAAATCGATGCGATGCGATGAATTGATAAACTCCTCCTTTTTGAAAGTCGGTTAAAAATAGAGGATCACTCAGGTAAACCTGACATTGAATTGGCAACTAAACAGAGTCAAATCAATGCAAGAAACAGAGCGTAAAAGGCGCAAGTCTAACTACGGTTGCTGACTGACTCCTGTTTTGCATTCCAAGGGTAGATTTACAGTCGTTAGGTAACAAAATAAAAAGAGTATAAACGTAACACCCCATATCAATCTGCATGTTATTGTTTTTCGAGTGTTTAAGTAGCCAAAAGTGGTGTCAGATTTTTAACTAAAGGCATTTGACTTTTGACTTAAGGCATTTGACTTAGCTTGACGACTTCCGTATAGTGATGAAAACCGGGATCAACGGCTTATACGTGGCTTCCGAAGCATGGAGAAGCTGGTCACCCATTCAAGTGCGGACCGCACCCGCTTTACTTATGAAGGTTAGTAATGCGCACGCTGGGCCACCGAACTCTTCTACATGATATATAGCGACACAAAATTAGACGACTCAACCATTGATATGAGAAAAATTGCCTAATTAATAAGCAGGTAATCTAAATATATAACTCAAAGGTGACTGACTGACTGACATAGTGATCTATCAACGCACAGCCCAAACCACTGGATGGATCAGGCTGAAATTTGGCATGCAGGTAGATGTTATAACGTAGGCATCCGCTAAGAAAGGATTTTGATCAATTCTACCCCCAAGGGGATAAAATAGGGGATGAAAGTTTGTATGAAACTTTGTCAATTTTAAACCGATCGGGCTGAGACTTTGCATGCATAAAGCTACTATGACGTAGGCATCCCCTAAGAAAGGATTTTGATCAATTACATCCCTATGCGAGCGAAGCCGCGGGCAAAAGCTAGTCATTTATAAGACCCCATATTTCACTAAGGACACGAAATAATCATAATACAGAAATAAATATACTGACATAATCAATATCTATATCTTTATTGGAGAAAGTTGGAAGAATAAAAACAATTTAAGAAAAATATAAATTTACATTTATTATATATTTACAGAGAACAAATTTTCAAATTAATTACCCACTGGCCTAAAAAAACAAGATTTTATCACATTAATTTGAATAATTATAGCAAAAGGCACATAAATGGTTTGATGGTTATCTGATTGTCAAACTTTATTAAAATTTTATCATAATAAAAAAAAAACTAAAAATTAGCTAACCTTCTGTATTCAGCTGGTAGCTAATTTTTTAGCTCCAGCACTGATTTTCACTCGTAATACACCGATCAGATCATATTGAGGTACGCTATGTACTGATTTTCATACATATATATGTATGTTATGACTATGTATACATACTATGTATATAGTGTATCTCCTTTGGGAATCACGAGTATTTTTATCCCGGTCCTCGGAGAAGTTGATGTTATGTTACGCTCCCGCCAAAACCCATTCTTTGATAAACCACTGAAAGATTTATTTTTGCATGGGTTTTAGCAAGAGTAATCCTTCTTCTGTGGTCTTCCTGTATTGCATTAAAAGGGAAAGGTATAAAGGTTGAATAAAGTAAGGATGGACTGATGCTCTACGACTGCTCTTTGCTAAAATCATGATTGTATTGTAGTATGTATAGTTACATATTTTCTTTAGATTCACGGTTCTTTTCAACCCGGTCCTTTGAGAAGCTTACGTGGGGACACAGATCTATCACGTAAAGCCCTTTGGAGAAGTTGATGTTACGTGGCCAAAACCCATTCCTGAATATATACTTATAAAAGGTGTAACCCATGAATAGGTTTCGGCAGGCGTAAGATCAATTGCAAGAAAAAGGGAAAGGTCTTTGGGTTATGGAATGAGATTGGAATTGATTGATGCTGGGATATTGCAATAGAAACGTCACCTGCCATAATCATGATTACCGATTATTGTAAGCAGGTAATTGTATATATTATTATTACGTATATGTGTTCCCATTAAGGATAGGACTATTATTAATGTATGTGTCGACTGGTTTTATGACGTCACATTTTTTTGACAATATATGACTCTCACTTCTGTAGTCTCGTATTTTGTGTTGGTCAAAAATGGTAAGGCAAATTGTCGCACGTAGACAAGTGGTAGCCATCGGACCATATCAGAGTAACTTTTGTCTTGTTCACACGTCGCGTCAACCCGATCAGTGACTGTGGGATCTGTGTAGTTAAAGTAACTAGGGTTTGTTGCCAAGTATTTTTTACAAAAGATAACCTCGTTGAAGTGGTTTTTGAAATGGGGCTTGGGTGTTTATCTATAGGTTTATCTTATTCTTCTTTCTCTAGACCTTATCCTATTAACTTGGGGTTGTCCTTCCTTGTCTTTCTTTTCCACTTTGCACGGTCTTGAGCTGTGGTGGCGTCTAACTGTGCTTGTTTCAGGTGATTCTTGACCGTCGACATCCATGTGGAAGGTGGTCTTCCATAGGTATGTGTTTCATTATTAAATGTAGTATCGTTGGGTTAGTATTCTTTAACACAAGTTAAAGCTTACTTCGGAGCTGGCTCAATCAGTTTGATTTGTTCTAAAACATAAGACGCAACTTTTTTGTCTGGACAATTTGTTTATCTGATAAACTTCAAGGGGTTGGAGGTGACTCGCGAAGGCTCAAAGAGACACTAGTTATAAAAGACTTTATTTTCATTTTCATCTTCATCTCAGCCTCATAACGTCCACTGCTGGACATAGGCCTCTCCCAAGAATTTCCAAACTGACCGATCTAGAGCGGCCTGCATCCAGCGCTTTCCAGCGACCTTGGTCAGATCGTCTGATCACTTTGTATCCTGATGTCCTACGCTAAACTTGCCAGTACGTGGTCGCCATTCGAGAACCTTTTTGCCCCATCGGCCATCGATTCGTCGCACTATGTGTCCCATCCACTACCACTTCAACGAGATAATCCGCTGGGCTATGTCATTTACTTTTGTTCTCCTACAAATTTCCGCATTTCTGATTCGATCACTATTATCATTCAATAATTAACTAAATATAAGATATTATATAAAAAATATTGTCATATATGTACAATGTAATAATCCCAACATTAACTGTTTCGCCGCCCATCCGACACCTGTCCTGAGCGACCCGAATGCGAGTTTAAATCGATTACAAATAATAATCGAGAGGGCGGGTCGATTCGGCGATAGGACACGCGAGTTCGGGAATCCATGTGAATGCGGATTTTTTGAGAAATGAAATATCAAACTTGATTTAAATTAAAATCATGACATATATAGAGACACATAAGTGTGAGAATCAGTATATGACTGGTAAGGATGTACCGGTTGAGATGACTAAGGATCTAGCAAAAATGAAACCGACTTAGATGCTGTCACGACATCACCTAGAGTGGGATTAAGGGAAGGAAGACGATATGTAATGGAATTAATGCAAATATATTTCACATTTCATTTATATTTTACCTTTATATTAATAAAACTAGTGGCTCTGTAAGCTCCTCGCGAGTCACCTCGACCGGTTGAAGTTTATCGGATAAAAAAGAAGTTAGGACAAAAAAGTTGCGTCATAATATCGGTAACAAAAAGGTTTTATGACGTTTTTGATAAAAAAAAAAACAAACAAATATGTGTGTCCTCATATTTCCATTATTTCGAATTTTTTTTAAAAAATGAATGAACAAAAAATTCTAATATATAATTTTTAAACTTTCTCACAAAATTTCAAGAGAATCGGTTGAGAAATGCGACCTGTAGGCGAGAAAAGCCGAAAAATCAGACAACCAGCAAAAGCATTTTTGGCCAATCTCGAAACTACGACGCTTCGCTCGCTTGGTCAAAAATGCCCTTCCAAATCATATAATCATATACTTAGTGAGCATGCTACCAATTTAGAGTGTGCAGATGTTTAATGCAATTGTAAAGAAAAGTAAACTTCTTAAATCAGTTGCATTATACTATATACATTATACTGATTTATGAAGTGCAGGTTTTTTAACCGACTTCCAATAAAGGAGGAGGTTATCAATTCATCGCGATCCTTTCTTTTTTTTATGTCAGTTCACCAATTATTCAAAGACGCCTGGACTGATTTAAAAAAATCTTTTTTTTTTAATGCTATACTTTCGAAGTGGTACCATGGAAATTTTATCAAAATCGGTTGTGTAGTTTGGGGGTGAAGTCGGTTTTTAGTTTTAAAAATTATTTAATAATGAATAAGGGTACATAAACTTACAAAATATGTTTTTATGCGTCATTATAATAGATCATGTGTCAGAGAAATAGCAAAGACACTAAGAGTTCTGCCAACTGTTGCAAGACGACCTCCGTGGCGTAGTGGTCACCATGCTAGTCCGCCACCCAGAGGTCCCGGGTTCGATCCCCGGTCAGGGCAAGTTGGAAAATGGTCTTTTTCAAATTGTCCTGGGTCTTGGATGTTTATCTATATATGTATTTGTTATAAAATATAGTATCGTTGAGTTAGTATCCCATAACACAAGTCTCGAACTTACTTTGGGGCTAGCTCAATTAGTGTTATTTGTCCATATTTATTTATTATTTATTATTTATTAAACACTAAATGCATACCGCTTCCAATCGGGCGTTTCAAATTTACATAAAATACCATCTACGCTGAGAAACATAACTTAAAACGCTACTGATTTATTATTTAATTCAAACCTAGTAAAGACGTTGAGTACCATATTTGGTTATCTATATAGAAGAATTATTGTCCGATTAATTGCCGATTATCGATACAATAATTTATTGTTCGGATTTATAGCGATTTTAGGTGTATTTTAGGATAAACGCTCGTAAATTGCGTTTTATAGAACCAACAGTATTACAAATACAAATCAGTATATAAATTAATAAGGCCTTTGCCTAACAGTGAGACACCTCTACAGTCTTAAAAAATATATATTTTAATAATTATACTTCATATTTTATTAATTATAAGTACACTTAACCTATTTAATAAATTGCTTAACGTAATTGATATGCAAAAAAAAAGTTGAATACTTAAAGGATATTTTCTCCAATTCTTTAACACGGAAATGCAATCTTTGATGCTGATCAAAGTCTCCATGAATATTGTATTCCTCAAATAGATAATATAAAATGAATTGTCATCTCAAAATTTTCACACAGACTAAAGAATGTACCAAATATACAGCCTAACTGTTAAATCACGTTACATTCAGACAGGGGGCACTTAGTACTCGATTCACGTTCCAAATATACAAAAACATGTTGAAAAATCTATCTATCTATCAAATTATCCAATAACAACAAGAAGTGTGGACTGCTGTGGATACTCACGCTGCTCTCGATGATAAGCGGTATAAAGCGCTAAGAGAGCGCACGGTGTCCAAACATTCCGAGACTTTGCGCACTAATTTGATAAAATCCGGGCTCCGGCTCTCTTACTCACCGAACGAAGCATGGCAACGGTGACGCTACTACTCAGACGTCGATTTTCTGTTAGAGTGTGGATACCTTATTATATCCTTAAGTATAACACGTGATTTACCAGTCTGCTTGTATAACTAGTAACGGGCCTTCTTGTACCACACTATTTTGCCTTGCAGTACTGGCCGTCAAGAGAGAAAGAAATAAAAGCCTAGCTGTAATTTCATGTTCTTTTTCTGTTGATTTTTTTGGATTGGTTTTAGTGTAAAGCAGAAATCTAAAAACTTTCTTTGGAATATAAAATATGAGCTGCACATTAAGTGCGTAAGCTGCATATACTGGTACTGTGTAAAATAAATTTGTATTAAAGTATTCTATAAGGTTAACTTATAGAATACTTTAAGAAACGTGGTCTCTTACCATAGAAGGCTCAAGGGAGCTTAACGCGCTATGGAGAGGGCTACGCTCGGTGTTTCTCTACGTAATCGAATCAGAAATACGAAAATTCGTAGGAGAACAAAAGTCACTGACATAGCCCAGCGGATTAGCTCGTTAAAGTAGCAGTGGGCGGGACACAAAGCGCGACGATCCGATGGCCGATGGAGTAAAAGGGTTTTCGAATGGCAAGCGAAGCGTACGACCCACCGACACAAAAGGTGGTCATACGACCTGACCTAGGTCGCTGAAAACCGCTAGATGCAGGCCGTTCTTGATCGGTCATTTTGGAAATCCTTGGGAGAGGTCGATGTCCAGCAGTGGACGTTATGCGACTGAAATGATGATGATTATGAAGAAAAAATTAAATAATTTTTACATGATAGAACACAAAAATGCATAAAACCATAGACAAAGCGTAAAATTTAGGAACAAAAAATTAATACAAAACTGTTCTAGGAAAAATGTAAATTAAAAAAGCCATTATTATAATTCTTTACAACTGTCGCCGTGATAATTAATAGTGTCGGATTTTAACAATAAAATATGTATCTAATATATTATAATAATACCGAAAATGTGTTTTTGTCGGACAATCGCGTGACAAACTGAAATAAATAAAGAAGTTCTTAATAGAACATAAAAAACCGAAAGTTTCAACACTTGCGTTATTTGACTTGTAAAGTTTTGTCTGATCAAAAGCTTTGTCGTTTAAACTAAAGTATCGCTTTTCTATTTGTTCCCGATAACAGTATACTTCGAAAGGTTATGAAACTTTTCCATACTATTAACCTATTCACTTTCTTCAAAAATGATGAGGACGTTCTATGTTCAACTGTGAACATTATATGTGCGTAACTGATAACATTACACGTTTCCAAATGTATGTTAAAAAACAAAACCTCAATTTGAAAAGGTACATAGAGAACGTTCTTAGTCCACCTGTATTTTATTATATGTAGGTAACGAATAACATAAGACGCTTAAAATCAGAGTAGTCAACAGCAGTTTCCAAACAAATGTTTAGTACAAAAAGCTCATTGAATTTTTGAATGCAAGCAAAATGTAGACCCCTAGTTTTAGACAACCTCCATGGCGTAGCGGTCACCATGCTAGTCCGCCACCCAGAGGTCCCGGGTTCGATCCCCGGTGAGGGCAAGTTGAAAAATGGCCTTTTTCAAATTGTCCCGGGTCTTGGATGTTTATATATGATGATATGTATTTATTACCTATAAAATATGTATTGATTTAGTATCCCATAACACAAGTTACGAACTTACTTTGGGGCTAGTTTAATCAGTGTTATTTGTCCCTATATATATTTATTTATAGTTTTAAGGTTCCTTCCATGCTGATCTAAAAGCCAAGCAAAAAGATAAAATGTGCCAGCTACTCCTCTTCGGGCGCAGATCGTAGGAGCCAACCGAGGGAACAGATGAGAACCTGCTTGAGGGCTGCAGGCGCCTGCAGCTGCCCACTCAACATCCTTCACACGGCGCGGACAGGGGAGAGGTGCAGGGACGGGGAACGGGGACGTATATTGCGCGGAACCTTAGGAGATTCCGTTCTGTGTGTAACACTTAAATTAATTCTGAACCAATGCGCTTAACGTGTTCTTTGGGTTTTTCAGCCCTAGGCTTTGTCAACCCCATTAGGGATCTGTATTATATAAACCCTTTATCCTGAACTCTTGGGTAATGTTGTCGCTTTTTATAGGATGTCTCTGAGTTCAGTGTGCTACTTGGTAAAGGCCTCCTCCAACCATCTCCATTGCTTTCTGTCTCTGGCAACTCTTCTCCAGTGAGGGCCTGCGGTAAGCTTTAGCTCGTCCTCCCATCTTATATACTGTCTTCCCCTGTTCCTCTTTCCATCTCTCAGATACCAGTGAGTTAAGGTTTTGCTCCACTTTTCCTGGTTACTACGCAACATATAGCCAGTCCATATCCACTTCAGTTGCTCTATCTTAGAAAGTATATCTACAACTCCTGTTTTTCTCCTTATTGTTGTCTTTTTTCTTTATACTTAACATGCTCCTTTCCATGGCTTTTTGGCAATGCTCTAGCATATCTCTTTGATGAGAGCTCACCAAAGAGATATGCAAGAGTATCTTTATCTAATTTAGTATAAACATTCTCAGTCACTTAGTATATCGACTCCAAGCGCAAACGATTTATGGATACAATCGATTTTATTTACAGCTACAAAGCTTCAATGCTACACTTCTAATCGCCTATTTCCTAAGTATAGTAAGAACGACATGTGCCTATCAATCAATCAATGTTTCACAAGGACTGCAGTTGTCCACATCAAGGTAAAGCTTCGGTTCAATTGAAGCGGGAAGAAGCGATTCTACGTGGCACAAAGTTTATAAACTTTACGAAAGTAAATCCATTTGATGCTATCGTTCTTATTGTTAAAAGTGGCCACTTTTACTACGTCCTTTCAAAGGTTATTCATAAAATGGTAAGAAGGTATATCTAGGGTAAAAGAATTATTTCTAATGAGGGCGCTATTACGAACCCACCTCACCTTAAGAGGCATTTCACATTTGGTTGGCTGTCTCGCTCGCACAATCAAACATTTTTAAAGATAATTAAAAAATGTGACTTATTTTTAGAAAAGTGTTTCATTAAAATTAAATAAAATTATATGTTAGATATTTTAGACATGTTTTCATTGTTTATGTGTGAGTGTATCGAGAATTAGGTCATCAGAACTTCAAAGTTTTGATGACCTAATTCTGATGTAGTCAATGTCTAAACAAAATACAAACATGTCTAAAATATCCATGATATAATTATATTGAATTTAATGAAACACTTACTACAACAGAGACACATGTTTTTGATATCTTAAAAAATTTTTGATTGTATGAGCGAGACAGCCAACCAAATGTAAAATGCCTCTAAAAACACGTTCACTTTTTTATATATGTACTGGAATAAACCAGTTAAAATGCTTGATATGTGCAATTTCTTTAAAATAACAAAAAATTGCAGAAATTATACATGTCGTTCTAAAAATAAAAGCTAGCTTTACTGTTTTTAATATTGTCGAGTTAAAAGTTGTATATTTTTTATTAATTAAACTTTATTGAGCCAAAAGCTGCAATAGTTTTTCTTTTGATTTGACTAAATAATTATTTCTAAAATAGTTTTGTTGCTTAATATACGTTTTTGATTTAATGAGATAACAATGTTTTGAACGTTGTTAAATTTTATTTATAAAAAAATCGAATATTGACTTCAAAATGAATTCGATCGAAAGTTAATAGAAAGTTGATGAATCATCAATGATAGAAAAATATTAACAAATTTTTCAGTTGTCCGGAACATGAAACGCTATCGCTCAACCTCTTAAGATCAGACCGCAGCCTTAACAAGACAATGACACGGACATGCACGCCACATTACTATACGGGACCTTATCCAGGTACTAATTGCTCGCGTGTCGGGATTGTAAGGCGGGTGATATACGTTTGTGATAAATTGGGAAATCAACTTAAAGAGAACGATGCCAACAGATTATATATGGGATGTTTCAAGTATCAGATTGTGTTCTCCATTATTTAATCGCATTATATTGAACAACGTAAAACAAAAAAAAATGGAGTACGATTTTTTTATATTCTTTATAAAAATTGAGCAATAGGCTAATTGAGTTTCTACTAAATATTTAACATTTGTTTGTGATTCCAATTTTTTTTTGTGTACTTGTACTGTTTTCGTGCTAGTATCACGGATTAAAAATACCCTTAAATTATTATTTTATCATTTTGAAACGCCCTGTTAAAACTGTAACATTGGTATATAGTGTTACTGAGTAAGCCCTGCCTACTATTTATGCCATCCATAAACAAATTTCAAGCATGGACATCAATTATAATAAAAATAAATACTATAAATAAGCCAAAAAAATTTTTTTAAGTATAATCTTGAAAAAATATGAATATCCTTCGATAAATAAAGATTTCGAAATATTAAACATAGGACTTTATAATTTTTTCACATACATAAGGCTTTTATGAACTCTTCTTTAATAACATTAACAACCACAAAAACAAATTAAACTCAAAAAGCCCGTCTGCACAAATTGCACAGAGGTCAATATTAATTGCACAAAAACGGTTCATTTTTAAAATTTCTCGTTAAGGGATTAAAAACGAAGCCTTACTGGTAATAGTATTTTAATTAACCTGTTGACGACTCAATCTCAAAATAATAGGTTACCAATTACACGGTTATTAAGATGCTATCTGCATTTTTGGGTCCAGTGCTGCCCCTATTTGAAATAAATCATTTGAATTGAAATGGAGATATCATTTGAAATTTTGCCTTGATCAAGCTCTTCTAACTATCTAATGAACTACTGTTTATATTTTAAAGTGAGACTGTGAAGCTTGTTATAGCATTTTTGGTAAAAGCCGGCCACCGTTACCGTACGTTCTCACTTTGAACTATAGACAGTAGTTCACGAAATAGTTTGAAGTGCTTGATCAAGGCAAAATTTTAAATAATATCTCCGTTTCCTTTCAACACGGGTTTTCACATGGTCATCCAAAATTTAATAAATAAATATATAATGACAAATCACACAGGTTGAATTAGCCCTAAAGTAAATTCGAAACTTGACATTTACATGCATATGTAGTATTATACAAGACTTTATAAAACAATTTCAACTTTCAAAACAAGGTTTCGCACCCATTTATTAGACCTTAAATTTTGTTAAATCCAACACGTCGCTGGTTGCTTATGCTGTCACTGAAAGTTGTTCCGGACGTATGCTACTATTTATTATTTATTTTTCAGACATCCTGTCTGACATTCTTCCTAACAGACTTAGGTATGTGATAATGACAATGCCATACGAAAATATTTACGCAACATCATTGCAATATATATGTATTTGCCTAATCTTTGTATTCTATTACACTACTAGCTTTTGCCCGCGGCTTCGCTCGCGTAGGGGTGTTATTTATCAAAATCCTTTCTTAGGGGATGCTTGCGTCATAGTATCTTTATGCATGCAAAGTCTCAGCCCGATCGGTTTCAAATTGACAAAGTTTCATACAAACTTTCATCCCCTTTTTTATCCCCTTGGGGGTAGAATTGATCAAAATCCATTCTTAGCGGATGCCTACGTCATAACATCTACCTGCATGCCAAATTTCAGCCCGATCCGTCCAGTGGTTTGGGCTGTGCGTTGATAGATCACTATGTCAGTCAGTCAGTCACCTTTGAGTTATATATATTCAGATTGATTTATGTAAACATACACACAGCCTTATTTATTTATATTTTATTTTACATTATTATTTTTGGATCCGCACTACGCATCTCTTCAGGGCACAACTAAAAATCAGTGTATTGCTTTTGACGACCTCCGTGGCGCAGTAGTCGCCATGCTTGTCTGCCACCCAGAGGTCCCGGGTTCAATTCCCGGTCAGGGCAAGTTGTCTTGAGTCTATGTTTATCTATATATGTATTTATTATAAAATATAGTATCGTTGAGCTAGTAGCCCATAACATAAGTCTCGAACTTACTTTGGGGCTAGCTCGATTAGTGTTATTTGTCATTTATTTATTTATTATTGCTCCCGGGCAATATTACCACTAAGCTGTGGCCTATTTGTATTGCTGTAGCACACATATTAAAAATTGTGCAGGTAGGTAGAAGGTTATTTACTTTTTGTGTCTGATTTCTGTTCTGTTCTGTTCTGTTCTGAGTCCTCCCAGCCAGCAGTTACGCTGCAAGAGCTTATGAATGAGGTTTACCTTGGAGAGTACGTCATCACGCTTGCAGACCAAAGCCGATGCATGTATATCGTCCTCAGTCCCTAGAACATGGCGACGCCAAACCTCGTTATACCACTCTCATGGCTCGAGAAACCAGTTAGACTCGTAGATAGGGATAAAGGAGTGTAGGAGATATTCGCAGTCAGGGAGTAGGAATATTTACTTTTTGTGTCTGATTTGTTTTTTTTTTTTATGTGTGTTATAGCAGCAAAAAAATATGTTTATCTATCTATCTGTATTTGGAGAAAAAAGCGGGAAAGCGCCAGAGAAGAATATAAGATGAAGAAGCCAGCCTCCAGCCCTTCAGCGAACCATCGCTTCATTTCGTAACACCTTAATACAAAACTGCTAAATTGCTACTTTCATACGCGAGAGTAAACTCATAAATAAGAAATATTGTAATTTAATGATTGCTATCTTTAATTGAATGTTTCGTCAAAATTAACACTGACCATAAAAATGGGCAATTTTGTTAAAATATTTCGCCAATTTTTATATAATTAATCGCAACTTTTTTGTTGATTTATAAAGTCATCAAGGTCTTATAAGTTTGATTTTGTAGTTTAACTTAAGGCTGTATATAAATATAAGTATTCCCCTCATACTTGAAATAAATATATTTTTTAAATGACTTTTTTTATTTAAAATTTTCTTTACTTAATTCATAGGTATTTATGGATATACTTTAACATGACTCTTAACTGAGTTAGATTTTTTTCCAGTGTGGAAATGTTTATAGCATCTTCACTCAAAGATCTTCACTTCACTCTTTCCGGGCAGATCGTAAAAGTTGATTAAGGGAATGGGCGAAATTCGAGTTATGACCTATCACTATTCCTTACTTCACCTTCTTGCCGTCTCGGTCTGCCCAAAACGTGATGAACGCGTGATATTGTATGAAGGTTGGCTTTGCAGTAAAAACAAAACAAAATTAAGACATATCCTGACAATTTTGGGTCAAAAACTCTACTTGATACAATTCTTTGAAAAATAGCTTGTCACAATAATAATAAGCATTCAAATTACAAAATGTGCAGCCCTCAGCCGCCTTAAAATAAGTTCGTGACAGCCAAAAAATGGTAGGTTGTCCTTCACGATTGTACAGTTAGCAAAACAGTAAGCAATTATTGTTTTGAAGCGAAAAACTGCGTAAGGCGTGATGTTATATTTCAATTGGTTAAAGGATCTTCTAAAATAAGTTTACAAATTAAATGGTAAAAAGTAATTTAACTTTATTTTCGAAGATAAGAGAAGATGGCCGAAGGATAGGAGGTAGGCCCCAGAAGCGTTGGCGTGACGATTTGCGAAAGTTTGAAAGGGAATGGTTAGAAGTGGCACACGATCTAGATATTTAGAAGGAGATGGGGGAGACCTTTGCCTAGCAGTGGGACAGTAAAGATTTACAAAAAATTGCTGCCCAGCAGTGAAAAAAAAAAGAGAATGCAGTGAGACAATGTATAAGGCTTAAAATATAGTGGAATGAAAGATGTTGTTGATAATATGTTTTATTAATCGAATCATGTAATCGAGTAATGTAATTTGTAAGGTAAGTAATCAACTATTTGATTACTACCTTACAAATATGAATACAAAATACTATATCGTGTCAGTATCACAGTCCTAAAACAATTAACAATATGGATTTGGACTAGCAATTATTTTTGGCTCATTAGATTATTCAAAAGTTTTTTATACTTTATTTTTTCTGATATGCAAATAATGACGAACATTTAAAATTTGCATGACGTCAGGATCAGCTATGGTTTTTACCAAAGGTGACGTAAATCACTGCCACACCGAAATTTCAAAGTGTTTTTTTTTATTATTTACTACTTTGTTAAACGAAAAAATATGAGTCCTGAATTTACGGATAATCTAGTTCACGGACTAAATAAAATAATTTACATAAATCATTAGTAAATTTTGAAATACAAATTCAATTTGCAAATTTTAAAACATAAGGTTTTTCAAATTTATTTTGTTCCACAACATAAATTACTAAATGTTAGTGAAAAAAAATCCTATTCAAAATTTAGAGACGACTGTACAAGCCATCCAATTAAAACTGTCTCGTCCGCGAACGGAGAATCTGACGCGAAATTAATTTAAAAATTAAACAAACGCAGATACAGTTTTTAAATTTTCAACTGGCGTTTAATCTGGTCATTGATTTCACGTTTACATGTCTACATGTAATTACGTTTTGGTATAAAGGGTTAATGCTAACCTGTCAGCGGTCGCGGGCCAGTGTGGTCGCGTTCTTGATTGATCGATGTACCGCTAACAATTAAAGGTTAACCGTTTTATTCGTAAATCTGCTCTTCTTAAGGGTCAGGTTTCACAGAAGCAGAGGGAAGCTGTTTTTGTTTTATATTATAAAAATTAATAGTTGCTTTAACAATCGCCGGATTTCAGTCCAATACGCATTGTCAGGTAGATAGATATCTACCTGACAATGCGTATGCCTCTTACAATCGCCAGATTTTAGTCCTAACCGTTTAGACTGAAATCCGGCAGTTGTAAGAGGCATACGCATTATCAACGAAGTTACTGTTTCACTCCTTGTTTCTTTTTTATTTCTACGATAAAGAAACGAACCCTTTAAATAAATTTCATGTGGTTGTCTCTCGCGTAAAAAATGAGTGAGCAAGAGTAGCATTCTCGCTCATTTGTCAACAGTTTCACAACCAAAATAGTCAAAACTGTATGAAATTGGGAAAAAATCGAAGCTAACTCAATATTTTATTAAAATACTTGGAATTTTTTTTTTATATTTGACTTTAGTTTTTGGGAATGCTCTTAAATTCTCTTTCTGTATGTGCCTTTAGTAAAGAGAAAGAGATGATGTGGGTTCTGGGTGGAAATCGCACGACCATCTATCTACCTAGGAGTGAGTATATATTACTTACTTATTAGTGAATATATAGAAGTGAGTATATATTATATCGATCCTTTAATAGAAGATATTGCGAATTGTCAACATTGTATTATATTATAACCCTCTTATTCATAAAAATTAACAACCGTTTGCTAGACCTATTTTAATTAAAACATGTTTTGTCCCTTTCCCTCTTTTCATTATTTGATATAGAAAGAACGAGCCAAACATATTCTAACCAAATTCGGTTTAGCAAACGTTTATATTTATTAATGAATCCCCTTATTCATTAATAAATATTTACAATACAAATAATAAGTATTTAATAAAAGACATAATAATAATATGACAAAACCCTTCTGGCGAGTAGGCGACCAATAATACTGTGAAAATGAGTTCTTTCCGCCGTTTCTTAACAGCAGTGGCCGTGGTGAAGCGCTGTTATTGATAGCTTCTCTTTAAAAATAAATTAAATTTTAATATACACTTTACGTAATGTAAATTATATTCTTATTTTTAACGTGTTTAAAGGCTTTTAAAGGCTAACTAACTGCTGAATAAATATTTTAACTTTGATTTTTTCAAAGTGTAACAAAAACAACAATGTGGTCATAAATAGTACGGTATATTTTCAAAATATTTTTCTCATTACATTTAACAGTACCAATAACATTTACTATTTAACACTTCGCTGACACGTTACAGTTTCTCCCAGTCATGCACAACCGCCACATTTCACGCATTTCCACGCAAACAACAAACACCTCTTTGTGGCACCGCCTTACAATAACAGCCGAGCGTGTATTGTAACAATAAATTACGTTATGACCAAAAACTTAAACAAAACACAGATTAGAAATTCAAAATGTCAACCGTTAAAACTAAAAGGTCAACGCACCATCTGAGACGACGGATTTTATGCACCAGTTTCTTGAAATATTGACAATTTTTTTAAATCCGTATTTACAACTTTACGAATTCATCTTAAGGTGGAGTTTCGTTAGCACGATTTCAACTTTACATATGCAAATGCGACGAAGAATTTTGCTCTCGGGTATGTATTGATTTTTTTGACACGTCATTGTGTATAATTACTCAGTTGAATAACTGCTGATGTTTATCTATTTCGGATTTTATTAATGGGTTCGATAATTTTGTGAGACATTTTTTAGAATTTCTAACAGGTACACGACAGCCGTGTAATTTAGTAAAAATCGTACTTTTCCTAGGAAATATATCTTCAGATTATGTAAATGAATGTTACGATGCGATAAACATATTATATAGTTTTATCTACTCTGTGACGTATATTATTTTAATTGGATAAATTTGCAGTAACGTGACATTTGATCTCATTTGAAGGAGCAATTTGTTATTTTACTTGGCAAGATGAGTTCATTAGGACTTGTTTAATTTATTATGCTTTATAATTTACAATTTTAATAGGTTTCTCAATTAGAATTGTGATCTAATTGCGCAACAAGTTCATGAATTATATATTATCATAAAAAGTCATGTCAAATTTTGTTCGATACTAGGATATTAAAAAAAGTTAAAAAACTTTCGAGTTTTTAAAAGATACAGCGTAAATTATTAATATATTATATATAATTATATATATGATGTGTTTATGAAATATACTAAAATATTCTGTAATAATTATGTGGTACATAATCGCTGAAGAAAGACTACATAATAAAATTCAAAAAATAATATACATTTATACTCAGCATTTCATTTTGAAAAGTCCTTCGTAACAATAACATAAAATGTGAAAAACCCAATTTATCGATCGTAAACCATATCCGAAAACTTAAGTACCTATTTAACTTATGCTCACGTACGATATGATGGATTCCAAGTCATGAGCTCATCATCACCAAAGGGCGCGGTTCGCAACATTACTCCGTCCCGCCTTGCTCTCAATCGCCGTACCTTATATCGATTTCACCACATAAAACCATCAGCAGGTGCCATAATCCAACCTTAATCGCCATATACACCCATTACCAAACTTTAAACACTAACATATTTCAGCTTTAACCCTTAAAATCCGAGGATGTATTAGCAGTCATTATTTCACAGTATTTAATAACGACTTATCCTTAAACGAGTTCACTCACCTCAATTTGCGGGAAAGAGAGAAAAAATGTAGCTCCACATTTTTGGATACAGAAATTCATTAATCAAAACGAGGTTTCGTTACATTGCCCGGGGGAGTGAGAAGAGATTAAGGTGTGGTTTCATTAGTAACGTCATGTCGTGCGATTTTTATCATTTAAATGACACGCGATTGTTGCGGAGTCATGGGTTAACACTTTTTAAATTATTATAATAATATTTTTAGTCTCTGCTCACCCCCGGGGTAAATAGGCGTGATAATTTATATATGTATGTTTTACTAACAAAAAGGTTTCGAAATTCTTTACAAAAACCTACAAATGCCTTGTAATGTGTGGAAAATCAACAATTGTATCAAATACTTGATATATGTACGTAAGTACTTACATGTCTGTTATCTTGACAGCAGACATATTTTAAGTAAATGTGCGATTCCTATTGTGATTGATAAGTTAAAGTTATTTAGTTTAAATAAACTAGTGACTTTCGTCGGATTTGCGTGAGTTTCTGTTACACGTGTAAATTTCCCCGACCATTGCTCTATATTTTAAAGAAAAGCTCATCAAAATCGGCCCATTCAGACTTTATCGAGTCCAAACAGAAAGAAGTATATAAATGTTTGCATCTGAAAAGCGTGTTATCTGGACCGGGCTTTATCCGTCGATTGGTCACGATGGAAAAAACATTAATATTAAGCGAAAGTCAAACTTTTTAATTTTATGCTTTAGTAAAATTAATTTTTATTGTTAATTAATTAGTGCTGGAGTGCAGTTTATTATCGCTTCTTCTGCACCAGCTCTACAGAAGTGGCAGTAAACTTAGCTGTAAGTAACAATTTGACGTCAACAATTGTGTAACATTGATTATCTAAATATTTATAACTCAAAGATGACTGACTGACTGACATAGTAATCTATCAACGCACAGCCCAAACCACTGGACGGATCGAGCTGAAATTTGGCATGCAGGTAGATGTTATGATTTAGGCATCCGCTAAGAAAGGATTTTGATCAATTTTATCCCCAAAGGGATAAAATAGGGGATGAAAGTTTGTATGAAACTTTGTCAATTTTAGACCGATCGGGCCGAGACTTTGCATGCATAAAGCTACTATGACGTGGGCATCCCTTAAGAAAGGATTTTGATAAATTACACCCCTACGCGAGCAAAGCCGCGGGCAAAAGCTAGTTAAGAGATATTATTTTCCTAAAACAAAATTAATGACTTAATTTGTATCGTTTTTTTCATTTGTTAGAAATTGAATTTTAAATAATATATATATATATATATATATATATATATATATATATATATATATATATATATATGGGGACAAATAACACTGAGCTAGCCTGCCCTGCCCTTGCCCTGACCGAGGATCGAACCCGGGACCTCTGGATGGCGGATTAGCATGTTGACCACTACGCCACGGAGGTCGTCGAATGTTTATCTATATATGTATAAATTATTTTATGTTAGTCTGAAAGAAAACAAAACCCTTTGAATGAATCAGCTGTTTTTCTTTCCAATGTGATGTCCATGTTATTAATAGGCGATAAGGCCTATCGATCTATCACTACTTATATTTTACGATTGAAGACCTCCGTGGCGTAGTGGTCACCATGCAAGTCCGCCACCCAGAGGTCCCGGTTTCGATCCCCGGTCAGAGCAAGTTGGAAAATGGCCTTTTTCAAATTGTCCTGGGTCTTGGATGTTTATCTATATATGTATTTGTTCTAAAATATAGTATCGTTGATTTAGAATCCCATAACACAAGTCTCGAACTTACTTTGGGGCTAGCTCAATCAGTGTTATTTGTCCCTATATATTTATTTATATTGCATTTTACATATTTATGCCCACCATTACTTAAATAGTGACTGCTTGGGTCTTAAACTGGAATAAATGAAATTAAAAATGAAATACCACAGAACGCATGACTGATGAAGAAGTAGCCGAAATCATTGTGTTGAAACATTTAATTGACCGAACGAGCGATGCGAGAGAATTGTCTCAGTTTCTAGATTGACCAAAATGGTTTTATCAGGCTGTCCGTCAGTTTGTCCGGCTGCCCTCGCCTACAGGTCGCATCTCTCAACCGATCCTCGTGAAATTTACTGAGAAGGTTTGACATTTATTTCGAAAATTATATAAAATTTTTTAGCAATTCAGTTTTTTTGACTTCTTTCAAAATGGCGGAAATATGGTGGTTAAAAACTTTACATCATATTTCAGCAGTTTGATTTTTTTTTAAAGTCATAATTTTTTGTTAGATTTATTAGAAAGACAGAAAGAATAAAGAAAAATATTTAATTCCGTGCAAATTTACATGAGAAATTTATTAAGACGCAACTCTTTTGTTTGAACTATTTTTTTTTCCGATTAACTTCAACGGATCTGGGCTGACTCGCGAGGTCTTAACAGCTCACTGAGCCACTTGTTTAGTTGATACATTTAAATTCTCACACAAAATAACAACTTCTCGATGCACCAATATAGTCACTTCATTGTCTGTCAAAATGAACGGTAGCAGCCTCTAATGAACGCAGGTGAATATGCAATCAAATTACATAACTCACTTGATATTTGCAGTCTGTAAGTTTCAATGACCTCTCGAATTTCACGAGTCATCTTCACAATTAATTTGAGGCTGTCAATAACACCATATTATTAAATAATGAAGTTAAATTGACGATTATTAATTATTCGTGTCTGCAAGCCATATACTTTTAACACACAACCAAAAAGAATAAAACCAGCCAAGTGCGAATCGGACTCGCGAACATAGGGTTCCGTACGTTTAAATAAACAAGTTTGTTGTCTGAGAGATTTATTTTATTCTGTTTTTAGTATTTAGTATTATAGCGGCAATAGCAATGCATCATTTGTGAAAATTTCAACTGTCTATCTATCATGGTTCATGAGATACTAATATACTTTTAGCACTAAATTTGCCTTTTGTGCTAAACAAATGATATTTTGTACAATATAGGTTAAATAAATAAAAAGCACGATGAATTTATGACTACGATAAAAGGAGGCAAAATAGAAGGAAGAAGAGTAAGAGGTAAACCTAGACACAGCTTTATGGAGCAAATAAAGGAAAAAGTAGGAGTGGTGGCGTACCAAGACGTCAAAAGGCTGGAAGAGGATAGACAGGAATAGAAGAAACTCCATCTACAAGAGCGTCGCTCTTAAATTTAGATGAATGATAACTATGGTTCGTTGTCGCGAGAAAGTCGAATTGGCACAGACAATAGGAATTTTCTATTAAAAGCCCCATGTTATGTTTAATTACAAAAATATAGAATAAGAAATTAATAATCATGAAAAAAATATAAATATATAGATGCGATGCGTGCGTATGCGCTTGTGATTTATGAGCGCGGAAAATAAACATTATCAAGTTTGATAAACTATTCACTTAAGGGTTAAGGGGCTACCTGAATTTTCCGGGGTCTAGTGCTGCCCCCATTTTAAATAAATCTATTGAAAGGAAACGGAGATTTCATTTAAAATTTTGTCTTGATCAGACCCTAGATAACCCTTCAAACTATTTTATGAACTATTGTTTATAGTTTAAAGTGAGAACGTGAAGCTTTTCTACGCACAACTGCGAAAAACGGCCACTTTTGGCGAATGTGCGTAGAAAAGCTTCATGTTCTCACTTCAAACAGGAAACAGTAGTTCATAAAATAGTTTGGAGGGTTATCTAGGGTCTGATCAAAACAAAATTTTGAATGATAACTCCGTTTTCTTTCAAATAATTTATTGTAAATGGGGGCAGCACTGGACCCCGGAAAATTCAGGTAGCCTTACCCTTAAGAAGCAGGCTTCTGTCAGTGTCATTGTATGGAAATAGACACACACATTGACGACCTCTGAAGCCCAGTGGTCATCATGCCACACTGTCACACCGGAGATCCCTGGTTCCATCCCCAGTCAGATCAAGATGGAAAATGTATTCTTTCAGATTTTTCTGGGTCTTTTATGCTTAACCGTATATGTAGTTCAAGCCTCGAACTTACCTTGGAGCTAGCTCAATCTGTGTGATTTGTCTGTATATCATCATCATGTCAGCCGCAAGAAGTCTACTGCTGGACATAGGCCTTCCACAAGGTTTTCCAAAAAGAAACAATTGGAACACTTATATATTTATATATTCTACGAAGAAATGATTGTGAAAAATTGTATTGTTATTAATTTATAACGAGGATTTCAGGAATGTTGCGAACCAACACTCTGAATTGTTAGCAAATACTGTGCAAGCTCAACAAAATAAGAACAAAACCAGATTCGTACTGTTTGTAGTCCGCAAATTGCGTATCAGCAAATTTGTCTGTCTGTCCGTTATAGTGTATATGTTGGCTTTTCACACAGCCCAGTTTTGAGGCGCTTCAAAATCTTTGAAGCGAAGTAAACGGACGGTTTTAAAACGCGCGTTCGTTTTATTCTATTGGCAGTTATATAATATATTAGATTGTTTTTGATAAGGTTAATAATGTGAAAATAATTGGGTTATACGTAGATACCGAAAAGTAGGAAGCTAGAAGGTAGTCAGACAATCTGACTAAGGCCGCTTTAAATCGGTGATTTGGGAATCCTTAACCTTTGTCTAGCAATGGCTGTTATGCGTCTGAAATGATTATGATGATAATGTATACTTAAAACTTGGATTAAGAATGATCAAAGTCCTATTTAATAGTAGTCATTATCAAACAAGACTTTATTTTTTTATTCTTATTTGAAATCGAGTTTATTTTTCCATTACATGCTATTTGATTTAGATAACTTTCACCTCATCTAAATTACATTGCATGTAACTTTGACTTCTGCATAGTAACACCTAAATCTATTAACTGATACATTGACGACCAAAGTGGTCTAAATTGTGCAATTTTTACTAAGCTTGACGTCGAAAGTAAAAAAATTAGTGATTTATACACATACCTCGTTAGTTAACTACTCTATAGCTATGTTGTACAATGCAATACAAATAATTGAATTGAACCAAAATGGCGGTCGTCGGCGCATTATTTATACCTGCACCGATAACCGCCATTTTGGTACAGCCTACGTGCCGTGAATTTGTTCAAAGATGCTTTAAAGTCGGCCATTTTTGTTCAACTTATTTGTGTCGCATTGCCTATAAAAACGAGCTGTATTTAGAAATGAAAATCAAATCAAAATCAAGTCGAATCAAACCTTAACAAGCGCTGGCGTGTACAGACTGGTGATTTTTATAAACGAAAAACAATTAATTTATTAAAACGCCGGTCTACCTCGATCATTTAAATAAAGACAACAAACATTGCTCATTGCTGTACCGCGTGTCCATGTTAACGGACTACAAGTTTTCTGACCGATCTTATTAGATCTACAGCAATCAAAAACTAGTGTTGTAAAAGAGTATTTAAAAAAAAAATATTTACTTTCAACACTGAACTTGCAGACCCTTTTACAAACTTCATAATTTTTATATCATCTACATGTTTGATATAAATTACTTGCTTCATAATTTTCTGTAGTCTGGATTATCTTTAACTCCCTTGAACCAGAATATTTCTTCGCTAAAGGTGGTAGTTCTAATAATAAATTCTTATCTTATTCTCGTAAGTTTCGTACTGACAGTTCTAATAAGACTAGACATAAGTCTTGTAGTCTTTGACAAAAAATTATTCTGGTTTAAGGGAGTTTTAGGTATCCGAAATAATAAAACTTATTGGTGGGTCGTCGTTTGTTTGGTTTATTCATTTTGATATTTTATGGACACAAGGTGGTCTGGTGATCCAACCAAGGCGCTGGATGCAGGGCTAGATCGGTCATTTTGGAAATGAAAGGAGAGGCCTACATCCAGCAGTGGACGTTATGCGGCTGAGATGATAATTCATTTGACGACCTCCATAGCGTAGTGGTCAGAATGTTAGTTTGCCACCTAGAGGCCCCGGATTCGATCGCCGGTCAGGGCAAGTAGGAAAATGGCCTTTTTCAAATTGTTCTGGGTCTTGGATGTTTATCTTTATATGTTTTTGTTATAAAATATGTATCGTTGAGTTACTTTGGGGCTAGCTTAATCAGTGTTATTTGTCCCTATATATTTATTATTATTTATTTTTTATTTTTATTATTGAACTTACACATTAAAGTCGATGCACCTATAACAAAATGACGCATAAACATTTAAAAGTTATCAAAAATATTTTTAAATTAAAGTTGAGTCCCGATCTTTCCAAGACAGACCCATTTTCCGCCTTTACGCCTACTTTATTTCTCCATCGACCTCTGAGCTCTGTCAACCTTATTAGAGATAAAAACATGAACAATATATACCTAGTAAAATTATTATAGTAAAGTTGAGCCCTAAAATTCATATTTAGTCTCAATATTGTTCACAACACTAAACAGAACACCTGCATTCAAAAGGTCAAGAATCAGAGGGGCCAACCAATACTGGCCAGCAGTGAAACATGTGTTTTAGGAATGAGATCGTTATGTTGGCACCACGAGCTTCATTGTTTGACATGCCATTACGTTTGAAATTGGAATTTGGATTTGATTTCTAAATCGAAACTCTTCAGTTTGTTTGTTCAACTTTAATTTTTACCGTTTACCACTTCTCGAAGACTTCTTCAACGATTGGTTGTTTTCCTTCTGTGCCATGAACATTTGAGGGCAGATAAAAATGTTTCCTTACAGCCAGCGGGAGCGGGTCAGGTTTTTCTGCCCCCGACTGTACCTATTTACGCAGAATAGTAACTCTGTTCTCATTATTGTACAGTCAAGTACCAAGATACCTGACCAGGCTCTCTACTTTTATCTTGAATTTTCTCTTAAACTAAAAATTAATTTTTATTCGAACAGATTTAAATCAAGTCTTTCTGAATATAAATTTTCATGTAATTTGACGACCTCTGTGGCTTAGTGGTCACCATGCTAGTCCGCCACCCCTAGGTCCCGGGTTCGATCCCCGGTCAGGGCAAGTTGGAAAATGGCCTTTTTCAAATTGTCCTGGGTCTTGGATGTTTATCTATATATGTATTTGTTATAAAATATAGTATCGTTGAGTTAGTATCCCATAACACAAGTCTCGAACTTACTTTGGGGCTAGCTCAATCATTGTTATTTGTCCCTATATATTTATTTATTTATTTATTATAATATTATTTTTAGTTTAAGAGAAAATTGAAGATATAAGTAGAGGGCCTGGTCAGGTATCTTGGTACTTGACTGTACATGTATGAAAGTTGACTGGAAAATTTCAAGTATTAAGGAATTCCTGATTAAAGATATATTTACTATTTTGCAATATTTTTTGTTAAGATGAAGTAGTAGCTAAAGTGGCGCCCTCATTTGAAATAAATTGTTTAAAACTAAATATGGTGATGATTAAAAATTTGATTTGTATCAATGTCTAGAAAGACCTTTAAACTATTTTTTGAGTAACCTTTGAATTTATTACTAATAACTAAATTACCAAAAGTGGTCACTTTTGGCGAAAAACAGTTTTAAAACTAGACGGACTACCAATATTACTTTCAAAGGTTATTCTTTAAAGGTCTTTCTAGACATTGATACAAATCAAATTTTTAATTATCACTATATTTAGTTTTAAACAATTTATTTCAAATGAGGGCGCCACTTTCGCTACCACTTCGTCTTAAATTAACAAATCAGAATATGAAACAGATATAAGATAAGGTGTATGTTGTGCCGAAAAAGAAGTAAAACAGCTGGTTTACGAGAGAGACAGATGGTAGAAAATTCACGATAAGAGCACAGCTCTTAAATACATAGATGATGATGATGAATACGGATCAAATTTTTACATAACTACTAACATTTAAGAAAAATTCAATAGAATTTAATAGTCTACAAACAAATAAAAAGTATATAACATTCATAGTAATTGTTTGGTGCGAAAAACGGCCACTTTTGGCGAATGTGCGTAGAAAAGCTTCATGTTCTCACTTCAAACAGTAAACAGTAGTTCATAAAATAGTTTGAAGGGTTATCTAGGGTCTGATCAAAACAAAATTTTGAATGATAACTCCGTTTTCTTTCAAATGATTTATTGTAAATGGGGGCAGCACTGGACCCCGGAAAATTCAGGTAGCCCCTTAAGAAGCAGGCTTCTGTCAGTGTTATTGTATGGAAATAGACACACACATTGACGACCTCTGAGGCCCAGTGGCCATCATGCCACACTGTCACACCGGAGATCCCTGGTTCAATCCCCAGTCACATCAAGATGGAAAATGTTCTCTTTAAATTGACCTGGGTTTTTGATGCTTATCTTTATACATATTTGTTATAAAATATAGTATCGTTATAATAGTACTACCATTTAAGAAAAATTCATTAGAATTTTATAGTCTACAAACAAATAAAAAGTATATAACATTCATAGTAATTGTTTGGTGTATAAATAATATCTATATCTAACTCAAAATAGATAAAAGAATATTGATAAAATTAATTACAAGCATAACTATTGCAACTAGATTAAAAAAAATAACTAAATACTATTAAGCTATTTATAAATAAAAAAAATGTATCGCAATATTTCCTCTGCGGAAAAGTACCCAGAAGGCTGGCAGCATTGCCACGTTGAATAGAAATGGTTATTATTTGAGCGAAGTAATTACTAGTCCTCTGGTCATCTGATAAGTCGACCAGCCTTTTGCCTATAAATTTAAATTAAATATGCAGAAGGACCATGGACCCAACGTTTCAACTTTGAACGGCTCTAGTATGCCTTTCCTATACATGCATACTTGCGCCGTTACATTACGAGTATGTTACTAAATTTAGAGCTTAACATGTTTAATGTACTCAAAACCGTTTCAAATCCTTTTTAAATTATTGGAGCATCGACCGTCGCCCACCTCCTTCGAATAAGGAAGACCTCAAAATAAAGTTAACACATTATTGTAAGTGAAAATCTGACAGATTCTCGTGTAGCATCGACGCATCTTGGTTTATGGGGCAGGTAGCCAATAAAATTGACAATTTGTTTCCGAAACTTTGGAAGTTACAGTTTTGTCATTTCTTGCTTTTTATACAAAAGTTAAGGCTGTGGCATTTTTTTTTAACTTTACTAAACTTTAAGGCGGACTTACGGTAGGTAATCGGTTCGCTTTTGGACGAAATTTTAGTAGTTTCGTCCAAAGTGCTAGAGGTATTAAAGTATCAGAAGAAACCATACTAGATATAACTATAGTAAAATGTATATACATTATGTAACAAAAAAACTGTCCGATCCTTGTAGGAGCAATTCAGACCGTCAATATGAACAACTTTTCGAATGGGACCACTGCTTGAAACTCGAGCAGAGCTTGCCAAACAATTATACTTACATACATACTCTCGAAAAACATAATCCTCCTTGAGGCGCAGTCGGGTAACAAGTATGCTGTTGAAAATTGATTACTGTTGAAAACAGACAGGGGCTGCAATATCACAGATGCTGAAAATGGTCCGCCGTGCCGTGCCTGCAGAAACACTTCACACCATTTTTAAGAACCTTAAGCAATAATCAAATTAATTTAATTCTGCGGAGCAATTAAGCACCAGCCTTATAAGGAATCGGATAAACAAAATTCGATTACAAGTCAAAACCTAAAAAATAAAACAATCTGTCAAACGGAATCGAATCGAAACCATCGAATCACTACGGACCGATTCATTTAAAATCGAGTCGACCACCTGCATTCTGCAAGTAACGGACCCATATCTTATTACATCGACACCTCCGATATTTCGATTATTACCAACAATTACTCGAGAGATCGATTCGAAATATCGATTTTAATAACGCCGAGACAGTGCTAAATGTGCTCACCGTTATCGGGTATCTTTTGTTTTGGCGCGATTTTTTATTGCAATTTGTTTAGGGTGTATTGGTGAGGTGAAATATTTATTTAGATTATTCTACCTGGAAATAAATCACTGTTAATAATTTAAAAGATTGTTTACAATTTTGAACTATTTTCCTAATATAAATTAAAAACTTTTACAATCGAAACATTGCCCTGCGGTAGAGAGCCTAAATCGCTATCATTTTGAGATGATTGAAGTTGGATAAGCTGCTGGGCGTAAAACCTTATTTCCAATGCTTTCAAAGTATTATTACTACCAAATATTACTTGATATGGCATGACAATTTTATGCGCATTATAATAGAAGGCAAAATAGAAGGAAGACGGGAAAGAGGAAATCCCAGGCACAGTTATATGAAGCAAGTTAAGGAAAAGGTGACAGCAGTGTCTTATCAAGATGTCAAGAGGTTGGCGGAAAACAGAATAGAATGAAAGAAACTCCACCGACAAGAGCTTCACTCTTAAATTATGATGATGACATATTCCTCTTACGTTTTAATATCTTTTTTTATAGATAAATATTTAAATTATTTGACAACCCTCCAAGACCTTGTCATTGCATAATTTGGAAAACAACATGCTTGAACACTCCTCAGATCTTACTTCTTTTGTGCTTTCCACAAACGGCAGACACGCACTGATATAAATCTACCCCGAACACGTGACCTTATAAATCAACCATACCCCATATCGAATAAAATAGAAAAATCGAGCACACCCAACAAATCGATTCGGTATGCGATACTTTCGCGAATCGAGCGATTTTTCATATATACCGATACTCTTACAATTATTGATCATTAATCATTCGAGCCACTTTTGAACAACGGGTGCGGTGTTTAAAAGATTTCAATAATGGTTCTTTATTTTGTGTGCAGTCGAAGGGGAATATTAATTTCTCCTTTATTCAAATCACATTCCTTTTTATAAGAAAAAAAGTAGCAATTAAAGGTTTTACTACGTAAACATTTTTTTTGATCTTTTTATTATTATTTTTTGTTCTTTATACTAATAGAAGATTAAACTTCTTTATTTGCAGCAACATTAAAAAGTAAAGGCAAATGCAGAATTGTCACTTTCTTTAATTTGAAAGTAAAACGCGAGTTACGCGTTGTTTTTATACGTTGAAGTTATTAACTTACTTTTAGGTTGAATCTTGTTGATGTGTGTTTGGATACTGACCTGTAACAAATATTATCAATTATTAGTGACGACAGGGTTAGAAAAGTATGATTGTATTTAGTCCGTCTTTTAGATTATCTTACTAAACACTATAAACGAGAAAGTTTGTATGTATGTATGGATGGATGTTTGTTACTCTTTCACGTACAATACCCGGCACGTTAGTTGAATAAAAATGGTGGTCGTGGTTGTACGTTGTTTGTCCTTTTAGAATCCTTCTATCCGAACTTCAGATAGAAATGATTTCGGCTTTGAAGAAAGACCAAAAAATCTCTTTAACACTTTTATCTCCATTTTTGTTCAACTTACGTGCCGGGTATTGTAGATAGCTTATTAACACATAGGATACTTTTTATCCCGGAAAAATGTGAGGTTCCAGTGGGATTGTCAAAAATGTACCACACGGGCAACGCTGCGGGCTTCAGTTAGTCCAAAATAATGGTAATTTTTCAGTTTGCCAAAATAGTGAAAATTCACAAATATACGGAGCATCATATTTCAGAGTTAGAGCTGGCGAATTCACCGCTAAGTCAAAACCGTACCTGGCCGTGACGTTTTTTCGAATTTTTTATTTATCTTTGTCATTTTTTGTTCCTCAGACAAGATAAAAAATACGTGTACAAAATAATTTTTTTAATAATCTAACCGATGGGCTAACTTTTTTTTCCATTATTATACCTAATCAATAAACGATGACATATTGTAAAATATAATAGTACCCCTGCGTTTTCAGTGTCTCGTCTTGGCTCGAAATAATATATGGTTATCCAAATACCACCACTTGCTTTCGGTGAAGAAAAACATTGTGAGGAAACCTGAATACTACTATTAAGTTTACTAATGTCACAGAACTAATATAAGTATTAGATTCAGAATGGAATCTCCTAAAGAAACGTTCCCGCTCCTCGTCCCCGCACTTCTACCAGTTGTCGCCACACACACATTGCCATGTGCACGGATGTAAAGTTTCGTCTGTAGTAGTGTACGCAAAAATGATACTCCACTTCTATGAAGTGTCATACCTGTGCTATGTGTGTGAAATTGGCAAACCAGTCCATTATCTCTGCCAAAAAAGAGTCATCGTGTGCGTCTCTTTCTACACAATGGCACCAATTAGTGTTGCAAGCAATATTATAAAATATCGACCGCCTATCGATACTATTGTGGCCTTGAAAAACGATCACAATATCAATAGGACTATCGATAGTATCGACTTACTGATACTATCGATACTATCGATGGTATCAATTGTCAATAGTTTGTATAAGGTAAAACTATCGATAGTCGAATGCTGTCGATAGTATCAAAATTCAATAGTATCGAACTGTTGAATTTTGATACTATCGACAGTATTCGATATTATCTATAGTATCAAAATTCAATAGTATCGATACTATCGATAGTTTTACCTTATGTCAATAGTATTGCAAACTATTGAGAATCGATACTATCGATAGTATCGGTTATTTGATATTATACAGCACCAATAAGAGCATGGCTCGTAAATGTAGACAAAATATACAGGGTCTAAAAAAAATACTGAAACTATTGAAAAGACGAATTCAATCCATGATATTGAACAACTGTCTCCTAAGAACATTTATCGAAATATGAAAACTACTAGAATTTTTGACCTCCCATAAAACTTTACTGATCGGCTAATCCGAGTTTTTATGGAAATAAAAATATTATTAATATTTCGATGTACATACGTTTCTTGGGGAAAGTTGATCAGCATCATGGACTGAATAAATTCCTAAAATAGTTTCAGTATATTTTATTTAGATGTTATGCAACGTGGAAGTGACATACCCGTAATAAATCAAACCACGGGTTATGCTAGATCACTATAGTATTATTATTAATAGCCATCGATGTCCCAGTATTGGGCAAAGGCACACTGGTGAGTGACTGGTGCTGGTGTGATGACCAAAATAAATACAATAAAAATTGACAATTAAAAGCACAAAATCGAGAGTCATGGAGAAGTAAGAGAGATCCCTTTGCCCAATACTGGGACTATATAGTATAATGAAATTAAAATAACAGCCAAAACTTAAAAAAAAAATACTTTCGGCAGTTCCATACGCAAGTGTGCAGCCGCTCCGTCAATTTTTATGGGAACGTCGATTTTTTTTCTGTTTTTTTATTATCATTTTACTATAAAAGTGATTTAGTATAGCTTGTGGTTCGATTAATTACGGGTATTCTCGCTCCACTCCCTTCCACGTTGTGAAGGTAAGTACTTAATCATTTATTTAGTATTTAGTATTTAGCATTTAGTATTTAGTATTTCGTATTTAGTATTTCGTATTTAGTATTTAGTATTTATTTATTTCATAAACAGCTGTCTTTACTGGTTTGAGCCTAATGCGACATGCTTGCTTTACAGTTAATTATATTTGTAACAAATTATCTTTAGAGATACCTTTGTGAACTCACTCAGACTGCAACAAAATAGTTCGGTCTCGTTAGCTACTTGGTTTAGTGTGCGCAACGCCCGCGTCGATTATCAATCAAATGAGTCATAAAATCCCCAAACATCATCTCATACAAGGGTAATATTGCTTTAATCTAATAATAAGATTCATTAAATTCTGTTCAGCAATTTAATGTGCACTAAACTTGTTCTAAATGATCGAAATTTATCTAAAATGGCATTATAGTAATATTATATTTGGTATCAATATCTCGATAATAATTTATTGTTTATTTAAATCGTAAATGTGTCTCATTAGGAATATATTATTTTAGATCTGGATTATTATTTGAAGTCAAAGGTCATATAAATATGATAATTCGAAATATTGGTCGTTATGAATTACCAAATAGAGAAAATTACAAATTGTAGTTTTGTAAATAGTTTCCTTATTATAATTTGAGACGACAAATTATATTTGGATATATCGGAAACAAAACTTTAAGTGGGTATATTAAAAATCTTCCATGGAAATGCGTTAAAAACGAAAAGAACAAATTAAAGATACATAGCTATCGTATTTTTCTTAAAGAAGAGAGAAAGGAGAGAAAGGAGAAAATATACCCTCTCTTCTCCAAGAAAAAAACGACTTAATGAAAAAATATGTCTTCTGTAGGAATTAAAGCAATGCATATATTTTTCATATTTCGAAAGTCCAAGGTCTTAATATCAGGGACTGCATAAGCAAGCATGCCCATTAACATTTTTTCAAATAATTTTTATACATACCTACCCTATATAATACTCTTTTATTTTCTCAGATTCTTACTATGCAAATGGAATTTTCCGAACCAAATTTTTCCAAACAGGTTTATACCATTCAGATGTTGTATGGTCCGTGGTCGTGATTCGTGTGATAGTGTCAATTCCTATGCGAATGCGCTGACGACATTATTGCTGGGCTATAACCACCCACGGTTGGGCTTGGTGCAAGTCAAGAGCGAAATTGCTGGCAAACTATTATGCAAATTTAATATTTATTAGAGAAGGTAAAGTAAAAAAAACTGAAGTAAAGTAAAATGTTATATCTAACTAGACAAACTTGTTAAAAGTTGTATATTGTAAAAAAAAAAACTAAATCAATTATGAAAAAAAAAAGTAAAATGTTTATTTATTTTCTCCATTAATTTAAAACAAAAATATAAAGAGTAATTGTAGTAGATTAGATTAAAGGAGACTGGAGCCTGCAGAAGGCACAGCCTATGTCACAGTACTCCAGTGCTCCTGGAGCACTAGAAAGGTATACGAAATGAAGTGATTCATGATATAGAACTTAAAGTCAGGGACGTTGTTTAGACAATTAAAAGACAAAAATGGAAGTGGGCACCACTCGTAGCAAGAATGGACTCAAGTCGGTGGACCATAAGGGTAATGGAGTGGCGATCATGGACCAACAACTGAGATAGAAGACACCCAGCAATGCTTTGGGTGGATGTAGCGTCACGCAGGCCGCAACTGGATGCAGGTGGCCAGGGAGAGAAAAAAAAGGAAAGATATGGAGGAGGTCTATGTTCTGAAAGGATAATATAATGGCTGCTATGGATAGATGGATGGAGAGAAGTTCTACCTCTCATTCTGTATCCATCTGTTGGAAACCAGTTTGTGAAAATATCAACCCATCTTTCCGGATACCTAAATGAGGTAGCACAAGGACGTGATGGGACGACGATTTGCGTGCATTTGATAAGAATTAGGAAGTGAAGGTCTAAAATAGAAAATTATAGAAGGAGCGAGGGCCATCACCCTTATCGGCCAGGTGTCGAAATGCAAAATGACAAGTTGGTGGATGACTAACTGGACAAATGAATGTCGGAAAGATCTGGAACATAAATGGCTACTGAAAATAATTGACCAAGTACGTACCGGGACACACGCAGTGTAGGGTTCCGTAATTGCGAATGCAGACGTTCACACCACACTTTACTAGAAACGCCTTAAAATTAAATTTATTGAATTTATATGATTTTTTTTCTATTTCCCGAGTACATGTTTTTATTTGGTTGACTATAACTGTTTAATCCTTCAACCACCGATTGAAAGAACCGCCGAAGCTTAAAAAACAATTATATTCAATTTTGTCTGAAATGTATGTGCTTGATGAGTTAATTTGTAAACCCTTCTTAGATTTGATAGTTTTCCTTTTAATTACTTTATATATGCTATAAGTATAAATAATTGTTAGTTGTAATTTGATTATCTCAGCAAAATAATAGAAAAAACGCTTCAGTCGAAGCCTTGGGCTGACACCAATCTTGATCTACATAGCGTTTAACATCACAATTTGTAGACAGGCGTTAATGTTCTCTGGTTTTAGAGACACCTTGTTTTCAAAAACAGATGTAGCGTGCTTTCTAGTGTTAAATCTTTACCAGAGGTTTTCTTAGACAATACAAAGACATGTTTGGTTTCTTTTGTATAATAAAAGATTAGTTACCCTATTGCGCTCTATAAAATATATATATTTACTATGTTCACTTTTATGGACATCTGAAAAAAATCTTAGCAGAAGTTTATATAACGCAGTTTAAAGGAAAACTATCAGAGCTCAAAAGGGTTTGCAAATTAAAAATTTGCGACCAACTTATAAAATGTACTCGGTAAAGGACAAGTTCATACAAGGTTAATAGAAAATTATTTTTGAAACGTTTTAAGTGGCGTGAACTCAAAATGAACATTCGCAAGTACGGAACCCTACACTGCGCGTGGCCCGACACGCACTTGGCTGGTTTTTTATTTTCCAATGGGACAGTCAGAGACCTATTGTCAACGATTGTATCTTGTGGCTTTGTGTAAACAAAGCCCAGCTATTCTGCTTAGTGATTAAAGAAATATGAAGTCACACGCCTGTTAAGTTTAAAAATAAAATCAATAATAAAAAACACTAACGAGGCATTTTAAATTCGATCACACACGTCCTCAAAATTTATTTAAAACCCACAATTTGCTAATCGGATTAAACAAGCTTTTTAAGTTTTGAAACGACCGCCTTGACAGACTTTTATGTCCCAAAAGATTTATCACCATTTACACCGTAAAATAAAAATACTAATTGTGTTTATCAACACGGGTATAAATGTCAAGCTTCAATCGCTCCAGTTTTGATTGGTCTGTTAGGGTGAGTACGCACCGGCTTCTGTCTACAAATAGCAAAAAAATCACTGATACCTAGGTTTACTAACATTTTTATTTGTTTATATCTTTTGAACTGTATTTTAAAGAAAAATACGTAAAAGCTCTCCTTCTAAAATTTTTGACTTTAACGATGGGTGATCCGTGCGTCAACTCGTGAACGGGTGCTGTCGGGAGAGACTGGTCAGCTCAGCTACGCTTTTTTATTTCTTAGTATTTTTATTACGTAATTTATGTTTGTTTACTTGCTCGCAACCATTACATGTTATAATGTGTCAACATTGTATTATATTATACGTATTTATTAATTTAAAGACAATAATAATATGACAAAGCCCTTCTGGCGAGTAGGCGACCGAAACTGTGAAAATGAGTTTCTTTTGAAGTTTCTTCTCAGCAGTGGTCGTTACAAAGCGCTGGTATTGGAACCTTTTATTTAAAAATAAATTAAATGTTAATATACTTTACACGTAACGTAAATTATACCAATTGACGTGTAATAATGCCTGTAACGGTCTTATTAGTGAATAAACATTTCAACAAAATTTTCTAATAAAATTTTGAAAAAAAAAAAACTGTAAGTTACTTAATTTACAGAATATTGAGTACCTATTTATATCTTTACAAACAAAAACTTAAATGATTTTTCCTTCTTTATTGTTTAACTTATAATTATATAAGGACTGATCATGAGTAGTTTAAACGAATGAGATATACTAAACAGAATGTGTAAAGAAAGACAGAGCGTTAAAATTTGTTTAACAGTTTTATACATTTTTAATAACTTCACACCGTAAAGTAACAAAAAGGTTTTATTGCAATTTCAAAATCGATGGCAGCAGTAAAAGACTTCGTGAAAATGTTATGTGTGAGTTTTGTATTATCCTTTTTCGATTTTAGCGACCTTGAGTCGTAAAAATTTGGTCCGAATATTAAAGTGTTAAGTTTATTCACACTCTTACGACGTTGTATGCTAAAATGTGCTCTTATTTTTATGCCTTAGCCAGTTTTCTGTTTATGAGAAAATAAAACAACGTATTTTTTTAAATTATTAAGTTCAATACTCAATATTTATTGCTTTCTGTACAATATAGGTGTTACAATAAAATGAGGATCAATTAAGGGCCTTGTAAGTTAAACGTTGTCATTGTATACCTAAAATTAAATAAAACAAAAGTACCGTTTTTTTGTATGAATATAAATCGATGGATTTCTCGAAATATAGACGTAACATAATGTGTACATATTCTTTCTTGTTTTAGATGCTCCTAGAGAGTCCTCTACACTCTTGTGCATTCGTGACTTGTATCAATGAGGAGAATGACCTTTAACGTGTAGGTACTATTCAAAAGTATTATAGAGAGTGTGACAATGATCAGCCAAAAAAACATTTTTATTTCTTAATTTTCCCGTTCAAAAGAAACCCGAAAATTACATTCTTCTATTCGTATGACATGTAGAAAAAACAGGTTACGATATTTCACGATACGGGGTGTAAATCTGTTATTTTGCTGTATTCGCAGACATACCTAAAGGTACAGATAATGATAAAAAACTTTCTCCAAAAAGCAGAGGTTTAAATATTTAAAAAAAATGGGTCTCCTATACAAAACTGTAAAGGGGAAAGTTGTTCAATATAATCATAGTGACGTTCAAGAATGTGGCTAGGTTACAGATTTACACCTTGTATATCATGGAGTGACCATAAAAATATTATGAATGAATGAAATGAATGAAATCTTTATTTGCAAGGGTCATCCAACAATTTCCCGCCTCTATAACATAGGCATGCAAAAATTTAAATACATTGTTACAAATTTAGCTATTATTACACAATTATATATTTAAGTCAAGTTATGTATTATATAGAATAATTGATGTCATATTTATTACTTACTGTCAAAAAACTCTTTAATATCATAGAAACATTTATCATTATAATGTCCTGAGTCTTAAGTATTTATCTATGCATGTCTTTATTAGAAAATATATCGTTGAGTAAGTACCCCATAATACAAGTTAAAACTTACTTTTAGCTATAACTATGGTTTATCTTTATCTATTTATTTATGTATCTGTATTTCTATCATCTCAAATAGTCAATCATAATCAGTTGAAAGATTGTATATTTCACCTTTCTAAAACAACCTGTGTAGTAAGAAAGCCATTTTCGTCTTAAGTAGAGGATTGCTATAGTTTTGCGCAACACTATATTGGTAGTTTGCGTCGTAAAATCTACAAGAACGGACACATTTTATGACTGTTTAATATCTCATAGGTTGAAGTTTTCTGAACACTAGGTGGTCGGTTTAATTTTATGGAAGTGAACGTATATGCCATATCTACTCTCGTAAATTTCTAATTACACGTCGGTGTAAATAAGGAAAGGTATTATAACGTTTACCTTTTCAAAAAACACAAGTAGAGAGTGTATTACGGTAGCGCCTGGGATAGATTAAATCTTAAATATGTTTGGTCACAAAATTAATATAGGTAAGAAAGTACTGTATGTTTTTTTATGTGTCAGTGGCCAACACATGTGTCAGATTTTTCAAGCTGCTAAATTCATCAGACATAGCTTGACGAATGATGACGATCGGGATCAACGACTTCAACGCCCGGTGTTGCTTAACTTGCGAAAGCGCTAGTAATGCTTTCTTCCACCGGGCCATCGAGCTTCTCAAGTTTTTTCACGGAGAGATTGAAAGATCATTTCATTCCATGAAATTACATTCGTCATTATTCTCCGCAAGTTGGTGTATTATGGAGTCATAAAATAAAGTATATTGCTTGCATTACAACTGATATACAATCAAGACATTCATGACAGACAGTCTAGTTAAATGTGTTGGTGAAAGGTTACCCTCCGTTTTACTCACATACGGTTGCGTGCGTAAAAATGTTGTATCTACATTTTGTTAAGAATCTATGGACATTCAAAACTGTGTGGTATGATCCTGCTTTTTATCCAATCTCGTTTTGAGTTGCAACCGTTACTACTTTTGAGTCCGGCACACTCCTCACCGAACGAAGCATAGAAGCGGTGACGCTACTACTCAGACGTCGATTTTCTGTGAGAGTGTGGTACTTCCCCGGTCGAGCCGGCCCATTCTTGCTACTAGCAAAACAGAGTTTTGCCGGTAGCGTGGCTCTACTACAAGTTCTATTGTGTTAATTAAAGCCTTGTTATAAAGCTGTAAAAAAAAGAAAAAATTATCAAATATAAATAATCTATTTATTTATATGATTGACTGGAAGTAACGCTTTTAACATTAAAGCCACATGCGTACAACATGTCGGTGTAACTAAGGAAAGGTACTTTTCATGAAATAGAAGGTGTTAATTGTGTAACAATAAAGTTTTAATATAATATATAAATAAAATACAGTAAATATTCAATTCATCAATATACTTTATAAGACAAATTAAAAATTCCTTTTTCTATTTTATTCTGTAAATGCAGTAAGGATATATCTTATCTTTTCTACGTAAGAATATATCTTTTCTAAACTTCCTCATAAAATCATTGCACGCTTCTATGGCGACCAAAGTATACTATAACTGTTAAATCCCTATCTTTACGGACGACTTTAGTATAACTATTCAGAATTTAATGCATCCAGTTTTATGTAATTATACCTTATATGTGCTTTGGGCATGAAGCGGCGCATATTATCTGTATATGTTTTGTTTCTAGAACTAGGCGGCAATTCGCTAAGTAGAGATATTTTAATAAGTATAATACTTACTAAGATTTCTGGGATATACTAAGATTTTCGACTTTAAACTGAATTTATAAAGATATCTTGACGTGACGTAAAAGTATTTTCTTTTTATTCAAGCTAAATTAATGCCTAAAATTCCTATAAAAATAAATCCATCTTTGAGGAGCTCGGTGGCCTGGCGAGAGTGCGCATTACTAGCGCTTTCGTAAGCTAAGCGACACCGGGCGTAGTCCGCACCTGGATGGATGACCACAAGTGGCACAAAAATTTCTCGAGCTCCTCCGTGCTTCGGAACGGCACGTATAAGCCGTTGGTCCCTGTCATCATTGTATGGCAGTCGTCAAGATATGTCAAATGCCTTGAGGCAGCCTGAAAAATCTGACACCAATGTTAGCCACTTACATACACGAAAAAAAAAATTTTTCTTACATTACCGCTTCATTTTTGATGATTAGCTACTAGTCACTATATAAAAAAGGCATTATATGAAAATTTTGAAAAAGGGATATTTCTCGTAAATTTCTATATGCATTAATTTAGTATAATGCAACAGGATACATAAAATTATTTATTTTATAATGGTTAAGGATTTAATCAGAGGCCCATCAAAAAATATCTTGTCTAGCCGAATCGACACAGACTAATATAATACGCATTAGGACATTAAAATAACTAGATTATAATATTAAAAGCTATATTTTATAGATCCTTAGTAGGTAATCTGATTATATGTAGTAAAGAGACATTAACTTGGTCACCTCGGTACAAGTTACGATCTGGAACATCAATAAAAAGGGTTTAAATAACAATTTTAAAGTTAAACGCAGCAAATGAATATTATTAAACTTTTGCAGCGTTGCCAATTTCTATTGCAAATTGGACCGTTTGGGTATGATTAAATTTATAAAGCAGTATGCTATTTTTTATGTAATATCTAAAGAAATGGAATTAAATTTATTATAACCTTTAATAGATCTCCCTCTAAACCTTACCTTTAAAGTCTATAGTGGTGGACTTTGCTCCCCCTGGCTGTATTGAAATTTTGAAATCAGAATCGTATATTAAACACTTTCAAGCTTTAACCCCATAACATTTTGTCTGTCACCAGGCTGTATCTCATGAACCGAGATAGCTAGACAGTTGAAATTTTCACAGATATTGAATGATAATAACAAATACTAAAACAGAATAAATAAATATTTTTAGTCTCCGTTTCCTATCGAATGATTTATTTCAAATGGGGGCAGCACTGGACCCCGGAAAATTCAGGTATCCTCATCGCTAGTAAATTTATTTCTGTTTTTCCTAAAGGCTGTCTGGTAAAAATGCATTAGCAGTCCACCTTTCGTACCATTATGGTCAAAAAAGATTTTATATATAAAAAAATAAATTCTGCTTATCCTTTGTTGTACCGAAAAATTATGTATTTCTGTTGCCGCTATAACAACAAGCACTAAAACTAGAATAAAATAAATTTTTAAGTAAGGTTCCTATACAACAAACGTGATTTATTATACATAATGGTACGGAACCCTTCGTGCGCGAGTCCAATTTGCACTTTGCCGGTTATTATTCAATCTAACGCTTTTCTGGGCTTCATCTGCTTGGAGCCAAAAGACCAAACATGCTGGATAGGACTTAAAACCATCCATCCATTCCATTTAAGACTTGATAGAAAATAGAAGAGAGAAAATGCGTTCTTTAAAACAATAATTGAAGAAACGATAGAAGGAAAGACTGGAGTAGGAAAACCCAAAAGAGTTTTTTTTCGAATTCAATAAAAGAAAAATTAAACGTGAAAACCTATAAGGAGGTTAGGAACTTAGCAGAGAAAAGAGAGACATATAAAGCACTACACAGACAAGAACCCAGCTCTTAAATATTGGAAGAAGAAGTTGGTATATATGTAGTTATGTGTGCTTATAAGGCAAGAGGTGTCACTTTGTATATCTTTCAAAGTGTATGGCTATTTAAGGCGGCACTTCCCGGCCGCTCTGTCGTCAACGCGAGCATAGTTTGAAAAGGTTGTTATTTCATCCAGGGCAATTCTAGAAAAAGAGGCAAAGCAAAAAAGGAGAGATAGTGCCTGAGGGCTCGGTTTGCATCCTATTGAATAAAATTATTATTATTATTAACTATCCATTGAACAAATATTCACTTTTTATTGGGTGCGGAAATTTCATAAAACTTGTTCCAGGTGATACGTGTTTTTTAGAAAGTCTTACAAGTGAGTGAAAACAATGCTTTTTATTTAAAATTTTCATTACATTTGCAAGGCATTTATCGAAATATTTTTTTACTTTTACAATTAATGAGTTTTAAAATCACAGTAAAATTTGTGTAAAAAAGCAGATTTTTGGAGGCGCATACTGAACTTGTTTTTCCAAATATTCATTTTTATTTCGATAGAAACCTAGAAATAGCGCACAAGGTACCTGTTAGTTCAAAAAATTTCTTGAAAGATCAGTTACAACGTCACAATCACGTACGAGCGTTTGTATTAAAAGTAAGACGGGAAGGCCGCTCTTAAGATGCAATACTACAGTACTCAAATTGAGTGTCCATACAACGTTACCCATTTAACTTTCATAGCTCAATAACTGAACATAACTTTTAACTTAAGTGCACTAGCGCCGCAACGGTCCATTATAATACAGCCCCTTTAACTATGTAAACAACCAAATTTTACTACCCCACTAAAATCCACAGATAACAATCGATTTTCTTAATAAAGTGCTACCTTATACAGACCCTTAAATTTCCTATTTGATTCCACTGCATATTTTATAGAAGTTTATGGCCACTGTAAAAGTTTCTTGAATAACTTGATTTGAATCTGCTTTATTTGAGTATAAAACTACGGTTACATTGTTTTGTGAACTTAATTTGAAGAATTTGCATATTGAGTTATTTCAAATATGTCACATTTTTTATTATTTTTTCCATCTACATGTTCTGCAATGCTGATCTGGAAAAATGTGGAATGTATTAGTAAATTATGCCTTTCTTCCTACACAAATCGTAAAAGTCAATCAAGAACATAGATGACAATAGAATTAAAAAAATCAAATTCAAAATCTAAATATATATAACTCAAAGGTGACTGACTGACTGACATCTATCAACGCACAGCCCAAACCACGGGATGGATCGGGCTGAAATTTGGCATGCAGGTAGATGTTATGACGTAGGCATCCGCTAAGAAAGGATTTTGATCAATTCTACCCCAAGGGGATAAATAGGAGATGAAAGTTTGTATGAAACTTTGTCAATTTTAAACCGATCGGGCTGAGACTTTGCATGCATAAAGCTACTATGACGTAGGCATCCCCTAAAATTGGATTTTGATAAATTACACCCCTACGCGAGCGAAGCCGCGGGCAAAAGCTAGTTCTAATTATAAATTCAAATGTTTATTTAGTAAATAGACCTTTACAGGCACGTATGTACGTAAATAAGAACATTTTACTTTAATAGAATCATGATAATATGCGTCAACATCACTTTCTTTTTCACCTGGTCGGTTACCATAACGGTAAAAGAGGCCTTTGAAACTTACGGCCCTGGACTTGGTCTAACTCTTTAGGGATCAAGACATACTCGTAATAGAGAGTGGGTGTGAGAGAAAATTGGTAAAATGAGAAAACAAATCGGAAAGCAACACTTCTTTATATCTTTACTTTCATATCTAAATAGGTATGAAAGCATGAAGTTCCGAAACGCTAGTAGTTTTTAGCTTTAGCACTAAAATAATATTTAAAAAATGACCTTTAATAAGAACATAAAAGTTAAAGTCGAAATAATAAATGTTTTTACTTTGACTTTGACTTATGACCTTGAAGAGTATACCTATCACTAATTTGACTCATGTTCAACCACAGATAATGACATTAATGATCTAACTTTCAAATGGCATACGATCTACATAAACATAAACTGACTTCCCATCATCAACCGGCATATTCGTCAAAGCAACGGAAGCATATAACATGTCCCAAATTTAATCAGTACGGTTCCCAAGCTTGCAGCGCGTATCAAATCATATCATTTATCAAATTCGGGCTCCCGTACTAACATTACCGCACACTACGTTTCAAATTTCAGCTGCGTCACATTCAAAATTCAACCCAAAGGTAAAGTGATAAAGATGATTTTTGAATGAACCTACGATTTCTGAAATAAGGTGAAGCGTTGGCACAGTTTTGAATTTTACTGCTCAGAGTTAAGGTAGAACTTTGTGATTTTTGATAATGTTATAGATTTGCACGAAATATTGTTTATCGTAAAATTGTCACGCAAGGACAGATGTTCTTTAAATATTTATTAATGATTCTGTTGAAGCTCAAGTGTTTGTGAAAAATGATATAAGTGGTTGGAGAAATGCGCAGTCATTTGATTTTATTGTGAATGAATTTTTGGTAACATTTTTTGTTACATTGTTGGTATACTCACTTTTGTCACGTACGAAGTAGAACTTTTTTTTCATTACTGTGAACCCTTGTTCCATTTATATCTACTTAGTTCCGGGTAGATTATAAATATAAAGATAAAGATAATTTATTTGCCAAACATGTGTTACAAGATATTACATTCAGTTTTGTCCAATCATGTTTACCACCACCGGTTTGCAAATTTTGTCAGAAAAGCTATCGTCTATCATAATAATACTATAAAAAATATACCTACTTAATCTATAAACATTTTACGATTTGCTATGAAACAAAGTCAATTTACAGTTTATCAGATAAGAAATCCTTAACACTAAAATAACATTTATCTATCAAAAATAACTTAATTTTCTTCTTAAACAAAGTCAAACTTAATTCTTTATATTTTTTTGGTATTTTATTAAATATTATCGGTGCCATACCTAATACACTATCATGTAATAATGCAGTTTTAGATGAATTTATGCACAATTTTTCCTCATAACGGTTTCTTTCTACTGTATCAGACAATTTAGGAAACAGGTGAGGATTACTCTTTACAAATATAGCTGTTTCTAATATATATAATGACGGGAGTGTTAGAATCTTATATTTTTTAAATATCGGTTCACAACTATCTTTTTTTTTATAATTTAGGTATTATATGTTTCGACCAAAAATGCTCTGGATCAAAATGTCTGTTCCATTAGGAATAAAAACGTTACAGTAATATTCTCTAGTCACTTAAATATTCGAAGGAATTTGAAGTATTATTATTTGTAGACTTAACTGTGTACCTGGTGAAAATAGGCATAAAGTACCAAGTTAAATTAAACAATTAATTCCTTGCATAACGAATGTTCAAAAATTTACGGATTTGTGACTTTCCACAACTGAAATCAGATACTATTTTCTAAATGTCAAAACAAATATTTTATATGAGATTGGAATGAAATATAAACTAATGACGTCATAGTTTCTTAGAGTCGAAAAGTGTACCTAATATCAGATTTTCTGCGATAAGAAATATATAATCACTTTAAAAATGGATAACTTTATATCAAGTGAAATTATTTTGTAATGTTTTATTTTCTTACCAAATACTTTATTTTGGACCAGTAGTACCCAATTACGAATATTTTTTGAGAAAATGCAATTTAATTATATGGGTTTGTAATTAATATACAAATATGTGTTAAAAAGTAATAGTGATAAGTTACTATCGAAAGTAACACTATACCTATTCCATAATGTTAAACTTTGAAGTTTGGGGCTAACTTAATCAGAATACAAAACAAATTACACACGTTACGTAAATGATTAAAAATATAATTTTTTTAAATGCATTTAAAATGAGTTTACAAGACGAACGAATTCATTAAATATAAAGATAATTTATTTGCCAAATATGTGTTACAAGATATTACATTCAGTTTCGTCCAATCATGTTTACCACCACCGGTGTGCAAATTTTGTCAGAAGAGCTATCTATCATAATACTATAAAAAATATATTAAAATAAATCTATAAACCTTTTACAATTTACTATGAAACAATTTACTATGAAACAAAGTCAATTTACAATTTATCAGATAAGAAATCCTTAACACTATATCAACATTTATTTATCAAAAATAACTTAATTTTCTTCTTAAAAAAAAATCAAATGTAATTCTTTATATTTTTAATATCGTAATAAGCGTTGCGTTGCCTTCTTAAAATTATTATGATTTCTGAAGGCTGATTTTGACTAGGATATAGTCCATAAACAATAAGTTCTTACCGTAAGCTATGGTGTTAAGTAACAACTTACATAACTTGGAAGTGTAACAACGCTCCGGTATTTTAACTAGCCATTAAGACTCGTTAACAGGGCGTTATGCCATCAATGCACCTATAAAATTTGTAATAAAACTGTTAGATTTACATACATTTTGACTATGTGTGGTAGATTCTATGGGATGATTTGAATTGTTCGATATGGAATTGATTATTTTTTTTATTTTTTATTAATATGCATTACTTCCAAGCATGCCTGGACAAATAAAAAAAGTATATTATAGTCCAACTGCGTCTTTTTTCACGCAGATCGTAAAAGCCGATAAGACCTAAAATGACAGCTTTTCTGTGACTTAAGTGTCATAGTTGTCAAAATAGTATTCCTATTCTACCATTTTTACTACAGTAACCGCATATGTCATTATTTTTAATACGTCAGACGGTCCAGACACAAGAAATGGTGACGACAGGCTAAAGGAATCCATTTTACGTGATCTAAAATGAATATTTTTGACATCCAATTGATTGAAAAGAAAAATCTGATATTTTCTAATGGTAAATAGGAGTGTTATCTCTAACAACAGAAAAATATTCAAATCTTTAAAAAAAAAAATATTCCTTAATCTCGGCTGTTATATGTTTGCTTCGAAAATCGAATTCCAATGTTCGCTACCTATATACACTCACTAGAGTTCTTCATATTGTCAAAATACTAACACATTTCAATGTACAATATTCTAATAAAGTTTATCCAACACATTAATTAGTCTAATACAATAATTCACGTAATAAAATTCAAATCTATAATTTAAAGCAATGACGAGTCATAATTTAAACATACAATAAATTAGAAATATGTAAATGGAAATTTATTTATAAAATTTCTAACGTTTATCTTTAATATACAACATTAATTAATATTTAAAACTTAACGAGAGTATCTCAATTAAATTTTTACATTAAGAGTAAATTAATATTCGATGTATGAAGAATTCATTAAAGATGAGAAAGGCCGAAGCTTAAACTACATTCATAATAAATGTTCAATGGATGTGTGAAATTATTTAATCCCAGACCAAAATATAAGGGTTCCTTGTTTACTACGGAACTCTAAAAAAGGGATATGGATCGATTTTGTTTGAAATCGGACTTGACGAGGTAGTTCTTAGCTAGGTTTGATGAAAATTGCTTCAACTGTTTAGAATTTTTTTATCGAGAAACAACAAATAGTTACATTAATAAAGACTTAGCTATCTAACAGATATAATAACACATTATTATATGACTAAGTAACCCACTACGTTTTGTATTGTAAAGTTATAATAAATAAACTCTTGGCTATTTCTCTCAAGTTCTCCACTACTTACCTTACCTACCTCTTCATGTAGGACCTCCAACTGCCCCAGCTAGTGCGCGGCTACCAACTTGCTATGAATTCCTAAAAGTTATAGTTTCTTAGAGGCAAATAGCGCATAATTTCAGTTCTTCTGCAGTAAAAAATTTAAAATCACGTTGAAAATGGATACAATCTTGACAAGTGAGTGAGTTTTATTTTGTTAAAAGTACCAAATGTTTTGACCCAGTTAACTACCCAAATAAATTAACCAATTGATGACTTTTTTAACTTCGACCATAAAAATCATTTATTGCTTAACTAAATTGTATTTAACAGGCAAAAAACTTGCACTTGTAAATGAGCCTTTAGTTTTTGATAAATATGTTTTTTTTTCTACAGTATATAAAGTAACTTAATAATAAATAAATAAAATAAAATCGTTTATTGTCAGACAACTTAGTCCATAGTTTTCTACAGTATATAAAGTAACTTAATGTTTATTAAAATCAACTAAGGTAAAAATTACAGGCAACATTCAAACTAAAAACTAAAATATAAAAAAAACTAAAGTTACTTATATTTTTTTAATTAGAAATGAATTTCCAATGTACTCATATTTGTTTATCATTAACATCTTAGAAAGAAAGAATTACAAGTTTTTATAACATGATTATAAAATTGGTGACAAATGCAGACTAATATAATGCTTATTTTTTTTTCAATAAGTATTACTTATAATGATTGTGAAAGTTATAAAAAGAGATCTTAAAAAAATATCTGTTTAAGAATGTTGTTTTTATATTTATACCTAATTACATTTGCACTATTTTCAATCAATCATTTAAAAAAAAATATTTTTAGTTTCGTTTAGGTATTTAAAATACAAAATTAATTAGACGATAAAACGATTATACCTACGAGTATTTTACTTTGCATAAGAAATCGATTTCTGTCTTCAAACTCAGCCTATTTCACTAATAAAATGAATAAATTATTTTCACAATTAAGTTTTCTTAATATTAATTTTGTGTTAATCGAATAACAATTAACAGAAACTTGTGAAAGTAATTTTATCCGCATCATTCCGGAACTTTATTTTAATAAAAATAGAACAAAATTAGATATATTTTTGGCTACATAAATTAGTGATAATTATCACTCAAATGTAACTTTTAGTGTAATAATGGACGTGAAGATGGAAAAATGGAACCATAAAATGACGGGTTGCTAGCCGCATTCCCTATTAATATGATTCAAATATTCACTCGTTCCAGATCGACTTTTACGATCTGCAAGGGAAAACAATCAGCCTTTTCTTACCTCCTAGATTAGAATGTACGAACACTTTCATATTTTACTTAATATTTAAATGGCTTTTACTCATTTTTACAAGCTTTTATTTAGTTTCACCTAATCCTCTGTCTGTAATCAAATTTTGCAAGTTAAATTTCACCCACTTTCCGGTTTCCGATTGAGCTGAAATTTTGCACGCTTACGCAGATAACATGACAATGCAATATTATGATGACAAAGAACTAATCTGATGATGGAGTCGGAAGGTGGCCATATGAACTCTGATGAAACGCAAACATATCAAAGGGCTCGTTTGATTAGTCTTGCGGAGCACTTCAACCTTTTCAGTACATTGTTTCCGATAATAGTTTGTTTTTTTTTTATATAATTACTTGTTTTAACTTCGAAACAAATGAAAGATTCGGTCTCTTTCAGTGCCCATTCGTGTGGGCCGACGATTAAACGCATGCTTATTATAATTCGAAACACGTACGATAATAAATTCTGTGACAATTATAACGATAGTATAAGATATAGGGCCAGAGTTCAAACGTCTTTGGGAAAGCTGGGTGTGGGAAAAGATATTGTGTAATATAATATTTAGTAAAATAATAGCTACCTTATACTGATTTCCATTGATATAAAGAGTCACAAAATGTTTTTTTTTTTTTTGTATAGGACTCATTTTTCAGGAGTTAATGTTTTAAAATTCGATCATTATTTTGATTTTATTTATTCAAATGTGTATTTTGGAAAGTATTAAGATATTAAAAAAAAGGGTTTAGTCTCACTAGTTATATCTGAAAATTTTCCATGAGATATACATATATTCTTGGTTAATTTAGTATGTAAAGTAAGAATGTGATTACGTAACAAACGTTCTACTTACACGGGTAAAATCTTGAGGATTTTGAAATCAATAATTTATACTAAGTTTTATTAAGGTTTAGTTTTGGACGTATCATTAGCGGAGCGTTGATGTAGTGCTCTACTCTCACCATCTGACATTCCACCTGACGAGAAGCTGCCCCCGGGTAAAAACCTCCCCTGGGCTGTTTGGAAATCTTTAAACAGACTCCGATCTGGTACAGGGCGATGCCGGGAGAGCAGACCCAAATGGGGTTGGAACTCTGGCAACAGTTTGTGTGACTGTGGGGTCACACAATCCATGGACCATCTTTTGTCATGTCCCAACTGCCCGATTCCTTGTACTAAGGCAGATCTGAATATGGCTAATGACAGGGCGGTTGCTTCGGCTGGGTTCTGGTCTAACAATATCTAATTTGAGCCATTTCGACTCGATAAGAAGAAGAACATGTCAGGATCAAGCATTTTTCTGGACTTAAACTGTCTCTATTTTATCATCATTATTTCAGCCGTACCTAGAACGTCAACTGCAGGGCATATGCCTCTCCCAAGGGTTTCCAAAATGACTGATCTAGAGCGCCTGTATCCCTTTTTAGTTTTATTTTAATTTCAGTTTTTATTTATTTGTTTTTTTAATAAACAATTTACTAAAAATGTACACAAATATCAAATTGCTCTCTTAGCCTGATACAATAAAAAATAAACCAGTTATGTCCCGAACGTATAAAATTCACAGAATAGAAATGTGAATTTTATTAAATTCAGATTGTACAGATAATATGTTGGTAAATTTTAATATCTTTTTATAATGAGAGGAAATCCTCAGTGTCTCAACACTGTACAAATTACATACTCAAGTAATTCCAAAATATAATTAGTGTACAGTTCCTTCGAAATAGGAAGCAGTGAGCCATTATATTTTTACAGCTTTTTGATTAATTACTCAATGTCACACCGTAAATCAAAGTTTATAGAGTAAAACTGGGTTTCTCACGAATTTATTGCTTTCCTACAAACAAGTGCTCTAAATTTATTGACATGTATGATATTATTCATACAATTTATAAATAAACAAATACATACGGACAAAATACACAGATTGAGCTAGCCCCAAAGAAGGTTCGAGACTTGTGTTATGGAATACTAAACTTAACGATACTATATTTTTAAACAAATACTACATATTATAAACATCCAAGACCTAGGTTAATCTGAAAAAGATCGAACCCGGGACCTCCAGTATGACAGCGTGGCATGATGACCAGACCATTAGGCCACAGAGGCCACGTAGGCTAACAAGTAAACAAATCCACTTACACTCTCACTATAACAAAACTGTACGTCGCAGGAAGCATTACCACATAGAGGTCAAAATTTCTTAAGATATTGCGATAAAATGATAGGAATCTGAGTAAAACACTTTCGAACGACATCCTACCGGTTAATAAAGCAAGTGTGAATTTTTACATCTAACACTAGACACATCCTTGGATTTACTACCGGTAGTTGGCAGCTCTCACGTTGATATGAAAGATAACATGTGACAAAGTTGCGTAAGATGGTTTGGTTGTCACAGGTTAGATTTTTTGTTTTCCTCCGGTCAACAGTGATGCTATATAAGGAAAAAAAATATATGAAGAAACGGCAAGAAAAATGTCAAGGTATTTATTTAACTTATACACTTGGGCTCACGTAACGACTATGTGGATTTCTGGAGACGGGTACTGGTCAAAGGTAAGGCCTTAAATGAGATGGAGGAACGAGTTGTCTACTTTTGACAAGGATTGGAAAAAAGTAGGCAGCTATAGATCAAAATGGCTGCAAACAACAAGGTGAGGCCTTTACTCAACAATGAGTATGGTTAGTAAAAAGAAAACACTTTACAAGTGTAATGGTAGACTTAAAGCCTAAGGCTTTTTCACCTTTTGATCGCAAACTTTGAACTCGCAAGGCATATAACTCAGCAATCTTTGGACCGTCATGTTCAAAATAAGAAATTCATACCCTCTTATTATAAAACCCAGACTAACTTTGTTACTAGGTTTAAACCATTATCCGAACAAATCAAGTTGACATCTAATAATATCACACTATCTCACCTGTCAATGTCAGCTTCATTTTGGGCGGATAATTGTTTACACTTAGTAACAAAGTTAGTCTGGGTTTTATAATAAGACGGTATAAGTTACATCCTACCTTACTTACGTTATCGTCGAACAAACAAACATACATGCAAATGCCAGATTGTAAAAGTAGACTTGGAGAACTTGGCTCGCTTTGCTCGCTTGTCCAATAAGACGTATTATGATGTTAAATAGTGCAGTAGAATATGCATTAAACATGTCAAATTATTTTTAGATATCTTTACATCAAAATCGGTCCTTGTTGAGTAATAAATATAAATATATATGGACAAATTCAGGTCAATCTGAAAAAAAACATTTTCCATCTTTACCTGACCGGGGATCGAACCCGAGACCTCCGGTGTGACAGCCTAGCATGATGACACACCAATATACAAATTTCCTCGCTGGGCCATTTTATAGACACAAGGCAGGTTGGATTTAGAATACTTACATTTCTAATTATAATTTTTCAAAACTAAGAACCGACTTTACCCCCAAATTAGACAACCGATTTTTATAAAATTTATATGGGACTATCTGACAAGCATACCCTTACAAACAAAAAGAAAATTCAAATCGGTCCAGGCGTTTTCGAATAATCAGTGAACATACATAAAGAAAAGATCGCGACAAATCGATAACCTCCCCTTTTTTTAAAGTAAAGTTAAGTTAAGTTAAAAATGAATTAAATAACCAAATGTAAAATAATCATATAAATAAACAAGAAAACACATGAACCAAATTTAAACAATCGACACAACATTATTCTAAATCTCAATCTTACTCTACTGAATTACTTAATGAATACATGTCATTCTCCAAATGATACCAGCTACCAACGCATTGTCTCAAGTACTTTATATTCAGCCATGAATAAAACATTCAAAGAAATAATAGCTCCTAACAATGAGGCAGACGCTCATACCATTGAACAAGACCCAGTAAAGCGTTAAGTATAACAAAACATGTCAACTGTTAAAAAATAAACATGAATATTTGATCCCAAACCAGAATCATTAGTCAAGTTTTTATTATCAACAACATTACGCGAAATCTTATCTAAAACTCAAGCAAATTTAAACTCTATATTCTATAATTTATAATCTAAATCAACTTATTAGGGGTCTACATTTTTTGTCGCGTTCTTCAGTAATGGTAACAATTGTCTTGCGTCCTTCGGAGTTTGGTGATAATAGTTTTGAAGTAACATCATTAATCAAACAGAACACATGCGGATTGCCTTTTCTTTTGACTGGATCACACAAAACTACATTTTGATTGTCAACTTTAATACCTTCCTTACTAACGATATCTACAGCTATCACTTCTCAAGCGATTATAACATCTATTCCTTCAATATTAGCTTCTAAAATAGCAAGAAAGGGTTCGCATCATTTATTATAGACTAATATCCTGTATTTATACTTGGATTTTCACCTCAGTATGTGGGAATATTCAATTTGTTTCGTCTGTTTTTGTTCAATTGACGTTAGAAGACTAATGACGTCAATTTTTGACGGCAGCTTAAACAAACTATGTGAAGATTTTTTTGACATGCCTGATGGAACATCCGTTGTAGAAAAAAATCATAAGACGGAAAGATGACATTAAATACATTTTTTAAACATGCTAGGTACTTATATAACGTTTTATGCTAGTTTACAGTGTTTTTATTATCAGTTTTCCAAAAACTAGCAAAACATTTAAAACAATTTGTTTTAAGTGTTAGTTAAAAATTAGTACGTATGTATGCAATTTCCTTTGATCAAATGAAGTTTTCTTTGATTATTCTGTTTTATGAAAAGCTCCAAATATTTTACTATACAACGGATGTATTTGTTTTGATACCTATTAAATTTATGATGTATGATATTTTTAGATAAACCAAGTATTCATAAAAAAATATTTTTACAACAAAGTTATTTCGATCTTTTTCTATTATGTTTATTTCTTGTTTTTGATCAACCAGCCTTTATATTTCGTGTTAATTTTTGACTCTTTCGTAATAATTAAGATCACGTATCCAAAAATAGTACTCAAACTAGATTTTAAAATTATTCAAATATTTAAAAACGTATCATTTATGCGTATAATTAATCTTATTAGAAAGATAAATGCATTGAGAACAGTTCAAGCCAAATAAACTAATGGTCGTTACGGATACATCTTAATTTGGACATTTAAATGCGACCACATTCATATTAACTAAATACTTCTGATATAACAGGATTGTATGAATAATTCATGAAACTGTTTGTTTATCATTCACCATTTGAATTGGAATTAACGTAAATTATTATATTTCTTTAGTTTTAATTATATTAATGGGTTACATTCCATTTTACCTGCTCCAATGAAATATATTTGTATTTTAATTTAAAGTATTTTTACATTCTTTCTCACACATATTGATTTTTAACGATCTACTATTTTATTAAAAGAATACTTCTTGTCACTGGTGCCAGATTTTTCAAGCTGCCTAATAGCATGTGACTTCCCACTACTAGTATCATCATCATATCAGCCGCATAACGTCCATTGCTGGATATAGGCCTCCCCCAAGGATTTCCAAAACGACAGATTGGAAGCGGCCTGTATTGCCCGGCGCTTTTCTGCAACCTTGCTTAGGTCATCTGACCATCTAGCAGGTGGGTGTCCTACGCTGCGCTTGCTACTAGATACAATCTATTTATACATACTAGTGTGAAGGTTCCCAAACGATTTTTTTTATATGAGTATAAACTCAGAGGTTAAAATTGTGCCTAGTGAGGATCGAACTTGTTCCTCAAAGACGTCACCACACCACCACGTCAAAGAAACTTTTTAAAACATAAATTTACCCTTATGAATTTCTAACAATTGGGGTGACGACAGGGTTAGGAAAGTATAATTTATACGTGTTAGCCCGTCTTTGAGATTATCCAAAATTCCAAAATTAATGAGCCCATATTTTTTCAGATTGTCAAAAAACTAAAAATTCACAAAGATACGAAGCATCAAAGTTCCGCAGTGGGGTCTTGCGACGTCACTTCTATGTAAAAATCGTGCGTAGCCGTAACGTCATGGGAAATTTCAATGCTCTGTACCTTTGCCATTTTTTGGATCTCAGTGAAAAGAAAAAACAAGTGTACAATATTTTTTAATAATTTAACCGATGGGCTACAAAGACTTTTCTATTCGTCTTGCCTATTACAAAAGAGTTAGTTTTAGTTCGTATTTAGTTTTCAACTAAATTTTATTTTGTCCAACAAAGAATTATCCTTTTACAAAAAAGCTTCATATCAGATTTTTATCATGAATAAGGTATTCTGACAATTTGAGACATTTTTGTTCTGTTGCCTTGAGTGTATTATCTAATACTAGCTTTTACCCGCGGCGTCGCTCGCATCGAATCCATTAAATAATTGGATAGTGTAGATTTACGCTTCCGAGGCATTTTTAGACATACGCTTTCAGTGACAGTTAAAAATAACAATGGTACCTAACCTCAAAAATTCCAAACAGCTGAAACTATAGAAAATGTTGATATTTGTTGACAAATTTTTTTTTTAAATATTTTTTTTTATAAAAAGTACCCTATGTTACTTCTAGTACCTCCCAGAATATGTGTACAAAATTTCATGATTATTCGTCAAGTAGTTTTTGCGTGAAAGCGTAACAAACATCCACGCTTTCACATTTATAATATTAGTAAGGATTTCTTAGCTATAATTATATTGTACCAAACATAAAGACATAATTTGAATGAGTGTCATTTGTTACATTAATTCATGTACTAAATAAATGATTTATCAATCATTTATTTAGTACAAATCATTTAAAGTCAAGTTATATTTGCTCGTAATTTTAGCTTAACATCTGTGTATAAATTCAAATTCAAATTTAAATTCAAATATATCTTTATTATCATAGGATATTTATAATATCTCTTAATAATCGTCACTTTGTTCTATTGCACAGTAATTGTTGACGTCAAAAAGTTACTTAGAGCTAAGTTTACTGCCGCCTCCAAAGCGCTAGTGCAGAAGAAGCGGTAACAAACTGCACTGCAGCATTTTCTCCAAGAACGTCAACTCACAATGAAATTAATATATATAGTTGATATGTGGACAGAGTATACATTGTTATACATGTATAGTTGACATCAATAAAATAAATTTCTGTTAATCTACAAATCTACTTTATGTCCTCGTTGCAAAACACTCTGTAAATTGTAGGCTTGATCAACATAAAATGGATTATGATCGTTTGTTAGTTAATATTATTGAGTGCAACCTTCATTAAGACGAAGTTGAGTTCTCATTTCTAAATCGAGTTGGGGCGAAAACATATTTTTTGTGTGTATGTTTGTACCGCAATAACTGCCGAACCGATGGTCTGATTTTGATGTAATTTGGTAGGCGTGTAGGAAATATCAATAGTATTTTCAAGTTCTTTGGAAATCAAAATCATGCATCTAAGTGCGGATCTCATCTGGTGACGCTTAACCTGCGAAAGCTCTAGAAATACTTTCTCCCGCCAGACCACCAAGATAAAAGAGAGATTTATCAAATGTACGTCTTCAAATTCTTCCTTGCTGGTGATTCGGGGAAAGTAAAAAAAATTTATGTGCCCACCAGCTGGTTTTCTTACCGAGCAAATCATAAAAACTGAGATTGAAGGAATGGGAAAAATACGAATCTATGCTGCTAGAAACCTATATAACCTAATATAAATATAAATAAATAAATATATACGGACAAATCACACAGATTGAGCTAGCCCCAACGTTAGAACGAGACTTGTGTTATGAGATACCAACCCAATGATATCTACTATATTTTTTAACAAATACATAGGCATATAGATACATATACAATACCCAGGTCAATCTGAAAAAGGTCATTTTCCATCTTGACCTGACCCGGGATCGAACTCGGGACCTTCGATGTGACAGTCTGGCATGATGACCACTAGACCACAGAGGTCGTCTTTACTTAAGAACGCAAAACCCAGTAGGGACAAATACTGAAATGGGTTTCTTTCGGCGTAATCTTTCCAGCAGTTGTCGTTCCGAAACGCTTGTAATGTTTAGTTTTTGCAATAAAATAATATTAAAAAAATAACTTCAATAAGAGATAAATTTATCCTACATTGAATAAAAATTTTTGACTTTGACCTGACGTAAATACTCCGTCTGCTCCATTATAGTATTTGCTCCAAACTATAAGTTATATCAAATGTACGAGAAAACAATCATTGCTTCATATAAATCACAAATAAATTCCCACATACAAAAACCTAGACGCACACGCATCTCAATACGCTATCGATCGTTTTTTTCTAATCGATTATATTAGATTCGGATCATCTCGGAGAATCCTTTCAATAAGATATAACTCAATCGATCCGTTTATCGAAACTTTACATTTATTACTTCACAGTTCCGTATAATACGGTCGTAAGGGTGCATCGATTTATGTTATGGTCTGAGTATAAATGTATCATGATTTGTGTTTTTTTTTTATCTAGTTGCAGTTGCTTGGCATTACTCTGTACCTTGTTTATTATTTATGGATTGGATTGAATATTTTACTGAAAAGCCACCGAGACTTGAGACAATAATTTTATACGTCAATTTTTCAATCTATATTCTTTTATAATGCGTATTTTTTTTAACTTAGAATGTCATAATAAAATGAGATAGGTATATATTTACAGTTCGACTAATAATTAATAATACAACTAAAAACTGGAACTTAAACGACTATACATTTCAATAAGTACCTTATTAATGAAAGTGTTTAATTAGTTCAAGCAAATTCATTAAATAACTCTAAATTCACGACATGAAAATTATATTTTTAAAATAATAACAAAGGCGTTGTCACGTCCGAACGCACAATCAAATGATCGTGTTTAGTACGAAAGATCCATTTTATTTCATTCAATATGTCTCTATTGAAATGTATCAAATAGGTAATATTGACAACAAACTTTGTTCTAAAATTTTATGTACCTAATAAATTGCAATATCCTGTGAGCATAGCATAACAGGCTAAAGTGTTATGATTTTGATCGAAACACTTAAGTAATTTGTCAACCTTCTTTTGATAACATTAAAGATCAAAATGTAGATCACACACCGCACATTCCATTGAACAAGACTTTGCGTAAGAAGTGTGTGTACCTATCCAAGCATAATGCTACTCCATTTTTTAATACAATGACAAGTCAGAGGCACAATGGTAGCTGCTTTGGTAGGGTTACCACCCGTTTTAATATTATGATGTAGTTATTCGAAATTTAGTACAAATATCTATGCATGTCGACCTCGGTGGCTTAGTGTTCACCAAGCTAGTCCGCCAAGAGGTCCAGGGTTCGATCCCCGGTCAGGGCAAGTTGGAAAATAGCCTTTTTCAAATTAGCCTTGGTCTTGAATGTTTATGTATTGTATTTGTTATAGAATATGGTATTGTTGAGTTAGTATACCATAATACAAGTCTCGAACGTACTTTAAGGCTAACTCAATCATCGTAATTTGTCCCTATATATTTATTTAAAATATTTGTAAAAAACTATAAATACAAATACAAAATACAAATATCTTTATTGTTGAACATAGGTATTTATAGGTAACACATAACATTTTATCGGTCTCACCATGTCCTGTCCTTGGCCTGACGTACAATCATCAATGTTGTTCTGAACCATGTACAGTTCATACTACAATAAAATTACCCTTAAATATTTATATGAAATTCAAAATGGTCTTTTAAAAGAGTTGTTTATAAAGGCATAATTGCATAAACTTTTTGCTCTAACTTACTTTGAGGCTAGCTTAATCTTTGTGATTTATCCGAATATATTCATTTTTTTATAGTAACCATCAAAAATATATGAGTCTTAGTATAGCTAAACAAATATGCAATGCATCATATTTTCAAATTATTCATGCTGAGTATCAATTACCTAATAATACAAAATTGATAATTAAAAACGCTAAATTTAAAAGAAGTGTCGTTAGAATTTAGGCATTAAAATAAAATCTTTTTTTTTAACTATGGTTTTTTTATTTGATTCAGAAATATTTAAAATGTAGCAACCCTATAGCTCACAATAGCCACAATAGCATTGTGCGACAGTTTACCAACAAACAGTTGTGTCGCGTGATTAATTTTATAAGTACGAGTACACTCCGAGTCCCTGCTATTGTACTCAATGGGGTTTTGCACAAAAGCTTCAATAAGACATTCATACTTCGGGGTGTCGTGAATGGCCAGTATTTTCATAAAAAAATAAACAGATTTAGTTTTAAGAACCGAAAAGATTTTATTGAACTGCACTTCTAATACATTAATTTGACGCCATTAATATGTTAATGACCTAATTAAATTAAAAATATATCATGTTTCATAAAAAAAGTATTTGGATACAGTTTTTAGATAAACTATACTTTTGTCATTTTATCCAATTTTTTTAAATAACCGATCTATTTTATTTCCAATTGCAAGAATAGTTTGGCTATTTTGCACACATTTCTATCAAAATATTATGAACTGTAAAATAAATCACAAAAAAAGAATATGACGAAACATCATAAACATAAATATTATTATAGATGCGGTAATTAAGTAATTTTAAAATTAATTCTCCTTAAAATAATCTATAAAAAATAAATTTTATTGTCAATCATAAAATGATTGAATACATATTAACTTAAAAGGATGTAATCTGGATTGTTAATTAAAATTATTTAAGTTATAAATACTTGTTTAGACTTTATAAAAACGAACAAAATAAATTAAAAATATATTAAGGGTAGATTTAATACATGTTAAGAAATAAATTTCACTTAGGAACATATTACTTACTAATATCGAAATATTTTTTTTATTCCCTCAGAAATTTGGGTCAACCAATCGGTTAACTTGCATGGAAGACCAAAATTATTTTTCATATTTCACTTTATTTTTCTTATTAAAATTTGTTCTTTGTCACAAATTAAAATCACCCATAAAATTCTTTCAGAACTTATATTTTTATACCATGTATAAAGAGTATGTTTTGAAATAAACATTAATTTCACCATTGTTTAAGTATTTCACTGATGTATTTTTATTATAAAAAACAAAATCTATCAGAAAAGTAAAAGTCGTCTTCAAATATAAATAGTCTAAATCATATTTTGTGTTTGTCAATCATTATAAAATTCGTCATATCCAATTTTTACCCTCTAAAACTTGCCACATTTACTGTCAAAATGTCAATCTCAAATTTGCTATCCGTAGCAAATGGATTTATATCGATAACTATAATAAACGTCTTTTGTTATATACCATCAGAACATCGTGTCCGTACCAAATTTTATAAAAAAAAGTGGTTTGGGTCCACGATCGTGTTGTGTATTTTGTACTAAGTTTTATTAGACTTTGTAATAAATAATTCACGAACAATGATAATTCAAAGAACAATATTTGATAATTGTGTTTTATGACATAATAATTTTCATAAAATACATAATTACCAATATGCTATGGCATTAAAATAAATTGGCAGATTTTTTAATGATGTTTTTTAAAACTTTATTGGTTAAAGTTAAAGAGCGTGCTCTGGACTCTTCAGAAGCATATTAGATACAGCCTTGCGTAATTCTCCATCCTCCTTAAACAATGCGGTACTAATACAATATGTAACAAAAACCCTGTCCCATCCTTGTAGGAGCAACTCAGACCGTCAATATGATCAATTTTTCCTATGGGACCAAGACTCGAAGAAAAAAATTTTCATTTTTATACAAAATGCCGGGCTGGTCGAACACTTTTGTATGAAATGTCGTTTTTTTCCAGTTTCAAGCATTAATCCCATGCAGTAAAAGTTGTTCATATTGACGGTCTGAGTTGCCCCTACAAGGATCGCACAGGGTTTTTGTTACATATCGTATAATAAAATAAAATTTAGCAAATTAGCGACTCCAAACAACAATAAAATTAAATTGAGACTGTCCATCCTGCCTTTTATCTCGCTAAAGATTACAACTAGTACAACATTGAAAAATGACATCGCTATATCCAAAACCGAATTCTTTTTCACCTTATCAAGTTGCGCCATATTACTGTAATAAAGTGTACAAGATCACAATATAATGTTAGCATAGAAGAATAGACCTCATATTATAATTAGATACTCGAATTTCTGTCAGTACAGTTCAGATCGTAATACTCACAATATGAAATAAAAAAATGTTTTGACTGTGTAATAATATCTTACCGTTGTCTTTTTTTCTTGTATAATTTATTTATAATTGATAAGACGATGCAAAATAATAAATTAAAATTATGCCACAAAATTAAATTTAAAAACTCAATCAGAAATCTTAATTAGAATATAAATTTCTGTTATTTTTAATTAACAGTAGATTAAATCAACACAAATTATTCTAGTTTACTTCTCTATTGGTACGATAACATCAAAATAAAGAATAGTTCTAGCGAATCATCTGAATTTCGCTACAAATTTAAGATGTTTTCGTACCTAATTAAAATTTTATTACTAACATATACATATATTTTTTATTCATTATATATATATTTTGTCATTATACATATATTTTGTCATCTCTCCTACGTTTTAAATTGATAAACTGGCAGACAGCGCTTTGTGTTAGGTTGTACCAATTTAATTCTCTGTGCAATAAAAGTCAAAAATCATTTATTTACTGTTGGAAGTTTGTATCACTTGATAATAGGACATGGTAAACTAAAAATTTTATGTAGTGGTTAGTAAGCAGTGGACATTACTCGAAGACTCATTCTGTTCTCTTTTTATTTTGTTTTCAAGACACCGTTAAGACGATTTCAAAAGGTCATCTGCCAATTGGTGTAATGTACGATATTGTAGCCATACTTTATTGGCGGGAGGTGAGAGACCGCTTTTTTCTTTATTGCCCGTTTTTTAGTTAAATTGTGTTAGTGATTGTCTTAACAGTTACTGTTTATCGGTTTTGATTCTACGTGGAAAAATTCCAGTTCCATCTTCTACCGATCTCTTTAATCTTTTTCAGATTTATCTTCGGAACATTTATCACACATTATCGTTTCTTAGTATTAAAGTACCACGTAGACCGGCGCGTTATTCTGTATTTGCAATACTTAGTGGACCGCCGTCTAGAACCAATCTGGGTAGACAAGCTCCAGTTAACCGTATGAGTAATACATATAACACCTTTAATCGCGGCTCAGAGGATTTGGACATATTTTGCGATAGCTTGAAGGTCTTTAAACATAAGATGCTGAATCTTCTTAATAATTGAAAATCACAAATTTAGATAATTTTAAACTCTCGATAAGCTTATTTTGATCTTTCAGTCAATGTCGTGTATACCTGTCATTGGTATTTACATTAGAACCTAAGTATTATGTGTGTAAGTGTGTATCATGCTCGAATACTGTTGGTGTACCTTATCCAATAAAATAAAAATAAACATTTAAATCTACAAAATTTGAAATTGATGCTCGGCTTGTATATTTATTTTTTGTTGATGACGCTAATGCAGAATTCAAAATAAATCGTAAATTGAATGTAGTTTACAGTTTGTACTACGTAGGTATATATTGGCTTTTTAAACTTTTAAACAGCCGCATATTTTTAGACAAAATGTAAGTAGGTACTTACTTAAATTTGCAGAAAGTGAAAATAAATGGAGGGTTTAGACAATTACTTAACTAAGTACACTTGTTTTTTGATGAGTGAAGAGTGGACAAACTGATTCAACCCAAACTGCTGCCCTTGACTTCGAAATAGTTCTTCCACCACCAGATCAAGTTGTTACCATATCCTACTGATGGAAATAAGTTTCATAAGCCCTGAATCAGAAGTGTTCTACGTCCTTTATTGAATTATTTAACGAACGAAAGTGGACACAGGACTAAGTGGAGGGAGGCCTTTGCCCAGCAGTGGGACACATGATAGCTTGACTAATATCAGTAAAAATGTAAAAGACCACCGACCTCGATTAGAAACCAAAACTTAGACTCCAAATTATTTTTATATTAAAATGTTACCTACTTTTTACCTTAATTAAATTTGATGAAAATAAATTGTCAATTAAAATCATGTTTAAGATAAGCATAAGAGATTGCTCGTCAAAATTGACACCTAATATCAATATTTGTCCAATTTGTAATTCTTTAATTATAATGTTTCGTAAATTTGTTAAGAAATTTGTCCATTTGTCTATTTGAACATGCAAATTTAATGGCTTGTTAACTGCCCTAATAGTTTTAGATTATTTTTTAATTGACAACTGTGTGTGGTCTACGTACCTACATTTGTATGTAAATTAATTTATTAAAACATATGAAAAGAGACTAAAACTTCAATATTTTTTAATGTCAGATGTTTAATTTTAGATTTTATCTATACCAGATGACATATTAAAATTTATTATCTGATAATAAAGAAATAAACCGTAAGATCTTAGGGTTGTTACTGTTACATACCCCAATAATTCACAAACACAAAAAACATTTTTAAAATGTAACCCTTTAAAAAACCGGTTTCCGAAACACTCGATATAATGAACTCTCCAAGGGTTAAGTGTATTTTTTTATTTAAAAAATTAGGTGCATTATTTGAATATTACGCCACTTAAGTGAACAATGGTTGACAAACCAGAAGTCAATTTTTGGACTGGTTTAAGTAGTGTAATAAATTATTTGGAGAGACAATGGGGTGATGTATGAAGAGACTCCATTACGAATAATGGTAACAAACGTTTGTTTATGGGAACGTGTTTTTAGGTCAAGTGATGTCAATGTCACAAGAAACAATAAATGAAAGGGGTTTATCTTACGTAAAAATTTCCTCATGTTAGAACTTAAACATTCTATATCTACTAGTATCAATGTACTTTGCTGATTCTTCCATGCTGGTCTTGAAGAAAAGAAATCAAGTGCAAGTCGGAATCGCACATGAAGGGTTCCGTACCATTATGCAAAAAAATTCCCTTTGTTGTATGGGAGCTTGGGAGCCCTATTTATTTTATTTTGTTTTTAGTATTTGTTGTTATATATTATATATTTCCACTTTCTCCCTCACTATCAAGCTAAAAGTATTCCAAGATGTGGTTTCATTAAAAATATATATTTTTTTCTAAATCCGACGTCTTTTCAAAATAAATCCTAAATAACGTTTAGTCTTAAGCAAGGGCGTCCAACAAGATATAAAGCTTGATAGAAACTGATGAACAAATTTCAAGCCCAGTTTTATAGCCTCCATCAGTATAAGCACTTCAATAAAATTTATCAAGAAACGAGGTAATCCTTCCGATCTGATTTCTAACGTACTACAATGTATTGATTATCTCTTAAGGGCCTACGCAGACAGTTATTAGTCGTATCGCCAGCAGTGGTCGGTCTAAAATGCTAGCTTAAACTATCATTCGAATTAATAAATAAATAATAATAAATATGGACAAATAACACTAATTGAGCTAGCCCCAAAGTAAGTTCGAGACTTGTGTTATGGGATACTAGCTCAACGATACTATATTTTATAAAAAATACATATATAGATAAACATCCAAGACCCAGGACAATTTGAAAAAGACCATTTTCCAACTTGCCCTGACCGGGAATCGAACCCGGGACCTCTGGGTGGCGGACTAGCATGGTGACCACTACGCCACGGAGGTCGTCATATTTAAAGCTATAGATTTTGCACTAAAACAATTCAAAAAAAATATTAATAAATTATCCTGCATTGATTAAAAAAATAATAACTTTGGCTGGCTAATGTTTGGCTTTGGCTGGTTGTTTTCGTACAAATGCATTCACAAGAAATTGCGCTCGGCAGGCGACAGTGTGTTATAGTACTATTTTTTTATATAAATAAATAAATATACGGACAAATTATTCAGATTGAGCTAGTCCCAAAGTAAGTTCAAGACTTGTGTTACAGTATACTAACTCCACGATACTATTTTATAACAAATACATTTTGATTAATATTCTGAGGCAAATCACTATTTTTCTTAGTTTGGTTTCATGTCCTTTTTGATATTACCAAAATGAAGAGCGCTTTATTAGTATGACAAACATTTTAAAAAAATAAGCGTTTTTTTGTGATAATTATGAAACATTGAAAAACATGTTTTTATGAAAACGACACAGTGTAGATTTTATTCAATTAGCATACTGTTCAATTAGTATTATTTATTCAATTAGTATACTATTTAAGCTGGAAAGTAAAACATAGGTAGTAAATAGTAAAATAAGGCCTGTCTACACAAGCCCTAGCTTATAATGAAAACACGATATCCAACAAACCGTCCATGTTACAGTATTAACCAACTGGTTATTACTGATAACTGTGGCATTACACGTAATATTGCTCGAGTTAGCCGTATTAGATTAAAGTAATGGCGCATTTAGATTAATAGACGTGTTTAATGGAAAATTAGATCAGTTTGTGAGGAAGCTTTAATAAGGTTTACTTATTTTCTTCAGCAACTTAGCTCGTTCTCGGTTGCATCCTCAGTTGTGATGTTTCGGAACCCAGAGATAACTTCCCGCTTTTTCTTCTCTAAATTTATGTATGTTCATGGTCACCAGAGGATAAATAAATAAATAAATATATAGGGACGAATAACACTGATTGAGCTAGCCCCAAAGTAAGTTCGAGGCTTGTGTTATGGGATACTAACTCAACGATGCCATATTTCATAACAAATAGATGTTTATCCAAGACCCAGGACAATTTGAAAAAGGCTATTTTCCAACTTGCCCTGACCGGGGATCGAACTCGGGACCTCTGGGTCGTGGACTAGCATGGTGACCACTACGCCATGGAGGTCGTCGAATGACGAGGTGGATGCCGAAAACTATGCAAAATGAAGAAAAAATGCGAAATCGAGAAATAAAATTAAACAATTTGGCTATTAGGTGTATTCCAGGCTGCCTGCTTGCTATCAATGGGAACATTGTGCGAAAATTTTCACAATCGGCGGCTACGCGACGTGAAGCCTCCTTGAGAATGCAGAAATAACACAAAAAAATTGTATTTTGTCATTTAGGTCCCGGGTTCGATCCTCGGTCAGGGAAAGTTGGAAAATGGCCTTTTTCAAATTGTCCCGGGTCTTGGATGTTTATCTATATATGTATTTGTTATAAAATATAGTATCGTTGAGTTAGTATCCCATAACACATGTCTCGAACTTACTTTGGGGCTCGCTCAATGAGTGTTATTTGTCCCTATAAATTTATTTATTTTCCTCTTACGAAATCCACAGGCAGATATGGAGTAGTTTTATTTGGCGCCTGGGACTATGCTACAGGTAATATACGTGATAATGTAATTGGATTAGTAATTATTATATTTATTATTCATCAAAAAATAAAACACAAGCAAAGTAATTTGACCACGCTAATAAAATATTATTTATACGACAAAACGCTATCTTTCAAGCTATTATAATTCTATACTTGTATGAATTGGCAATCGGAAAGGCATGTATCGATTTTCATAAAATATTCATTCCATTATAGATTCCTTTCTTATACAAAACTTGGAATTCATCGCTCGATGAAATATGCCTCAAAATCTTTATTACTAACGAGAAAATAAATCTTATTTGTATCGATTAAAGAACACTTTTGTATTCGAATCAAGTCGGAATCGTGGGTTAACTCGGTAATCCGATTATGAACATTCGTTGCTCATAAATTTCGATTTAAATTATTTCGTCTCAAACAGTGAGTCATGTTTGAAATTGGTTGATACGGTTACACACATTTGCGGATATTTTCCGGCACGAAATACTTCCAAAAAAATCTAAAGTAAAAATAAATCATTCCGTTCGGCAAAGAAAGACAGACACAGACAGGCCTGTATCACCCTCCGTTTAGGTATCGGAAATATACCTACATTATTAGTACGCGCACCGCCGTGCGCGTACTAATAATGTAGGTATATTCCACTCCGGAGTGGGAAATTCAGTTACTTGAATCCTTTGTCCAGAGTAATTAGAACGAAATTGGCTTGCAATGGATGTCTATCTGAACGAAGAGGACCTGAGTTCTGACGCTAGCCAAATTAAACTGTAACGCTAATTACATTGAGTAGATATTTCTTTGAATTTCTTTTTACTTTCCGGCTTTTTGTTCGTGATGGATAATAGTCACTAAAGTTTGGGGTAAATTTTGCCAATCGGATCCTCATAGTAAACAATCAAAATTGCGAACCCCAGGCTTCACAGCACTACAGCTAAAGATGCATGGAGGAAAACGCCTCATTGTTTTCCCAGGTGCATCTTTATCTCAATGAGAGAGAGAGAGTAAACAGTTAAAATGGGTAAAAGTAGTTAGTATAGCATTTCTACCGGCAATTGTCTTAGAATAGGAACGAAACTTCATTTTTCGCCAAAGATACATGATGATGCATGTCATGGTTACTTAGAATGACAAAGACCGTGCTATGTGACCAAAAAAAATACGGAACCATCAAAAAGAAAGAAAGAAAATTTGGTTTTATAACTGGCCATTTTACAAGTTTGTAAAAAAATATTGTTGTCCTAATATCAATAAATATCATTCGACAAATCTCAAAATAGTCGCACACACTTGCGACTTTTCGTCGCGGACACGAGTATAACGCCTATTCGTTAAAAGCCAATGTAAATTGTAATTCCATGTTAATTTTATAGGTATTTACGGCCACGCTTTTTATAAGACCCGTCTTCTATCTCGTATTAGTTTTAGTCGGCAGTGTGTATATAGGTTTATGACTAGGTCCACTTCAAATCGGGGCAATGACCTCTGACCTGACTTTGATGTAAAGAAATTTTTTTTTTGTATGTTCTAAAGATTTTGTTTTAAATCAGCTTTGAATTTCGTTTTGGTGAAATAATGAACCTTTATTTATTGGAGAAGAAATTGGCCTTGTAGTTTCAAGTTAACGAAATGGGAAATGTTTAACTTGCAAATTATGTTAATATTAAGTGCAAGTGTTTGTGTTATAATAGAAAAGATGCATAATGAGTAGATTTTGATAAATGTCTCTGACTTTGTAAGCATTCACGTTAAAAAAGGCCTTTAAGCACAATTATATTTTTGTCGATTCATTAACTTTGGTTTTTAGTTGATTGAAAACGTCTATTTCAGAAGTAACTAAAAATATTACTATTGGATTTTCTGGAAAAATTATAGCTAGTTTTGTTTTGAGGCCAATCCTGTAAATGTGATATTTGTTATAGCTTCTAAACAAATGTTCCTACATCACGCCTACAAATGCGACATAAGTGACGTCACTCCTGTCCGGTCTTTCTAAGGCGCTCTAAGACGCCATTCAAAGGCGGAGGTGACTTTGTAACTGTTATATCTAAAAAGATTTTGATTTTAAAAGGTAGTTTATCTTTGACGTGCATATTTTTAGGAACACGATAATTCGCGCAACGAAAAAAAAATATGCATCTTCCTTCGATGTAATTATACAGATACATTCATAGTCATGTCAGCCCTTCTTCTGCCCACTGCTGAGCATAGGCTTCTCTTCGTCTACGCTACCCATCTCGGTCCTGTGCTGCTCTCATCCAAGTACGACCTTGACTATATCGTCAACCCATCTCATCGCAGGTCGTCCGACGCTTCTTTTACCCATCCTAGGCCACCATTCTGTTACATAATCACATCTTTATTCTAACAGGGTATACAGAGTCTTGAGCCGTATGGCCCAAAGGGCACGTTTACCGTCATGGTGGGCGTTACGATAGGAAAAAGTAATCAAAATACTGATGGGTTGCTAGCCGCCATATTACCATGCGCGGAAAGAATATCAGCTTTTACATTTCTTTCTTTTTTTTTTGTTTTTGATGCCAGCATTGAATGATGAATAAAAAAATGCGTGACAAACAAGATTCAAGATTCAAAGATTCAAATGTTTATTCAGTAATTAGACCTTCACAGGCACTTTTACACGTCAATAAGTATAATTTATGTTACGTGTAAAGTATATTCAAATTTTATTTATTTTTAAAGAAAAGCTACCGATACCAGCGCCTCGTAACGACCACTGCTGAGAAGAAACGCCGAAAGAAACTCATTTTCACAGTATTGGTCGCCTACTCGCCAGAAGAGCTTTGTCATATTATTATAATTGTCTTTTAATTAAAAAATACTTATAATATAATACAATGTTGACACATTATAACATGTAATGCTTGCGAACCAGTAAACAAACATAAATTGCGTAATAAAAAATATTAAGTAGTCAAAAAAGCGAAGCCGAGCTGACCAGTCCCTCCCGGCAGCACCCGTTTACGATTTGACAAGTTGACAAGTGTCTAGTTTTAAACAAAACTCGAAAGGACAGAATTTCGGAAAAAAATCTTACAGTTTCTTTGGCTAGGCCTGCCAAGTCCGTACCGTCCGAAAAGGAATTTTGTTGCAAAATTGATTAATTAAACTTAGTCATGCAGTTGCCTCTAAATATGAAACGATAACCATAACATCCTCAACTCTGCCACTTGGTTCTAATTTATAAATACTTGAAGTTTTATGACAATTCATACTGAATTCCTCTCTACTCTATCTTCCATCTTTACTGTCTTGTCTAGTTTTAAACAAGCATCAAAAGTACACAATTATTGCTTCATCGAAAACTTTTTTAATACAAGATTGTTAAGATAAGTGGAATGATCTATAACATTTTAAGTTGCTCTATTTAAGTGAAATAGTTTAAAAACTACAAATATTATCTAAAAATGTGATCAGTGTTTTAATTTACTTCATCATTTTCTTCAAGCTTCAGTTTTTATAAGTGGGTATGCATTTTTATGACGAGGGGTCAATTTATTTTACATATTTTAACGTTTATCACTTTAATACTTTTGTATTTTTACTGCGATTTAACCGTAATTCATTTTACTGTCACATTATTAATTTTATAAAAAAAAAAGGTTTTTGCAAAAAAAGAAACAACTTAAAATGCGTATAAATAACATTGAAAAGAACACATAAAAAAACATCTCAATTTAAAAGGTTGTAATTTTTACTGCGTTTTCAGACTCTTAATGCGATAAATATTTGATTCCTTAATAAATAAATAAATAAATATATAGGGACAAATTACACTGATTGAGCTAGCCCCAAAGTAAGTTCGTTACTCGTGTAATGGGATACTAACTCAACGATACTATATTTTATAACAAATACATATATAGATAAACACCCAAGACCCAGGACAATTTAAAAATGGCCGTTTTCCAACTTGCCCTGACCGGAGATCGAACCCGGGACCTCTGGGTGGCGGACTAGCATGGTGACCACTACGCCACGGAGGTCGTAATTCTCTATTTACACTTAAATAAATACGTTTTTAACAAAAAAATAAAATATAAAAGAAAAACAACTTAATATGCAAATGTGTAAAGAACACAGAACACTCATAATAGCATCTTAATTTAAACTTTTGTGCTTTTTACTCCATTTTTATCCTCTTAATGCGATATCTAATTCCTCAATTCTCTACTTACTCTTACATTAATATTTCTTTTACACGAAACTGCTTTTACAAAAAAAAAAAAAACAAATGTACTGCTTACATTTAAAGAACACTCAAAACAAAAAAGCATCTCAATTTAACATGTTATAATATGAATCCGTCAAAGCCGTAACGCTCTACATACAACATGTCAAGCGCGGCGGGCTGTCCGTCGACATGATGGGTGCGCGCCGTCATTCTCACGCGGACCAATTAAATCGCAACGATTTAAAAAACGCTAAGCGTGAGTCATATTTTTTGAGAATTCCGTATCTTTATATGTGCCTCTAACCAGGTAGATAACCGAATTGATTTCTAGTAGGTGTCCTAACCAAAATAACGCGTAATTTTTTTTAGGATCATACGATGTTTGCATCGCTTATCGCGCGATAATTGCGTAGGCTTATTTATTGATGGACAACAACTACCCCCGTATACTTTTTCTGGGTTAATCAACGTGCCATCCTACTCGTTGTTATTACATAGAACGAGATAGTGTTAGATATTAGCACTCGATAAACGCTGCCTTGTATCTTGCCATGCTACGAAGGGTATGATTGCGGTTATTTTGCTGTCAGATGCATTAGGTTAAGGCAGTTGAAAACATCACAGTCGCACGTAGAAAAAGTAGAATATGATCATTATTTCATTCATTATGAGTTGCTCTATATCTCCACTGTCATATTCCCCCTTTTCACGGTCTTCCACTGCAGGGGCATGATATGACCCTTTCTGTCTACTAAAGCTATTCTTGGCTAGATTGGCTATAAATATAATTTACGGTTTCGATATCTACCCGCACACTCCTAACTGTCAAAAGCTCTCGGTCTAACCCAGCCTTCATCACGTCTACTAACGTTGATATTAACTAAGTGTTCGTAGATAATGTATCATTTTAATTAATTTGATCATAAGCATGATCTTTACCTTTCAAAACTGTAACGGAGCTGTTTAAAACGAGCACGAGTTTAATTGTAAAGTACTACGTGGAAGGGACATACCCGTAATAAATCAAACCACGGGCTGTACTAGATCATCATCATCATCATCATCCGAGCGTATTCCCGGTTGCATCCTCAGCAGTAACGCTTCAGAGCCCGGGGTCCGCTACCTAACCAAGGAGATTTGACGAGGTTACTGGTTTTTACACAGAGCGACTGCCGTCTGACCTCCGCAACCCAAAGGGCAAACCAGGAACCAATCCTTGGATAGTTTGATGATCAAACGCTAGGTGGCGTTCGGTACCCACAGTTTTACGTGCCTTCCGAAACACGGAATCATCTTTCTTTACGGATAATCAGGTGATTCAAGACTGCAATATCCTATCCAGACTGGAAACAACTTTTCACAAAGTATGCTTCCCAGTGGGAATCGAACCCATGACCTCCGAGTCACAAGGCGAACGCCTTGACCACTGGACTACGGAGGCAGTCGTCTGTTTTAAACGAGCACGAGTTTACTTGTAAAACACAACGTGGAAGGGACATACCCGTAATAAATCAAACCACAGGCTGTACTAGATCATTATAGTATAATGAAATTAAAATATCAGTCAAAAACAAGAAAAAAAATCGACATTACAATACAAATTGCTTGGGCGACTGCACACTTTTGTACGGAAATGCTAATTTTTTTTTTAGTCTTTTTCATTTTCATTTTAATTTCATTATGTCTTAAATCATCATTATGTAAATATCTAAACCATTATATGTGACTTTTCTATCTTTCCAACTAAAAACTAAAACATCATCATAAATATTATCAAAAAACATTTCAGATTATATATAGGTATATTTTTTTGTATTTAACTTGTGAAATTTTTTTTTCTTAAAATATGCGAACAATCCGCGTCAAAATTTTTTGATTGACATAAATAGAGTTAAAAAAATGCGCGAGCGTCGTGGAACACTCGGGTGGAAAGAAGTTTAAAAAAAAATCGTGACGGAAAAAATCTTACATTTTTATTCGCCAAATATAGCCGCCATAAGTCCAAAAAGGCACTCCGTTCAATGTGTACAAACATAAGTTACGCTCTGGACACTTCATTACTGACTTACTTCGTAAATGACTAGGGTGTGGTTGAACTATAACCAATGTCATTGGAAGGAAGAAGACACCGCGAACCTGTATTTAATATATTCTCTTGAATACTGTGAACTTTTACTTTCCTATCGGGTTAGAAAGCGGTGACCTTTGCTCGTTATTAGGACGAGTAATGCTTTGTTTACATAGGATTAGTAGCTGAGAGGTAAGTTGTAGGTGCTTTATGGTTTCCGGCTTGGAATAGGACCATTTAATCTCTTTATGAGGTTGTCGGTATAAGCGACTAAAGGATTTTAACTGAACTAATAACAAGACACATTCTTGACGAAGCATATTGCAGATATTTTTCTGTCTATCTATCTTAATAAAACTTTATCCTTAATGTGAATTAATATGTTAAAATGTATACTTTAAAATGCTTATTAAATATAACAATCTTTCTTCATTACAAGACTAAGAAGAAGGTCGTCGTTACGTATGACGATTCGTTGTTAAACTGTTTGCATTCTCAAGTAAGTTTTATTTCAGTAATATAGTCGGTAGAAAACCACAGCTATTTTGCAAGGTTTTTGCTATCCTTGCTCAAGTATTTTCTCTTATGTACCGAATGTTTTTATTTAAACAATCTCTTCTACTACTACTACTACTAGGATGGTGCAGCAACCTAAAGTGAGTTTTGAACTCCGATAATCTCTTCTCAAAACTAAATTTATTTATTTATAAAAACTTTGTTTTTCCATAACATACAATGTTAACAACTAGCGGACTTGACGCTAAAAGTGTTCTATCCCAGTCAACCGTTGGGATAAACAGCGATGCCACGTAGCAACTAAGCTCATATAAACGGTAACCCAAACACGGGATAATAGTTATTAGTATGAAAGTAGTCGACACATCGTTGGCTAATTTAGGAATACCAGTCTCGGAACCATATCGTTCAGTGGAAAATTAATAACGGATTTGATAAGGAAGATGATTTCTATTCATGTTTGTATTTGTCCATGTGACATTTCATGCAATTTTTTGTACAGCAATTATACCTTTATAGTTAACTAACTGCGGCTGGCGGTGTTACCCGCGGAAAAACTAGTCTGTGTGTAAATCCAGGGTATCAGCTTCCTGCGTACCAAATTTTGACAAAGTTGGTCCAACCGTTTGCGCATGAAGAAGTAACATACACACATGCTACAAACTTTTGCCTTTATAACATTAGTGTGATGTGATAGTGCTTGGTGGTCCTGTATTCCAACGGCTCACTCGGATGAGGTGCGGGCCGATGTGCGAGACACCCCAGAGACTTTTAATAAGTCTTAAACTTATGACTGAATCCAGTCTACGATACTAAAAAACATAAATTGAAATACGAAAATTCATTTTTGGTCTTTCATAATAATATAAGTTGAAAGTAGAGCTGATCCGAGCTCTTTAAAAAAAGCAATTTTATTTTCATGATTTTATATGTGTTTTATAAGGAAATTTGTTTCAAATTAAAATTATTCAAATGTTGATTCGGTAATTAGACCTTTACAGATTGAAGACAAATGCCTAAACCAATATATTGTAAAAAAAAAAACTTTTCCACATCAATAAGTTAATTACGTTAATAAAGTTAGGTAATTTACGTTACATGTAAAGGATATTAACATTTATTTATCTTCAAAGAAAAGCTACCGATACCAGCGTTTCGTAACGACCACTGCTGAGAAGAAACGCCGAAAGAAACTAATTTTCACAGTATTGGTCGCCTACTCGCCAGAAGGGCTTTGTCATATTATTATTATTGTTTTTTAAATAATAAATACTTATAATATAATACATTGTTGACACATTATAACATGTAATGCTTGCGAACTAGTAAACAAACATAAATTAAGTTATATATAATACTAAGAAGTCAAAAAAGCGAAGCCAAGCTGACCTGTCCCTCCCGAGAGCACCCGTTCACGAGTTTCAGCTTGTTCAGTATCAAGGACTGAATTTACCCTTAAAATAGTTACAGTATATTTTAAACGTTATAAATGTATGTATAAAGTTGCGTTTGAGATATTTCAAAAGATAAAAATTATGAAATCAGATACGGCCATAGCCACCGATGATACGAAACCGTGATTATAGCATTATATTAATGCTTGTATCACATTTCGATATTGGATCTGTTATATTTCAGGAGCGATATCTGATTTGTTTGGCGTTTTTATGTTGAACATTGATTTTATTTCCATTTTTAAACGGTTTTAATTTAGTCAAGTTTTACACTGACTTCCCTAAAAGGGATAAAATTGTAAAAATTGCTGCATTAAAATGTGTATAAGTCTCAAATTAAGCAAGGTTCTTTACTTTATTTCTTTATTTAAACTTTATTGTTCCACAAAAACAATTTTAATAACTGCCAGACTTCAGGCTAAACTCTCTTCCAGTCATCCACAGGGATAAGCAGTCCATTACGGAGAAAAAGAGATAAATTAAATATATACAAATTGTTAGTGTGTTTTTTATAGATAACTAGCTTTAACCCGCGACTTCGTCCGCGTAGAAGTTGCGGGTGCGCCTGGCAGGTTTTCGTGCTGTACGTAACAGTTAGTTAAGTGTATAGTTAAATTTATTATTTATATAATTAAATTAACCTGCCAAGTTCAAATTTAGAAGTATTATAATTTTAGATATTTTTAACCAAGTACCTACGTATTTTCACAACTATACCATATTTTAAGTTGGATATATGTTAAAGTGAATTTCGGCCAGATGGACCGTTGACGTGAATAAGGTGGAGAGTAGTGGCTGGATGCACAAGGCGAAAGACTGGGTGTGGTGGCGAGTCTTGGGAATGGCAAATGTTTACCAGTGGAGGCTGTTGATGAAGATGATTATGATCGATTTTAAAGTGCATCTAAACTTGGCATTGGATTGAATTTCAACCCTTTTTAGGCGAACAATTAGCCGATAGGAACTTGGCCCCCTTTTTAACAAGTATGTTTTTGGTGGGATTTCAATATTTTTTTCAAAAATCCTACCTGTTTTTTTTCTTTTTGTGAAACGCCCGCGTCCATTGTTAACCTCAGAAGTCATTTTGCATTTCAGAGCAACTTTTTTGTAGGCAAATCATCTGAAATTTGAGATCGAGCTAAAGTGGGCCGCAGAGCTATACAGTGTGCATTATGTATACATGACAATATTTTATACCCCCTTCCCCTCTCCTCCTCCCCCCCCCCTCCTCATCGTATTCTCATTATATCACTGGTTTATAATTTTTTTCATAAAAAATTCGATATTCGTCTGAGCCAAATCACGCTTGACCGATTTCTTAAATTTCTTAATTTTTTGTTAATGTATATATGAAAACGACCTGCCAAATTTCATAACGTTAGGACAATTGGAAGTGGCCTAGAGGTTTTGATTACCGGTCAGTCAGTGCCAAAATTAGCTATTTTCACAGGGTCATATTTCAGGATCTACTGAAGCTATATCTATGAAATTTGGCATACTGCTTTAGTACTAGTATGTAATTATGTAGGTACAATTTTATTTCTGTACTTGCAATAGGCACTGAGCCACACTGTTGCTGGAACTTGGCCTGCGCACTACCGTGCGCTTAGATCTTGTCTTAGATATTTTTAAATCTTATTGATTTTGACGATTTACATGACAATAGTAGCAGTTATTAAGTACATTGTACGTTTTAACTTTGCGAAAAAAGCAATGAAGCTGACTTAAAATCATTCTAACCACTTGAATTTACCCTTTTCAGAAGGTACAGTCTAGCGAAAACTGCCTCTCTTTCTCTCTCCATATAAGGGACAAAGATATAGCACCGATTCCCAGGCTTAGAGTAAATCAGAGTATTTCGTGCGCTAGAACCTAATTAGGGTTCGTCTAATTGTTTTCGACTGGGCAGTTAATTTGTGGAACAAAAGTGCTGGGATAGGCTGGATTTCTTAATGTGTGGTGCAAGCGATAGATTGTCTTCTAAATATTACGTTGATCACGTGAACAATTTTTTTTACGTATTACCATTTTTAATAGACTTTCAAAATGAAGAAGGTTATCAATTCGTCGCCATATTTGTTTTAGGTTTGTTACCGATTATTCGAAGACTTGGAAAGATTTCGAAAAATCTTTTTTTGTTTGAAGTTTTTAACTTGTCAAGTGGCCCATAGAAATTTTATCAAAATAAATTGTTTTTTTTTTAGGGAAAAGTCGGTTTAAAAAATTATTAACAAAATTGTATGACATGTACTTGCATACTTATTCTAAAAATTCTCTGAAATTGAAATATAACTTTTTTTTCAGAAATAAAGATTTTTGAAACCATATTTTGTAAAAGCTTTTTTAACTATTCTCTAATTTCTTAAGTAAATAACGTATATTTATTTTGTTTTCAAACTGGAATTGAAATGTAGATAAGTTTTCATATCTTATTTATAACCAAAACTATCTTATTGTTCAAAAATCGTGTATCTAAACAAATTAATTTTTAAGATATACTTTACGTTTTATTTGATAATTTAATTTAAAACAGTTGCAAACCTCACAAAATTTTCAGCGGTTTCAATTAAAATAAATAATAATAATAAATAACAGTTGACCTATTGCGTTTTATAATTTGAATTTAAAATATTTTATGTAACATGTTCGCATCTCGTATTAAATTCAATTAATGCCCACGTGTTGTCAATTAAAACAACTTGTGACTGTGATATACTTAGCATAAGTCGTCATATAAACAATTTATATGCAAGCAAAATTACCCTACCTTAATTTTACTATCTGCATAAGAAACAACGAAGTTACTTGTATGTTTCTATTCATTTAGAATCGATACGCAACGCAAGATGCGCGACGTAACTTGCGTCGTTCATACAATATGAAATTAGAAGAAGAAATTATATGAATAAATTATCTGTGCAATCTAGGTTATCTCAAATTTCTAATCTACTCATGTACTAGGCCAAAGCTGCATATCGGTGTAGTGTATTTACCGTAAGTACTTAACAAAAAAAGGAAATGGGTGGTCCGTGCGTCAACTCGTAAACAGAGGGTTTTAATCAACTCGGCTCCGATTTAAGACTCTGTTAAAATTGTATTGTATTTGCACTCGTTTGCAAGCGCAACATTTTATATGAATTCTGCGGTATGTAGTCACAGATTTTTTCCGCTTACTCTTATGAACTGCCCCACAGCACCCATAAAGTGGCGGCGTATGACCGTAGGGTCAAATAGGTTCGTTTCCCCACGTCGGCTCTCACAGCCCGATTAAAGTTAATCTGTCGTTAACTGGTAGCAAAACATCAGATTGTGTGATAACATTTTGTTGCCACCACAGACACCGCATTTTCTTTTCTTACCTATAGCTTCTATTAGAAGCTAAATTTTACACGACTGTCTCAAAAAAGAAGTGTTATGTTCTTGAGTTCATGAATGTATAACACTTAGTCATGTCATTGCTTAGAAATGCATGAACAAGTTGAATGTACTCATAACGGGTGTCAGTAGAATCCCTATATCACTCAGAGTTTTTTTTTAAATTATTATTTTTTTAAATAATATATATTATTTATTATCTCCTTTAGATTCACGGGTCTCTTCACCCCGGTCCTTTAAGAGGCTTGCAGTGACACGGATTCAACTCGTGGAGGCCCTTTGGTGAAGTTGATGTTATGTGGCGCTCCCTTCAAAATCTATTCCTGAAAATACTTAATAAAATACTGAAAATATTATACTTATGAAACCCTTGAATAGGTTTTGGCAGGAGAAAGATCTGTTACAAGAATAATGGAAAGGTCTATGGGTTATGGAATGAGAGTGGAATGAACTGATGCTCGGATATCGCAATAGCAACGTCACCTGCCACAATCATGATTACTGGCTACTGCAGGCAGGTGGTGGCTTACCGCCGACTACACGACAACGACATTACTTGCCAGCAAAGGAGCGACAGCGTTACTATCATAATTGTAGTAAGCTGATTATTCCAATTATAGTATACTATACGCTTACAATAAACAATTACTATAATTTAAGTTTTTAACAAATTACGGTTATTCAACGGGGAAAGGACATACCCGTAACAAATTGATCCACAGACTATACTATATCAATATAGTATAATAAAATTAAAATAACAGTTACTACGCAAAAAAAAAAATTGACATTTCCGTACAAAAGTGTGCAGACGCTCGGGTAATTTGTATAGGAATGTCTTTTTTTTTTGCTTTTTGACTGTTATTTTAATTTCATTATACTATAGTGATTTAGTACAGCCCGTGGTTTGATTCATTGAGGTTATGTCCCTTCCCGTTGGGTATTAAGCTCCACGCAACAAGTACCAACATTTATTTCCGTACTTCGGAAGACACGTTAAGCCGTTGGCTAAAACTATGTCAGATGCCTTTACGCAGCTTTGAAATCTGACACTAGTGTAAGCCACTTACACACAAGAAAAACAAAACAGACAAAACCAAAAATCTAGACGAAATATAACGGAATCCTACATTTTATTGTTCTGTCTAGGTAATAAAAATACACTAAAACTAATAGGTTTTATGCAAAACATGCGTGATCTTTGCATATAATGTGGATTTTAAACAAATAAACCAGTTATTTTATTTGTTTTGCTGTTACTAATAACTTTATATACAACTAAAAAGTTGAGTCGAAAATTAAATACTTTTTTTTTATCTGATGTCAAAGGCTACCATCACATAAGTCTTGTCAGTATTTGCAAATTACTATGTTTTTGACATAATATATATTAACTAAAACATTACTGCTGCACACGACTGTATGGAAAATATGAATATTTTTTTTGTTAATTTTGACTGTTTTTTTAAGTCATTATATTATATTTTATATAATTTGACGACCTCCGTGGCGTAGTGGTCACCGTTCTAGTCCGCCACCCAGAGGTTCCGGGTTAGATCCCCGGTCAGGGCAAGTTGGAAAATGACCTTTTTCAAATTGTCCTGGGTCTTTGGAGTTTATCTATAAATGTATTTGTTATAAAATATAGTATCGTTGAGTTAGTATCCCATAACACAAATCTCGGACTTACTTTGGGGCTCAATTTGTGTAATTTGTTCCTATACCTATAATTTATTTATTTAATAGTGATGTAGTTATAGCCCATGGTTCGATTTATTACAGGTACGTCCTTTCCACATTTTATATTTGCTCCACATCTCAATAGGCAAAACGAATGGTCAAATATTTCTAGCATCGGTTAGATCATTAAAAAATATTTTACACGTATTTTTTCTTTTCTCTGAGAAACAAAAAATGACAAAGATACAGCGCATTGAAATTTCGCATGACGTTACGGCTACGCACTATTTTTACATAGAGGTGACGTCGTACGTCCCCACTCCGGAACTTTGATAGTTTTTATCTTTGAGAATTATTACCTTTTTTGCGAACTGAAAAATAAGTGTCCACTATTGTTAAATAATCTAAAAGACGGACTTATTACAATTATACTTTTCTAACCCTGTCGTCACCCCTATTGTCGCTGAAATATTGGAACGAAAGTTCCTTATTGCGCGTTGCGAAAGGGGGCTAGACGGAAAAAATTAAGACCAAAAGTTGTAACGACACTTTTTGCTATAGTTGTAAGCCGTGCGGCGTGCGCGTGTTTCTCTGTCTGTCTCTCTCATATTTTCTTTTCTCTGTCTGAACCTTATGTTTTACAGTATTTTCTATCGGTGATTCATGTCTATAGGGATGTGGCTAATAACTAAGCAAGTATTTCGCAAATAGACAAAACAAGACAAAGTACGAACATTCACTTTTCCAATGTTTACGAGCCGATGGAAAGTCATGCTGTGGTTTGTGTGCTTGGAAATAACTTTACGACATTGTCAGTTTCTAGGTTTCTCCTGCGAGAAGGAAATTTGTTGAGGCCCTTTGCGTAAACAAGCAAATACTTGATAATTTGTATTTATCAAACTTTATTGTTCCAAAGTTTTGACGACCTCCGTGGCGTAGTGGTCACAATGCTAGTCCGCCACCCAGAGGTCCCGGGTTCGATCCCCGGTCAGGGCAAGTTGGAAAATGGCCTTTTTCAAATTGTCCATGGTCTTGGATGTATATCTATATATGTATTTGTTATAAAATATAGTATCGTTGAGTTAGTATCCCATAACACAAGTCTCTAACTTACTTTGGGGCTAGCTCAATCAGTGTTATTTGTACCTATATATTTATTTATATTTAGAGTAAAAATATACTTTAACAAATGGTGCATTTAATGCAATAACATTTCCTTCCAGTCTATAATAGGTTATAATCGTTTATTGCTAGTAAACTTAGTCTAGTGTTAGTAGTGCGTTCATTAATTTATATAGGTATTTAATACGTGCTTTAATTAATTAGATTTAAAAAAATAAAAAAAAATTACAAGAATGCACAATTATTTAATTGACTAGTTTAAATATATGCGGAGAAAATTATGTTAATTTCTTATAATTAAATCTGTTGAATCTATCAAATTGTGGTGCTTTACGAAAACAAGCAAATACTGTAAATTTAAGTTTATTTATCACACTTTGTAGGGCTGACATTGTCTCCGTCTGGACGTCGCCAGACGGCAGAAGGAAAAGAGGCAGATCAAGTGCAAGGTGGACGGATGAGTTGAGACTGTTTAATAGGTGGAAAAGAAAGGCGAACATGTTTTGGGGAGGTTTTTGCCAAGAGAGACAGAGAGAGTTAATAAAAAAATGCTTCAAAGTAAAAATAGCAAATGGAGGACTTAAAGCATTTCCTCCCAGTTAACCATACGGATAAGTACAGAAAATTATGTGAATGTCCTAAGTATCTCTACTTATTTAGTTCTTTATCGTGTAATATATATGTACTTGCATTAATTTTCAAGTGTTCAGAGAACACATTGGTCTGGCAACTAAATCAAGAAATTAACTTGAAAGATACTTACTAATTATGGTAAAAGTAGGTAAATCCATAGATGCTTAAAGTAAATTACCTGAAAAAATAATATAAAAAATATTAGAAATAAGAAAGTTAAATTGTCTGTACTTATTTCACTACAAGACAAGCATTACATTTTTAATAATATATAAGTGTGTGTCAGCAGTGGTCGTAAAAATAAATTAAATTATAATATGCACAACACGTAATGTAAATTAAACTTATAGACGTGCAAAATTGCCTGTGAAAGTCTAATACTGAAAAAAAAACATATGAATTTTCAATTTCTTTTTAAAAACGGTTTCCTCAAAATTCAAAAAACTTTATTATTTTACTAAGGTAACGTAACTTATGAATAGATTGGGGAAAATAAGAATATATCTAATCTTTTTTCATTGATTGACTATTTTTAACCATTAATCAAACAACGTGATTTCAAATATTTTAGCCCCCGACAAATAGAGAGGTTTTATAAGTGTGACGCTTCTCTCTCTATCCGTCTGAGTGTCTGTTTGTGGCATCGTAGCTCTCGATCGGATTTACCGATTTAGATGCGTTTTTTACGTGAAAACAGGCTCTCTTGCTGTTGATATTACCTATGTTTGATGAAAATGGGTTCGCCGTTTGAAATTTGTTTGGGGTAAACGCTTGAAAGTTGGAGTATTTTACCTGTCAAATTAGATGGAACAACGGATACTCCACTCAACATCGGTTGTAATAAAAGTGCCGCCGCTCGTCACCAGATGGAGTCTGCGCGAGGCTTTTTTAATTTGCCTGGTAAATAAAGATATTTATGGATTTATAAAGATTGGGGAAAATATTTATTTTTACTAAAGATATTTTGTTTACGATTTTAGAAAGAATGGAGAAAAAATTTTTTTACTAAAGATATTTTGTTTGCGCTTTTAGAAAGATCGATTAGAAGGAATTTTTTTTTACCAAACCGCACATTTAAAGTGAAGGCTTTACGTCCATTTCTAACACAGTTCTAAGAAGATTTTAACACAACGTTTGTGGGTTAACACCTTATTGTTCCAACAACATAAACCAACTTTGTCAAAGCGGTTGCATTCGCAGAAACTAGCAGACACAGTTACGACCCGCGACTCCACATAATGGAAAATTGATTTGTTTGACAGCTTATATAGGAATGTGGAATTGGCGGGAAACTGTTTTGGAAATGCGACAATATTGCAACGTTTTTATTTATCTTTTTCAACTCCTGTACTGTTATCTGTCTTTGAAATGGTCCCGAACACTAATATAAGAACATAGATAGAGCCTGTCTTTTATTCACTTCTTCATTACTAACCCTAACCTTAACTATACAATCAAAGGTTGGTGTAGGTCCTTTGATTGCTTCAAGGGAGCTGCTGGCGACAAATCTATACGAGCCCACTGGTTTTCATAGCTGATTGGGTGGCGGACGGCGCCTAAAGACACCCACCACAGTACCCAAATAAATATCACTACAACCGCACTATGAGTGTCCACTTTAAACATTTTACATATTGTCCATGAGCTTGAGCATTTATAACACTAAACTACACCAATTTCATATTATAAAGTCCACTAGATTAATTTGCAAAACAATTTAAAGCAAACTCGAACTGCCCCTTGAACCCGCCAAAAACTCTCATCATACACTACTATTTAATGGTCAAATGTCAACACTACGTCATTTGACATGAACTCATTGATAAATACCGTCGTCTACCCACTCGTTTTGTTTCCTTAGGGCCGTAAAAGACGCGGCGCAAGTTGCGCCTCGTGCAGCTAGTGATGGGCGATGCATAAAAACTCAATCAACCCATTTGAGTATTTACTTAGTAGATTGAGTAAATACCCGATAAATATCCTTATTTATCCATTTGGTGAGTAGATTGATTTATATGAGTTGCGACTCATATTTATATTCATATTCATTATTTCATGTTTTCATGACAATTTTGAAACTTAAATGTAGTATACGCTTGCAATTCTTGTCGGAAACTGTGTGCGTACGCCATAATATGCTTAAAATGTAGGTAAACGTTATATACGACGCTAAATTATATGAAAATACCATACTAATCATACACTAAAAGTAGAACTCTTTGACTAATTATCATTTTTTGGTGGGAGGTGTGCATAGACGTAATTTTACGTAAAAATAAGTAAACAGTCATCAAATGCGACGTCAATACTTGAGCATGCTCTATTTACTCTATTTATTAAATCTAGTGAGTAAATACTCAAATGGGTAGATTGAGTAATACTATCCATTGCCCATCTCTAGCTGTTACGCGACGCAACTTGCGCCCCGTCTGTTGCGGCACTTAGTGTCACCCGATACCTATAGACGTAAACCTGTCTGATAAATCACTGATAGTGCTACCTGCGTGCATAAAATAATGAAAGGACAGAAGGATATCTACCTGAGAAAACGATGTTAAAATTTAAGAAGAAAAATAGCCTGAAACATCTTAGTTTTAGATTCTGCTAATGCAATGGAAAATCCCCATCCCACAAATAAAATAATTAATAGAAAAAAAAAGTGCAGATACGACGTATGATGAAAAAATAGTCGCAGTTTTATGCAAAAAAAAATATAGCAACGGTAAAGCATTCCTTCAAAATTGACAAACATAGCTTTCCAATTTTTGACTTCATATTTTAATCTTCTTCTTATCATTAAAGAGCTAAACTCTTATCTGAAGAACAACCAGTGCCTCTCATCTCTCTCTATCCAAAGTCAACTTTTACATCCTTGTAGGTTGAAACATTGAGTTTTTTTAAAAAACTATCTCTAGGTTTTCCTTTGCTTCTTCCTTATTCTATTCTTCCTCCAATATCGCTTTAAAGAATTCATCTTGTCTTATAAACATTTTAATCAAAATTATATAATTTAACACGAATTACGTTCCAATTCAAAATCAATTTTTATCTTTAACAATATCCTAAAAAGGTTAATGTGCTTCTTAAGACGAATCAACAAGCCCAAACGCGATGAAGTTTTGTTGTTTTATCACAGATATGCCATGACCACCTTCCAGATCCATCATCAGATCAGCTCCATGTCATCATAGTACATAATAAATAAATAAAAAAAACAATATGCATATAAAGTTACACTTCTATATTCACCTTTTTTGCCATGAACTTCGACCGCGTGACATCATCCCACAATTATGCTTTTTTCTTTTCTACAAATGTTGTTTTCATCTAGATGAGGACTAACGGCATTATGTGATGTCATCACATGGCTATGGCTTCTTCGATCAATAAAAAATTAAGGAGTGCTTTATGTGACTTAAAAATATCTGAAAATGATTATATGTTTTTTGCAACTATCATCGAGTTAGTTTACTTAAGACGAATTAAATAATTAATAATTGCGTCAACTAAATGTTAAGTGTTAATTAAGTAATTTAACATATAATAATTAAATTTTTAACAATAATAATTAATCTTTCATGAGTGACTGGCAGCAGACCGCTCAGAATAGGGACGTGTGGAAGGAACAAGTGGAAGGCCTTTGCCCAGCAGTGGGACACAAAAATAGGCTAAAAAATAAATTAATTAGTAAAATACTATACCAAATTTATTTTTAATACTTTAACTCAAAAAAAAAATGCATAAAACAAATTACTTACGGATAAATTATGCAGTTTTTAGATATAGATAACTCGACAGTTTCTTTTTTCATCAGATTTTAAAAGCTTTTAACTTACTTAGTTTTGGGCAGATGCGTTTGCGGTTTTGGATTATGTTATTTAATGATATGAATAATTAAAATAATTGATTAAAATACCGTATTAAAAACAGTTAAGTATTAATAGTTTAAAACGTGCGCCAACAATTCATTACGGCAAGGGTGAAAGCTCAGTTAAAGGGTGTTCAAACTGCAATCAAGTGTTGACAACAGCTTGACCCGTTAGTGGGTTACTTCCGCGGGTCACCCGGACCCCCCGCGACGTTTACTTGCGTCATAAATCTTCATTGACATGGTTAACATTCCAATTTTACGCAGGTGGCTTTTTGGATAAATGGTAGATACAGGTTGAGATGCGAGTCAATGGATTCGCAAATAGCTGATCAACTAAAAGTAAGTAAAACGTATTTATTATTCTCCAAAAAACTTGAATCTATATAAACAACAATAAATTTGTTAAGAAATATTGTATTATGGAGATTAAAAGTTTGATTTTTGTAACAAATAATAATTTTTAGTACACGGTGTTATTTTTTAAGATTTGGTTTAGTCTTTAATTGCTTATTTTGTTAGTTTAGATTAAATTACTTTAGTGGTGCTTGAGCGATGTCCAAAAACAACAAGACTACGCGATTATTTATCGCGCGAATACGCAAAGCGACGATCGCGTGGTCCCAACTAAAATTTTACAATCGCGCGTACCTTGATTTGGGCACCCTATTTGATGTCAATATGTTGATAGTACGATCCAAATTCGCGGAGTGTCATTTTGAATTTCGGCAGTTAATTATGAAGTACCGACTTATAAAACATAATTGGATTTCTATAATATGACTTAAAGTTATTTTTTTAAATTTAGGTATAGCATATATTGATTTTCTATTATACTCAAAGTAATTTTAAAAATTTATATAGCACTAGCTTTTGCCCGCGGCTTCGCTCGCGTAGGGGTGTAATTTATCAAAATCCTTTCTTAGGGGATGCCTACGTCATAGTAGCTTTATGCATGCAAAGTCTCAGCCCGATCGGTTTAAAATTGACAAAGTTTCTTCCCCTATTTTATCCCCTTGGGGATAGAATTGATAAAAATCCTTTCTTAGCGGATGCCTACGTCATAACATCTACCTGCATGCCAAATTTCAGCTCGATCCGTCCAGTGATTTGGGCTGTGCGTTGATAGATCACTATGTCAGTCAGTCAGTCACCTTTGAGTTATATATTTTTAGAAGATATTAAATCAAGTATATTTTATGAAATTATGTACGTCTCTTAGTTACATTATGTTCTTAAAACAACAACAAAGAAAAACTCATATCATTAAAATAAAAACATCAGTTCATTAGAGTATTATTGAACACAACATAGCAAATTAATTGAATACTTGAAAACTATAAAAAATAAACTAAATTGCTCATGAACGAATAATACAGCCTTCGGTCGACCCTGCGACGTCGTGACCAAACTAAATTTGTTTAATTTAATAACTTATAGAAACGTCAAGCGTGAACCGCCAAATTAAACAGAGTTCTTTATGCTTCTAATATAATATAATTGCTAGTGTAAATTATGATGGGTATAAAAAATTAACAAATAATATATTTTGGATGTACACGTATTATTTGTTAATTTAAAAAAAAGTCAGGTTAAAGCTTATTTCATTTGTTTTGAAAAGTACTTTGGCCTTGCAATAAAATGTCGTAAAAAAGTGAATTAAAAAAAAAACGTATTTATAGGTACTTAATTGCGTAGCAATCTATGCTTAGAGACATTCATTTTTGCTTCGTAGGTGAATTAAAAGTTAGATATTCTGATCATAAAGCTAATTTCTACAAGCTTGATAAATAATTACATATTTTTTTCTGCTACACTCAACGACAATATGAAACAACTGATATTTTACACAGTTCAGAATTGGTCTTTGAAATTCTGTCACGATATTGGCCTTTTATTGGTAATTTGGCAATAAATAAATATTGAATTTTTACCAATTATATACAAATTATTAGTATTAAATAATTTAGTAAACACAACGCAATAAGCCTCAACCATTCAAGTAAATAAACTGTATGAAAAATAAAAGTAAACGTCAAAGTTAAAGCCGCGGAACCCTAGATCTTAATATGCTAAAGTGTTCAAATCGTTCAAATTAACTCGTCTGTCACAGCTGTCAGGAATTTTGACAAGTCGTGTCAACATGCCCACGATGACAGCCAAACTCACGATAAAGGTCTACACACACTATGTTGTGATATATGTACGAATAACATCTATTTTTAACGATATGACTGGCAGTGAGAGTGTGGTTAGCAACATGTTTTATTTTGGAACGAAGTTCCTTTTCAGACTGTACGGAATTGGCTAGGCAAAAAAATGTGTAAGATATTTCCGTCACTTTTTTCAGTCACGAATTATTTTTCAAACTTCGTTCCAACCGAATGTTCTACGACACTCGCGCATTTTTGTTGGGATATGGGTAAATATAAAAAAAGAGAGATGTTAGAGGTATAAGAGAAAGATAGAGATAATATTGAATGTTTTCATACCTAACGGGATAGAAACTACCAAAGGCTAAAAGAACCAATAGAAATGGTGGGTGTAAAGCTGGAAAAAGGAATCAAAATAGTGATGGGTGAGCCACATCGCCTATCATGATTCAGATGACAATGTCAGAGTCCAAATGTGGGTAGTGACATTATAAAATGTGGGTACAAACAACAGGAAAACACCGGTACACTCCCAGCCAGTCTATCTGCGATTACGAAGGGTGTAACTTCTATTCGAAACTTTAGATCCATCAAAAAAGATTTTGCTAAGTCCCGTTTATATACACAACTCATGTGTTCAAAGTGCGATTATATGATAACCTGCCATTATCTATAAAAAATCACGTTTGTTATTTGGGAACCGTACTTATATTATATAATATATTATGTCTTTGTATTATTTATATTATATATTAGTATGTGTTGTTTTAGCGGCAACCGACATACATCATCTGTGAAAATTTCCACTATCTCTTTTTATGACATACTAGCTTTTGCCCGCGGCTTCGCTCGCGTAGGGGTGTAATTTATCAAAATCCTTTCTTAGGGGATGCCTACGTCATAGTAGCTTTATGCATGCAAAGTCTCAGCCCGATCGGTTTAAAATTGACAAAGTTTCATACAAACTTTCATCCCCTATTTTATCCCCTTGGGGGTAGAATTGATCAAAATCCTTTCTTAGCGAATGCCTACGTCATAACATCTACCTGCATGCCAAATTTCAGCCCGATCCATCCAGTGGTTTGGGCTGTGCGTTGATAGATCACTACGTCAGTCAGTTAGTCACCTTTAAGTTATATATATTTAGACATACAGCCTGGTGATAGTCAGACAGACAGACGGTGAGACGGACACCGAAGTCTTAGTAATAAGGTCTAACCCTTTGGATACGGAGTCCTAACAACAATATGATTCATTTAGTCACCCATTTTCTCGATCGGCTTTTACAATCTGCGTGAGAAGAGAAGCAGTGGTGAGTGTTCATTTTATCTTTTCTCCAAAACTAAAATGAAAGAAGTATAAGACTCATTTACTCATTTATTAATCGCTAACATGTTGCTTAAGGTGGTAAAATATAAGTGCAGTAATACATGTACCCATTTTGGGTGTGGCGATGCAAACATTGAATAGAATTTAACAATATTAGTATATGTACCCGTTAAATACATTTTTAAATTTTAAGATTATAATATAAGATTTAAAAGTTTAATAAACTGACAACGAAAAAAAAAGGTTAAAGTATGTCAAGGGCTATGCAGGTAAAAAGAAGTACGTAAGCATGCTTAGTCAAAATTCTTAGGTTCTAAAAACGTCCTAGGTAGTCAAACAATAGGTAGCTACTTATCTATTTAGTCACATTTTTAGGTTTATGTAAGTCAAAGACAAAGTATATCATCATCATCATCAGGTCTTTTAATCTCCACTGCAGGAGCACGACCCTCTCTGTACTACCAGAGCCATACTTGGCCAGAGCAGCCAGAGGACTTGGCCTACACTCTCCACGCTGGCCAGACGGGTTGGAGAGGTCTCATTGATGTTTATAAGCTTTTTTTAGCTTTTATTCCCTAAGTCGCCTTCTACGACATCCACGGGTGGACTTGGAGTGGCCCTTCTACTCTGCCGGAAACCACACGTACAAACTAAAGTATATAAACAAATACATACCTATTGATTTTTAATAATTCAATCACGCGAATAACATGTGATCAATGATAAAAACTAATTCAATTATAACATACCTATTACATATAAGCAAAAAGTGCGCCCACGCATTTTGTGTTTTTCTTGAGCTTAATTTAACTTTGAATCATAAAAACTTATATAAGCAATAAAAGCACTTAAATATGAATGTTGTATGATCTCAATACAATATCTTAGCTAACTTAAACTCATGACGTCTATATCCTTTACGAGGCAGACAGGGCCTTACGCCATAGACCTACCCTCATATTCATAATAATTGACAGCCGTTTGCCAAATCTGTTTTAGTTAAAATATCTTTTGTCCTTTTCCCTCTTTCAAATATTCGACATAGTAAGAACGAGACAAAACATATTTTAGCTAAAAGAGCTTTAGCAAACGTTTGTTAACTTTTATGAATATGGGGGCTAATATCCACAGGACATGTGCGTGAAGAATAAGATCAAAAAAGTGACGTATATTGACGACCTTCGCTACCTAGTGACTACGACGACAGTGACGAGTAGCAGACGACGTGCAGAGGTTCCGGGTTCCATCCCCAGTCAGGGCAAGTTGGAAAATGGCCGTTTTCAAATTATGCTAGGCCTTGGATGCATATTTATGTATGTTTTTTAGTAAGAAGACGTAATGACAAGAACATTTGACATCTACCGGGATTTCGTGATATCCCTAGGGATTTCGTGAAATTCCTTATATTCTCATTTCTCTGCGACATATATATTTGTTATAGAATATAGTATCGTTGAGTTAGTATCCCGTAACACAAGTTTTGAACTTACTTTGGGGCTGGATCAATCAGTGTAATGTGTTAAAATATATTAATTATATTAGTCGCCTTGGCTGTGAATTTGGTCCCTTAAATTTTCTATCAGCTTTTACGATCTGCGCGGGATAAAAAGCAGCTGCCACTTTCTTCAAAAATGTGTTTTTGCAAAATTTTTATTGGGAGGCCTAAGTTCTTATCAAGACACATGTAATAAGCCCAAATTTGATAGGGTTGCATTATTTTCTTACAGGGTTCCTATGACCACCTACCTTCCCCATCTTCAGATCAGCTTGATGTCATAATAATATTGCATCATCATAATTGGTTGAAGCTTACTGGGTTTACAGTCATTACAAGAAAAATTAATGTTTGTAACAAGTAACTATTTAATAAGTAAAAAATCCGATTGCTTGATAGTCCACTATTTTGCGTATTATAAATTTTTATATTCCTACCCAGTGTCAATTTTAGAAATCGCTTGTCAAGTAATTTGAAAAAAGATCTAATTTGTAAACCTTTTCGAGGAGTAGCCTCTAGAAGAAGCTTTCTCTAATCAGATTTTTAAATAAGGTCTTAATTATTTAGATATTTGCGAAAATCCAAATGACCTTCATTTTTAAGCAAGGTCGAGCAATTTGACGAAGTGAAGTCACGATGAAGATTAGCAATTTCCGCTTTCAGTACTGTACTGTCTAACGAAGTACACATAATTGTATGGTACTGTTACTGTCACTGTCATCTCCCTACAACAATATATGTCAAACGACTACATCCAACATAGCAAAAGTAAACAGGTGACACTGACAGATGACCGTTGTCATTGTTTTTTTTTTTTGTGCAGCACAGGTAAAATGTAAACTTTGATTGCTGTGTGTCGTCACTTTCGGTGTAAAGTTTAAATTTATTTTAAAATCCTAATAACACTAAGGATTTTTTAAATCAAATTATCTTCTTAAAATGGTCTATATTTTCAATAAAATCATCTACAAAAACTTTTATATTATTTAATTGACAAGTCAATTAGGACGAATCTAACGACACCTCTCAATCCATCTCCATTAAATCCATCAAGCCGTTAAGGCTATACATATATACAGACATTCGAAAAACATAACTCTCCTTCTGACGTATTCAAGTAAAAAGTGATTAATCTATCCATAACTCTTGAAACGTCAGTCCTCAGATCCGCAAAAGAAGTAGGTAACAGATGATGCTCCATAATTCCAAACAAGCCATGATCCGGGGTCTCCACGTCTGTGTGACCTCTGACGGATCACATCACGATACCATGACGTCATATACCATACGAATACACACACGATCTGTGTAGGTAACGTTAGGCTTTGTGCTCACTGTGTTAAATTATTATTTTATTAAGAAGGCGATTCGATAAAATGAAGTGAGTCCACAATAGCGTTGCATAACTATCGATAGTATCGATAGTATCGGTTATTCGATACTATCGGTAGTTCTATTGATATTGTGACTGTTTTTCAAGGCCACGATAGTATTGATAGGCAATCGATATTTTATACTATTGCTTGCAACACTAGTCCACAACAAACGATTTTTTAAATCTGGAGCAATCCAGAATTTGTATGTGTAAAGATTTTAAGTTTATTTAGATTATAAGATCTATTGCAAGAAAAAGGGAAATTTCTATTGGTTATGGAATGAAGTTGGGATGGACTGATGCTGGGATATTGTAACAGAAACGTCACCTGCCATAATTATGATTGCTGACTATTGTCAGGCCTGTGTCACTCCCCGTTTGGGTATCGCAAATATGACACTCCGGAGTGGGAAATTCGGTTATAATATGAATCGTATGTCCAGAGTAACAAGAATGGAATTGGCTTGCAATGAATTTCTAGGTATGAGTATCTAAACGAAAAGGTACTGAGTTCTGAGGCGAGGTAAATTAAACCATATCGCTAACCGCATTGAGTAGATACTTCTTTGAATTTCTTTGCTGAGTGAGACTTCTGTACGTGAGTACTAGTACTTATTCTGTGATATTATGGGTAGGTGAGGGCTTGCCGCTCACTCTTATTAATTTATATTAAGCAAACATCTCGTGCTACAACTGAAAAGTTGACGACGGGCGGGCGGTTGTAAAAGTATGTCTGGAAATCCGTAGTCTCTGCCTATCCCTGTTGGTGTGGGTGATATGTACGTATGAACAGTTGTTAAACTAACGGTTTCCCCCATTTTGACCGCGAGTGTACCATTATTGTCAACTATTTAACATTCAGTTTATCTCGTGAACATTGCCTGTGTTACAGATGGTCAGAGGGTCAGAGATGCGCCGTTTCTTTGTAAACCATCAAGGGGTGTCAATCCGTACGTGGTCTATTTTGATTTGTTACAAAAGTTATATTTAACTTTACTTTTACCAAAATAATGGTTCTAATTCGCTTAATTGAGAGCTGATAGCCAGTTTGAGGAACATTCATGCTCTCGTCTCTAACTGTTATGGGATACACAGAGCCTATCGCCTTTATCATCATCATTTCGTTCGCACAACGTCCACTGCTGGATATAGAACTATCGCCTTATAGACCATAAATTAAGTGTTAATGATGTAGATCGTTAAGGTGGAAGAACAATCAAAATAGCGAGGAGTTGCTAATTGCATCGCCTCATGACAAAACGACCTCTGTGGTCTAGTGATCATTATGCCAGGCTACCTCTTCGGAGGTCCTGGGTTCGATCCCCGGGCAGGTCAAGATGGAAAATGATCCTTTTCAGATTTACCTGCGTCTTGGATGTTTATCTTTATGGGCCGGCGCACATATGGCGATGCGCAGCGCAGAGCATTTTTCACTGTCAAACTATTATCGACACTGTCCTCCTTGAAGTAATACCCAAAATCAATTATCACAATACTTATAGCAAAGTCAAAGTCAAAGTCAAAGTCAAATCATTTATTTATCTTTGGATATTTATATCACTTGATAATTGTCATTTCTTTTTTCTTTCGATTTCTTAATAGTTAGTTGTTGACGTCAGATCATTTACTTACAACTAAGTTTACTGCCGCCTCCAAAGCGCAAGTACAGAAGAAGCGGTAACAAACTGTACTGCAGCATTTTCTCCAAAAACGTCAACCTTACAATTATACTGATATTAAAATTAGATGTGTGGACTGAGAATACATTGCTATGTCATAATTATTAATTAAAAATGTCAAATTTGAAATTAATGTCAGTTTGTATAAAATACATGTACTGATTGTACTCAAATTATGTCAAGTTAGCCTAGTGCAAATTCACCATATATACGTAACTATTGTGTTAATTGATATTGGATATTATTTTAAAGAGGATAATGTCGATAATAGTTTGTCAGTGGAAAAATGCTCTGCGCTGCGTTTCGCCATTTGTGCGGCGGCCCTAATTGTTTTTATTATAAAATATAGTATCGTTGATTTAGTATCCCATAACACTAGTTTCGAAATAACCTTAGGGCTGGCTCAATCTGTGTTATTTGCCCGTAGATATATTTATGACATGATTTAATTTCTTAATCATTCCCTCGATTTTAAAAACAACAATTAAATATATTTTTGATCATAGTTATTTATTTCTTGTACTTAGGTACCATAAAATATAACTGGTTATAAAAGTTATATTAGACAAAAGGTAGGTCATAGACTTTTATCATTGACACCCGCTACCTAAACGCAAGTAGAAAAGTTGTAAATTATTACATGAAATATGTCATAACTTTGAAGATATTTATGTTAATTTTAAGATAACTTGCACCGTTTTAGACAAGTTATTTTTCAAAGAACATATCGCTTCTGATTAGATTATAGATAAAAAAGTACCGCGTGTTGAGTTGATCGATTTGAAATCTATTAAATGTCGTAAGACATTCGAAGTTTAGATATGTATACCTTTACAACATTTGTTTATCTACTTTTATCATTTTTCAAAAATAAAAACCAACTTTAACGCTAAACTTTACGGTCAATTTTATAAAATGTCACATGGCATATATGCCCTTCGAAACATGGATCAATTTGAAAAATTCTTTTTAATTTCAAATTGGCTCAGAAGTACTCCAGTAATATGGGAACATACTTTAAAAAATATATATCTTTACACTCAAGTTGATAACCTCATTAATTTTAGAAGTCAGTTCAAAATAAAATGAAAAAATAACTCAAAGTCTTATCATAACTATAATGTAAATAAAACTATGTATCGACAGCTATAATGAATATTCGCCTACGGGGTACAGGGACGCGGGGGTATGGCGACTTAGGGGCTAAGGTAGGTGCGGGCGAGGCAGCAGGCGGTGGCGTGATTAGCGTGATACACGGGCGCACTTACATTATTAATCTATAATTACTACTAATGCAAATTTATAACATACGTTGCGACTCCATCTCTGACTTTGTTTGGTTAATTTACTCCTTGACTAATTTGCCTAAAGTATGTTACGTATAGGTACAAACTTGTTGGTCTCACCATATTTACTATTCTTTTTTAAAACAGCAAAATTTTTGTCGAACATAAAAATATTACATATTAAAGTTGGATTGCCTTAGTAAACTTTACCCCTCACCCCTCCCCCTTCTTGCTGGTTAAAATAATGCAGTCATGTGTGGTCAAAACTAGTGACACAAAGGTTACAAAGCGAGCGAACCCGGTAAATTAACAAGTCTCATTTGCATAGCATATTTGTGAGAGAGAGAGCTACAACAAACATTTGATCAGAGCTGGCCGCCGCAATAAAATATTATCTATGTAAATCGCATTGGGAAACTTGCTCAGTTTTATGTTTGTTAGTACGTGGTGTTGGAGTTCCGTACACATTTTAATTTTATTTCATTTTCCGGAGTCATTTTTGAAGCAAAGTTCTTTGACACATTGGGGAAAGTGTTGACAGATAGATAAAATTAATAATGATAGCTAATTAAAGGTAACATAACGATTTCACCCTGATTTTGTCCGCCAAGACAGCGTTAAATGATTTTATTTCTGCGTTTCTTCCCAGCAGTGGTTGTTACGAAACGCTATTGGCTAGGTTTTGTTTTGAAATATAAATTAACTTTGCACTTAATGTAAACTAAACTTATCGACATGTAAAAAAGTGCAAAGACCTAATCACTGAATATAAATATTTGATTCTTTGATTCTAAGTAAAGTCCTTTGCTGTGATTCTTTGTTTGTCGAAAATCGGCTCAGCCATTTACAAGTTATTGGGAGTTAACGCTTGAAAGTCGCAGTTTTTAATTTACCTGGCAAATAATAGATGGCGCTACGGATATCAATTCCACCTAACATCGGTTGAAATATGTAGTGCCACTTATTGCTAGATGGTGTAGTCGGAGGTTTTTTTTCTATTTGCTCAGCAAATAAACTTATTTTAATTTATTTGTATAGACTAACCAAAAACTTTGGAGTGGCTTTGACATAAATATAAGTACTGATGCACAACCAGAAACTTTTAATACACTTTCACTTTGAAAGAAAACTATTAATTATTCTACGGAACCCCACAAGAATGATGTCATTTAATAACCAGTTATCACAACAACTACATGTAGTGATAATTCTCTTGTTTTTATGTACATTTATGCTTTAATTGTCATTCGAAAAATTTTAATAGTTTTCCGTTTATTATAACATCGTGCATCAGATGTTCATAGATTTCTTATCTTTTACTATATATTTTTTATTACTTAATGTGGTTTTTAATTTTATGACCGTGATGATGTCAGCTTTGGTGCGAAATTGACACTTATTTCATTAAAAAATAGTTTTCAATACACTTTTTTTTTTGGTTTGTGGGTAAGTAAGTACATGTTTATTTTCTGCTTATTTTTTTGAAGTGAAAACTTCTTTAGCGGCCTTGTTCACTTTTTTTGTAATGGGTAAAAAAATGTTAAACTCGCGTCAGGCCACGTGACCTGATCGAAAATTCGTAAGACGGATGGAGAGTAGATAGCCGGTGCGGCGTAGGAGAGAAAGTATCCCCCTCTCTTTTTACAGCGCGGCGAAAATGTATGCTGCTGTTTCGTTTAGGCGGCGCAGGGCGCTTGTGCGTGGCACGCTATAAATAAATGGATATTCTATTCTACCACATAAATGATAGTACTTTTATACTGATAATTAAAGCAATTCGTGCTAAATTATTCCCTAACCATTCCAAAATATCAAAAATGCATAACGTTAATATTCAAGTTTTCACTTCTGCCGGCACTCCCGGAGTGCAACCCGTCGTTTTGTTTCTTGTATGTAATATGATAAAATAAACAATTTTTATTTCGTTAAAAAATATGATTTGTCAGAATATCTGAAAAACTTAGATTTCAGATATTCTGACTTTAGATTTTGTATCTACGTGATGTTTTTAATAATAACGTTGAATACAATGTAATAGTCATAGAAGCCTTATCTGATTCAGATATGCTTGAATATACGTTTCAGAGGCGTATAAATAAGTAAATAAAAATCATAGGTTAAAATGTATCCAAGTTTTCTTCTATTATTCTTAAAAACATAAAATTAAGTAATGAAAACAAGGTAAAACTCAACAGTTTCACTTCATCTATCAATTGTCAAGGATCCTACATTCAAACATCGATCGTTCTATAAACAACGCGAGGGACGGATAAGTGCACGACCATACACGGAACTCACCGCCTCGGCGTTTCCTACTAATCACAATAAAACATGGTAAGTGTGGACTACATTTCACACATAGCACATCATCTGCTAAATTCTGGAATAGACGCAGATGTGCTAAGTACTTGCTTATGCTGCGTTCACATTAACTTGCGCACTGCCAGGCATGTGTCACGCCGCATTAGGTATCGAAATGTGAGTAAAATGGCGTTTGTCGGCGCATTATTTGTACCTGCGCCGATAACCGCCATTTTGGTTTAACCTACGTGCCGGGAATTTGTACAAAAATGCTTGGAAGTCCGCCATTTTTGTTGAATTCATTCGTGTCGCATTGTAGTAACTACGAGCGGCGACAACTCCGGAGTGAAAAATTCAGAAGCCGCTTTCTGAATCGGTTTTGTGTAGTAACCTACTTATTATGAATCGTTTGTTTAGAGTAATAAGAATGAAATTAGCTTGCAATGGTTTCTAGGTTTTTAAACGAAAAGGTGCTGAGTTCTGACGCGAGCAAAATTTTACCATATCGTATATATATTTATATATATATTTCTTTGAATCATTTTGCAGAGTAAGACTTCAACATACTAAGTAATAGTACTTATTCTTTGGTACTGGGCAGTCTACTTGTCGTAAAATTAAATTTCTGTATAATGCCTTATGATTTATATAATTTTCCCGTTTGCCTGTTTAGTTATATTTTTTATACTGTCTCATGAATGAGCTCAAAGGTCTCAACCACTTTTTTCCACTTGTCTCAGTTCAGAGCCAAACTACGCTAGGAAGCGTCAAAGCCGTCAGGGCAATGCTTTCTAGGTCTGTTTTTAGGTCTCCCATCGTTTTCAGGTATACAGTGTGTAACTTTATAAGTCCATCTCACTTAGTAGTATAAATTAAGATTTACTTCGTATTACTTAACTGTTTAAAAATAAGAACAACATAGATAAAAAGTATACTTTGTTTTAGTAATTAGTCGTAGTAAGTAATTAAAATCTTTTAAAATAATTTTATACAATTATTTACCCATTTACATATTTACTTAGGCTTTAAAATGAAGCAAGCCAAGTTTATGTAGGTCCTTGATAGTCATGACATCATGATCTTATTATAATATATTAGCGATGAGTCTATATTAATTGCTATAATGATTTAGGATCAAATTAACATACAGGTAAATTAAACATAAAATTGCAAGTAAATATATGAATCAACAACAAGTTATTTTTATGTTTACTATGGATATTAGTTGTTTTTCTTTAATAATTTGGCACATTTTTTAGCATTATGATACATTATATTATTATTCATTTTGTGTTTTTATTTTTAAAAATGGCAAATCTCAAAACCATAATATATTTTTTCTAGTCCTATACTGTTATCTGTCTTTTAAATGGTCCCGAACACTAATATAAGAACATAGATTATATGATTTCAGAAAAGTCTATAGTCTATTCCTAATATAAAAGCACATGTGTCGTTATTTCGCCAAAACAATACTCCTAGCCATAGACCTGTAAGTTTTTTTCTTTAGATCTACCATACTGCCAACATAATAAAATCGTTATTTTAACATATGGTGCTATTTTTCAAACGTGGAGTCACTGAAAAAACGGTTTTTTGTATGAAAAAACATTCGTTTAAGTGACTCCATGTTCCAAAAATGGCACTTTTGGTCACTAGGAAGACGTCAATAAAAAAAATAAGTCTTCCATAGATACCTGGTATCTACCAAACATATGGCAGTATTTCGAACTTTTCTTTGTTTATTTTTGTATTTATTTTAGTAAATGTAGTCGTAGAAAAAGTATTGTATGTAACGTTGTATAAGTAGTCAAAAAATGCTCGATGGCGTCATTTTACGATGCTCGCCAAGGCTCGCATCGTAACCCGCACCACTCGCATTTTTTAACCCTCCTTATACAACTGTTGCATAAAATACTATTAAGAAGTAGAAATAAATATTTCAAAAGAATTGTTTTTTATTTTATTTTTACGAAATTCTACTCAAGTGATCGTAGGATGTACAAGCATTCGTCAGACTGTCCAAGTAAACTACTTTGCCCCAGTAACTATCTTTTACTGACCTATTCAAACGAGGCTCGACGGACCCAGTTTTGCAATTATCTCGAACGCACTGTTAAGTAATAGTATGTGTAACTGGTGATTCTCAGAAATTAAAGAGACTTGAGTCATTTGCAACTTGGTCATTCTACTTTTTCACCAAATGCCTAAGACTTGCTCTGTATTTAAATTCGTTTTAAATAAAGGCTTTTGTACACTTCATTTGTGGTTTGTGTTCATGTGAAGGTTATCAAATAAGTTAGTGAGCCTGGCCATATTGCGAAAAAAAACGGAACTAAATTTAACTGTGAATACAGATTAAAAACAACCAGTGGTGTCATCATTTCAGGGTTAATAACTTAGTTGTTTACCTTTCAGTAATTCTTCCATTATGGAGTACACCAAAGAAAAAAACTAAGAATGTATCAACTGCTTGTCATCCTGCACAGATGTAAAAGCCGATCAAGGTAATGGGCGAAAAAACAAATCATGTCAAAAGGCAGCCAGCAACTCATCACTTTTTTGATTAGCTATACAAACTACAAAAAATAAAAAAAATTATAATAATAAAAAAGTTACCAGAAAAAAAAAATATGAAAATTGTTTTCTTACTTTAAAATCACTGATAAAATACATATTAATTAAAAACAATTTTATCAACACGTAAAACAAATCAATAATGTCAATGAAGATGTAAGTACTTAGTTGGTATTCAAACAAATACGTCTAATTAAGGAAACGCCGTATACAAGATAAAACACAGTATAAATCAATTCAAATTCTCCAGCGAGTAGGCGGCATATATCACAGTAACGGTTCTTTTTAGAGATCCGTATATAAATAATAAATTTGAAAACACCGTTATGATATTCTTAGTTTTAATGGTCTTCAGTCTTGACCTGACCGGGGATCGAACCCGGGACCTCCGGGTTTTGGATATTTATCTATATATGTATTTGATATAAAATACAGTATCGTTGAGTTAGTTTCCCATAACACAAGTCTCGAACTTACTTTGGGGCTAGCTACTAATTTCAATGAGTGTGATTTGTCCGAAAATATTTATTTATTTATTTACTGGCACTACTTTGGGGCTATCTATATTATGTCACAGCGATGGGGAAAGGGGCAGGGGGAGGGGTCAAGCCAAATGTGACTATACATGTAACAGCATCCGAGAAAAAAGAGGAGAAGCGGGTTCGAAAAGTCAAAATTCTTCGTGACATTATGTGTGAGATCTTACAAACTATTATTTTTTTCACTTTTTATTACATTTATCTACAACAAAATGACAGCTAAATAAAAATTGATGACAATTATAATTCGTATTACTAAAATACAAAACAGAATAGATTTATTACGTACGATTTATTTATTTTAATAAAAATATTAAAATTAATATTTGTTATTTTACAATCTTATAATATATAATTTGATAATAAAAACCACTTTTTAATAATTTTGTTTAAAGGCAAACCAGTCTATTTTATATAACGTATTGAAATGGTACGGAACCATCAACCACTAAGTGAACTCGAACATAACTAGACCTATTTTAAATTACAGAGACACTGTTAAGTAAAGAACATAAAAAGTATGGAAATAAATCTAAGTTAACAAAACTGTCTCATTTGGAGCGCACGAGACTGTCGACATATCTCACGAAATAGGGCGGGAAGGGTCACGCTGAGGTGGAAGGGAATGATAACGGAATTTCAAACACCTGAGTGTATAATTAGGCTATTCAACAAGTTTGTTGTTGGACAATATTTTATACGAACAACAAATAACAGTAACAAGCAATCTTTTTTCGGAAACAGCAAGTAAATTGGTTATCAATAGGCAGCAAAAAGCATTTCAAATATTGATATGAAGAAGAGTGAATGCGTGCATTATTTTTGTACGCGCGAAACCTAATGGCAGTGACGTCACCCGGGTTTACACCCGTGACGTCACTGCCAATAACTTTCGCGCATCAATTTTCTGTCACTTGATAATTTACATCGGACTCGAAAGGCTTGTAACTTGCTTATTTTTAAACGGATTAAAAATATATTCTAAAAGAAAATATTGTATCCGTATTTTTCTTTAAATCTGATAATCAAGAAATTACGAAGATATAATGCGTTTAAATTTCGGGTGACGTAAATTGCCCCCATTCCGAAACTTCAATAACTGAACACTAAAAAAAAAAATACAATGCCTATTGGTTAGTTGATCTAAATTCAAAATAGTGAAAGTTCTAAATGTCGAATGTGTATTTTATCGAATTTGATAAACAATACTTTTCTGGCAGCAATTAGTTTCAAAATGATTATTTTTACTGTAATATGTTTATGTATGTATGAGACATTCTCATACGAGTTTTCGAGTGTAAGTATTTTAACTTTCTATGTTGTAAACTACAACATTGTATATACTATTATATTATGACTAGCAGACCGCCCCGGCTTTTAAAAAAAATCGTCTTTATAATATTAGTTTAGACTATAAATATTTTGAACCATTAGGTAGTCTGGATATTATTTATTGCAAACTTCGGGGTTAATATATCATTATTACATTATAAGGGTATTAGAAGTTATGGCATAGTAATTTTAGGGGATTTATTCTGTTATTTTAACTGTTGATATTTTAATTTTACATGTCATATCTAGGTTAAGACTATACTGTTCATTAGACGACGACAGACGACCTCTGTGCGTAGTGGTCACCATGCTAGTCCGCCACCCAAAAGTCCCGGGTTCGATCCCCGGTCAGGGCAAGTTGGGAAATGGCCTCTTTCAAATTGTCCTGGGTCTTGGATGTTTATCTATACATGTATTTGTTATAAAATATGGCATCGTTGAGTTAGAATCCCGTAATACAAGTCTCGAATTTACTTTGGGGCTAGGTCAATCAGTGTAATTTGTCCCTATATATTTATATTTATTTATTTATCATTTCATAACTATTTATAGCCAGCCCTGTTTGGATAATCTATAATAGTGTCAATTATTATGCGACCTGCGCCTGCTATTCCGCAATTTGTCAATCAGTAATGCTACGCTCTATAAGGCAGTGTTTCATCGAGCCATTTATTTATAAGCTTGAGATATGCTGTTTCTTCAGAGGTATTCCGCTATTTTTTTTTTGTATGGTCTAAGTATGTTGTGTCTTTTATAGAACTCTAGCTGCGCCCCGCGGTGTCACCCGCGTAAAAAATAGCCTATGTATTAATCAAGGGTATCAGCTTCCTGCACACCAAATTTTATCAAAATTGGTCTAGTTGTGAAGAAGTAACAAACATACACACATACACTCACAAACTTTTGCCTTTATAATATTAGGGTGTTTTTTTTTTTACTGAATTTAAGAAAAAAATAACCGGCCAAGTGCCTGTCGGACTCGCAAACGAAGGACTCCGTAACGTATTACTATAAAAAATCATGTTTATTGTATGGGAGCTCCACTTAAATATTTATTTTATTCTGTTCATAGTATTTATTGCTATAGCGGCAACAGAAATTCATTGTATGTGAAAATTTCAACTTTCTAGCTATCACGTTTAGCGATAAGTCCGCCCATTGTAAATATGTATTTAAAATTTTACAACTTCCTTACTATGTTTTTTTTTGTATTGATGTTCATTCATTCATTCACGTTTCATGAGATTCAGCCTGATAACAGACAGACGATCAGCGTAGTCTTAGTAATAGGGTCCCGTTTTTACCATTTGGGTACGGAACCCTAAAAAAGAAAATCTATTTTCTAATGCAGTACATCTAAAATATCTAAGATCTTAAAAATCATGTAAATACGCGATGCGGCTATTTCGATTGCTTTTTCCACCTTTCATCTGCAATCACACTAAAACTCATCGTTGGGTCATGCAGCCCTGGGTTCTGTCTACTTAAGTAAAGCCACAAGACCCATATTTACTTTATTTATTAAGCTCGATTTACATTGATAAAGTAGCTGGCGCCACTGGCATCACTGGATTCCGGCGCTGGATTAGCACTGCATCAATGTAAACATTTTTTAATCCAGCCAGTATCCAGCACTGGATCGAAATAAACCGGCCGCCTTCTTTTCGATCCAGTGACTGCCCTTCGCACGCCGCGAAACCTTGCCAGTGGCACTGGATCCATATAAATACTACGTGCCGGTGAACGCCTAATCGTGCAGTAGGCACGATTATGCGTTCACCGCGATACAAAGTAGAAATGGCTACTGGACGCGTGTAAACGACGCGATCCAGTGCCAGTGCAGCGTCGGAATCCAGTGATGCTGGCGCTAGCTACTGTATCAATGTAAGTTTGATGACCTCTGTAGCCTAATAGTCATCATGCCAGGCTGGTCACACCGGAGGTCCCGGGTTCAATTCCCGGTCAGGCCAAGATGGAAAATGATCTTTTTCAGATTGACCTAGGTCTTGGATGTGTATCTATTTATGTATTACTTTGGGGAAGAACTTACTTTGGGGCTAGCTCAATTTGTGTGATTTATCCGAATATATTTTTTTATTTATTAAAAAAGAAAAAAAAAGTCAGCCTCTATAAGAAGTGATAATAGACACATGTGTGTATCTATGTAGATCAGTAAAAGTATTTACGACGAATTAAGTGAAGTAACACTTAAAAGTTTACAAGTTTTTAACAGTTTACACGTCTATTACTCTTAACTGACATAGCTTTTCGCAACAGCCTCTTAAGAAATAACTTTTAAGGGCCGAGTAAGTTATTATCTCGTTTAGTATTCCTTACCATCTCCCTTCCTAATACGCGAAACTTTAATAACTATAATTTTGTACTGTTACTCCTACCATATAAACACTGAGTGTTGTACAATAAAAAGTTTTTGTATAGCGCTAAGTGTTCTAAGTACTTCCAAGGCATCCTGCGCACGCGGCGGCCACTCGGCGATTTATTAATCCGCGTGTTATGAGTTATTATCGCAAAAAGTTACTCCTTTTTCTGCTAAAAGGCTTATACATTATTAATAGGATTGGAGGAATAATGATTTATTGTTTTTATTAATTGTTGTTAATTGACGCCATGGGTTGGCGTTCTTGACACTTAAGATATAGTGGATGGCAAAGTCATTTTATGATTATGTGTCTTCTTTTTACCCGACAGCGCCATAAGGAGGGTTATGTTATCTCTTAACTTCATTTCTTTTCAGTGGCTACTTTGATTTACTTTTCTTAATGTTCGTTCAAATTTTATATATTTATATTACTTTATTGTTTATTTGTTATACTGTTTACTTTTATCACTTAATGGTATACTTGTATTCTTCTATACTCTTATACTCTAACTGCGTCAACTGCCCCATTTGTTTTATAGTCTTCTTTACCCAAAGGTTGGCTGGAAAAAATCGCTTTAGTGATGAGCCCACCTTTGCACCTACTACACTTTAAATGTACTTTTGATTATTTTCATAATTAGTTGGTGTACTGAAGGATTTTATCTTATCTTAAGTTTTTCGAGAGTATGTATGTATAATTGCTTGACACGCTCTGCGGCCTGAACGGCTTGATTAATTTCAAATAGAGAGGTATCATTATGAACATTCGAATTAATTCTTAGAGTGACACTGGTTATATGAAAAGGTACTAGGGTTTTTTCAAATTTTGACACGTTTAGACACAAACTCACACTATAACGTGGCAAGGCCCAAAGGCCTCTTTTAGTGTGGTCATTTGCGAGAAGGTGGAAAAAGCTGCTTCTCTTTCCGCGCATATTGTAAAATCCAAATTTGTATTTCGATATACATTACTTAAGAAGAGTTGTTCAAAATGATAGACTGAATCAACTCTTAAATTATTTGTACTGAATTAAAATAGCCTTGTAATTTAATTCCATTTAAAATGTAAATTAATTTTGTAACGTATGTAAAATTAAACACTTTCAAATTTTACTTAATAATATTAAAACTAAAAAAAAGTACAAATTATGTAGTTTCACTAAAATACCACGTTGCCGAGGGGTGCTCGGCAACGTGGACAAAAGGCTGGCAGCATTGTCACGTTGTATGGGAATGCTGATACTTAGAGCCACCTAGTTACCAGCCTTTTGGATACCTCGAAGAAACGTTTTGAAATAAATTTAAATAGAGTATGGGCTGAAGGACCCCACGGGACAAAAGTTTCTTATATTTATTAAGTAGACAGTCATTTAATATTGTACCTGTAATGTGATCGGTTAAGCGGTCTATGGCCGGCGTTGAGAAGCCAACCGCGACTAAATCGGCAATGAAAACCAGTGGATTAGTATAGATTTATGGCTAACAGCTCCCTAGAAGCAATCAAATGACCTAGTTCTACGTACATTACTAAATAAATATACGTTTAATTAAAAAATATTACCCGACTACGGGATCCTAGCAATGTATATATTTTTGAAATGTGCTTATCAAAACCTTTCATCTGAAACCCCATTCGATATATAAACAAAAACAAATATTTTTGACTTTCACTTTTTGTATGTACTGTGTGCACAATAATATGTATAGCTGTAAGTACTAACACTAGTATTAAGTTATTGTATACTAAAAAATTGGATCCTAGTTAACTGAAATAAAAGAATTGAATCGATTTTGTATGTTAACATTCGTTATATACATTTTCTCAAACATGCTCGGAAATGTAGGCATTATTGTAGTAAAAAGAAGACACGAAGTTTGTAATTCTTGGCGCGTGCATTACTTTGTTGGACTAGGCCAGGAAAGTACTATGAAAATTCATTCCTGGCCGCTGCTCAAAACAAAAAGACGAATAAAGTGTATTCAGAATGACAAGACAGTGACATTGACGTTTCAGATGACAATTCTGTTTTTACATTTAGCATAGACATTAAGCGTTAATTTCATAACTTGTCATACAGCCAATTGCTACCGCATTATAAAAAATGCATTCTTCGAGTATTATTTATATTCTAATGACCAGAATTTTATTAAAATTATGTTGCTATAAAATTACACGAAAATATGCTTAATATTCGTTGCAATACAAAAAAAATTCTACGGTATTACATTTTTGCGTAAAATACGACGGGGTTTTATGGTCTATGTTTCCTTTGTGCACTAAAAAACGCGGGAAAGCAGTTTATTTTCTTTCAAATCACGTACCTAGGTAGTGATTGATTTTAAACTCTTTGCAGTAAACATTAATTGCTTTCGGTAAAAAATTGGTAAAATATTTCTGGTTATTTCTTTAATGATTTCCTCACATTTATTCAGAAAAGCACTATACATGCCTCGGCGGGAATGGCATTCCCGGACTCGTAATTATTGTAAAAACTACTCATCCCGCAACGCCATATTTCCCGGCCTCTGCAGTAATGTACTATTTTTGCATACAAATTGTAGCCTATGTCACCCGGAATGTCGAATTGATCATTGTCAGTGGATATCTGGTAGTGCTTTCTCTCTTATCTCTTGGTACCACGGGAGACCAGCGGAATGATGTAAAGGCACATCATTGCCCTATGCTGAGTGGTGCCATTTCGGTGTAAAACTAATTTTAGTTAATTATAAATGTAAATTTACACTGAATAAAATATTTTTCTATCTTTCTTTCTTTCATTTGTGAGAATTGAACAAGCGATTCGGATGCTACGGTGAAACAGACAATTTACCCACATACATACTGCTAAAATCATTACCCTTTCTCTTAGCTTTGCCGTTGTAGGGTAATAAGATCAGTGATTAAACTTTATTGATTATTGATTAAAACTTGATTAAGATAAAAGAAACATAAACTTGATAAAAATGAAATAGTCTCGTAAAGATAGTCAAGACAAGAAAAGTAAATACCACACACTTGTCGGCAACATTTTTAGAAATGAGTGTTAGTTTTACTGAGTATTACGCAAAATTGTGTCAGATTTTGTTAGCTGCCAAAACGCATCTGACAAGTGTTGGCCTCTAACATGTTTTAAGAAGAGAAGAGGATGCAATTATTTAGAATAGTGTGATGTATTGCGTACGCAAGCTTTGTTATGAGTGTGGTTTTGTTCAACGTAAGAGATGGGCGTTTCATAAACATATTAAAAACTTATCCCCTTATTCATAAAAAAATACAAACGGTTGCAAAACTTGTTTTAGTTAAAATATGTTTTGTCTCGTTCTTTCGATGTCAAATATTCAAAAGAGGGATAGGGACAAAACATATTTTACTAAAATAGGTTTAGCAAACGTTTGTAATTTTTTATGAATAAGAGGGTCAAAGTTTTAAGGCTTGGTAATTTTTACCGTTTTTCCATATATCTTCTCTATATTCTTTTTACATTTCTCTATAAAGCGTACTTAAACCAATCACTTCACTTACTTTTTTTATAAAATTTTGCAAAGAGACAATATAAAAGCTAATACTTAAAAAAAAATTGAAATAAATAGAATTTAAAAAACACTGAAAAGGTTTACATTTATTTTTCATTTCATTCAATAATAAAACAGTGTTTTAAGAAGTAAATAAAAAAAGTTATATACTTGTAAGTTATTTATATTCTTAATAAATACCTTTAATTGAAACATAACAATTGGAGTGTCATGATTTGATTAAGTATAAGAAATCGGGACAAATAAAAAAAAGTATTAAAAATATTATCTTTCCTTAATGAATTTAAATAATATATCTCTATCCTAAGCGATGTGCTGCCATCTACTCAAGAAACCCTCAATGTCATCCAACCGTCTCGTTTTTTAAAAAGGAGAGGCTTTTGCTCAGCGGTGAGACACACTGCCTAATTTTTAAAAAAGTTAAAAGCAAGTAGGACAAACTAGTTAATAAAAAAAATGCAAACTAAATCATTAAATATTTTTAGAAACTTAGAGATTACTTGTAATTTTTCTTTTTTTTTTTTAGTTTTCGCTACCTCTCTTACCTCAGACCCGCATAACCCGAACGTAGAAAGTTTCGAAACCAAAGGTTTTTACAGCAGGGCGCGCCTGCGGTCAGCGCACCTGATGGCATTTTCACCTTTTGTGCTGCACTGTACCGGCCATTCCGTTTTATTGCTTGTCGCCTCGACTGTACCACAAAATGTAGGAGATGTTAAATTTTCATATGCGAGCTATTGTTAAGACAGTTTCACCAGAAGGATGTCACAACTATATTCAGCTGTATTGTTAATGTGTTTTACGTAACGTATAATGTTTCTAATTATTTTATTTTTTGTATACATTACGGGGGTGATAAAGTGAAAAAAGTCAGTTTCAATGTGCAAAAACTAAAGAAAATAAAACAATAATTACATTTTTTATTGCATTTGTGATTTCTGGCATCACTGCATTCCTACGCCTGATCGTTCTAACACTTGCACGGTCTTAGGCCGTCTTTAGACCAAACTGATTGTCAGCCACCGACAGTGAGCGAGCGTTGCGCAGTGTATTGTTATTCCATACATATTCGCTTTTTCGTTCACACCAAACCGACAATACGCCATTACGCTATGCGTAGACGCTGACAGTCGGCGGCCGACTCATAAAGTGCGTCACTACGCGCTGCGGACGCTGATTGGCTACGCGGCTGAACCCCAGCGTATTGGATCCAAATCGGTCGGCGGACTGTTTTCAATTTAGTTAAGTATCCACTCAGCACTTTTATGTGAAAAATAGTCGGCCGCTCAGCGTACGCATTCGGTGTGAACGTATACAAGCCGACTGTTTTGTGACTTGACTTTGACCAATGGCGTATTGTCAGTTACAGCGTATTGTAAGCTTAATGTGAACAAAAAATGCCGTTTATATTTATGTTCTTACTGAGGCTTACAGTGAGCCTGCTTACAATCGGCGGCTGACTATACGTTTGGTATGAACACGGCCTTAAACGATTTGACATTTACATACTACATGATTTGAATTACTTTGTGCAATTCCGCCACCTGTTAGTTCATGCAAACTATTGCCGGCCGGCGCCCACCCACTACTGTTAGTCCCAGCATACCTGCCACCAACAGCCCGTGTGCACCCGCCACCAACAGCTGATGCATGCTCCCTCCGATACTGCTGCATCCGCTGCGGCTGCAGCAATATCGGACACCGCATACGCGACACGTGTTTCGCCTCTCCACGAGGCATCTTCAGGCACCAAACAAGTTGTTGATCGTTCGGCAGTCAAGCGTCGAATGTCGTCATTCGACGCTTGACTGCCATCAACAACGGTGTCCGATATTGCTGCAGCCGCAGCGGATGCAGCAGTATCGGAGGGAGCATGCATCAGCTGTTGGTGGCGGGTGCACACGGGCTGTTGGTGGCAGGTATGCTGGGACTAACAGTAGTGGGTGGGCGCCGGCCGGCAATAGTTTGCATGAACTAACAGGTGGCGGAATTGCACAAAGTAATTCAAATCATGTAGTATGTAACTTTGACTTCCGCAAAGTAACACCTGAATCTATTAACTGATTTGACATTTGTACATTTTGATACTCGTGCCATCCAACTACCCATATGTTATGGCGTGTTATTGTACCCGGAGTGAAAAAACGACTTCATCTTCTCTCAGAAGTTCCTTCCATATCTCCGAAGTTCTTCATCATATCCTCACTAAATTAATATGGGATTTAACACTAAAGGAATCATCAAAATCAGTTCACAAGTAGCAAAGACATCGCGTAACATAGAGGTACCAGAAAAAACTTACGGTTCGAATTGATAACCCCTCATTTTTTGGATTCGGTTAGTGATAACTGAAACCACCGGGTGCCGATCTCCCCTGGGCAGTCTGAAAGTCGTTAAATAGACTCCGCACTGGTGTTGGGAGATGTCAAGAGAACCGAGTTAGGTGGCGATTCTCCAAAAACGATAAATGCGAATGTGGTGCTATCTAATCAATGACCCACTTTTAGTCATCATCCGAGCGTATTCCCGGTTGCATCCTCAGCAGTAACGCTTCAGAGCCCGGGGTCCGCTACCTAACCAAGGAGATTTGACGAGGTTACTGGTTTTTACACAGAGCGACTGCCGTCTGACCTCCGCAACCCAAAGGGCAAACCAGGAATCAATCAAACGCTAGGTGGCGTTCGGGACCCACAGTTTTACGTGCCTTCCGAAACACGGAATCATCTTTCTTTTCGGATAATCAGGTGATTCAAGCCTGCAATATCCCATCCAGACTGGAAACAACTTTTAACAAAGTATGCTTCCCAGTGGGAATCGAACCCATGACCTCCGGGTCACAAGGCGAACGCCTTGACCACTGGACCACGGAGGCAGTCAATGACCCACTTATTGTCCTGCCCAAAAAGCCCCACTTCCTGCACATTGCAGGACCTTAATGAAGCAAATGATCAGGGTGACGCCGCGGCCGAACACTAGTGAAATTTATTAAAGGCTTTCGACTCGAGAAGAAAAAGAACAGAAATTTGGGCCTGTAATTAAAAAAAGGTATTATGATCTTCAATTAACTTAATCGGTGGCCCGGCGGGAGTGCGCATGCGCATTACTAGCACTTTCGCAAGTAAAGCGACATCGGGCGTGATCTACGCATGGATGGGTAACCACAAGTGGCATAAAAAAAATCTCAAGCTCTTCCGTGCTTCGAGAGGCGCGTATTTTCGGCTGTCATCATTGTATCACAGTCGTTGCGAGCTATGTTAGATGCTTCAGTTAACCTAAAAAGCTGACACCAGTGTTGGCCATTTACACACACAAAACAAATCCAATAACTAAAAATTATAATGTTTTTATACTAATTATAATAGGGATAAAGATGGGGTCAGAAAACTATGATTGTATATAGTTCGTCTAATACAATTTTTTTCAGTTTACCAAAACAGTAAAAATTCACAAAGATACGGAGCATCAAAGTTCCGAAGTAAGGGCTTGTGATGTACAAATCGTACCTAGCCGTGACGTCATGCAAAATTTCAATATGCGCTATATTTGTCATTTTGGTTTATCAGAAACCAGAAAAAATACGTGTACAACATTATTTAATAATCTAGCCGATTGGCTATTAATATTTTTTTATTCGTCATGCCTACTGCACGTCTTTACCACTTAAGTGGCAGATAGAACCAAAGATCATATGCCAGGAATATAATGTCTAAGAGAATCCATCGAAGGTTGCAAACATGATCCCGAATACCGTTAAAGAACGGTAGACGATTATTACGTCGAGATGAATAGTCGATATATTGTGTTATTAGCACTTGAATGTATTGTTGATAAAGTTAATAAGGAAACAACATGCTACAGAGCGCTAACCAGATTTATTGCAAGGCTTTTATGTTGAAAAATGTAGGTACTTATAAAAGTTCTACAGAACTTTTGTATGTACCAATTAATTACAATAAAATAACATTAATATTACGTAAAACAAATGGCATAAAAAAATTGTGGAGCTCCTCCGAGCTTTAAAAGGCACTGATAAGCCGTTGGTTCCGGCTGTCATCATTGTATGGCAGCCATTAAGCTATGTCAGATGCTTGTAGGCAGCTTTAAAAAAGCTGACTTGCAACTGTAACATAGCCCATCAGGCTGGGTAGGGACCAATACTGAACTGGGTTTCTTTCGGCGTAATCTTCCCAGCAGTGGTCGTTCGTTAGTTTTTAGCTTTTGCACTGAAATAATATTTAAAAAATTTCCTTCAATTGGTCACTTACACGAATAACAAACAAACAAGAACTTCTATGAAAAAATAATTGAAAAATAACTTATTTTTAATGGACTATTATTAAGAATTACTTCTGTGTGCATACTTTTAACCGACTTTAAAAAAGGAGGAGGTTGTCAATTCGAATGTGTGTATGTTTGTTTTTGTATGCTCCCCGAGTACTCCAAGATGCCTGAATCAATTGAGTGAATTATTTTTTGTTGAGGGAAGACTAGTCCCGTGGAAATTTTATTAAAATTCAGTACCGTGTTGTCGCAGACGAAGTCGCCAGTAAAACCTAGTCTAAATATATATAACTCAAAGGTGACTGACTGACTGACATAGTGATCTATCAACGCACAGCCCAAACCACTGGACGGATCGGGCTGAAATTTGGCATGCAGGTAGATGTTATGACGTAGGCATCCGCTAAGAAAGGATTTTGATCAATTCTACCCCCAAGAGGATAAAATAGGGGTTGAAAGTTTGTATGAAACTTCGTCAATTTTAACCCGATCGGGCTGAGACTTTGCATACATAAAGCTTTTGATAAATTACACCCCTACGCGAGCGAAGCCGCGGGCAAAAGCTAGTTTCTTATAAAATGCCATCATTATTTATCTTTCCTCATCATCGCACTACATCATTCGTTATTCAACACGACAGCTTTTGCAAAAAGCACAGTAAAACGGCTCAAAACAATATTCCCATATACAGCCTACTTTTTGTAATTCCCTAGAATTATCTTGTTAGGCTTCTACTTCCGTAAAAGAGTGATGTGTGTTTGACTAGAGTACTATCTTAAGGGCGTGCAGTGGAATATCTATTGTCAATTACCTGGTGACACTTTTTGTTAGCACTTCTGTCACTTGAATTAAATTTAATGGATGGTAAGAAATATTTCAGTCGTTGGTTTTATTTAGACTTGCCTCCTTTTCAACAAGCCTATTATCACGCGAAATGTCGTTTTGGTTCTTACAGTTTGTGACTCTGTCTATTCCGCAAAAGTTAAAGATGTGATTAGTATAAATATTTGATTTTAGACATGTATTTTTGGACATTTTTAATTTTTTTTAAATTTTTTTACGTGTCCTGACCAGGGATCGAACCCGGAACCTCTGAGTGGTGGACTAGTATGGTGACCACTACTAAACGAAGGCAGTCAAAGGTGGTATATATTATGATATAACAGAAATGATGTAATTTTTATTTTTCTTTGTAATTACTAACACTTAATCGTAATAAACTAATTAAGTTATTATTTTGAAACATGAAAAACTATTATTTATACTTTTTTTTAGACGACCTCCGTGGCGTAGTGGTCACCATGCTAGTCCGCCACCCAGAGGTCCCGGGTTCGATCCCCGGTCAGGGCAAGTTGGAAAATGGCCTTTTTCAAACTGTCCTGGGTCTTGGATGTTTATCTATATATGTATTTGTTATAAAATATAGTATCGTTGAGTTAGTATCCCATAACACAAGTCTCGAACTTACTATGATGCTAGCTCAATCAGTGTAATCTGTCCCTATATATATATATATTTATTTATTTATTTTTAAGTAAAAAAACCGTACACTTTAAAAATAAAACATAGTTCTAAAATAAGCTCATCGATCTAGCGTGCAATAAAACACAAGACACCGACTTACAGTCACCATAAAAATCTATTCTGTAACAAGTCACCACCAATATGGCTATAAAATCTCTTATATTTTATCTATTGACTGGTTTGATAGCGCAGCGGTGCGCGCGCTTTGTTAGCGTTTGCGCACAGTGAAGCACGTGGGCGTGGGATATTGAGTCGTGTGGCTTCTGAACTAGAATAGCAGTCCATCTCTTTCTCTTTGACGACCTCTGTGGCCTAGTAGTCAACATGCTACACTGTCACACCGGAGGTCCCGGGTTTGATCCCCGGTTAGGTCAAGATGGTAAATGATCTTCTAGAATAGTACACCATCTCTTCCTCTATGACGACCTCTGTGGCCTAGTGGTCACCATGCTAGTCCGCCACCCAGAGGTCCCGGGTTCGATCCCCGGTCAGGGCAAGTTGGAAAATAGTCTTTTTCAGATTGTCCTGGGTCTTGAATGTTTATCTATATATGCATTTGTTATAAAATATAATATCGTCGAGTTAGTATCCCATAACACAAGTCTCGAACTTACTTTGGGGCTAGCTCGATCAGTGTAATTTGTCCCTATATATTTATTTTATTTATTTATTTATTAATGAAAAATGTTATCATCTTTTTCTATTAGGACCTTTATTTCAAGTTAAACACAATGCAACATAATAAAGTTTAATAAGTTTAAGTTGAATGCATTTCTTAAAAAATATGGTATCGTTGAATTAGTATTCCGTAACACAAGTCTCGGACTTACTTTGGGGCTAGCTGAATCTGTGTGATTTGTCCATTAATATTTTTTGTTATAATTACATGCCGTAAAAAATGTAGTATCAACTTTATTCTAAAAAAGAGAAAAAAGAGGTGAGGTTTAACGTACCCGTTACCAAAGGGCATGTATGAAATAAATAAATAAATATAAAGGGATAAATAACACTGATTGAGCTAGCCCCAAAGTAAGTTCGAGACTTGTGTTATGGGATACTAACTCAACAATACTATATTTTTAACTAATACATATATAGATAAAGACCCAGGATAATTTGAAATAGGTCATTTTCTAACTTGCCCTGACCGGGGATCGAACCCGTGACCTCTGGGTGGCGGACTAGCGTGGTGACCACTACGCCACGGATGTCATCAAGATGAAGAGAGTGATGAGTGTAGACGAAACGCAAGGTTTGTCAGGATCAAAGCAAGTGGAGGTCCATAGTCCCTGCCTAGCCTTGTGAGAAATATGCGTGATGTTATGTATGTATGTTTATCCTAAACTAATAATTAGTTGGCCCCAGACTGTGAACTCGCAAATCCCATACCTAGGGAACCACTCGACCTATTTAGCTCACTTGAAAATTCAGTAAGTTATATCTACATAACTACCAAATTTAATAAGACTCCGATAAAAGTTACTTGAGTTATCGTCGACCAAAAATAACATACATCTACAATTGCTGGATTGTTGAAGTAGACTCGGAGAAGTTAAATCACTTCGCCCGCTTTTAAATAAACTAGTGTATTTTCCTGCTGCTAAGAGAGCCCTTCGCAGCCGCTCTATCGTCAACGCGAGCATGGTTTGAAAAGCTTGTTGTTTCATCCAGGGCAATGCTAGAGAGGCAAGAGCTCTTTAGGATTGCCCTAGCTAGATAAAAGCAAAAAGAGAGAGACACTGCCTTAGGGCTCAGTTTGCCTTCTATTGAACGAAATTAATATTATTGTGAAATATCCATTAAACGAATATTAACTTGTACCAGGTAATACGTGTTTTTCAGTTAGCTTAACAAGTGTGTGATATAAATGTTTTTTGATTAAAAATTTTCATTATATTTGCGAGGTTTATATCGGAATATTTTATTTACCTTTACAACTTATGAGTACTTTACGAGCGGTCGAAGTTCAGGTAAAATTTGTACAAAAAAGTAAATGTTGGAGGCTGATACTGAACTTGTTTTTCCATTTCTTTTTTAATTTCGATAGAAACCTATAAATAGCGCACAAGATAGTCTAAACGCTTTCAAGAATGATCAGTTACAACGCTATCATCACGTACAAGCGTTTTATGAAAAGTAAGACGGGTTGGCAGCTCTTGCTGACATGCTATGTATTACCGTGACGTTACTTTGAGGGGAAACCCAGTGGCGGTAAGGAAAAAAATGTTTAGTTTATTTGCCATGTTTCTTGTATTTGTATATACAAACCAGAATTGTTTTTGTTGCAAGCAGACTACAGAAATCAGTTTTGGGCATCCTAGGGGGAGGCCTATGTCCAGCAGTGGACTTTCTGTGGCTGATAAAATGAGACTACAGAAGTTTTAAGACCTATAACCTATAAATAAATTTCTCGTGTCACAGTTTTCGTTGCCATACTCCTCCGAAACGGCTTGACCGATTTTGATGAAATTTTTTGTGCTTATCCGGTATCTATGAGAATCGGCCAACATCTATTTTTCATCCCCGTAAATGTTAGGGGTAGTCCACCCCTAAATTTTATTTTTTAGACAAAATTTTTAATTTCTATTTTTTTATGATACAACATACAAAAATACATACAATCCTCAATTTTGGCAAAACAACGTTTGCCGGGTCAGCTAGTAACCTATAAAATCCATCCAAATAAGGAATGGACTATAAACCCGTCACTATTTTATATTACTATTTTACACCTATAGCCCAACAACTTGTTAAACATCGATCTTAATCCCATTTGATATCCGTAAATAAAGAATAATAGTAAAGCGATTGATTCGTTCATATATTAAGTTAAGTATGTAAATTGTATGTAATTTGTATTTTTCTTACCTATGTACCACTTATAAATTTTAATTAAGTAAAAACCTTGTTAATATGTTTGCTGATAACCATATTATGGGATTGGGCGTAAACAACTGCAACACAGTTTTATAATAATATAAATTTATTTCAGACCATTTCCATATCGGGTTAGTAACATTGATTACTTAAAAACTATTGTTAGCAACAAACAATTTAATTAGTATGGAGATGTAGCCATCTAACCCACACTGGAGTGTCCCATCTGTCTTTAAACACCTTCAAGATGCTGTTAGAGCTGCAGCGTACACGCGTCATAATGGAAGCACATCTCTTCCTGATGATGGCTGAGAACCATCAGTGTGCGCTTCCACAAACATTCCGGACGCACTCCACCGCCAAGGCAGCCCTAGCAGCGCCCTAAAAGCATTGTTGTATTGGACTCGCAAGTCACTGTTTGCCCGAGCCGTATAACTGACCCATAGAATTCACGTATAGAATGACTGATTATTTATATTTATACTATAGCGGTTTGTTTACGATCATAATATGTTAAATGCACCAATGTTTCAAATGTTCAAATAAATTCTTCTAAAAAAAACTTCATATATGATGCATAGGATGGATAACCTGTTAACTCATTAACTACTGCAGTTGCATATGTCACCGTATGATTGTGAACACTGAAATTTTATAAACAATCACGCGAGATTATTTATAAACTTACAAACAGTTATAATAGTGTTAAATCAATAGTCAAATTTATCTAAAATTTAACAAACAAGTGAAGTTTTAGTGATAAATAAGTCGCCGAGAAAGAACTTCCGTCAATGAGAGACGACTTACAATTTTACGAGTGTTTTTAATCTCGCGCGATAGTTTATAAACAATCGCGCGAGATTAAAAACTGTTGATAAATTGTGAACTGTTTCGTACTGCTTACAATATAACGTATTAATTTACGATAGTTTATAATCTCTCCACGTCAAACCTTCAAATTGTGACCATTAAAAAAGGGTTCACAATCTTTCTGATGTTATAACTGACTTGACCCCCAATCTATACTATCATTTTTTATACAAAATTCTATGGGACCACCTGAGAAGTACACCCTGTCCAGTCGTCTTCGAAATATCGCTGAACATTAATAAAAAAATATATCGTATATATTTAGTATCGTATAAGTAAAGTATAATATTATTATATTCGACGACCTCCGTGGCGTAGTGGTCACCATGCTAGTACGCCACCCAGAGGTCCCGGGTTCGATCCCCGGTCAGGGCAAGTTGGAAAATAGCCTTTTTCAAATTGTCCTGGGTCTTGGATGTTTATCTATATATGTATTTGTTATAAAATATAGTATCGTTGAGTTAGTATCCCATAACACAAGTCTCGAACTTACTTTGGGGCTAGCTCAATCAGTGTGATTTGTCCCTATATATTTATTTATTTATGTATGTTTATAGAAAGAATTATATTATTGTTTTTATCGTTTATTTTTAATTTGCTATACTTTTATCTTGCAACCCACATTTAGACTACCTGAATAACCCAAAGGTTAACTAGTAGACAACGCTTTTAGCGTTAACTGAACGCTAAGATTAGATGTTGTTGAACAATAAAGATTAAATAAATCAAAATTTAAAAAAAAATATTTTCCAAATTGGTCGAATTGGTCAAAAGGTCTTCGAATTATATTTCAAAATTCATAAAAAAAATCGCGATGAATTGATAACCTCTTCCTTTTGGAAGTCAGTTAAAAATGTTAATGAAAAAGACATCAACGAACTGTAGCGCGTCGATGTCTTTTCCATTCATATCAATATTTTTAATTTATTTTAAAATATTTATTGGATCTGGGATAAATGTAGTAACGGAGTTACTTTAAATGAAGAAGAAAGTTTAAATCAGTGTTTTAAAATAAATGCGGGCTCATACAGCTACATTTTAATATCTCTTCTGCAGGCTTTTATTATTATTATTTTAATTTATTTCAAGAAGTAATAATTTTTTTTTAGTATAAAGTTGACTTATCAGCTTTTAACACGGATTCTAATATAAGTTACTACGTTAAATCATTCATTTTTGAGTCATGTTACTAGAATATTCCTTACATTTAAGTCTACATTGTTTGTTAAATATGATTATCTAAACATATTATTTAAAAAAATATATGAGTTACAGCTTCAATTTGCCAAATTACTAAAAACACGACATTTTGACAGATGCGTGATCGCACTGTTAATTACACGTAACATTAACAATTATTTTTATTCCATTTTAACTTTAATTCCATCAAGGTCTTCTTATACAAAAATAACGTAAGTTTTTCGATTGAGCAATAGTTACGAGCAAGTTATCAATCAAAAATTTGATTGTGATGAATCTGACATATGTTAGGGATCACCGATATGAATATATTTTGTATTATATTAAATTTGATTACGGGTCACGATTTGACTTTACCATTTTTTTAATTGTGACTTATGACTTGGGTTTAAGACAATGCTGATCTTTGCGATAGTATTTGATCTTCGATCCTAAAGTATAATTTATTTATTTCTATAACGTTAAGTTTCCACTTCCTGGGTATGATAAATTATGAATTATGGTTTGTTTTTACTATTGACCTTACGCATAATATTGTAAAACATAAAAATATATTTTCTTTAAATTGTAACACTTAGATTAAATAAAACAAAGATGTGAATTGTATTTACAATCTATTGTTACTATTTTTTAAACGAAAATCATTGTTCTTAAAAAAATTTTGTGAAGAAAACTAAAATTTCGTGACTACAAAACACAAAACATACGAAAAAAAAACTAAGAATTAATATAAAATGCGTACTTTATAATAAAAAAGAAAACTTAATGATAAAATTAAAACTTACCGTGATTGATGTTAAAAGCTGACCACTGGACTCCCGCTACGAACTAAAAAGTTTCATTCACAAAATATTTCGTTTTTCATTTTCGCACACAACAACACAAACTCACTAATTCCACAAAAATAATCCAAAAATTACAAATCCAAAACAAAAAATGTCAAATAAAAAAAAAATATCAGTCAATGGTTAAAAATTTGCGTACGCGAATTCGAAAATCGATATGCGCACGCGACGAACGGCGAACCTTTTTCGAGGCTCACTCGGATACGGTTCGTGTGTGACTGTATACTCATCTTGCACTTCACGATCACCGAAGAAGATACATCATCTATCTCTTTCGCGCGCTACAAACAAGTGTGCTTCCGTCCCTTTCTCTTATTATCAGAGGTTAAGCTTCGCACATCACTCAGTCGACATGCGGACACCGGGTGGGAAGGCCGCGTCGACGTTACACAGTTACTTTCTCTACTTTATAGCACCATAAAACATGTTATTACGATATAGGTATGACGTTTTATAACGTATAAATCGTGTGTAAGTAATTATCAGAAAATTTTGAAAATTATCAGGTTTTGCAATAATTAGGTCAAAGGTCGATAATTGCGAAATTAGATCAAGATTATCCGAATTTGTCGCGTCGCACCGTCCAATCAGGTGGTCGCAAAATGACAGTTCGCTAGATCACTGGTTTAGATCGACATACATTGCGGTGATTGGTGAGGCGACCACAAGCCCCGCCTGAACCGTTAAGGGGCAATGACTGACAAAGTGGGGGGTTTGTAGATCAGAAGGGGGGATGTGACATATGGCATATGATACCAGTTAATTAATGTTTGTTTATAAAGTTGTTTTGTCTGCATTTTTGTATTGTGTTGGAGTGTAGATTGCTTGTTAAGGCAGATGATTGTTCTTGGTTATTTATTATCAGAAGAGCATTACGTCGTAATTATTGTTGTTTTAATTGTTTTTATTTTTTATTAGCTTTAAATTGAAATTGTTTGGTTTACTGTTAACGGTTATGTTTTAATAACTGTAATTCATCTATTTGATTCGCCCCTATCTAAGTACTAAATTTAGATACCTACTTTTATCTAAACGTCAAAACTATCATTTTCTAGCTAATAACGATTAACGTCATAGTTTCTTGGAGTCAAATAGCGCTCTCATTATCAGTTTTTCTGCAAAAATAAATCTAAAATCCCGTTTAAAACTATGATTAATGAATAGTGACACTATTTGTGATGTTTTATTTTATTAACAGTACCAAATTATTTATTTTGTCCCTGGAAACTACCCTAACTACTAGTATAAAGTAGGTCAACATTGTGTCAACAGTTATAATGTGTCAACATTGTATTATATAATAAGTATTTATTAATTAAAAGACAATAATATGGCAAAGCCATTCTGGCGAGTAGGCGACCAATACTGTGAAAATGAGTTTCTTTCGGCGTTTCTTCTCAGCAGTGGTGGTTACGAAGCGCTGGTATCGGTAGCTTTTCTTTAAAAATAAATTAAATTTTAATATACTTTACACGTAACATAAATTATACTTATTGACATGTAAAAGTGCCTGTAAATGTCTAATTACTGAATAAACATTTGAATCTTTGTTTAATCTCATATCAAACACAATGATAAACAAAAGTCTACCTTAAGGCGGCCCTTCCCGACAGCTCTGTTGTCAACGCGAGCATAGTTCGAAAAGCTTGTATTTTCATCCAGGGCAATGCTAGAAAAAAAGGAAAACCAAAAAGAGAGAGATAGCGCCTTAGGGCACGGTTTGCACTATATTGAATGAAATTAGTATTATAATTAACTATCCATTGAACGAATATTAACTATTCATAGGTCGCGGTAAAACTTGTTCCAGGATATACGTTTTTGTCAGTAAGCCTTACACGTTTGTGAAATAAATGTTTTTTAGTTAAAATTATCACTACATTTGCGAGGTTTCTATCGAAATATTTTTATAATTTTTGAGTACTTTATGAACGGTTGAAGTTCAGGAAAAATTTGTGCAAAAAAGCAGATTTTGGAAGCGTATACTGAACTTGTTTTTCCAAATATTATTTTTTTTTTTCGAATGAAACCTAGAAATAGTGCACACGATATCTGTTAGTTCAAAAGTTTTCAAGAAAGATCACTTACAACGTCATAATTACGTACGAGCGTTTGTATGAAAAGTAAGACGGGAAGGCTTCTCTTAACCCCCATAATAAAAACAGGAGTAATACTATATAGATACTACTTTCTCTTTTATGCTGGTCTGGAAGTAAAGAAAAATCTTAAAATGTATCATCTGCTTTTCTTTCCTCGCAGATCTTAAAATCCGATGGCAATGGGCTAAATTGTGAATCATGTTAATAGGCAATCTGTCTAGCAACCCATCACTATTTTGATTTCTTTTGATTTGAATCTTCTCGCTCGCTATCATGCTAGTGGCCTTTGAGTCTTGTGGCCCTGGGCTGTGTCTGCTTCAAGCTGCAAGACCCAAAATTCTCCGCCTAACTCCTCCTTACTCCCTTATTACTAATAATAAATGCGAAAGTAACTCTGACTGTCTGTATGTCAGTCTGTTACCTCTTCACGCTTCAACCACAGAACAGATTTAGATGAAATTTATTATGGATATAGTTTAAGACTTGGGGAAGAAAATTGGATACTTTATATTCCAAAAATAAGCCATGAAGTTAATAAAAAGGGAGCGGAACTTTGTATGAGGGCTCCTATTATGCTATATAAAAGACTTTATTACAAAGTACTAAATTTATGCAGACGAAGTCGCGGGTAATTGCTAGTTAAGAATAAGGAGATGATAGAATTGATTGTATTGAGGAGCTCAGTGACTCGGAGGGAGTGCGCATTACTAGCGCTTTCGCAAGTAAAGCGATACCAGGCATGGTCCGTACTGGGATGGGTAACTACAAGTGGCATAAAAAAATCTTTAGCTCCTCCGTGCTTCGGAAGGCACGTATGAGCCGTTGATACCGACTCTTATTATTGTAAATCAGTTGACAAGCAACGTCAGATGCCTTTAGGCAGCCTGAAAAATCTGACACCAGTGTTGACCATTTACGCACACGATAAAAAAAAGATAGTGTATTGTATATTTTATGAGGTCAAACATCGAATAACTAAACTGACATATAACTTACATACAGTGTGTTCAGACATGAACTAGAGATAATTTAAGGACATGCTGTCGTCATCTATACGAACAACTTTTACTAAGGGAAAAATTAGAAAATCGCAAAAAAAATCGCTGCTCCATATTAATTACATACCTATCGCTGCTCCATAGTAATAACATAACATGGCTTGATAATAATAATTTTAAAAAAACCTTGATAAAACTAACATCATTCATTTTACTCAAAGACCTAAAAAAGCCGACAATTTTAACATATTTAGAATATCAGGGCAACATTGTATCGAATGTTCCATCTACTCCATTTCTTTGAATAATAATCGATTGTAAGTTAAAATGGAAAGAACAAATTGAAAGTCTTTGTAAACGGATTAGTAGCTCATCTTATACCCTGTATAGACTATCTAATGAAATGAAATGACTGATGCACTATAACTGCATACTATGGCCTAGTTGAATCAGTCCTTAGATACGGTATAATTTTTTGGGGAAATTCCACCGATAAAGATCTAGTATTTAAAATGCAAAAGCGCTGTATTCGAGCAATGTTCGGAATACAAATTAGAGATAGTTGTGAACCGATATTTAAAAAATATAAGATTCTAACACTCCCGTCATTATATATATTAGAAACAGCTATATTTATAAAGAGTAATCCTCACCTGTTTCCTAAATTGTCTGATACAGTAGAAAGAAACCGTCGTGAGGACAAATTGTGCATACATTCATCTAAAACTGCATTATTACATGATTGTGTATTAGGTATGGCACCGATAATATTTAATAAAATACCAAAACAATATAAAGAATTAAATTTGACTTTGTTTAAGAAAAAAATTAAGTTATTTTTGATAGATAGATGTTATTATAGTGTTAAGGATTTCTTATCTGATAAACTGTAAATTGACTTTGTTTCATAGTAAATCGTAAAATGTTTATAGATTAAGTAGGTATATTTTTTATAGTATTATTATGATAGATGAAAGCTTTTCTGACAAAATTTGCTATCGCATAAAAATGCATAGAGCAACAAATTTTTTTCGCGATTTTGTAATTTTTCTCTTAGTAAAAGTTGTTCCTATAGATGAAGACAGCATGTCCTTAAATTATTGCCAGTTCATGTCCGAACAAACTGTATATGCCAAGAAAATCACCCTTATAGCATTTAACGTAGGCGTTAAAAGGATCAAGGGTCAAGTGAGTTGATGGGCTAGTGTAACCTGCTCTGTAATTTAGTAATGAGTAATTTAACTAGTTTAACTGGCAGTAAAACAGCCTGGAGGTTGTATTAATGTCCTGGCGTAATGGGATGCGCGAATTATTGTTCGTAAACACTATACCTTCCATATATCATTATAATTTTTAACAAAATACAATGCAACAGTTACAAAAACTATGTCAATTTTTATTTTAATTTTTTGACGACCTCCGTGGTGCAATGATCAACACGCTAGTCCGCCACTCTAGAGTTCTGGGTTCGATTCCCACACAGGATAAGTTTGGTAGCCTTTTTTAATCCTGGGTCTTGGGTGTTTGTCTGTATAGGTATTTATCATTAAATATAGTATCGTTGGGTTAGAATCCCATAACACACGCTTAAGCTTACTTTGGGGCTTGCTTAATCTGTGTGATTTATTCTTATATATATTTTTATTTATTTTCATCTCATCTACTCAAAAACTATGTTTTCATCCCAAAACATTCTGAGCTAAAGTTACTGGTTATTCTCTAGGGACTAAAAAGTGAAAAAGAAAATCTCTAGGGATTAAAACCAATTTGAAAACTGAACACGAGTGTAATCTATGTAGAATCAAAAATAATGTAAGCGATCCAGCAAAAAAAAGGAGAATTTGATTTTAAAATAAAGAATAATTGACACAGGCGTCGTTATTTTTTGTGAGTGAAGATTTTATCGTAAGTCGGTGGTCATCGAAAAACTTAGTATTTATTGTATGAAAACGACACCAAAGATTAGTTAGTATTAAATGGTCGGTTGAAGTCTAATTACGTATTTTAGGTGTTCTACTGTTCTTTATATTCTGTTTTGTATTTGCTAGTTTTTCTCATAGATAGAGATGAAAAGTAGAGTGTGCTACTCGGGTACGGTAATATTTTTATCCCGGGCAATATACATGAATCCCTCGCTTCACTCCGGATTCCACCGTAGAATCACTCGCTACGCTAGTGATTCAACATTGGAATCCTTCGTTTCACTCTGGATTCAAAGTAGCGCCCTCGCCTTCAAAATATTACCTTATCCCCTTGTAGCACAATCTACTATTAAGGGTAAATTCGTTCTATGATAAATAAATAAAAAAATAATAATAAATGAATATATAAGGACAAAATATAATAAAACAATAATTCTTAACAGATTAATTCTTAACAGAATGATTCTTAACAACTAAAATGCTTAACAACTTTCCCCAACGAACATAAATGTTGAAAAGTGATTTTTTTTGTTTCTTTTAGAAACTACGATTATTGATTAGTCAACATATGCATCATCATCATTAATATATTAATAATAAATAAATATACACGGACAAATCACACAGATTAAGCTAGTCCTTAAAGAAAGTTTGAGACTTGTGTTATAGGATACTAACTCAACGATACTACATTTTATAACAAATACTTTCCTATAGAGATAAACATCAAAAATATATAGGTACATTTTCTATTTTGACCTTACCGGGAATCGAACCATTCCTCCGGAGTGTGACAGTATGGCATGATTACCACTCGGCCACAGAGGTCGTCACTTATAAACTAAGTATGTTCTTGTCGGTGGATAATGTCTATGTCTCCCGACCTTCAGTCATCAGGGAAAGTTGTTCAGTGACATATACTGAAGTATATATTATTAGACTCTGTATATTCTTTGGTGTTTTATATATCTATATATCTGTATCTATCTTCCAAACTCCATAAAATGGTGGTAACCAATTTGAAACTGATGTACTCTCATTAGTCTATGTTTCAGTTAGATTATAATTATATAATCTAGTTGGATTATAAACTAACAAGTGCACACTATCCTATTGAGTTTGAACAGCGACTTAGTTACAATATAGGTTATAGTTAAGTTGCATAGTTTTTATAATCTCATAAACACTATAAAAATAATGTGGCTATGTTTGTCCTTAAATGCGTGGGTTATTGGTTTAAGAGAAAACAGAATTTTTAACTGACATCTAAAAAGTTGGAGGTTATAAATTCGTAGCCATATTTTACTTTATTTATTTTCTATTTATGTTATCTGATTATTCGAAGAAGCCTAGAACGATTTGAAAAATTCTTCTTTTCTTTAAAGGAGTATATTTGTCAGGTAGACCCATATAAAATTTATCAAAATTGATTGTGCAGTTTGGGGGTGATCTCGGTTTTTAGTAAAAATATTCCTATTAAGGGAATACCTGAATTTTCCGGAGTCCGGTGGTGCCCCCATTTGAAATAAATCATTTGATAGGAAACGGAGAAATAATTTTCAATTTTGTCTTGACCAGGCACTAAATAACCCTACAAACCATTTTATGAACTACTGTTTACAGTTTAAAGTAAGAACATGAAGCTTTTTATTTCTAATATTCTAATATGAAGCAATTGCGGAAAACGGCCACTTTTGGCGTATGTGCGTAGAAAAGCTTCATGCGCTCATTTCATCAAAAAAATTAACAAAAGATGAGGAATCTTTTGTTAATTGTTTTGACATTTCATTTAAACAAGACAATCAACTGAAAATAATATCGACTGACAAAAAATTATAAGGTAAGTAGGCTTGCCAAATTGAAAGCGAATAGGAATGATAACTTGAAATTTTTCTAATTGATCCATATGAAGAAAAAAAAATACACGTATTCTTACTTTTCCCTGGCTAAAAATTTGCAAAGGATATTTATACGGCATTTCGCTGCCTCCGTAGTCCAGTGGTCAAGGCGTTCGCCTTGAGACCCGGAGGTCATGGGTTCGATTCCCACTGGGAAGCATACTTTGTGAAAAGTTGTTTCCAGTCTGGATAGGATATTGCAGGCTTGAATCACCTGATTATCCGAAAAGAAAGATAATTCCGTGTTTCGGAAGGCACGTAAAACTGTGGGTCCCGAACGCCACCTAGCATTTGATCATCAAACTATCCAAGGATCGGTTCCTGGTTTGCCCTTCGGGTTGTGGAGGTCAGACGGCAGTCGCTCTGTGTAAAAACCAGTAACCTCGTCAAATCTCCTTGGTTAGGTAGCGGACCCCGGGCTCTGAAGCGTTACTGCTGAGGATGCAACCGGGAATACGCTCGGATGATGATGATGATTTATATGCCATTTCAAGTTCGCGCTAAGTTACGCATTGGTACAAGTTTTGCTTAAATGTGTCGTCGAAGACTGTCTTGCTGAACTTCAAAGTTCTAAACGACGCTGTAGTGCATCCAGTAAGTATATAAAAAACTCTAAGGTGTGCTAAAACGATTTATTTAATACCGTAGCAGAAGCATCCATTCCAGAAACTAAACGCCCTTTTACTAAGTGTTTTTTTTTTTTACCTCCGACAAAAAAGAGGGAAGGTTTAAGTTTGACGCAAATGTATGTCGGTCTGCCTGTCTGTCTGTTTGTCTGTCTGTTTGTTTGTCTGTCTGTATGTCTGTGGCATCGTAGTGCTCGAACGGATGGACCGATATCAATGCGGTTTTTCTCGCCTGAAAGAATTTTCACTTGCGGAAGTTTTTAGCAATGGTTTTTGAAAATCGGTTGGGCCGTTTAAAAGTTATTGATATTAACTTTTGAAAGTCAGGGCTCTACGGATTTCCATCTAGTGATGAGAAGAACTGCCGATACGACTTCGGTAATTCAGCTGTTCATCATAAGATGATGTTCTTGACAATAGGGATTTTTTTAAGGCGGCCCTCCCCGGCCGCTCTGTTTTCAACGCGAGCATAGTTTGAAAATAATATATAATTATAATAATCATTTATTTCGGTCATTGTACAACCATTTTATTGTTAGTAAAAAGAAACTTAAAAGCCTAGTGTTAGTAGTACGTTCATTCAAAATACTTATTAAATATATAAATAAAATTAATCAAGATTACAAAAATATTCACAATTAGTACAATTACACACTAAATTTATTTAAGTATCTGGTGTGCACACCCCCAGGGATCCCCTTCACGTCACAGTGCATACGCGTCCAGTGCCACTGGATTGGACAATCCGGCTTATCAGTGATTACTTTCAGAATACTGTTACGGCTCCCACGAATTCTGCGCCTCAAGGAAGCCGTTCTTTTGCGTAATATGGCAAAGAAATCGTCAGTACGCGCCTCAGCAAACATTTTTGATGCGATGAAAAGCTTGGTGTTTCATCCAGGGCAATGCTAGAAAAAGAGGCAATCCAAAAAGAGAAAGATAGCGCCTAAAGGCACGGTTTGCATCGAATTAAATGAAATTAGTATTATTATTAACTAGCCATTAAACGAATATTTTCTATTTATAGAGTGCGGAAATTTCATAAAACTTGTTCCAGGTAATACGTGCTTACAAGTATGTGAAATAAATGTTTTGTATTCAAAATTTTCATTACAATTTGCGACGTTTGTATCGAAATATTTTTTTTACTTTTACAATTTATGAAAACTTTATGAACGTTTGAAGTTCAGCTAAAATTTGTGCAAAAAAGCTGATTTTCGGAGGCTTATAATAACTTTGTTTTTCTAAATTTCTATTTTTTTTTTCGATAAAAACCTAGAAATAGCACCTAAGATACCTGTGATTTCAAAAGTTTTCAAAAAAGATATACAACGCCATAATCACGTACGAGCGTTTGTATGAAAAGCAAGACGGGAAGGCCGCTCTTAATTTCCTATCAAATAAACTTGCTTACTAATTGGATGAATCCTAAATCCGCTAGATGACAACCAGTCAAATCACACATTTTTTGCTAAACGTCAAAAAAACTTTTTTTATGGGATTTGTATGAAATACAAAAGCGTGACGTCATGCATTTTTGAAATCAAATGGCGCTTTAAATATCAGTTTTTCTGCAATAATAAATCTAAAATCTTGTTGAAAATGAATATTATCATTGAAAAGTGACACTATTTTGTGACTTTTTATTTTACGAACTGTACCAAATAATTTATTTTTGATTCAGTCATCTACCCAATTAAATGTCCATTATTTTTGATCATCTAACTAACGGACTAAGTTGAATAATATGTTATAAACCGGTGTTAAACAGTGCAAGTTACAGGTTACAGTAAACTCATCTACTCGTTCGACCTCCGACCCCTTACAGCACAGGTGAACGCCTATGTTTTGAAACCGCTTTTCTAGGACCAGTATTAGATGCTAATCAGAATTGCCATTTTTGAAACTCATAGTCACCTTAACGAATGATTTTTCCATACAAAAAACCTGTTCGTTTCATTGTTCCGCGTTTGAAAAACGGCACCACAACAAATAAATAAAATCTTCGTATCGACCGCTACTGATTCTAATAAGAATCCAGAAACAAATATCATTAAAGTCATTCTAAGTAAATAAAGCTTAATTAACTCCAATTAAAGTAAAATTATCGTAAAAATAGACATTTAGACATGAAATAAAATACAATTAGTTATTTAATGAGTAATAAAATATAAATATAATAGTCATAGTCAATTCGTAAATCTCTTATAAGAAAGATAAGATTACTTAATTTTAAACTAAAAAAAAAACAGCAGAAAAAAAACATAATAATATCTAATTAATTACCCTTTTTCAATAGTTGAGCAAAAACAATATGATAAGGATTGATAAAAGATGACATAACAGCGTTCAAGCAAAATTATGCCCAAATGCATCTTAGCATAAGGCTTCATTGCGCTTGCAGAGTCAGTGAAGGCTGCTGTCAGAAGATGCGCTTGAGCACGCTTGTCACTCATACGAAAGCTTGTTGTAGTTCCCTCAGTGGCTAACAGATGGCGGTAGTGGTAGCATTTGTTGATAACTTGTGAATTGAGAAAATTATAGTGAATGTTATTATTGTTATGCATTGATATTGGTACATAGTTTGTTAGTTTAGTTTATTACATAAATCAAAACATTATTTTTTTGATTTTATTTAGAAAGTACCACAGTTGTGCGACAAACCGTTGCCAGGAAGATTTATGACTTCAGATCGAAATATCATTTGATCAGTACTACTATTGCTCAATGTTTAATTACTTCATCTACATCCCAGCCCTTCTTCCGTCCACTGCTGAACATAGGCCTCCCTTACTCGATGCCACCGATCTCGGCCCTGTACTGCTCTCATCCCGTGTGACCCGCTACTTTATTTATGTCGTGTCTAAAGCATCTTCAGCTGAGAATTAAATATATGCAATATACAAAATTCAAATGTTTATTCAGTGATTCAGTTAGTTACTTTCACACGTCAATTAGTATAATTTTCATTACGTGTTGTGGAGGTACAATTTAATTTATTTTTTAAGAAATGTTACCGATACCGTCGCTTCGCAACCACCGCTGCAGAGAATAAGCGCCGAAAGAAACGAATTTCCACAGTATTGGTCAACTAGTCGCCAAAAAGGCTTTGTGATATGTATAATATACCACAATGTTGCCTGAAAGCATTTTCTCGCCTTTTTTATATGCGAGTATTCACGGACAAATCACACATGAGCTAGCCTATAGTAAGTTCGAGATGTAATGGAATACTAACTCAACGATACTATATTTTAAATTAAATACATATAAAATAATATATTCAACACATAGGTCAATATGAAAAAGATCATTTCCCATCTTGACCTTACCGGGGATTAAAACCGAGGCCTCCGGTGTGACAGTCTAGCATAATGACCACTAGGCCACAGAGGTCGTCGAGCTTCTCGTCTTAATTTGTCTTTCTTGATTCTGTCTGTACAAAAGAAAATAAAATTAAACCTTCCAGTAAACAAAGACAATCATAAAACGGAGGTTTACTTCCATGTTTAATGTGTTTTAGTAATCTGCAACACGAGGTAAATGACTGGGAGCAACATTTTTGAACCGGTCCGAAATAATGAATGAAAGAGTTTTTAAAAGCTTTTTTTACCAATCCTTTTTCAACCTTCTCATCTATCATCGTTCTAAAAGTGGCCTTTGAGTCTTGCGGCCCTGCGCTCAATCTGTTAGAGCCACAAAGCCCAAAATGCTCAATCTGCCCCATTAGAACTAAAGACGTGATAGAATGTGATTTGTTGGAAAATAAGTCTCTAAATCGAAATTATAACCGTTCGCATTTGAAAAAGTTTGATTATCTAAATTAAGACATTACATTTGAAAAAAATAATTAAGAATATCTCGTTCTTTAGACCTATCATAAATCGATTTAGCAATTCTTCAATACTGGTCTGGAGCAAAAGAAAAGACCTAGAATAATCTAGATGTTGCTTTTCTCACGCCGATCGTAATAGCAAATCGAGGGAAAAAGCGGGAACCTAAATCATGTCATTGGACGATGCGGCTAGTAGCCCATTTTTCTCCCTATTATCCATCTACAAGCTCGCAATCAAAGATATATATAGAGTCTTGGTGGCCCTCGCCCCTGTCTACCCAATTATCATCGTCTTTCTCATACATTCCCGGTTGCCTCCTCAGCGCTAACGCTTCAGAGCCCGGGGACCGCTATCTAACCTAAGTGATTTGACGAGGTTATTGGTTTGTCACAGAGCGACCGCAATGTGACCTATGCAAACCAAAGAGTGTGACCTACAGTAACTGCAGTGTAACCTAGAGAACCAATCCTTTGATAGGCTTAGTGAGAAAACGAAAGATGGCGCTCGGAAGATACAGTTTATGCGTGCCTTCTGAAACACGCAACCACCTTTCTTTTCGGATAATCAGGCGATTCAAGCCTGCAATATCCTGAGACTGGAAATAACTTTTCACAAAGTATGCTTCCCTGTGGGATTCGAACCCACGACCTTCGGATCACAAGGTGAACGCCTTGACCACTGGACCAAGGAGGCAGTCTCTCCTTTTAGTATAAAAGTCTCTAACTTACACCATGATAATAAAACCAACAGATTTGTCATCGTTTTACTGCAACTTAAACAACATGGAATCTCAGAGTAGCTTAATTAAAAGTTTATGTGTCGTAAACTTATGTAAAGCTCTTTGTTGTGCGATTGATGTGTGGTATAGATAAGGGGTTGTTTTATTTTTTGACGTACTTACCTTTTTGTTTCAAAATTTTGAGAATCTCTCACTCCTTAAGTCACAACTGACGAGATTAAATACTTGCTAAAACGTGTAAAAAATATTGAACACGCCCGTTTTTCATTGGGGGTTAAAAATACTATACTAAATAAATTATTTCAGTATTTTAGAAAAAGAGTGGTGTTAAAAGTTTGTCGTGTCTGTTTGTCTGTGTATCTTTTTATCTGCGTATCTCTCTGTCGCATCGTAGTGCCTAAATGAATAAGCCGATTTTGATGCGGTTTTGTTATTGAAAAAGTACCCGTGACTGAAGGGCATGTATGAAGAGATTGATGAGTATAGATGAAGCGAAAGAGGTTTGTGAGGATCGTAGCAAGTGGAGGTCCATAGTCTCTGCCTACCCCTGTGGGAAATAGGTGTGATACAAATATTATGTATGTATGTATGTTTGTAACTGAAAAACTGACTTGATTGAGATAGTTCTTAGCTATGTTTGATGCAAATTGGTTCAGCGGTTTAAAAATGATCGAAGTTAACGCTTGAAAGTCAAATAAATTTGTTGTATTTTTTTTACACACTTCAGCTGATTACCTCGTAACGAGTCACTGGTTTATGATTTAGATACTAGGAAATATTTAAAATTTATGTTATTCATTAAACCTAATCATTCCGTGTGTAAATTATGAAGTTGACACTTAGGTACTTGTTCTGACTCGTGTCAACTGCATTCATATTAACATCAATCAAATTAAATCAATTGACGACCTCTGTGGCGTAGTGGTCACCATGTTAGTCTGCCACAAAGAGGTCCCGAGTTCGATCCCCAGTCAGGGTAAGTTGGAAAATGGCCTTTTTCAAATTGTCCTGGGTCTTGGATGTTTATCTATATAAGTATTTGTTATAAAATATAGTATCGTTGAGATAGTATCCCATTACACAAGTCTTGAACTTACTTTGGGGCTAGCTCAATCAGTGTTATTTGTCCCAATATATTTATTTATTTATTAACAATACTATATTTTTTCCTATGGGAAGAATAATGTACCTAATAGAAAAAAAACTTCCACAATCGACTGTGTTCAGCCATGTGAGAAAGAATATGGATTTTTTATTTCACCGTTGGTCACATTCAGATATATAGTTGTTCATATTGATGGGTTGAGTCGTTTCTTTAGAATCAACAGTTAATTTACACGCTAAATAGAAAAAAATATTTAAAAAAAAATATTATGTTTGTAATATCCCAGCCTTAGCAACAGTCTAACCCAATCTCATTCCATAACCCATAGAATTTTTTGTTTTCCTTATAATAGATCTTTCTCCTGCCGAAACCTATTCAAGGATACACCTTTTACAGGTATATCCAGGAATGGGTTTTGGCAAGAGCGCCACATTACATCAACTTCTCCAGAGTGCCTCTACGTGTTGGATCTGTAACCCCACGCAAGCCTCTCAAAGGACCAGAGTAAAAAGACTCGTGGACGAGATGTATTTCAGTCCATATATCTAATTTATATATGAGTATAATTTTATGTTGACTTTTTGGAGAAAATGCTGCAGTACAATTTGTTGCCACTTCTTCTGTACTTGCGCTTAGGAAGCGGCAGTGAACTTAGCTGTAAGTAAATAATTTGATGTCAACAACTACCTATTAAATAATCGAAAGAAAAAATTTAAAATTACCAAGTGATACAAATCCAAAGATAAATAAGTGATTTTCAACTTTTTGAGATAAAAAATATGATGTTAGTTTTCAATATGTCGTCAACTGTTTGATTACTGAGTTAACCACTTTAAAAGTTGATGTCATAGATGACACAATAAACTAAAATATTTCCTAAAAAAATTGGAGTGATCTAATAACTCAAAAATAAAGGTTTCTTAGAAGTGACCGACGTTTGAATCCGGCGAAAAATGTCGCTCTATATTTCATTGTTGTAGGTCCTTTGAGTGTGGACAACAAACATAAAAAAAGCATTGGCTGAGTTTCTTGTAATATTAGAGATATGTTGGTAAATAAGTTTATAAGCACCCAAATACTGACCGTGCATTTACAAACTTTTAATTATAATTTCTTATTTAAGAAATCATTTAAATGATTTTTTATCATAAAATTGTATTTAATAGTGTTGACGAAGCAAAAGAGATTTGCAAGAATCGTAGCAAGTGGAAATCCATAGTCTCTGCCTACCTCCATTGGAAACAGGCGTAAAAATATGTATGTATGTATAAAAAAAAGGGATGTTATAAATTTTACGCTAATGTCTATCTGTCGTTCTATTTATCTGTTTGTCCGTTTGTCTGTAGAATCGTAGCCCTCGAACAGATAGACCGATTTCGATGCGGTTTTTTTAAGCTAAAGCAAGTTTATTGGGGTAGTTGTTAGATGCAAATAGGGCTACAGATATTAAAGTACTTGTAGGTACGCACCTTAGCAAATCCTTAGTATTTTTCTTGTAAAAGTTAACAATTGCCTAACGAAAAAAAGAGCCAGGTATGGCATTATTGAATTGTTCAATGATTTAATGCTTGCGGTATTCGTTAATAATAAATTGTATATCTGTGACAAAAGTTACGCGCTTTCTTGAAATAAATACACAAAATATTCAGAACCTCAAACAGCTCGCTCCGCTTCACTTACCAAAATTTCGTCCACCCACACGGCGTCCCATTTTTTGCGTTCAATATTTTGATTAATGCGTTCGTATGATTTTTATCATTTTTGGAGCAACCTTTTGGCGCGGGCGGATTCATGCAATCTTGCTACATCCATAAATTATGACCGTTGATGTCACTGCAGCTTTTTGTTGGTTTTATTACGTTGGCATTGAATAATTGGACTACTTTTGTGCTTTTTTTATAAAATGTCAACTATATTTTCAAAATATTTCGTAAAATTCTTGGACCGGCTAAAAATTTTGTCGGAAGCTGGAGACTCTGGAAAAATGTTGAGATAGAGAAGTTGATAAAAGAGTCAGATAGAGTTGGTGTTTACAATGGCTTGGACATCTTGAAAGAACGAAGGAGGATCGTGGCGTCAAAGCAGCGTATAGGGGAAGGGCATCAGGCCGAAGACCAGTAGGTCGACCCAGATATCACTGGAGCGATACGGTGTAAGCTAATCAGCGGGAGATGGAAGTTGTCGGCTGGCAAGATATCGCTCAGAACAGAAAATTGTGGCTCTCTTTCGTCTCAGAGGCCAAGATTCACTTCGGGTCGCTGAGCCAGCAGAGTAAGTAAGTATATCTTAGCAAAATTTTGGAAGAAAAAAAATTGTTACATTAAACAATCAAAACTGCATAACTGTTTGTACAACTTAAAACTATTGACACACAAATTTATATATATATATATATATATATATATATATATATATATATATATATATATATATATAATCTTCCGAAGACAACATCTAGTGATCAATAGCGAAACTACATATTCCAACCGATGTTAAATGGAATTGATATTCGTAGCGCCATCTATTATTTGCCAGGTAAATTAAAAAAAGGACTTTCAAGCGTTAACCTTTAATAACTTTCATCAAACATGTATCTAAGAACCACAGCAAGGTAACTTGCTTTCACGTTTAATAAAATCGCATCGAAATCAGTCCATCTGTTCGAGCGCTACGATGCCACAGACAGACACACAGACAGACAGACACCGTCAAACTTTTAACTCCAGCTTTTAAAAAGTGGGTATCAACCTGAAAGATAATTTTTTTTACTAGCCTTTTGGGGTGTCCCACAGCTGGGCAAAGGCCTCCCCTTTCTTCCTCCACAGATCCCTGTCCATAGCTGCCTGCTGTCACTCCTTTTCGAAGCTGCTGATGTCATCGCGCCATCTTCTCCGTGGTCTTCCTCTACGTCTGCGCCATTCTGGCACCCACAAGGTTGCTTTCTGGGCCCATCAATCCGGATGTATGCGGCACACATGTCCCGCCCAGTCCCACTTAAGTTTGGCCGTCTTAACACTGACATCAACAACTCCAGTTCTAGAACGCAGATCACCATTACGTACCCTATTCACTCTTCGTACTCCTATTATGCTGCGTTCCATTGCTCGCTGGCATACCTTGAGTCTGGACTTTTGACTCTCTGTCAGAGATCAGGTCTGTGCGCCATAGATAAGAATGGGAAGGATACACATGTCGAGGAGCTTGCGCTTGAGACACAGCGGAAGGTGGCCCTTCATTAGCACCTTCGCTCTTCCAGGTGTTTCCGATGCGGCGATCGATGTCCTTATCCTGCCTGTAACCGAAGATTAAGAGAATATATAGAAACAAATCAAACTGATTCAGCTAGCTCCAAATTTAACTAAAGTAAACGTACAGAAACTAAACGTACTAGTCAATGTGAACAATTTTTATTATGAGACCATTCCTGATGGCCTCCGTGGCCTAGTGGTCATAATGCCGTGCTGTTCACCTGAGGTCCCGGGTTCGATCCACGGTTAAGTCAAGATGAAAAATGATTTTTTCAGATTGGCCTGGACCTTGGATGTTTATATAGATGTTTTTGTTATAAAATATAGTATCGTTGAGTTAGTATCCCATAACACAAGTCTCAAACTTACATTGGGAGTAGCTCAATCTGTGTGATACTTATATTCATTTATTTTGTTCAGGGAATCACAATAAATGATCACAATCACAAAAAAAAATCTTGGCACCTTAGTTTTGTAATTATTTAATTTTGTACGGAGCTACAGATTTGTTTTTTGTGATTTTAAGGATGGTCTCATACTAAAAGTTGTGCGCATTAATTCATTTACTCCCTTTCGGTTACACGTTGAATAGGACATCATATAAATAAATAAATAAATAAATAGGAACAAATCACACAGATTGAGCTAGCCCCAAAGTAAGTTCGACACTTGTGATATGGGATACTAACTCAACGATACTATACTTTATAATAAATACTTAAATAGATAAACATCCAAGACCCAGGACCATTTGAAAAAGGCCATTTGCCAATTTGCCCTGACCGGGGATCGAACCCGGGACCTCTGGGTGGCGGACTAGCATGGTAACCACTACGCCACGGAGTTCGTCAAACATAAACGTAAATGAGTTGTCCAATATTATTTTAATAAGTTTTCGAAACGCATGAACAAAAATAATCCAGCAGTGTCATTTTTCGAAAGCGGAGTCACTAAACAAAGGGTTTTTAGTACGGAAAATCCATTTGTTTAGGTGACTGCGCCTTTCAAAAATGGCACTTCAGAGTTAATATATTAAAGTCAAAATATAAAAAAACCGCACAAAGATGTGAGTACCTTGACGAATGACTGCAAGATATACATTTCCAATCTCATTGAAGGTCCATTCAAGTACTTCTGTATGGTTTGCGAAATCAATACAAATAATGCAATCATTTGACACAATCTCTCAAAATATTGTAGGACGAAATGTGCTTTATGTAGCGTTGCAAGTTATGAGAGTTAGCGAGATAGATATTTAGTAAAAGAAACATGACATAATACGTCTTTTCTTACTAACGGGGCAGACTTGCATTTTTGATCTTGCTCTAAGCAGACAAGACAAGACCTAGGGCCATAAGACTCGAAGGCCACTTCTAGCATGACAGTTGAGAAGAAGGCGAAAAAAAGAATCAAAATAAAGACACGTTCTAGGCGCATCGCTTAACATGATGCGCATTTTCGCCATTCCGTCCATCGGCTTCTGCGATCTGTCCGGGAAGGTAAGCAATAAGCACAATCTAAAAATTAAGGCAATATTTCACATCGTCACATCGCCTTCAGCTGTATAAGGCACAAGTTAGGTCGCATATGGAATATTGCTCCCATCTCTGGGCCGGGGCACCTAAATACCAACTTCTTCCTTTTGACCGTATAATCAACGATGTGACTCTCGTCGGCCGTCTTGATCCTCTGGCTCTACGTAGGGATGTTGCATCCTTGTGCATTTTTTATCGCATTTATCATGGGGAATGCTCTGAAGAATTGTTCGACTTAATACCTTCTGCAAAATTTTACCACCGCACCTCCCGCCTGAAATTAAAATTTCATCCACACCACTTGCATAGTTGGCAATCAACCACCGCACGTTTTAAAAGGATTTACCACGTGCGACCGAACTGTGGAATCTACTTCCTGCAGCAGTGTTCCCGGACCGATACGACATTGAAACCTTCAAAAAACGAGTCAATATCTTCCTGAAAGGCCGGCAACGCTTCTGTTACATCCCTGGTGTTGCAGTTATCCATGGGCAGCGGTGATCACTTACCATCAGGTGATACGCTTGTTCGTTTGCCGCTCTATAACATAAAAAAATAGATTTTTCTTTTCTTCCAGAAAGTAGTACCTAATTTATTACTTACTTATATATAATTTAGGAATCATTTGTATAAACAAAAAAAAAACTAGATCATCTACATCATCATTTAAGCCGCATAACTGAACATAGGCCTCTTCCATGGATTTCCAAATGAACAATCCAAAGCGGCCTGCATTTTAAGTGAGCTTAGTAGGTATCATTTGAATACCTTGTTGGTTGGGTACCTACTTAGCTACAAGGTAGTCAAAAGATCTAACCAAGGCAGCGTAGAAAACTTGTTCCACGCTATAAGCTGACCTTTCTGATACAAATAAAAATATATGATCATATTTTTTATATATATTTTCAAATTCAACTAATCAAAAATGTTAAATGCATTTTTATATTAATTTACTTTTTTTATCGTATTGATTTGATTAATTTGTAATATTTTTCTATACATCTGTCGAAACTATTCTTATTTAGAAATTAATAACAAAAAAAACATTTTAAATTTACCACGAGAACACAATCAGTACAGACACAGTCAAATCGCTCACTCTTATGCCTTAAAATCTGCCACCGAAACATTGAACGCTTTCGCGTTAAATGGACAATGAAATGTTAAGTGGGGTCCTGTCCCTTAGTTTTGAACAAAAACGTGTCAATATTGTGAACAATGTTTTCGTTACTATTGTGGTCGGTGAAGATAAATTACTATCGCCATCTTGTAATGAAATTTGTTGGGATTATTTTTATTAGTAAGGTTAGTGTGGATAAGATGTGTCGTAAAAAAAGAAATGAGTATGACTAGTATTATGACTAGTATTTTAATTAATAATTATGACAAAGCAATGTATTCTCAGTCCACACATCTAATTTTAATATCAGTATAATTGTAAGGTTGACGTTTTTGGAGAAAATGCTGCAGTACAGTTTGTTACCGCTTCTTCTGTAGTTTGCGCTTTGGAGGCGGCAGTAAACTTAGTTGTAAGTAAATGATCTGACGTCAACAACTAACTATTAAGAAATCGAAAGAAAAAGGAAATGACAATTATCAAGTGATATAAATATCCAAAGATAAATCAATGATTTTTGACTTTTGACTTTGACTTTATTATTTATCTCACAGATCTGTGTTTTAATAATCATCATTTTAACTTTTTTGGAAGTAATTTGTATTATATTTCTACTGCGGTTTTAGACTTTTAGTTAATTCATTTATTTTGTTTAAAAAAAACCGTGTCATTCACTTCAGTGCTTTGAGGTAACAAACAATTTTTCAACAAATCTTTGTTGTATAAATATTCATTAATTTATGAAAATTCAGATATAAAAAAAATAAAATTTACGTATAAATTGAATTTATTGCCAAATCAGCACAGATTTACAAAGAAGATTCAGCAACAAATATGCTTTGTCAAAATTATCAATCTAATAAACCATCCTAAATTGTCCCTGGCCCAAAGGCTCCTGTATAATGCTAACAGCATTTTCACATTAAATCGGAATGAATTGATTGATTACTGTATATGTTTGAGGTTACCAGGCTGGGAACTTTAACGTAGCAGATAAATATATCTTTCAAGTATCTGAGATACTATAAGTATGGTACGTCAAGAGAACATCTTTAATTAGATTATTATCTGAACTATAAATTTACCATTTTATTTAACCTTTATTATACACAATACAATTTGTATAGTATAATAGGTGGTCTTAATGCTAAAAGCATTATCTAACAGCCAACCTTTGGGTTCAAGAAATTGAGGTGGGTGTAAAATAACGGGATGGGTCAAGGCAAGTTGGAAAAGTATATATACTTTTCCAACTTGCCTTGACCGGGGATCGAACCCGAGACCTCTGGGTAGCGCACTAGCATGGTGCTCTTCTTATTCTGTGAAATAAAAGTGAAAGCATGTCCACCCTAACCTTTCGTCGGCTACTGCGATCGTTCACCGATCACCGCCTACCAAATATACGCTATTGTTGCAAACATCTGTTGTCTGATCCAGGTGGTGATATGTACTGATTGTTTTTTGCACTGTGGCTTTTTGGGTGTCGTTTAATGGGGTGTGGTTTATTGGTGTGGTTGGTTTGAGGTAATTAATTGGTTTGATACAGTAAAATTATTCATGTCATTCGGAATACCAATTTGCAATGTGATTTGCTTTTAAAAATACAAAAAAAAAAATTAATTAAATTGGCCTTTTTATATTATAATTTAAACATACTCGTTAGAATATGTAAGTACGAGTATGTAGGTACATATAGGTATATCTAGTTTGTCGTAGTAAGCCAATCAATTTGCTACAACTCAAATTATATACTTTTTCTAAACGTAAAAAGAAACATTTTATATGGAATTTGTATGAAAACGTCTAATGACGTCATAGTTTGTTGGAGTCAAACAGCTCTCTATATCAGTTTTACTGCAATAATAAATCTAAAATCACGTTGAAAATTAACATGATCATTGGTTTGGTTTTTCGTGTTTGTAAGTGGCCAACACTAGTGTCAGATGTTTCAGGCTGCCTAAAGGTATCTGACATAGCTTGACAACTGCCATACAATGATGACGGATGCCTACCGAAGCACGGAGGAGCATGAGTAATTTTTATGCCACTTGCGGTCACCCATCCAAGTGCGGACCATGCCCGGTGTCGTTTTACTTGTGAAAACGTTAGTAACGCGCACTCCGGCACCGAGCTCCTCAGTTGATCATGCAACATGATCATGAAAAGTGACGTTATTTTGTGACGTTTTATGTTCATAATAGTACCAAATAATTTATTTTTGGCCCAGGATATTACCAAATTATACAATTTATTACAATAAAAGCATTTTTTATTAACTTATAAATTTATTAGACTGTACATTTACATTTGTACTACCACAGAATAAGTACTATCACGTACAGAAGTCTTACTCGGTAAAGAAATTTAAAAAAATATCTACTTAAAGTGATTAGCGCTATGGTTTAATTTAGCTCGCGTCAGAACTCCTCACCTCTTCGTTTAGATACCCAGACATCCATCGCAAGCCAATTACATTATTATTACTCTGGACAAACGATTCATGTAACTGAATTTTCCCCTTCGAAGTTGTCGCCGCGCGCATAGTAATAATATAGGTATATTTTCGATACCTAAACGGGGAGTGACACAGATCTGGTACCATTTCTGCCCCAAACGCATAATAAGTAAGCATTTCGCGATTCCTGGCCGGTTAACTGGAAGAGATCCCTATGTATACGGGATAAGTCCACCGTTGTAAATTTACTTTTCTGATTTGTATCTTTAGGCATTCTTTGTTAAGTATAATAAAGCTTTATTAACAAACAATTCAGGTAATTTACTAACTACACTAATTCAAGTTCATTTCTTAGTATTTTATTTGATAAAATCAAAGTCTGATGCCTTGAGGCAGCCTGAAAGATCTTACCTCAGTGCTGGCCACTTACACACACGAAACACAAACAAACAAACAATTTGATAAATCTATTAAAATCCACATATTAATAATACATTTTATTTTTTGCATATTAAACTAAAATCCAGAAATGTAAAACAAAAAAAAGTTATTTAAAACCCTGTTCCTTCGTCATCTGCCCGAAATGAAACAGATAAAAAAGAAATGAGATAAACATCAATGCTTTTTATCCGACATATGCGTGAACGAGTTATGTTTCTGCGGGTTTACTGTTTGGTTAAATGTGTAAAAAATCTGTACCAACTGCGTCTTCCTTGAATATCAAGAAGGACACGCATCACGTCTATATTCCTGGCGGGACAAACGGATCATTTTGGGTCTTACAATTTTAAGCTGAAATCTTTGCTAGTAGCGCTTGCGTAAGTAAAGCGAAGCCGGGCGTGGTCTGCATTTGAATGGATGGGATCACAGGTTTCGTCGACCTCCATAGTCAAATCAAATCAAATTATTTATTTGCATAAATGTAGGTAAAAATACATGTGATGTTAACAAATATTATAATACCAATACATTTTACCTTGGAAAGTTGTGCAAAATTAAAATTATTCACAAAATTATTTAATTATTTCAATATAAAGTTAAGATTGAAAATATTAAGTTACTTCATTTAAAGATATAATGTGATATGGGTAAATAATCAAATTACATTATTAACAATTAATTTTATCCGATAAATATTCATAAATGCTGTAATAGGACTTTTCTATTAATATTGGTGTAATGGTCAACACGCTAGTCCACCATTCCGGAGGTTCTAGGTTCGATACCCAGCCAGGGCAGATTGAAAAATGGCCTTTTTCAAATTGTCCTGGGTCTTGGGCGTTTATCTATGAATGTATTTATCATGAAATATAATATCGTTGGGTTAGTATCTCGTGACACAAGCTTAAGCTTACTTTGGGGCTAGCTCAATCTGTGTGATTTATCCCTATATATTTATTATTTATTTATTATTCACAGGTGGCAAAAAAAGTTCTGGGGCTCCTTCGTGACGATGATCCCAGCTGTCATCATTGTATGGCAGGCGTTAAGGTATGTCAGATGCTTGTATGCAGCTTGAAAAATCTGACACCAGTGTTGGCCACTTACACACACGAAAAACAGCATCTGCCAGCATCCAGGGCCGCAAAACTAAAAAAGGCATCTTTTATCGTGATGGTGGGCGATAAGATGGAAAAATGAATTAAAACAGTGGCTTTTATGATCGCGGGAAAGAAAGTAGTTAGAAAGATAGAAAGTTTATTCACAAAAACTGCATAACATCCAAATAAACTTAGAATTAGATATAACTAATCTATAAAATCATTTTTTTAATTTACATGCACTATTAAATACCTAATAATTGTATGCGTTGTAGGCCAAAACTCAGCGTGGTTTCATTGTTAGGCAGGTTACCCCAGCCCAGGACACACTAGCCCAGAATTAATAACACTGGTTTACAGTTTTACCCTAAACTTGAAGCCAGCCGGTGATTTGAAATATAAATTATTATGTAGCCTTACCTTATTCAATATTTAACGACCTCCGTGGCGCAGTGGTCACCATGCTAGTCCGGCAACCAGACGTCCCGTGTTCGATCCCCGGTTAGGGCAAGTTGGAAAATGGCCTTTTTCAAATTGTCCTGGGTCTTGGATGTTTGTTTTTTTTATAACAAATACATATGTATTTGTTATAAAAATATAGTATCGTTGAGTTAGTATCCTTTAACACAAGTCTCGAACTTACTTTGGGGCTAGCTCAATCAGTGTTATTTGTCCCTATATATTTATTTATATATGTATTGAGTTCAAATGGGTGTCCGATTAGTGACATTTTAAAAAAGATCCATTAATGTTTAATTAAATATTAAATAAAAATCAAAGAGATAGTAAAATTGTTCAGTCCTTACTACATGTTTTTTTTTATTCCAACCAGCATGGAAGAATTTTGTAATAATAAAATATTTATTCAAACCACTACCGTCTAAGAACAAGACAAAATTAAAACCACCAGCTTATCTCTACTCGTAATCTATAACAATTTACGAGCACAAAACCTTGTTACAAGAAACAACATAATTTTATATGACCCTATTGATAAATGGTATCATAAACGTCGTACGTAAAAGATTATCTGTACGCACAAAAACCGACGTAAAGTCGCGGCGTCTAACGAAGCGTATTGTTGCTTGGCGTATGGTCGTGTAAAATTGAACGTACTGTATGCTACATATGGTTATAAGGCATAAGCGACAGCGATTTGTGATACTTTACATGATTTCTATTTTTTTTTTTTATATTACTTGTGATTAAACTAACAGATCATGTACGTAACACCAGTATTCGCTTTAATACTAAGATAGTAGACGTTGGGAAAAAAGCAGCCAAACTCAAGGCAGCCGGCGCGGCGTAGGAGAGGAAGTATCCCCCTCTCTTCTACAGCGCGGTGAAAATGTATGCCTGCGCCTGCTGTTTCGTTTAGGCGGCGCAGGGCGCTTGCGCGTGGCACGCTGTAAATAAATAAATATTGTATTCTACCACATAAATGATAGTGCTTTTATACTGATAATTAAAGCAATTCGTGCAAAATTATTCCCTAATCATTCCAAAATATCAAAAATACACAACGTTAATATTCAAGTTTTCACTTCTGCCGACACTCCCGGAGTGCAACCAGTCGTTTTTTTTTTTTCAAATCAAAACTAACGTGATACGCAGACATCATTGGCATAAATTAACGGGTTACTCACATAGAGAGTCAACTACTGGCCGACATGTTTTAGACATGATCGAATGAAGTCGAAACATGTCGGCCATTAAATGACTATGACTAACCCGTTAATTCATGCTAATAGTTTTATATGTCTTACCGATTTGACGTTGTGATTTGTGAGGTCAGAAGTACCCGTGACCGGCGGGCATCAATGAAGAGAGTGATGAGTGTAGATGGAGCGAAAGAGATCTGTCAGGATCGTAGCAAGTGGAGGTCCATAGTCTCTGTCTACCCCGGTGAGAAACAGGCGTGATAATATAAATAATAAATAATAATAAATAAATATATAGGGACAAATAACACTGATTGAGCTAGCCCCAAAGTAAGTTATAGACTTGTGTTATGGGATACTAACTCAACGATACTATATTTTATAATATAACAAATACATATACAGATAAACATCCAAGACCCAGGACAATTTGAAAAAGGCCATTTTCCAACTTGCCCTGACCGGGGATCGAACCCGGGACCTCTGGGTGGCGGACTAGCATGGTGACCACTACGCCACGGAGGTCGTCAATATGTATGTATGGTTTGTCAAGGAGTGTAAAAGTTGTGTAAAGCTTGTGACTTACGCCACCGCCGGACAAATCCGAGCAAAATCGAAGTGCCAACCAACAATGGTGCGTCCTCAATACAAAATTGACAATGGCGGAGAAGAAACGCGGAATTTATCGCTCACTGTTTCTTGTAGACCAGCAACTGTGACTAAATTGTTGTTTTCTTGGCATGTTGCTAGTTTTAATCTATGGCAAATTAAAAAAAGGCAAGAATGTTTTCTAGTCGGATTAATAGGGATATGTGGACTGGGAAAAAGAAGTTTATTTTATTTTTTTTAAACCGTTAACTAAATTATCCAAAATTAATAATCACATATTTTTTCGTTTCGCTAAGTAGTCAAATTCACCAAGACAGCGCATTGAAATTTCGGTGTGGAGGCGATTTACGTTACCTTCTGGTGAAAATCGTACTCGTGACGTCACGCGAAATTGAAATGGGCTGTATGTTGTATCGTCGTCATTATTTGGTAATCAAAGAAAAGAACAATTACACACATAAGTATTTCGTACTTTTTATTGTTTACATAATTAGCCAAGATTTTTTTTAGTTAGTTTATATCCATATTATTTGAAGCACAAGGAGATATATTTACAAAGTACAGGTTTTTGTTCACCTTGTGGTTTCTGACACAGTAGAATAGGACCGCTCCAAGTCTTCCCTTGGCATGGAAGGCGACTTAGGAGACACAAGCTATACAAAGCTTATAAACATTAATAAAGGGGCTAACTGAATTTTTCTGGGTACAGTGCAGTCCTATTTGAAATAAATCATATTAAAGGAAACGTTGGTACTATGAAAAAATTTCATTGATCAGACCCTAGATAAACCCTTTAAACTATTTTTAGAACTACTGTTTACAGTTAAAAGTGAGAACGTGAAGCTTTTCTGCGCACATTAGCGAAAAACGGCCACTTTTGGCGTATGTGCGTAGAAAAGCTTCACGTTCTCAGTTTAAACTGTAAACCGTAGTTCATAAAATAGTTTGTAGGGTTATCTTAGGGTCTGATCAAGACTAAATTTCAAATGGTAGATCCGAATGTGTGACGTTACATTTTCTTAACAGTACCAAATAACTTACTTTTGACCCAGGAAGGTACCCAATTTTGACTTTTGACTTTGATATCTTTGTTAAAATATGTTTCAAAATTGAATCCTATTTTGATAAAGTACAGTGTTACACAATAAGATAATACCAAGGTGCACGTACCACGAACCCATTTGTGGTGAGTGCGAACGCGTGGGAGGTACTTGAACAGTTGTGAGGAGTTATTGGGCTGTATTTAATATCTCACGGATTGGGGGCATGATGTGTGATATGAGATATGAAGAGACACTTCATACATCAATGATCCATCCATCTATAGCAGCCTTTATGTTATCCTTTCAGGACATAGGCCTTCTCCATATGTTTCCATCTTTGTCTCTCCCACTTGCATCTAGTTGCGGCCTACGTGACGCTTAATATCGTCCACACAACGCATTGCTGGGTGTCCTCTACTTCGCTTGTTGGTCCATGGTTGCCACTCCATTACCCTTCTGGTCCACCGTCTTGAGTCCATTCTTGCTATGTGTCCTGCCCACTTCCATTTTTGTCATTTTATTGTATAAACAACGTCCCTGACTTTAGTCCTCTTTCGAATCACTTCATTCCGTATGTTATTCCTGACATTACTCTACTCTGAGTTTTTCTACAGATTTCATTGTCAAGGTAGTCGTTTCCATTTCTTAGGTGAATACTGGTCGGACACATTGATCGAAAACTTTACTTATCTACTTAAGTAGAATGTTCTTTGATCGGAGAATCTGCTTATTCGCCCCAAAAGCTGAACACGCCTGTTGTATGTTTGGTTTTGTATGCCCAAGGTTAGTTTGTGTCCTAGATAGATGTAATGGTCAACGACTTCCACAGGCATCTGATGGAATACTGCCTGAGGGTGGTTTGTCATGATTTTAGTCTTTGGGGTGTTTATTTTTAAACCTACTTTGGCTGACTCTTTTTGCAGCTCGTCTATCATAACTTTCATATGGTCGATGCTATCGGACACGAGGGCAATGTCCTCTGCGAACCTTAGGTTGCTCAACCTTTATCCATTGATATTCAGCCCCTTATCCTTCCACTCGAGTTTCCTAAATATGCTTTGTAGAGCCGTGGTAGACAATTTAGGTGATAATAAGTCGGACTCCTCGCCCAAGTTGAAATGGATCGGTTAGTTTGTGCAGTCGTACCGAAGATGTGCTGTTGCTGGCCCAGCATTCTATTAAATGCTTTCTCATAGTCTACGAAGGTTACAACAAGCGGAACTTGATATTTGTGGCATTTTTCAATAACGGTCTTCAGTGTCTGTAAAGTGATCGTTTGTTCCAAATCCAGAACGGAATCCAGCCTGCTCACAAGGTTGGTAGTCGTCAAGCTTCTTATGAAGTCGGTTGACAATTACTCTTGTAAAAAGCTTGTAGATGTGAGAAAGGAGACTTATTGACCTGTAATTATCCAGCTTTCGTATGTCTCCCTTTTTATGAAGCAGAATAATAATGGCATTGTTCTATGATTTTGGCACATAGCAATCCAGAATACACTTTGTGAACAGGATAGCAAGAGCGTTCCAAAGACTATCTGGTCCCATTTTAAGCATCTCAGGCAAAATTTTGTCTTCACCTAGTGATTTCTTAATTTTCACCTCATGAATCGCAAACTGGATCTCATCTACCAACACATCAGGGATATCTTCTGAGCCAATGTTTTTGACTGGTGGGTGAGTCTCTTGTTGCAGGTCCTCCGTTGGATTATCTACCGTACTTTTGTATAAATGCTCGTAATACGAACTCGTCAAGTGTAGTAGTTGTTCTCTATTGGACACTACATCAATGATCATTAAATTCGATTTCTTCGTTTCCTCTACCCATCTTTATACTGGTGTATGATCTCTTCTTTTAACTTTTATTTCAGTATTTCGCCATGGTTATCTGAGTGAAGAGAAAGAACTAAGAATGTCCTACCTTTTTTACACAGGTTATAAAACCTGATCCAAAAAATGAATAATGTTTATAGACAATGCCACTAGCAACTTTTACTATTTTGATTACCTCTTTCCTTCTTCTCGTTTACCATCATTAGTGTTTTTTGTGTCTTTTTCGAATTCCTTCATTCCTCTCGCTTTTTTTACGCATTTAAATACTTAAATCCCTGCACTCTGTATACGTCCTTACTCAGCACTGTAACCTTGGCCCGGCGTGATTTACATCTCTTACTTTATTAGCATAACGCGGCTTTTGGTGACTAATGCTCCTGATATGTTCTGTTTATTGTCTCAATTTGAGCTGTATATAGCTTATTGTTACAGCTTTGTGCACTAACGACAGGCCTCAGATGTGTACAGGCAATTTAAATAGCCTATAGAGTCCCAAAGCTGGGAAAATACCTTTCTTCTATCACTTTAATTTTCTCGGTCGAGGGCCTTTGAGGCCCAATCTCCACAGCAGTAGTCAAACTCGTCCCTCCATCTTTTTTCGGGGTACCGGGCTTCCACTTTCCGTTTTTAGGAATATATTGTGACACTGATTTGACAGTATAGGCTGAAAATAGAAATAGAAATATAGAGGCCCAATGCTGATCAAAGGCTTAAAATTTCTAGCTTGTCATTGATCTCTATCACGTGCGATGGACATCCAATTTGTATCTAAAGACGCCAGATCATCATACCACGTTGTTCTTAGCCTTCTTAATTTGCGATGCCAGACATATACAGGTGTCGTGGACGGCCGAGTTAAAGAGGGGGGGGGGGGGGGCAGCTGATGTGACCTCCAGGTCCAAATCTCATTTCTAATGTGAGCTGAAGATCCACATCAGAAGTTAGGATGTGGATCTTCAGCTCACATTAGAGGTAAGATTTAGATGATGTGACCTCCAGGTGGATGGACCTGGAGGTCACGTCAGCTGCCTTCCCCTTTTACTCGTCCGTCCGCGACATCAGAAGTGGGATGAAGATCTCAGGCTCACATCAGAGGTAAGATTTTGACCTGTAGCTCATACAGGAGTGTGGATTATTATTACAAACTTTATTCATTGTGAAATATAAGTTAGATTTCATAATATCATCATCATCCGAGCGTATTCCCGGTTGCATCCTCAGCAGTAACGCTTCAGAGCCCGGGGTCGGCTACCTAACCAAGGAGATTTGACGAGGTTACTGGTTTTTACACAGAGCGACTGCCGTCTGACCTCCACAACCCAAAGGGCAAACCAGGAACCAATCCTTGGATAGTTTGATGATCAAACGCTAGGTGGCGTACGGGACCCACTGTTTTACGTGCCTTCCGAAACACGGAATCATCTTTTTTTCGGATAATCAGGTGATTCAAGCCTGCAATATCCTATCCAGACTGGAAACAACTTTTAACAGAGTATGCTTCCCAGTGGGAATTGAACCCATGACCTCCGAGTCACAAGGCAAACGCCTTGACCACTGGACCACGGAGGTAAAAAGTTAAATACAAAAAATCCGGTTGAGACAGAAAAAACATAAAAATAACTGCCATCTGTCAATTTTACAGCAAAAACATTTGATTTAAATAGCAACTTAGTTAGTATGCTTTGAAAAAAGAAAAGAAAAACGTTCAGCAAATTATTTTGGTATTTTTTTATGATTTTTTATGATTTTAGACGACCTCCGTGGCGTAGTGGTCACCATGCTAGTCCGCCACCTAGAGGTCCCGGGTTCGATCCCCGGTCAGGGCAAGTTGGAAAATGGCCTTTTTCAAATTTTCCTGGGTCTTGGGTGTTTCTCTATATATGTATTTGTTATAAAATATAGTATCGTTGAGTTAGTATCCCATAACACAAGTTTCATACTTACTTTGGGGCTAGCTCAATCAGTGTAATTTGTCCCTATATATTTATTTATTCCATAGTAAATATAATTATTAGTCCATAGAAATATAAATACCGACTTTAAAAAGTGTTATTCCATAAAAATAGACACCTTGCATTGGTTATTTACACTTCATGCTCCATCTATAACAAAATTTATTTGCAACGTATTCAAGACTTTTATAAACCTCTTTAAGTTTTTTTAAGTAACAAATGTTCCAATTTTTTTTTACCTTCTTTCGAACCCTAACACATATTTTATCGTCTTCAGCACTTTATAAAAGTCAAAAATGTCTATTAAATTCTTATTTAAAGGCCAGAACAAATTGTCAAAAGATTTGTCGCGCCCCATTCAATAACGACATTTTAAAATCTGCAATTGTTACAATTCTGTACTATACTTTATTTATTGCTACTTTAAATCTCTTAAACAAAATTAAATTTACACTTATAGCTTCTGAATTGACCTTTATGTCGATAGTATCAAGGTATCAAATATCTTGATTTTAATTTTTATGAAATCAACATTAAATTTGTTGGAAGTCTATTGATAGTCAATGGTTTAAAGTTAAAACATCACGCTTCATAAATAAAATTAGATGAAATAGTCAAAAACGGTTTTAAATCTACCCTAGTTAACCTAATAATGAGGGGGGAAATATTTTGACATTTGTTAACGGTGGTATTGTACAGCAAACGCTGGTAGAGCTTTTGCAAACGGCAATCAAATGTTTAGAAGCAGATGGCAAGATGGTTTTTAATGTTTCTTATAAGATGGCTAAAGACTGAGTGAGGAGTACTGAAATAGTACATATGATATATGTGCATTATGGTGCTTATAATACACGAGGCGGAATTTCAACCCGAGTCGCAGGCGAGGGCGTAATAGAGCCGAGTTTGTTTAGCCAATTTACGCACGCACATCGTACGACGATTTTTAACACACTTGCAAGGAAAATACCTAATTAACTGAATTCTTTAATTTTAAATAAACTCGACCACTGTAATGCACACTGTTGCTTACCCGCTGTTTTACCTTTTAAAATCAGCGCGGCGCGACCTACAGTACTGGCTGGCGACGCACGACGGCGGGCGGGCAAATCCGAAATTTGACAAAAATACCAATTTTAGCAAATAGTGCGAAATATAACTTCACTATTTGCATTTATAAAACACGCGCGTCTTATGAGCTGCTTAATATAGGTATCTAAAACCGGTGAAATTAGATCCACTTTACAAGAAAGTGTATTGAAAAATTACATAAATACTCCGAAACTATTTCTTTCATTTATTAATAATTTATTTTACTTCTTATTATTAATTCTTCTTACTTAAGTTGGACTTTCTTATATACACTTTATTGAGTAGACAAATACATATCTAAATCACAGAAAAACTACAAACGTTTCTGTATTTTTTTTTGTTATTTAAAGTCCGTTTCTGTCGTTGTTATTTTTTTGCAATTTTTTTTTCTTAATTTTTGTTTGATTTGATTAATGCGCTGTAAGTTAGTTCATAGCCAATAATATAGAGAGTGTTTAAAAATATGCTGTAATTATAGAACTATAATTTATACACCACCCTAAGTCTTTACTCAGAGTGGTTCTATTCTCCTTCACCAGAATCCACATGACTAACACAAAAATGTTAACAAATTAAAATGATTTAATGAAAGGTATTCACCACTCCTTTTAAACAGTAAAATGTAGCGATTAAATATATAATAAAACTAAATATTTACATCAATAAATAGATACAAAAACGACATAATTTATAACAATAGAGGTTACGCGAATAACTTCAGAATATTAACTACCATATTATTAATTAAAATACCAAAAAGGAATGTGGCCAAAATGTCAGGTTAATATAACACAAGAAATGTCAGTCAACTTTGGAAATTAAGGTGATGTCATACCAATAATTAAATTAGTTTATTATCTTTATTAGCACTTAAATATTTTTGTGATAAAATCTTGCATGTGAATGTAATTTAATATTTAGCATTTAAGGAGATATTATTTATGACGGGAGATTGAAATCTTTAGAGACGGAAGCGCTCTGGTTGCTTAAATTATAAGCTTTCCGTCCGTCTGTCCGTCTGTCTGTCTCTCTGTCACCAGGTTGTGACCGTGATAGCCAGATAGTTGAAATTTTCATAGATAATGCGTTTCTGTTGCCGCTCTAACAACAAATACTATGAAAGCCTCCATACAACAAACGTAATTTTTCTATAGATTATGGTATACGTAGTATATATTCTATAGATATTCTATAGGTTATTTATTTATTTAAAAATAGAATAATTGAGCAAATTTATTCTAACACATCATATCTAGTACTTAAAGTAGTATACATACACAGTTAAATATTAATGATAAAAGTAAAGTTCATTTGAAATCCAACAACTACTCTTACCAACGTACAATAGAATAACCTACTAAATAAATGTCACATGGTTGCTTCCCAATATTTTTTTTTAATCCGAAGCCATTGACAAAGCGATGATTTGTTTGCAAGCAATAAATAAAGCGGGTTCAAGCATTCTTTAGGCATAGAAAAAAAAATGAATTTATTGCTTAGTACTGGTAAAGATAGGATCGGAATGAGTGTCATAACTTTTGTCAACACCGTTTGGTATTTAATTGAATGGTATGGGAGTGTTGTGGCTCTTTTGGGGTGATCGTGACAATTGTTTTTTTTTTTGTTTAAATAAATTCTATTGTCAATGACATACCTTAGCGCGTTGACACATACAGTCTTTTTCTGCTTATCGTGTCGCTGGCTCGAACTTCAAATTTTGTTCTTCCAATACGTTGCCACTTCACGCCTTCTTCCGAGGCAGAGTATAGGTCAAGCATGGTACAGCTGGTAGGGCACAAAGGGTAAGAGAGGAGGTGCTGCATAGTCTGGTCGTCGTGACCACACTGGCACTGCTTCTGCTTGGTCAATGTAGCGCCAGCGCGCTAGATTGTGCCTACATCGACCTACCTTGGCCCATGGCAGTTTATGACCTGGTGGCAGCTCCTCTGAAGGTTGGATATAATCGGGGGGTGGAGCATACTGCCCCCGCCAGATTTGTAGTCTAGAAGAATTTGGTTGTTCTTTAATTGGAACAGTATTATTTATAAAGCTATTTCGGCTTTTAAGTCGGCTTGTAGATGGTTGTGCTCCATAGAGAGGGTGTCTTCTATATAAAAAACCTGTTTCCTTCTCTCCAGAGCACATGCAACACTTCGGCGGACTGAAGGCGGAGCAATACATACGCGGAGCACAAATACAGTGAACAAGATATACGTTTAAAAATCTACTAGCTTTTCGGGCGTTGCTGCAAGCAGCCCGTTGTTTTTCTTGCAGTTGTTGAGGTAGGCTAAAATAACATATCCAGTTGAGAAAATGGGTAAAAATTGCAGTTAGTTACAAAAAATGGAAAAAATGTGTAGTCGGCTATCCTGGATCCAAAACTCGAATGCAGTTTCGAGTTCCTCACGCTTCGCATTCGTCAATCCTTTCATTTGATACCCCGCTCGAAAAAAAGCAAAAAAGAAATTTTACTTTTTGTTTTGTAACATTAGTTATACACATTTTTGCATACAAATTGTAACTTATGTTATCCGGACAATAATGACGAATCGATTGATATATCATTTGTGAAGATTGGTCAAGTGATTCCGATATCACAATGCCATAGCTTGAAAATTATACGATTGACATGAAGTTCATTATGCTGTGTACGATTTCGTCACTTCGTTTCGATTCCGCTACAGTGAAATTGAACCGTAGCTCATATTCAAACCTTATAATTGTATTAGCTTTAACATCTACCGAATTTCATGAAGCTCCGATTAAACAACTCGAATTATCGTCAAACAAACATTCATACACATGCCGGATTATTCAACTATATTCGGAGAACTTCGCTTGCTTCACTCGCTTTAGCTCGCTTATTCAAAAAATCCTTTGAATTTTAATGATGACTTTATCAGAGTCCGCAGTAATACACTTCTTCTTTATATTATCGCATCCCCGGTTGCATTCTCAGATGTGCTACTTTGGAGCCTGGATGCAATTGCCTGCTTTTTCTCCCTGCCTTACATAATCACAAACTTCGAAGACCTAATAATTTTTATCTCTTTTGTGCTATCAACGATTTAATTGTGCAAAATAATGCTCAAGTATGTAATAAATAAGTAATGTGTGTCTATTTAGTATTAGGTATGTATACGTGTAATGTAGACTGCCTCCGTAGTCCAGTGGTCAAGGAGTTCTCCTTGTGACCCGGAGGTCATGGGTTCGATTCCCACTGGGAAGCATACTTTGTGTAAAGTTGTTTCCAGTCTGGATAGGCTATTGCAGGCTTGAATCCCCTGATTATCCGAAAAGAAAGATGATTCCGTGTTTCGGAAGGCACGTAAAACTGTGGGTCCTGAACGCCACCTAGCATTTGATCATCAAACTATCCAAGGATTGGTTCCTGGTTTACCCTTTGTGTTGTGGAGGTCAGACGGCAGTCGCTCTGTGTAAAAACCAGTAACCTCGTCAAATCTCCTTGGTTAGGTAGCGGACCCCGGGCTCTGAAGCGTTGCTGCTGAGGATGTAACCGGGAATACGCTCGGATGATGATGATGATGTTTACGTGTAATGTTTAAAGAAAGGAAGAGAAAAATATTTTATTTGGTGCAAATTTACACTGTGCACTTCCACTTAAGTAAATGTAATTAGTTACATGCTCATCTTTAAGCGCTTATCGCCAATTAAATTCTGTTTATTTCTAAACGTAAGTAGACAATGCGGCATTAACTCTACCTTTTGTACCATTGTGGTCAATAAAGAATTAAATAAATAACTATTATCTATAAATAAACTGTGAACTATTATGACACCAAACTATTTCGCCCCAATTTGTCTTAGTAAATTTATATAAGCTGTCATAACCGCTTGTATATTATAGTAAACAGTATCAACAGCCGAATGTCGTGAATATATCAAATAAATCTGAAAGCTGACTTATCGCAGGTAATTCAAGGCGCTACGATTATTCCTTGAAGTGGCTTTGATATTAGTTAGTGTACATGTGCCTCCATTGAGGCTCAAATTATACAAATATTATTTAGTATTTGAAAAGTATTATTAAGCTATTGCATAGCTTTTATCGCGGGCTTTGAGCGCGGCGACCGAATCAAGAAATTCCGTAACGAAAATAAAACCTAACACCCCCCACTCCGCCTAAACGTTTCTCGGCAACCGGCGACCGGCACAGCGGCGCGGCTTTGAAAGCCGTGCATCGTCCAACGTCGTTTCAGTTCGGCAGACTTCGGCACGGTGTTTGTGTGCGTGCGACTAGACGTGTGCGTGTAGACTAGCTGCTCATAATAAAAATTCCTGGTAACCTACATGTGTTGTAAGATAATAAAATACTTTAAACGATATTAACTTCTCATTTATTCAATAAAAGAAATAAATAAAAGAATGTGGTGTCGTGGGACACCAGGTAGGAACGAAGTTCCTTCGGCTAATGTAGAATCGACACAATGTGTATACGACTGTCGCGCCTGCGCACGTCTCATTTAACGGTTTTATTTAACGAGGTCATCCTTACGGTTTTACTATCACATTTTTTTCAGTTCGGTCGCGCAGCAAAATCCCTATCTCCTCCAAGCCTGCCGTAAGGAACTTCGTTCCAAAAAAAAATGTTCACCACGCTCAAAAAGTGTAATTTAAATGAATATCAAAAAAAAAACTTGAATCAAAATCAAAGAAAAAAGAACTACATAAATAAAAATAAATAAATAATTACAGTTAATTACTTTAGTTGATAAAAAAAGCTATACAATAGCTTTACCGCGGCAGTCCCCAAGTGCCACACTTTTTTTTTATAAATAAGTTACGTTTTGATCTTGAAAGAAAGAAAAATAAATTATTTATTTAGTATTTGTATACTGCAACAAAACAGACAATTTGTGCGGAAATCGCTTATTTTTCTTGAGGTCAGAGTATTGATCTCATAAAGTTTATCCTCTGATAGCCATTTAAATCAACATCGATCAAACATCGCTAAAAACATTATCGAACCCTATCAAACAAAAAAACTTTTCATAATCATTGCATCCATGCGAGAATTACGATGACACAGACGGACGCTCGGACACATACATACATAATATCACGCCTATTTCCTACAAGGGTAGGCAGAGACTATGGACCTCCACTTGCTACGATCCGAACAAACGCTTCGCTTCAACTTTATAATCACTCTCTTCATACCTCCGTAACGTAGTAGTTATCATGCTAGTCCAGAGGTCCCGGGTTCGATTCGCGGTCGGGGCATTGGAAAATGATCAATCTATATATGTATTTGTTATAAAAATATAGTATTGTTGAGTTAGTATCTCATAACACAAGTCTTGAACTTACTTTGGGCCTAGCTCAATCAGTGTAATTTGTCTCTATATATTTATATTTATATACATGCCCTTCGGTTACAGACACATAATACAATTATGACATCTCTCCTTTATACATCGAGGATAAAACTTATAAGACATATGATTAACTAATCTCTCGTTACTCCAATCTATGGGCACTATTACTCGTGTCGAATTATGCAAATAGGCAGTTGAAACGATACCCTATATTGTATTATAACAATGATATAGACCATTGTCGAGCGGTGACTAACGCGACTAACCTAAACTGCTTAAGTAGACGATGGCCAAAGATCAGTGAATTGAGTACTAGAGTAGACACTCCAAATAAGTAGACCTGTCTCACTCTGCGTGGAGGTATCGAAATATACCTACGGATTGCGACCGCTTGGAAGGGGGGAATTCAGTAAGGACGACTCGCTCAAGCAGTGAGCACTGACGTACGCGAGGTTTGTTTATCTGTGTTCACCAACTTCGTCGTCATGGAAGAAGACAGACAGTCCGTCAGACATTAACGTCAAACTTATTTGTCGAGGTCTAAAAATCACTCAAGGATACCGTACACCTAGCCTAAAGACCTACCCTCACAGTCGAGAGCTTCGCTCTAGTCATACACTTCGATTAGAAATTCCTTTGTTTCGCTCCAATTTCATGTCTACGTCTTTCACTCTTCAAGTTATACGATTCTGGAATGCCCTGCCTGAGGACCTTAAAACTATTTCAAACAGATATCTTTTTAAGAAAAAAGTCCACATGCGTTTACTTTCTCCTTGAATGCAGCAGAAATTTTTATACTGGTTTTCTATAGTAATTAGACATATTTATTTAATATATTTATTGTTTGTATGGTTATGTATATATATTATTTATTTATGTATATTGTATAATATATGTTTATGTTATATGTATTTAATATGTTGTATAATTGGAGCATACTGTTTGAGTATACATTACTTTTACGCCTACTACGCAAAATTTCTATTTATCCCGAAGGTTGACTGGTAGAGAATGCTATTAGCATTAAGTCCGCCTTTTGTACCATTTATTATTGGTAAATAAAGTATTAAATAAATAAATTAAATAAATACCCCCATATTCATAAAAATTAACAACCGTTTGCTAAACCTATTTTATTTAAAGCATGTTTTGTCCCTTTTCCTCTTTACCATATTTGACAATAAAAGAACGAGACAAAACATATTTAAACTAAAATAAGTTTAGCAAACGTTTGTTCATTTTTGTGAATATGGGGACTAGAATTTTGGTTATGATTTCACACGTAGTCTGACATTAAGACTCCTTGAGAATCTTATTTATTCGTGTTTATTCAGCCTCTTTCGATATCTACAGGAAGACGGTCCTATTCTAGGCCAGAAAGTCCAGAAACCACGCGAAACACTTTGGCTAAGTTTCAGACACATATATTCCGTAATCATTTAGCATTGTGTGTTATTTAATATGTTTTATAAAATCGTTTTTTTTTGTTTACTTTACATTACTGTAAAGACACTTCTATATTTAGTTAGTCTTAGAACTCATTACAAATTCACTATTAATAATTTATCTAGAGCCAGCGTGGGCGCCAAGACAATGCCTCAGATTTTTATTTGAGCGAGCAACGTGCGCCGCGTTCGTCAGGTATCGTGACGTGGTATTAATATTAAGCGTGAGAAAATACCTAATCATGCACTTAACCCTGACAAGAGTAAGAAACTACAATTGTATACTAGATCAAAGAATTTATATAAGTATTATACACATAACGGAATTTCGTAAGGTCCCGCGCGATATGCGTCCCCGTTCCTCGGCCTCACACCTCTCTCCCATACTCGCCTTGTCGAAGCGATTGCAGCCGCCCGTTCAACACCTCCATACGGCGCGAACGGAGGAGAGGTGTGAAGACGAGGGACGGGGACGAATATTGCAAGGGAGCCTAAGAGATTCATGTAATATTCATATTAATTCTGTGACTAGGTATCTAGTCTAGCAAAACATGGAGCGCAGTATACATATATACGTACATATACTATCACGTATCCCTATAGGGGAGAACAGAGCATTATGGGTCTTGTAGTTCTAAGCAGACTGAGACTCAAAAGACTCTTTCAACGTGGGTTGTTGGGCGTTTCGGATCGCGGTCCGAATCGCTCAAGTAAGTACTGTTTCTTAAGGCGGCCCTTCCCGGCGGCTCTGTCGTCAATGCGAGCATAGTTCGAAAAGCTTGTTTTTTCATCCAGGGCAATGTTAGAAAAAAAAGCAAACCAAAAAAAGAGAGATAGCGCCTTAGGGCATGGTTTGCACTGTATTGAATGAAATTAGTATTATTATTAACTATCCATTGAACGAATGTTAACTATTCATAGGGTGCGGAAATTTCATAAAACTTCTTCCAGGATATACTTTTTTGTCAGTAAGCCTTACAAGTTTGTGAAATAAATGTTTTTTATTTAAAATTTTCATTACACTTGCAAGGTTCCTATCGAAATATTTTTTTTATTTTTACAATTTATGTGTACTTTATGAACATATATAACATATAACAAAAGAACATATATATATATACATAATTTAAGGTAAAATTTGTGCAAAAAAGCAGATTTTTGGAGGCGTATACTGAACTTGTTATTCCAAATATTCATTTTTCATTTCGATAGAAACCTAGAAATAGTGCACAAGATATCTGTTAAAGAAGATCAGATACAACGCCATAATCACGTACGAGCGTTTGTATGAAAAGTAAGACGGGAAGGCCGCTCTTAAGAGGGTCATTCGCACCGCGGACCGAATCAGATGAAAAAATAAATAAAAATTATGATGGGTTGGATTCCCTTTGGCTTTCATTCTCTCGAGCGGCTTTTTGACAACCTCTGTAGCCTAGTGGTCATCATGCCACATAGTCAGTCAGTATCGGGTTTGATTCCCAGTCAGGTCAAGATGAAAAATGATCTTTTTCAGATTGACCTGGGTCTTGGATGTTTATCTATATACGTATCTGTTATAAAATATAGTATCGTTGAGTTAGTATCCCATAACTCAAGTCTCGAACTCACTTTGGGGCTAGCTCAATTTGTGTGATTTGTCCGTATATATTTATTTTTATGATTTGAGCGAGAAGAGAAAGAGCTGGTAGGAGGGTTCCTTTTTTGTCCCAAACTAACAAGAATCTTCTCTACAACTTTACTGTCACAAAACAAAATTGTGAATGTTGACAAAAAAGCAAGAAAATTTAAATGAGACTTTAGTTTGGACGAAGTCGCCAGCCAAAAGCTAGTATGTATCGTAAATATTTGTTAAACATAATGATGAATTAATACTCACGTTTCAGAGCCAAAAGTTATAAATACTTATAACTTATCAATTCATTATTGAGTTTAATTTTGTATTGAGTTACTTTCATTTTGATTAAAGAGCTCGGTGGCCCCGCCGCTTTACCAGCGCTTTCGCAAGTTAAGCGACACCGGGCGTGGTTTGCACTTGAATGGGTGACAAGTGGCATGAAGCTTTTATGAACTCCTCCATGCTTTGGAAGGCACGTAAAGCAATTGGTCCCAGCTGTCATCATATTGTATGGCAGTCGTCAACCTACTCGTAAATCAGTTACATTTATGTAGCTTAATAAATCTGACACCAGTGTTGGCCACTTCCACACTAGAAAAACAATTATTTCTTAAACTTTTAGGAGAGGAAATTTAGGTCTCTTACTGCAGAAATGATGGTGATGACAAGTCTAAAGCTGAGTGAAAGTTCAAAGCTATACCAACATTTACTTTCAATCAAAACCAACATTAAATCACCACACTTAATCATACAATCGTAATCGATTAGGAATTATTCATAAGTGCCCGAGCGATTGTTTCGCACCGAGTCAAATCGCTATAATCGAGAGATGAATCGAATGAGTCCGATCGTATGAATTGATTTGATTAATAGTCATCGCTATGTATGATTTATGTGGTGTACGAGAGCGATATGGATTGCATGTTTGTGTCAGAAGTTCATTACCTTGTGTTGAATTTATTGGAGCATTCTTTTTAACCGACTTCCAAAAAGGAGGAGGTTGTCAATTCGTCGGAACGGACTTTCGAAAATTCTTTTTAAGCTATTGCATAGCTTTTATCGTGGGCTTTGAGCGCGGGGACCGAATCAAGAAATTCCTTAACAAAAATAAAACCTCACACCCCCCACTCCGCCTAAACGTTTCTCGGCAACCGACGACCGGCACAGCGGCGCAGCGTTAAAAGCCGTGCAACGCCTTACGTCTTTTCCCCAATTCGATACCTCTGCGGCTCCGAGCAGCCAGAGGAACCTCGCGGTCCGACCCCCCCGCATTCGTCGAAATCGAATACGTAGGCGTAGGGACATTAGCTCGTTCACTAGGTACCGCCCGGCGATACCTGGATGATTTGCGTCCTAAGTAGGCCCTTCTGGCACCGTAGCTTTGGCCCTTCCGGCAAAACATGGGTGTTGCAGCACCCCGAAATTTGCCATAATCCCTAGCGCGCCCAAAGCCGAGGTTTCCCCCTTGAGAGACCTTTGCTGCTGCTAGTAGTATTTAAATATAGGAAGCCGGGCCTCTGGCCCACTCCTCAAACCTTGTCCGGGTGAAGTAGGAAATGCCGTCTGAGGCAACCTATGTATGTCAATTCAAAAAAAAAAACGTCGTTTCTGTTCGGCAGACTTCGGCACGGTGTTTGTGTGCGTGCGACTGGACGTATGCGTGTAGACTAGCTGCTAACTGCTTATAATAAAAATTCCTGAATAATAATGTAATTTCTTAAAATAAATATAATAATACATGTATTGTAAGAAAATAAAAATATTTTAAACGATATTATCTTCTCATTTATTCAATAAAAGAAAAAAAATGTTTTCTTATCTGTCACCACGCTCAAAAAGTGTAACTTGAATTAATATCAAAGAAAAAACTTGAATTTATATTAAAAAATACTTTATAAATAAAATAAAAAAATATAATTGCATAAGATAAGATAAGATAAGATAAAATTTCTTTATTGCACCAACTAAGTATGACAATAATCAAAAGTACATGTAAAATCCTGTAGGTACAAAGGCGGGCTTATCACTAAAGCGATTTCTTCCAGCCAACCTTTCAGTAAAGAAAACTATATGCATAAGTTGATAAAAAAGGCTATGCAATAGTTTTACCGCGGCAGTCCACGAGTGCCACACGTTTTATTGTTTGCAAGGACATACTTGTCAGGACAGGTGGTTCAACAGAAACTGTTGAGCAATTTGGGAGCAAACTCGGTTTTTAGTTGTGAAAAATTAAGCACTATTATAATAGATTGACTATATTTACTTACCATGTGGTTTGTTTACTTTAATTATATTTGTTCTAAACCTACGCTACGAATAGGCTTTTGCAAATTGCAGAGCCAGCAGAGTAAGGGTTCCTACACACTTATTCGGGACCCAATTGATCGGCACATCCGAACGGTTAAATCGAATATACATATTGACTGAGCGAGCGAAGCGTCTCAGTTTCAATGTTGGCCAAAAATGCTTTTAACTGGCTATTCTCGCCTACAGAACTGCAGAGGACCTCCGTGGAGTAGTGGTCACCATGCTAGTCCGCCACCCAGAAGTCCCGGGTTCAATCACTGGTTAGGGCAAGTTGGAAAATGGCCTTTTTTAAATTGTCCTGGGTCTTAGATGTTTATCTATTTATGTATTTTTTATAAAATATAGTATCGTTGAGTTAGTATCTCATAACACAAGTCTCGAAATTAATTTGGGGCTAACTCAATCAGTGTGATTTATCCATATATATTTACTTATTTACAGGTCACATTTCTCTACCGATTCCTGTGAAATTTTGTAAGAGGGGCCGAAAATTATATAGAGAAATTTTTTATCGATATAATTATAATGTTGATTATGTCATTTTTGTACAATAAGTTACAAAACATAACACAAAACCTCATTAAATAGCCTTCAAAAGTTTCTCTTTTTTATCAACCAATGAATTTAAGAACTATATGTTCTTGTCGGATAAGTATCTTTCATTTCACCTGATCTTTCACCTTTATTTTATTAGATTGGAAATTCAAATTCGTTCAAAAATACATTTAAAAGCTTACTTAGATAAAAATAAAAGAGCCTATAAAACCAAAGAATCCCATGAAGCAGCTACCTTCACTTTTGTTACAAACAACATCGATTTAAGTACCCAAAAATTGCCCAATTATGGCAATAAAATGCGCTAAAATGTAGCAAATTGATATAAATAGGCCGTATTTCATAGCGGATAAATGATGAGAGATGTAAAAAAACGTTTTGAATAACTAGAGCTGTGTAGCAATGGTCTCAAGTAGGAAAGGAATAGCGATTTTATAAAAAACATTATTGCTTTTTTAACCGACTTTCAAAAGGAGGAGGTTTATTTATTTATTTAATTGGTTCATGTACACATGAAAATTTACAAATAAAACCTTATAAAAGTAAACATAGTACATAGGTGCATCTTATTTCTAAAGAAATTTGTTCCAGCAGATCCGCGAGAGGAAATGGGAAGAAAGAGGTTATTGGCGTGTTCAATACAAAAATAAATAAATAATTATACCTACAAGAGACATAAATAAATTAATAAACATACCTACATAGACGTACGTAAAATAAACTTACATAAGTACATAAATATATACTGATATATACAATTAATGAATACATAAGATAATATTTCTAAATATGATGATCAGGATGATAAAGACAGATAGTAGTAATCTTTTACTCGTTTCTTAAACGAGGTTATCATTCGTAGCGATCTTTCTTGGGGTTTTTTTTTGTATGTTCACCGATTATTCGAAGACGCCTGGACCGATTTGTGACCAAAAATTATTTTCTTGTTTGAAAGGGTATACTTGTCAGGTGGTCCCTTAGAATTTTTATTAAAATTGATTGTATAGTTACGAGGGGTGAAGTCGGTTTTTAGGAAAAAAAAAATTTGAAAAAAATTGATTAATAATATAGTAAGTACGTATGTTTGCATAACACCGTTACTCTAACTACTGTTAATAATGAATGTATCATAATATGCTAATAAATACATTGCAAAACAAAACAGGGGATTTAAGAATAAAAAATGTTTTTTTTTTTCTGTTTATTTCACTTCATAGTATAATCTAAAAATATGTCAAGTTACCCAAAAACACTTTGATAACTCGGAAGTAGACAGTTAAAATTTTTCGAAAACATTTTAATTACACTTGATATTTCTATTTCTGATCAATTTTTAAATATTTTATTGACATTCCCTTCTGTTATTGACAGTTTTAAAATTCTACATACGATAACATAATATCTAGATCCAGTGATCAGTGCAAAAACGGCAATGTTACTCGTGTATCTTGTTAAGCCTTATTTTGAAAACAATCTCCCACTTAAGATCAGCATTCCGTCTCATCGCTTATAACCTAACCCCGCACTATAATCACCACACCCGACCCCAGTTATTGGACCAAATTGCCGTATTTACTACTAAAGCGCTCCATTTTACCATAAAATTAATTTAACGTAAGCGACTAACACTCCATAAAACGTATGTACAGTGTTATCGATATACTTATGGACCACCCAGATATCGCTCATGACTTAAAAGCCTTTAAAATTATGTAACGAGCGATTCTGAGTAGAAACCCTACATGTATTCATCTTCATATAATTGAATACCTGCTCGTAAATGGTTTTGTAACTTTGAATGGACTTTTTCTTTTACTAGTAGGTACTTACTTACTATCCTGGCTCAGCGATCCAAATAGAGTCTTGGCCTCCAGCACAAGAGCACACCAGCGCTCTCGGTCCGGTTTCCCTACGTAGTTGCGGGCGCCGCTGTTGCGACGCACGCCGTTGCGATTTTTTTTCCACTGCCTCATCAAAACTTAAACTTCTTCTAAAAAAGAATGGAAATTAATACTAGGTATGAATTAAGACATAAAAACAAATTACAACTACCAAATTCTAAACTAATGCTACACTCGGATAGTCTTCTAGCTATGTCGGTTAAGATATATAATAAACTTCCGGAACATATAAAAAATGCGACAACTGTAAAGACATTTAGTAAAAAAATAAAAGAACTCCTACTTTCTAAATGTACTGAAATTCGGTGTCGGAGTACCTTGAAGATAAACTTAAGTAAAAATATATTAAATATATAAGCAAGAAACAATAAAAAATAATAATAAATAAATAAAGAATATGATAACTAAATAAAAACTTTATAAATTTTAATATAAATATAATTATAAATATGTAAGAATTGAAATTGATTGTAAATGACTGAAATAGCAAAATATAACTATATTTTAATTGTGAATAATTGACAAGATTCCTCCTCTCTGCTTTGCATTGCCCAGCAGGGTCCTAATGAGTGTAGAATCGTACAACAGTGTGTATAGTATAACACTATGTATCTGTATAGTCTGCATGTAATTTGAGGAGCAATAAAGTATTGAGTATTGAGTACCACGGTTAATTCCTTATGGTTCAGGTAAAGTATTTTGGGTCTTGAGGTTCTAAGCAGACAGAGCCCAGTCCTGCAAGACTCAAAGACTAGTTTTGGCGTGATGGGGGGCGAGATAGTGAAAAAGAAATCAAAATAGGAATAGTACAATGGTTTTCTATCCGAATCACCTTATAACACTTTTATCAATTTCCTCAAACGGGCTTTACGATCTGCAAGGGAAGACAAGCAGCTGATACATTCACACCCTTTACTTTTCTCCCGTGTGGCCGTTAGGCTGTGTGGTTTCCGGCAGAGTAGAATAGGGCCACTCCAAGTGCTCCCGTGGACATCGTAGAAGGCGATTCAGGGAATACAAGCTAAACAAAGCTTATAAATATCAATGAGACCTCTTCAACCCGTCTGGCCAGCGTGGAGAGTGTAGGCCAAGTCCTCTGGCTGCTCTGGCTAAGTATGACTCTGGCAGTACTGAGAGGGTCGTGCTCCTGCAGTGAAGACAAAAAGACCTAATGATGATGATGATGATGATGACTTTTCTCCAAAACCAGCGTGGAAGTAATAATACTTGTTTAACATAAAAGATACACAAACTTATATATATTTTGTTTTTATTGGTTCATGTACCCTTGAAAATTTACAAATAAAACCTTATAAAAATTAACATAGTACATAGATGCTACTTATTTCTAAAGAAATTTCTTCCAGTAGACCCGCGAGAGGAAATGGGAAGAAAGAGGTAATTGGCGTGTACAATACATAAATAAATAAATACTTATACCTACAAGAAACATAAATAAATTAAAAAGAATGTGGTGTCGTGGGACACCAGGTAGGAACGAAGTTCCTTCGGCTAATGTAGAATCGAAACAATGTGTATACGACTGTCGCGCCTGCGCACGTCTCATTTAACGAGGTCATCCTTACGGTTTTACTATCACATTTTTTTCAGTTCGGTCGCGCAGCAAAATCCCTATCTCCTCCAAGCCTGCCGTAAGGAACTTCGTTCCAATAAACATACCTACATAAACGTACGTAATATAATAATCATAATCATAATCATAATCATAATCATATTTATTCATAAAAAATATTTACACGTCATACACAAATAAAATAGCATAATGAAATAAAATAAACAAACGAATAATACAATTAAATAAATTACGCATACACATGCATAACTAACAATAATCATATAATAACAAAATAATCAAAGGAAAATTAAAAACATAAATTGGTATTACAAACGACACTCATAAAATTCTTCTACACTGTAAAATGTACGCTCTAGTAGCCACTTTTTTAGCTTGACTTTAAAGCTTGTCAATGAAGTCGCCTGTTTTATATCAGATGGCAACTTATTAAAGACAGACGGCCCCATTACATGAGTCAGTCTGTCAGTCTTAGCTAATCTGTGCGGTATCAGGTGCAGTCGGTCAACATCGCGGAGCGCAATGTCGTGCACATCTCTGGGTCTTTGGTACTCGTCTTGGTTGGTAAAGACATATGTGGCTACCTGTAGGATGAGAAGGGATGGCAGCGTGAGGATTCCAAGGCTTTTAAAGTATGGTCTGACGGATGTTCGCCGTGACACGTGGACTATCGCGCGGACTGCTCGCTTTTGCATACGAAACGCTCGTTGCCATTCCGCGGCGCACCCCCAGACCTCTACACCGTACTGCAGGACAGACTGCACTATCGCAAAGTAGGTAGACCTCACCACCTCCCTAGGTACCACATCCGATAGTCGTCTGAGCGCGAAGCTTGTGCTTGCCAATTTTCATAAATTATATAAACTTACATAAATACATAAATATATACTGATATATACAATTAATGAATACATAAGATAATATTTCTAAATATGATGATCAGCATGATAAAGACAGATAGTAATCTTTTACTCGTTTCTTAAACGTGATTATGGTTTTTGATTCACGAATTTTTAGTGGTAACTGATTCCATAGCCTAACTGCTTGCACGGAAAAGGAGTGGGTATAGGTAGCGGAGCTATGAATTGGGAATTGAAGGATTAATTTATGGCTGGACCGACAGGGAGCGTTGACAGGCCGTGCGAAAGAGAATCTTTCACGTAAGTAGGGAGGATAGGAAGGATTGTACAGAACATTGAAGAATAGGCAAAGCATTCTGGTGTTCCGGCGAAGGTGGATGGGGAGCCACTTGAGTTGTTTGCGAAAATCGGAGACGTGGTCAAATTTCCTTAAGCCAAAAATAAAGCGAATACACAAATTCTGCAAACGTTCAAGCTTAGTAAGAAGCTCTTCTGTAGCGTCAAGGAAACAAGCATCAGCATAATCAAGAATTGGGAGTAATAAGGAATGACAGAGGGAGATTTTAGTTTGAAATGGTAAGAAATTTTGAAGAAATTTGAGAGAATGTAAAGAATAGTGTAATTTACGGCTAATCTCGGAAATATGGGCAGTCCAACTTATGGTTCTGTCCATAATAAACCCTAAGTTTCTAGCAGACTCAATGTATGCAATTGGAGAGCCATCGAGATATAAAGGAGATAAAGCATTTACGTCAACGGTTCTCTCCCTACTTTTATCTGTCGTATCTTTAACGGTAAACTTACTCGCAATAAAGAAAATTCCAGCAAGTGTGAAAAAGACATTCATTAACTAACTGGAGAAATCGAACAACATGTTTGTTCCTCTCACATGACACTTATCATTACATCATGAAATTTCATTCCTCAGTAATTTCATGATATAAAGGAAGGGACGGTAACGACATAGTGACACGTAACGTGGTGAACTCAAGACATTAGTTGCTGGATCTCTCGCCCAGTAATTTCGTGATATAAATTCGTAATCTCCTTCAATACGAAACTGGAGGACGCGGTATAACATTAAGTTAATAAATCAAAAAAAATCAGGTTGCTTTCAACAGAAACAACCCATAAATTGTGCGAAATTGATGTTCGGTCACCTCGTAAATTCGGCTATTAAAGTTATGCCGCGGAACAATATGGACAGTATAGAAGAATAACCTGTGAGCGTAAGTGCTGACTACGAGTCTGAAGACCGAGGCATTTATTTTGTAAGACAGTGTTTTATTTACAACAAAAAATAGCATACATCCATTGTTATTGTTGTGTCTGTTTAAGTATCCCACTAATATAAATGATTGTTATCATGCGTTAACAACAATATGAATGTTTTACCATGCCTCGTGAAGCACTTAAAATCCTGAGATTATATTGCCCCTAGTAGCAGTTACTATCTAAATTCAAACCCCGCCTTTGTTGATTTTCATGTGATTAAGGAGCCAACACTGGTGTCAGATTTTCAAGCTGCCTTACAGGCATCTGACATAGCTTAGCGACTGCAATATTATAAAAATAATAGTTGAGCCCAACGGCTTAACCTGCCTTCCGAAGCACGGAGGAGCTCGAAAATTTTTTAATACTTGTGGTGACCCATTTCAAGTGCGGATAATGCTCGGGCGCAAACCTGTGTCACTTTCCGTTTGGGTATAGAAAATATACCTACCTTATTACTGTGCACGCGGCGACCACTGTGGAGAAGAAAATTCAGTTACGTGAATCGTTCGTCTAGAGTAATAAGAATGAAATTGGCTTGCAATGGATGTATATTTATTTAAACGAAGAGTTCTGAAGCAAGCTAAATTAAACCATAGCGCTAACCACATTAAGTAGATATTTCTTTCTATTCTGAGTTATACTTCTGTCCGTCAGTACTAGTACTTATTCTGTGGCCCGGGACAGCTTATCTTGCGGAAGCGGTAGAAATGCGTTTTCCCACCGGGCTACCGAGTTCCAATTACTTGGCCTAAAGAAGCAGCCATTTCTTTGGATTATAAGCTCTCTAATTATGAAGTGACACATCTATACCTTCTATCAGTTATGTCTACACTGCCATGCTCGGATGATTGTAGGCATTAAACGTTTGGTAAGCATCGGTTGGATCTCATTATGATCGTCTGTAATTTCCACGCCGCATCTTCGGGCTTTCTTTTAAATTTTTGATGTCTAGGTAATTTCTGAAAATATTGTAAAATAAAAAAATTATCATAACATTATTTGAGGTAAAATGCACGTGTTGGCAGATATTTAATTAATTTTTGGTTATCCTTCATATCAACCAGATTTTTAAAAACTTTCAGTTATTTTTAATTATTATTACGATCACCGTAGTGCCTGACTAGCGTTAACTACGGAAGTTGGGAAATATCCTTTTTCAAATTATCCCGGATCTTGGGTGTGTATCTATATTTGTTTTCATTGTAAAATATGGTATCGTTGCGTATCAAGTTTATAACTTAACTTGGGGCTAGCTCAATGTGTGTAATTTGGTCATACATACATATATTTTTATTATGTGACCTCACAGTCTGCAAACAAACAGATTGAAGAAAAATGATATCGACATAATGTGTAAAGGTAAACGTAGGTATGATTATATTAACTCCCAACTTAACAAAGCAAAAAATAATATTTTTACAAACGAAAAACTAACATCCATCTATCTTCAAACTAATCAATATAAAATAATTAAGGTCTCAACAATAATAAGGAAAATGTCAAGTCTGACCTTTTTGTCTGTTATACATCTTAATTAGATTTTTTAATAATGGTTAAAGCATTAGATACTACTGATATGTAAAAAACTGCGTTTAAGAACATTGAGGTATGAGGTGAAAGAAATTACTTTGAGAAGCAGGCGTGAATACGCATTTCTAGCACTTTTGTAAGACAAGCGACTTCGGGCCTGGTCCGCACTTGGATGGGTAACCACAAAACGCATAAATAATCTCTGATTTTTCTGTGATTCTGAAGGCACATTGAACTGATGACCCCAGCTCTCATTTCATGACAGTCGTCAGATCAGTGTTGGCATAGTAAGTGACATACATGAAAGCAAATAAATAATTGCTCAAAACTGCTCTCGCTCTAGCAAATTATTTTAAGGCTAAATCAATCTATGTAACTAAATAACTTTTCCTAAGGAACATAATAGCGAAATATGAAAAATAAATTCAAGTCCACTGATCAGCTGATCCGAGTTTCTATGGAAGAAAGCGTCAAAATATTTTTCATATTTCGATACACACGTTTCTTGGGCAAAGTTGTTCAGTTTCATGAGCTGAATCAATCCTCAAAGTAGTTTCAGTATTGTTTATTGTTCATCATGGCATACACAACAGGTCACAATCACATTTTGATTAAATCTAAGAATTTACAGACACTTTGCTCTAGACTGAGACCCAAATAACCCAAATGTAAACATTGTTCAGCTCAAGATTCTGACTTAAATTAACTGCTTAATAAAATATTACATTATATACGTTACAGCAAGTATTAAACAATTGGTGTTACTTTTTTAAATTGTTTAGAATTATGATAACAGAAATTGATCCATATTTATGTACAATTTACCATGAAAGAAGGTCAAAAAGGTCAGTGGAGGGTATATTTTGTTAGACGTTATATAACATGAAAAGGATATACCTACCCGTAATAAATGGAACCACTGGCGCCTCTAGATTACTAATGTATAATGAAATTAAAATAACAATCAAAGAACAAGAATTAATTTCGCTATACAAAAGTGTGCAGCCGCCCGAGCATTTCGTATGGGAATGTTTGTGGTTCGCTTAGTCATGGGTATGTCCCTTCCACGTTGAATGATAAAGTAATGTAAAGCTCGCTCTTGCATCTGAATTCCTTCTCCTCTCCTCACAATGCCCTATCTGGTTGATATAACCCTTCCATTACAGTTACAAGACAATAATCCATGGATTCATTTCTACGGGTCATTCTTATCACGCGCTGATATTCCGTCCGATGATAAAACGGTAACATGGACCACCCATTCATAGACGATAGGAAAGTATGGATCATAGCTTAATATTTTTTTAAGAGATAACAGCAGATTTTTTACTACTTTTTCATTCATAAGCTTTGTGGTATACTTTACATGCAAATGTGTTAATTTAAATAATAGGTAAAACCATTTTTCATGTAATTATTAATTCAGAAAAAGCTTGTGAAAAAAAGTTTAAGTGGAAGTGCTCGTAAAATAATAAGCATAGCATGTCAGGCGTATTGGTCTTGGTTGCTTCGATTAAATGGTTTTAGCTACTTTTGCTGATTATTTTTTTAAATAATTAAATAAGCGAGCGAAGTGACCAAAGTTAGTTTTAGTTGGTCAGTTCGGCTTTTTGTGTATATTTATGTTCGATAGTAATAACGGTATCTTTATATTATATCATAAATTAGCACTTAGATGAGATAAATATATATTTCTAACTTTAAAAATAGCGAAGTTGCCGAAGGTATAAAAGAAAACAAGTTCACACCATTCAGGGTAAACTTACAGTAATTTGATTCTTAAATGCAAGTAGACTATATTCCGTGGCATATCCTGACTAATCCAATGCGCTCATGTTATTCATTGTAATTGGATTAAACGATTTTTTTCTGTCATTGTTTCCCGCGCCCATTGTTCTTGTTTGTGTGTTTGTCTGTGCGTCCATTCCGTTTGCTAATAAGCAGTAATGTGATTCAATATTTCATTACGATAGTGAGGATCTAAATAGACATTTAAATATTGGTAGTGTCCGTCTGAATCATCGTATAAGTTATGTACCTGATGGTATTCTACAAAAACCATGAGGTATATTTATTTTAATATGACGTTTAGTCTAAATAAAATTTAGTCTTTTATAAATTGTGTTAAAAGTAATTCATTAATTTTAGAAAAAAATTTAAACCTTTTTAGATCAGAAACATATTTTTAGATCCTTCATTTAATTCGAACGTATAGAGGTTATAAGATTTTTTTATCTCATGAATTCGAGAAACAATGTTTTTATCCCAAAATATTTGAGTCTTAAGTAACTGTAATTCTTGCGGGACTGCAAAGTAAAAAGAAAACCTTAGGAATGAAAAAAAAAATGGAAACTCACCTTAAAATATTACTAGGTATTAAGTAGTTCGCCGCGAACTTAAACCTCGCGATTATTATTCAAACACAATCCAATTCCCTAACTAACACCTAGATGGCGATATCCAAAGTTAGAACGCGCTATGGTTTCGTTTGCTACATAATCGCCGATATTTTTATTAATATTTCAAAAACTACTGAGCCGATTTTGATGCCTAACGAACTTGAAAATTGTATTAATATTTCCTACATGCCTACCAAATTGCATCAAAATCGGACCGTGAGTTCGGCAGTTATCGCGGTACAAACATAACATGTTATGTGTATAACAAACATACTATGTGTTTTCGCCCCAACTCGATTTAGAGACCTCGCTCGTTTCGCTCGCTTGGTCAATTATATTATGATACAATGTACTAATTTTGAATATGTATGAAACTTACTAAATTATATATTTCAACTAGCTATATTTTCAGACCTATAAGTTAATTTTACATTCTATGACAGTCTAAATTTAAATTATTTATAGAAACAAACAGCACATTTAAGATACTTTGCTACTTTGAAGGGTCATCGATGGCCGATGTTAAAACTCTATAAAACTAACTAAGTTAAAACTCTATTCGTATGCAAACGGGCATGGAATGGTGAACAAAAACTAGATTTCATAGTAAATAATCTGGTGATTCGATAACAGAATGTATATATTTTGACAGGTGACATTTGACTGGTTAGATTTGGGTGGGATGCCACTTAAAGCGAAGATGCGAAAGCGTTTGTACTCTACAGTAGTACCACCGCGGCTGCTGCGGTGCGTGATGCCTCATGGAATTCAGTGGCCTAATCAATTTCTACGTCTCATCGTAGCGCGTTCCCGGTTACATTCATAATTTAATTTAATTCAACTTCATTCGATTTAATTCAGTTTAATTGAATTCAATTCAATGAATTTATTGAACTCATATTATACGTCAGTTCTCAATCATATTAATATGTAAACCTTCTAATCCGTGCTCCAAATAAAACGCCAGCAGGCTGAATCTCAAAAACTTTAATACGACACTCTCACTTAATGTAACTTCTGTCCTCCGTCGAAATCCGGCACCGAATGAATCAACTCACCGATGCGATCCACCAATCCCGCCATTTTCCCCAGTGTTGTCAGTGTTACAAAATAATTTTCCCTAAATTACCCTTAATTAAAACGATCAATGTTTTTTTTTGTGTGAAGTTAAACAATAATTATAATTTATGATTTAAAATAAATGACGGCTTACACTCGACCGTCCTGACAACGTGAATGTCCCCATACACGCTACTATTGTAAATCTTACACTCGGCATCTTGAGTCATTCGGGCCATAGGATCACTTCAAAAAGAAAAATCGATCTTAATACTAAGTTTGCGCTTGTTCCAACCCTATCCGGCCCGCTCGAGTAAAAGAACAAGCAAGAAACGTCTCGATGGGGTTTTTTTTTCTTTTCGCGACTACCTATGTGATCTCTATATTAGGCTTAGATTTATCTCGAATACAATAATTAACTATAAATTACATAACATTAGGTACTTTTGATGAACAATCACTACTGCGTGAAAAATATTGTCAAGTACTATTTACAATCATTGGAATTACCTACTTATTAAATGACTCATCAAAAACAATTGTTGAACTTAATAATACAATACCTAATAATATTATTTAACTATCTGAGTTATTTCCTAACTTGGGTTTACTCTTAATCTTTTAAAATCTTATTTTATACAGCTAACTCGCTCGCTCACGAGTCTAGCGTACATCTATTCTCTCATTAAATCATTTGTTTACTTGTATAACTAATTTACTACAGAACGAAGTCAGGTCACGCACTCGCTCGCTCACGAAGTCTCGCGCCAGACCTTCGCCTAATCTTATATATATTTCATCTTAAGGTCGGTCTCGAACTCGCTCGCTCACGAAGTCTCGAGTCCGACCCTCTTACAAAACTCTTGTTGAGGTCAAGCCACGGACCCGCCCGCTCACGTAGTCTCGTTGCTCGACCCGCACAACACTTGGTGAGGCCAAGCCACGAACCCGCCCGCTCACGTAGTTCCATCGCTTGGCCTGTAACAACAAAACTATATATAGCATACAAATTCTATAATAATAAACGAAGTGTCTCTTGGTCTTACTTTACTCATACTACTATACTATTATAATATAAAATATTGCTCTGTAATTTAACTTATGTTACAAGAATAATCAAACTACATATTCATTTCATCTAATTCGTCCCCGCTATTATCATTCATGGTCTCGGTGTCGTCGTCATCTAGTTCTAAGGATGTTATGTGAATCCACGGCTGCATCCGATCTGAAGCCACAGTTGTGCTACGTTTATTTTTCATTCCCTCAAAGCCAGGAATAGGTGACACTTTATACCGATCATTTCCCAGAATTTTCACAACTTTGAATGGGCCTTCGTAAGTTGGCATTAGTTTAGTGCTTTTTCCGTCATTTTGAAAAGCAGTCTTGAGTATTTTTACGAGATCACCTTTTATGTACTGTCTAGCTGGTTTCCGCCTTTTGTCGTAATACTTTTTTTGTTTTATTTGTTCTTCATCAATCCTATCCTTAACCTCTTCATGCATAGATGCTAGATCACATACTTCGCGAGTTAGATCCGTAATTTCATTTAGTGCCACGTTACTCTGACTATTCATTGCCATGCCAAACATAACTTCAGAAGGAGTCTTTCCTATGGTTTTCTGCAAAGTATTGTTGAGACCCCATTGTATTTTCCCTAGTTTGTTGTCCCATTCCTTTTCGTCATCTCTGCAGTTCTGAGCAGTGAGTGAGTCCAAAATCGTACGGTTATAGCGTTCCACTTGTCCGTTCGATCTTGGGCTCGCCACCGCATTCAGCACGTGTTTAATGCCTTTGTCTAAACAGAATTTCCTAAAAGCATGGGAAGTAAAACAACTTCCACGATCACTAATGATTCGGTCGGGATTCCGAAACATATTAAAAATGTCCTCTAAGGACTTGATTACATTTTGTGAATTAGTGTTTCTGACGGGCTTAATAAATACGAACTTCGTAAAAGAATCAACAGTAACCAGTATATGTGTATTTCCTCTCTTCGATCTTACAAAAGGACCGAGGTGGTCAGTGTGCAACGTGTGGAATGGTTTTTCAACCTTGACGATAGGATGCAAGAGGCCTTCGCGATTGTTTGAAGTCTTTTTTGAATATGCGCAGTCAATACAGGATTTTACATATTTCTTAACAAAACGAGACATTTTAGAGAACCAGTAAAATTTCTTTATACGGTCCAAAGTCTTCTCAAAACCTACATGGCCTATATCGTCATGATTCATTTTGCACACTTGCCACCTCGCTCCCTTTGGAACCACCCATCTTATGTCCGCCTTATCCCCGTTGAGAAACCTAAATAACTTATTATCTTTTATCAAGTAATTTTCATTAATGTATTCTAATCCATTTGTATCTAGGTCGTTATTGAGGATATTTCGAATTCTAGATAGTTCCGAATCACCTAGTTGAAGTGTCAGCAGCCAATCCTCGTTACTGATAGCAAGTATGGTAGAGTACTGTACTAGATTATGACTCTCCTCGACTTCTACAGGATTGCGTGATAGAGCGTCTGCATGAGCCATCTTTGTTCCTGCTCTATACTCTACTGAACAGTTAAACTCCTGCAAAGCCAGCCACCAACGAGCTATTCGTGGTATGAGATCACGCTTCTGAATCGTGGAGCGTAACGCACTGCAGTCGGTAACAATTTTGAATTCCCTTCCTAGTAGGTACACTCTAAATTTCCTAATGGCACAAACAACCGCCAAGGTCTCCAGCTCATAAGAGTGGAAGTTCTTTTCTTCTGGGGTTGTCTGACGACTGTAGAACACCACGGGTTTTAATGGTTCAGAACTGCCTACCGGCCGCTGCATGAGTATTCCGCCTATACCGAGTCTACTGGCATCAGTGTGCACCTCCGTTTCCGCGCAAGGATCATAAATAGCAAGAATCGGCCTGCTAACTAACTTAGACTTAAGTGACTCAAAGGCTTGCTCCTGTGCCTCTCCCCACTCTCAACTGGCATCTTTTTTTAAAAGCTTCGTGAGAGGCGAGGCTAGTTCAGCAAAACTCTGAATGAATTTTCGAAAATAGCTGACTAGCCCTAGAAATTGTCTGACGGTGTGAACGTTATTCGGCCGAGGAAATTTGGTGACACTTTGAATTTTCGACTCGCCAGGTCGCATTCCCAAGGAGCCAATCTCATATCCTAGGTATTCTATATTGTTTTGCAGAAAATTGCATTTTGCGAGATTGAGCTTAAGATTGGCCCTGTCAAGGAGTTGCAAAACTTCCTCCAAACTGGAGAGAACCTCGTCAGCACTCCTACCATAGACTAACACATCGTCGATATATACTGTAGCCTTGCTGAATCGTAAGGACCCTAAGACGTGGTTCATCATCCTTTGGAACACCGCAGGAGCATTGGCTAGCCCAAATGCCATTCTGTTGAACTCGTACTGGCCATCATTGGTGACGAAAGATGTAAGGTGCTTATGTTGCTCGGCAATGGGTACCTGATAGTACCCTGACATTAGGTCCAAGGTGATGAACCAGGCCTGTCCTGATAGTTTGCTAATTTCGTCTTCGATGATCGGCATTGGGTACCTTTCCTTCACAGTTAATGAATTAAGCATCCTATAATCAATGCATAACCGCGACTTTCCATCCTTTTTGCGCACAAGAATAATGGGACTAGCGTAATTAGAGACAGATTCCCGTATAACTCCTGCTTGCAACATCTCATTAACCATAGTACGAACTTCCTCTCGCTCGTGATGCGAAAGCCTATAAGGTCGGTATACAACAGGACGATCACTATTTAGTTCAATCGTCATTTGGGTGACATTAGTACATCCTAACTCTGTTAAATCAAAGGCAAAACAATGTCTATATCGCTGAAGTATGTCCATTAACCTATTCTTGCATTCTTGGGGTACTGAATCGCCCAATTTCACCTGACATTCTTTGATAGCACTGCTGTCATTATCTTGATTATCTACAGATTTGGGATGTACTGCCTTCAGCCTCTCAATCGTACTAATCCTTTCACCCTGGGCGAAAACAAAGTTTTTATGTACTGTACATGGTATTGAACAAGGGACTAGAGTTACAGAAAGCAGCCCATTCCAAACCTTATGAATGCCACCCAGCACCACAAACTGTTCTACCGGTTTTCCCACCACATTAGTATCTAACAAGATATTTCCGGTGAATTCAAATTCCGTCGCCGCTCTAACGCTTGCTAAGCCGTAAAGAAGGCTATGCCCTAGTACTCTGAGCCTGATGGTGCTATCCTTAACGTCCTCATAGCAGTATGCGGGTACTTCGGTGCCGACATCAAGAAATTGTAATTTTGTCGAATCCTTAACAACAACGATATGTGGCTGTTCTGAGTATGTTTGTCCTACCAGCATTGGTCGGTCAAGTAGACCATCATCTACCACTTCGCAAAGTACCCTAGCTTTAACCCCGTCGATTGAGAAATCTACTGTAACCGAACCTAAAGAATGAACGAGTCCATTGCCGAAACCTTTCATAGTTGACGGTACCCCATCATGATTAAGTCCTAACTCTTTTGCACTAGACTCTCTAAGTAACGTGACTTCGCTACCAAAATCTACGAAGGCTTCCAAAGTCATTCCATTAATTACGACCTGTTTAAGAAACTTGTCGTTTGGTTGCGAGACTTGCGAATTACTAATGCACATAGCTTTACGTACCGTTGTGGTCTTTGGCGTCTGACTACCGGATCTTGAAGTGCATGTGTCACTCTTGTGCCCTACTTTATGACAAAAATCGCACTTAACCAACGGTTTAGGGCACTTCATATAAACGTGACCCTTCTCCTTGCAGTTGAAACAAAATAGGCCTACCATGCTTTGAGTATTTGCCTTGGGATGAGCCTTGTTTTCAAAGGAGGAATTCTCGGTACCTACTTTATTTCTAGAAAAATTAGGTTGATAGAAATGGTCTTTATTACTTAATAAAAACTGCAAAAGTTGATCTGGCTCGGTACACCGCAAAGCTAAAGCACTCGACTTCACCGTTTTGTCACTGAGACCATGGATGATGCAGTCCACTGCACGCTTGCCGGTTATCTCACACTGATTGACCAGAGCGAGTTTCTCATAAAAATAGTTCTCAATGGGTTCGTTATATCTACTCTTACGTCTTAACATGTCCTCCAGGGATTGGCCATAATTTTGTTCACAAGGGAATGCTTTAACGAGTTTTTCTTGCCACTCTGGCCACGAGAAAAGAATAGTAGTCAAGCTTTGGTACCAAATTTTGGCCAATCCCTGTAGTTTCTGCATGGCAAAATGGATCGTGGTTTTGTCGTCCCAGCCGTAGACCGAAGCACATTCGTTTACATTCCGAAGCCATACGTCCATGCGTTGGTTTTTAGTAGAAGGATCAAATTCCGGCAAGATATTCTTATAATCTAGTTTATTACTCGAGTGTGCATTCGGCTCAGACGGCTGGGCCGCAGAGACGTTTTTCACAGTTTGTAAAATTTTGGCAATATCCTTGGAGGAAAATAACGGACTACATGACCTTGAGCGGCGCCTAGAGCAGGCGCCGTGGCTTCGTCGATCCTCCCACCGTTGCTGGCTCTCGCGTTGCACGTAGTCCTCGCCATGGCTGCGACGCTCGTCGCACCTCGATCGGGCCTCGATGTCACGTTCCATCTGTAGCACGCGCTCCAACTGACGAAGACGGTCTCGTTCACGCTCCAACTCTTCTTCTTGGAGTCGCAAGCTTCGACTGCGGCGCGTCCCACGTCTACTGTGGCGGCTACGTGGTCGACTTTGCCGTACGCTCTGCTCGCGCCGAGAAGATCCACGAGCTCTGGATGGCTGCCGTTCTTGAGCTCCACTTCGCCGGGTTGGACTCCGGGACCGGCCGCATGTGCGGCTAGGGGTCACCAGGCTACGGCGAACAGAGCTATCACGGCGGCGTGTTTCTTCCATTTCACCTCGAAAAAAAATAATATCATATTAGTATTTATATCCTTAAAACGTTAGTTTGTATAATTCGGAAGGAAATATTAATGTTAATTGAGACATAGCAAAAGGTTTTATGCTTATATCACACTTACTTTTAAATTAACTAACTGATTGCCGATATAAAAATGGATTCAGAAATTTTATTAATATGACCACGTGCGAAATCGGCCATGATTATTCAATGACAGAAATTGAGGTTTCAGGACATAAATAAATTTGAATAAGGACACAAAAATAGCCAATATTTTTATATTTTCTTCCCCAACACAAAAATACTAGAGGATTCTAAAAATTATTTTGGATTTAAAATTACCTATGTGGATATAAGCAGCATGAATTCAAAAGATAAATACAAATGGATTCCCATTATCTAAAAATATTGTATAATAAAATAAAAGAACACTTACGCGTGATAATATCCCACTTCTGAAGTGTAAACCTTCTAATCCGTGCTCCAAATAAAACGCCAGCAGGCTGAATCTCAAAAACTTTAATACGACACTCTCACTTAATGTAACTTCTGTCCTCCGTCGAAATCCGGCACCGAATGAATCAACTCACCGATGCGATCCACCAATCCCGCCATTTTCCCCAGTGTTGTCAGTGTTACAAAATAATTTTCCCTAAATTACCCTTAATTAAAACGATCAATGTTTTTTTTGTGTGAAGTTAAACAATAATTATAATTTATGATTTAAAATAAATGACGGCTTACAAATATTACCACTATTTTCAATTAGGTACAACATGAACCCTGTTGGGTGTTCCAAGAATAAGATGAATCGGCAAGCGATCGTTCGTTTTTAGCTCTGCTGCATCAGTTTAATGTGAGTTTTCCAGATTTTTTCTCCAAAGAGGACACGTAAGCATTTCAACGGCCACAAGAAGACGCCAGTGATTGTGGGAAAAGAAAGAACGCTGGAACCACTTAAAACGTTTTTCTGCTTTCTTACTGACTCAAAAAGAAAGAGGTTTTCGATTTGAAGGTATGTTTTTTTTTATGTATGTTACTCGATAGCTTAGTCAATCGTGAACCGAATTAAAGATTTTTTTTTACAGTTACTCTACTTTTCCGCATTAATCTAATGTGGATATGGATATGATAAAAAAGCAGTCAACTTTTTTTTTTGTATAAAAGATATATCTCCGTCTCTCGCTATTCAATTTATCTCTCGCTGACACTGGCACCACACCCGACGTGTCACGCGCCAGGCGGGGTCAACTAAAGCGCACATAAAACGTCATGAATGGTCCAGTTTAGATAAACCAGTGCATTAGCGGACGTCATTGTAAAACCGTCGCGCCCACACGCCTTTAAAATTTGGTTTAGAACGTGGATTATGAAACGGGATCAGAAGTTCATATATACGAATAGCTATGAGCTATTTATTTATGACTATCTGCGCCTTCGTCTAGTCGCACGCACACAAACACCGTGCTGAAGTCTGCCGAACTGAAACGACGTTAGACGTTGCCGGTCGCCGGTTGTCGAGAAACGTTTAGGCGGAGTGGGGGGTGTTGGGTTTTATTTTCGTTACGGAATTTCTTGATTCGGTCTCCGCGCTCAAAGTCCGGGATAAAAGCTATGCAATAGCTGAAAAACTATCCTATGTCTCAAACTATATTATCCATACCAAATTTCACCTAAAAAGGTTCAGTGGTTGAAGAGTGAGGTGGTGACTAACAAATAAACATACAAACTTACTTTCGTAATAATAATATTAGTTAGGATAAGATTATTCTTATATCACGAGGGCTTTATCCACGAAAAAACGGACATTTTTCATGCCCTTTTACATATCATGAGGAGTGATTTTTGGTACTTGTATGATGTCGTACATAACATGGACATGCCGTTTTTTCGACAAGCTCCGGTTTCTTTCCGGATTTTTGTGGTTAAAGAATCTTTATTTCTCAAAGAAAATATTACATTTTCATTTACAGAGAAATCTTAAAACTAGTATATAATTATAATAATAATTACATTTCAAACAGTGTAGGTGAGAGAATTCAAACAAACACAAAAAATAATAAAAGTAATGTAGGTAGTTCACTAACAGTCATTGTGCGCTTTACGAAGTAGAAGACGCAAAACATCTGTAAAGGTGGTCGTTCACCTGAGTTAATAACAAATGGAAGCAGGGCTTAAGTGATTAAGTTTTCAATTAATAAAAAGAAAAAAATATTTAAGTGTTTTCCAAAAATGTCGTAAAAAACATGATTGATAAATTTTAATCATAAAGTTAAACACCCTTCTAAATTTGACAAAATTCTTACGTATACCCTTGAGATCTACAGTTTTTTTTTAACATGTTAGTCTGTTTGTTACATCAAAGTACTTTTCAAAATATGTTATAACGGTATGCTTATGTGTTAATAAACATATCGTACGAATATCGGCTACCGTCGGTTTTGTGTAGGAACACCTTTGTATTGTGACGCTGATACTGTGCACAGGGGCGGACTCAGTTTATTAGTTTCCTATGTTGGACTTACTTTGGATATAATGTATTCTTTTAGTTTCGTTTTAAATGCATTAAAGCTGGATAGTTTCATTTCCGATGGCGATTTATTAAAAACCTTTGCCTTTGATTTTTGTGGGCTTGTATTAATATTTTGAATTAGTAACTACTTTATTCGAAATTTGAAGGAAGAGATAGTATTTTTTATGGATTTTATTTATCTGTCGAGTAATAAAATGAAGGTGAGTTTTTTGTCTATTGTTTTCCTCACTTACACCTATCACTAACACACGAAAAACAAACAACATCCATATGAAAAAATTGATCTAATTTAAGGCTGGGAACCAATTTGTAATTTTATATCCATATCTGATTTAATTTATTATCATGTCCTCTTCATATTGGTACTCTTGCCGATTTGTCACGAAGCTGAATATAAAGACATTATAAAGCCTGTGACAGTTCGTAAAGCTCAGACATAGATGTTAATAAAAATTACCATAACAGTTAGAGAAAACAGTTTTCACGTTTCGTTAGTGCAATTAGTCCCTCGTGACAAATTAATTTCACATGGTGACGAACGAGTTGTCGACGTTTTTGAATACATGTAAAGACGCTTCTATGCTATATCGGTTTTCAAACATTTTTAATGTATAATGTGTGATTTTGTAGCACGATGCCTAATATTACCCTTATTTATTTATTTAATATTTATTGTTCATCAAATACAAATTGTACAGAACAATAAGCGTATTTAACGCTAAAAGCGTTGTCTACCAGTCAACCTTTGGGTTATACAGATAGTCTAAATGTGGGTTGCAAGACTTGCAAGACAAAGTAAAGCACATAAAAAAAAAATTAGTTTCCTTTCTAATATTTTCAAGAAATTGGAATCATCATGCCAACTTTATGGAACCTTTATAAATAACATCGCATTGCGCCTACTTTTTTACTTGTATCACAGTTATGTTGCACTTTGCCACCTTTGTGAAATGTGATAAATTGGGTCATTTTTCATAATGTCCGGGCATTATGAATAATAACAAGCTACTTTTGGCTGAGTAATTAATTATGAACGAGTATTGACGACCTCCGCGGCGTAGTGGTCACCATGCTAGTCCGCCACCCAGCGGTTCCGGGTTCGATTCCCGGTCAGGGCAAGTTGGAAAATGGCCTTTTTCAAATTGTCCTGGGTCTTGGGTGTTTATCTATATGTGTATTTTTTATAAAATATAGTATCGTTGAGTTAGTATCCCATAACAAAAGTCTCGAACTTACTTTGGGGCTAGCTCGATCAGTGTAATTTGTCCCTATATATTTATTTATTTATTTATGAATTGAACTTCCTTTCTTATCACATTGCCTAGAAACCATGATTTTTGTCATATGGTTTTCGGGCAATCTGATAATGCACAGTATACCCACGGAGTTCATCTACCTACAGTTGATTAATCTAAGGTCTTTCGACCAAGTGACGAAAGCGACCAATTTGGCTACACTGAATGATGTATTACCTATAATACAAGACCTAGGTTGTATGCATGACTCTGGAAGAACACTGATGATGAAGATATTTCTATATAGATATAGAACGCAGCCTTAGTAAGTACTGCGTACTGTAAAAGTCAACGCAGCTATTGACCTAGGTCCGGTCTACCTAGACACGTTATGTGACCATTATATAGCTATATAAATTGCAAAACATGCGTGACTTTTGTCCTTCTTCACGGACTATCACATTATTACGTACAAAATAGTATTATGTTTAAGTTTTATATTATATGTATGTTAGTCTGTAAGGTATATATAAATATGGGCCAATAATGTACTCCTATGTTTTGTTGCCTGAAATAAACGAATTATTATTATTATTATGGCGCGCATTGATGAAGACATTTCTTAATTGTGTTGAAGATACGAAATTGTCGACACCTGCCTTTCTGCTGGAACCAATGCGTAAACGCATTGCTTTATTATAGTACTTAATTGTTTTAGGTGAGTTTTGTCTTTTTGAATGAGCGAGCGAAGTTCCCCGAGTCTACTTGAATACTTGTTTGACGATAACTTTAGTATTTTAGATCGGAGCTTCATGAAATTTTGGTAGGTGCGATTATAAGCCAAATTGGGGTTGCCGAGAAATAGGGTTCGCGAGGTCATAGTTAGGGACAAACTACGAGTACTAGTGTATATTTAAAGAAGGATTGTAGAGTTTAGTTTAAGTTAAAATATGTATTGAACCAAAGTATAATATAAAAAATAAATAAATTTATAGGGACATATAATACTGATTGACCTAGCCCCAAAGTAAGTTCGAGACTTGTATTATGAGATACTAACTCAACGATACTATATTCTATAACAAATACATATATAGATCAACATCCAGGACCCAGGATAATTTGAAAAAGGCCATTTTTCAACTTGCCCTGACCAGGGATCGAACCCGGGACCTCTAGGTGAATGACTAGCATGGTGACCACTACGCTACGGAGGTCGTCAATACAGAATAATAAATTACAGAAAGCAGATGTCAAAAGGCGGCATTGTTGCAACTGCAATTCTCTTCCAGGCAACCTACTAGTACGTAAAGGTAGCTGGAGATGTTTGACGAAAATAAGTGAGGTACAGATTTCTTATAAGACATTTTTACATCAGACTCGAATCAACGGTTACTTTAAAACCGGGATTATGGGTATTCTTATGCAAAGAGTTATTGATTGTGTGTACGTGAAGTCTGTTACCGAGGCATATTGGTAAAATGGAATTTGCTGATACTTTCACGTTTTATAAGTTTTTGTACCGATGTATAATAATACATTAAACATTGTAAAGATAATTTACCCCTGAATTGTGACTTCATTCAGATAACTTTTAAAGCAGACAGAGTGAGACAGGCCGTCTCACTCTCCGTTTAGGTATCGAAAACATACCTACATTATTACTATGTGCGCGGCGACAACTTCGAAGGGGCAAATTCAGTTACATGAATCGTTTGTCCAGAGTAATAAGAATGAAATTGGCTTGCAATGGATGTCTAGATATCTACACGAAGAGGTGAGGAGTTCTGACGTGAACTAAATTAAACCATAGCGCTAACCATACTAAGTGATATTTCTTTGAATTAATTTTCTGAGTAAGACTTCTGTACGTGAGTATTAGTACTTATTCTGTAGCTGAGATCACATTTAGACATACAATATGACATCTAAAACCTACAATTTAATGTTCAACTCGATTCGCATATCAAACACTGACCTTTGGAATCAGAGTAACCCAAGACCCACATTCGTGTGAACAAAATTAACAATATTGCACTGCACATGTAGTAATGATCTCGTCAGAACATAGCTAGACTACAGAAATATGACCCTAGTATAGGTTGTATGATTAATTTTGTAGTTACGAGTAAAAACTAAATATAGCAGTTGCCAAATGGAAGGAGGCTAGATCAACTAGGAGGCTAGTTGTAAAGTTAATTATTTAACATACCCAGATTGGCATGGAAGATTAAAAACGCGTGTATATAATATACCAAGCTGGAATTTACATCAAATACTCAGGTCTACTGTCCCTTGGAGCTGTGAAAAAACCAAACTTCTAAGCCAATGCAATCAAAATATACAAAATGTCGCAAATTTCCGCAAATTTTCGACACTCGCAAGGGAATCAAAACCTACAAGGTTGACCTCAGAATCTTTCCACCATTACGCTAAAAGTGGCCCTAGGGTCTTGTTCCCTGGACTCTGTTTGCATAGAGCTGCAAGCTGCAATTTGGGTACTATTTGCTGCAGATGTGATAGTGTTTTTATTGTTTATTACTTCCCCGTAGCTGCGTGGATAAACTCATATATGTAAGGAAAACTTAAAATAAAAGGTACTTACTAAGTAATCATTATCAACTACACATTTATTTTACAAATATGTCACTAAATGTTGCGGATGTCGCTAATTCGAAAGTGATTTTTCTGAACCACGCTATTGTCGTTTTTTGAAATAATAATCGTAAGGCCTAAGTTCGCGGCAAACCACTAGTTTTATATCGAGATGAACTAGTTCCATCCCGTTCGTTATTATGTCGAAAGTTAGATAAATAACAGATGATAGCGCTCGATAAACATTGTCGCCGGTGCTATGCTACGGGGGCTGATACACATCACAAAGCGTACTCACTTAACAAAGCTCTACATCTGTACTTCAATTTATGGCTGTATAATGGCAGATGCGATATTATGTCAAATTATTTCATAGCGATCGGAAAAGTCAAGGTGAATGGTTGTGGGGAACGCCGAGTAATGATGGCGTGGATTTAAGAAGCTTATGATGCGGCAGTTTGTGTATTGTTAGGAAAGATAGACAATTTATTTGGTACAAAAATTCTATTTCTATTTCTATTTTCAGCATATACTGTCCCACTGCAAGGCAAAGGCCTCCTTTCCAGCACTCCAACTCTCTCGGTCGAGGGCCTTTGGGACCCAATCCCTGCAGTAGGAGTCAAACTCGTCCCTCCATCTCTTTCCCGGCTTCCGCTTTGCGTTTTGAGGAATATAATGCGTTACTGATTTAGCGCAGAGTTTGTCGGGCAACATGTCCTGCCCAGTTTCACTTTAGAGTTGCAGCTATTTACACAAATAAAAAATAAAATACAATTATAAGTTAAACAAACACTATCAAGGTCACAAAGAATATACTAGCATAGTGCGGTGAGATAGATGTAAATTAAGTATAAGATATGGGCTTCGTTGCTCGAAATCTTTTAGCTATTCCGGCCATTTTTTCTACACTTTGTTAGGCTATGGAACTATATTCATAGACTGAATCATTCCTTAGAATAGAATCTGTATTTTTGTTGTGACGTTTATGTACCTAAACGTTTCTACAAAGCCGGACGGGAGTACACTTTTGCTTGGAAAAGCCGATTTTTGTATAGTTTTTTGTCTGTTATTTTAGTTTCATTAAACTATAATGATCGAATATAGCCCGTGGTTTGATTCATTACGGGTATGTTTCTTCCACGCTGTTTGTGAGTAATTATATATTTATTGATATTAGTTTATTTTACGTAAGTTTATGAATGTATGTTTATGAAATTATTTTCTTTTCTTGTCTTTTTATTTATTTTTGTATTGAGTACGCCAATTACCTCCTCTTTCTCCCCGTTTCCTCTCGCGGGTCTGCTAGAAGAAATTTCTATAGAAATAAGTAGCATCTATTTACTGTTTACTTTTAAGTATAAATGTTTATATATGTAAATTTTCAAGTGTGCATAAATCAATAAAATTAAGTTAAATTAATCCTACCAAGGCTCATATATGTATTGCAAGATCTCTTTCTCTAAGAAAGCCTCGCCTCGCCTTTTTTTATCTTACCAGTTTTGCAATGGTCAGCTACCATTGCAAAACTGGTAAGATAAAAAAAGGCGTAATATTCCTTTGCCCTTGATAATATCAAGTTCTAAATCGATTCATTTAAAATAACACCAAATCACATAAGATCTTGTGATAGATCGAGTGAGAGTAATGTGCTCAGACGCGCAATCTAAGTATATCGATTAATAATTTCGATCACAATATAGCGAGTGCAGAAGTCTCACTTCACATAACAAGTCATCTACTAAGTCAAATATTAGAAATATGAAGACTGAATTTGACAATTAAGTCGGTGGATATTATTTTTGAACGACTATTAATAAACATGAGATACACGATGTTTGTCACTCTATGTGCGAAAGAAAACAACTGTTGTAGGTCTCCGTTTTACTTATATACATACCCTCGGCTTTCAACAACTGACGAACGTTAAAGACTCCTTTCGAGTTCCACAGATTTTCGTGACAAATATTTATTAATTCTAATTTTCTTTTTATTTTTACATATTAACGGTTACATCCTAAACGGTGCTGTTTCAAAGAATATATCGACGTTCTTGACGAAAAAAATTCTTTTGGTGATTCTACACAATATAGATTCCACAAATCATTATTTCACCGCATTAGTAATTCCGTACGGTTATTTTCACAATCGCGTTTCTTCCTATTTTTGATTTAACACAATATTAATTCCGCCCAACTGTGTTCACGTCATTTACCATTCAACTTATGAACACAGACAGAACTCGGGGGCACTTTGTGTATAGTCAAAGTATTTTTTTTATTGAATTAAGTATAATTGGATTAGTAAAAATGTATTTTTTATATTATTTAATGCAAAACCTACAAACCATAGTTTTGGAACGGGACAAGCATTTTGGAACGGGAAGATTACGCTGAAAGAAATCCAGTCAGTAGCAACCCACAACGTTTACAACAATCTATAGGTTATCCTTGTAGGAAATCATTATTTTGTGAAGCGATTACATCCAATCGAACTGAGATGGTCAGTCGGTTATGAGGCAGGTAATAAATTAAGATGTTTTTAGAATGACCTGTGTTTGTAGTTACTTTTTTTACAAGTGAAACGATTAAGTTATAAATCAAAGTGTATGCATAAGTACCTAATTTAGCAGGTACTGCATTACAGAGATGTAAACTAAAGTTATGAAAGCTCTACTAAAATAGCAACTAGAAACCAGATATATTTCTCTCTAGCGGCGGCTTTTCAACAATTTTTTTTTAAAAAACATAACACTTATTTTAACATAACTGTAATAGATAGACATATGCTGTCGGACACTTTTTTGTAGATAATTATGGGTTCTACAAAGTTGTAGTACATTATTTTGTTTTATCGTCAATAGTTTCCGCAGCGCATGCGATGTAAGGAATTTTTAATTCATTTTTATACACGTTGGGTTACAATACTGGAGTTTTTTTTTTAATATCGCCTATGTCACTTAGCGGAGGTGTAGATTACCAACGGTGAAAGAATTGTTAAAATCGGTCAAGTAATTTCGGAGGTTAGTCGATGCAAACAAACAAACAATCAAATCTTTCCTCTTTATAATATTAGCTTAGATAATTTACATATATGGACAAATCACACAGATTGAGCTAGCCCCAAGGTAAGTATCTATAAGGCCATCTCGACCTGACCGAGGATCGAACCCAGGACCTCCGGTGTGACATGATGATCACTAGGCCACAGAGGTCGTCGATAGTCGTCATAGTTAAGTGATTTAAGTTCTTGAATTTTGCGAAATATTGCATGCTTATTTAGATGACGACCTATAAGCATTATAACAGTAACATGTAAAACGCCTTTTTAGGGTTCCGTAGTAAACAAGGAACCCTTATAGTTTCGCCATGTCTGTCTGTCTGTCCGTCCGCGGTTTTACTCAGCGACTATAAGTAGTAGAAAGCTATAATTTGGTATTGGTATGTTTTTTAATCATGCAAAAAAGTGGTAAAGTTTGAAATAATTTTTTTTTTAGGTTAGCTTCCATACAAGTAAAGTCAAAAGTCAATTTTATTTTGTCGACTATGGCAGCATCCTTATAGTAGTACGTGATGCGAACTAGGATATATATTTAATTAATAAGCAAATAATTCATTTTGTTAATTTAGCACATCACGTACTAACTGGACGTGTACATTCAACATAACACTGTACAATGTTTTTGTATAAATACTCTTTCTAATTCAAATAAATTATCCACTATCCCGTCGCCACTCCTGGCCTGTAGACGGTGATGGATCGAACCAGATCCAATGGGTTTCATTAGTACCTTCGTGGTCGCTATATCGACTAACCAATCATGTGGGGTATCGTTGAACAGGTCTTTTAACAAATATTATGAGCTTGCAAACATCTTTTTTTGATTTAGGGATCCGTTTCTGAAATATTTGGTTTTAAAGTGAAAATTTTTGTTAGAGTCAAGTGTCCTCCCCCCCCCTCTATCTGCTAAACAGTTATGACACGTGAAAAAATTCATAACTATAGAAAATATAACGAAATTTAAAGGAAATCTATCAGAGCTATGTAGGGTTAACAAAATAAAAAGTTATAGGCGATCAACTTATAAAATGTACTCTGAAAATGAAAATTTCATACAAATTCAATAGAAATAAATTATTAGACGTTTTTAGTGGCATGAACTCAAATTTGGCATTCGTAACTACGGAACCCTACACTGCGCGTGGCCTGACATGCACTTGGCCAATTATTTATTTTGATTCAACATTACGCAATGTTTGCTGTTCATTTTTTTTTCTCAATATACCACATCCATCCAATAACTATCATGAGTTGTACCATCAGCACCATTGAAATAATGGTGACATAAAAACACGATCTCGACAAATCTACTGGATATGTCCTTAGTCTTAATGCTTGCGGCTGCAATTATCCGTGTCCAAGAGTTCACCTCCACTTGGTGGCAAAAAATAATATCAGAACGACTAGATATCATGGTAAACTTCGGGTAAAATCACATGTTATTTGACGGACTTAGGTCTAGTGGTCATCAGGCCAGGCTGTCACACTGGAGGTCCCGGGTTTGATCCCTGGTGATGCCTGGTGAGATGGAAAAAGATCTTTTTCAGATTGACTTGGGTCTTGAATGTTTATCTATAAATGTATTTGTTATAAAATATAGTATCGTTGAGTTAGTCCCATAACACAAGTCTCGAACTTACTTTGGGGCTAGCTCAATCAGTGTAATTTGAACCTATATCATCATCATCATTTCAGCCGCATAACGTCCACTGCTGGACATAGGCCTCTCCCAAGGATTTCCAAAATGACTGATCTAGAGCGGCCTGCATCTAGCGTTTTCCAGCGACCTGCGTCAGGTCGTCACCTATTAGGTTGAACCTATATATTTATTGTTATTATTGAACGAGTTGATCGACCGAGCAAAGCGAGCGAAGTTCTCCGAGTCTACTTGAACAGTCTGGAATTTGAATGGATATAATTGCGAGGGTGTATGAGAGTATGAATGTGATTATAATTGTGAGGGTGTATGTGTATATGTGTATATTTATTTTTTATTTAACTTCATACATAAATACAAGCGTAGTGGCGGATTTAAAGCTTAAAGCCTTATCTACCAGTCAACCAAACGGGTGATGTGGAGAGTGACACGGGCACAGAATAAGTACTAGTACTCACAAACAGAAGTCTTACTCAGAAAAGTAATTCAAAAAAATATCTACCTAATGTGATTAGCGCTATGGTTTAATTTAGCTCGCGTCAGAACTCCTCACCTCTTCGTTTAGATACCTAGACATCCATTGCAAGCCAATTTCATTCTTATTACTCTGGACAAACGATTCATGTAACTAAAATTTCCCCTTCGAAGTGGTCGCCGCGCGCATAGTAATAATGTAGGTATATATTCGATAACTAAACGGAGAGTGAGACAGGCCTGACACGGATAATGCAAAACTTGAATAGATATGAGGCGCGAAAAAATAACTTATGTCAAAACAATAAACTACATATAAAAAATACACACTATTAAGTATATACTATGATAAAATACCTACATGTACTACATAAATACACTATGAACGTATATATACTTTGAACGAGCAAGCAAAATGAGCGAAGTTCTCCGAGTCTGCTTGAACAATCTAGCGTTTTTTTTTAGCGTTTGTATGTATATAAGTACGTATGTTAATATGTATGCATGTAGTTTGTTCGATGATAACTTGAGCAATTTTAATGGAGTTTTTATGAAATTTAATAGGCGTGTAGATACAAATAGAATTTTTATGTCTGCACATGAGTCAAATCGGTCGAGGGTTGTCGAGATATGGGGTTCTCAAGTTCATAGTTCGAGACGAACTCACTACTAGTTAAAGGACAAACTTTTAGTTAAATTGTATGAAACAGGCAATAAATATAAATTGGCTTTAAATCATGCCTCTATTCAAACCAAAAAGGTGTCCACTTAAAACAATTCCGTTCCATTTTATAAAAAAAGTTGGAAAATGGCCTTTTTCAAATTGTCCTGGATGTTGAATGTTTATCTATATATGTATTTAAACCAAAAAGGTGTCCAATTAGAACAGTTCTGTTCCATTTTATATAAAAAAGTTGGAAAATGGCCTTTTTCAAATTGTCCTGGGTGTTGGATGTTTATCTATGTATGTATTTGTCATTAAATATAGTCGTTGAGTTAGTATCCCATAACACAAGTCTCGAACTTACTTTGGGGCTAGCTCAATCAGTGTTATTTGTCCCTATATATTTATATAAAAAATCACGTTTATTGGATGAGAGCACACCTTATATATTTATTTTTAAATTATTAAAGTAAATCGCACTATAAGTTTCCGGAATGAATATGAAAAAATACTATTAAAGGTACAAAATTAATTTATTGTTTTTCAAAATAATCTCCCTTGGCGTCTATGCACTTTTTCATTCGATGAAACCAGTTTTGAAAACTTTTGTGCCACTTCTCTGTGGTGACCTCTGAAACGTGTTTTTCATACTCCTCGACGCCTCTTCTGGTGATGAAAATCGTTGACCGCGTAATTGGTTCTTAATTTTTGGGAACAGAAAAAAGTCACAAGGTGCCAGGTCGGGACTGTATGCAGGATGACTCATGAGTTCTACATTTTTCGCCTTCAAAAAGTCGTTTGTCTGTCTGGCCAAGTGAGAACTAGCATTGTCGTGGTGCAGGATGATACGGCGTTTACGGTTATTTTTACGGAGTTCGTCAATCACTTCCGGCAAACAAATGGTCGTGTACCAGTCACTATTCACTGTACGACGATTCTCTAAAGCAACAGTAGCCACGTGTCCAGTTTTATTAAAAAAAGAAGCAATCATCCGCTTAGATGCACTTTTCACGCGCGCCACTTTGGTTGGTTTCGGCTCATCTTGAAAGACCCATACGCTCGATTGCTGCTTTGTTTTGGGATCGTAGCAATAAATCCATGTTTCGTCACCTGTTACTATGTCCCACACCAAATTTGACGCACCTTCGTTGAATCTGGTAAGCATGGCACTGCACCAAGTGACGCGGTCCGTTTTTTGAGCCTCGGTCAAGTTGTGTGGGATCCACCGCGAGCACAGCTTTCTCACACCCAAATGTTTGTGTAGGATTAATTGTATTTGACTCATGCCTATTTCTAAGGATGCGCGAATTTCATGGTAGGTCACATGCCTGTCTGTTTCAATCATACGGCGCACAGCATCGATGTTTTTGTTGGTCACAGCGGTGGACGGCCGACCATCGCGAGATTCGTCACTGAGATTGATACGACCACGCTTGAATTCTGCAAACCAGCTATAAACAGTTGTCTTGCATGGTGCTTCATTGCCAAAAGCTGTTTCAAGCCGAGCGGTGCTCTGTTGAGCTGTCAAATTACACTTAAAATCGTAGAAAATCATACTACGAAAATTTTCCCGAGTTAAATCCATGTTGATGCAGACACACAATTTTTTAAATGGTGCCGCAAGGTAAAAACAAAAGACAGTCAGATGAAACAAACTGCATTCTACAGCCAAAGAGTTCTATTTTCAAATGTTGCAATAAATTTTTAAATATTGTTTATGTAAGTGGCCAGTTCCGGAAACTTATAGTGCGCCCTATGTATACAACTGAATAATTCTGTGAATTTTTCAAGCGTCTTATTACCCTTTCACCGCGAACGTCGGATTTATACGACAAACATTGTCGTGCCCATTCCGTGAGCGTCTGATATTTCCGACAAAAAAAAACCGATCGTATAGCACATAACTTAAGTATCCACATCCCTTTTTGGTTGTAGGTATTTATTTTAGATTTCATACCCCTTGCGCTGGGGGCACGGCAACTGATATAAAGTCTCGCGGTGAAAGGGTATCGAGCAAAAAACGGCAAAAAAATCGCGTTTGACGTATGGGAGCCCCCTTAAATATTTATTTATTCAGTTCTTAGTTTTTTTTTATAGCGGCCACAGAAATATATCATCTGTGAAAGTTACTGTCTAGCTAACATGGTTTCTGAGAATCTGAGATATAGCCTGGTGACAGATAGATGGACTGCGGAGAATAATAGGGTCCCGTTTTCATTCTATGGGTACGGAACCCAAAAAATAGGTAAAACAAACTTTATGATGATTTTGAAACGAGTTGCTCCATGGATTATTTGCGTTTAAAAACATTCAATACTAACTCTTTGAATATTACTATTCTGTAGATTTTGTGCTTGCTTCGAAGCCAGAGCAAGTTGATAAAAGGTTGGAATTCCAAAAAACAAAATTCCTTATTTTAGACATTTCATTTGAATGATGAGTGTAGATAAAGCGAAAGAGGTCTGTCAGGATCGAAGCAAGTGTAGGTCCATAGTCTCAGCCTACCCCTGTGGGAAACAGGCGTGATAATATGTATGTATGTATGTAATTTTGACGACAGGTTCTGTCAAAAACAACACTAACGAACCAATTCCGTGTTGAAATTGGTCGGTCCAGTAAAAACCAAACAAAATTGAGCAATAATCATAATTTATAGCAAGTTTGGTAGATCAGACGGATGTTGTGGCGTACAAACGCACAGACAGACCGACAAAAAGGCGATGACTTGCTGATTCGCGAAATTGGGGTCACGTGGGTCAGGTGCCATTACGTGTCCTACTTAAGTTTGTCACTTGTATGCGATGGCCAATGCTTTGTGTCATTGCTCAATGTCATTTTTGTGGTATTATTGACATTTAATTTTGAGGTGTGGAAATTAATTATTATGTATAGTAAAAATGCTATATTTGGCCTCTTGTGTTATATGGTTGCGAAGCTTGGACTTTAGAAGAAGAGTTTGAGCTGTGGTCTTATAAGTGTGGCATAAGCTGGACGGATCACATTACTAATGTTGAAGTTCTGGTGCGCATTGGCAAAAAAGTAGAGCTCGTTCGAACCATTAAAATAAGAAAAATCACATATCTTGGTCACGTGTTGAGAAACCCACAATATCATCTACTCCAGACCATAATGATGGGTAAAATTGCCAGAAAGCGCAAGGTGGGACGTCGCAAAATGTCATGGCTGAGGAATATCCGACAATGGACTGGTATCAAAACGGTAGAACAACTGTTCAGGGTTGCCGTGGACAAATCAAGATTTAAAGAGCTGACTGCCAATCTTCAGAAAAGAAGCGGCACCTAAAGAAGAAGAAGATAGTAGAAATAAACGGCCAAGTGCGAATTAGACTCGCGCACGAAGAATTAATTCCATATCATTATCTATAAAAATTAACGATACTCTATTTTATAACAAATACATGTTTTTATAAACATACAAGACCCACGGTCAATATGAAAACGATCATTTTCCATCTTGACCTGACCAGGGATCGAACCTGGGATCTCCAGTGTGACGGCGTGGCATGAAGACCACTAGGCCACACAGGTCGTCGAAAGTAAGAATAAAAAAAAAATTAAGATCTTATTAAAATTGAAGGAGATCACGCACTCCTCGAGCCTTAGACAATTCTTTTTTTATTAATGTTTGTCAGTAAGTCTACTCGAGTTACTGATAAACATTATTTGATGGATATTTCATAAAAAAGTAGGTGACAAAAGACCAATACTCGACTGCTTCTTCCTCATCTTATCCAACTTTAGTTTGGTGTCGGGACAAGACAATAAGTTCGTTTTTTTTTATTTCACTCGTTCTTTGTCATGTGACTCGTCACATTTTTGAAGTGAAAACTTCTTTAGCGGCGTCGTACACTTTTTTGTAATGGATAAAAAATGTTAAACTCGCGTCAGGGCGTCAGAACACGTGACCTGATCGAAAATTCGTAAGACGGATGGAGAGTAGACAGCCGGCGCGGCGTAGGATAGGAAGTATCCCCCTCTCTTTCTACAGCGCGGCGAAAATTTATGCCTGCTGCTGTTTCGTTTAGGCATCGCAGGGCGCTTGCGCGAATGTTCGTGTGTGTTTATGTTACAGCGTGCCACGCGCATCCAAGGAAACGCACAACGTTAATATTCAAGTTTTCACTTCTGCCGGCACTCCCGGAGTGCAACCCGTCTTTTTTTATATTCATATAATCCTTAAACGTAGTAAAAAAAATTAGGTCTATGCTTAAGACTTAACACACTCCGTCCCCATTCTTTGCCATCCTCTGCTCCTATAGTCTTGCTTCAAATTAAGCACCATTTTAGTACCGTCGCAAAGACCAATATAATATTCGGAATAATAAATTAATAGGTAAGTCAAATTAGTCAAGGAGTAAAGAATCTATAGATAAACTCGTATATAAAAAGTTGACAAGATTAGGCTTAAGAGGTGTAGCAAGTTCACAGTTCGGGTTAGGATAATCTCTTATGAAGACGTTTAACATAAAGTTCAGTTGTCAGTTATTTTCGAAATACTTATGCATAATCAATTAAGCTTATTTAAGTCAAAATGGCAGCCTTGATCATTTAAATTTAGCCAATCACAACTTATTGTTATAATTCAAAGCATCTGTCACTGAAAATCAATTAAAACTTACGTGGATCTTGCGCCAGCGCATACGAAGGTTATAACGCATGAGCAAATACGTGAAACTAGAGGAACTATGCTTCAGATACACAGACGGTAATCATTTCTATTTCTCATCATTATTATTTTTACTTTTTTTTTTGTGATAACAAGCTACTTAATTAACAACTTCGTCGGCAAACGCAGCGTAGGACACCCACCTGCTAGATGGTCAGACTATCTGAGAAAGGTTGCAGGAAAGCGCTGGATGCAGGCTGCTTCCAATCGGTCGTTTTGGAAATCCTTGGGGGAAGCCTATGTCCAGCAGTGGACTTCCTGTGGCTGATATGATAATTATAACAAAAATATTTTATGGGGTAGTTAAGTCTATTATTTTGAAGACCTTTTCCTAATCAATCTACACCAACATTTTTATATTGGATCCTGTACTTTCCTGTAAAAATACCGATGTGAACTTAATCATTCTTGACTCTCAAGGTAGATTATTAAAGTAAAAGTATTTTATACTGTAACTAATCCTTTTTTTTCTCTTATTAGCAGAAAGTGTTTGTATTTATTTTCGTATTCCACAATTTCCTATTTGTCCAAAACATAAGCGGTGTTTTACGAAGCAAAAGTGGCCTATGAAGGCCTAGATTTAAAATAAAAAAAGTTATTTGATTCTTTAATTAACGCTTCTTACCCATTTTCAAAAAAGGAGGATTTTGTGAATTCGTCGGAATCTTTTTTTTTTATGATTGATCACTGATTACTCGAAGATGCCTGTACCAATTTGGAAAATACATTCTTTGTTTGAAAGAAAATACAATCTATTAAAACTTATCAGGAAGTCCAATTGAAATTTTATAAAATCGGTTTTGTAGTTTGGTGTTAAATTAGTTTTTTAGTTTTGAAAAAAATATTTATATGTTGATTTATTTAACGGTTAACCATGGCTGCATATTTACTCACGTGCTTGTATTGATAGTCGGTCCCACGACCTCAGAGGCATAGTTCACGTGGCAAATGAAATCAGATGTATCAATCATACAACAATCACGTGTTGTCCGTCTGTGTGGAATATGGGACAAGACCTCTCTCTGCTCTCTCTCTCTTTCATTCAATTTAGCTCAACTTTTAGGGAGTCTTGAAGAGCGAGGTTGCCCAATAGGAGAACGCATTATTATCACTGTCTCAAATGATACAAGGCGTGGTATGTATTATATAGGTTGCCACAAAAGGTATAAGAAAATCTGAAACTCCTCCGGGCTCCGGAAGGCATGTTGAACCGTTGGTCCCGGCTGTCATCATTGTATGGCAGTCGTCAAACTATTTCAGATGCCTTTAGGCGGCCTGTAGTATCTGACACCAGTGTTGGTCACTTACTGAGCGTAAGTGACCAACACTGGTGTCAGATACTACTTTTACTTTTTCGTATAAATTTTGGTCACTTTCATATCAGTTTTCCATTGGACCTACATGTTTATAATAACATATGTCTTGTTGATTACATATTTAGAAGTTACAAAGAAAACAATTTCCTGGATATACCAGCCCAGTATGTCAGCCATCTCTGGGCGTCTGCTCATCTTTGCCATTTCATATTTTATATTATTAAAAGTGCCTTTGCCCTTAGCTTACATCAAACAATTTCCACTATAGCCCACTGGGGTTATAGCCAGAAAATTGTCAGGAATTGTGAGTCATCTCTGGACGTAATATCTGCACATCTTCACCCTTTTTCTTTTTCATATTTGCTTTTTCATATTTTGCATATTCGAGACGTTCCAAATTAAACAATTTCCTGGCTATAGCTCCAGTATGTCATCCATCTCTAGACGACCGCGTCTGCTCATATTTGCCCTTTCATATTTTTCGTATTTGAGAAATTTGAAATCAAACAATTTCTTGGCTATAGCCCCAGTGTGTCAGCCATCTCTTGACGTTTGAGTCTGCTCATCTTTGCCCTTTCATATTTGACATATTCGAGAAGTTTAAAATTAACCAATTTCTTGGCTATAGCCCTAGTATATCAGCCATCTCTTGGAGTTCGCATCTGCTCATCTTTGCCCTTTCATATTTCATATATTTGAAAAGTTCCAAATCAAACAATTTCCTGGCTATAGCCTCAGTATGTCAGCCATCTGTAAACGTAGCGGCGGCTTATCTTTGCCCTTTCATATTTTACAGTTCCAAATCAAACAATTTCCTGGCTATAGCTTCAGTATGTCAGCCATCTCGGGGCGCTCGCGTCTGTGCACCTTTACCCTTTAATATTTTACATATTTGAGAAGTTTCAAATCAAACAATTTCCTGGCTATAGCTTCAGTATGTCAGCCATCTCGGGGCGCTCGCGTCTGTGCACCTTTACCCTTTAATATTTTACATATTTGAGAAGTTTCAAATCAAACAATTTCCTGGCTATAGCTTCAGTATGTCAGCCATCTCGGGGCGCTCGCGTCTGTGCACCTTTACCCTTTAATATTTTACATATTTGAGAAGTTTCAAATCAAACAATTTCCTGGCTATAGCTTCAGTATGTCAGCCATCTCGGGGCGCTCGCGTCTGTGCACCTTTACCCTTTAATATTTTACATATTTGAGAAGTTTCAAATCAAACAATTTCCTGGCTATAGCTTCAGTATGTCAGCCATCTCGGGGCGCTCGCGTCTGTGCACCTTTACCCTTTAATATTTTACATATTTGAGAAGTTTCAAATCAAACAATTTCCTGGCTATAGCTTCAGTATGTCAGCCATCTCGGGGCGCTCGCGTCTGTGCACCTTTACCCTTTAATATTTTACATATTTGAGAAGTTTCAAATCAAACAATTTCCTGGCTATAGCTTCAGTATGTCAGCCATCTCGGGGCGCTCGCGTCTGTGCACCTTTACCCTTTAATATTTTACATATTTGAGAAGTTTCAAATCAAACAATTTCCTGGCTATAGCTTCAGTATGTCAGCCATCTCGGGGCGCTCGCGTCTGTGCACCTTAACCCTTTAATATTTTACATATTTGAGAAGTTTCAAATCAAACAATTTCCTGGCTATAGCTTCAGTATGTCAGCTATCTCGGGGCGCTCGCGTCTGTGCACCTTTACCCTTTAATATTTTACATATTTGAGAAGTTTCAAATCAAACAATTTCCTGGCTATAGCTTCAGTATGTCAGCCATCTCGGGGCGCTCGCGTCTGTGCACCTTTACCCTTGAATATTTTACATATTTGAGAAGTTTCAAATCAAACAATTTCCTGGCTATAGCTTCAGTATGTCAGCCATCTCGGGGCGCTCGCGTCTGTGCACCTTAACCCTTTAATATTTTACATATTTGAGAAGTTTCAAATCAAACAATTTCCTGGCTATAGCTTCAGTATGTCAGCCATCTCGGGGCGCTCGCGTCTGTGCACCTTAATCCTTTAATATTTTACATATTTGAGAAGTTTCAAATCAAACAATTTCCTGGCTATAGCTTCAGTATGTCAGCCATCTCGGGGCGCTCGCGTCTGTGCACCTTAACCCTTTAATATTTTACATATTTGAGAAGTTTCAAATCAAACAATTTCCTGGCTATAGCTTCAGTATGTCAGCCATCTCGGGGCGCTCGCGTCTGTGCACCTTAATCCTTTAATATTTTACATATTTGAGAAGTTTCAAATCAAACAATTTCCTGGCTATAGCTCCAGTATGTCAGCCATCTCTGGACGTATCGTCTGCTCATCTTTGCCCTTTCATATTTTACATATTCGAAAAGTTCCAAATCAAACAATTTCTTGGCTATAGCTCCAGTATGTCAGCCATCTCGGGGCGTTCGCGCATGCGCATCTTTGCCCTTTCCCAGCGCGTGGGCCGGCTCTGATTTCTAGGGACTGCGAATCAAATGGAGTAAATCATATTTCTAATTATTTTTGCATAATAAAATCTGTATTCGACAAAAAGTATTAGGTATACACTATTTTGATTCCTTTTGCACTTTCTCGCCCACTATTACGCCAAAATTAGTCTTCTGGCTTGCGGCCCTAGGCTCTGTGTGCTCGGAAACCAAAATGATCTGTCTGTCTCATTAGGGATAAATATCTGATATAATTTATATTTGTATGGTCCGTTGTGGTTTGTGCAAACATCTTCATGTATAAAACGTATTGCTTTCTGTATTTCTTAAGCTTTAAGCACATAAGGGCAAACACACACTGTTCAAATGATTCTATGGCAGTAGAACAAGAGACAGTTATACATTTAATTGGAAGGCACAAACAAATTTGAATAAATTATACGTAAGTACATGTTTTTCTTTTAAACCAAGTTAATGCCTACTCGCTTTCATTCTAAGCTTCTTGAACTATCGCGAAATGGATATACATGCACTTCGCTCCAAATACCATAATACAAATTGCTAATACGCCTGTAATATTGTGGCCATATTCTCGGTGTTTTGAGCGTAATCCTATTTTAGCTTAGCTGATTTCTCATCCTTAATCATTATCTTTTGTGATTGAGCGTAGTGCAGATATTCTGATGACTCCGCTACTTAATTTTAAAAGTATGGAATTCAGCAGTTTGCGAGATCGAAAGTATACGATATATTAGCTTGACACATAGGTGCGCCCTATCGCTTTTTGGCAAACTTTCTCAAATACAAAAAGTGATCAAGTCTGTGCACCGTAGGTTAGGATAGGCATGATGAATATGACGTCATGTTGGTCGCATGTACCCAGAAAAATGGGCCCACATAACCTTGGATTCCAACGGATAGTCGTAGGACTCATATTTACTAGTAAAGAGAACTCCTGATTCCCTTTATCAATCTCGTCATGGAGGTCTTTTGTCTATTGCAGTATAAAATCAGTTACGGCAAAATAACTAGCGTAAAATAAAGTAAGTATAGAAATGACGACTTACATTTTGATTCAAGATATCTGACAGAGTTGCAAAATGTAATTAAACTACTAATTACTAACTACGATTAAATTTTGTAGTTAGTCATCGCAACTACATAATTACAAAAAGTAATTGAATAAGTAGTTGAACTATAAACTACAAAAAGTAGTTCTAATCACAATTACAAACTACTTTTTGAAACTACATATTTTATAAAGATTTACTTACTTATAAATTTTCGTTTCTTGCTTACAACTTTTTACACTTACAATTTAGAAATACAACACCTTTAACAGACGCACGCAGCAATAAATTCTTATTGTAATTTGTAGTTATAACTACTTAATTACAATTACAGTAGTTTCAATTGTTGTAGTTAAATTTAATGTAATTTCAACTACTTACACTTACACAACAATATTGATCAACAACTTGTTTGGTGCCTGAAGATGCCTCGTGGAGAGGCGAAACACGAGTCGCGTGTGCGGTGTCCGATATTGCTGCAGCCGCAGCGGATGCAGCAGTATCGGAGGGAGCATGCATCAGCTGTTGGTGGCGGGTGCACACGGGCTGTTGGTGGCAGGTATGCTGGGACTAACAGTAGTGGGTGGGCGCCGGCCGGCAATAGTTTGCATGAACTAACTGGTGGCGGAATTGCACAAAGTAATTCAAATCATGTAGTATGTAACTTTGACTTCCGCAAAGTAACACCTGAATCTATTAACTATCAAACATTATGTTTATCGATGAATAAAGGTAGTACCATACCGGTATACAAAACTAGTGTAAACTTAGGTTCATCGTAGTCCGAGCGTATTCTCGGTTGCATTTTCAGGGGTAACGCTTCAGAGCTTAGGATCCGCTACCTAACATACGTGATTTGACGAGGTTACTGGTTTTTTACACAGAACGACTGCCCTCTGACCTCCGCAACCCAAAAAAGACCAGTTTGAGAGCAAACGCTAGATAGCGTTTGAGATCCACAGTTTATACGTGCCTTTCGAAACACGGAATAATCTTTTTTGCGGATAATCAGATGATTTGGGCCTGCAATATCCAAACCAGACTGGAAACAACTTTCCACATGCTTCCCAGTAGAATTCGAACCCACGACCTCCGGAACACAAGGCGAACGCCTTGATCACTTGACCATGAAGGCAGTCAAATTAGTTTAAACTTAGGTTCTTTGGAGCTTACAAAATACGTCTGCTATGTTTTTATCTATTTGTTTATTTTATATTATAGAATGACATACTTATCTAAGATATTCTTCTGTCCTCTCGGTAAATTTTGCCTCAAGTCAAATTAGCCTAGCCATGAAAATCTATAAAGAGGGTTCCCCACGATCAAGCTATATAGTATCGTTACGTGTTTTATGCTTAACGGAACGTCGTAAAAGCCGAATGGGGCAAATTGAATGGGAAGCATAATAGCGAGTAAACTACGAGATATTGCGGTGTGTTTCTAAACTGCTTATAATTTACGATTTTGCCTCCTGTGAGTTTGTATGTTATAATATAAAGTATACGTGTCATTTACTTAAGGGCTTGTGATACTTACCTGTCAGTCATCTATATACAGGGTTACTGGTAACTTACGCAGAACCTCTTAACATTAGAATCAGACTCCCTAACAGATTATAGATCTGCAAGATAAAAGACATACTCCTCCCAAACAAATAAGAGATTTTTCGTTAGTTACTATTAACGCTATATAACGTTATGGAAATATTTTCTGAAGCAATTGAATTCCAAAAGGGTCCATTTTTCGCAAAAATGCTGAGAAAAGTTTCACGTTCTCACTTCAAACTGTGAACTGTGTGTGTTTTTGTGTGTGTGTGTGTGTGTGTGCGCTTGTGTGTGTGTGTGTGTGTGTGAGGGTGTGGCTGTGTGTTCGTAAAATAGTTTGAAGGGTTACCTATTTTAAAAATCAGACAAAATTTTAAATAATATTTTAAATGGGGGCGACACTGTACCCCGTAGAATTTATGTATCGTGTTTAGTACACGTACTTAACAACTTTTATATTTCGATACGAATAATTATCGAAATATGAAAAATGATTTCTGGCTTTCAAAATATTTGTTCCTCATTTCAAGTTATCGTCTAACAAACATACGAGTATGTAGGTACATACAAACGACATTGTTCAAGTGACTCGGAGAACTTCGCTCATTTCGCTCATTCGTTCAAATATTTCAAATAGCTTCAAGCCATCCTCCATTATGACCGACATTGTATGGCGCAGCAAAACTAATTCCTTTGGTCCTAAATATAGTTTCTGTGAAACGTCGCGGTGGAAGGTAACCGCCGGTTAGCGGTCTACCCTCATTCTGAGTTCAAAGCTTTTGTAAAGAAAGTAAATACTTTGTGAAAAGGCTTATCATGGAACCGATGATTACCTTAAAGACAAAAAGTCTGGCTTGAGATTAGCGCGGATTGTACACTCACAAATGTTATAACTTTGGTATATTTGAAACATACTACGTTTACAAATTGACATTAAATTCTGCATTATTTTGGCTGCTTTTTCTGCGACTGCGTTTAAGCACTAAACTTAGCTGTAATGTAAGTAAATTAAGATAATATACATAATTGTCAATTTAAAAGCGATAAAAATATCGAAAGATAATAAAAGATACTTATATTTGAGTTCTTCTTTGCTACACAGAAAATAACCAGTGAGGAGCTAGGTGAACTGGTGGTTTTCCCAAAATAAGCAACCTGAGCGTGGTCCGCATTTGGATGGGTGACCGCAAGTGACATAAACAGTTCTCGAACTCCTTCGTGCTTCGGAAGGCTGTCATCATTATATGGCAGTCGTCAGAAGATGCTTCGACCGCTTTACAAATCTGACACCATTGTTGAACATATATATATGTCGGAGCGTAATATGTAATGGCTATTTTAAAACTAGATTCCTTTACTTTGAATAGTTCGATGACGTTTGGCAGTAATTCCGTGTCAATGTCATTTTGGACAGTTGACAAAAAAGAATAGATGACGCGGTATGAGTTCAATGTAAAATTCCCTTTTTATTGTTTTGCGCGTGCAAGGAGAAAGTTGTTTAGTACAAAATGCAACCGTTGGACTTTAAATGGCAATATTCGTTACATGGTATACAACGTTAGTGACAGGGAGGGGAGTCCTATTCGAGTGGCCGTACTGTGCACAACTCGTTTGTGTGGTTTGCTGTGGTTTGGCCATAACTCATTTAATGAAGTGTAAAAATGATTATTGTAATAGATGTGGATTAGTGAACCGATTTATTACAATGAAAGTTAGTTTAAGCAAGACGGTAAGCCCAGGTATACACAGTATTCAATTCTGTGGGGCCAGGGAATTCAGACATGGTGGTTGGAATTCATGTTTCAGTGCGGAGGCGGGGCACTGGATTTCCGTCACATTTTTATAAGGCTCACGTAAGGTCTCTCATGTGGCGGCATCGGTAAGGTGACGTGACTGTACGTTAGTTTTTATCCTGACATTAGTCAGTTCTCGTACTGTAAGTAAGAAGTGGGTAGTTAACGTCACTCGAGATGTTAGATACCGATCACGCCATGTTCTGCCCACCCGCTTTTACTCGGCCGTCCGCGACATTTATATATACCAGCTATTATCCGTTAACCCACCAAAAAGCCCCCTGGTGGATTCACAGGTAATGTGCGTTCAGACACGCGTGCCGAGCCCACGCATCGCACACGACAAGCGCAGTTTAAATTTGTTGCATATAATTTGAGTCCTATGTTTGGGCGTCATGCCGCCACATAATGATGATGATATCCTTATGAAACTATTTTTTTTTTCTCTTCGGTGGTAACGTAATGTTCTGTCATCTAGCTGTCAATACTTTTCATATATTGGAGTTAAAAATCCTACAAACCGCTAAGCTATCGGGCTCCTATTATTGTTTATAAAGTGTTAAAAGTAAACTCTATGTCTCAAGCAAGCTAGAATTCGATAAATCAATAATGACTATTATTTATCCAGTTGAATCCACGCAGCCGTCGAGGCGTTCCGTTTCACAAATAAAATGCCAGATAAGATCTCCCGTCACGACCGCTTCATTCATGCACCGGCAAGGTTACAACGGAACGTACTGGTGATTTAACGGATTTTCTATGAATGATATTTTAACACTTTAATAATTAAAGTGTTGAATGTTAGATTGCATTTGAACGATCAACGCGTTTGCTTTAAAAAATACAGTACCGCAAAATAGATGACGCAGCAATCACTTGAATCGATCTGTCAATGTCTTATGTTTTTATTTTTTATTTTATTTGTGTGTATTTGTTTTTGGAATATTTATTTTAAATGTACTATTGCTAATATAATTAAAAAAAATATAGTAAATTACAAATTTACTAAAAGGATTGAACTAAATGGCTTTTTCCTTTTTTGACAGAACAATTTCAAAATTATTATGCGCCTTCTATTGAAAAATTTAGATAACGCCTTATTGCCAATTTCTTTCATGTTGGTAAAAAAAATGAATTAAAAGCTGCTTCTCATCTCGTGCAGATGGTAAAAGCTGATCGAAGGCATGGGAGGAAATGCGAAAGATGTTAATAGGCACCGCGGCTAGCAACCCGTTACTCCTGTTCGCCTACTATCACGCTAAAAGAAGACTTTGAGTCTTGCTGCTTTGACTTTGTCTGCTTACAGCCCCAATAACCGAAATGTCTGCCCCATTATGAATAAAGAACTGATCATCACATCAGCCACAGGAAGTCCACTGGTGGACATAGACCCCCTCCAAGGATTTCCAAAACGACCGATCGAAAGCGGCCTGCATCCAGCGCCTCCCTGCAACCTTGCTCAGGTTATCCGACCATCTAGCATGTGGGTGTCCTACGCTGCGCTTGTCAGTACGTGGCTGCCATTTGAGAACCTTTCTACCCCATCGGTTCTTCGCGCTATGTGCGGTGTGGGCGGGCCTACCACTTCAATAAGCTAATCCGCTTGTTCGTTCTTCTACGAATCTCCTCATTTCTGATTCGATTGCGTAAAGAAACACTGAGCATAGTCCTCTCCATAGCCCTTATAGTATGCACCTAAAACTTTAAATATATACTAAAAATGCAATAGGGATGTGAAATAAATATTTTTTGACTCACATTAGATAGATTATTAAAAGATATGGTACGCGTATTTTGTATTTTCTCTGATTAGCAGATAATGACGAAGATAGAGCGCATTCAACTTTCGGGTGACGTCACGATCAGCTATGATTTTTAACCAAAGGCAACGAACATCAATCACCCCGCCTCCGAACTTCAAACCGCTTTATATTTGTGAATTTTAACTAATTATACGAAACAAGTCATTATAAAAAGAAAAAAACCATATATACTCAGTATCTTTCTCAGATTAAGAGGAATGTAATGACACCTCTCAAACTAAAATCCATCAAGCCGTTCAGGCTGTAGAGCATGCCAAACAATTATTAATACAAACAAACATACATACATCATCATCATCCGAGCGTATTCCCGGTTGCATCCTCAGCAGTAACGCTTCAGAGCCCGGGGTCCGCTACCTAACCAAGGAGATTTGACGAGGTTACTGGTTTTTACACAGAGCGACTGCCGTCTGACCCCCACAACCCAAAGGGCCAACCAGGAACCAATCCTTGGATAGTTTGATAATCAAACGCTGAGTGGCGTTCGGGACCCACAGTTTTACGTGCTTTCCGAAACACGGAATCATCTTTCTTTTCGGATAATCAGGTGATTCATGCCTGCAATATCCTATCCAAACTTTTCACAAAGTATGCTTCCCAGTGGGAATCGAACCCATGACCTCCGGGTCACAAGGCGAACGCCTTGACCACTGGACCACAGAGGCAGTCGCAAACAAACATACATACATACTCTCGAAAAACATAACCCTCCTTCTGGCGCAGTCGGGAAAAATATAGGTCCTTTATTTTTGGACAATCTCTCTTTCTTTTGTTGACGATCTTAATAAAAAAAATGTGTACTCAGTTCACATCCCTATTTATAATACTGGTTACATCTACGTTCTCTACAAAAATAAAGGGCTGTTGTTTAAGCGAGTCGCGTGTAGCGAGCAATGAATGGACTACCATTGAGAGCCGATATCATCCAGTAGCCGAACACGACAACGGCCGGGATTGAAACTATTTTTCAAGCCTTTAGTTTAGCTTTATTTTTAATCGCCTTGCAAGAAGGAGGTTAGTGATTCGTTGCGTTTTTTTTTATGTATATTCACCGATTATTCGAAGACGCGTGATTTGGAAAATTATTTTTTGTTTAAGAATCCCCTTACCCTAAACTTTTCCATACAAACGTTTAATAGTTTACGTTTAGTTTTGAGACGACATGTCAGTATTCGGTAAAAATTTGTAATTTTAAAGAAATTGCAATTATCTAGGGTTATAATTGGTTTCCGACGGTAAAATTATGAACTGGAAAGAAAATATAAATCAGTTGTATCGATTCTGAGTGGAGTCGATTTTTAGTTTTGAAAAATTATGTTTTTAGCCAAGTAAGTAAAATTTTACACAAAATTTCCTTTCAAGCTAGAGAAATTATTTAGATAATTTTTCAAAAGTAAAAACCAATATTACTCCCAAACTACATCAGTGATTTCGATAAAGATATTATGGGACCATCTGACAAGTGCGCTACTTCAAAAAAAAAATCCAAATAGGTCCAGGCGTCTTCGAATAATCCATAGTTAAACATACTTTGAAGACGTCAAACAGTGGGACATTGTATTTTGAAACAAACTTCACATAAATAAATATATATATACGGACAAATCAAACAGATTGAGCTAGCCCCAAAGTAAGTTCGAGACGGATACTAACTCAACGATACTGTATTTTATAACAAAGACATATATAGATAAACTTCCAAGACGCAGGTCAATCTGAAAAAGATCATTTTCCATCTTGACCTGAGCGGGGATCAAAACCCGGGACCGCCTGGCATGATGACCACAGAGGTCGTCGTACATAAATGTGCCGAGAAGGCAGCTTAATTGTGTAATACGTATATACAGGGTTACTGGTAACTAACTCATAACCTCTTAACATCGAAATCAGACTCCCCAGCACATTATAGATCTGCAAGAAAAAAGGCGCAAATTGCAGAAAAAAAAATTTGCCTCCCATACATTCACTGATCACCTGGTCGAGTTTCTATGAAGAGTCCATTTTTTTTCTTAGATTTTTTTTATTTTTTTCTTGCAGATCTATATTATGTTAAAGATTCAAAGATTCAAATGATTCAAATGTTTATTCAGTAATTAGACCTTTACAGGCACTTTTACACGTCAATAAGTATAATTTATGTTACGTGTAAAGTATATTAAAATATTAATTTATTTTTAAAGAAAAGCTACCGATACCAGCTCTTCGTAACGACCACTGCTGAGAAGAAACGCCGAAAGAAACTCATTTTCACAGTATTGGTCGCCTACTCGCCAGAAGGGCTTTGTCATATTATTATAATTGTCTTTTAATTAATAAATACTTATAATATAATACAATGTTGACACATTATAACATGTTATGCTTGCGAACAAGTAAACTAACATAAATTGCGTAATAAAAAATATTAAGTAGTCAAAAAAAAAGCGAAGCCGAGCTGACCAGTCCCTCCCGGCAGCACCCGTTCACGAGTTGACGCACGGATCAGCCATCGTTAAACTCAACCATATTAGAGGGAATCCAACGACCCGACCAGCGACGCCACCACTGGATTGGACATTTTAGTGAGCATGAAAAACCCGAACTCGCAGACCTTGTCAAGAGAAAATATTAATTATATGTTGGTCACTTATTGATCGCAGAGCATTTACATGTTTTTACAGTAAGCTTATTATGGTAACAGAAAATGCAGCTATTTATGTTTCATGTGTGGAGTGTAATGGAAAATGTTTAGGAAGTATCCATGCGTTTTTATCTCTTAAATAATCATTGATAGTATAGTATGCATTGTTCAATAAAACTTTTTTAACATGTGTTTTAAATTTTGCCATTGGTAGGTTAACGATCGCTTCGGGAAGTTTATTAAATAATGTTATACCTAGACCTAAGAGTGACTTTCTAGTTTTAGCAAGTCGAAATTTAGGCGTATGAAGCTGATTTTTGTTGCGAGTATTATAACTGTGAACATCACTATTTTTCTTGAAATTATTTAACCTAGATTTAACAAATAGAAGATTTTCGTAAATAAATTGAGATGTCACAGTAAGAATATTTATAGATTTAAATAACTCTCTTATCTCGTTTAGGATTCTGATTACGATGTTAAGAGGTTTTGCGTAAGTTACCAGTAACCCTGTATAAGTTTAATAAATGCTTTATTTTAAGTATATTATAAGTAGTTCAATCTAGGACGTCACTGAAACACTTCCTCCATTACACTTAGAACAGTAGAGCACGTTAGAAAAAGATAAATTAGGCGTCTGTTTGTATGGATTTTAATGTATTAGTATAATATTTGTGAAAGAACCTTTTTTTATATAGGGACAAATAACACTGATTGAGCCAGCCCTAAAGTAAGTTCGAGACTTGTGTCATGGGATACTAACTCAACGATACTATATTTTATAACAAATACATATATAGATAAACATCCAAGACCCAGGACAATTTGAAAAAGGCCATTTTCCAACTTGCCCTGACCGGGGATCGAACACGGGACCTCTGGGTGGCGGACTAGCATTGTGACCACTACGCCACGGAGGTCGTCGTTAACTATTCAAATTTTTTTACCCGACTATGGTAAAGCCAAGAGGAAAGGTAATGATTTTAGCAATCTAGGTATGTATGCAAGTATGTATGTTATATAAATGTGGATATACGTGTGTTCCACCGTAGAATCTGAACGGCTTATCTAATTTTCACATTTTTTTCTTTCGATATAGAGTGGGGTATTAAATAAAAGGTCGTGATAATCATATTTCAAAAATATATATGATGCGACACAACTAAGTTGAACAAAAATGGCGGACTTCAAAGCATTTGTGTACGAATTCCCGGCACGTAAGTTGAACCAAAATGGCGGTTATCGGCGCAAGTACAAATAATGCGCCGACGACTGCCATTTTGGTTCAATTTACGTGTCGAGAAATTATATAATAATGCTTTGAAGTCCGCCATTTTTGTTCAACTTATTTGTGCTCCAGTAATGGGATATTCGTTTTTTAAACGTATATCTAGTTCATCGAAAAAGTTAAATTTAATTCCATTAAATACTTCCATAAATAAAACAACTATAACATAGAATCATAAGGCTTAGGTTACCGCCATAAAGACCATTAAAGGAACCCCAAGCACACATTTATATCGTTACATAAAAACGTGTAATTTACATTAAATACGGGCCGATTAATCGAAACTACGCGAGAACTCGCCAATGCTCTTATTAACCCTAGATATCGGCATTAATAAAAACGACTTACTGTCCACTGTAGATATACAAATCTACTAGATAGGGTATCAGTTGAATGTTTCCGAACGCATTAGTATTGCTTCGTAGATATCATTTTCGCCATTTATCCTGTGGAACACACAGTCGTGTAGTTTTGCGAACAAGTTTGACAACAATTTCTAACTGTCATTTCTAAGACTTAACTTCATTCGTTCTTGAGAAATTTGACATATACACGTCACAAATAGATACACCGTGACGTATTTATTTATGATGAAGCAGACAGAGCCAAACAAGTTTTGGAATGCCTTGCCTGGAGATATTTTAAATATCTATTTAAGAAAAAAGTCCACACACACCTTTATACTAATTTGTTGCAACAGAACTAATCATTAACCTTAATTGTTTGTTTTTTTTTATTTTATATTATGCATGTGTAGGTATAAATATAAAGTTCGAGACGTGTGTGTGTGTGTGTGTGTATGTTATGGGATACAAACGCAACGATAATATATATTATACATGTATAGATTAACCTTCAGAATGTCAGCCTGACATGGTAAATACTAGGCTACAGAGGTCATGATGAGAGAACGTATGTTTATGGATGTATATGTATTTATGTAGACATGTATCCAGTGTATTTAGTTAATAACTTGCTTATCTTTAAACGTCTATTGCTAATAAATTTCTTTTTATTTTTCTAAAGGCTGACTGATAAAAAATGCATTAGCATTAAATCCTTTTTTGTACTATTGTGGACAGTAAAGATTAAATAAAATAAAATAAATAAACCAAAGGCTGCATTTACTAGTAGCATTGAGAATAAAAGGCAGGATTTCTTTTTCGTACTGAACTCTTAGAAATAAAATAAAAAGCTAAGATTAGCATTGTTTATATATCATCGATATGAAGAATCTGATTAAAATAAGATTTCAAGTTTTAAACTAGTTAATAATCATTCATTGTGCCTTTTATATGACCGTGTGTCAGAAAACATAAAGGTGCTTGATTATCTCACGAGTTAGCACGAGAAACGATTTCGATAACCTATTCCACCAACTTAACCCTACACCTGCATCAATTACCTTCAACTCTATCTTAAAAGCAATAAGGATTATAATCAAACTTTCATGTGAAAATTTAAAATAGTTTTCTAGGTACTAACGTAAAGTTATTTTTATACTTTTCAGTGGCAACCGCTATCTTTGATATGTATTTAAATGGCTTTCATTATAGGTAATTAGGGAGACGATTTTTGCACTCAATACCATTTATTTACAGTCAGCTCCTCGTTTGCTAGATACCGGGTTATATCTCCTCGTTAGAGTATTTATTTTTAGTGGAGTTTAATTCCGAGTCATGTTTATGAGATAGGATCATAATAGCATTAATTATTTTATTTGAGCTCGTAAAGAGGGAATAAAAATATGTTTTGTCATTTATGTTTACTGACAATTAAATAGGTTCTTATATAGTTCGCCTATTATCTGTTATATTAGGGTTGCCTGCAAAAACAAACTGAAGAAATGTTTGTATAACCTTTGTTGATTGTTTAAAATCTTCTTTATAATAATAATTTATTAAAATGTGTTTTATTTGGAGTAATTATCCCCTGTTTTGATACTCAAAAATATTATCTTTGTTAAAGAGAGCGGGGACTGCAAACACAAGTTTTTTCCCCAATCACAATCCAAAAATATAATAATATGATTATGAATTAATGTTTATTTTATTATTAAGATTCATTGTTTTTTTACCCGACTGCGCCAGAAGGAGGGTTATGTTTTTTCGAGAGTATGTATGTATGTATGTATAATTGTTTGGTACGCTCTGCAGCCTGAACAGCTCGATAAATTTTAGCTTGAGAGGTGTCGTTAGATTCGTATTTACTGTAAAAGTGACACTAGGTATATCAAAATAAAAAAAACAAAATGGCGGATTTTTGGCGCCCAATTTAAATGTTTGGCACACTCTGCAGCCTGAACTGCTCGATGGATTTTAGCTTGAGAAGTGTCGTTAGATTTGTATTTACTGTGAGAGTGACACTGGGTATATCAAACTAAAAAACAACAAAAAAAAAAGCGGTCAGGTTTTTGTTATAATTACTTGTTTCGTTAGACATATACACAGTATACTAATCTTGCGAAAACCCTAAATGAACTGAATAATAATAATTCGAGATGCTATTTCAACATGAATATATCAGACTAAGTGAACCCACTCTTCAGGTTTCAACTGTCCCTTTATATTGGACAAATGGATGTCAGAGCCTTCAACAAAACCCTTTTAAAAAAGGAATTAAATGAAAAATAGCTTTGTAAAAATATAAATATAAATATCATATCCCATATTTCCTTTATTTTATGATATGTGCAACGTGGCGTCATTGCACGGTGCAACAGTTGCATTTATGATAAATTAGCGGCGTCTTGCCGTGTTACCCGCGAAAAAAGTAGCCTTTGAGTTAATCCAGGGTGTCAGCTTCCTGCATACCAAATTTTATCAAAATTGGTCCAGCTGTTTGCGCGTGAAGAAGTAACAAACATACACACACACACAAACTTTTGCCTTTATAATATTAGTGTGATTTAATAACACAAATGTTCTTGACTGTCTCCATGATCCAGTGGTTAACGCGTTTGCCTTGTGATCCGGAGGTCGTGGGTTCAAATCCCACTAAGAAAAGCATACTTTGTGAAAAGTTGTTTCCAGTCTGGTTAGGATATTGATTAATTTGCTTTAATCCCCTGATTATGCAAAAATAAAGATGATTCCGTGTTTCCGGAGGGCACGTATATACTATGGGTTTCAAACGCCATCGAGCGTTTGCTCTCAAATCTATCCAAGGATTGGTTCTGGTCTTCTTTTTAGGTTGCGGAGATCAGACGGCAGTTGCTCTGTGTAAAAACCAGTAACCTCGTCAAATCACCTAGGTTAGGTAGCGGACCCCGGGCTCTGAAGCGTTACCGCTGAGGATGCAACAGGGAATACGCTCGGATGATGATGATCATGACAAAAATGTTGTTAGTATCAGTATTAATTTACATAGACTATAAGTGCCATCATCTAATTCCCACGGCTACGGAACACAGAATCCGTGCTGCGACCAATTACGACCCGTGTGACGTAATACAATTTTTCAATAACAATATTCACTTAATAAGGAATCGTGAACTTGGCGGTCGGTGTATCACGACACTAAGGGGATGTTTAGATCACTTACTTTTAACTCGTATTTATATAGGGTAAACTTCCAGTAATTGGACACTAACTGGTTTTCAAAATGTTTGTTTCCCAATTTCCAATTTAAATTTAAATTTACTTATTGATTTTCATATTGTACATGTTATAATATTACATTTCATATATAGGATAAACTTCCAGTAATTGGACACTAACAGTCATTGAACAGAACACAATAAAAGCTTATTTATTAATGTTGCATTAAAAAACGGAACACTGCAGCTACAGAGTGTAAAAAAGCTACAATAGACACAATTAAACCTTAATAAATAAGATTTTATTGTGTCCTGTCCAATGACTGTGAGCGTCCAATTACTGGAAGTTTTTTTTCTATATTTGTAATATAATATTATAACATGTACAATACGAAAATCAATAAGTAAATTTAAATTTAAATTGAAAATTGGGAGACCAAAATTATGAAAACCAAAATTTAAGAACCGAATATTGAAAATGGTCGGTTGCAAATAAAAAAATGAGGTTCTGTGTTCAACCCATAGGTGAAATTCCTGGGTCTGGATTGTTGGATTTATCTAAATATATATAACTCAAGGGTGACTGACTGACTGACATAGTGATCTATTAACGCACAGCCCAAACCATTGGACGGATCGGGCTGAAATTTGGCATGCATGTAGATGTTATGACGTAGGCATCCGCTAAGAAAGGATTTTGATTAATTCTACCCCCAAGGGGATAAAATAGGGGATGAAAGTTTGTATAAAACTTTGTCAATTTTAAACCGATCGGGCTGAGACTTTGCATGCATAAAGCTACTATGACGTAGGCATCCCCTAAGAAAGGATTTTGATAAATTACACCCCTACGTGAGCAAAGCCGCGGGCAAAAGCTAGTTATAAAATATAATACACATTCGTAGTGAAGTTTTCTTTTTAAATATAGCTACAAACATACATAATACGTATAAATAAATCACATAGATTGACATGACATCTCTATTCATTATATTTATTTTCAAAATGTAGGTATGTAACGCAAATATTAAAATATAATATTAATAAACAAAATATTATAATATCATAATTTGCATGTAAACCCATCTTTAGTTGAATAGTTTTCAAATAACCACCACCTTCGTGTCGACGACGTATTTCCAATTCAATATTCGAACCATGTACCGTCAACTAGGTTTAGGGCTTCTATACATCGAGCGGTTGTGAAGACACTGACCGCCAAACTTTTGTCATTTTTAAAAATTGCATGCTGCACTTAGGCTTATTACTGGTTTTTGACGGCCATAATTTAAATTGAAAGAAAATATTAGGGTGTAGAAGATTTATATACTGTTAATCAACAAATGATATGATACATTATCATATATTCTCTTTTAAATTCATATTTGACCGTGAAAATAAGTTAAATGTGCAATTTTCTTGAAATCAGAGGATTAGCCCAAAATCTAACATATCGTTATTTCGTTTGTAAATCTAAAATATCGATTTAAAATAAAGGCTAAACTACGTTTGTATAGAAAAGGCAAGTTTGACCAAGGGTAAAGGGATACTTTTCAAACAATCTTAGTCCTCAAACTAACATTTCTAATGGGCGCTTGGGCAGTCGCCTTAAAATCTTTGTACTGTGCATGGACGTAATTTTGCAACTCCACCAAAACGCTGTAACGGTTTGTTGCCCAACTATCATCGGTACGTCTTAAACGCTGAAAAAACTCATAGTTTTCCAAACAACTCTGTCACGCGAATGTTAGTTCTTCTTCTCGAGTCGCATAATTTAATTATGATAAATTTGAGCCAGTGTTTGGCTACGGCGAATTGTGTGGTATCTTCGTGCCAAAGTGATTCGCGGCAGACGCTACACCTATAAGGTAATTGCAGCAAACTGTTTGAGTATAAGCGTTAGTTGTCCAACTACTGCGCTTCTGAACTAGAGATGTAAAGAACTCGAGTCTTTGAGTCTTAATTCGATAGACTCGGCTCAACTTTACAAGACTCGGTGTACTAACATAACTCAGAGCCTTGAGTCGAGCCGAGCTCCAGTCCTTCTTGAAAACTCGAGCGCCAAAATAGAACTCGTATTTCAAAAAGAGCTCGAGTCTTAAAAAGCTCGAGTGTATCGAGTCTTGAGCGTATCAAGGTTGATTTATTTAAATATTACAACCTTGGCGGTTCAGAGTCTGAACCGCCAAGTTTGCAGTCAGCCTAACTACTCTGTCGTGCGAACGTTGGTATCTTTGCGACAAGGCGAATCGTGGCGGACGCCGTGTTAAGCGTTATAACTCATGAATGTTTTAATACCGAACATTTTCACGCTTCCGATGATAATATATTTATAAAACGAAGTAAGGAGGGCGAGAATATTTACAATTCAAAGTCGAGGTGAAAGGGGACATTGTTTTGTACGGGAATGTGATGGTCGAAGCTCAAGAGGTGAGCGTCTGGATTTAGAACTTAGATAGGTACCGGTCGGATCAGTTGGTTACATAGTTGTGATGGAAATATATGACTTGCATCAATAAACTTGCTATCGATCAACCTTTGATGCACTAGAGTTATATTAATTTATAATCTTTACCTTTTATACTAGTCAAGGAAAAAATATAAAACATAGAATGTGCTAGATGCTGCTTCTCGAACCAAATAGGTCGTAAAATCCATTCGAGGAAATAGCGAACTTGCGAATCTTGTTATTAGGCGATGCTTCTAGCAATTCTTCACTATTTTACTTCTTTTTCCATCTTCTGGACTTCTGGGCTTTGTCTACTTAGAGCAGCAAGATGCTTTGTCTTCTCCATTTGGGATACAGACGAAATTTAAAATACGATGCTCTTAAACTTTGTGTATTATTTATTTATGTTTCTTGTATAATATTTATTCATTCTCGAAGAGAATTGAATGATTGAAAGCGATCGCTCTAAGTGATAGGACGCCCATTGTACGGTAAGCCTCAAAAATGGAATCTCAATTTCTCTTACAATTAGTATGAGAAATTGGGACTCCATTTCTGAGGCCTACCGTACCTATGTATTTTAAATTGTAAAACGTCTTTTTATGTTATTTTTTTTTTTGGTGATTGTACTTTAAAGAGTTTTTCATTTATTAATTCTTATATTGTGCACACCAATCACCTCTTTTCTCCCACTTCCTATTGCGGATCTGGCTGTAAGAAATTTCTTTAGAAATAAATAGCACCTATGTATTATGTTTACTTTTACTTTTATAAGGTTTTATTTGTAAATTTTCAAAACGAATCAAATTAATTAAATTAAATCTGAAAATTCCTAGCAGCAAGTATAACAGGTAAGTTAAAAGAAAAAAGTGTATATTTATCAGAAGGGTAGACAAAAAAGCCAGTCAAAATTATTTTCCCGAACTAGTCGTTCAAATTACCCCATTATCTAAAAAGGTGTCAAAACTGCCCCGAACCCTTCCCATGACATCCCAAAAAAACAACACATCGGAAGTAGCAATAACGTGACCTCTTTCCGGTAAGCTGATGAGCTTTTTAACGAGCTTTTAATGGCGCTGTCAGGTGTCATCGTTAGCACCATGGGAACCATTGATTTTGACGTCATTATTTTGATTCTAGTATAGTGTCTCTAAGGTTGCGAACCTATAATGGAACTGGGCAGGACACTTGGCTAGAAGAAACGATGGAAGGTGGAGTAACGCTATCTCCAAGTGGTACCCTAGGAATGGAAAATGGAGTGTTGGGCGTCCGGCAGCTAGGTGGGTTCAAAGATTCAAAGATTCAAATGTTTATTCAGTAATTAGACCTTTACAGGCACTTTTACACGTCAATAAGTATAATTTATGTTACGTGTAAAGTATATTAAAATTTAATTTATTTAAAAAAAAAAAGCTACCGATACCAGCGCTTCGTAACGACCACTGCTGAGAAGAAACGCCGAAAGAAACTCATTTTCACAGTATTGGTCGCCTACTCGCCAGAAGGGCTTTGTCATATTATTATAATTGTCTTTTAATTAATAAATACTTATAATATAATACAATGTTGACACCTTATAACATGTAATGCTTGCGAACAAGTAAACAAACATAAATTGCGTAATAAGAAATATTAAGTAGTCAAAAAAAGCGAAGCCGAGCTGACCAGTCCCTCCCGGCAGCACCCGTCCACGAGTTGACGCACGGATCAGCCATCGTTAAACTCAACCATATTAGAGGGAATCCAACGACCCGACCAGCGACGCCACCACCGGATTGGACATTTTAGTGAGCATGAAAAACCCGAACTTGCAGACCTTGTCAAGCAATCGATGGTATCAAACGGTTTGCTGGAAAAAACTGGATGGCTAAGGCTAGAGATAGAATTAAATGGTGCCGACAAAAATAGGATTATACCCAGCAACGTGTCGTTCAGAAATAACTATAATAATAAAAAATGAATAATATAGGAACAAATTATACTGACTAAGCTAGCCCTAAAGTAAGTTCGAAACTTGTGTAATGGGATACTAACCCAACGATACTATATTTTATAACAAATACATAGCGTAGTGGTCACCATGCTAGTCCACCACCCAGAGGTCCCGGGTTCGATCCCCGGTCAGGGCAAGTTGGAAAATGGCCTCTTTCAAATTGCCCTGGGTCTTGGATGTTTATCTGTATATGTATTTGTTATAAAATATAGAACCGTTGAGTTAGTAACACAAGTCTCGAACTTACTTTGGGGCTAGCTCAATCGGTGTTATTTGTCCCTATATATTTATTTATTTATTATTTATATAGATAAACATCCACGACCCAGGACGATTTTAAAAGGGCCATTTTCAAACTTGCCCTGACCGTGGATCAAACCCAGAACTTCTGGGTGGCGGGCTAGCATGGTTACCACTACGCCACAGAGGTAGTCTAATGACGGTGATGATGATGTTGTGTAGTTAGTTTGACCTAAAAGATCAACGTTACACCAAATAAACAGGTACTTTATCTTAGCGCATTCCCAGTTGCATCCTCAATTGTGCTGCTTTGGAACCAGGACAGACAAACAGACATTTGCGTCAATACAATGTGTATTTTTTATACTTGATCAAACGAAATGTGCGGAGAAAAACCGGAGAAAAATCGTTATTAACAATTTTTTTTTGTAAATGTATTGCTTCTAAATTTCTTTTTTATTTTTTTAAGTAAACGGCGTATTTTCTTCAAAGTGGTCTCATTTGAAAGTTACAAAGTTTAAAAAGGTAAAAATGTAAAATATAATTAACAATACCGAACAGGAAATTAGTTAAAAAAATATTAATGAAAAAATTTAAGTGCCTGAATTTTTTAAATGGCTAACATAACGATTTCTTTTTTTCATTTTTTTTTTGATAGTATTTCGTCTAATATGTGCACACTTCGTTTGATCAAGTATAAAAATACACATTGTATGACACCTGTTTTTTTGCGTCAGTTCGTTTACTCACGGACCCTGTTTTGATCTGATATTCCTGAATTTTAATTAAAAGCATATTTTTTTACTAACCATTCAGGTCCCATAATTGGGCAAAAGCCTCCCCTTTTTGTTTCCAATTACTTTTATTTTCTACTGTTTCGCTCCATTCCTTATCAAAGGCAGACAACACGTCCCTCCATTTCATCCTAAATCTTCCTCCGGACCTCACTCCGTCTGTTGGAACTTAATAAAAAAGCAAATAATCAGTATTAATTCTTCTATGATAGCATCAAAGAGCTAGACATTTATTTAATAATAGTAGAATCGTTTACTCTCTGCGCAAACGCGCTCGGTCAGATCGCTATCCTGCCATACTCTAGCCTTGGTAGTCAGAATCCGATAGATTTGTATGGATTATACTATTAAAATTAAACAAATAGAGGTTTTACTCACGTAGTGTAGTCGGAAAAGGCCGACTAGTTTCGTTCGGTTTAGAAGATCATCATTAGAGCGAGTGTTAAGTGGGACAACGACCCGACGCACGGTTTCTCGGTCCTCAACGCACTCGAAACTAGTCGTTCGTCGTAAACCGATCGAAACTAGTCGTTCTTTCCGACTACACTACGTGAGTAAAACCGTTTTTATATATTTAGATTTGTATGGACTTCAATTTTTTTGAGGCAACCATTTCGTACAATTTGTGTCGAGAAAATTCAAAGAAATTTGTTTCACACTCTACTGTTTTTTATATAAGTATATTGTATATTATATAGTTCGTGGTCAATACCCTCAACACAGACTTTTGTATGTTCGTTGATGTCGTTTAAAGTAAAAGACATCAACGAGTCATAGGCTGAATGAAATACCAAACAAATTTTATCTAGCTTTATTGAAAGATTGCAGTAGTTATTTTGACATAAATTTTATATATGTCAAATAACTACTACAATCTTTATAATTTATTTATTAAAATTTATTGACCTACAATATACAATTGTTTACAATTGGCGAACTTAACGCTAAAAGCGTGCTCTCCCAGTCAACCATAAGGATAAACAGAGATCTAGTTGCGGCGCAAAATAATAACCTAAATAAATCCAACACATCCCTAATAAATATACCTACATTTATTATATGTATATACATAATAAACACACATACAATATATAAACAACGAATGATGATGGTGAATATTGTATTTTTCTTTTAAAAGAAAATTTAGTTTAAATTCGGTAAAGCATTCCAGAGCCGTGAAGCTTATAGGATAAAGGAGCTTGCCATAAAATTTGTACGATGTATAGAAAGAAAACGAGTAACATTGCCTGATTTGTAACTATTACTCTAAAATTGTATCATAAAAAACAGAGGACGTATATAAAATTAGCATCTGATTATATCTGTCATTAAAACAGCGTAAACACTGTATGAGCAGCCGAAGAAAAATTCCCTACATAAATATTTATTTTATTCTGTTTTCAGTATTTCTGTTATAGTGGCAACAGAAATACATCATCTGTAAAAATTTCAACTGTCTTAGCTATCACGGTTCATGTGATACAGCCTGGTGACAGACAGACAGACAAACAGACAAAGAGATGTACTTACATTGGATTCTTAGTAATAGGGTTACGTTTTAATCCTTTGTTACGGAAACCTAACATGTGGTATATTTTTGGTGATGTCATTCATCATCATCATCATTTCAGCCGCATAACGTCCACTGCAGGACATAGGCCTCTATCAAAGATTTCCAAAACGACCGATCAAGAGCGGCCTGCAGCCAGCGCTTTTCAGCGCCCTTGGTCAGGTCAGGCCACCTTATGGGTGGGTGTCCTACACTGCGCATGCCAGTACGTGGTCGCCATTCGAGAACCTTTTTGCCCCATTGGCCATCGGTTTTTCACGCTTTATTTCCCTTATGTTGGGTGATGTCATTAAAAAAATGTAATGGGTATGTCCTCCCTAAACTTTACTTGTTTGTCGCGTGGGCGTTGCGAATCTGTCGCTAAACTCGCAATAGCATTGTCACAGGAACACATTCGGTGCACAGGAAATCGTCGAGGCGGCTGCAGGCCCCCACATCCACCAGCTCAACACTCTCTACAAGGTGAGAACGGCGGAGAGACGCGGGGACGGGGAACGGGGACGCATATAACCTTAGGAGATTCCATTCTGTATGTTATACTTATATTTTTCTGTGCTTTGGATACGGAACTCTTAAAAATGGTATATTTTTAGTGATAGACAACTGTAACACAAAGAAATAATTTAAAATTAATTGAATACTATGGGCGGTCTCATCGCTTAAAGCGATCTCTTCCAGACAACCAGTTAATGGAAGAGAATGTGAAAAAGACAAATATTAAATAGGAAATAAACTCACTGATAACTTGATAGCTACATAAAAAAGAGTTATTTATAATGTGATCATTCCCATTAATTACTTTTTGATAAGTAGTAGTCTAATACCTTCTATTATTTTTGTTAATTAATATACTCTATAATGTTAGTTTACTATATATACATATATGTGTTTTTTTAAGAAGCCGCACATAAATATTTTTTTTTACATTTTTTCTGCGAGCCGATATATTCTATGTGCATGCTGTGTTCGCTCCTAGAAGGTTGTACATTATATGCCATGTATATTTCACTGGAACAGTTTATATTATTGTAACAACCAGTTTGGGAACCGAATAAAAAAAAAATTGTTGTTATAAAAATTATAATGGGTATGTCCTCTCTAAACTTTACTAAATTGTCGCGTGGGCGTCGCGCATCTGTCGCACGACTCGCGATAGCATTGTCATGGGAACACATCCGGTGCACAGGAAATCGTCTGATATTTTATTGGTTTTCCCATTACATTGTGCTGAGTTTGATTCTAAATCTTGTTAAATTTCGTTCCCGAATGGAATTTTCTCTTATTAAGATAGAGGGTATTATTTGTTAACACTTGTTTTCTTGTCATGTGTGTAGGTGGAACACTAGTAAATAAATAAATCAATATATATATATATATATATATATATATATATATATATATATATATATATATTTATTGTTATAAATACACTCGAGAATATAACCGACTCTCTACGCAGTCGGGTAAAAAGACACGGGCGCAGAAAAAGGCTCGGTTGCAGAAAGAGACTCGAGCTCTAATCTCACGCTCCGAGGCTTACTTCAGCTCGCAGTCGTCGAGCCTTACGTTAAAAGACTCGAGCCCTGATCAACGACTCCGAACCTTAAGTCAGAGGACTCAGAGGATTCGTGTCTTGTACATCACTAGGTGAGTGAGAGTATGCTTTACTAGCAAGCATTACATGCTATAATGTGTCAACATTGTATTAAATCATAAGTATTTATTAATTAAAAGACAATTATAATAATATGACAAAGCGCTTCTGGCGAGTAGGCGACCAATACTTGAAAAATGAATTTCTTTCGGCGTTTCTTCTCAGCAGTGGTCGCTACGAAGCGCTGGTATAGGTAGCTTTTCCTTAAAAATAAATTTTATTTAATATACTTTACACGTAACGTAAATTATACTTTTTGACGTGGAAAAGTACCTGTAAAGGTCTAATTACTGAATAAACATTTGAATCTTTGAATCAAAATGCGATATGACCGGGATCAGTGCAAAATGCGATGTGACCGGGATCAGTGCAAAATGCGATATGACCGGGATCAGTGCAAAATGCGATATGACCGGGATCAGTGCAAAATGCGATATGACCGGGATCAGTGCAAAATGCGATGTGTCCGGGATCAGTGCAAAATGCGATATGACCGGGATCAGTGCAAAATGCGATATGACCGGGATCAGTGCAAAATGCGATATGACCGGGATCAGTGCAAAATGCGATGTGTCCGAGATCAGTGCAAAATGCGATATCTACACGCTGACCCATCCGATCTGGAAGAATATTATAAGGATAGCAAAGTAGGCTGGCATCAACCACGACCGATAGGTGTCCGTTTAAACCATTGAGCTCAATGACTATCTTCTAACGACAACAGTCATTATTACATACTAATTCACTAGTGTGCAAGATTTCCTCACGATGTTTTCCTTCACTAAAAGTAATGGCAGTTGAAAATTACCTTAAATGTGTACAAACTCAAAAACACAAAATAGTACCTAACAAATATCCAACTCTTGCCACACAGACGAGTTATTTTATTGTAATTATTATAATTATTACTTAAGTGTAATTATTCATTACTTGAGTTTAATTATAGTTTTTATAACTTAATTAAATTATCTTAATATTTTTATATAAGTAATCAATGAAGAAAATAGAGTTTATTTTATGATAAATTTACATTTTGATAATTTATCAATCAAGTTATCATTTTAAAAATAAACAAGAAATAATTCGGTAATTTTATTGAAATTTTCATTATTTAAGATTTTTTTATTTAATGCTATAACAATTTAAACAGTGATGAATTTTAGATTTAATTTGTAGTAGGTATTTAACTCTGCTTTATTTGTAAATAATTTAATTATTTTATGTTCTTTATTATTTAATTTTTTTTTTATAATTATATTTTTTTTAATATATTATAAAAAATTATTTTTTTTATTATAATAATTTATTAAAAATATATAATATTTTATAATAAAATATTATATATTTTTTATAGTTATAAATTAATTTAAATAAAATTGATCCAATTTTTCAACTACACCGTTTTATAATTAAAAAAAAAATGTGAATCAATTGTAGTCGTGACAACCAAGTGTTCAACCAAGAAAATTGCCAAAAACACTCAAATCCATAACTGTCCAAGTTATCGTCATACAAAATGTGACCACATAAATCCAAGGTAAAAATATAAGATCACACTTTCCCATAACCTTACAAAAACACATTAATACGAACAGAAAGACAAACAGATTCTTTATTGCAATCACTATAGCGATTGACACGTATATATTTCTTGACAGGGGACCTATTTTTCTAAATCAGAGATTGTAACATTCACCAACATAACTTGATCTCTCGAAGCCCTTACCAATTACATTTCAGATAGTGTATTTACTAAGGAAAGGGGAGTGAGAGGTCGATCTAAGTTGGGTGATAAGTGTATTCAGATAGTATAAAGTATAGTTTTAAATTGCCAGCTATTAAATTGATTTGATAAGCGATTAATGGTGGGATATGGGCCTCGATTTGGTTTCTTTTTGATTTTGAAATATCTTTGAGTTTTATCACTTCAATTTTAATCTGTTAGGAGTTTATACGGTATTAATACAATGTTTCATGTTTGTATGAAGGTACTTATTATGATATCTAACTTAAGAGGCTTTTCACCTTTGGTTGGCTGTCTCGCTCGCACAATCAACCATTTTTAAAGTTTATTAAAAAATGTGACTCATTTGAAGAAAAGTGTTTCATAAACTTTTTAATATATTATATGTTAAATATTGTAGACATGTTTGTATATTGTGTAGACATTAACTACATCAAAATTAGGCCATCAAAATTTTAAATTTTTGATGACCTTATTCTCGATACACACACACACACACACATAAACAATAAAAAAACATATCCTCAATATCTAAAATATAATATATTAAAAAGTTTATGAAACACTTTTCTTCAAATGAGTCACATTTTTTAATAATCTTTAAAAATGCTTGATTGTGAGAGCGAGACAGCCAACCAAATGTGAAAAGCCTCTAAACTAACCGACATATGTATGAAAAATATATTTTTTTAAATCAGTCATATTATTAGGAAATTTACCAAAATTAAAAAAAAAAAGGATTAATAACTTTGAAAGAGAAATCAGTGCTCCTAAAATTGGCAGCATTGTATTGTTTATCTCATATGATTTATTATGTGTATGGCGGTGAAAATCTTTTTATTATACATTATCATGATAAGAATGGTTTGTTTGTTTTTCTTATGCATTAAGTTGCATAGAGTGCAATTACTGCAAATTAGTAAAATTTTAAAATACATAATTTGTTGTAATGTTTGGCTGTCATCTTACGATGGCGCAAAAATATATTATTCCAGTCCATCACCACCACGAAAAATATAAGAAGCCTTTATGATGAGGCGCATGACTAGCCTTTATTTATTTATTTACCAATTTATGTACACGGAAAATGTATACAGATAATACATCAAATAAAAGTTGTACAAAGGCACTACTTATCTCAAAAGAGATCTCTTCCAGCAGGCCTGTGAGAGGAGATGTTTATGTAAGACAGTCATACAGGCGTGTATACATAAGATAAAGGAGGAAGAAAATTAAAATGACATAAAACTACACTAACCACAAATAAACAAACATACATATATAACACATATACTTAAATAAATACATATGTCTATTTAGAAGTAAATAAACTTAATACTAATAATATAAATTACAATTAAGATGATTCCAATAAAAAATGATCTTTTACTCTATTTGAAATATTTTGCATACGTACTCCAAACCTATCCTCAATATCCCAAATTGGCATTATAATTCAAATTCCAATAAACAATCCTCCCACAAACTTGACATTTGGGTTCATTTGCCAACAAATAGTATATTTTGGAGCAATTGCCTTATTGTGAGCAAATGTCACCGAAACAATAACGGAGACACAAAATACAGAGGTAAGTAGAAATACGAGATATAAGAACGACGAAGAGAGTGTTAAGCTGTCAAGAGTGACCATGTCGATGAATTTTTTGTGATTGCACATACATACGTACAGTCAGGTACCAAGATACCTGACCAGGCCCTCTACTTATATCTTCAATTTACTCTTAAACTAAAAATGATATTAACATGAAATTTTTTAATCAGAAACACTTAATTAAAATCTGTCTGAATATAAATTTTCGTATTAATATCATTTTTAGATTAAGAGAAAATTCAAGATATAAGTAGAGGGCCTGGTCAGGTATCTTGGTACCTGACTGTACGTATGTATGTGCAATCACAAAAAATTCATCGACATGGTCACTCTTGACAGCTTAACACCCTCCACAATTTTTAATTCTACCAGTGATCATAATGGCAGTGACTAACTTAAGGTCCTAAGGCCCCCAGGTGGGGCAGAGGGCTTCAACAGTGTCTCTCCATCGCGATCGGTCTCTGGTTATGAGTTTCACTTCAGTTTTGCGATTTTTCAAACACGGACTCACTATACGAACGGTTTTGTATGGAAAAACCATTCATTTAGGTGACTTCGCGTTTAAAAAATGGCACTTCTAGCCAGGTTAGCCCTATTGTTTTCATCTCCGCCGCTACTGTGCGCCGGAGGTCTGCTCTGGGCGGCCAGCTTTTCGCTTGCCGTGAGGAGTCCACTTCAGGCTCGGGATGTGTGTAGGCTCTCTTCTGAGTGTAATGGCAGTAGGGTCGCTAAAATACCTGCGTCAAAATAAAATCAATCGCAGTTATTCTTTAAAAATATGCTAGTGGTGCTGAACGTAGATCTCGTGTTCGAACGAAAAATTTGCGTAAAAAAAGTCTTATGATATTTTTGAAAACTATTAGTTTTTGAAGTGAAAACTTCTTTAGGCACGGTCGGCATGCACAGAAAACATTTTTTGATGTGGGAAAAAAACATTGAACTCGCGACACTGTTACCGAAAACTTATCACTTCTGTCGACACTCCCGGAGTGTCACTGCTTTTTTTTTAGATTTTAATCCCAATATATCAGCCATTTTGACTGCGACTGACTGCCTCCGTGGTCCAGTGGTCAAGGCGTTCGCCTTGTGACCCGGAGGTCATGGGTTCGATTCCCACTGGGAAGCATATTTTGTGAAAAAGTTGTTTCCAGTCTGGATAAGATATTGCAGGCTTGAATCACCTGATTATCCGAAAAGAAAGATGATTCCGTGTTTCGGAAGACACGTTAAACTGTGGGTCCCAAACGCCACCTAGCGTTTGATCATCAACCTATTCAAGGATTGGTTCCTGGTTTGCCCTTTGGGTTGTGGAGGTCAGACGGCAGTCGCTCTGTGTAAAAACCAGTAACCTCGTCAAATCTCCTTGGTTAGGTAGCGGACCCCGGGCTCTGAAGCGTTACTGCTGAGGATGCAACCGGGAATACGTTCGGATGATGATATCAGCCATTTTGAATAAATTCGAAAGTATCTTCGACATAAAAAAAATATAAACTCACAATTTTTTTCCAAAAATTGGTTGATAAATGCAACCCGTAAGCAAGAACAGCCGGGAAACCGGACATCGTTATCCGGACGAAAAAATTTTTGCCGAAACTGAAAAACAATCTTAAATTTGCTCACTTCGCTCGCTCGGTCAAAATAATGATGGAATGATCATATTCTAGGGCAAAAAACTACACGGTACAAAAATAGTCACATCTGTCACTCTCTGATTTGTGACAGAGGTAAGGCATTCCTCATAAAGTGAAATCACGATCTCATTACCATCCCGGTTTAGGAGTAATCATATAACAAACTAACAAACGTTGCTTGTGATTTGTGGGTTATTCCGTCCTCAAGTAAGTAAAGCGTAAACTTTCATGCTCGTCTGGGACGAACGGAAAAACTTAGAATATACTAGCTGCTTGACGACCTCCGTGGCGTAGTGGTCACCATTCTAGTCCGCCACCCAGAGCTCCCGGGTTCGATCCCCGATCAGGGCAAGTAGGAAAATGGCCTTTTTCAAATTGCCCGGGGTCTTAGATATTAATCTATATATGTATTTGTTATCAAATATAGTATCGTTGAGTTAGTATCCCATAACACAAGTCTCGAATTTACTTTGGGGCAAGCTAAATCAATGTAATTTGTCCATTGTGTTTATTTATTTGCTTTTATTACCGCGCAGATGGTGAAAGCCGATCAAGGCAATATTGAAAAATCGGAATCAGGGAGCTAATGTGATGTGGCTCGGAACTCATCACTATTTAGATTCCTTTTTCCACCTTTTTGTTTACCATTATGCTAAAAATCGATTTTGAGTGTTGAATGTTTAGAACCACAAAACCCAAAATTATATGCCTGACCCATTCGAGATGAAGATATGACAGTGAATTACCTAAAAAAAATTAAAGTTCAGCGTCTTTAAGTAAGAATAAAAAAAAGATAGCATAGCGAAAAAAGATAAAGGATCTTTGGGCCTTCTATATTATGTGCCTTAACTCCTACTATGTATAAAACTTCAGAAGGAAATAATACATATCAACCGACAAACGCGAGAAAAGACGCGGATTGTAGGGTCCCGTTCAAAAAAATTAAAAAAACTGCACTCTTATAGGATCACTCGTGCGACTGTCTGTCCGTCCGTCTGTCACAACCAATTTGCTCCGAATCTACTGAACCAAATCAGGTTAAATTTAGTAGGATGGTGTAATCTTATGACCCAAATACAGACGTGCAAAATCAATAAATATTTTTTAAAATAATTTTGGTGGGACAAATTAAGAAATAAAAAAAAAATATTGAAATCTTACTGTGTCATATATCAAATAAAAGGGCTCTTTGAGAGGATTTCAAATATATTTATATTAGTAAAATATTTTTGATTTTATTCAAGAAAAAAGACGTAAATTGACTATCCCCTCCCCGAACTCCAAAACTACTGAGCCTCAAATTTTGAAAAAAATATATAAAACATAATTCATTGCTTGTAGATTACAGGAAAACCTATAAGATTCTATCAATTGAAAATAAAGTGGTAAACTCAATATAATACGTTAATTTACAAAAATCTTGTGCGTTATACGGAACCCTCTACAAGCAAGTTCAACTCGCTCTTGACCGGTATTTAACAATGACAAGCAGAGTCTCCCTACCGCAGATATAAACGGACCTAGATAAGTCATCGCGTGAACCGCGCCTGCGCCGGTATCGCACGCCCACGCGCATGGTAGCTCAGGAAAATCTACCAATCAGTTATGAATTTTACTTTTGCAAAATTATCCGTTTAGATCAGAGTTGGGCGTAGTTAACTACTATTGTGTAGTTTGATTACAAATTACAATTACATGTAGTTAACTACAAAAATTGAAACTACTGTAGTTGTAATTCGTAATTGTAGTTAAGTAGTTATAACTACAAATTACAATAAGAATTTTTTACCGCGGGCGTGTATTAAAGGTGTTTTATTTCGAAATTGTAAGTGTAAAAAGTTGTAAGCAAGAAACGTAAATTTATAAATAAGTAAATCTTTATAAAATATGTAGTTTCAAAAAGTAGTTTGTAATTGTGATTACAACTACTTTTTGTAGTTTATAGTTCAACTACTTTTTCAATTACTTTTTGTAATCATGTAGTTGCGATTACTAACTACAAAATGTAATTGTAGTTAGTAATTAGTAGTTTAATTACATTTTGCCCAACTCTGGTTTAGATACAGTTGTTATTCATAAACAAATTCGCACATTGCTGGCTTTGATTTTTTTCTGATATTATTATTTTGATAATGCAATGTATTTATCGAGTAAAAAGCAAAATATAGTGACATTTGACGTAGAACTAATTGTTTACTTACATATTATTCACCTAGATTATATAATTTAAAAGTACATCGCTGGGCCGTTGATATAGTTGAACTTAATTTTCGGGAAAAATAAAACGGAACAAATTACGTGATAAATAAATTTTGCTAGATCAAATATAGATCTAATTATTTAATATATTTGTGAACCTGCAGGCTATGGTCAGTCGCCAAGTATAGACACATCTTAAGTTGCCTCCAAACGCAGTTTTTTTTATAAATAAACTAGCTTTTTCTCGCGTACGGGTTAATTTATCAAAATCCTTTCTTAGGGGATGCCTATGTCATAGTAGCTTTATGCATGCAAAGTGTCAACCCGATCGGTTTAAAATTGACAAAGTTTTATACAAACTTTCATCCCCTGTTTTATCCCCTTGGGGAAAGAATTGATCAAAATCCTTTCTTAGTGGATGCCTACGTCATAACATCTACCTGCATGCCAAATTTCAGCCCGATCCGTCCAGTGGTTTGGGCTGTGCGTTGATAGATCACTATGTCAGTCAGTCAGTCACCTTTGAGTTATATATATTTAGATGTGTAATCCCTCTCTACTATCCCGATTCAAATTAAGGGATTCAAAATCCCTTAATTAGTCACACATGTGAGTTTAAAGTTTTCTAACAACAACTCAAAAGTTGAGTGTCAGATAAAAGAGTGCTGTACAAATTGTATTTTGTACAAATAATCAAAAACCGTTATGTTTAATCTTTTTTGGCTTTCTTCGGAAATCACATATTGGTAAAACGCTTATAGTCTTTAACATTTCAAATTAGTTATAACATCGATGTTAAGCAACAAATCGAATATCGAATAAGTCCATGTACAAAAAAAATGTATCCCCTCAGCTTGTCGGCAATTCTGGACAAGAGGGCTGGTTCCATATCTGGGAATGCAGCCAGTGTTCTTGGCACTATGCTACATGAACCAGATTTAGATTTTTAATTCAGTTTAATTTAGTTTTTAGTATTTTTTGTAATAAATTAATGTTTTTTTTTATTTAGAACAAAAATAGAGAAAGTTGCACTTCAAATATTCGCTCTTATTTAAAATGAACATTAATATAAAAGTTTCTGAAGCAAAATCCTTGAATGAGTCACAGTTCCTCGGGTCTCACGCCTAGCGCCGGTGTACGACTGATAAAATCGTGTTAAATTAACGTGTATTATCTTGGAGATAAGCTCTTTGTCTAAGGATTTCACCTTGGAATGGATTGTTTGATTTATGATTCAATTTGAGCTGTAAACAAACAGTTTTAACTGCAAGCGCTGGCACCTTAACTGCTATTTGTGAGTATTTATTGCTGAAAAAAACAAAAATCTACGAGAAAACAAAATAGAAAATTAAAAAAAAAATACTTTCCGTTTTATTATAAAACCCAGACGAACTTTGTTACTAGGTTTAAACCATTATCCGACCAAATCAAGTTGACATCTAGTTATGTCACACTATCTCACCTGTCAATGTCAACTTCATTTTGGGCGGATAATGGTTTAAACCTAGTAACAAAGTTAGTCTGGGTTTTATAATAAGACGGATTGTGTTTAAGTACAGAAACTTGTTTTTATTTACAAATTGACATTAATTTCAAACTTGACATCATTCTTAATTAATAATTATGACATAACAATGTATTCTCAGTCCACATATCTAACTTTAATATCAGTATAATTGTAACGTTGACGATTTTGCAGAAAATGCTGCAGTACAGTTTTTTACGGCTTCTTCTGCACTTGCGCTTTGGAGGCGGCAGTAAACTTAGTTGTAAGTTAATGATCTGACGTCAACAACTAACTATTAAGAAATCGAAAGAAAAAAGAAAACACAATTATCAAGTGATATAAATATCCAAAGGTTTTTTGGCGGGAAGAAAAGGGGTTCAGTTGGAGTTAGCTTTAAATTGTTTTGAAAATTGATTCTAGTGGACTTTATAATATGAAATTGGTGTAGTTTAGTGTTACAAATGCTCATGTTCATGGACAATATGTAAAATGTTTAAAGTGGACACTCATTGTGCGGCAGTAGTGATATTTATTTGGGTACTGTTGTGGGTGTCTTTAGGCGCCGTCTGCCACTCAATCAGCTATGAAAACCAGTGGGCTCGTATAGATTTTTCGCCAGAAGCTCCCTTGAAGCAATCAAAGGACCAACACCAACCTTTGATGGTATAGTTAAGGTTAAGGTTAGGAATAAAGAAGTGAATTAATAAAGATAGGCTCTAAAGGACTAGTATCCAGAGCCGTAAAATAAATTATAAAAAAAAATCCAAAGATAAATAAATGATTTCTGATTGGAAGCGGAGTATCATTTATGCCTACACTACTAAAAACGAAACTAAACATTCGTGCACACGTCAATGTGTGTGTTCGCCCGCAACCGCCCGTTCAACACCTCGACAAGGCAAGAAAGAACGAGAGGTGCGGGGACGGGAAACGCATATTACACGGACCTTAGAAGATTCCTTTCTATATGTAATACCTATCTTAACTCTTTATTTTAAGGTCGGCTAACATTTCATTGTAGTAGAGCCACGCTACCGGTAAAACTCTGTTTTGCTAGTAGCATGAATGGGCCGGCTCGTCCGGGGAAGTACCACACTCTCACAGAAAATCGACGTCTGAGTAGTAGCGTCACCGCTTCTATGCTTCGTTCGGTGAGTGAGAGAGCCGGAGCCCCTAAGCAAATATAAATATATTGGGACAAATTATACTGATTGAGCTAGCCCCAAAGTAAGTTCGAGAGTTGTGTTATGGGATACTAACTCAACGATATTATATTTTATAACAAATACATATATAGGAAACATCCAAGACCCAGGACAAATTGAAAAAGGCCATTTTCCAACTTGCCCTGACTGGGGATCGAACCCGGGACCTCTGGGTGGCGGACTAGTATAGTGACCACTACGCCATGGAGGTCGTCAAAAGAATGAAAATAGTTACAAGTTTTTTTTCTCTTTTATATTTATTTATTTAATTTTATTTTACAAACAAATACAAAGATGATGAAGGCTTTATCTACTATTCAATCAACCGGCTAATATGGAGAAGGATTTTTAGTTCATTATATGTTCTTATTGGCTCTGATTGATTGTTTTTTGATTTTCGTGTGTGCCAACACTGGTGTCAAATTTTTCAGGCTGCCTAAAGGCATCTGACATAGCTTGAAGATTGTCATATAATGATGACTGCCGAGACCAACGACTTATAAGTACCTTCCAAAGCACGGGGCAGTCACCCATCCAAGTGCGAACCAAGCCCGGTCTCGCTTTACTCGCGAAAGCACTTGTAATGGACACTTCTGCAGAGGAACTGAAACCACACAGTACAAATATTTGTGTAAAAATTACAAAAGTATAATTTAGACCACAATTTTCCAACACAAAATCATGTGCATTTACTGACTTGTAAATTCTCGCACTGCCTTCTAAATAGAGCCATAGCTCATAAGGTTAGGTTTATACGTTAATTGCGTACGTGCTTGTCTGCTCTCGTGAGTTGAGATACTAGTAAGAGTATAATCCGCTTAGCCTTAAGACGCCTTCATATTAGGCACGCCATTTTTTTCGTTGTGCACGATAAAATACAATATTTTTTTTATACTAAAAACCGAAATTTTATATCAAAATCGGTGTAGTTTCGAGTAAAATACTCGCAACTACACAGATTTTGATAAAATTTCTATGGGACCACCTGACAAGTATACCCTTTCAAACAAAAAAAGAATTTTCAAAATCGGTTCAGGCGTCTTCGAATAATCGGTGAACTTACATAAAAAAAATCATAAAAGATCGCGACAAATTGTCCTCCTTTTTTGGATTCGGTTAAAAATACATATGAATTTAAATCTTTATCTTTATCAGCCTATAACAGCACCTTGTTATATTATTTTCAGGGCCGTACTCTATAAAATAAATCGACAGCCGTCCGATACTGACGTCACATTTCAGTGTCAAACCAAATAAGACTGTATCATCATTTCGTAGCGCTCAGTGTTGCTTGACTCTGCAACGCGGGCACATAGCTACGTCGCTTTTAAGATCTTATCTCTGTTAGGACGTACGCTGTGTTAAACGTGACCACGCAATGAGTTTACTCTATCTCGGTTACAAACTCTTATTGGGACAGAGACACAGCATCACGTGACGTATTCTGCTATCTCTTTCGCACATAGAGTATGTGAAAGAGATAGACTGAACACGTCGCGTGGTTCCTAAGGCTGGTTTCACAGCTGTGTAGGAGACCAGACAGTTCGGCCGTAATAGAAGCGGTACGGGAAGCGCGAGTACGGTACGATTGAGCGGGTGGCGTTAACCGGGTACTTATATGAGATAAAACAATCGCAAATCTCCCGGTATGGAAAGATTTATCAAATTAAATCCTAATTTTATCAAACGTGTCATTATTTTAGTAAGTAAAATTCTTTTTGCAGCGGCGACCCTGATTGTTTAACTCACACATTGAAGTGTGCACGGATACATTGTTTCATTTGTAGTTGTTAGGTATAAATGTAACTCCGTCTTATGCTCATGTTCTAATGCCTCACGTGTGTCTTCGCTCTGAGAGGTCGTACGAGCGACCCGTATGGATCTTACACATAGCTGTGAAAAACCAGCCTTAAAGATATTTAAAACCTACGTTGCGTATTGGTTACCAAGCTAGTCCACCACCTAGAGGTCCCGCGTTCGATCCCCGGTCAGAGCAAGTTTCAAAATGGCCTTTTTCGAATTTCCTGGGTCTTAAATGTTTATCTGTTTAAGTATTTATTATAAAATATAGTATCGTAGAGTTAGTATCCCATAACACAAGTCTCAAAATTACTTTAGGGCTAGCTCAATCAGTGTAATTTGTCCCTATATATTTATTTACTCATGTGTCGTGGCCGAGTGGTCGACGCTCGGTTATGGCCCCTATTGTGAAGTCAGGTGCATGTGAAATATTTTGTAATAGCGACCCCGTCGGGGCATAGATTCGAAGATAGCTTTTATTCGTTAGTACGTACGTAATTCATTTATCATTGTCAGTGAGCTTTATGGATTTCAGTGTCTAACTTTATATTGGTGGGAAGGGTATGTGGTTTTGGTTTATTTCCTATAGTTTGTTTTATCTGGTTGTACTAAAGATACACTTAAGGTTAGGTTAGGTTTGATTTAATTTTTAGATATAATACTAACAAATCTATTTATTACATAAATGCGAAAATCACTCACTCACTCATCGCGAAATCTCGAAAACTACTTAGCCAATGGAGGTATTTGGCAGAAAGGTAGATTGTGACTAGAAGACGTCCGCTAAGAAAGGATTTTTGGAAATTTCGTTCCTAAGGGGGTGAAATTGCCAGTTTGTAAGAAACTTCGTAATTTTTAAAGTGAGACACATGAATTTTTAAATTTATTTTAGTAGTTAGTAAAAAATAATGAAGCATTTATTAGAGTTTTAAAATTAGGGGTGAAATAGGGGTGACAAGTTAATATGAATCTTCGTCATTTTTAGAGCGAGACACATGACATTTTTGACTTAGTGGTTAGTAAAAATAATAATCAGTTAAATGGATTTTTAAAAAATGCATCCGCGGGGTGCATTTTGGGTTGCAAAATATTATTATAAACCTTAGTCATTTTATGAATGAGAGGCAAAAACATTTAGATAAATAGGTCCGTCGCTCTCTTTTGCTCGACGGTAACAGGAGCGGGAGCGGGGGCGGGAGCGGGAGCGGGAGCGGGAGCGGGAGCGGGAGCGGGAGCGGGAGCGGGAGCGGGAGCGGGAGAGGGAGCGGGAGCGGGAGCGGGTTAAAGCTAGTATCCTATAAATGGGATAAAAACTATCCTATGTCTTTCCCTGGGTCTCAAACTATATCCATTCGAAATTTCATCAAAACCCTAATGCATAAACCTTGAACCATTATTTTATAGTGTTACTTGCTAAAAACCCTTCATGGGCGAGTCCAACTTGCACTTAGCCGCTTTATTTCAGTGAAGAGTTTAATAAAAAGTAATTTCACAAGTTTGACTATTCATCTAGCTCAGTTGAAAGATCATATGCTTGAGATGGTCGATGTTCCTAGTACAAACCGAGCCTAGTACGAACACGCCAATTTATTATTATTAATAAAAAGTTTATTTTTTGTCACGAATTAACAAATGACTACAAAAGTAACTTCGTTCCAACCAAGTGTGTTACGACATTCACGTTCTCTTTAATTTTAGCTTACTATTTTACTAAAGTACTTTTCAAATATGTGGCAAAAAATATTAATTTTATTGATTTTCTTTATATGTCAGGCAAACCCATTACGTTATACAAAATCGTACTTCGATCTCAAAAGATTAAACAACTCTTATTAAAAGAGTTTCATTCATTAACACTCAACCGAATCATACGTCAAACACAACAATAGTAATAATTAATCTAATGTTAAATCACTGAAGGTCGTTTGTGTAATCTTTTAATTGGTACACACTTTACTTTTTGAGGCGGAAGAGTGGGTGTTACTTATGTAAAGGCTGGAGTCCACTAAAACGAGAATGAGACGAGCAAATCGTAGTTTAAATAGCTTTAGTTTCAGTGCAGATGGGCTTCTATAAGGCATTTACTTAATTTATTACAAATTTGTAAATGGCGGACGGCGGACTTAAGGCGGCCATTCCCGGCTGCTCTCTCGTCAACGCGACCATAGATTGAAAAGCTTGTTGTTTCACCCAGGGCAGTGCTAAAAAAAGAGGCAAACCAAAAAGAGAGATATAGCGCCTAAGGAAACGGTTTGCATTCTATTGAATGAAATTAGTATTATTATTAACTATCCATTGAACGAATATTAACTATTTATAAGGTGCGAAAATTTCATGAAACTTGTTCCAGGTGATACGTGTTTATCAGTAAGCCTTACAAGTGTGTGAAATAAATGTATTTAATTCATAATTTTCATTACATTTGCGAGGCTTGCATCAAAATATTTTCTTTACTTTTACATTTTATAAGTATTTTATAAACGGTCGAAGTTCGGCAGATTTTTTGAGGTTTATAGTGACTTTGTTTTTCTAAATTTTACTTTTTTATTTCAATAGAAACCTAGAAATAGCGCACAAGATACCTGTGAGATCAAAAGTTTTCAAGAAAGATCAGACACAACGCCATAATCACGTTCGAGCGTTTGTATGAAAAGTAGGACGGGAAGACCGCTCTTAAGGTCAAAAGTGCCATTTCTGAAACGCAGATTCACTTATACGAATAGTTTCACCATACAAAAGACCGTTCGTTTCAGTATATTTTGTTACACGTACTATATTATCCTAATCCTTGCATGGGTGGACATACGCCCTAAAGGCTTTTGAGGATTAGCGAACAATTGACCTAGATGATGCCTCCTACGGCCGTGTTAATTAGTTTTTAAACGCAGCAGTTGCTAAAACACACAGTTTAAACGCAACAGTTGCTAAAATATACAGTTTACATCATGATTGCTCGTTACTATGACAGTGTTACTTATTTCGACATCGTTTTAACGAGCTGTTAAAGGATTTATCCTACCCAGGTGTGTTTAAAGTTGTATTATAGGATTTTAACGATGCTGTTTTTAATAATTAACAATATTCACGACACGTGGTGACACACCTAAAATTCAGGACCATTTGAAATGCTATTTTCTATTTTGTAATTTTAATCTAAAACCTCTGGAATGTCAGACAAACGGATATCGCCACTGTATCTCTCTTGCACAAACTTCATCAGGATTATGAAAAAAATATTCTTTTCTAGATAACCTTTATTTTCCGCCACTGAACTTTTTTTTACATTATATAACTTCTTTTTTGAAGTCAGACTTCAAAAAAGAAGTTATCAATTCGAATCAGTATTAAGTTTTGAAAAATTATATACATATATAACTTATACACATTTGTTACTATATTAATAAAATATTAATATATTTGGACATCTAAAAAGGATCTATTTGCATTTTGACCTGACCGTGGATTGAACCCGGGACCTCCGGTGTAACAGCCTGGCTACCATGATGACCACTAACTAGGCCACGGAAGTCATCAATATTATTTATCTGGACATCCAAACTCATTGCTTTATTAAAATTAATGTAAAAAAAAAGAAGAATATTTTAAAGAACATAAATATGGATATTTTGTGTCAACATGTAAATAAGAATTATAAAGATAACAATTTACTCCAATTTTAATAACCTCAAAATGAAATTAAACGTAAGCTCTCAGTCTCAGCCCACGGTAAAGCACACTTAGCTGTGAGCTTTGACTTGTGTGGGCGGGCCCGTCAAGTGTGGGTCTTACCTTAGTAATTACTTTCCAATGTTCGCGCAGTAAAGCGAAAAGGATCGTTTATAAGGTTCCGTGAATTTTCATAATAAAATCTATAATAAAAAAAAACTGGGACTGGACAAAATACAAAAATACATTTGGCCCATAGCTCGAACTATGGGCCAAAACTCTGACTTTGTGGACCCCTACTGATAAAATTTCGGATCAGCTGATGGGGAGAGGGATTATTATTGCATTTAATCTTCACGCAGTAAATCAATAACGTTCATAAGGTACTAAATAACAACCAAAAAATAAACTTTCAAAATATCATTAAACAAAATGTTCGTAATTTGAAATAAATTAATAGTCAATATTACCTTGCCAACACCTGTATCAGACTTAATTAAGCCCTTAAAATTAATTTGGTTGCACGACTTGAAATAAAGATATCCTTGCTTTTGTTCGATGTGAAAATAAATAAGGACATATCACACTAATTGCGCTAGCACCAAGTAAGTTTAAACTTTTATTATGGGATACTAACATAAAAACACTCTAACTTGTTATTTTTTTTTTGCCAAACTTCTGAAATTTTTCTGCCATGTCTCTTCGACTTTTTTCGACATTGATATTTTTATTAAATTTGAAAAAAAAGCATAATAGCGCCCGAGTTGAGTTTTTACCCTCCAAACAGCCTAGCTGAGTATTCAATCGGTGTACCAAGATGAAGATTTTATGTCACGGTAAAATCGTCCTTTTCTGAAACTAACGGATGGTGTAAACGCCAATCAAGATGAACAAGGCTTCGCCCTGATTAGTACTGATGAGTCTGTAGGCGTGCCCGTGAGTTGATTCTACCATTGTTTTTGCATTGAAAGTTTGGATAGTCTATTGGGTAACTGTTGCAAAAGATTAATTTGATGTGAGATAATAATAATTTACTTTATCTGTGCACCTGGGAGATGTATGACAAATTTCAACTCATGGTTTTATAAGTTTGATTTTTAATATTTATTTTTTTAAAACGACCTCCGTGGCGTAATGGTTACTATGCCCTTCCGCCACCCAGAGATCCTGGGTTCGATCCCCGGTCAGGTCAAGTTGGAAAATGGCGTTTTCCAATATTTTATTTACTTTCATGTGTCCCGTTGTCTGTCTGTCTGTCTGTAATCAAATCTTGCAAGTTAAATTTGACCCACTTCCTGGTTTCCGATTGAGCTGAAATTTTGCACGCATACAGACATCGTGTGACAATGCAATATATTATGACATAGAGCTAAGTTGATGATAGAACTGGAAAGTACTCACAGCATCTCAGTGATAAAACAACATAAATCCTCACCGAGTTTGAGCTCGACTGATTCGTCTCGAAGAGCACTTTAACCTTTTTAGATCATTATTATAGGTATTAGCTTGTTTTAAAAAATATCTTTAAATAATTTCTTGAAACCCGCCGAGTCTTGAACGGAGTTGTAAATAAGTCTATATAAATGTGAATTGAAAAAATATGTTATTTCAAAACATTTGTTCGAGGTATCCCGTGACCAAAGGGCTGGTAACTACCTAGTTCAAAGAATCAGCATTACCATACAACATGGCAATGCTGACCGCCTTTTGGCCACGCTGCCGAGGGGTGATATTTTAGTGGGACTACATCATTTGTATTTCTTTGAGATTCAGGTAATTAAGTTTTAATTTAAATTTTTAACCGACTTTAAAAAAAGGAGGAGGTTATCAATTCGTCGCGATCCTTTATTTTTTTTTATGTATGTGCACCGATTATTCAAAAACGCCTAGACCGATTTAAAAAAATCTTTTTTTGTTTGAAAGGGTATACTTTCCAGGTGGTACCATGGAAATTTTATCAAAATCGGTTGTGTAGTTTGGGGAAGAAGTCGGTTTTTAGTTTTGAAAAATTATATTTACTATAGTTTTTTTTTCAATCGGACTTTATATATGATTTTAACTATTATATATTCAATATGGACAAAAATACCATGTGTTATCTCTTTAGTTCTTTCTAAAAGCCATTCCAAGCTCCCTAAATAGGAACAAAATGCTTACTGCCTTCAACAATAAGCTCTTACGACGTCTATGGCACTCAAACTTACGATTTTTATACTGAAAACGTGACTTCAGTATTTGTTATATGGAAATTAGCGATTTGTCCGCGCTCCCAGCTTATTCTCAAGCTTCTATGAGCTTTTTTTACCATAATTTGATAAGCAAACAATGTTAAATCTTATTGCATTAATAATAAGGTAGATTTTAGGCTTGAACGGCTCAGCTTTACGTGTTTGGAGTATTTTTATAGAGATGATATTCATACCTAAAAAAATTAAATCACTCGAAAAGTGGCCTTTGAGTCTTGTGGCCCTAAGCCCTATTTGTTAAGAGCCGCGAGACCCAAAAAGCTCTGTCTGCCCCGTTCGGGGTACAGACGTGATAGTATGATAGATTATGTAACAAAAACCCTGTCCGATCCTTGTAGGAGCAACTCAGACCGTCAATATAAACAACTATTTCTATGGGACTAATGCTTGCAACTCGAAAAAAAAACAACATTTTCATAGAAACTGCTGGGCCGGCCGAACACTTTTTTCTGAAAATGTCGATTACTTTTTCCAGTTTCAAGCATTGGTCCTTTTGGAAAAGTTGTTCATATTGACTGTCTGAGTTGCGCCTACAAGGATCGGACAGGGTATTTGTTACATATTGTATATGTATTGATGTAGTAAAAAACTCGGGGTAGGTATACAAATAAATCATAGGTACTTTATTATATAGCATAGCTTCAATTATAAAGGAAACTGATAAATTGGGTAGAGCAGGATCTGACTTAATTTCAATTTTTTAAATCGGTAAGGTTTCTTTAAACATAAATTAAATTTTAATATACATTAGTTGTAATTTAAACTATACTTATTGAATTGAAAAGCGCCTGTAAAAGTCTTTGATGACCTCCGTGGCGTAGTGGTCACCATGTTAGTATGCCACCCAGAGGTCCCGGGTTCGATTACCGGTCAGGGCAAGTTGGAAAATGGCCATTGTTCAAACTGTCTTAGGTCTTGGATGTTTATCTATATATGTATTTATTATAAAATATAGTATCGTTGAGTTAGTATCCCATAACACAAGTCTCGAACTTACTTTGGGGCTAGCTCAATCAGTGTTATTTGTCCATATATATTTATTTATTTATAAAATTACAAAAAAATAATTGAATTTCGAATTTAGTCACCACATAGCATTGATTAATCATTTCAGATGCATGATATACACAAAATTAAAGTGGTTTTACAGCTCTATGTTACATCTGATGCAAACACAGTAGATATCAACGCGGCGAGCCAAACTGACCACGGCACTTGTAGAGTGAGATCTGCTGTCTTTTTCTCTTTTCAGGATCCATTGAGGCAATTTGTAGTCCTGGGAAAAAAGCTTCGCGAATTAAATCCGTATTTCATTGAGAAACAGCAATGTATTTATGATGCAGCGAACTAGAATACTGTGGAGCAGCGACTTGAAATATTATCATTGCGCAATGCAGCTACACGAAATTTATATAAAACTAGCTTTTTCCCGCGGCTTCGCTCGCGTAGGGGTGTAATTTGTAAAAATCCTTTCTTAGGGGATGCCTACGTCATAGTAGCTTTATGCATGCAAAGTCTCAGCCCGATCGGTTTTAAATTGACAAAGTTTCATACAAACTTTCATCCCCTATTTTATCCCCTTGGGGGTAGAATTGATCAAAATCCTTTCTTAGCAGATGCCTACGTCATAACATCTACCTGTATGCCAAATTTCAGCCCGATCCGTCTAGTGGTTTGGGCTGTGCGTTGATAGATCACTATGTCAGTCAGTCAGTCACCTTTGAGTTATATATATCTAAATATAAATATATATTTAAAATTACTGTCTTATTACGCAGCGTAACACAGCAGTTGTTTATTTGCGCAGCATTTACCGTGACATAACATTATTATGATATTGTAAATCAATCTTACAATCGGGTACGGACTGGATGAGAATGGCACAGGACCATAAAAATGGCGCAAAAAAAAAGTGAAGCTTACGTCCAGCAGTGAGTCGATGTGGGCTTAAAAAGATGATGATGACGAACATCAATGACGGTTGTTGAAGAAAACGAGATTTAGTTTTTGAGTACTACCTTACTGAGTTAAGTAATCTTGTCGCGCTAATCTTTTTGCGCTTGATTATATTCATCTTTAGAAGGTATTGGAAGTTCGCCGATTCGATGTTTTTCGAACTAGGTATCTTCATTTAGCAAGGTGCAAGCAATTTAGCTTAGGTGTATTATTAGCTGTCCCAAATATTATGTCAGGACAGTCATAACAAAGATTATTTATTAAAAAAAAGCGTTTTAAGATTGAAATACATACGTGGCTTTGGTTTTTAATATTTGCCAGCGAAAAACAAAGACAATAATTTTAAGTTCAGAGTAAAATAAGCCTCTTAAATGTCACTGGCAGGCAGTGTTCAGTTAAACGTAAAACAAGTAAAAAGAAAGCACTTTAAAATTAATTTTCGGAATGCACCGCTAAGTGAATGAGTGCGTGTTCCGAAAATCGGTGGGTTTTTTAAGACAAATAAAACGGGCGTATCGGTTCCGTATACCTACTAAATATTTGTTAAAATGTGTTAAAATCTAATTTAACTATTTTCTCGTCTGAACTTTTAAAACAAATTAGCTTTACCTTTCTTCAACAAAAATTTTAATATTACAAATTAAAAAAATAATATTTAAAATAGAATTATTGATGTGTTTTTACCTTTTTTAAGTTCATTTTAAATATAACGACAGCTATAAAAACGAACTTAATTTTATCTTTTACTGCTTATGTTTTATATTTTTACTGTGAATTTTAGACTGGATAAGAAAAATACTAATTAATAAATTTTACAATTCCCAGCAGATTTTTATTATGGTACTGCATTTAATATCAAATAGACCAAGTGAGAAATATTTTAAAAAATACCAAACGTTTTCAATTGGTACTATTCTTCCATTTTTAAATTAAGGATCTCTAAAACAAGATCGAGGGAAAGTTCCGTTTTCAAATTTAAATATTTGTCTGTTCGAAATATGAACAATTATCTCGTTTGCAAATTCAGAGCTGCCAGTCTTATGGCATATATTTTAAAATGTATATCTTGGTACGAGAGTTCATTTTGTAATACATATTTTCTTCGTAATTTGTTTAAATAAAATTGGCGCCATTTTTCTGAATTCGTGAATAACTGTATCAGCTGCACAAAACAAAAAGCATGAAGAAATGAAGTCCTGTACGTAATTAAATTATTTTGCAAATTTTTATTGAATCAATTATATCAAGTGGACGGAAGAAACCGCCAAAATATTTATCTTAAAATAAAATTTATCAAAACACGTGAACATTCTCAATTTATTGTATATTGTCGTACAACGAAGGCAACCAATCTATTTAAACATGTTTTTAAAAACTTTTAAGGCCGTGGCGCATTCCAAATTTCTTTTTTTCCGAGGTTAGAAGAGTTTTCATTTTATTTATATTCGTTCATTTTGCTTACGCGTTTAAAAATATAAGAGTTCACTTGTTTGTAAATTTTTAAGGAGGTAACACCTGTGTCAGATTTTTCAAGTTGTCTAAAGGCTACCACTAACTAAAACTACCACACTGTCTAAAATCTACCATTTATTGTGACATCTAAGAGCAAAAATTTAACGTGCTATCCGAAGTATTATTTATTATTGTAAAATTATTGTATAGTCATTCATAATCATTATCCAAGTGTATTCCGGGTTGCATCCTCAGCGGTAACTCTTCAGAGCCCCGGAGTCCGCTGCCTAGCCAAGGGAATTTAACGAGGTTAATGATCTTTACTCAGACCAATTGCCGTCTGACCTCCGCAACCCAAAGAGTAGACCAGAATCAATTTTTAAATAGGTTTGAGAGCAAACGCTAGATGGCGTTCGGGACCTACCGTTTATACGTTCCTTCCGAAACACGAAATCATCTTTCTTTTTGGATAATCAGTTGGTTCAAGCCTGCAATATCCTAACTACACTGAAAAGAAGTTTTCAAAAAGTATACTTTTCCCAGTGGGATTCGAACCCACGACCTCCGGCTTTGACCACTGTGTGGTACAGTGGTCAAAGCCGGAGGCAGTCGAATAGTCATTATTGTGACTAATTTTGATTCCGTAACTTCTCTAGCTCATTAAAAAAAAGTACGTTACTTTTTGTGAACTATCCATTTTTAACTTTTTTATTTTGTATCATCGGTTTGACGAACTTGTTGATTGCTTAATTATTGTTTAAGTGTGGTCATTTCCAGTTCTGACGAGATTCTGACAGGCGGAAACCTTGGGATCACGAGTGTTGCATGTGATTGATTATTGTGGTTTAAAAAATAACACTGCCCATGTTTTCAGTTCACGCTTTTGTTTTATATTATATTTTTTTATTTTACTACTGCATTAAAGTTATTTTTAATTCTTCTTCTTTGTTTATCCCTGGTCCCGTTATTTGGGGTCGGGTCTCCTTACTCTACGGCGCCAGGAGATTCTGTCTCGGGTTGTCTGTTCTGGCAATTGGGCTTTCCTAAGGTCTCTCTCTATATTTGACCACCAGGTTGATGGCGAACGGCCTCAACCTTTTTTTTTTTCTTTTCAATTTTCACCACATGGTCCTCGCTTCGTCTTTTTACGTGTCCGTACCATCTAAGGCATCCATTGGCGGAATCTTGAAGCTGCCTCGTATGTGCTTCTTACGCACTTGATTCATTCTGGTTACTTTTTTACACATACAAATAAAGAAAATAGTATTTCCTGTCTAGGTAAAACACACACTACAGATTCAAAGAAACACAACACAAAAGTTTTGTCTAAAAATGCGTTTAAATTTTGATTTATAAGTACGTAAATTATTAAATTCTTAATATGTTAAAATCATGGTTTAGATGTAACATTTCCAAACGCTTACTTCCTTTATAAAATACAACTGCGATCTATGTGAAGTCAAAAATCAAACGTAATGCTCACTAACCACTATATTAGCTGAAGAATCTTTGTACTGTACAGAACAGAACAGCAGATCAAACGTTACGAATCAATCTTATCCCCGACCCTAGTCCAATGAAATAGAGTGCATATCATTGGAAAGAGTGAAGTTGAGAATGGGCTTATGTATGGAGTAGTTTTTGCTGAGTGTAATGTACACTTAGCATTTGTTACAAAAACAAATAGTTGTTCATTCGCCGCAAACGTTGATACGGGAACATGCTAAAGCGTTTCAGATCAACGAATTACGAAAAAACTAAAGATTCATCATTTCATAAATTTCTATCAACAATATACCAAGCTTTTACCTGCGATTTATTATTTAAGGTACACAATTCAGTACTTTGTCAAAAAAAATACTTTTGTTCGGCAAAATAAGATTTTCCATCCTAAATTCCACAACCAATTCCCCTTTTTTAACCCCCCACTAAAAGAGGGGTGTTAAAAATTATATGCTAATTAATGTCTATCGATCTGTCCGTCTGTGGCATCATTGATTTCGATGCAGTTTTTTTAATTGAAGTAGTTTAGAGTGAATATTCCTTTGCGGTGGTTCTTAGCTATGTTTGAAGAAAATCGGTTGAACCGTTTAAAAATTACTAATGTTAACGCTTGAAATTCAGGGCTTTCTCTAGCAAATAATAGATGGCGCTAAGAACATCCATCTAGTGATTCAAATGATTCAAAGAAATGTTTATTCAGTAATAAGACCTTTACAGGCACGTTTACACGTCAATAAGTATAATTTATGTTACGTGTAAAGCATATTAAAATTTAAATTATTTTTTAAGAAAGCTACCGAAACCAGCGCTTCGTAACGACTACTGCTGAAAAGAAACGCCGAAAGAAACTAATTTTCTCAGTATTAGTCGCCTACTCGATTAGGGCTTTGTCATATTATTATTTTTGTCTTTTAATTAATAAATACTTATAATATAATACAATGTAGACAAATTATAAGATGTAATGCTTGCAAACAAGTAAACAAACATAAATTGCGTAATAAAAAATAAAAAATATTAAGTAGTTATATTATTTTTTAATTACAAAAATCAATCTTTATTTTTATACTATGGCTGGCAATACTATGGTGCTGGCAACCCCCACTTATGTCATCTCTTCGCTCACCTGATTGTGCTAGGTGTCAGACGTATACTTCCAAGTAAAATTAAAAATAATATAATATCATTTCACCAGATAAATAGTATTTTAATTTAGCCCATACCGAACAGATATTCCAACATCCCCTAAAAATGAAAAATTCGTAGCTCCTCGTTCTAAATCTCGCAATGTGGGACCGCCTTTACACCGCACTGTTCAAACACGAGAGATGACCGCAATGTAATGCGTCATAATAACTCAACACCGGCGGCTTGTACAATAATGCTCGATAAGTAAATAATGCGATTAGATAAGGTTTTTGTGTGGATTTAAGGTTTTTGAACATGGTCGCTGACCGCAATGGATGGATAAAGTTGTATTGTAATAAAAACGTTGCTAAAGAACGCTGTTTTTTCTCTGAACTATCCTTATATTCAACATATCAGCCACACGAAGGCCACTGCTGGACATAGGCCTCCCCTAAAAATATCTAATCAGACAGACATAATAGGTATTTAATCTATTTTTAACTGACTTCCGAAACGAAGGAAGTTATCAATTCGTAGCGACAGGTTTTTGAAAAAAGTTGTTAGAAAGGGTGGGTATACTTGTCAGGTGGAGCCATTGAAATTTTATCGAAATCGGTTGTGTAGTTTGGGGGTGAACACAGTTTTTAGTTTTGAAAAAATATTAACCAAAATTATATTATTTAATAAAGTTCATACGTCGATTTTATCGTACCTAAAAATAAACGTACAATAAAAATAAATTTAACTTACATCGCCAATACGAAATATCAATTGGAATTGATACTTATCTAGTTTCCGGTCTCACGATATACAAACGATTATACAAATGTTATATTTAATTTTTTACCGACAAATATACAAGGAATGGGCGGGTATCTTCTAGTGATAGTACGCCTTTATGTTCAGATGGCTGGTCCAGTTTGGATTAAAAGAAAGTAGGCACTGTGTTTGTTGGCATTTCGTATAAATATAAAATTCGAAAATAAAACATAAAAAACTTAATTAAATTATCTTCTTTCTAACAACAAAACAGGTAGGTAAATAAAAACTTAAATAAACTAAAAAAAAACCTATACTAAATTTAAAAATAAAATAGCTTACCCAAAATATTCAAAAAAGTGCAATAAGTCTTTATTCTTCAACAACTCTATATTTTTATGATCGATGTCTAAAGATTTCATACGCATTGGTAGAAACCTTATTAGTGAATGCATTGTGATAATATTTGAGTGTCTTTACCAAAGAAGATATTTACTTTTAGCTAGGAAACTATCTTCGATACACTTAATACTGACTTCTATTCTTATTATAATTTAGCAATTAAAGTTGTTAATTTTGCTACAAACGACAAAATCTTTAACCAATTATTTATGCCTTATTGACCAATGTGTTACATCCTATTCAAACCACTAGGATTAACCTAGATTACAAGTCAAGGTTAAAAAATAAAAGCATCACTAATACCATGAAATATTGAGCGGATTGTTCCGAAGACGCGACCTGTTCACCCAATGATGTTTTATTGTCAACATGTAGCATTAGAAACAAATTCAAAGCCTAGGTAGACAAGTAAATACATATTTTTAAAATCACTTTGTAACTTTAATAAACAAAGTACTTTTTTGATTGAAACAAACTTGATACAGGCATTATTAGGCTAGGCTTTTCAATATGTATATTAATAGTCTTATTGTTGAGCTATATATGCACACAGGTTGTCGCATTGACAATGTAAGTCTAAATAATAAAACATATGCAGACGATATGATATTGCTCAGCCCAGCTATCAGCGGCTTAAGGAAGCTTCTCAGCTGTTGTAAGGCTTATGCTGTGAGACATGGTTTAAAATACAATCAAAAGAAGAGTGAGTTCTTGTTGTTTAAGGGAAATCTAAAAGAAACCAGATACTGTGCCTCCTATTAAACTAAATGGAGTATTTTTTGATCGTGTCAAGTAGTTTAAGTATCTCGGTCATATAGTGACAGAAGATTTTAAAGATGACCATGATATACAAAGAGAACGTTGGGCACTGTCCATTCGTGGTAATATGTTAGCACCCGCAGGAGCTAAACGTACATTGTTAAAAGCATATTGTCAAAGTTTTTATACTTGTGCGTTATGGTCAAGATTTACTCAAGCGTCATACGGTATCTTACGGGTGCAATACAATAATACATTCAGGGCATTGCTTCGGCTCCCTCGTTTCTGCAGCGCCTCGGGCATGTTCGCTGATGCAGCAGTAGATGACTTTTTGCTATTATGCGTAAGAAAATGTCATCATTGGTGCGCAGAGTGCGCGGGAGCAGAAACAAAGTCCTGATTATGATAGCAGATAGGATGGATGCAGCCATCTTCAAGAGGTTCACTGAATTGCATGTTTTACATAACAATCAGTGAATCTTCTGTCGATATAACTTTCATTTATTTATTATTTTTGTCAAAACTAAATTTTGTATGTATGGACTCCTATTGTCTGAAAATAAATGATTTTTTTAATTTATTTATTATCAAGCCGTTAAATGCATATAGTAACAAAAGACAATCGGCCTTTGTAGCTCATTAGCTAAAATCTCAGGATCAGCTATACTTTTAAATGTTACATGCTTTATTATTAACCAAATCTGATTCTGAAGAATATAAGAACAGTTTTACTTTTAAATCTCTTTTTGATTTCACAATGATTGCCTCTGTCTAAATTGAACGAATTTAAACGCAAAATGGTAATTTAAAATAAACTTACTTTGCTTATGAAGCATGCCTTAAATTTTAATTGTTGAAAGATCACTGCATTCTCAGATATAAAGGTACAAGATGAACAAACACAGCATAAAAAATGTGACAAGAAAGAAATGATAAAATTTAACTTTAAAAGGACTTGTATTTTTACCTACTACACGAACAATCAGTGATACAGCACGATGCCATCTTTCCAAGGTAAATTAACATAAAAATTTGATGTTTGTGTGAAAATGTTCGCTCCTAGTAGATAATACCAAATATGTCTTGTACCAAGGCCTGCTCCACATATCAAATTAATTGCCATCTCTTTTCCTCTTATGAGGGTCGGCTAAAATGATCTTTTTACTCAGCTAAATAAAAATTATCAATGGGTCACTGAGTGCTGTTTATTTTTATTTTATTTTATTAAACTGTTTTATTCCAAAGCACAAGTATACTTTTAACAAATGGCGGAATAAACGCTGAAAGCATTATCTCCCAGTCTACCATAGGGATAAACAGAGAAAATTGCACAAAAATCAATATAATATATTTATTTACATTATAAAATATTAGTACATAATATACAATAATATTATATACCCATTATATATGAATATCAGAATGAATATCTACTTATACAATACATACATGTAGGAATGAAAGAGAGGTTGAGAGTGAAATGGGTGTGTGTGACGTGTGTGGGTGGACGTAGAAAGATGGTGGTAAGAATGAATTCTGGGTTAAGAACTGTTTCGTGTGCTTATGTATTTTATTTAAGAAAATCTGGAGCTAACAGTAGTGAATCGGTTTTTCTTTTTAATTTCATCCCCACATTCATAAAATTAATTATACTCACAATAAATACAATGTAGCTGTTGCTACATCTACGATATTTTTAATCAAAGTCCAACCTATGGTCTCACTGACCTTTCAAAAAGAAACAAATCCAGAGCAGTCGATATCTCAACTGTCAATAGACAAGCAATTACTCTATGATTTATACAGAACAATTATTCACGTCTATGCTTATTCGCGTTATAATTATTGGAATGGATATCGTATTTATTACATTTTTAATGGACCACCCGGAGTGCTCGTTATGTTGGTCATACGTTCTTGTGATTGTGGGCTATGGTTATTTGGAGTGGAAAGAAATTGATGCTCATCAGGCATTCGGTTTAGAAACTTTATTTCTGTTACATTTGCGCAATCAGTCGAACTTTATTAAATGATTCTCAGATATTTTGTGTATGTTATAAGAATAAGTGATTGATCCGTTCCCTAATTTGTCTGCAGATCTGTTTGATACTTGGTCTGAAGTTTCGTCTAATGATTAACTCAAGAAAAATACTATTGGAAAACTGTTTGCACTTATAGTGTTTTTTGTTATAAATTCTTGTACCTATAATAAATTGTATAAAATTAGTTTTTTGTAACAGGAATGTTGACAGGTTCATAAAAGAATGATTTTAATTAATCCGACTTTTAGATTATCCAAAAATAATAGACCCATATTTTTCAGTTTACCAAAAAAGTCAAAATTCACAAAGATACGGAGCATCAAAGTTTCGGAGTGGGGGCTTGCTAACTCCGGAACTTTGCTGTTACCACCAATTAAAAATCGTACGTACGTAACCGTGACGTCATGCGAAATTTCAATGCGCTGTATCTTTGTCATTTTTTGTTTCTCAGAGAAAAGAAAAAATACGTGTACTATATTTTTTATTAATCTAACCGATGAGCTTATAATATTTTTTTATTCGTCATGTCTAATTCGTTCTATTTAGACCCAAAACTGTCTTCAGTTTTGGGGCTTACTTAAAGCACCTATCGCAAAACAATTAACTTCTGTTTTTCTTAAAGGCTGACTGGTAGAAAACGCTTAAGCATTAAGGCGGCCCTTCCCGACTGTTCTGTCGTCCACGCCAGCATAGTTTAAAAGCTTGTTGCTTCATCAAGGGCAATGCTAGAAAGAAAAGCAAACCAAAAAGAGAGAGATAGCGCCTTACGGCACGGTTTTCATTCTTTTGAATGAAATTAGCATTACTATTAACTATCCATTTAACGAATATTAACTATTCATAGGGTGCGGAAACTTCATAAAACTTGTTCCAGGTGATATGTGTTTATCAGTAAGCCTTACAAGTGAATGAAATAAATGTTTTGTATTCAAAATTTTCATTATATTTGCGAGGTTTGTATCGAAATATATTTTTATTTTTACAATTTATGAGTTCTTTATGAACGGTCGAAGTGCAGGTAAAATTTGTGCAAAAAAGCGGTTTTTTGGAGGCCTATACTGAACTTGATTTTCCAAATATTCATATTTTTATTTCGATACAAACCTAGAAATAGTGCACAAGATATCTGTTAGCTCAAAAGTTTTCAAGAAAGATCACTTACAACGCCATAATCGCGTACGAGCGTTTGTATGAAAAGTAAGGTGGGAAGGCCGCTCTTAAGTCCACTTTTTGTAATTATCAGTTGTAGTCATTATCAAGATTTAAACAAATAAAGGAATGACCTAACATTTTTTGGGATCCAGACCCAAAGAGTAAAAACGGGACTCTATTACTAAGACTCCACTCTCCGTCTGTCCATATGTCCGTCGTCTGTCCATCTGTTAGTCTGTCTGTCTGTCACCAGGCTGAATCTAATGAACCGTGATAGCTAGACAGTTTTTTTTTTAAAGTTAATGTATTTCTGTTGCCGCTATAACAACAAATACTAAACACAGAATATTTAAGTAGCACTCTTAACTGCAAACGAGATTTTTTATAGATAATGGTAAAATGTCCGAATATCAATGTCCAAAGTTCCTAAGGCAGAAAGGGAAAGTTACATTTCGGCTTTAAAACTTAAATTCAGTAGGTCTTCGTAGCGGTTATGCTTTCTCGCTACTCATTTATATCGTAGTAAGTCTATTGGCTTTATGACTAAAATTCATTAGGTCTAGGTATCGGTTAGGTCTGACACTCCAGCGGATTAGTTCGTTGAAGTGACAGTGGGCGGGACCCATAGCGCGAAGAACCGATGGCCGATGGGGGCAAAAAAGATTCTAAAATGGCGACCACGTACTGGCAAGCGAAGCGTAGGACACCCACCCACAAGGTGGTCAGATGACCTGGACAAGGTCGCTGGAAAGCGCTGGATGCAGGCCGCTCTAGATCGGTCGTTTTGGAAATCTTTGGGAGAGGCCTACGTAGGATGTTATGCGGCTGAAATGATGATAATGAGGTAGTGGTTAATCTTTCTCTCTAATCATCTATATTGTGGTTGGTCTTATTATCTTTATGCCTATCTCGCGATTTGATTAGTCACTACGCGAAGTTGTTGTTTCACGTATTAGTTATGCCACAGAATAAGTATTATTACTCACGTACAGTTGACTGCCTCCGTGGTCCAGTGGTCAAGGCGTTCGCCTTGTGACCCGGAGGTCATGGGTTCGATTCCCACTGAGAAGCATACTTTGTTAAAAGTTGTTTCCAGTTTGGATAGAATATTGCAGGCTTGAATCACCTGATTATCCGAAAAGAAAGATGATTCCGTGTTTCGGAAGGCACGTTAAACTGTGGGTCCCGAACGCCACCTAGCGTTTGACCATCAAACTATCCAAGGATTGGTTCCACGTTTGCCCTTTGGGTTGTGGAGGTCAGATGGCAGTCGCTCTGTGTAAAAATCAGTAACCACGTCAAATCTCCTTGGTTAGTTAGCGGACCCCGGGCTCTGAAGCGTTACTGCTGAGGATGCAACCGGGAATACGCTCGGATAATAATGACTCACGTACAGATATTTACTCAGAAAAGAAATTAAAAGGAATGTCTACTTAATGTGGTTAGCGCTATGGTTTAATTTAGCTCACGTCAAAACTTCTCACCACTTCGTTTAGATACCTAGACATTCATTGCAAGCCAATTTCATTCTTAATACTCTGGACCAACGATTCATGTAACTAAATTTTCCCCTTTGAAGTGGCCGCTGCGCGCATAGTAATAATGTAGGTATATTTTCGATACCTGCACGGGATTGAACTAACAAACCCTATTATTATAGGTCAACGAAAACTGCATCTTATTCGCTACATCAAGACAAATCCCTCCAATTAATTTGAACGCGTGTACCGTCCAACGTCGCGAGGTAATATGCCAATTTATTGAATTACACATTCTAGCGAGTAATGTTTATCCGACTACGTAACAAATAATACTAATTTCGTATAATGATAATGTTTAAGGCCCTACTTTAAGGTTAGTAGTGTCCTCATTTTAAACAATTTCTTTTTTAATTTCTGAATGTGTTGTGGAGAATGGTTAGAGAAATATTATTTTGTGATCTACTGTTTTTGGAAAGTTTCTCAAGTAGTTCTGAATATTTAAAATTTCATATTACGTACGAATATTTAAAATGTCATAGGATTACGAGTGTATTAAACACTCGTAATCCTATGATTTTTAAGTAAAGGTAAATAAAAAAATATATAACCCTTCACCTGTATATAAATTAAGAACAATAATTAAACGATTAACTTGCATATGCAATTACCAAGTGAAGAAATCTAAATATATATAACTCAAAGGTGACTGACTGGCTGACATAGTGATCTATCAACGCACAGCCCAAACCACTGGACGGATCGGGCTGAAATTTGGCATACAAGTAGATGTTATGACGTAGGCATTCGCTAAGAAAGGATTTTGATCAATTCTACCCCCAAGGGGATAAAATAGGGGATGAAAGTTTGTATGAAACTTTGTCAATTTTAAACCGATCAGGCTGAGACTTTGCATGCATAAAGCTACTTTGACGTAGGCATCCCCTAAGAAAGGATTTTGATAAATTATACCCCTACGCGAGCGAAGCCGCGGGCAAAAGCTAGTAATGCATAAGTTACGATAATTCGATATTTTCCAACAACTGAAATTAAATGAAATATATAGACGACAACGTTTCTTGGAGTCAAATAGCGCTCTTAAAGTTTTTCTGTAATATATATTTTTTAATTAGGTTGAATATGACATTATTTTCTGTCTTTTATTCGCTTAACAGTACATATATATACATATAAGCTTATAATTTGCATTCATTACTTAATTTTTTAATATTTATATTAATATAGCGTTATATTAAAATATTTATATTTATATTGTGTATAGTTTATGTAATTAAATGCATCTTAATTCATTGCTTTCGACTTAAACATATCTAATTAAATTTGCACCCCATCTACCATTTTTCTGCTACGTCCCAAAGGTGAACTGGTAGACAATGCTTAGCATTAAGTTGCACCTTTTGTACTATAATCTTAAGATTTTAAGTGCAATAAATTTAATTTAAAAAAATTGTTTACCTTTGAAAAGTACCAATTTTAATATAGACGACAATGCTTTTAAGATAGAGCCTTAATAGGATACATCCGAGGGTGGTCCAGGGTAGAGGTCAGGCGCTAAGGACAGGACATATGGTGCTTTATCCTGAGTTATATTGCATACGGAGGAAACGGAGTGTGGTCTCGCGGCTAAGGTGGCAACCATAAGGGTTAATCGCTAAATATGAACGTTTATTCCGAAATAAGAAAGGTGTTTTCGGCCAACCGTAACTTGACGTGTTTTCGGCACCCCGAAAAAGAGTCACTAACCGCCGTTTTCGGCAAACCGTTATAGAACTTCTTCGAAGTATAGTTTGAAATCAATACATAGAAAAAAAAAATAGTAACAAAGAAAAATAATAATGTTCCGAAATAAGAAAGGTGTTTCGGCCAACCGTTAGTTGACGTGTATTTGGAAACCCGAAAAAGAGTCACTAACCGCCGTTTTCGGATAATCGTTATAGAACCTCTTCGAAGTATAGTTTGAAATCAATACATAGAAAAAAATAGTTACATAGACAAATAATAACATAAAACATGGAAAAAATTGTCCGTACATTAAATATATTTCCAAAAAAAGTTTGAGCCTTTGATGGAGACATATCTGATTGTGTGTTTGTACACGCTTATATCCGGAAATACTAGACGGATTTGAATGAAACTTTTTTGTTATATAGCTGCTAATCCTGGGCAACATATAGAGTATAATTGATTTTGGAACATGGAACACCTGATGCAGATCCATAATGGTCCAGCTAAACATAACATAAGTTGTTTAGCATGATGAGCATTTTTGTTGGGGTATAAAAATTGAGGGTCTGGAACCTGATGCAGATACGCTGAAATCATAAAGTCCACGCAAACGAACTCACGGGCATTAGCTAGTTTTAAATATACAGTTTACAAGGATAATTCAGACACAAAATAAGTATATATAAATTCAGACAAAAAAAACTACCTAATTGACAAAAACAGACGCCTTAAACTTAATAATGTCTTTTACGCAGTGTCTAGAAATAGCGCAAATAATAGTTAATAAATGGTTTTTTTTTCTCTAGCCTGTTGGGGTGTCCCTCTGCTGGGCAAAAGCCTCCCCTTCCTTCTTCCACAGATCCCTGTAAATAGTAGCTTGCTGCCACTTCTTTTTGAAGCTGCTGATGTCATCGCACCATCTTCTCCGTGGTCTTCCTCTACGCCTGCGCCCTTCTGGCACCCACAAGGTTTCCTTGTAGGTGCCAGAAAGATAAACTGTTATCAATAAGAAATATCCTTCTTAGTTACATTTGATAATATTGTTGACAACAGCGTAACTAAATTTAATCTAACTTTTTGTTTCACAAATAGAGAACGTCCTGCGTTGGCGAAACAAATTTAAAATTGATGTTAAAACACATAACAATAATACTCGTAGTGTAATTAGATGAAAAGACATGTATAAATCCAATTACATTCTTATACTTTCTAGAACATAGAGAGCCCAAAGTCCGGCCACTCTGTCTAACGCACTGGCAAGCGAAGCGTAGGACACGCACCTGATCTAGATCGTTGGAAAGTATTGGATGCAGACCGCTTTTGATTGGTCATTTTGGAAGTCCTTGGGAGAGGCCTATGTTCAACAGTGGACGTTATGCGGCTAAAATGATGAGGCGCTTAACTAGTACGAGTAAGTGGAAAATGGAATCACAATAGTGATTCGTGTTAGCCGATTTTCACTGATTCCGCTAATCTGAGCGGAAAGAAAAGCAGCTGCTACAAAATTTCTTAAGACACAGACAAATATACAAGAATCATAACTAATAAAACAATTCTCATTCTTACTCATGCCCTCGATCTTTGCTGGAGAAAAAACAACTGGTATGCGTATCGTTTCTTCCAACATGAAAGGATTAAAAGTCATATTTAAACTCGCCTCTACATCTGCACTCCACCTTAACGGCCTGTGAAATCTTAAATCAATTTAAAAACAGTCATTACGTCCCATGTACTTATTTTGATTTAATGGGTCAGCCAAGAGGTTATTATGGAGATAATGGGTGCAAATTTTGTGTACTTGCCTTAAGGAATACTTGTAGTGCGTAACTGTACATCGTAGTTTAGTGAAAAGGAAGAATTTATTACCATTTGACAAATTAGCTGATCCATGTTTTTGAAATAGTTTTTTTTTTGTAATTGCTCGATAAACATGTTTAATACCTATCACTTTAAGTTGGTTATTGAAATAGTTTAAATAGATATAACTGTATCTTTAGACTTCGGAGCAACAAATTCCTTTCAATCTCTCTCTATGCAAAGCCAACTACTTTACGTCTTTGTAGGTTGAAATATGGATTTAATATTTCAGTTGTTTTATAAAACTCTAAAAAAGCAAAAAAAAAAAAAGAATAAGCAAGAGGCAAAAGAAGACTTTGCTCGTTCTGTCTTCTATTTTCTTCTAGTTGACTTCGAACTCATCATATCTATCAAGGCCATCTGACATTTTCCCTTTTCTACCATTTAAAGTTTGTAATGTCAAGCTAAATGCCCTTCATTCGCCGCATACAGATTCGCACTTGTCGTTTTTTAGTTTACGTTTTTTGATATTTTGAATTTATATAACTGTTTCTGTTGTTAAATAGTTTTTTTGGCTACGAATATTCTCTGAAGAAGATAACATAAAGTTGAGAAATCTTAATTAAATGTAGAAGTATATCTTGTACAATGCGACTCAAATAAATTGAACAATAGCGGAATTCAAAGCGTTTTTGTACAAATTCCTGGCATGTAGGTTCAACCAAAATAGCAATTATCGGCGCAGTTGCAAATAATGCACCGGAGACCGCTATTTTGGTGCAATTTACGTGTCGACAATTTATACAAAAGTCAAAATGCTTTGAAGTCCGCCATTTTGGTTCAACTTATTTGTGTCGCATCTTAATACTAAAGGAATGCACTCAACTAAAAAACAAAAACATATGTATTCCGAAAAACCAGAAAAAAATCTATAATAATATTTTTCTAGGTTTCTATAGGTCGCGGCAGTTTATATCGTGCGAACCAGCAGTCATCACGAGCAAGTTCGCAACGTAATCTAATAACGAACTGTTAAGGCCAAGATTTTATCCAAGATAACGATTTGGCGTCATTTTATGCTATACTGAAGACTGTAGAACTTGTCCAAAATAACGATTTGACGTCATTTTATATACTGACAAAAAGTATTTTTTAAAATGCTTGACCCTTATATGATAAGAGAAGAGCACTACCTCAACGCTTCGCTTATAAGACGTGCAATAAATATTTGAAAACATAATTTTGTTCTACGATTTTTAGTTTGAAATTGGTGAAATACATTCCAATGTCACGATTCTAGTGAAGTTTTCCTGATTTTTTCCTGAATTTTTGGTAATCAATCATTATTTTAGGTGCATAACGTTGACTGCTGAATATAGGATAAGCCATACCTGAGGATTTCGAAATAAAAACCGAAATCATGGTCTCAAAATGTTCTTTACAAAATCTGAATTTGTAATACAAAACCTAAATTTTTTTAGAATAAAAGGAAAAGATCGTTAATTATAATTATATACTAGTAATTTTTTTTTTGTTATTATAACTTTCATTATATTTCTTTAGATTTTTTTAAAGAAAAATGTTGTAACTTTGGTCAAAATTAAACTACATCGCCTTAACAACGATGATTCGAATAAGCTCGGGCTTAGAACAGAAGCCGGCAACTCCGGCGCAACCTTCAATTATTGCTCATTATTAAATAATAATAAAAATAATATAATTCAGTTTAGTCAAGTAGACAAATGATTACTTGCGGATCCTCTGGATTAGTAGTGTTGGACACGGGCATGGATAATACACCAAAATATCGATATGGAAGTGTTTCCTGTATTTATGTAGATTTTGTTGGTGATTTGGATGGAATTATAAATAAAGGTACTAGCAAAATAACTAAAGATCTGTTTATAATACATAAATAAAAAATAAAGATAAATAATTCATTAGATAGATGAATGATGATCAATATGAATAAAAGAAAAAAAAAACAAATTATGGTCAATTCTTGAAACATGCATGCAACGGGATTTTTAAAAAGCACCTAACGACGTTCTATTCTACCTAGTTACAAAAAAAATGTCTAGTCTCGCGACATTGACAGTTTCTTCACTCAAACCGGAACGGCAGCAGGTGGGAGTCTTCTTAACTGTCAAACTTTAAAGTCACCTTTATTTTTGCTATTTAATGTTAAAAATAGCTTGAAACGTAGGCCGCGTGATGCGTTACTGCTGGCACCCGTTAAGCTTTGGTTTCGTTCAAGCCATACAACAGAGTTAATGTAACTATTACATACAGAACGAAATTCCCGCGTAATATGCGTCCCCGTCCACCCTTACACCTCTTCCACGTTATTGCCTTGTCGAGGCGGCAGAAGGCGCCTGCAGCCGCTCAACATCCTTCTCACGGTGCAAACGGGGGAGAAGTGCGAGGACTGGGAACGGGGACGCATATAGCACGGAATGACGGGACCTTAGAAGATTCCGTTCTGTGTAATACTTATATTCATTTTCTGACTATAGTGTACATTTCGCAAGACTGTTTGCCTTTTTTAACTTTGTATTATGTATAAACACGCATGTATGCCTCTCTTACATAAACAGCTCCTTTCACAGGCCTACTAGAAGAGATCTCTTATATAAGTAGTGCCTTTGTACAACTTTTATTTGATATATTCTCTGTGTAAATTTTCCGTGTACATAAATTGTTAAATAAATAACTATAATTTCAATAAAAGGCACTTTTATCGATACTGTGATACGATTCCCATCCCTAATCCATTACTTCGGCGCCGTCTGTAATAATGTCTCGTTTTATTTTCGCAAATCAACGTTGTGGTTGCGTTAGATTGGACTGCTACCGGTAATGATCCCTGTATCGGACTTATATCGACTGATTCATCATGTTTGGACAAAGACGTCATCTCAAAAATAAGTTTAGTTATTATAGTTCATATTTTTTACAAAATCAGCCCTTAGCTGCGACCTAGATTTAGTATCCTGACTTGTGACAATTCAAATATGCATTTAATTTTAAATAAAATTTAAACACTTTGCAGATTCGATTGTTTTTGATTTATACATATTCTTAACGACCAGGATTGTCTGACATCTTTCACATCCCATCTTTGACATACATTAATCCTTCAAGCCCGTAAAATACCAGACACAATAGAAAATGGAATAGAATTTATAAATGCCATAGGGGTCTCAAGGGATATCTAGGAAGCCTATACCCCTGTATAACTAACTTTTATGTTACTGACAGAAAATTGAAATCTCCGAGTTCCTTACTCAGCTGCTTCACAATGGACTGATGTTTAAAGGCGATCACAACCCGAACAGGTTCCTACTCGAACAGTTAGTAGGTAAGTTAGTTATCGTATTAAAGAGAGAAGATAATGAAATGAAGAGCTAGACAACAATATGATAAGAAAATATGTGACAGTTGAAATTACCAAGGAAAGAGTGACTTAATAAATACCAAATTCATCCTTTTGACCGTATTTAACGAATCGCGCAACTCGTATAATCGACGATGTGACTCTCGTCGGCCGTCTCGATCCTCTGGCTCTACGTAGGGATGTTGAATTTTTGTCGCATTTATCATGGGGAATACTCTGAACAATTGTTTGACTTAATACCTGCTGTAAAATTTCACCACCACACCACCCGCCTGAAATTAAAATTTCATCCACACCACTTGGATAGTTGGCAATCAAACACCGTACGTTTTATAAGGAACTTTTCACCATGTACGACCGAACTGTGGAATCAACTTCCTGCAGCAGTGTTCCCGGACCAATTCGACATTAAAACCTTCAAGAATCGAGTCTATATCATCCTGAAAGACCAGCAACGCTTCTGTTGCACCCCTGGTGTTGCAGTTGTCCATGGGCAGTGGTGATCACTTACCATCAGGTGATCCGCTTGTTAGTTTGCCGCGCTATAACATAAAAAAATAATAATCAACGATTCAGAAACCCCTTTTTTCGTATTTGAAATAAAAACGATAAAGATATCGAGTCTCCGTAATAAGAACCATACAGATAGCCTGAGTGTTATAGTAATGTGGTTGTTCACAAATAGTAATTGAAAAGCTATCCGCCGGTAATGGATTCTAAAGAACGCCAATTACTGTTAGGGGCAAATTGTAATTAATATCGGAGGTGTGGTAGCATTGCAATGGTTTATTATCTGTTAGCTGACTGTTTTAATTATAGCCTAATATCAAAATAATTTCTCGAGCTTCTCCGTACTTCGGAAGGCACGTAGAAAGTTGGTCCCGGCTGTCATCATTGTATGGCAGTCGTCAAGCCATGTCAGATGCCTTTTGCAGTCTGAAAAATCTGACACCAGTGTTGGCCACTTACACACACGAAAAACAAATAAAACCAGCCAAGTGCGAGTCGGACTCCCGCACGTTTCCATACCATTATCCATAAAAAATCACGTGTGTTGTATGGAAGCCCCACTTAAATATTTATTTTAAGTTGTTTTCAGTTTTTGTTTATTATAGCGGCAATTGATTTACATCATCTGTGACAATTTCATTTGTCTAGCTGTCGCGGTTAATGAGATACAGCCTGGTGACAGACAGACAGATGGACAGACGGACAGTGGAGTCTTAGTAATAAGGTCCCGTTTTTACGCTTTGGGTACTTGGTCGGTTATTCTTTTTTTAAATTTATTATAAAAAATTATATGATAGATATTGTAAAAATTTCATTAAGACGAAGTGGTAGCTAAAGTGGCGCCCTCATTTGACATAAATTGTTTAAAACTAAATAAAGTGATAATTAAAAATTTGATTTGTATCAATGTGTAGAAAGACCTTTAAACTATTTTATGAATTACCTTTGAAATTATTACTAATAGTCCGTCTAGTTTTAAAACTAGACGGACTACCAATATTACTTTTAAAGATTATTCATAAAATAGTTTAAAGGTCTTTCTAGACATTGATACAAATATTTTTTTGTTTATTATCACCATATTTAGTTTTAAACAATTTATTTCAAATGAGGGCGCCACTTTAGCTACCACTTCATCTTAAACATAGCGAAATACAATATACGTAAATATCATGTATTAAAAAAAAGGTTAATCCTTTTTATTCCATAACATTTGCTCCCTACTCTCGCAACATAGTAAACGCGATAAAATATAAAATCCCTCCATCTCATTTGTAGGTTATAATATAAGCAAGATGGCGGCTTATCGTGTTCACTTACCCAAACGTGTGAAAATAACAATTTAAATGATAAACATAAGTACATGTTTTACCTTACTCTTGTATTTTAAGTAAGATACTTGATTTTATCTTCGTTATGGATTTTTGAATGACATGCATTTAAATAGGTATAAATGCATTCTCTTTACCGCTATTTAGATAGCTTTTACGCAAGAAAAGTTTAATTTACAATATGTAACAAAAACCCTGTCCGATCCTTGTAAGAGCAACTCAGACCGTCAATATGAACAATTTTTCCTATGGCATAAATGCTTAAAACTCGAAAAAAATCGTCATTTTCATACAAAAGTGTTCGGCCGGCCCGGCAATTTTTATGAAAATGTCATTTTTTTCCGTTTTCTAACATTGGCCCCATAGGAAAAGTTGTTCATATTGACGGTCTGAGTTGCTCCTACAGGGATCGGACAGGATTTTTGTTTCATATCGTATAGCTTAAATCTAAATATATATAACTCAAAGGTAACTGACTGACTGACATAGTGATCTATCAACGCACAGCCCAAACCACTGGACGGATCGGGCTGAAATTTGGCATGCAGGTAGATGTTATGACGTAGGCATCCGCTAAGAAAGGATTTTGATCAATTCTACCAAGGGGATAAAATAGGGGATGAAAGTTTGTATGAAACTTTGTCAATTTTAAACCGATCGGGCTGAGACTTTGCATGCATAAAGCTACTATGACGTAGGCATCCCCTAAGAAACGATTTTGATAAATTACACCGCTACGCGAGCGAAGCCGCGGGCAAAAGCTTGTAAATTATAAATTAGGACATTTAAACAGCGGTGGTGCTGGAGAACGATGGAAAAAATTTGCTGGAAGGACAGGATTACAAATGAAGCAGTACTAAACAGAGCAGGAGACAATTACGAGTAATAAAAGCTATCGGAAGAAGACGAGGAAATATGGGACACGTGGAACAGCATGACGAATTGATGAAGAAGACGATAATAGAAGGCAAAATAGAAGGAAGAAGGAGAAGAGGAAAACCCAGATGTTTTATAAAGGAGAAAGAAGAGAGTGGTGTCGTGCCAAGACGTCAAAAGAGTGGCTGAGGACAGACAGGAATGGAAGAAACTCCACTTACAAGAGCGTCGCTGTTAAATTTGAATGACACAGTAAGTATGCGCTGCGGGCTTGGATTTTATTATAGTTAATTTGTTTAATTGGTGTGCACACCGGACGCACCACAAAGGCCGCGTGTTTGAGAAAGCCGATGCTGCTTTCTCAGCACGCCAATTTACTGAAGTCACCCTGTATGGAAACCAGTAGATTAGATAGCCAAAAGCAAACAAATCGTCATTTTTACTTCAAAGTCAAGAGGAAAGGTAATAATTTTAACAGCCTATGTATGTATGTGGGTATTTATGTCTGTTTCACTCATGCAATTTTGACAAATGAGATATCAATCGATTCGTCATTACTGTCCAGTCAACATAGGCTACAATTTATATGCGATAAATGTATATGAAATGTTACATAAAAAAGTGGAAGCCAAAAAAAATTCTGTTTCGATCTGGATTAGCACATTTCAAAAAAATATACATTATTGCTGGAAATGGGTCAGGTATTAGTTTTTTAAACGTAAACCTTGTTGCTTTTGTCTTTCAGCTAATCAGTCAATTTGTATGAAAAGTCAAAAAATACTTTTCATATTTTGTATTTTTTTGTGACGTCGAAGAAAGTTGTTTTTATTAGTATATTGTACTAGACCAGTCAGTATATCTATAAAAAAATATATAGGGGCAAATAAAACTGACTGAGCTAGCCCCAAAGTAAGTTCGAGACTTGTGTTATTGGGATACAAACTCAAAGATACTATATTTTATAACAAATACATATATTGATAAACATCCAAGACCCAGGACAATATAGATATATATAGTTTAACAGAATCTCTAAAAATGCAGTTAGTAACGCAATATTGTACAAACTATTGTTCATACTCACATATTGAGAAAATAGCATCATATAAAGCTTAGAAGCTATTCCCCATCATCGCGGTATGTAGGTTCGATTCCCAGGCGCGTAATTAATACCCGCCCACTTCTATCGCGAGTCGAACCCGCGACCTCTGCGTTGTTTTGTTGTGTATTGCGATTCTCAACGAAACCGTTTTGATTATGTTTTGTTTTTATTTACTACATATTTATACATAGTGGCTTTGTGAGCTGTGGAGTCCTCGGCTTTGCATAGTTTTAAACTGAATAAATTCACACCAGAAGGAAATTTAAAATCGTAGTGGTGGTTCTGCATAATCTATTAACATAAGTAATATTTTTTTAATAGCCGTTCAGTTCCCATAGTTGGGCAAAGGCCTCCCTTTGTTGTTTCCAGCTAATTCGATCTTAAGCTACTTCTTTCCAATCCTTGTCGAAAGCAGACAGATCGTTACTACATCTTATTTAAGGCCTTCTCCGTGATCGTTTCCCGTCTCCTGGAATCCACATGGTCGTTATGTGAGCCCATCTTTCCGGCGCCATTCGACAAACGTGACCCATTTCAATCTGGCACTCTTCCTTCCTACGTCGACGACTTGGGTGATTGAGCGCAGCATAGTGTTTCTGATATGGACTGTACGTTATTTAATAAATAATAAATAATTATACGGAAAAATCACACAGATTGAGCTAACTCCAAAGTTAGTTAAAAACTTATGTTATGGGATACTAACTCAACGATATTATATATGTATTTATAACAATTACTTATATAAATAAACATCCAAAACCCAGTTCAATAAAAAAAAAAAATTTTTCATCTTAGCCTGACCGTGGCTCGAACCCGGTTTCTCAAGTGTGACCAAATTATTAAAGTCTAAAGTCAAAGTCAAAGCCAAAATTTTTTTATTCAATGTAGGATAAATTTATCTCTTATTGAAGGTAATTTTTTTAAATATTATTTTAATGCAAAAGCTAAAAACTACTTGCGTTTCAGAACGACAACTGCTGGGAAGATTACGCCGAAAGAAACCCAGTTCAGTATTGATCCCTACCCAGCCTGATGGGCTATGTTATGTTATAGTTACAATACAGATTTACAATTTAGCTAGGTATACATTATATTTAAACAATACGATTAAAATTTGCAGTCATCTATTTCCAAGAATTGTGATCAGATGATGATAAATAGTCATTTACATGATAATACGCATTTTTGATTAAATGATTTTTAATGGCAGTCTTAAACTTAGATAATGGTAACGCTACTACATTATCTGGAATCTTATTATAGAGGCGTAAGCCAAGACCCACAAAAGATTTTTTTGTTTTTTGCAACCGAAAAGCTGAGATAGCTGATTTATTTTTAGTTCTAGTGTTTATACTATGAATGTTATTATTTTTCTTATATGAATGTATATTTTGACGCACGAGTACATAATGTTCGCATAAATGAATTGCGAAGGGAGAGTCAAAATATTAATGTCTTTAAAAAGTTCCCTTACAGACTCTCTAGCACCTAATTTATATATAGATCTAATAACGCGTTTTTGTAAAACAAATATGGTTATTTATGTCTGCAGCATTACCCCATAGCAATATTCCATAGGACATAACACTATGGAAGTAACTAAAATATACCAAAGGCGCTGTATCAACGTCCGTCATCTGCCTAATTCTCCTAACCGCGTAGGCTGCAGAGCTAAGCTTTCCAGCAATTTTTTTAATATGGGCACCCCATTGCAACCCGGAATCAAGCGTTATTCCCAGAAACGTTGTGTTATCTACCATTTCTACTGCTTCCTTATTAATAAGTAATCGTGTTGGATCTTTTGTAACATTCGGTAAGCAGAACTTTACACATTTAGTTTTGTTTGCATTTAATACTAAATTATTAACCGAAAACCATTCCAACACTTGCGACAATGTTTAATTAATCTCATCAGAGGCTTCAGTTTTCCTATCTACGCTAAAAATAAGCGAAGTATCGTTAGCAAAAAGTACAGACTTACAGTCTTTTACATAAAATAGTAAATCATTGATATATATTAGGAATAACAAAGGACCTAAGATAGAACCTTGGGGCACACCCATCACTACGGTTGATCCTTCAGATTTTACTTGATTTAAACTAACTTTTTGAATACGGCTAATCAAATAAGATTTAATCAATTCGAGAGCTTTCCCTTCTGTGAGCCTGGCAAGATTACCACTTAACCACAGAGGTGGTTTCCTTAGATCTTTGTGTGGAAAGGGAAGCAGCTAGCACATCCCCAGTTTTTTTTCTCTCAAACCAGAATGGAAGATAATATCAATTGCAATCCCCAGAAACAAAACTTTTGCGAAATACTTTAAATAACCGGCAAAGTGCAACTTGAACTCACGCAGAAAGGGTTCCGTAGCATTATCTATAAAAATCATGTTTGGTGTATATTTTATTCTGTTTTAGTAAATATCTACAACAGAAATATCTCATCTGTAAAAAAAAAACAACTGCCTCGCTATCACGGTTCATGAGATACAGCCTGGTGATAGACAGACAGATGGACGGATAGACAGACGGACAGACAAAGGGCGAAGTCTTAGTAATAAGGTCCCATTTTTACCCTTTGGGTGCGGAACCTTTAAAACCTACACGAATGTACATTAGCTGATTGAAAATATGATAGTAATCTTACTCTTCATTAAGTACTTTAGTAGTAGTATTTTAGTACATTTATTTAAATCGTTTTGTTCCTCTCATACCTTCTCTTACAAATCATACGTTACTTTCCATTCATTGTTCTGTAATCTTCTGTCATCCTAAATAAAAGTACAGTTAAAACTCAATGATATTTAACGAATAATAAAATCTTTGAGGTATCAATTCAAAAACTGTTATGACATATTTATGGCTACAAACCTCTAATAAAAAAACACAAGGCCCGCTGTACAAAATCGTGCGCTCTCATAAGTTTAATTAAATATTTATTCGTATAGGGCGGGGCGGCACCGCCCCCCATCGATATCGATATTGTTTTCTAGATTTCAGATTAAATGTTGGGCTATGAAGTTATTTGGATATCAATTAAGTTTATATAGACAGGTTTAACAATATAAAGATAGGTTTTAATATATAGACAGGTTTTAATTTTTTTTAATATTATTTTCTTTATTAATTCATTGTCCATTTCTACAAATAAAAAAGAGACTCCAACGTATCGCCTCGAGGCAAAGCCCTCCTCGCCATAGGATATACCCAGGCTGGCAGCATTACCCCTCTGCATAGCAATAAAAAATCTTTGTGCAAACAAACTGCCCGCTCTTGAATTTTGCCCCCAACCTCGCGGAGATGCGTCGAAATCAAAGCAAAAAAGATTTTGCTTCTTGGCCCCATGGACCTTCTGTCTATACGGCGAACAGAAAGAAAAAACAAATGTTTTTATTTAAACATTTTTAAGGCAAAACGTAATGCTCAAAAGTCACAAAATATTTTTTAAAGACAAAAACAAAATGTCTTTCTAAATCTTAAACCTATGCAATTGACAGTAAATAAATGCGATACTTATATTATAATAAAAAAATCTATTATACATACAGCCAAGTAACTGCAATTCTAAAAATAATTCTTTTATGAGTCTACGAAGAGCAGCAGTCCATATTGAAGGTTTGCCAGAGAGTCATATGAAGCGCATTATATTAGGTATCAAATTAATAATGATAGTAAAACTACAAACAGCATATTCTTACTTATAAAATACAATATCAGTTACTGATGGACCATACTTCAAACCGGAAATTCCTTACTTATCTCCCGTTCTATGGCCACAACCTAACCCGACCTACGTACTCATCGCATTTATCACAGCAAAGGTCAGGTGCAATACGTGTCGATTTTTATGATGTCAGTTTGACTCACTTCTATTTCCATACATCCACATTTTGAAGATGGTCTTGTCAACACTATTATTATTTGGATAAGAGTAATTGTTTAATTATTCATTTGATTTTAGTGTTTTGCTAGGTTATAATTTTGAGTCACAATTTGTTTAAAAAATTTAATTATGTTAATTTTTATGATTTATCATCAAAAGAATCGTTATAAATGTCGTGTCAAAGGTTACCAAGGTAGACAAGTTTTCGAAAAAATAACAAAATATAGCAAAATATGTATATTCTTGACCTGAACATAAGGAAGTGTATATGTTATAAATAAATAATAAATTATAACGAAACTAATCGTGTCTGGAAAATTATAATATAATTAGAAGATATAAAGAACACCAAACAGTTTTTGGTTTAACTTAGAAAATCAAAAATATACCTATTATAAAGCAAACAAGTAAAACATTAAGAACCGGGCAGCGTTCTGGAAATTACGCAGTGTTTTATCGTCTAAAATACCTCAGTGCCTCAAGACGAAAGTGTTTAAGCGCTGGATGTAGGCCGCTTCCGATCGGTCGTTTTGGAAATCCTTGGGGGAGGCCTATGTCCAGGAGTGGACTTCCTGTGGCTGATATGATGATGATGGTAAATAAATAGCCTAGTTAAATACATCCGACATTAACTTTAAGGATAAAACAAGCAGTAAATTTACTTCTTTATATAACACATCTGCGCAAATTACAGCACAAGAAAAAAGTTTTTAATTTTGTTATTGAGTTTTTAGAATATTAAAGACTGCAAATTCATAATTTTAACAGTGTGTAGGTATATTTTATCATGGTTTTACTCATGTAGTGTAGTCGAAAATGGCAAACTAGTTCTTAGTAGTAGTAGCAGACAGTGAAACCGTCGGATCGCGGCTCCTAACACTCTCCCTGAGAATGACTGTCTAAACCGATCGAAGCTAGTGGGTCACTACGTGAGTAAAACCGTATTAAAAAACGTAGTTTTGTCATCTCGCGTTAGTTTTGATGATATTAATAGTAGTGTGCTTTAATAAATATTGCAAAATTGCATAAGCTATTGTATTTAATTCTATTTATTTAATGACGACCTCTGTGGCGTAGTGGTCACCATGCTAGTCCGCCACCCAGAGGTCCCGGGTTCGATCCCCAGACAGTGCAAGTTGGAAAATGGTCTTTTTCAAATTGTCCTGGGACTTGGGTATTTATCTATATATGTATATGTTATAAAATACGTATCGTTGAGTTAGTATCCCATACACAAGTCTCGAACTTACTTTGGGGCTAGCTCAATCAGTGTTAATTGTCCCTATATATTTATTTCCCTACACCTTTATTTATTGTACACATTACTTATTTCAAATAAAATATTAACTTATCTTCTGCCATCCCGAAGCAAACTTGTAACAGGAAAATGTACTTAACAATATATCATGCCTTATATGTCAGCCTGACATAAAATACTAATCTGTAATGACGTCAATCACATTAACAACTTTTCATCCGGTGACTAGCGAGTTGAAAAACAAGCCTTCTTTCTCACGAAACACAATGACATAAATTGAACAGAACCCGATAAAAAAATACATGTCGATTTTGATTTTCATTTAAATCGCAATCAACCGAATGTGCAAAGTCACAAGTGCTGTTAACAACTATCGATTTAAAACATCGATAAATCATCGGACGAATCGATGTCAATACCTGTTGTCCGAATTAAGAGGCAACATAATCGCATTGTCGTCCACTTTCTCTCGTACAAACATATGAATGTGTTCCCTTTGTTTCAACTTTAGTAGCTCTAAGATTTTAGGTTATTTTGTTGCATTAAATATCAAAGATCTACCAACTAATTAGGAAATTATGATAATTTAATCAATATTACAGCTGTAATTTATTTTAATTCCTAATAAATATATTTTTTCGCTTAAAAACACAATGTAAATGTGAAATATACAGTGTCAATTCAAATAAAAAATCTATAATTATAACTGTACTGTAGAACAGTATGTTTAATGTCCAAGTCGTTGTATGGTTGGCAATGAGTGTAAACCGATGTGCATTTATATAATATGGTAAGTATAGGCGCTACACACAAATTATATGATGAATTAAAATTAGCGTTCTCTTTTTGTCTTATGAGGCATTTCACATTTGGTTGGCTGTCTCGCTCGCACAATCAAATATTTTTAAAGATTATTAAAAAATGTGTCTCATTTGTAGAAAAGTGTTTCATTATCATTCAATATAATTATATGTTAGATATGTTTTTAATTGTTTTTGAGTGTATATCGAGATTTTGTCATCAAAACTTTTAAAGATTTGATGACCTAATTCTCGATGTAGTCAATGTCTACACAAATTACAAATATGTCTAAAATATCCACAGTAAAATTAAATTGGATGTTAATGAAACACTTTTCTACAAATGAGACACATTTTTTTTTAAATAATCTTTAAACATTGCGAGCGACACAGCCAACTAAATGTGAAATGCCTCTTAATACATGAGTATTGTTTTAAAATACAAAAAGTTAAGAGGACAGGCTTTTGTCCAGCAGTGGTATATTGATAGCCAGAAAAAGTGCATTTTGTAGTTCTCAAAAATATCTACAATGCGACACAAATAAGTTGCACAAAAATGGCGGACTTCAAAGCATTTTTGTACAAATTCCCGAGACTTAAATTGAACCAAAATGGCTGTCGTCGGCGCATTGTTTGTACCTGCACCGATAATCGCCATTTCGGTTTAACCTACGAGCCAGGAATTTGTACAAAAATGCTTTGAAGTCCGCCATTTTTGTTCAACTTATTTGTGTCGCATTGTACTACTGTTTCTCAGATGACGTTTAACGATTTCGCTTTTAATAAAACATTTAAGTGTTAATTTTCACTATCGTAATTTAATTTATAACAAATAGGTCTTAAAAGTGACCCTTAAAATAGCCGTAACAGCAGCAGTGGGTAGGACTTTATAGACCCAAGTGGAACACAACCAGTGCGTGACACGAAAACTGCCTACAAAAATTTATATAACGACTTCTTTACCAATGCTTGCTCATAATAACCTTTTTGGACAATTAAGCTATTAAAATACGTATATCTCAATTTTCCATGTTTTCTGCGACAAAATCCATTTATTTAATTACAAAATCGTACGGTACCTTTTCTTTTGACATTTATACGTATTGTTACAACATTTTCCCATGACGTTTCGGATTATAACATGTGTTTTATTGGGTCAAACGAATTTTGACAATAGGGAATATGCAGGTATTTTCTTATTTGCTTAATAAAATCATTATTAACCACAGTAAAAAAATATGAAAAAAAATATAAAATATTTTAATATTTTTAATTAGCGACGAACATGTGATACTTTAAAGTTTCAATTAGAAAGAGAACTCCGGTATGGACTGGTGACGTCAAAGTCTATATCATGTATAGATTTGCCATAGAAAATAGCGTTTACGCGAGTGAGATAGACATATTTTCGTAAAATCGTTATACCTCGTTCTTTTTTCAACCAATTTTTATTCCGTTTTCGTTCTTAGTAGTTTTATTTTAAATATTTATGGATAAACTGGTTAGATAACACATAATTTTTTCATGCATATTCCCTATTGTTTTTATTAGTGGATCATTTGTAGGCATCGATTTCGAAGGGTCAATTAATTTTGGAGACAGTCAGATACAGTTATTATTATTCATTATTCACGCGTGGAATGCTAAATCAATTATTTTTGGTAATTTTACAATCGTTGCTTGTTTTTTTGGTAATATGACACTTTAAATTATCATCATTCGAGCGTATTCCCGGTTGCATCTTCAGCGGTAACGCTTCAGGGCCCGGGGTTTGCTACCTAATTTAGGTTGACAAGGTCGGTTTTTACAGAGGTTGCCATGCCATATGACCTCTGCAACCCAAAGGACAGACCAGAACTAATCCTTGAATTGGTCAAAGATTCAAAGATTCAAATGTTTATTCAGTAATTAGATCTTTACAGGCACTTTTACACGTCAATAAGTATAATTTACGTTACGTGTAAAGAATATTAAAATTTGATTTATTTTTAAAGAAAAGTTAACGATACCAGCGCTTCGTAACGACCATAGCTGAGAAGAACCGCCTAAAGAAACTCATTTTCACAGTATTGGTCGCCTACTCGCCAGAAGGGCTTTGTCATATTGTTATTATATTCTTTTAATTAATAAATACTTATGGTTCAGCATAAGTAATAATGAAAATTCAAATACATTGAATAAAATTTATGAATTTTGGATTAAAAAAAGTCTATTTGATTTGTACAAAATTAAATTAATGGAAAATAATTTTCTTAAAGCTATATCTTAACTTAATAATACACTTTATCATACTGGTATGGTACATATATAAATATATAAATGCAAAATACCTCGGTCGGTCTATCCGTCTGTTTGTCTGTCTGTTACCTCTTCACACTTCACAAAACCGATTCAGATAAAATTTCGTATAGATATAGTTTGAGACCCGGGAAAGGACATAGCATAGCTTTTATCCCAAAAAAAATCCATTAAGGGACTGAAAAGGCGAGTGGAACTTCGTGTGGGGAATCCTATTTTGCTATACAAAACTAGATTTTATTACAAAATACTAAATAATTCTGATGAAGTCGCGGGTAGAAAAGCATTTTTTTATACATTAAACAAAATGTTATTAAAGAAAGATATACTTACTAAATAATATTAAAAACTTAAAATCTTACATTTTGTAACAGGAGAAGCAGAAATTTAATTTAGTAAGAAAGATATGTAAGTCTTTTTAAAAATTTAGTGTGTTATTACGTTAAGTATAAATAATTAGTTGACGCATATAAATCTTCCTCGTAAAACCATAAAACAGTTTTTAAATATCAATCTTCTTCCTCCTCACCTTATCCCATTTTATGTGGGATCGGGACAGCATGTGAGTCTTTACCATTTCCCTCTATCCTTTGTCAAGGCAGTTGTCACATTCTTTTTATCCATGTCGTCCTTAACGCACTCCATCCACCTTTTCTTTGGCCGTCCTCTGTTCCTATGTCCAGTAATCTTCAAATTTAGCATCTTTTTTGTAACGTGGCTCTCCTCTCTCCTCATTACATGCCCATACCATCCTAGTCTATTATTCATAGCTTTTCCGTTAAAAGGGCTACCTTAGTACTTCCTCTTACATACTTTATTCTAATTCTATCTTTTCTTGTCAGTTCACAAATATCAATATAATGAAATCTATCAAAACTTCGCAACCTATTCCGCTAAATTATCATAGACAATCGGATATCAAAAATTCAAAACACACATTCCAATAATTCATAAAACCGTAATATAAAGGTAGGTAGTTAATATTCATAAAATAATAAAAAATTATCAACATAAAAACAAACAATTGAATAATATTAACGTTTATGCAAATTAAATTGAACATGGATTGTCTGAAATTTGTGTCAATTCGAAAACACGTTGTCGATGTCTCGTTCATTCGACAATATGTCACATAGACACTTAAAATTTTGAACGACCGTTATCTAATGGTGCTCGATTATAAGACAAATAATTTCGATAGTCGATAATTAATAAGTTGCGTGGACGTTTGTTCAGCCGTTGACTCGATATTCGAGTATTCGATTCTAGTGATGGGCCTTGCTGATTCTGTGAAAATTAATTTCAAGTAAGGATTTTTTTTATTTAAAAGGTGAATTATTTGATTTTAAATAAAGTCCTTGTTATAAAAAAAACAATAACATTTAAAGAATAGAATGTTAAGGTTTTTCAATTTGTTTCATTTATCGTAAAAAAAAAACAGATAAAAGATATTAAAACTGGACTCAAAGATTTTTCAAATAGCTTAAATTCATTATGAATAGAAAACAAGAACTTTTAAAGAATAGACATGTAAGGTTTTTCAATTTGTTTTATTATTGTAATCAAAACTTAAAAAAAAACAGATATAAGATATTAAAACTTGGCTCAAAGATTTTTCAAATAGCTTGAGTTCAACTGCCATACAATTATGATTGTATCTATGTATATATTTTTTTTTTCAATAGTAAAACTTTTTGTACTTTTTTATATTGGTTCAATAAAGAGTTTTTCATTCATTCATTGACTCATTCATTCGTAAGGTCTATTATTTCGATTTATTTGACACATTACACAAAACGAAAAAAAAATGTGTCGTTATTTAATTTGCCCATCTCTACTCAATTGTAATGTAAATGAGTGAAATTCGACTCGGTCTATCGACAATCGATTCGAGTGTTGCGACACTAATTCGTATTATTCGATTCCGTAACGTGAGAGAGTGACCTATGGGTCTCTTTGAAGTGTTTCTTAGAAGTTTATTAACGCACTTCATACGAATTGTGTGTCTGTTTGGTTTGTGAAATCATAACATGTGTTATAGGAGTTTCTCCATCGGGAAATGTCAACTCTAGTCTCGTAAGTTGTACGACAAATTTCACTAAAGATTAAGTGGCAGTAAGCGGGGCACAAAGCACGAAGAACCGATAGTTGGTAGAGCAGAAGGGTTCTCAAATGGCGGCCACGTAAGGGCAAGTGCAGCGTGGACACACATCTAGGTGGTCGGACGACCTTAGCAAGGTTGCAAAAAAGCGCAGGCCGCTTACAATCATTTGCTTTGGAGAAGCTTGGGGGAGGCTTATGAGCCACAGTGGACATCTTGAAATATGATGATAACTTATGAACAGAAATAGAGTAATCCTCAATTTCTCTTATTTTAACGCGTTTCTGATTGCATATATATACGGACAAATCAAACAGATTGAGTTAGACCCAAAGTAAATTTGAGACTTGTGTTATGGGATACTAACTCTTGAGTGTTATGGGATACTAACTCAAAGATACTATATTTTTAACAAATACAAAATATATACCTTGACCTGACCGGGGATCGAACCCAATACCTCCTGAGTAGCGGACAGGCATGTTGACAATTGCGCCACGGAGGTCGTGCATAACTTTTTTTTTTTGGCTGCATGCTGTCATGTACTTATGTTAATAATAAAAACTATCTTATATTATAGACCTTGAGTGCCTAATATGGGTACATTATATTACTAAGGTAAATAAATCAGAGAGAGTGCAAATCAGAAGCGATAGCTGTAGAATCGGTGAATTAGTAACTATATTAGTTTACAAACATAATAAACAAAAGTAGAAACTATACATTCATTGAAAATATATTTAAAAAATTGAGGCTAATTATTGCATGTAGCTAACAATGGTATTAATGTTGTATTAGGTACTAATTATTGTTTTTTTACTTCGTTTAAGAACAATACCTATTAGTTTTTATTCTTTCTCAATTTCTGAGAAGAGAAAAGTTATGAAATTTATTGAACTATTAATATTATTACTTAAAATATAGATTTATGATGCGTCAGGGAATAAACTGAGCTATATTTGAATATTTTGAATATATTTGAAACAACGATTGAAGTTACGATATAACTATAATTACACAACAATTTTTAAATATAATGCAGTCAAAGGACGAGAGTTTTAAATAGATGTAAAGTAATGTAATTATCCTTTCTCTGCATTTTTGTGACGTTCATGACTAAACTTTAAAAAACTAAAGTGCTCTCCTGTAAAGTTGACAAAACTGTAGTTACATAGTACAGTTGTGAAATTAGCCATCGATGTGTGACCAGAAGGCTGGCCTATATATATCTTTAAAGCATTTATCGTCGAGATACTGCCAGTCTTTTCGGCACAGTAACTCGATCTAGCTTTTCAGGTCTTTAAGTGAAAGTTAAGATTAGTTTGTTAATGTACATTTTTAAGAAGTTAAGAATGTTCACAGATTATGTATGTCTGTTGCCGCTATAACAAAAGATCCTAAAAATAGAATAAAATAAATATTTAAGGGGAAACCCTATACAATAAACGTTGTTTGGGGAATTCTCTTGCAGTTTTTTGCTGGCATGAAATATTTACAGAATATTTAGTTGTATAGTCAAGTTCACGTCAAGTTAGTTCAAGTCACTTTTACAAATATTTCGTTGTAAAAGTAAAAGTACAATAAAAGTAAAAGTTTTCTTTGTTGTTTTTAGGCATTGTATTTATATGGTATGTTTAAACTTATATGTGTCTAACAGTAATTTGTGTAAATATCGGAATTTCATGAAATTTGCTAATTGAGGCATAAATACTCTAAAATTCGAACACGACCCGTTCGTTCAAGGAGCTGCCAAGATATGAGGTCATAAAGAATACCCAAAGTTAGAATTCATGGCGAACTACCAGTTAATCATTCGCGAGTTATAACCGGACATTGCTGATTCACAATTTAACAACAGTAATACATAAGGTGAGGTCAATTAATAAATTAAGCGCAGACGTTAGACGTTCGCTGGAATGCGGGGTAAACGCATCGCAGTCCGGCTTAAACGGCACATTACTGGTAGTAGTCGCCGAGACACTGGTACGAAATAGTACTAACATCATATCATTTCAGGCCGATGGTCTCAATATATGATAAGGTGAGGTTAACTTATAAATTAAGCGCGGACGTAAAAAGTCCGCTGGAATGTGAGGCAAACGCATCACAATCCGGCTTGAATGGTCATATTACTGGTAGTAGTCGCCGAGACACTGGTACGAAATAGTACCAACATTATATAGTTTCAGGCCGATGGTCTCAATATAAAGGTGAAGTCCATTAGTAAATTATGCACGAACATTGGACGTTCGCTGGCATGTGGGGTAGACGCATCACAGTCCAGGTTAAATGGGCACATTACAGCTAGTAGTCGGCCGGACACTGGTAAGAAATAATATCTCAACATTAGTTTTAGACAGAATTAAAAACGGACTTATGACGATTACTGAATTGCGGGGCAAATGCATCGCAGTACGGCTCAAATGGGCACATTACTGGTAGTAGTCGCCGAGACACTTGTATGAAATAGTACCAACATCATACCATTTCAGGCCGATGGTATCAATATAAGAAGGTGAGGTCAGTTAAAACGTAAGACGTTCAATGAAATGCGGGGTAAACGCATCGCAGTCTGGCTTAAATGGAGGCATTACTGGTAGTAGTCGCCGAGACACTGGTACGAAAAAGTATCATCATCATATCATTTTAGGCCGATCGTCTCAATATATGATAAAGTGAAGTTAGTTAATGAATTAAGCGCGGACATTTGACGTCCGCTGGAATGCGAGGTATATGCATCGCAGTGCGGCTTAATGGGCACATTACTGATAGTAGTCGCCAAGACACATCATCATCATATAATTTCAGGCCAATGGTTTTAATATAAGATAAGGTGAGTGAGGTTTTTTAATAAATTAAGCGCGAACATTAGACATCTGCTGGAAATCGGGGAATACGCATCGCAGTCCGGCTTAAATGGACACTTGCTGCTGCACTAAGTGAAGCTGAGGATAAATAAATTTACTTGTCAAGGGGGACACATGCGCTCGTGTCAATTATGAAACTATTGTTTTATTTTTATCAGCAAGTGAAGGTATAAAAGTATTTTCCATAGAATTGGACAAGTAAGGCTTTGGACGAACTCTAAAAGTGTGAAAAAGACCATGAAACCCGACATAAATAAAGGATGTATCGTAATTATCATTATCTCAGCCCTTCTTCCGCCCACTGCTGAACATAGGCCTCTCTTCGTTAACGCCACCCATCTCGGTCCTGTGCTGCCATCATCCAGGTGTGACCCGCGACTTTGATTATGTCGTAAACCCATCGCATAATTAAAACTAAGTAACACTACTAAAATATTTCAATATTTATAAAACTATGGTGCCCGCGTACTGGCAAGCGAAGTGAAGAACACCCATCTAAAAGGTGATCAGACAACCTGACCAAGGTCGCTGATAAGCATTGGATGCAGGCCGCTCTTGATCGGTCATTTTGGAAATCATTGGGAGAGGCCTAAGTCCAGCTGTGGACGTTATGCGGCTGAAATGATGATGATGTTTCATAAAACATAAACAAAACAATATTAATGATGGGCGACTATCCGGCTAGTGGTATCGCCGTATATCGCCCAGCGGCGGCGCCTGCGCACGTTCTATTGTGAACATTTTTATAGGCCGCTAGAACAATAAGATCACTCCACAAAAGCTTAGATATTAAACGAATGTATACTAGCTCCACCTGCCTGTATCAATCTACCCGTATGGGCATTATTATGTTTGTGTTTTGATTTTTCTGCCATGCTGGTCTGGAAGAAAAAAAAAATATATAAGCTGCTTCTCTTGCCACGCAGATCGTAAAAGCTAATCAAAGAAATGCGTGAAATTGCCAAACATGTTTATAGATGACGTGTTTAACAATGTATTCCAAAAAAGAGATCGGACATTTTGGAAATCCTTGGGAGAGCCTACGTCCAGCAGTGGACGTGATGCGGCTGAAGTGATGATGACGATTTAATATGTTGATTGATGTAAAATTACTTTTTTCGATTGTTTAATTAGTACACGGACAAATCACACAGATTGAGCTAGCCCCAAAGTAAGTTCGAGACTTGTGTTATGCATAACTAACTCAACGATACTATATTTTATAACAAATTAGCTGCGCCCCGCGGTATTACCCGCGGATAAAGTAACCTCTGTGTAAATCCAGGGTGTCAACTTTATGCATCTCAAATTTTATCGACGACCTCCGTGGCGTTGTGGTCACCATGCTAGTCCGCCACCCAGAGGTCCCGGGTTCGATCCCCGGTCAGGGCAAGTTGGAAAATGGCCTTTTTCAAATTGTCCTGGGTCTTGGATGTTTATCTATATATGTATCTGTTATAAAATATAGTATCGTTGAGTTAGTATCCCATAACACAAGTCTCGAACTTACTTTGGGGCTAGCTCAATCAGTGTAATTTGTCCCTGTATATTTGTCCCTATATATTGTCCCTATATACATTGTATAATTATAGAACCTGCTCACAAATTCTCACGAGAATCGGTTGAGAAATGCGACCTTGCCTCAAGTTGGTATTTAGCGGAGCCATTCCACAAGTGACTGCAGTACTCCATGCAGGAACGAACCTGGGCTGTATAAAGATTAAGTAGCCGTTAAGGGCTGAAGTACCGCCGGACCCTAGAAATGACGCCCAACTTCCTGGAAGCAGTCAGTGCCATCGACTCTATTTGTATGGGTTTATGGGTAATGACTCTAGTTGTTAGTTTTTTGACAGTTATTTGAACTGTTATTTTAATTTTATTATACTAAAATGATCTAGTAGGCTACTACTTATGCAGAAGTATAATGATCTAGCCCGTGGTTTGATTTATTACGGGTATATTTCTTCCACGTTGTTAGATATACATCCAAGACCATGGTCATTCTGAAAAAGATCATTTTCCATATTGACCTGACCGGGGATGGAACCCGGGACCTAAGGTGTGTCAGCGTTGCACGATGACCTCTAGGCCACAGAAACGTCTTGATTCATCTTTTGTTTGTTTTTGAATTAAACTGAAATAAGGAACCGCCTTTTTCTTTATTAGCCTGTACCAGCCCACTGGACTAAAGACCTCTCAGTTTATCGTCATTCAGATTTCAGTGGGAACCAAACCCGTGAGCATGCGAGTGCATAGACACCGGCCGACATAAAACATTACGAGCATTGCTAACCACTCCTAGACCGCCAGCCTGTTTTATGCGAGTTCTTATGCTCATTCATTCACTAGGTACACGAAGTTAGTCCGAACAGATAGTTTTGGCGTAAAATAACCGAAATAATATACTTTAGTACAGGGGAAATTTATTACCTTAAGCTACTGAAATGGTATTTCATTTTTTTTTATATTTCATACAACATACGTGTAATATAAGTACTAACCAGCTAGGCAATCGTTTACTATTTTTATGAAAATCATTTTTTTTGCCTAGTCACTCCCTTAATACCGAGTTTTATCAAAATCGGTAGAGCCGTTTCAGAGATCTTCATTTTATATGTTCAAGAATTGCTCGTTTAAAGTATGGATAATATGTATGCCACAAATTCATTACTTAGAAATATTGAACAGAGACCATATTTTTGTCATGTGAAAAAAAAAACTTAATTGACACTTCTTGCCTTGCTTTGTTTTGTTTTTCGTGTGTGTAAGTGATCAACACTAGTGTCAAATTTTTCAAGCTGCCTTAAGGCGTCTGACAGACGTAGCTTGGTAAGCGGGAAGATTGAACTTAATATGTAGTCCGATACGCCATCAATGGCCATCATATATTAGAATTGTCGCCCATACTAAAAACCCCGGCCTCTGCTCCTCATAAACAGTAAGCTACATTGACAATACTACGCCACACAAGTCACCGCTATCGTCTACACTGCGCCTTAACCGATCTCTGCACTGTTTGATAAAATATAACTGAATATAGCAACCTGACCTGGACGACTAAAATAACGAAATTACAGAAAGATCACGATAGCAGATAAATGTGAGAATTTATTTTAAAAAACAAGGAAGTGCAATACAAGGAATAAGCCTTTGAAAAAAATACAGTTTTTGTACAAGTAAGACAAATCAATAAGCTTAAACTTGATGGAGTTGCGTCATTTTAATACTGAGTTCCATCGACCACCTTCCATGGTCAGACCCTATGCACTGGGAATATGCCTTACAAAGTCATCAAACCATCGTGATAGTGGTTTCACTCCTAGTGTGTGTCCCTGGGCCGGCCTGTGACACTTCCCGTTTAGGTATTAAAAATATACCTACTTTATTATAGAGTAGTATATTGAGTTACATGAATCATTTGTCCAGAGCACTAAGAATAAAATTGACTTGCAATGGATGTCTAGGTATCTGAACGAAGAGGTGCTGTGTTCTAAATAAAACCAAAGTGCTAACCACATTGAGTAGACATTTCTTTGAATTTATTTTTTGAGTGAGACTTCTGTACATGAGCACTAATATTTATGCTGTGACCTGAGCAAGTCTAATTACACCGGTAAATTTTTTTTGACAAATCACACAGATTGACCTAGCTCCTAAGTAAGTTGGAGACTTGTGTTATGGGATACTAACTCAACGATACTATATTTCATCCACGACCTAGGTCAATTTAAAAAAGATCATTTTCCATCTTGACCTGAACGCGGATCGAACTTGGAATCTCCAGCGTGACAGCCTAGCATGATGACTACTTGACCACAGAGGTCTATAGACTCTCATCTATTCAAGACGCCACATCTGCAAAGTTGTTTATGTGTGTTGTCCACTATAACTGTACAAGATAATCCGCAGCGCATCCCATATGTAATGCGCATTAGCTTATATATTGCGCGTCCACTCCGAGTTCACATTACATAACACATAAATACAATGGCTGGCTTATTTACAACTGGTTTTAAACTAAAAGCTGCGCGGTTATGGCCGCTAAGATGCTCTATGGGACTTTGCAAAGTGGAAAGTAGGAATAACTGACTAAAACTTTAGCTTTTTAGCTGTCTTTAAAATTATGTCGTAATTAATTTGGTTGGATTTGTTTTATGTTTTAACTGACTTCGAGAAAGGAAGAGGTTATCAATTCATCGTGATCTTTTTTTTTTTAAATGTATGTTTACAGATTTTATTCACAAATGCCTGAAACGAATTGAAAAATTTTTTTTTAAATTTTTGACTTTTCAGGTAGTTTTACAGACATTTTATTAAAGTCGATTGTCTTTTCTTTAAAAACGTAAATTATATGTATTGACGTGTTAAAGTGCCTGTAAAGTTGTAATTGCTGAATAAACATTGGTATCTTCGAATGTTGTCTAGTTTGGGTAAAAAGTCGTTTTTTAATTTTGAAAATTGAATAGTAAATATAAATATATAGGGACAAAAAACACTGATTGAGCTAGCCCCAAAGTAAGTTCGAGACTTGTGTTATGGGATACTAACTCAACGATACTATATTTTATAACATATACATATAAAATAAACATCCAAGACCCAGGGCAATTTGAAAAAGACCATTTTCCAACTTGCCCTGACCGGAGATCGAACCCAGGACCTCTGGGTGGCGGACTAGCATGATGACCACTACGCCACGGAGGTCTGAATTCCGTCATATTTATAAACTAACTGTTGCCCGCGACCACGTACTGGCAAGCGAAAAAACAATCATCACCGACAAGGTGGTCGGATGATCTGACCAAAGTCATCTTTCATTACGCTCTAGATCGGTCATTTTGGAAATTCTTGGGAGAAATCCTATGTCTAGCAGTGGACGTTATGCGGTTGAAATGATTGCGCGTGGCTTTGCCCGCTTACTCCGCTTTACCTTAAAGAACGCTTTAGCTTCTTTCGTGAGAACACGAATCGAAGTGTGCGTAGCACAGTCTCCTTTAAACTCTCAATTCCTGTTCATAGTACTAAAACTTTGGAATGCCACTGGATATTCGTAAAGTGGAATCATTGAAAAAATTCAAAGATTTGGTAAATGTTACCTTTCCTCTCGCTCTTACTAATATCTCTTTACTTCTTTTCTTTTTACTGGCTACTTTCATTTACTTTTTTTTATGTCCGTACAAATTTTATGGTTTATGTATTTCTATTATTTTATTGTTCATTTATTTGTTATAGTATGTACTTCTATTATTTATTGGTATACTAATATTCTTCTACACTGTAATACTCTAACTGCGCCAACTCCCCCACATCTTTTATAGTTTTCTTTACCCAAAGGTTGGCTGGAAGAAATCGCTTTAGTGATAAGCCCGCCTTTGTACCTACTAGATTTTAAATGTACTTTTGATTATTTTCATACTTAGTTGGTGCAATAAAGAAATTTTATCTTATCTTATCTTGATCAAAAATAAAGGTACTTCAAATGGTAACTCCAATAACAAAAAATTTAAAAGTACCTAACTGTTTAGTATGGTATAGCAACAACATAAGAAGAGAAGGAAACAATGTTTAGAAAAGAAGTAGAGGGAGGCCAAAAAAAAGGTGGATGTTGTGTGTAAATCAGAATATGGCATGTAAACAAGATGATTTGCAGGCAAATTAAAAACCCCCAAAGACTCCATCTAGTGATAAGAGACGAAACTACATAATAATGAAATCCTTAGCACCATCTATTATTTTCCAGGTAAATTACAAACCCCAGCTTTCAAGCGTTATCACCTAATAACTTTTAAACGACTGAGCCGATTTTTATCAAACATGGCTAAAAGCCACCGCAAAGGAAGAGTTGCTTTCACGTGAAGAAAACCGCATTGAAATCCGTCTATCCGTTTGAGCACTACGATGCCACAGAAAGATACACAGACGGACGTTAGCGTCAAACTTATAACACCCCTCTTTTTTGTCGGGGGTTAAAATGAAACGGTTGAGTTAAGGGGCTACCTGAATTTTCCGTGGTCCAGTGCTGCCCCCATTTGATATAAATCATTTCAATATAAACGGAGATATCATTTAAAATTTGGTCTTGATCAGACCCTGGATAACCCTTCAAACTATTTTATAAACTACTGTTTACAGTTTGAAGTGAGAACGTGAAGCTTTTCTACGCACAATTGCGAAAAACTGTCACCTTTGGCGTAGCTTCACGTTCTCACTTTAAACTGTAAACAGTAGTTCATATAATAGTTTGAAGGGTTATCTAGAGCGTGGTCAAGACAAAATTGTAAATGATGTCTACGTTTCCTATCCAATGATTTATTTCAAATGTGGGCAGCACTGGACCCCGAAAAATTCATGTAGCCCCTTAACAAAGGACAGAGTAAAATGGAAGCGAATTGATGCTGTGCTGCTCATACCTACAGTAGAATAAAGGAAGGAAAAAACTTATAATCCATATTGCTATGTTACGGCCTTAAGCAACATTTTACCGCTGTTCACTGACATAGGCATTACTAATGAGAATGACTTGCGATCCGCACGGGTCGAGAAGGTGTCCACGCGATACATTCTCGTGATTCGTGAGGAGCTCGGTGGCCCGGCGGGAGTGCGCATTACTAGCGCTTTCGCAAGTAAAGCGACGCCGGGCGTGGTCCGCACTTGGATTGTTGACCACAAGTGGCATGAAAATTTCTCGAGCTGCTCCGTGCTTCGGAAGGCACGTATAAGCCGTTGGTCCCGGCTGTCATCATTGTATGGCAGTCGTCAAGCTATGTCAGATGCCTTAAGGCAGCTTGAAAAATCTGACACTAGTGTTGGCCACTTACACACACGAAAAGCAAGAAAGTATCAAGCGTGATAATAACACTGGTTTCAGATTTTTCGAGCTGCCTAAATGCATCTTACGTTGCTCAATGACTCTCATCTAGCTACAATAGTCATTATTACTGAACACTAGTGGCAGGTGTTGAGTTTAACTACATATTTGTAAGTGTTCCGTACCAAAATATATGAAGGGTTGGACGAAGGTATGGAAGCCTACGTGAAGGAGTTTTTTTTTTCGCAATAATATTTTCTTCTTTATTTTCTCCAGTGCTATGATTGAATAAAGTAGATTATTGTCTATTAACGGAGCGTAGCATCTCAATTTCAACATTGGCCAATAAATGTTTTTATCCGTCTGACAGTCTGTCAGTAAGTTGTCGCCTACAGGTCGCATTTCTCAACCGATTCTCGTGAGAATTTGTGAGCAGGTTCTATAATTATACAATGTATATAGGGACAATATATAGGGACAAATATACAGGGACAAATTACACTGATTGAGCTAGCCCCTAAGTAAGTTCGAGACTTGTGTTATGGGATACTAACTCAACGATACTATATTTTATAACAAATACATATATAGATAAACATCCAAGACCCAGGACAATTTGAAAAAGGCCATTTTCCAACTTGCCCTGACCGGGGATCGAACCCGGGACCTCTAGGTGGCGGACCAGCATGGTGACCAATACGCCACGGTGGTCGTCCCTGTCAATGTAAAAGGGACATATCACATACCCGTAATAAATAAAACCACGGGCTATATTCTAGATCACTACAGTATAATTAAATAAAAATAACAGACAAGGAACAAAAAAAATTGGCTTTTCCACACAGCCGCCCGGACAATTTGTATGGGAATGTAATTTTTTTTTAGTTGTTATTTTAATTTCATTATACTATAGTCATCTAGTGTAGCCCGTGCTTTGATTTATTACGGGTATGTCCCTTCCACTTTGTCTGATTAACTTTTTTATTTAATAAACTTCACCGTCCTAACTTACGGTGCTCAAAGTTGGTCATTGACTGAGGATCAGAAGTCCATGCTCAAGATTTGCTAAAGAGCAATGGAGCGGAGTGTTTTGGGTGTCACCAGGCTTGATAAGGTGCCAAACACAACGCTTCGTTCAAAAATTGGACACAAAGCTGCTAAACTAAAGAAGGACTGGGCGGGGTACGTTTGCCGAATGCATCCTGATAGTTGGGCTACTTTTGTAACAAGGATGGCCTAAGGAAAAGAAATAGGCCCCGGAACCGTTGGTGTGACGATTTGCGACAGTTTGAAAGGGAATGTTTGGAAGTGGCACACGATCGAGATATTTGGAAGGAGATGGGGGAGACCTTCGCCCAGCAGTGGGACAGTAGAGGTTAATAAAAAATGAAAAATTCTTCAACGAATTGGGGTGGCTCGCGAGGTCTATAGCTCACAGACCTGTTGGTTTTATTTGTTCTGAATCGGATCATAAGTGAGGATATTATTCTAGCTCGGAGATAAATTCTCTGGTGAAATTCCGCACATGGTGGTGGATCAGAGGGCAGCCAGCCGCGGGTCTGGATGAACAATGTGCGAAATGCCGGCATTGTGCTCAAATAGTATATTGTGATGTGGCAGGTCAAACAACTTACATATTTTGGTAGAAGATTGCAATAATGATGCACGTACATAGGTAAATGATTGTTAATCCTCTAGCGTACACCTTAACTTTTTATTTATTTTTATCTTTTGGGTTCTAACGTTGGAAACGAAACAAAACATAAAACAATACTTTTTAATAATCTATAAAACGAGCCAATATATTTTTTAGGCCACATCCGTATTCTTTTACGCAAAACCAGTATGATAATACATATATATAAATATATATGTATAGGGGACAAATAACACTGATTGAGCTAGCCCCAAAGTAAGTTCGAGAGTTGTGTTATGGGATACTATCTCAACGATACTATATTTTATATCAAATACATATATAGATAAACATCCAACACCCAGGACAATATGAAAATGGCTATTTCTCAACTTGCCCTGACCGGGGATCGAACCCGGGACCTCTGGGTGGCGGACTAGCATGGTGACCAGTACGCCACGGAGGTCGTTGAAAGCATGAAAGGAAGTTATAATTCTTCATTATAACGCTCACTTCATATGGCATCGCAAACGCATTATACGCTCGACATTTATAACGTGTTCCTTAATAGAAAACATATTAATATCATAAATAAATGTAGGACACTCAAATGCAGATTTATAGACTACCATATAAGTACAATAAATAACACGAGTAAATGTGTAATATTTTATGTATTTATAATAATATATTAAGTAATCAAACATTAGGTAACAAATCAAACGTAACACTTGCAATTTAACACAGATCTTATGCGCTTTTAATAGAGTCGTTTTTTGAGTTGGGAAGTTCAGTTTTATGAGGGTAGGCTGTACATTAGGCCTAGTTATTACAGTTCTGCGTGCCGAACGACCGGATGCTACGGGTTCGATTTCCGGTGTTACCATTAAACGCTGCTAATGATTATGAGATACAGTCACGGAAATAGAGTTTCAAATCATAATTTACTCTTAATCATACTTTAGCTTAAATTTATTAAGAAAATAGATACTTACAAGAACATGGCCACATTACCTATTACAATTCGGTATTTTTCCAACAAGTCAAATCAGATAGATGCTTTTTTCTAAACGTCAAAACAAACATTATCTACAAGATTTGTATGAAATACAATCCAATGAGGTCAAATAGCGCTCTTCATATAACTTTGGAACGAAGTTCCTTACGGCAGGCTTGAAGGAGATAGGGATTTTGCTGCGCGACCGAACTGAAAAAAATGTGATAGTAAAACCGTAAGGATGACCTCGTTAAATAAAACCGTTAAATGAGACGTGCGCAGGCGCGACATTCGTATACACAAGCGAGTAGTGTATAATACCTTTCTCTTCCTTTGAGCACGATTTTTCTTTTGCAAATTGTGTCGATTCTACATTAGCCGAAGGAACTTCGTTCCTACCTGGTGTCCCACGACACCACATTTCTTTTTTTTCTACTATAACAGATAATTTTTGAAAACTAAAAACAATTTCACCCCCGAATTACCCAACAGATTTTGATAAATTTCTATTGAACCACTTTAAAAATATCTACTTTCCAACCAAAAAATAATCATCAAGAACACACAAATAAAAAAAAAATAATTATACGGTCGAATTCCTTTTTCGATGTCGGTCAAAAATGGACTCTTACTAGTACTACGTGACTAACCGCGATTTACATCATTTTAAGCCAGATATTTCGATGACCCTTCTGCCATCACGGTCGCTGGCAGACAATCAAAAATAGAAATGATATGATCATGACATGTTTATTTTGTGATTTTTTTATTTTCTTGACATCATCATAATTTAATAGCGGTGCTCTTGTCGGTGGAGTTTCTTCCATTCTATTCTGTTTTCCGCCAACCTCTTGACATTTTGATATGACACTGCTGTCACCTTTTCCTTGACTTGCTTCATATAGCCGTGCCTGGGGTTTCCTCTTTCCCGTCTTCCGTCTATTTTCTATTATAATGCGCGTAATATTGTCGAGCCATATCAAGTGTCCTAACATATTGCCTTGCCTATTTCTAATGATCTCTAAGATGTGTCTCTTTTCACGTACTCTATTTAGGACTTCTATATTTGTTACTTCGTCCTTCCAATTATTTTTTTTCTTAACATTACCAAATAATTTATTTGACCCTAGTAAGTGCCCAATCATTAAAACATTTTTATCTAAAACCTTAAAAGTTTAAAGTATTCCTGTAGACAAATCAAATGAGCCCCAACTCGATTGGGTTGCGTCGTTTCATTACGGAGTTTTAATGGCTACCTTTAACTCCATCATCAGGGCAGCCCCCTTAGTATGATGTTTTATCTGACAGGTCTTTACATATCATCCCTCTGTAAAAATTTACATGACAAGATAAAATTCATGAATGGACACATAGTAAAAGGAGTCGTCACACGCAGGCAGTTTTTAACAGTGTTTCTAATGTCTGCTAAGAAAATATAATAATTTTAAATTTAAACATGCGTTTTGTAAAACAATCACGTTAGATAAAATAATTGTATGAGTACGTAATTATTAAGTGATATTATATTGCAAACAACGAGTATATAAATTATTAAAATTAAATGTCATTAAAGTAAATGTGCAACGGAACGTTTCAACTCATGTCGTACAGCCAACATACAACAAACAACAACAACAGCCGCCGAGACTCACCGGTCACCGCCGCCAAAGTGGCTGTTGGATTCATCAAAAGATGGCGCTATAGTTTCGTAATTAATTTTTTTTCTATGTTTGTAAACTTCAATAATACATTGCTGAAGATGTCTGCCTACATTTAAATATGTAAGTATACATTTAATATTAGTTCCATAAATTAACTGTTCAAAATACGATTAAAAATGGTTTGATTGAGTCTTATGTGGGTTTAGCAAATCGACGACAAATTTACACGATTTCACGTTGCCAACCGTCGAAATGTCTACTTTGACCTGTCAAAATCATGCTCGCACGGGAGTTAAGCATGTGATAAAATAGGTTTTATGAATGAATGTTATTTTGTAGCTTAATTTTGTCTATGTTTGTTGCGGTAAAGTACGCGAAATGCGACAAATCACAAGGATAAAAATTTGTCGCCCTAACCATGCTTGCCACGCAGCTCTATGTCATATACGTGCAAAAACCGGGAGACGGGTCAAATTTAACTTGCAAGATTTGATTACAGACTGTCAACAGGACAGGTGAAACTAAATAAAAGTTTGTAATAAAAACAGAGTCAAGTTAATGTATCCCCATGAATTTTTCAGGGTCCAATGATGCCCCCATTTGAAATAAATTATTGAAGTGAGAACGTGAAGCTTTTTTCCGCACATTTGCCATAAGTGACCGTTTTTCGCTAAAAATAAATATATATATATATATATATATATATATATATATATATATATATATATATATATATATATATATATATATATATATATATATAGGGACAAATCGCACAGATTGAGAAAAAGCCATTTTCCAACTTGCCCTGACCGGGGATCTGATCTATCTGTATCAAATAACTGTACTATTTTCTTTTTTTCTCTCAATCTATTTTGTTTACTAACGTAACCAGAGCGCACTAAACAAACATACATACAAGGGCTGGTAATAAGATGCTGACGATGTGCTCTCTGGTCTTACCCGGCCGTTGCTATCTGCTTTCTAACATAACTACACTTTGTAATGTGGGTGAGGTAGGAATATTTTGGATACGGTATTCAAATCAAATTGCATCAAGGTTTATTTGCTAAAAAAGTATCTTACCACTTTTGCTATACTTAATTAAAATATTTATAATTAGATACAAGCACTTTTTACTAAAGTCTGGCATGCAAAATTTGTTATACCATAAGTACAAATCAAATATATAGAATAATTATGGCTAATACGTAGTATTATAAAATACTTATGTATCTATGTATGGTCTTTTCCCCGGTTCTTTGGGAGGCTTGCGTGGGGATACAGATCCAACACGTAGAGGCCCTTTGGAGAATTTGATGTAATGTGGCGCTCCCGCCAAAGCGCATTCCTGAATATACCTATGAAAGGTGTACCCTTGAATAGGTTTCGGCAGGACAAAGATCTAAAGCAAAAAAAGGGAAAGGTCTATGGATTATGGATGAGACTGATGCTGGGATAACATGATTGTTACAATGATAAAATCATTAATATTCATATTCGTATCTACATATCAGTCATTTCGAGAGCTTCTTACTAGGAACTTTTCAACTTCGCAATCGAAAAACGAGGAAAAGTGACATCAACCCCAAGGAGGTTTGATGTCAGATACAGAAACGAACGGAGAAGACAGCGCCCGGGGTCTTAAGGCCCAAAGGCCAAAGCCAAAATTTATTATTATTATTATGTTGGTACGCTTTTCAGCCACGGGTCCATGGGGACCCGGTCCTTTGAGGTATTCATGGGGCCAAAACCAACATGAAGAGGCCTTTTTGTACCTTTTTATCTAAAAAGTGAGATGGTTACATCTATGGAGGTCTATCCTTTAATGTACTATTGAGATGCACTAACGGACAGTCCTCCACAGCTGCCGAATTACCAGGGAATTTACTTGGTTTGGGCTATATGGATGGGATGTTAGTGGACTAAGTTATGGAGTAAGATATTGACATTTAATTAGAAAAGTTTAAGAAAATAATTTGCAATTTCGCCCATTCCCTCGATCGGTTTTACTATCTGTGCGAGAAAAGAAGCAGGTACATTCTCTCAGACCAGTATGGAACAATTAGATTGGAAGAAAATAACAATTTGGTGAACTCTCCAAGTGAACTCTAAAGACCTCCACTTCTATCACTTCAACGAATAATTGCAGTAACCTCACCACTTCAAATAACAAATCTTACTCTAATTTCTCTTCAAAATTAAGAGTCACCACATCAAATTAACACACCTCCAGTGAAATCCAAGCCTTTATTTATCCAAGCACGAATGTTCGAGTGGCATCTAAGTATGCTCGAGGAGAATCGAACGAATCGTTTCCGAAAAATAATCTCAAGTGCCCCTTCATGCTAAACCGTTGGACGTTTGTCCAATTGTTCCGAGAAAGCGGTGTGGGTGTGAATGCTTGAGGTCGATGCCAAGGCTGTTGGGAAGACAAATAAAAAGATTTTTAAATTATAATCTGTGTTAAAGCGAAGAACAGTCAGCGTTACAAGGATGGACATAATCTAGAATCTACGCTTCGCTCACATACGATTTTCGTTGATGTGGGACGCAAGGGTGGGGTTGGGCAGGTCTTGTATGTAGAATGAACCCGGAACGCCGGGCTCATATAGTCACGAAGTGGTCGACGCAAGAAGGGTTAGGGTAAAATCCTGCCAGAACATTAAAATGATGGCAGAAAGAAAGAAATATGAAGGATTCTCCACTTAAGAGTCCCCTTACCCTGGACAGAAACAGACTTTCCCATACAAACGTAGTCTACGTTTTATTTTGAAACGCCATGTTGGATACGGGCAAAATTATGTAAAGAAATTGCAATTATGTAGGGTTATAATTGGTTTCCGACGTGACAATTATGAACTTCAAAGAGAATAGTGTATTATATCATATTTGACCATCAGTATAGAAAACTTCTACACCCTTATTTTTTCTTTCCAATTCGTAATGTTGACGTCAGAAACCAATTATAACCCAATAATTGCAATTTCTTTAAATTACAATTATTTTTATCCAAAATCTGACGTGTCGTTTCAAAATAAAACGTATACTACGTTTGTATGGACAAGTTTAGGGTAAGGGGATTCTTAACTCCAGCTACAAAAGCAAGATAATGACAAAGAAAGAAACCTAAATTGTTGACAATACCACGTCTTCATCCTTGACGGGACAGACGAAGCCCAGGGTCATAAGACCTAAAAGCCATGTTTAGCGTAATGGTGGGCGAAAGATGGAAAAATGAATCAAAATAGTGATGGTTTGCTACCGGCATCGCCAATTAGCATGATTCAGTTTCTGGCCCATACCCTCGATCTGTGCGGAAAGAGAAACAACTGTTACATTCAATTCTTTTCACTTTCCAGCATGAGCATTCCAAGAAGATTGACCTTTGCTTCAGCAAACGACGTTTGCAATAAACCCGTTCCAATATGTTTAGAGGGTTTTAGGCATTCAAGAAGTACTGAAACTAAATGTATAAATGGCTTCCTTCACTTATTTTATTTATTAATTTATTAATTTATATTATTTTAATAGGAAGATGAATGTGGTCTTATGATATGCAGGTTAGTTGCATATCAAAGTAACGTGAAAATATAAGATACGTGATAACTGCACCTTTCGGTAAACGTTGGAATCCTAAGGTAACTACCTCATTATATTATAAAAGCTTTAGATGTACTCAATAGAGTGAGAGTCGTCACCATGTAAGGAGTAGGTTTAAGAAGATGGAATAAATACAATTAACGGCTCTCGTGTTTCCATCACCACTCCCAACCACAACGGCAACTAATGGACACCGCCATCAACCTACAGCGTGACCACACATCATTGGTTATTGCACCAACAGCATACATGAATTAAATTAGGTAACAGACTTAGATATTAAGAAACCAATTACAGGTCCTCACAAAAAGTATAAGTTAACAATAAAGTTGAACATAACATAATACAAGCTACTTTTAAATGTTAAAGTTATAACAAAAAATAAATCAATTGATCGATGAAACTTGCAGATTATCGGTAGTTCATAAACAAGAAGCAGGTATAAATAAGCTTGATTAGTTATAAAAATACCTATTTAGGAGACTAATAAAATTAAAAAATAACCACTTAATATATGAAAGTCAGCACTACGCTACTGAAGCAAGTATTCATCAAGTAATCTAACTAAGGTATTCATAAAGTAACCGCTTAGCTGTCACTTTAAATTGATATTATATTAGTAACATCTCGCATTTATCATGAGGAATGCTCTGAAGAATTGTTCGACTTAATACCTGCTGCAAAATTTAACACCGTCACCACCCGCCTGAAATTAAAATTTCATCCACACTACTTGGACAGTTAGCAATCAACTACCGCAAGTTTTAAAAGGAACTTTTTACCACGTTCCACTGAACTGTGGAATCAACTTCCTGCAGCATTGCGATACGACATTGAAACCTTAAAAAAACGAGTCTATATCTTCCTGAATGGCCGGCAACGCTTCTGTTACAGTTGTCCATGGGCAGCGGTGATCACTTACGATGAGGTGACCCGCTTGTTCGTATTGCCGTACTATAACATAAAAAAAACATGGGTTAAATAAGATACCTTAGTTAGGTGACGCAAGCTTAATGCGTGTAGAAGGAATAGAAGATGGTGGAGAAATTCGTCGTGCGGAATTGAATACGTGATAAGAGCATGGTCGTATTAAGACCAAAGTCGCTGGTTTAATCCTCACTCCTCTTCTTCTTTAGGTGCCGCTTCATTCCTAAAGATTGGCAGTCAGCTCCTTAAATCTTGATTCGTCCATGGCAAGCCTGAACAGTTGTTCTACCGTTTTAATATTAGTCGATTTTCGGATGTTCCTCAGCCATGACATTTTGCGCTCCGGCAATCCGCTGTTTTCCAACAAGTCAAATCAGATCCTTTTTCTAAACGTCAAAACAAATATTTTCTATTGTATGAAATACAGGCAGATGACGTCATAGTTTCTTGGAGTCAAATAACGCTCTTATTTACAGTTTTTCTGCAATAATAAAACTAAAATCACGTCAAAATATAAATGTCCAAGACAAATGGCGTTATTTTGCGGCGTTTTATTTTCTTATTAGTAAAAAATAATTTATTTTAGACTTAGGGAAATACCCAATTTTCCCTTAATAATCGGCAATCCCCGCTCACGTGGTATTTTTGCACCATTGCTTATTACATTATTTAGTTTAAAACCCGTAGCCAATCTTTTACCAGCTCATCTTAACCGTAAAACTTTCGCCTTCGCCGTGCCTGTTCCCGCGGACTTGCTCCATAAAGAAGATTTTAATGACCGGTAAATAAATAAGTGAGTATCGAACGACGAATCGCTCAGTCGGGCACGACACTTAGACAACTAAAGCGGTTTTCATACTAAAACATTTTATACTGTAGCTGTTCCATGCAAGCTATTTACCACAGAAATAATATAAGTATTACATACGATACGGAATCTCCTTGGTTCCCGCGTGATATGCATCCCCGTCCCCCATCCTCGCACCTCTCACCCGTTGTTACCTCGTCGCGTGTGTTGCGGGCGAACACTCACACATTGACGTGTGCACGGTTGTACAGTTTCGTTTGTAGTAGTGTAGGCATAAATGATACTCCGCTTCTATGAAGTGCCATAACTGTGCCCTTACTGTTAAGAATTCGCAAAAAAATCTAGATTTTATTTTGAAACGACATTTCAAATTTTATTATTAAATAATTTTATTTTTAAAAAAAATTGTATAGGTATTGTTTTGTTGCAATTACAGCTGCAAATTGCATATTTTCGAAATATCCACTCGAAAGAAAATACACATCATCATCATGAAATCAGCCGGAGGCAGTCCATAAGTGGACTTAGGCCTCCCCCAAGGTTTTCCGAAACGACCGATTAAATACTAGTTGGTCATAAATTTTTCATTAAATATAACAACATATATCAGACGTCCGATGGCGCGGTGGTTCGATGATATCAAGCATGTCGCTGGAAAAAAACTGGATAGCAGCGGCTGCCGACAGAACGGGATGGCGCAGACAAAGGGAGGCTTATGCCCAGCAGTGGATTTTTGAAAGTTGATTATGATGATGATATCAGTTTAAACACTTATTTGAGAGGAGCCCGGTGGGAGTAGCGCTTTCGCAAGTAAAGCGACACCGGGCGTGGACCGCACTTAAATGGATGGCAACAAGTGGCATAAAAATTTTATCGAGCTACTCCGTGCTTCGGAAGGCACGTATAAGCCATTGGTCCCGGCTGGCATCGTTGTATGACAGTCGTCACGCTATGTCAGATGCCTTTAGGCAGCTTGAAAAATCTGACACAAGTGTTGGCAAGCCACTTACACATATTAGAACCAAGCAACACTTAAATTATTGGTTTTTGACAGCATTACAATGCTCGGATTAATATCTACAATAAAAAATAGTGTGATGAAAAATTTCGCTACGAGTGGGATTTGAACCCGCGTTCCTCACGTTAACGCCGTGAGTGCACTACCTATGCTACCGTGACTTCGAATTACCCTGACAAATTTTCTTATTACATAGTACACACGCATTTAATGAAGCAACAATTATTTATTTGGAATTTCTTTAAAATTACAAAATTAAGCTAAAATCTGCCATGAGTTTTACAATAAAAAGTTATACTATTGTAAAAAAATATTTTCTTAACTTTAGGTCATGTGACCCTTATCATGGCGTATATTTGTATCTTGTCTTGAATTTATTTCTTTTAGTGCAGTTATTAAAATGTTTGAGAATAGATAGATTGAAAAAAAAATGTATAAGAAAAACGTGAAAACTAAATTAACAAAATTTATCAAAATCATACCTTGATTCCGTAGTCCAAACGAATACATCATTACTTCACGGGTCAATGTGACCTCGCCCTTACAGCGCATCGTGTCGAACTAACCACGAATATAACCTCCAAATTGATTTATTATATTTCATTTTTTTACTACCACGGTACTTCCTCGCTGATCTGAACTGCGGCCAAATTACTTGACACTTCATTTCCGATATAATATTGTGTGAAAAAAGATCATTATGGCGTAATTATGACATGTCTAGCGCAATTTTGTTGTGATTGGATTAATAATAGTTTTTTTAGATGTTTGAGGTTTGAGTTACGACATTCAATGTCAAGGTCACATGGTCTTGAACTTTTTGACTTGTTTTGAAATTAGACCTTTTTGAATCATATTTTTTTGGGTTTGAAATAATAGAGATGTGCAATCGGTTAATGTCACATTGGAACCATGAATAAATTACATTTGATTATAGGCATTTTTTTTTACTGGAGTAGATACTCAAACTGTGTTTTCTTGATCATAAAAAGTAGGTAATTTTTGAGTATTAATAATTATTAGGAATGAGCGAGACTCTTAATCAAGTTAATAGGTGATGCGGCTAACACCCATCTCTTTTTTACTTTCTTCTTCCACCATCACTCTTGGAGTAGCATTTGTGTCTTTTAGGAGTAGCCTTAGACTCTGTCTACCCCGCGGTTATAGAAAAAAACGCTTAAAAACTGTTAACTAAGAAAAATAATTTTTACCAATCATATAAATAAATTATCATAATATTATCATTGTCAATATATCAGTGGACTTCTTGTGGCTGATATGATGATGATTTAGATTATCAAAAAACATTATAATGACCTGCATTTATATTTCAGATGACGTCACAATCTCGTATAATTTAAGAGGACGATGACGACACAAACTTCCACTCCAAAACTTTGATTTTTTACCTTGATAAATCGAAAAATATAGGTCCATTTTTCGGATAACTAAACTGACTAACTAAATAGAATCATATTTTTCTGACCCAGTTTACGTCCCATTGCATTTCCGTTTGTCATGTGTAGATGCAGTTTGTGAGTATCATTTTTAATAAAAAAAAACATCATTGTCATCTTTTTCGCTGCATAACGTCCACTGCTGGACATCGGCCTCTTCCAAAGAATTCCAAAATGACCGACCAAGAGCAGAATACACCCAAAAAAAAAATGAAGAACACACATCTAAATTCCAAACACTTTATTTTGTGAGGTAAAGTATCAAAACCACACGTGCCAGCACAAAGCAAATGGCGCAAACTTGTAATTCAATAACTCGATCGCTGTGGGATCACTATTTATTTTATACCATAACATGATGGGAATTAACAAGTTTATGGCTTGCGATGTGTATCGCCATCACGAGAGCCATTGTGATCCTAGATAGTGCGAAAGTGAGAGTAAATGTGTTTTTCGGTCGCTGAAATTACGCTTTACCGTGTCATGCCTATACCCATCGCCTTATAAACATTTATTTCTCTTTTCCCGTCGCTAAATAGTGCTATGAATATAAATTACATTTTACATTTAATTACTTTTGTGAGAAGGCTTATTACGGAACCGATGATTATCTTAAAGTCAAAAACGTCTGGCTTGAGCTTGGCGTGGGTCCCTCTTAAAGGTTTATATTAATACCCTCACAAATGTCATAATTTGAGTACAATCGTTACATGTACTTTATTTACAAATTGACATTAATTTCAAATTTGACATCATTCTTAATTAATAATAATGACATACTCGTAGCAACGTATTCTCAGTCCACATATCTAACTTTAATATCAGTTTAATTGTAAGGTTGACGTTTTTGGAGAAAACGCTGCAGTACAGTATGTTACCGCTTCTTCTGTACTTGCGCTTTAGAGGCGGCAGTAAACTTAGTTGTAAGTAAATGATCTGACGTCAACAACTACCTATTAGGAAAACGAAAGAACATAAACTGACAATTATCAAGTGATACAAATATCCAAAGATAAATAAATGATTTTTTACTTTTTGACTTTTACAATTAAACATAAAGTCAAAGTCAATGTCAAAAATTGTATAATTAAAATATTACTCCATTAATGCAATATGACTTATATGCAATGAAACATATATTTTTAAAGCATATTTAACACTTCATTTGTCACTTTTTTGCTAGTCGTGTATGCTGCCATCTCTGTGAGAGCAGCTGGTACTAATTTCGCCTACTAGTTTTGCCTAGTTATCTCCAATAGTTTTTATGGGTTGGATATCTGTTACAAGGCTGTAATGGAAAGGGGTATCAATCCGAAAGAGAGTAAACATACTAATCAATGTAAACAACTTTTACCATGAGAACATACCTGAAATTGTAAAAAAGAATCTGAAGTTCCTTACATTTTGGCACGGCAGGTATTTAATTTTGTATGGAGGTGTAGATTTATTTTTCCGATATCAGCGATGGTCTCGTACTAGAAGTTGTTCACATTGATAAGTTTGTTTACTCCCTTCCGGGTGGATACCCTCTTTCCGTTAAACGTTTATTAGGGTGATTTTTTAACCATCCATCAACCAAATTTATGTGGACCCACTGTAGTGTTATTTTAACAATACAATACAAAAACTTTATTGCACCAAAAGTAATTAACAATTGCGGAAAACTTTTACAATAAGGTCAACATGTAACGAGGTACAAGAGGCGGCCTTATCGCCGAAGCAATATCTTACACAATAAGTTATTTAATCCCACATTATTTTGCCTGATGGTTTGCCTACGGTTTTACTAAACGTGGCTTTGGGTGACGAGATATGAGTGTAGATGAAGCGAAAGAGGTCTATCAGAATCGTGGCAAGTGGAGGTCCATAGTCTCTGCCTACCCCTGTGAGAAACAGGTTTAACAATGTGTGTGTGCCTGCTTATATGGACTTGGGATAGATCATTTGTCAAACTAACAATAATTTACCAAGGATATATGTAATTGAAAATAATTTAAATCCTGTGAAAAGAATGAGACCAGGAAACGAATACGGAAGGCGGTTCGACACAAAGCGATAAATAATAGCGTAATGATAGAGCTTCGACGAGTCGTGTTCGACTTAATGACCTATTTCTAGCGCTTCCTAAAATGGGCATAGAGTTGCGTAGACGGTAGAGACGTAAGTAGTGTCAAGTTTAGTCATGCGTGTGATTCAATGACCTAATTCCTAAATAAAACTTAGACATAGGACTATGGCTTTAAGTCAACCTATTTAATAACATTTGTAATAAAGTAAAGTAAATAAATAAATAGGGCTTAGAAAAAAGGTTAAATAAGTTTAAAAACTTCATGTTTGTTGTTGTGACTGGATCACGCTTTTTAAAGAAAAGTTTAAGACTTTCCAGGGTTAGAAGTTCTGGTTATAAATCGAATATTTTGATAATCATGCAATTCAGTGGAGTTGCTTATTTTATTTGACTTCTAATATGTGATTTATGAAAAAAAATCTAATCAGCAACACTCATAATATTTCAATTTTTCTTAATTATTACTTACACTATTCAATTAGTATTTTTTTTACAACAATAAATTTAGATGTTATGTTTTGTTGATTTAAATGACCTGTCTTATATTTCTTAGCTCTATAATCATAATACTCGTAAAATTAGATCATCGTTACCCACTCGATAAATAAATCGGAATCATCGTATCGATTGTTAATTTAATCGAATGATAGAACTTCATATTTTGACCTCCATCGGACGGCTGCGTCACGATCAGGAATCACGATTATTCGATTTTATTTGATATCTGTTTGCGAGTTTAAATGTGCGAGGGAGCTCTAATTCTTATTAAGCAATTTAGTTTATCATATTAAAATTGCTTTATTAGCAATAGTTCCTCTATCTCAAACTAAAATGCAATTTGGTCTTCTAATGGCTAGGTAAATATCTGTCAGTTATTTTTTTTCCAAAAATAAATGATCTATATTTTTGTTTATCTATTTAGAGACAAATCACAAAAATTCCGGAGTGTGAGTTTGTGACGTCACTGCTTTAAAAATTTATATGAGACGGTGACGTATTTTAGTCAATATTTGTTAGTCAGAGATATAAAAAAAACTCGTGAACGAATATTTTAATAATATTTAATGACCCAAAAATATTTTTTCAGTCAACATCCCTATTGTCGATTTTTATATCAAAAATACCACTAAATGTTTCTGCCTTCTCTACCAGTAAAGGAATAAATTACTAAATTCTTCAACAAAGTAATTTCAACAGTTACTAGGGTTAAATACTTAACTAGCAATGAATGTTGCATTTTAACGCCTCCTTAAAAACTCTAAATCACTTCTTTCTTTCAAAATTAGAAGTTATTTATTGCTCATTGTTATAGTTTTTCATTTTGCTGCACTCGGCTTCAAAAAAGGTAACTGTACACAAAACAATCTGTAAATCTGTTCACTCAGAAGTATTAACTTCTTACTATTGCTAATTACTTGTTAACCTACAGAAGAGCTTGGGTGTGAAAGCAGATAAAACTTCAAATTTATTAGATAGATTTCTGACAGTAAAAAAGATAATTATAAAGTTAAACTAAATTAAAAAACTAAACTAATATCTAAATTAAAATCTTAATTAAACTATATTAAACTTTAAATAAATCAATATCTCTTTTTATTAACGAGTGTTTTACTAGCTAATACTAGTTTCATGTTTTTCGAGGTACCTAGAGGCTAAAATTATAAATAAAATACACATAAATGTATACTAAACTTGTTGACGTGTCATTTTACCTAATAAACACAGGTCATTGTACGTTGTAAAGAATTAGGAGAATGAGATTTCATATAATTCAGTATCACTGCTTATTTTATTGTTCTGTTTAAATTATCATGTAAAATACCTAATTTAAAAGACGCAAGCCTAAAATTATAACGTTCACTCACATATTAACCTATAACATGACCTAGTAATATTCATATTCAATAAAACCATTGTAACATGCAATAGTTCACATTTGTACAGTTAGCAAGACGAGAATCGAATACTCTTATCCAGATAAGCAAGCTAAGGAATGTGTTGTATGTATGTTGATAGTGAGTTTTCTGAACATAGTAATTTGGATAGTCGACAAATTAAAAAGCACATCGCGTGACCTGGTATTGAAGAATTAAAGAGAAGGGATGCCGAACATTTGGCAAATTAAATCGTCCACTTGCAAGTAAAAGGGTATAGAGGAAGGGGAAGGTCGAGAAAAACGTGGGAACGATGATTCGGGATATGGGCAAAGGAAGCGTTAGTACAGAGATGAAGTAGGAGAGAAAATTATGGAGAGAGTTGACATACAGAGCCGACCCCAAATAGGGAAAAGGCGAGAGAAGAAGAAAAATTTATCTATATTAGTAAACAAAATTCTTATAGATTTACCTGTTTGGTACAAGATCGCATGTATAATAAAAAAATTCTGATTACTCGTATATAATTTTTTAGTAACTTCTAAAATAAATGATAATTTCATTAACGCTCGAAAAGAAATGACTGTACTCAGCCTGTGATCAGTGTTTGACCTTTTATTATCTTTTCTTAAGTCTCACTTAATTCAGAAAGGATATTACAGAACATCGATCCCATACTGATATGCTGTCTTTTACAGTTCAATCACTCGACTAGTGTGAACATGTCAGATGAACCATATCATAACGACAGTCTATTGTCTAAGACATCGTATACGCATAATTACATTACCCAAGCACGATATACTAATTCTATGATACAAATCGATTAGGATCTATACATATGCGCGATCACGCCTCAATGGCGCCCACGCGCAAGTTACAGATGATCCATAATACAATTATAGATCAAACATGAATTCAGATGCTTGGTTTTGTAGGTAATGCCCGATTGTCTCTGAGAGACAATATGTTCTCGTAAAAAAATGTATTTGAACTATCTATCATCAAAGATAAATACTCGTATAAGGCATGTACGCTCTGAATATTTAAAAAGAGAATATACTTAATAATGAAATGTATGTGATTTTTTAATTTCGAATATGATCAAAATACAATAAGTGTTTCAATATATTAAAATAAGTAAAAGATATATAGTAAGTACAAATTTAATCTCAGTATTTCCCCAGATTACCAATAAGTTACTTTCTAAATATTTCTCACGTCGTCTTCTCTTTCAAATATGGTACAATACGCAATAAAAAAAGGCTAAAGTCTACTTTAGAAGTGTACTCCTGAAACACAAGTGCATTAACAAGTTTTACTTGCTAAGAGTATTTTATTCAAAATCTTTGGATCAAAACCAATCCTAAGCATCATACATCACGTGACGGTTTTTTGATCAATGCCTATTGTCACTTCTGAAAACGAATATTATCTCATAATCTTTGGTGCACTCATTGTCTAAGCACTATGACTGCACCACGATACCGAGAAAGGACCGGGCCGATCCAAATCAAATGCAGGAAACACTATACTTGTAGATCGCGACACGACCAGACCTTGATCACATACTAAGCAGGAGTTAGGATCATCGTATTACTAATGCTAGTAGTAATCCAAACAAAATAAAGCTAGCCAAAAAAAAGTAGAAATAATGAGAAAAGAGAATGATGATACATGTCATAAGCCAAAAAAACAGGCTATGACTGTCATACTGGTCAAACTCAAATTACGTATACTTAGTTATTGAGCTTGTCCATGCTCGTCTGGGAGTAAAGAAAAAACTTAGAATGAACCAGTTGCTTCTCTACCCAAGCAGATCGTAACAGCTGATCAACGCAAACAGCTCGCAACCCATCATTATTTTGACTCTTTTTTCCACGGCCATCAGGCTAAAATTGGGTCTATAACTCTTGCGGTACTGCGCTCTGTCTGTTTAGATCCGCAAGACTCTAAATGCTCTCTCTGCCCCATAAAAGATAAAGGCGTGATGTAATTTAGCTAGATATTTGAAAAATCCCAAAGATGCAAATTAATTTTTCTGTTGGACTTAATACTTTGTATTGGAAATGGAACGATTTGCCCATAATTACTTTGATCGACCTCCGTGGCGTAGTGGTCACCATGCTAGTCCGCAACCCGTGGATCGATCCCCGGTCATCGCAAGTTGTAAAATGGCCTTTTTCAAATTGTCCTGGGTCTTGGATGTTTATCTATATATGTATTTGCTATAAAATATAGTATCGTTGAGTTAGTATCCCATAACACAAGTCTTCAACTTACTTTGGGGCTAGCTCAATCAGTGTAATATGTCCCTATATATTTATTTATTTATTTATTATCTATTGCGATCACCAATGTCGCATTGGTGATCGCAGTAGATAGTGAAAAGTCATTGCTAAGAGACTGCTGTGTATTTTCTGTAGGTCGCCTTTACGAAACACGAGAGAAAAAGTGTGGTGACGAATTGTGATCAGCTCTGACGTCACCACGCGCAAACTCATTTACTTGCAGGAAAGCTACTGTTACAAATAACCAGCAATGACAATCTGATAAAGGTTCATTTATATGCGCGGCACACACCCGACAGGGCACAAGTTATTGTTGACGACGATCTATATACGATGACAAAGCTTGTCCTTTATAAATGAATTAGCTACGTATACTCGGTGATATTCCATTGGTTTTGGAGCCGAAGGCCACTTCATAAGGATCATTAGTAAGACCTAATTAGCTAGTCAGAATAAAAATTCAGGAACAAAATATGTTGACTAAAACTCGAAAGTAAAATCATGAGATCAGTTAGTAGTTCCGCCGCCCGGCTAGATTTCGAGTTCGTCGGGGTCACGCGTCAGTTATGAACGAGCGTAACTACGTGGTCTCGATTGAAAATCATTTTTAGACCTTTTTTATCTTATGTCATATACAGATTTGGATTACGTATATGGATGGAGGAATTTATTGATTACGTGATATTTTTTTTCCAAAACCAATGAAAAGTCAGCGTTTATAATTGGTACATGCTACAGATTTGTGTTTCTATGAATATAGGTAGTAAGTAAATATTTCAACACGGTTTTACTCATGTAGTGTAGTCGGACAACATCGAATAATTTCGATCGGTTTGGGCTATCATCCTCAGAGCGAGTGTTAGGAAGAACGCCGTGTTAAAATATTTAGTTATATGACATAACTAAATGAACATAACTAAACTGAATATTAATAAACTCACTCACGTTAGTTTATTAATATTATAGGTAGTTAGTTTTTTTTAATTTAAAACGAAAGTAAGAAAATGTGACCTGTTAAGCCAAATTAAAGAACTACATTTCTCAAACTCAAGGCGTGCTTTTTGCTATTTTATTTATTCTTATTTTTTTTCACGACAAATGTATACAGATAATACATTAAATAAAATTTGTACAAAGCACTTCACTATCTCAAAAGAGATCTCATCCAGTAAAATTTATTTGCTAAGTAATGTTTTCTCTAGAAACATGCAAATACATAAATAGTCACTTAAAGACGCCCGAAACCATGCAAAGCGAAGAAAAATCTGGACTAATAAACTGAACATTACAAAAAACGATTTATCTGTGAGTTGAAAGAAACAGAAAGAGACAGTAATGGTCACAACAGGTCAACATATTTACATCGCAAAGCGGAAAAAATACACTGGACTAATAAACTAAACAATACAATATAAGATTTATCTGTGAGATGAACGAAAGAGAAAGATGGACGTTACTAAGTGTGTGCATAAGGCGTATATAATAATTGGTTGAAGCAGTGAAATGCTAGTAAATACCTCCTAAGTAATATTTCCAGTTCGTTTAATTTAGAATATTTTCCACAATTCAGTTAAGTCAGAGTGACTTAATAACTCAAAAAGTCAACATCTGTTAAATCATCGAAATTTTCGCCCATATTATTTCAGCTAGTTATATTCTTCACCAATATAACTGGCCGACCGAAACCGACCGAACCGAAATAAAATTATAGCTGTAAATCCCGTTAATACGAATAAAAATAAAGTTTTATTTTTCTTTTTGTTGTTTTACACATGTTAGTGGCCAGTGTCAGCCTGCAAAAAAAGGATACTAGCGTAACCAAAAACGCTCATTGTTAAGCCGTGGAATTCTAAATCAAGTAAAAATTGTTTGATACAGCTCCAAAATTACTGTTACATTTCGGACAACTTTGGAACAATAGCAATCTGATAAAGATCTATTCACATGCGGCGCACACGTCCGATGTGGATGTTAATGTTTACGATATAATGATCTATATACGCGCACACGAGCGGCGTTCGTCGACGGAATGGTTAAACGGAGACGTGTGTGATGGCATAGACTATTTTGGCAGAAGGTCCAAGAAGTCTTGGGAACAGCAAGACCTTTAAGTATATCAACCATAGGTTTTTAATTGTTTGTCGGACACCAGATGTCCGTCATGCATGGCATTCAAAGATTTAACAAGGTTTACTTAGCTACTGTAGAAAAAAAAGACTATTATTTTAGGTTGATTTAAAAGAGTATTATCAAGGCAAGTGTTAGGGGCAGCAACCAAATGATGTTGCTGTATACAAAAAAAATTGCCAGTGCTTTGAGGGTAGTGCTACTGTTGTCTAATTTTTCAAGCTACCTAAAGGCATCTGACATAGCTTGACGACTGCCATGCAATAATGACAGAACGGACCAACGGCTTAACGTACCTTCCGAAACTCAGAGGAGCTCGACATTTTTTACACCCATCCAAGTGTGTAATACGCCCAGTGTAAATGCACACTCTCACTGGGCGACTGAGCTATTAATCTATCGTTTACAAGCTATATTTAGTTGCACCTATCCCGTTGTCTGTCTATCTGTCTGTCTGTCTGTCTGTCTGTCTGTCTATCTGTCTGTCTGTCTATCTGTCTGTCTGTCTATCTGTCCGTAATCAAATCTTGCAAGTTCAATGTGACCGACTTCCCGGTTTCCGATTGAGCTATGCACGCATACGTATTTTGGCATGACAATGCAATATTATGATGACATGGAGCTGTTCTGATGATGAAGCCTGAAGGTGGTCATAGGAACGCTATAATAAACCGACACAACCCCATCGAGTTTGAGCTCATTTGATTTGTCTAGAGAAGCAGCTTTAAACTTTAAAGTTCATTATTTTAGATCATTATCATCATCGTGAATTCAGCCGCACAAACTGTTGGACATAAGACATTGTTTTAGATAAAAGCTTGTTTATTTTTTTTTTTAATAATTACTTGTTAAATAATAAAAAGGTTTTGGAACGAAGTTCCTTACGGCAGGCTTGGAGGAGATAGGGATTTTGCTGCGCGACCGAACTGAAAAAAATGTGATAGTAAAACCGTAAGGATGACCTCGTTAAATGAGACGTGCGTAGGCGCGACAGTCGTATACACATTGTGTCGATTCTACATTAGCCGAAGTAACTTCGTTCCTACCTGGTGTCCCACGACACCACATTCTTTTTTTTATGTCATAGGGCGGCAAACGAATAAGCGGGTCACATGATGGTAAGTGATCACCGCTGCCCATGGACAACTGCAACACTGTATATGATGTTCCTCTCAGAGACACTTTTCAAATTTGTAAAAATGTAGCCCATCTGCAATGTAATCACGTACCCTCTGCCAATAGATTCTAAAACTTTTATTTAAATGTCTCATCGCATCAGAGATGGTATCTTTAGGACGGGATTTCCGGCGTCTGTCGCTAAATTCAACTGAATACTGATTCCCAGATTTATATTAAACGTGATACACAAAATAAATGGGCAATTATTTTAAATATTTTCTATAGCAAAACAATTTTTTTACGAGTAGGCAGCGTAGTGAAAAAAGTATCATAAAAAAGTTACTTTTGTAACTGTTTGTCTGGGAGGAGAAACAGAGAGATAGAGAAAAAAGAACGTATCTTGGAACACTCGGTTGGAATGATGTTACTTTCGTAGTAAATTATTAATTTGTGACGGAAAAAGTGACGGATGAATCTTAGACTTTTTTTAAATAAATAAATATGTATGTATATAGGGACAAATAACACTGATTGAGCTAGCCCCAAAGTAAGTTCGAGACTTGTGTTATGAGATACTAACTCAACGATACTATATTTTATAACAAATACATATATAGATAAACATCCAAGACACAGGACAATTTGTAAAAATCCATTTTCCAACTTGCCCTGACCGGGGATCGAACCCGGGACCTCTAAATGGCGGACTAGCATGTCGACCACTACGCCACGGAGGTCGTCAAATAATATTAAATAATTATAATAAATTAAACAATAAAATCGAAAAAATGGCATGTTCTGAGTTTGAACCCGGGAATATCGATCACCTCAGGCATACGCTCTCCCAACTGAGCTATCGACAAGATAGTCAGACTTTTAAAATTACCTTTCACTTTGATTCGTAACGGAAAAAGGTGTCCCCCTTCTGCCAAATCTGTAACGCTCAAAAAGGGACTTCGTTCCAAAAAACAGCAAAAAATTAAAAATAAAACATGACAACAGCCACAATGTAGCTAGTTGGGCAAAATGTATTGCCAGCCGCATTTCTCACCTAATCCGGGAAAAGAAGCAGCTAGTACGTTCTAAGTTTTTTCTTCTTCCAGACCAGCATGAAAGTTATAATAATATGACAATTGATACTGCCGACCTATCAATATCTCTTCAATATCTCCTACTACAGTCCATGTGTTTAGGTATTTAAAAGAATGTTAACAATCTTGACATCCTTTTATAAAAAAAATACACTATATAATAAATTAATGCCTTTGCAAATTACCAATTATTTATTTTATAAGTAACATAATTTATTTGTAAATTGCAAAGGTATTGCAATATTTTACATTCTTTTAAATACCTAAACAAGTGGACTATAGTGTTAATATAGTCGCATGTGTGAAGACTACGGTATACGGTAATACGGTATACCATCTTTATGCATTAGCAAATCGACTATCATGCCTTCTTTAAGACTTACCGGGAATTTCTCCATCTTGACAGGCAAATGGTACTGTCAAACTATTTCCAATTGACCACTGAGACTGCCAGGGAAGGCTCTCAAGGATAGCGACATTTATAGGCACTTGACTGATGTATGAGCCGCGATTTGTGAAGGGACAATTTTCAGATCAATACCTTACAAGTTACCCACGGGTTGAAAGTTTAGCTGTGCTATTAAATAATAAATAAATATTAATATATATGGACAAATAACACTGACTGAGCTAGCCCCAAAGTAAGTGCGAGACTTGTGTTATGGGATACTAACTCAACTATGTTATATTTTATAACAAATACATATATAGATAAACATCCAAGACAATTTGTAAAAGGCCATTTTTCAACTTGCCCTGACCGGGTTCGAACCCGGGACTGTCAGTCAACAATATTTTATACTTCTTAAAAAGTAACCAGACGCCCCATTCTGTATCGGGAGAATGGGACGGGTGGATATATTCGATTTTGCCGCCCCTCTGACTTCGCCCCCCGGGGCAAACTATACACATGCCCAGCCCAGTCCAGATTGAGTTTAGCTGCTTTTTTTCTCACGTCTAATACTCATTAAATAGTATAATGATACAATAAATAATATTGCAAATATGCCTTGTGCCTTTCAGTCTAGCATAGGATCACCATCCACATACTCTATCTCTTCTTGCGGATGTCGTAAGAGGCGACCAAATATGTGACTAGGCACAAACATCTCTTGCTACAAGTGCACTTTCAACGACGTTCGACGACAGGCGGAGACTGGTTTTAAAACTTTTCGCATAGGTAAATGCGTTCCCAAAGAGGGTTGTAACTGTTTCGGTTATTTTTTCCACTTTGCAAGGTCTTGGGCATTTTAGTTGAATCATTTGGGTGACCATTGACATACTTTGTATATTTTGAGAGAAAAAAAAAGCGGATAAACTCACCAGGCGTCGAAGCAGCAAAAAACATAATTCACAAAAGCACGTTACCTCGATCAGAGGTAACGTGCGAACATGAAAATCTATTTAATAAGCGATGCGGCTGGCAAACCATCACTATTTTGATTCCTGTCAAGTGTGTGTTCATTGTAAATTTGTTTTATACAATTACATCCTTTATACAAGTTAATATGTATATGTGTTTGAAACAGGAACAGAACCATTTATAAAGCAAACAAAACTGGCGTCGAAAAACCAATTGCGAACAACTCGCTCAGTGCCCTGGATCCATTCATCACGCCCCGAGCCGTCAGTGTTCCTAATGTTGCCTTCGACGATCTACCTCTGTGCTATCAATCATTAAGCATGATACGAGACGTATGTTTAAGCTGGAGCTTGGTTAATGTTAAGATATTTACAAAATATAAACATTTATTTATTTAACTTCATACACAAATACAAGTGTAATGGCGGACTCAAAGCCTAAGGCCTACCAGTCAACCAAACGGGTGATGTGGAGAATGTCAGGGGTAGTGCAAAACTTGAAGGTATGTGGTAAAAAAAAAGACTATGTGTAAAAATAATCATCAAAACAATAAACTGCATACAAATAAAACACACTAATAAGTATATTCTATGATAAACAATACCTACGTGAACTACATAAATACACTATGATCTATCTGACAGCTTTTGAAGAAAGGTTACCTGTTTCTTAAATGAAAAGCGGGTTTTAGCCTTTCGGACATCGACTGGTAAATCGTTCCATATTTTTATAGCTTGAACATTTACCTAGCTATAACATTATAAATAGAGACATTTTAAGTTTTTAGGATTCCGAAGCCAAATGGAAAAAAAAACGGAACCCTTGTCTGTCTGCCCGTCCGCATGTCACTGACACTTTTTTTCTTAACTATAGAAACTATACTGTTAAAACTTGGTAAGTAGATGTATGGTAAGTGGTAAAATGTGTCCCCCCCCCTGTAACTTCTAAAATAAGAGAATGATAAAAGTAAAAAAAAATATATAATGAACATTACCATGCAAACTTCCACCGAAAATTGGTTTGAACGAGATCTAGTAAGTAGTATTTTTTTAACATCGATCAAAGTCCCACTCGCACTTTGTCGCTTTTTTCATTTCTCCCAGACTAGCATGAAAGAATCGTCCAATAACAAGATTATTCCTCAACTTGACATTGTAATGCTGCCTTCGGCCTATCTGTCCCTATCAATCAAAACACAGGATACATATAGCACAGAAAAAGTATCCACAAATGTAAAGCAGCGATGCGATTAGGATTCTTAACGTGCGCCGGAAAGGCACGTAGAGGAAACGTCAGACGCGGGGAGATTCCGAATGTCGATTCAGTTTCGGAGTCATATCGTTTTTTAGGTATGCTAATGTTCAGAACGGTTGGAGAGTGGATATTGCTTAATAACGTTAGTTACATTTAGCTGCTCGCACCGTTTTTTCAAAACGTTAAGACGAAATGCTAGCAGAAGTGGCGCCCTCATTTGAAATAAATTGTTTGAAACTAAATATGGTGATACTTAAAAATTTGATTTGTACCAGTGTCTAGAAAGACCTTTAAACTATTTTATGAATAACCTTTGAAAGTAATATTGGCGAAAAACAGTTTTAAAACTAGACGGACTATCTAAATATATATAACTCAAAGGTGACTGACTGACTGACATAATGATCTATCAAAGCACAGCCCAAACCACTGGACGGATCGGGCTGAAATTTGGCATGCAGGTAGATGTTATGACGTAGGCATCCGCTAAGAAAGGATTTTAATCAATTCCACCCTCAAGAGGATAAAATAGGGGATGAAAGTTTGTATGAAACTTTGTCAATTTTAAACCGATCGGGCTGAGACTTTGCATGCATAAAGCAACTATAACGTAGGCATCCCTAAGAAAGAATTTTGATAAATTACACCCATACGCGAGCGAAGCCGCGGGCAAAAACTAGTTAGTAATAATTTCAAAGGTTATTCATAAAATAGTTTACAGGTCTTTCTATACATTGATATAAATAAAATTTTTTATTATCACCATATTTAGTTTTAAACAATTTATTTCAAATGAGGGCGCCACTTTAGCTACCACTCCGTCTTAAGGTAGGATTTTTCTTCGCGTGATGTTGTCAGAATAGTTTAAATATATTATAACTAAATATATAGGGAAATACGCCACGAAGATTTTGAAAAAAGAGTACAATATGACAATGACAAATAAGCTAGGTATAGGTAACAGATAACAAGCAGCACCGTCCTATTTAAACAATCTATCGCGACACGCGATGTCGATAGACGATAGCAGCAAAAGGGCATCAACTAGGGATCTTTTTGATGGTTGGCGGCAGAGTTGGGCAAAATGTAATTAAACTACTAATTACTAACTACAATTACATTTTGTAGTTAGTAATCGCAACTACATAATTACAAAAAGTAATTCAAAAAGTAGTTGAACTATAAACTACAAAAAGTAGTTGTAATCACAATTACAAACTACTTTTTGAAACTACATATTTTATAAAGATTTACTTACTTATAAATTTTCGTTTCTTGCTTTCACCTTTTTACACTTAGAATTTCGAAATACAACACCTTTAAAACACGCCTGCGGTAATAAATTCTTATTGTAATTTGTACGTATAACTACTAAATTACAATTACAAATTACAACTACAGTAGTTTCAATCGTTGTAGTTAAATTTAATGTAATTTAGTTATAGTTAGTTACAAACAAATGACGTCTCATCAAGACCCAAGGATGACTTTGAACGTAATGGAAAAGGGAATCAATCAATCAATTAGAAAACTATATTCTTGTCGGTGGAGTATTTTCCATGCCTCCCGATTTTCAGCTGATTGACATACGATACGACTTTGCTTTTTCCTTTACTTCATCCATGAACATCTTTCTTGGCCTTTCTTTTCCTCCCTTTGCGTCTATCTTTCCTTCAATTATGTTTTTGATGAAATTATTGTGTCATATACTAATAATAAATAAATAATAATAGAATAGAGACCAATCATATAGATTGAGTTAACACCAAAGTAAGTTCGAGACATGTGTTATGTGATATAAACTCAACGATACCATATTTTAAAACTAATACATAAATAGATAAACAGCCAAGACCAGGCCAATCGGAAAAATATAATTTTCCGTCTTTACTTGACCGGAGATCGAACCAGGACCTCCTGTATAGCAGACAGGCATGTTAACCATTACACAACAGAGGTCGTATAATTAGAATAGTGACGGTTTTATTCGTATCATCTGATGGCATGATGTAGATAGTCGTCTACGACGAGGCGATTAATCGGTTTTAATCGAAAAGGGTGGGTTTGGCTGCAAAGAGAAACATCTGTTACCTTTATTTTTTGATACTAATGTTAGCCACTTACATACACGAAAAATAATAAACACAATAAAAGAACATCAAGTATGTCACATGGTTTACTAGTCCCCATGCATAGTGGATTCTTTGCCAAGTTAAGCAAGCAAGCAGAATTATATTTACAATTGTGAATCTAAATCGATTTATGTCTAGATATTCGACATTTATTCAAGAGTGGCACGCTTCAATGTCTTTGTTTTGGTGGTGAATGCCAAGTGTTCTTGGCAAAGACTTGGTACTCATGAGTCAACCTGGATTCAACCTAGACTCGACTTATAAATCCTGTTATTTATGGCATTCTTGTTAATATCATTCTGATTTTCTCCCATCCAGAGTCCGCTTTTACGAACTTCAAAGGGAAAGAAGTAGCTCGTTTATTTAAAGCTATTTCTTTTCTCCCAGACTACCATGTAAGTTTCATTATATGTAATTATCAGCATTATTATTATATCAGCTACTAGTCTACTGCTGGACATAGGTCACCCCCAAGGATTTCCAAAACCATCCATCAAAAGCGGCTTGCATCCAGCGTCTTACTGCAACCCTGCTGAGGTCGTCTGACCACCTAGCAGGTGCACTTTTGCGGCCGCCATTAGAAAACTTTTCTGCCCCATCAGCTGTTCGTTCGTACTATGTGCCCTCGTCCACTCCCACTTCAATGAGCTAATCTGCTGGAAAAGTTTATAATAATTATAGTCGTTTTAATGGATAAAAAACCCAAAGAACTAAAAACTTGTCTACCTGTTTATATAACTCTTTGGTCTTCTACATAAAACACAAAACAAACTGTCAATCAAAATTGTCAATTATACATTTCTATTCGAAACGATGTTTTGACCTCATATCCCAAAATTATTTGTAAATAAATTTATAGTTATACGAAATGTAAATTAGAAGTTAAAACTCCCAAAATTTTCTTTTTGGCATGGTTGAAAAAAGTTCCTTGCAATTGGATACCAATGTTATCATTCACACTCCTTAAAACCCAGGCTCTATAGACCCTGTATCTCCCGCAAGGATTAAGACATGACTTTAATCCTTTCTCCATGTGGTGGGCAGTAGTGTTCGTTTTTATTTCCCATCTCTATCAAGACATGGCTCTTCTGGAAAAGCCTGATGACGAACTCATTCTAGACTTCAATGATTACAAAGAAGGTAAGCTTCGAAAACGTCTGATTTTAGGCAGTTTTTTACTTAACCTTTATCATTCCACAACTGGGCAAAGGTCTTTCCCCTTTCATTCCATGTATCTCTGTCTCTTGCCTTTGCTGGCCACTCACGTTGGACAGCCAAGCCGAGGTCATCGCTCCATCTCTTTCTCAGCTTTCCCCTTCGACGTAGACTAACCATCCTCGGGTATCCTCAGCGTTGGGTTATTCTCCAATTTTTCAGGTGGCAAACAACTAATATGGCCCACCCAATACTATTTCAGCTTTGCAGATTTCTGACCTACTTCTAAAACAATGGATTTGCAAAAATTAGTTATTCTAGTATTTAGATTAATAATATAAACCTATTTTATTTCATTGAGATGTGCCTAAAAGTGACTGATTTACTGAAAATATTGTAAAGAGAAAAACCAGTGAAGAGACAGTTTTGTAGGTTTCAGTGCAAATGTAACAAAACCAAGAAAATTTATTGGATGAAATTTAGTGCCATAAAAGGAGACAATGAAATATGTTTGCTGGTTTACATTTTTTGAAATATATTTGTTTTTTTTTCTTGCATTAACGTAGAAACACCCATATGTTGTATGTATTTTGAAAATTCTTGTAAGTAAGTACAAATTAAAATGTGGGTTTCAGATTCGTCTATCACATCAACGACACTAGATCAAAATTTTAAAACAGGTTATGCTACTCCTGCTACCAAAACAAATTTGGATAACTTCATAATAAAACCAAGAAAGGATAACATCCAGTATATAGATTTAAAAGAAAATAAAGATATTGATATAAAACATACAATCTTGAAAGAATATGGCTTGCATGATAAAGAGAAAACTTCATATACAATGGGGACAAATCTCCTTAACAAATCTATAAATTTGAAAAACAAAGCATCATTTCAAGACATGATTCTTAATTTTCCCACGAGAAGTAGACATCGTGATGTTACTACAACTAAAGTTAGTACCGAAAGCAACAGTAGAATGGACATATCTGATTTCACAACGAAGAGTAAAAATTATCATATTACTGCTAAAGAAGGTTATATTACTATAACCACACAAGAACTTGCAAGTTCAGAAACATCTGAAAATGAACCCACAAAAGAAGGATCCCAAACTAAGAAACCAAAAGTCATAACATGGCAAATCGACACTCATGGTACCATCACACAATATACAATTACTGACAAAACTGTAAATTATGAAAACGCAAGACGTTCGGAAACATCTCGATATGAAAATGTTTTAACTCCCTATCAAGCGGCAAATCCAGAATCAGAAAACATGGTTACTCAACTAACTCGTGCTCGAACAGTTACTTCAGAAGACAAAACAGCATTATATGCAGAAGAAACTTCGTCAACAACACCAACCACCACTATAGAAACTGGCACAGAAATAGTTAGCACAGAAAGCACGTTTTTGATACCAACAGCAGTAGCAATTGATTGGATACCAGTAACGAGGGCAAAAGATGAAGTTTTAAGGAGAAGAAGGAAAACTACAACGCAAACCACCACGACGACTGAGAAAACTACTATAACAATGGATTTCAAAGATAAACACATTGATATAAAAAAGCTAATGCAGCTATTCGACTATGTAGTGGCGGATGACGTGAACTATTTCAATCTGTCGCAGAAGTTTAATGAAACTCTGTTGAAGTATACGATCCCGACGTGCCCTACGACGCCTACGACCACTCCGCCTACACCGCCGTCTACGATAAACTATGATGAAGCCCCTGTAGTTGCCAAGGTATAATAATTAAACGCCCCAAGTAGAATACCATCTGATTTGACTGTCTCCTAACTCTGACTCCACACTAACTTGGGATAATTGACAAGTTTATTTGATAAATCAAATCAAAAACCCCCGACCCAAAATGTCAAGAACGCTATCCATTGATGAATAGCGGAATTACTAATTCCCGCTATTATAACGCCATCTTTAATTTTTAAGGAAAGCCTTGTCTTTCAAAGCCACTTTGTTAGCCCGAAAAACTTTTAAGCGGGCGAACCGATTTTCCTCAAACATAGCTAAAAACCACCGCAAGGGAACATTTTTTCACATAATAAAAACCGCGATCGTAATCGGTCCATCCGTTCGAGCGTTACTACGCCACAGACAGACAGACATTAGCTTCAAACTACCCCTCTTTTTGTCGGGGGTTAAAAAACCACGGAATGAAACAGCTGTTTTCTTCACGCGTAGATCGTGGAAATTAGATGAAATCTAACGAATCAGGCTAAAATTCAATTACCCATAATTTTTTGGGTTCCGTAGTAAACAAGGAACCCTTATAGTTTTGCCATGTCTGTCTGTCTGTCCGTCCGCGGTTTTACTCAGCGACTATAAGTGCTATAAAGCTGTGATTTGGCATGGATATGTATATTTATTATGCGGAAAAAATGGTACAATAAAATATTGTAAAAAATATTTTTTAGGGTGGCTCCAATACAAGTAAAGTAAAAAGTCATTTTTTTTCTGGACTAAACAATCACGTGGGGTACCGTTGAATAGGTCTTTCAAAAATATTATGAGTTTGTGAACAGTTTTTCGATTTAGGGATCCGTTACTGAAATATTTGGTTTTAAAGTGAAAATTTTTGTTAGAGTCAAATGTTCCCCCCTCTATCTACGAAACGGTTATATATGGACACGTAAAAAAATCACAGCTATAGTATATATAACGAAATTCAAAGGAAACTACTACAGCTAAGTAGGGTTTACAAATAAAAAAGTTATAGGCGATCAACATATGAAGGATGTCGTAGAAGGCGACTTAGGGAATACAAGCTAAACCAACTTATAAACATCAATGAGTCCTCTCCAACCCGTCTGGCCAGCGTGGAGAGTGTAGGCCAAGTCCTCTGGCTGCTCTGGCCATGTATGGCTCTGGTAGTACAGAGAGGGTCGTGCTCCTGCAGTGGAGACAAAAAGACCTGATGATGATGATGATTATGATGATCAACGTATAAAATTTAATCGAAAAAGAAAATTTTTTATACCAATTCAGTAAAAAATTAGTTTTTTAGTGGCATGAACTCAAAGTTGGCGTTTGTAACTACGGAACCCTACACTGCGCGTGGCCCGTATATTTCAAAAATATGTAAATTGTTACCCGTAACTGGTTTCCGTAGTCGGTTATTAGTATTAGTTTTATAAACGTATATCTTGCTGGTAAAAGTATTTAACTTATTTTTGTTATTAACTTGGCAGTGTTTTGTTTGCGGGCTTGATGTGGGAGGTATTCCCTATACGTCAGCCTGCGCTGATGCATTTTCCGGAGACTTTATACCACTGGTACCAATAGACCCAAAGGCCAGAGGTCAGATCTCAAAGTTCAGGAAGTACTGTCGGTACATTAACACGTAAGTTTTATTTTTTTATTTATTTAACTTTATTACAATATATGTAAATGGAGGAGTTAAGGCCTGAGACCTTTTCTACCAGTCAACCAACAGGTGATGCTGAAAAAACAATCTTTTGGGGGGAAATTAAGGCAAGAAAAAATTAAAAAAAAGGAAATATTGATATTTCCAAACTTGTACATACAAATAAATTGCATATAATAAACCTAAATTTATACGTACACTAGCTTTTTCCCGCGGCTTCGCTCGCGTAGGGGTGTAATTTATCAAAATCCTTTCTTAGGGGATGCCTACGTCATAGTAGCTTTATGCATGCAAAGTCTCAGCCCGATCGGTTTAAAATTGACAAAGTTTCATACAAACTTTCATCCCCTATTTTATCCCCTTGGGGGTAGAATTGATCAAAATCCTTTCTTAGCGGATGCCTACGTCATAACATCTACCTGCATGCCAAATTTCAGCCCGATCCGTCCAGTGGTTTGGGCTGTGCGTTGATAGATCACTATGTCAGTCAGTCACCTTTGAGTTATATATTTAGATATATTTTTTTATTATTATCTAAAGCTCTACAGTCGCGGGTGAGTTTAGGCCTGGTCAAGTATTTTCTTCCAGATAGTTCTATTTTGGTCTTTCTGTCTCCAGCTTTTGACGCCGACATTTTTAACTATATACTACCTATAATAAACCTACATGAGTGATGACATAAGACAATTTTAAAAAGAATTGGTCACAGGGCGCACTAAATTTGGATAAGTGGAAATATATGGGGGAGATCTTTGCCCAGCAGTGGGACAGTGAAGGTTAATTAAAAAAAACCTCCAAAAAAATATTTTAGGTAATGAATGATTTTTAAGGGAATTGTTTATATATGTAATATAAATAATTCCCTTAAAAATCACATACATAAACTGCATTAATACTTTTTATATAACCACTGACAGTTTTCGGAGATAGTGTGCACGCACTGTCTTTTTAAACGCAAAACGAGTTTGAGCTTCCCGAATATTAAAAGGGAGAGCGTTCCAAAGCTGCACAGCTTGTACGACAAATAATCATTATAGAGTCCGCTACGGCAATGTGGCATATTAAGAAGAAGATTGCAAGAAGAGCGAAGATTTCTGACGTGGGTTCTCGTATCACCAACAAAGGACATTTGGACTTGCCGGTGTCTTAGGATCGAAAAGATTTTTTTTTAAATATATACGGACAAATCACACTGATTGAGCTAGCCCCAAAGTAAGTTCGAGACTTGTGTTATGGGATACTAACTCAGCGATACTATATTTTATAACAAATACTTATATAGATAAACACCCAAGACCCAGGTCAGTTTGAAAAAGGCCATTTTCCAACTTGCCCTGACCGGGGATTGAACCCGGGACCTCTGGGTAGGGCGGACTAGCATGGTGACCACTTCGCCACGGAGGTCGTCAGAGAACAAAGTAGTGAGGGTATGCAGACTACGCCGTTGTCGAATAGGTAGTTCAGTTACTATACTTAGTTTTTTAGGCCACTTTTTGTGCTGGAATTTTATCTATGGGTATTTGTTTTGTATTTATGTTATCTAAATAATATTTAATAATCGGCCAGAGGGTTCCGTATAGTTGCGAATGCCGACTTTGAGTTCACGCCTCATGGTTTAACGACTAAAATCGCCTTATAACTATTTTTTATTAATTTGTATGAAAATTTCATTTCTCGGGTACATTTTATTTGTTATTTGACTATCACTTTTTATTTTGTAAACCCTACTTAGCTCTGATAGTTTTCCTTTTAACTTTGTAATGAATGCTATTACTGGAGGGAGGGGGGGAGACACTGGGGTACTTGAACAAAAATTGGAAATTAGATCCAGATATTGAAAAATGGTGATCACAAATTCACAATATTTTTGAAAGACCTATTCAACGACAACCATGGTAACCCATGATTGTCGTTGAATAGGTCGAGTTTAGTCGAGATAAATTAAAATATATTCCCACTTCTCATGTAGGTATGGGAACTAAACAGAGTTTAATAATGTGTCTTTTGATGCAGCAACCGTGTCCTCACAAAGGAAGACGAGCCGCATTCCCTGTTCGGGCGCTTCACCGGTGGCTGCTCAGTACGCTGGGTGGATCTCACCGGAGTTTATACCCAGAGAGCGTGCCGCAACCGACGCCGAGCGGTCATGGGCAAACATTTTGCCAGCAAGCGGATGGCGAAGCTCGAAATGACACTATCGGTAATATTTGTTATCGATAATATTTATCGTGCGGATGTGGATGCGAGAACCGGACGGGTCGACCTCGACGAACGTTCTGCGACCAAATTGCAGATGCTCTGAAGAAAGGAGTACCTATAACCGGAGAGCATGTATGAAAAGAGCAATGAGTTTTGACGAAGCTAAAGAAATTTGAAAGGATTGTATCAAGTGGAAATGTATGATCTCTGCCTACCCCCATAGGAAAGGAGGCGTGAAATGTGTTTGTATGTTGTTATTGATTAAGATTAAGAATAACATGTTATTTTTTAATAACCGGGCGAAGTCGAAGTGCAAGTCGGCCTAGCACTCGAAGGGTTCCGTAGCATTATGTTTCAAAACTCTCATTTGTATACTAGCCCTACTTAAATATTTATTTATTATGTTTTAGTATTTGTTGTTTTTGTTATAGCGGCAACAGAAATACATCATCTGTGAAAATTTCAACTGACTAGCTATCACAGTTTTTGTTGAAATACTGGATTCTTTCTATTTTAAATTAATTATTGCAAAATGCCAGACAATAATGACAGATGGAATAAGTCATTTTAGTATAATGCGCCGATCTACGGCAGCCCTCACTTCCGGTTAAATGTACGCACATTGTATAATATAAATGATTGTGTGACATATCACAAAATCAATGGAAAAATAATTTTAAACCCATCGGTTAAAAATATAAAAGAAATTTGTATGTTTTTTTGTACATGTATTTTTTTTTCTCTGAGAAACAAAAAAATTAAAAGATACAGCGCATTGAAATTTCGCGTGACGTCACGGCTACGTACGATTTTTTACATAGAGGTGACGCCACTAGCCACCGTTCCGGAACTTTGATGCTTCGAATCTTTGTGATTTTTCCCTTTTTGGCAAACTAAAAAATGTGAGTCCATTATTTTTGGATAATCTAAAACCGTCTTTAAGGTTATCCAAAAATAATGGACAGGGTTACAAAAGTATAATAACAATTATACTTTTCTAACCCTGTCGTCATCCCTATTGTATAGATGTCACAGATCTGGTAATATTTGAAAACTGTACCAACACTAGTTTAAAATTACTGTACAAACAAACTGGATTTTATTTTTTAAAAATCATCATCATTTCAGCCGCAGAACGGTCTCTCAGGCTCTAGATTTCTAAAATATCCTATCTAGAGCGGCCTTAGAATAATTATCTACAATACCCGGCACGTATGTTGAACAAAAATGGCGGTCGTTATTGTACGTTGTTTGTCCGTTTAGAATCACATTTCTATAACATTTTTATCCGAACTTCACCGAAAAAGACCAAAAAAAAATCTTTTAACACTTTTATCTGCTATTAAACATGCTCCGAAGGCCGCCATTTTTATTCAACTTACGTGCCGGGTATTGTATCTATCTATCTATCTTTATCTAAAATGAACTGTTCAGGATGTGGAGAACGGCTGCATCATCAGTCCAATGGCAACCTTGCTGCCGGTGTCAAGGGGGATATCCCTTTACGCGAGGTTCCACGCTTGCGTCTGTACCGGCAGTTGGTGCAACAAAGCTGTGGTCATCAAGAATTGGATGTGGAACATAATGCTGATGCTCGTCGTGGTAATTTACGTCAGCTAATGTTTACGTACCTATTACAATAGAATAAGTGCAAGTACTTGTACAGAAGTCTCACTCAGCAAAAAAAATTCAAAGAAATATCTATTCAATGTGTTTAGCGATATAGTTTACTTTAGCTCGCGTCAGAACTTAGCACCTTTTTGTTTAGATACCTAGAAATCATTGCAAGCCAATTTCAAAATTCTTATTTCTCTAGACAAACGATTCATAATATAACAAATTTCCCGCTCTAGAATGGTCGCCGCACGCAAAGTAATAATGTAGGTATATTTTCGATACTTAAACGGGGAGTGACACAGGCCTGCATATTTTAAAGTAACATTGAAAACAAATAATTGTAGTAAATTTTACTGTGTGATTTTTTGTCATATAAAATTTAAGATAATGTTTTTGGTGTCATGTGAAATTTGTTGTTGAAATACGATGTTAAATTAGGATTATATTGTTATTAGTATAATGTATATTGTAAGTACAATTTCTGAACTGTTATTGTCCAATAAATTATTTAATTTATCATGATTATTATTTAAGTTAAAAGTCTATTAAAATATTAAAATGGCCCATAAGTCCAGACCAATTAGTGCGAGCTGATATAATCTGAAAAATAAGTATGATGTAGGCCGGAAATAGCGAAAAAAGCAACCAACTAATGTTATCAATTTTTAAGGGGATACTTGGATTTTTCAGCGTCCAGAGTCCATTTGAAATGAATTATTTAAAAGGAAATGGAGATATCATTTAAAATTTTGTCTAGATCAAGTCTTATTTTGGTTATCTAGGGTTTCAAACTACTTCATCATCTACTATTTACAGTTTAAAGTGAGAACGTGAAGTTTTTCCACGCACATTTGCAATAAACGGCCAGTTTTATAGAAATGCTTCACTGACCCAATAGCATGGAGACATCAGTACTTAAAAGTCTTCGTGACCCCACTGGTGGGGATAAGCAATGGGGCCACCAGTCCGTAGCGAAAAATAGATGGAACTGGAAGGCAAGGACAGGAATATCGATATTTTGTATCGGTACCCGACACCAGTACTTTGCCGATATCTTTTAACGATTTATCGGTACAAATATCTATAAAATACCAGTATTTTATACAAAACTAGCTTTTGCCCGCGGCTTCGCTCGCGTAGGGGTGTAATTTATCAAAATCCTTTCTTAGGGGATACCTACGTCCTAGTAGCTTTATGCATGCAAAGTCTCAGCCCGATCGTTTTAAAATTGGCAAAGTTTCATACAAACTTTCATCCCCTATTTTATTCCCTTGGGGGTAGAATTGATCAAAATCCTTTCTGAGCGGATGCCTACGTCATAACATCTATCTGCATGCCAAATTTCAACCCGATCCGTCCAGTGGTTTGGGCTGTGCGCTGTTAGATCACTATGTCAGTCAGTCAGTCACCTTTATATGATATCGATATATATTATATTTTGTGTCGGTAAATCGATACCGAATACCGATACCGATGAAATACTGATATCGGGTATCGATATATTGAGAAGTCAAATCCCTCCTGTTACAAACTACTTCTGGTAACACCAACACGGCGATGACTGGATATACTACATACAAGAAATAATCCCAACCATCTAATTATATTTTCGTTTGCTATACGTACATAATATTTTCGTTTATTTCGATTTCCATTAATTAAACTAATTATTATACAGAGTTACTGGTAACTAATGCAAAACCTCTTAACATCAGAATCAAACTCCCCAACACATTATAGATCTGCAAGAAAAAAGGCAAAAATTGCAGAAAATAAAATGGGCCTCCCATACAAATTCACTGATCACCTGGTCGAGTTTCTATGGGGATTCCAATTTTTTTTTATAAATTTTTTATTTTTTTCTTGCAGATCTATATTATGTTAGGATTTTGATTCCGATGTTAAAAGGTTTTGCGTTAGTTACCAGTAACCCTGTATAATACTAATTCCAGTTACATTAAAATTGTAAACTTATTGATTTATGGAAATGTACACACCAAGCTTTGCCAACTGTCAGACTGACTTATTTTTGAAAGGTGCATTCGTTCGTTCTTTTTGGTTAAAAATACGCGTTGGCTAGTCGGAACGTGTTTTAAAAGTTGTTCGTTAGATATAACGCAAAAAGGACATTGAAATTAGGGGAAAAATATACGTGTTAAAGGATCAACGCGTGTTTGACTCAGATCACCCATATCCGTCGCCACACTCCCGAACACTTAGACTACACACATTTAAACTATCTGTATAACCCAAAGGTTGATTTGTAGACAACGCTTTTAGCATTAAGTTTGCCTATTGTTCTGTACAATTTGTATTTGATAAACAATAAAGATTAAATAAATAAATATCGATACAAAATATCGGTATTCCTGTCCCTGCTGGAAGCAAAAAGGGAGGAATTTGCCCAGCAAAAGGACAAACATGGCTAGTAAAAAAACGACGGGTTGCACTCCGGGAGTGCCGGCAGAAGTGAAAACTTGAATATTAACGTTGTGCATTTTTGATATTTTGGAATGGTTAGGGAATAATTTTGCACGAATTGCTTTAATTACAGTATAAAAGTACTATCATTTATATGGTTGAATACAATATTTATTTAAATAAAGAAATAAATATATACGGACAAATAACACTGATTGAGCTAGCCCCAAGATAAGTTCGAGAATTGTGTTATGCGATACTAAGTCAACGATACCATATTTTATAACAAATATCTACATATATAGATAAACATCCAAGACTCTGAACAATTTGAAAACGGCCATTTTTTAACTTGCCCTGACCGGGAATCGAACCCGAGACCTATGGGTGGACTAGCATGGTGACCACTACGCCACAAAGGTTATTTATTGCGCTATCGTACACAAACATGACAATTTATATTACATTAATTAAACACTTTATATACACGAATTTTACGAATACACAGCAGTGTGGCCACTACACAGACGGTCGAGCCATCACCTGTCACTGTCACCATCCATGGATGCGCGTGGCACGCTGTAACATAAACACACGGACATTCGCGTAAGCGCCCTGCGCCGCCTAAACGAAACAGCAGGCGCCTTCATACATTTTCGCCGCGCCGTAGAAAGAGAGGGGGATACTTCCTCTCCTACGCCGCACCGGCTGTCTAGGTCTACTCTCCATCCGTCTTCCGAATTTTCGATCAGGGTCACGTGTCCTGACGCCCTGACGCGAGTTTCATTTTTTACCCATTAAAAAAAAGTGTACAGCACCGCTGAAGAAGTTTTCACTTCAAAAATACTAGACCCAATGAACTTGGAAGGTCATTGACTAGACCACTAAGGTTTCATTGGTCGTCGCTTCGCTTTTTGCAATGTAAACAAACTTCGCAACTTCATTAATTAGGAACGTCAGTGCTGACATCCCTGACATGTGGGTCAGAAGGTACCAATAACATGAGGATCAAGCGGATCATTTATAAGGATCACTGGGAGTGAAGGCCTGTCCAGGGTGAAATGCTTTTTTTTTGCTAAAAATACTATACTTAATAAAAGTAATAATAAAATGTTAATACTTATTTTTTAACCTACTTATTTGTAAGTGATCTACATCAATATGATTTGTCCGTGTATATTTATTTATTTTATTTTAATATTAGGAAGACCTACGGAGAAATGATGTCTCTAATGAGAAAACCAGTAAATTGGCTTCACTGTAGTGACATTTAGTACTTAACTGTTGATACGGAAAAAAAAATAGGAAATAAGTTACAATGCAAATTTATTGTTTATCTTTTATATATTACTTTATTATTCGTTTATATTTATAGTATGTACTTCTATTATTTAGTTGTATACTAATTAATATTCTTCCATAATGCAATACTCTGACTAAGCCAACTCCCCTACATCTTTTATAGTTTTCTTTACCCAAAGCTTGACGGGAAGAAATCTCTTCAATGATAAGCATTTGTACCTACTACATTTTAAATGTACTTTTAATCATAGTCATTTAAAGTTGCTGCAATAATGAAATTTTATTTTTTATCTTATCTTACAGGCTTTTAATACTGTTGCATCTGCCAACTGTTAAAAAGTTGTAATAGGAACATTATTGTTATGAATTATTTGCATTTGATTTCTGTTATATTGCTTCAAAGATTCAAATGTTTATTCAGTAATTAGACCTTTACAGGCACTTTTACACGTCAAAAAGTATAATTTATGTTACGTATAAAGTATATTAAAATTTAATTTATTTTTAAATAAAAGCTACCGATACCAGCGCTTCGTAACGACCACTGCTGAGAAGAAACGCCGAAAGAAACTCATTTTCACAGTATTGGTCGCCTACTCGCCAGAAGGGCTTTGTCATATTATTATTATTGTCTTTTAAATGATAAATACTTATAATATAATACAATGTTGACACATTATAACATGTAATGCTTGCGAACAAGTAAACAAACATAAATTGCGTAATAAAAAATAAAAAAATATTAAGTAGTCAAAAAAGCGAAGCCGAGCTGACCAGTCCCTCCCGGCAGCACCCGTTCACGAGTTTACGCACGGATCAGCCATCGTTAAACTCAACCATATTAGAGGGAATCCAACGACCCGACCAGCGACGCCACCACCGGATTGGACATTTTAGTGAGCATGAAAAACACAAACTAGCAGAGCTTGTCAAGAGAAAATATTAGTTATATGTTGGTCACCTATTGATCGCAGAGCATTGACGTGTTTTTACAGTATGCTTATTATGGTAACAGAAGAAATTGAAGATAATTTACTTTTTAAACACCACCAGCAAAATTTTTGTATAAAAATAACTTTCCACAAACACAATTATCAAAAAACGAATACAAAATTGGCTTTCCATCCAAATCAGCGTTCGGCCAAACGGATTTTATGGAAAGTAGATTTTTCAAATCAATTTTTAACAACTTGTTTTACAGAAAATAGTTCAGTATGTACTTGCTCCTAAAATGTTGCAGGTGTATAAAAACTTTATATTTTTATTTTATTTGGTACACCAACAGGATACGAGTACATGACAAAAATTTAAGACTTACTTATTCAAAAAATCGACATCTTCATGCAAATTGCCGAGCAGGCCACACTTTTGCATGAAAATGTCGATTTTTTTTTCGATGTCGATTTTATGAGAAAGCCCTTCTGGCGAGTAGGCGACCAATACTGTGAAAATGAGTTTTTTTCGGCGTTTCTTCTCAGCAGTGGTCGTTACGAAGCGCTGGTATCAGTAGCTTTTCTTTAAAAATAAATAAAATTTTAATATACTTTACACGTAACATAAATTATACTTATTGACGTGTAAAAGTGCCTGTAAAGGTCTAATAACTAAATAAACATTTGAATCGAGTTTCAAGCATTGGTCCCATAGGAAAAGTTGTTCCTATTGACGTTCTAACTTGCGCCTACAAGGATCGGACAAGGTTTTTGTAACATATCGTAGATAATTAAACGTTAATATTGTGAACCTTGTATAAGCGTGTAGGTCAGCAGTATAGTTAAAAATAATGAAATAATAAACCATTTTTACGCGCAATCTCTAGTAGAAAAAAACCGTAATTCGCTCAATCAACCCACAAAAATGACCAAGTGATGAGTGATTGTGATTTTTTAGCAAAAAATAATAACACCAACCGGTAGCAGTTCGAGAAAACCCTAATGGCTCTAAAATTATAAACAACCTTTGGGACCATCGCAAATGCAATTAGTGGGCGTTATATATTTTTTTGGGTACCGTGTAGTGTGTAGTTTGATAAAGAATGATGACTATAAAATATTATTTAAAAAACTTAGGACATGCACCATAAGACATTGGTGTAAAAAGCGTTGATCTACGGTTGCTCAAATTGTATGAAATGGCAGAGATATGAAAATATTTGAAAACTCAATATCTGTAACAATCCTCGACTCGAGGCATAAGCTTAGCTTTGCATTAGTGTATGTGAGCGCCAAAAGTATAAAATCAATGTATTGGAATTGGAAAGAAATTAACCATTTTCATTATAAAAAAAGAAACACGATATTATGTTAATTTATATTACAAGAGTATATATTAAAAAAAATAGTTTACTTTACTAATAATTCAAATACAAGACTGGAACGTCAAGCCGATAGCGGTACCAAAGGTGAAGGTGAAGGCGGAACGTGCGCGGCAAGGAAATCACGAGCGATGGTCGTGCCGCGACTCAGACCGAGTTTCAAAATTCAGTATAATCCGGTGCCTGTGCCTCAAGCTTATGAAAATGGAAAGATGAGCTTATGCTTTGAGAGCTGTACAGGCTGTGTAAGTTTGATGGAGAATGATGACTAATAAAATAATTGTAAATTGTCTTTTTAGCAGCTTCAAGCTCGATGGACTAGCGGAGATAACATTGCCTGACTGCACCAGAAGAAGGATTATGTTTTCTAGTATTATGTTTTAGAGTGATTTTGGCACATTCTGCAGCGAAAACGGTTTGATGGATTTTAGCTTCAAAGGTGTGGATAGTTAGTTTCGTTTTTTTTTTCAACGTGACTGGATGTCAAAATTTTAAAAAATGATGGGTTTTTGATTCAACATTCAAAGATTCAAATGTTTATTCAGTAATTAGACCTTTACAGGCACTTTTACACGTCAATAAGTATAATTTATGTTACGTGTAAATTATATAAAATTTAATTTATTTTTAAAGAAAAGTTACCGATACCAGCGCTTCGTAACGACCACTGCTGAGAAGAAACGCCGAAAGGAACTCATTTTCACAGTATTGGTCGCCTACTCGCCAGAAGGGCTTTGTCATATTATTATTATTGTCTTTTAATTAATAAATACTTATAATATAATACAATGTTGACACATGATAACATGTAATGCTTGCGAACAAGTAAACAAACATAAATTGCGTAATAAAAAATATTAATTGATGAGACAAAATTTGTAAATATTTTCTTTTAAAACCTATCGAGTAGAGTATTCAAAATAAAATATTTTTTTAGTAGGTATTATAAAAATATAAATACCATCTTATATGTAAGTTGAAATGAGAAATGCCAAAAATTATATACGCTCATCCGAGCGTGTGTGTTCTCGGTTACATCCTAGGCATATAGGCATTGTACCTTTTCAGATCTTTTATTATGTTATATTTTAACGCAATCGGTTTTTATAAATATTTACTTGTTGTATTAAACTTTCTGATGAAATAAAACATTTTTTTTTTGCGTTTGTTTTATAAACATTATCCAGTGCATCAATGCAAATCGTGCAATGATAAAATCGGCTTCCAACTGAGAACTATTGTATCACGTGGTGCACTGACATCATTTATTATTAATTCTCTAATGGGGTTTTTATACTAAATAACTGAGATCGTCGATCAAAGGATGAACATGGTAATCATTTCATTATGATGATTTAAACATATTTAAGTGAAGTTTATAATAAACCAATGGTTTACTTACTAAACCTAATTTAAAATTTTTAAGATCTTATATTACATTTATTGTCGGTAAACAATTTGGATCTTTTTTTTATGTACAATAAAAAATAATATAATAATAAAGTCTTACTACAAGACAAACTTATTAAAAACAATAAATTGAAATAATTACAACTAATAGAAATACTTATGTACATGAAACTAAATAGAACAGAAATAAAAAAAAAAACTTAAAAAAATAAATTACTCGGTAAACTCTTGGTAAACTTTTAAAATTAGTTGCAATAAATATATCTGTAAATATTTTTTGTTATCGAATCTTAACATTAGAAAATTAAAAAATATCATCTACTTAATCTAGTTGCAAAGAGGCTCAGTTACGAGAAGTATATTTTTCACCAGAAAAATAAATAAGTACCTAGAGAAAATATATAAGCAATAGAAATTTAATAAGTTTGTAATATAAAAATGTTTCTTTTTTTAATTTTAAACGATAGGTAGAGATTTTAAATATATGGAAATAATTTTTCCTCTACCAAAAGGTTGTCTAGAAGAGATTGAATTTAAAGCCATTAGTCCGCCTTTATAACTATTGTCTCCTATTGTTTTTTAATTTACGTCGTCATCGTCATCATCATATCAGCCACAGGAAGTCCACTGCTGGAAATAGGCCTCCCCCAAGGATTTCCAAAACAACCGATCGGAAGCGGCCTGCATCCAGCGCCTCCCTGCAACCTAGCTCAGGTCATTCGACCATCTAGCAGGTGGGTGTCCTACGCTACGCTTGTGTACGTGTGTTGATTAAATTGCAATAAAGTTTATTGGTATTGCATTGTAGCTTCTCTCTCTCTCTCTCTCTCTCACTCTCTCCTCAGCTGTAATGCTGCTGGTACTTGTATTGTATTTTAAATTGGTTTATTTATAAAAGAGAGACAAAATAATTTACAAATAAAATAAAAGTTTCAAACGATAGGTAAATTTTTTTCCTACTTAACATGAATCGTGTTCCGTGTATCTTTTAAAAATTTGAATTACTCTCAGTTAAAACACAGGCACCAAAGAACCCTTAACATCTATACACAGCTCACACCATCTATTTTTTACTAATTTCGATCCCAAAAAACTGCAACCTTTTCAAAACGGCACGAGTCAGTCATAATTGATTTTTTTCGGTCAAGCGCAACGTGCAGTCGCAAAAAACATATTGCATTTTAGGTTATTTTTAATACTCACTTTTTGTAATTGGACCAAGAACTGATCGTGATGGACGAATAAGTTTCTTGGTAATCATCGCTTGATTGGATGACGTCATATAAGGATGTACCCTTGTTTAATCTGTGGGTATTACTACGGAAAAGTACGATATCGATGTTCTTTATATGTTTTGATGTTATCTTTGACGACCTCCGTGGCGTAGTGGTCACCATGCTAGTCCGCCACCCAGAGGTCCCGGGTTCGATTCCCGGTCAGGGCAAGTTGGAAAATGGTTTTTTCAAATTGTCCTGGGTCTTGGATGTTTATCTATATATGTATATGTTATAAAATATAGTATCGTTGAGTTAGTATCCCATAACACAAGTCTCTAACTTACTTTGGGGCTAGCTCAATCAGTGTTATTTGTCCCTATATATATATATATATATATATATATTAGAATCAAATCCTTTGCATCAATAGCATTCCCAAGGAGGGTGAAAGTTAAGCGGCAGTCGCTTATTTATTTATTAAAGTTTATTGTACACAATCTTATGACGGATAGATACAATGGGTCAAACTTAATGCTAATGCATTATCTTCTAGTTTGTCTTTGGGACATGGTGAGAGATGGAAATAGGGGTGCAAGTGTGGCAAGGCAACTTTTAATATTCTCAATACGATACCTACATAATATTACACCCTATTACAATGTGTTTTATTTATACTTGATCAAACGAAGTGTGCTGATATTAGACGAAATATTATCTATAAAAAAAATGGAAAAAAATATCGTTATGTTAGTGATTTAAAAAATCCAGGCACTTTAATTTTTTCATAAATTATTTTTTAACTAATTTCCTGTTTGGCATTTTTAATTATTTTTTACTTTCTTAGCTTTTTAAACTTTGTAGCATTCAAATGAAACCACTTTGAAGAAAATACACCGTTTACATAAAGAGAAAAAAATAAAATAAAACATACCTTTGATATACATACATATATACTTCATAAAGGTAATTTTCTTTGCAACTCATCACTATTTTGATTCCTTATCCACCTACTTGCCCACCATAAAAGTGGCCTTTGAGTCTTGCGCCCTGGGTTCTGTCTGCTTAGAAATGTCGTGCCTGCCTTATTAGGGATAAAAATGTGATCAATTTAAAACGGTGACACAGAAATAATATATGTACATATTACACACAGAAAGGAAATTCCTAGGGTCCCGCGCAATATGCATCCCCGTTCCCCGTCGCCGCACCTCTCCCCCGTTTTTGCCTTTTCGAGGTGATGAGCGGACGGCTGAAGGCGAACACACACACATTGTTTGTGTATGGATGTGCATGGATGTGTAGTTTCGTTTGTAGTAGTAATAGGCCTATAAATGATACTCCGCTTCAGTCTATGAAGTGTCTTCTATTAGGTCTTCTAAACCTGTGACAGTGAAATCTGTATTGTAACTGTACCATAGCCCGTCAGGCTGGGTAGGGACCAATACTGAACTGGGTTTCTTTCGGCGTAATCTTCCCAGCAGTGGTCGTTCCGAAACGCTAGTAGTTTCTAGCTTTTGCACTAAATAATATTTAAAAAAATGATCTTCAATAAGACATAAATTTATACTACATTGAATAAAAAATATTGACTTTGACTTTGAACAAAACGATGAACTGCGGAAACGAGAAACGTTTTGTAGATGAGTAGACCCTTGTGTTCAAGTTTTGTTTGTCTCTTTGTTTTAATTAAGGCACATTATGATGGACGTTTACAGCCTTTTTGTAATATAATAAATGGTTTTGTTCCTAATGGTCTTGTATGATGTGCACTAAACGTTGTATCGTAAAATGAGGCAGTTCATAAAACTGCGAATAATATACCCATCAGAGTTATTTAAATTATTGAGAAGTAGCTATTGCCCACGACTTTTTCCGTATACACTTCTAAATATATATAACTCAAAGGTGACTGACTGACTGACATAGTGAACTATCAACGCACAGCCCAAACCACTGGACGGATCGGGCTGAAATTTGGCATGCAGGTAGATGTTATGACGTAGGCATCGGCTAAGAAAGGATTTTGATAAATTACACCCCTACGCGAGCGAAGCCGCGGGCAAAAGCTAGTTACTTTATAAACACAGTGATTTGGGTACTTGGTATTTTCAAAAACATACTTTCCGTGCGGTCATAGTCGATTACAATTTTAAATAAGTTTCAAATAATCATGTTTTGTATAACCTTTTTTCTACTCCTCTACTGTTATTGGTTTTTTAAATAGTCGCGAACACTAATATTAGAACATTAATTATTTTTCATCTCATCTACTCAAAAAAAACGATGTTTTCATACCAAAACATTTGGAGCTAAAGTTACTGGTTATTCTCTCGGGACTAAAACGTGAAAAGGAAGATCTCTAGGGATTAAAACCAATTTGAAAACAGAACACGGGTGTAATATATAGTACAGTCAAAAATAACGTTGGCAGTCCAGCAAAAAAAAAATTGTTTTAAAATAATAAATAATTGGCATTTTGTTTTAAAATAATAAACAATTGGCACAGACTTCGTGATTTTTTAAATTTGGAATACAATTCGTCTTCAACATGGATGAATGTAGGTTAAAATTTTTATGTTCTTTGCTTCGGAAAAAGAAATAAGTATAATAAAAAGCGCAATTTTTCGCTTTGATTCAAATAATTACAGAAGTTTTAGGTTATTTGTATTGAAATGTAATTATTTATGTAAATGTGAATACTTTTTCGTGAGTTTCAGCCAATAGTGAATAGTTATCAAGTTTACTTATACAAATAAAAAGATATGAAGGACCAAGCAAACAAAATTATGAGTGAACATTTTATCTTAAGTTGGTGGTCTTCGAAAAATATTTCTTAGTATTTATTGTATTAAAACGACACCAAACAAAGGTTAGTATTAAATTGTCGGTTGAAGTCTGTTAGGTATTGTAGGTGTTCTACTGTTCTTTATATTCTGTTTTGTATGTGCTAGTTTTTCTCATAGATGGAGATGAAAAGTAGAGTGTGCTACTCGAGTACGGTAATATTTTTATCTCGGGCGATATACATGAATCCCTCGCTACACTCAGGATTCCACCGTAGAATCCTTCGTTTCGCTCTGGATTCAAAGAAGCGCCCTCGCCTTCAAAATATTACCTCATCGGGTTGTAGCACAATCACAGAGCTATTTAATTCATCTGTGAGCACAATCTACTATATGATTTCAGAAAAGTCATTGTTTATTCCCATAACAACACATGTGACGTTATTTCGCGAAGAGATACTCCTAGCCATAGACCTAGATATTTTTTCTTTAGATCTACAGGCTCCAGTACACGTTGGCCAAGCGTGCTCGGCAAGTGCGTTAGGCCAACATGTACTGGGCCGTTTTGTGTGTATTTGGCGTTTGCGGCCAACACTCGCCGACGACCCGATTAGTGTCGGTTTTTCGTGCACAAATCAAAGGAATTTGGCGCAAGCCGCAAACAGCGTTCACACGTTGGCCGAGTGTTCGTTCAGTCAGTTCATAGTAGCGCGTCGGAACGGAATAGACTGTAGATATAGGTAGTGTCCATCCGTGATCTTTAATTTTCTATTTAGTTTGTAGTAGTCTCGTTTTTTTCCTTCTACGTCGTGGCGTCATGGTGCAATGAAGAAATATTTCGGTACATTGAATTATATCAAAATGAATCTCATCTCTGGCGCACATGTAAATAAAATTTGAAAGCACCGTACAAGTATATTGCAGCGGCCGCGATCGCCCTGACGTCCATCTTTATAAATTGACCAACGCAGAATGAAACAAGCCAACGTGTGAACAGTACCACGAAAATCTGCCGAGCGCACTCGCCGAGCGCGCTTGGCCAACGTGTACTGGAGTCATAACATACTGAGTTCTGTCAAGTATCTCCCAGCTCCATCACATGAACCGTAGATTTAGAAGTAGGAAAGTAAAAAAAAATTTAGGTCTATGACTTGAACAGCATATTAACTTCATGATATTGTATTATTTACGAAGTAAAAATTTTTTTTAGGTCTATCGTATTATCATCCGACTTACACAAGTATGCAAAATTTCAGCTCAATCGGTTTAACATTTGGTTGAAAACTGAGTTGCAAGATTTGTCCTAAACATACATTGTCATATGGGTGAAGACAGGGTTAGAAAAGTATAACTGTTATTAGTTAGTCTTTAAGATTATCCAAAAATAATGGACCCATATTTTTATTTACAGAGATATGAAGCATCAAAGTTCCGTGGTGGGGCCTTGCGGCGTCACCTCTATGTAAAAATCGTACGAAGCCGTGAACGTCATGGGAAATTTCAATGCGGATCTTTGTCATTTTTTTGTTGACGTGAAAATAAAAAGAAGCTGCGGCGCTGCTAGTAGTTCCACCCCAAAATTTGCCATAATCCCTAGCGCGCCCAAAGCCGAGGTTTCCCCCTTGGGAGCCCTTTGCGCTGCTGCTAGTAGTATAAAAATATAGGAAGTCGGGCCTCTGGCCCGCTCCTCAAACCTTGTCCGGGTGAAATAGGAAATGCCGTCCGAGGCAACCTATGTCTGTCATATCAAAAAAAAAAAAAAAAATGCTAGTAGTTCATTCACCATCCGCCTTTTGGCAGAAGTGAGGGTGTTTCTCAGGACTGTAGCCTTCTTCTTCAGCAGAGTTCTGCCGCTGCCTGTAACTACAAGCTAGTCTCATTGCTGGTGTTCGTGGCGACCACGTCAACCTTATAGTTGTTAAGGCACAGAATAAGTACTAGTACTCTCGTATAGAAGTCTCACTCAGCAATGAAATTCAAAGAAATATCTACACAATGTGGTTAGTGATATGGCTTAAGGGGCTACCTGAATTTTTCGGGGTCCAGTGCTGCCCCCATTTGAAATAAATCATTTAAAAGAAAACGGAGATATCATTTAAAATTTTGTTTTCATGAGACCCTAGATAACCGTTCAAACTATTTTATAAACTATTGTTTACAGTTTAAAATGAGAACACGAAGCTTTTCTACGCACAATTGCGAAAAACGGCCACTTTTGGCGTATGTGCGTACAAAAGCTTCATTCTCACTTTAAACTGTATTCAGTTGTTCATAAAATAGTTTGAAGGGTTATCTAGGGTCTGATCAAGACAAAATTTTAAATGATGTCTCTGTTTTCTTTCAAATGATTTATTTTAAATGGGGGCAGCACTGGACCCCTAAAAATTCATGTAGCCCCTTAATTTAGCTTGCGTCAGAACTTAGCACCTTTATGTTAAGATACCTAGTAATAGTAATCCATTGCAAGCCAATTTCATTCTAAATACTCTAGTCTGACAAACGTTTATATAACTGACTTAACTGAATTTCCTACTGCGCAGTGTTGCCGCGCGCGTAGTAATAATGTAGGTATATTTTAGATACCTAAACGGGGAGTGACAAAGGCCTGGTTAAGTAGCTGGAGCGGCACCTAGCTGTGGATGGGATGATAGCAAGGAAAAATCAGACCTCGCCAATATTATTGCGTAACATTTTTTAAAATTTGTTTATAATTTCAATATTCGGAGGTTCTGGGTTCGATCCCCAGCCAGAGCAAGTTGGAAAATCGCCTTTTTCAAATTGTCCTAGCCAAAAAAGATGAAATTTGGCAGGAACGTAGATTGTGACTCGCTCGTCAGCTAAGAAAGGATTTCTGGAAATTCCATCTCTAAGGGGGTGAAAGAGAGGCTGCCAGTTTTTATGACACTTCGTCATTTTCAAAGTGAGATACATGAAATTTTTAATTTATTTTGGTAGTTTATAGAAATTAATAATGTATTTATTAGACTTTGAAAATTACAACCCTAGAGGGGTGAACTAGGTACCCCTATGAAGCAAGTTTGAATGAATAATCGTCATTTTTATAGCGAGATGCATGACATTTTTGAATAATAATAATAAATAAATAAATAGGGACAAATCACACTGATTGAGCTAGCCCCAAAGTAAGTTCGAGACTTGTGTTATGGGATACTAACTCAACGATACTATATTTTATAATAAATACATATATAGACAAACATCCAAGACCTAAGACAATTGGAAAAAGGCCATTTTCCAACTTGCCTTGACCGGGGATCGAACCCGGGACCTCTGGGTGGCGGACTAGCATGGTGGCCACTACGCCACGGAGGTCGTATAATATATATGAATAAGTGGTTAGTAAAGAATAAGGAACGAAAACGGGAACGAATTAAAAATCCTATTAGGAACATTTCCTACGCAGTCCAAACATTTTCGACGAAGTCGCGGGTTAAAGCTAGTAGATTATAAATGGAATATACTTACTAATGAAATACCATTCAAACCATCGGTTGACAGAGAAGTCTTCACACGGGAAAGTGCTGTGCTAATCATATTAAACACCGATATATATTAGCACCAAAGTCCCATCCAAAACAATCCGACCTCTAGGCCTCGGCGGCAACGTCAGCTTAGGATTCTCTCACACTGATTTTCTGGAAGTCTGGAGCACGTTTTTCTTTCACTCACAAACTTTTATAGGAACATTCCTCGTTCAAATCGATTTTAGGGTTCCGTAGTAAACAAGGAACCCTTGTAGTTTCGCCATGTCTGTCAATCTGTCTGTCTGTCTGTCTGTCTGTCCGTCCGCGGTCTTACTCAGCGACTATAAGTACTAGAAAGCTGTAATTTGGCATGAATATATATATATATATATATATATATATATATATATATATATATATATATATACATCTTGAAGGACATGTTGCGTCCTACATGGCGTTATTTACCGATGATGCCGCGTCCCACTGACTTTGTGCGTCCGGAATACGGACGCAAGATTGACCGACCCTCATTTTTAGCCCAAGGGTCCCTTATGATCGTTAGATTTCAAGGGCGAAAAATTGGCATGGACGTAATTCCGTCACTACAACGCCTTTTAGCGTATAATATAGTTCCGCCATCGACCGACTAAAATTTGGAGGGCGCTAGTGTTCAGCGTATAATTTACCACGTATACTTTGAGTTCAGTTCACCGATCTTATTGTGTCCATTGAATATCGTACTTAATTTGTAAAGTTTTTATCATGTTTTCGTGACAACAATCTTGCGTCTCTTAAATATCCTAAAACGGGCACTAGGTACGGTGTCTGAGGGGCCTATTCGGGGTTCACGAAGGACGCATAGCGCGGGGCGGTGGACGTCAGCGCGCTCGCATGCCGAAGTTTGTAAACAAACAGACATGTGCCGGCCGTGATGTAAGCTTGTCACCAAAGTGAATTATTTGCAAGTGCGTTAAAAGTGGTTATTTATTTGGTCTATTATTATAGTTAGTGATTATAATTGAATCACAATGAAAAGAAGTGCAAGGATTCTTAAATTAGCAAACCGTAAGTACTTACCTTTTACTACTTAAATGAAAGTTATAACACGATTTATCTTATTATAATACCTATAACATATAGCTAGTAAGTACCTACTTACATTAAAACATGTTGTCTGTTTATAATATTATGATGAGCTTAGTTTGCGTTAGATTGTCTGTGAGTGAACGTGTGTAGTCTGCAAAAATGGTTGTTGTGATTGATGTGGATACTTTTTTTAAAAGAAATGATTTTATACATTTTTATAAAGCTAAACTGCAATGGCCTTGGGATTCAACGCATTTTTGCATAATTGGTGCATACATTGTGATACGAGTATTAATATTACTAATTCAGTAGTTGAACACTTTGTACTACCCATGGCTACATTCATGGGCCATACTAATGAAGTACATAAAAAGTCTTACAGGTTGCCAGATGACGTAAACCAAACCGCTAAGATATCAAAGCTTCTCATACTTATGGAAGATGGAAAAGCAGACTCTCGAAGAGATTGATTTAGATTTGAATGAGGAGCTAATTGAAGAGCCCGTGGACAACAACGAAATTATAGACTGTGATCCTGAACCTGAACCTACTTTAGATGCTAATTCTGATTACGTACAAACATATTGTAATTTAAATGACTTATCTCAGGCTAGACCATCTGGTATGCAAAACGATTCTCAACAACTTATTAATGAACACGTGTCTCAATTAGGTAACGAAAACAAAATACGAAAAGGAAAAAAAAAGGACTTTGGTACCTTGGACAAAGGAACAAAAGGACGTAGTTACAAAATACTTTAAATATCACATAAAAAATCACCAACCGCCTAAAAGAAATGAATGTGAGAAACTAAAAGAACAACATGTAGATTTACTTCAGAATAAAGACTGGCTTAAAATAAAAGTATTCGTCAAAAATATTTACTCGAAACCTAAGAAATGAGAGAAAAAAATTTATGTTTTAAAATAGTATGTTTTGTTTCAAATATTTTTACTTTGTTAATGCTTACCAATGATTAAGATACTTGTACTTATAATTATTTTTGAATTGATGATTAATACCCGGTTTTTGAGGTCCGTATCAGCTGTTTATTTATTCCATAACTTTATCTGATGTTTAGCTGTCATTAAACTTTGTTTAAAAACGCATTATGTAATTGCAGTTATGTCAGTTTTGTTCAAAAACTGACATAACTGCAATTACATAAGCAAATGCCTTTAAAAGCCTTTTTAAACAAAGGACTTAATAAAGAATTAAAAAGGTTGTCTGTTTATTGAATTAATAATTAATGAAGAGATATCTAACAGCACCTCAGAAACCGGGCATGAGACTTTTAGTTGTAACCACTGATTTATTTTAATTATTTTTTTTTTACTAGCCTTTAGATATTGTGTCCCACTGCTGGGCAAAGGCCTCCTCCTTATCCTTCCACACATCCATATCTTCAGCGATCTTCTGCCAGTCGTACAAAAATTTATCAAGGTCGTCCCGCCATCTGGTCCTCGGTCTACCCCTACCCCTGCGTCCATCTGGCAACCAGAATAAAGATAATCTGGCCCATCTTTCGGGACGCATTCGGCATACATGCCCCGCCCAGTTCCATTTTAACTTCGCGGTTTTCGCGCCTACATCCACAATTTGCGTTCTTGAGCGTAGCTCGGTGTTTCGCACCTTGTCTATAAGTCGCAAACCTAAGATGCTGCGCTCCATAGCTCGTTGACAAACCTTGAGTTTGGACTTTTGAGCCTCGGTCAAAGACCATGTCTGAGAACCGTACGTCAGAATAGGCAGGATGCAGACGTCGAGAAGCTTTCGCTTGAGTGTAATTGGAAGGGAGCCTTTCATTACCTCCTTCATGGACCAGTAGCTCTTCCAGGCGTTATTTATTCGGCGATCTATCTCTCGCTCTTGCCTGTTTTCGAAGGATGCTACTTGGCCCAGGTATATGGTCCCATTTGTCATGATGTTGGTCTTCGACCGATTCATCTTAAGTCCAACCTCACGGCGCTCAGGTCTTCGAGCATTTTTTCTAGATCAAGCGCCGATTGGACGAATAGGACAATGTCGTCGGCATACCGAAGGTTAGTCAACCTTTGGCCGCCGACGACAATGCCGAGATTTTCCCAAGGAACCGCTAGTTTAAGGAAAACCTCCTCGAGACACGCCGTGAATAGTTGTGGGGATAAAGGGTCTCCTTGTTTCACACCTTTCTCTACACTAAACACAATTCCTGGTATTTGAGTTTGGACAGAGGCTGTACTATTGTAATAGATGTTTTGGAGGAGTTGAATGTATACACTGTCAATGTTTTGGTTTTGGAGTGCTGTGAATAATGAGGAGTGATTTAAACTATCGAAGGCTTTAGAGTAGTCAATAAATCCTATATATAGGAGTTTTTTTATATTCTATGTGTTTCTCTATGACTTGGTTCAGTGTGTGGAGGTGATCGGTGGTAGAGTAATTTGGACGGAACCCTGCTTGTTCGGGGGGCTGCTGATCATTCAGTTGTGAGGCAATACGATTTTGAATGATTTTGATAAATAATTTATAAATGTGCGATACCAAACTTATCGGTCTATAATTGCTGATATCAGATCTGTCACCTTTTTTGAATAATAGAACTATGTTGGAGTGGCAAAAGTTATGTGGTAGTTTTCCCGTGAACAGAATGTTGTTAAATAGTTGTGTTAGTTTAGGTACTAGTATGCCCCTTCCCAGCCTTAAAGTTTCGGAGTTTATGCCATCTGGCCCTGGGCTCTTATCGTATTTCATAGTCTTGGGAGCAGCGAGAACCTCATTAGTTGTAATAGGTGGTACGGAATTGTTGTAGGAGTATTCTTCAGAAATCGGTTGTCGTGATGGATCTGCATACAATGATTGGTAGAAATCAGTGCAGATTTGCGAGATTTGGCGTTGATTAGTTTGTTTTTTGCCGTTTTTATCTTGAATGTGTGAAATCCATGTCTTTTGATTGGTTAAACTATCTCTGGCTGTCCTGAGTCTCGTCCCTTGCAGCAGTGCGCATTTTACTAGTTCTGTATTGTGGTTTCTTATGTCGCGGCGGATATTACGTTTCACTTTTCTATCAAGAAGTCTGTATTGGTTGTTCATATTGTTTTTGTTGTTTTCTCTAGCTTCTATAAGATCTAATGTTGGTTGACTTAATTTACTAGATGTTTTTTTGGTTTGTGGTAGTTTTTTGCTTGCTTTAGTAATTGCTTTCTGTATATTGCTATATTGAGTTTCAAGATCTGTGCTTTGGTTGCCATCCAAAAGACTGAAGCTATTTTGAAGTGCTAAGTTGAATTCCTGGAAGTTGTCGAGAATAGTCTCTTTTATATATTTTAATTATAATATAAAAATACATGTTCCATTGTAATGAAGACTGATTGATGTTCATAATTAAGTTTATTTTGCTATTAGGCAAAGGCAGAGCCCATTTATGTTTAATTATTTAGTATAACTAAAATTGTTAAAATGTCAGTTAAAATGTTTTGATTTTTATGTTTAGGTAACCATTTTTTTTTACAAAATTATATATTTAAAGAGAAGCTGCAGATTGAGTTTAGGTTGTAGATGGAGTTTACATTTCTTTTAAGTAGATATCTAAAACAAGAATGACAACATTGGGTTGATAAAAAACCCTACTGATTTCTTTTAATCATAATATAAAAAAAATACATGTTACACTGTAATGAAGACTGATTGATGTTAATAATTCAGTTTATTTCGTTACTAGGCAAAGCAGAGCAAATTATGTTTATTATTATGTCAATATTAAATTGCATTGATTTGTTGATTGAAAAGTTTTTATGTTTGAATACACATTTTTTTGTAAAATTTAAAATAAAACATTAAAGGTTTTATATTACGATATGCCTTTTATTCCGTATATTCACCTGCATAAATATGACTAGGTACTATTATATTATTCGTATCATGAAACTTCCTTTTTGTACCTTTGAACCTATATGTTCACACCAGCCTGTCCATCTGAGCTTACCTATTTATACATACTTACCTGCCCAACTCCGAACTTACCTGTTCACACCAGCCTGTGCCTCTGAGCTTACCTTTTTATACATGTTTACCTGTCCAACTCCGGACTTACCTGTTCACACCAGCCTGTGCCTCTGAGCTTACCTGTTTATACATACTTACCTGTCCAACTCCGGACTTACCTGTTCACACCAGCCTGTGCCTCTGAGCTTACCTGTTTATACATACTTACCTGTCCAACTCCGGACTTACCTGTTCACACCAGCCTGTGCCTCTGAGCTTACCTGTTTATACATGTTTACCTGTCCAACTCCGGACTTACCTGTTCACACCAGCCTGTGCCCTTGAGCTTACCTGTTTATACATACTTACCTGTCCAACTCCGGACTTACCTGTTCACACCAGCCTGTGCCTCTGAGCTTACCTGTTTATACATACTTACCTGTCCAACTCCGGACTTACCTGTTCACACCAGCCTGTGCCTCTGAGCTTACCTGTTTATACATACTTACCTGTCCAACTCCGGGCTTGCCTGTCCACACCAGCCTGTGCCTCTGAGCTTACCTGTTTATACATACAAACTTACCTGTCACTCTTCAAAAATGATTATATTGCGTTTTAAGATTTTGTAGACCACCAAAGTGAAAATACCTACGCTATACATAGGTATTGTCACTTTTGTATGCTAACTATTAATTATTTATTACCTGTGCCTTGAGTCATTATAAGCCTTTATATAGGTGTAAGCCTCTTGGCTGATAAGCTGGATACAATAATTTAAAAACAGTATTCGGAACCAATCTGAATTCAATAGTAGATGGATGTCATTTAGTTATTATAATCATTATGATATATGCAGAGCATTATACGGAATTGATTTAAACATACAGTTGGATGGAGGCGGGAATGTGCATGCAGTGTTTTGAACGTATACGGAGATATTCAGTGTGCAAGAAAGATTTAAGAGTGAACGGATGCACTAATTAAGTTATTCGGAACCAATCTGAATTCACTAGTAGATGGATGTAATTTAGTTATTATAATCATTATGATATATGCAGAGCATTATACGGAATTGATTTAAACATACATTCGGATGGAGACGGGAATGTGCATGCAGTGTCTAGTAGGTATACGAAGGTATTCAGTGTGCAAGAAAGATTTAAGAGTGAACGGACGCACAAATTCAGCTAGAAATATTTAATTTGAATATCACCATTTAACGTTTAAATGAAATTTGACGTCGACTACTGATATGATACTGATTAAAACATCTTACATACGCATTGAAAACATTAAAAATCTCACTACATTCAGTGGGCGCCGCAGGGTGGTAGTTTGTAAAGACGCAAGAAGTCCTTCGCGATTTATATATATATATATATATATATATATACATCAATTAGGCGAAAAAACGGTAAAATAAAATATTGAAAAAAAAATTTTTTTTTGGGTAGCTCCCATACTTGTAAAATGAAAAGTCAATTGGGATCCGTTTCTGAAATATTTGCTTTTAAAGTGAAAAAATTAGTTGGAGTCAACTGTCCCCCCCTCTATCTGCTAAACGGTTATATATGGACACGTGAAAAAATTCACAGCTATAGAATTTATAACGAAATTTAGAGGAAAACTATCAGCGCTAAGTAGGGTTTAAAAATTAAAAAGTTATAGGCGATTAACTTATAAAATGTACTCAGAAACGGAAAATTTCACACTTGACAAATTCAATAGAAAATTAGTTTTTAGACGTTTTTACTGGCATGAACACAAAGTTGGCGTTCGTAACTACGGATCCCTACTGCGCGTGGCCAGACACGCACTTAGCGAATTATTTTTTTGCATTCTGATACAAGACCAACAAGTTGATAGGATATATAATTTTTCAAAACTAAAAACCGACTTCATCCCCCAATTAATCAACTGATTTTGATAGAATTTCTCTGGGACTACTTGACAAGCACGCCCTTTTAAACAAAACAACGCGTCTTCGATTAATCTGTGAACATCAATAAAAAAGCATAAAAGATTCCAACAAATTGATAACCACCTCCTTTTTGGATGTCGGTTAAAAGTAAGGGACAGTAACATCAAATATTTACATTAAAAGCATTCACTACTTCTACAATGCATATTTCTTACATATGTTATTATCATACTTGTATATGCATATTTACTGATTTCACAGCATTTAACTGTTTTTTGTTTTTGTTTTAATGAAACACATATTTCTTTTAGCCAATCGACCTTCAGTCACTTTGCTCTTTTTTAGTACTTGCATATAAAACTTATTACATACATAACTAATTATAAACCTATGCTGCGCTCCGTTTTGTGTGAATGGACCTCACTACACGCGATAAGTGAGATAAGGGTCAAAGCCAACTGGTCGTCGGAGACAGGAATGAGGAAGCCGTAAATTCCTTAACACTGCTACTGGATTTCGTGTGAAGATTGAGGAACCTCCCGGATTGCGCGGATATTTATTTGTGGTCGTCGTTTTAAAACGTGTATTTGCCGAAATTGGCCACTAAAGTTTACAGAATTTTAGTTCATTAAAAAATTAATTTCAATTTAAGTTGCCTCTGGAATTTAATATACAGCTATAAGACCCAAAAGGCCACTTTTATTTAATTCAAATATATCTTTATTAACATAGGATATTTATGATCGTCCCTTGGTTTTTATGCAAAATTTTTGACGTCAAATGGTTACCTACAGCTAAGTTTACTGCCGCGTTCGCTATTGCAGAAGAAGTGGTAACAAACTGAACTGCAGCATTTCTACAAGAACGTCAACTTACAATGAAATTAATATCCTAACCAGCAAAATTGCATTATAAAAAATTTTGTAAGAATCAAGTTTTATAAAAGGCTTAAATGTGTCTTGACTAATGAAACACCTTACAAAAGTACGTTATAAGATATTTCGCGCTGGAGAGCATTCGGATTTAATACGTACTTTTATAGATATAAGAAGTCACCATAAGATATTTATCAGAATAAAAGTCTAACTAATACATTTAATCCGACTTGTTGCTAAGAGCATCTTATAAGATAACTCATTTTTACTTTTGCTCTTATAAAATATTTACTAAAACTGTCATAAAAGCAAACAAAACGTAAGACTACTTTGTCTTGTCTTAGTATTTTTAAAAAGCTTAAGTAAGCAATTAGAGTTTTATGAAATCACTAGCTTTTGCCCGCGGCTTCGTTCGCGTAGGGGTGTAATTTATCAAAATCCTTTCTTAGGGCATTCCAACGTCATAGTAGCTTTATGCATGCAAAGTCTCAGCCCGATCGGTTCAAAATTGACAAAGTTTCATACAAACTTTCATCCCCTATTTTATCCCTTTGGTGGTAGAATTGATCAAAGTCCTTTCTTAGCGGATGCCTACGTCATAACATCTACCTGCATGCCTCAGCCCGATCCGTCCAGTGGTTTGGGCTGTGCGTTGATAGATCACTATGTCAGTCAGTCAGTCACCTTTGAGTTATATATATTTAGATTCTATCTCACATGTGTCTTATTAATCCTACAACTACTTGTATATTCTAAATCTTTGTTAACCCATTTAGTATTGAAAATTGTTTTCTTTAATCTATACAGAAAGAGAAATAAAAAAATTCTATTGAGAGAAGTAACCACTTATAAAAAATACAAGCAAGTAAAGTACACGCCATAAAATAATTGACATTATAATGAGGTTGTGTATTTGTCTATTATTCTGCGGTGTCGCTCGACAACTTGGATAGAATCAAATTATATTACGACTACACTTACATTATAATGCGTGTAATTCATCTTGATATTTGTAGTGAAATACATATTTAAATTACTAATTTTGGTGTAAACTTGAGTATTTGTCCATAATATAATGATGACCCGGGTGAGAAGAGAAGAGCTTTAAACATACACTTATACAGAGTAAATTATTTAACACAAAAGCAAGTTTAGTCTATGATTTTAAACTATTTTCTATTAAAAATATAGTCTCATACAAAATCCATTTGGCTGAGGGGTGATTTATATGGAACATCGATTTTTTTCCTTTTTATTGTAGATAATTGTTTTTATGGAAAGTATTTCAGTATTACGGACTGAACTGGGTCCAAACATGATGCTGGTGTTCTAAAAGTCACTATATATACAAAGGAAGCTTAGGATTTTTTAAATCCTTTGTAAAGCACATCTGAAGTTGCCTAATATGTGTTAACTGAACGCAAATGCGTTAGTACGTCTTTTTAACCGACTTCAAATAAGGAGGAGGTTATCAATTCGTCACGATCTTTAATGTATTTTTTTTAATACGTTCACCAATTATTCAAACACGCCTGGACCGATTTGAAAAATTCTTTTTTTTTTTGTTTCTAAGGGCATAATTTATTGGTGTTCCAAAATTGGTTGCGTAGTTTTGGAGTGACGTCGGTTTTTAGTTTTGATAAATTTATTATTGTGCCAGACAGAATCAGACTTTTTCATACAAATGTAGTCTAGCTTTTATTTCGAAACGGCAAAGAAAAGACGGCTTATAAAGTATCAAAATCAGTCGTTCACCCACACAACGAACTAATCTCATTGCGGTCGTCGCCTGGTTGTCCGCGGAAGTGTAAAAATGTAATCTGTTTTAAACATTTGTTGTGACGGTAATCACATCACCGTTAGTGGTGTAGATCTCTATTTAGTTTGTTTCTGTGTCTGAACGCAGTGTTAACGTTACGCGGCCGAAGTTCCGCGGCTGATGAAAAACGCAACGTAAATTTGGCATAGTGAAAGTAATTCAAAGATTGAAGGCGTCATTTCTCTGATGCTTATTGGACAACAGATTCAGGTTAAGTCAGGTCTAATAAGCTGATGTTAATGGATACATTTAACAGAGCAAAGAACATGTCAACTGATGGTCCAGTGACAGCAGTCAATAGGACCTGCCGTCACTGTGATGTCACATAGTTCAGAAAACATTCCGACGTAAGTTCAGCGTAGTGTGTTACTAGTCATTCAAATATTGCAGGCGTAATTTCGTCGAAATTCGGTCGTGTGAATTTGAAATAGTATATTTAGGCTGTTTAGGCACTAAGGCCGGCTATATTTATTGGTATACTTATATTCTTCTACACTGTAATACTCTAACTGCGCCAACTCCCCCACATCTTTTATTATTTTCTCTACCCAAAGGTTGGCTGGAAGAAATCGCTTTAGTGATATGCCCGCCTTTGTACCTACTTGATTTTAAATGTACTTTTGATTATTGTCATACTTAGTTGGTGTAATAAAGATCTTCTTATCTTTTTGTCTTAGACGTCCAGTTTGCTCCGGTTCGGTTATCGAACTAAATTCACTTAAATTCGTCCCACTTGACGCATTCGTATAGACCATAACATTGGAAACGCCCCAACAATGCCATGCTGGTAGGAGAAACGAAAATACTTAGGAGTTACTAGCGCTTTATTTCTAGCCTAGATCGTAAAAAACAATCAAGAGAAGGAGATATAATCATCGAAGCAGCTGGTACATTCATTTTTTTTTCTTCCTCATAATCATCCGAGCGTATTTTTCCAGTCGCATCCTCAGCAGTAACGCTTCAGAGCCCGGGGACCACTACCTAACTAAAGAGATTTGACGAGGTTACTGGTTTTTGCATAGAGCAACTGTCGTCGGACCTCCGTAACCCAAAGGGTAAACTAAAACCAATCCTTGGATAGTTTGATGATCAAACGCTAGAAGGCGTTCGGGATCAACGTACTTCCGAAACACGCAATCATCTTTTCAGATAATCAGGTGATTCAAGCCTGCAATATCTTAAACAGAATTGAAAAAACTTTTCACAAAGTATGCTTCCCAGTGGGTTCGAACCCATGACCTCTGGGCCACAAGGCGAACGCCTTGACCACGGAGGCAGTATTTTTGTTCTCCCTGACAAGCACGAAATAATCCAATAAATCGTAAAAAATATATTTTTGTACCTTAACCAAACCGGAAACCACAAATCACCGTTTAATTGAGCCATCCAAACATCGACAAACGATATAAATCAGTACACAAAAGTGAGCTGACCACAACAAATCATGCCCTTTTCATAACTGGATTATGTACTTAAATCACTTTAAACCCTACAAGTTTACTTCTCAACTTTAATACCTTATAATAAGGTGGTATTTCGTTTGGCATTTCCCAGACAAGAAGGCTACTCGTTTTTGACACGTTTAGTGGAATATTTATGAGTAATTATGAGCTTTTTTGAACGACACGGGGTGTCCTGACTGCGATGAGGATGGGTTGACAGGTTTTATATACAGCGTGATTTATGGAGTTCGTAATTTTATTTTATGTTGTTTATGAGTTTACAATATTGTAGGTTGCCACGGACTTGCAATATAGTTGAAAAATAATATTCGTAATTTATTATAAATTGTGCATCTCGAGAATGTTTTTCGATATAATAATAGTGAGGTTGAAATCTTTATATTATCTTAATAGACGTTTTTCACTTCCTTTTTACTTTTAGCTCAAACTTTACAGTATATCCTTGAATTTTCAATATTCCGACCACCTTTTTTAAATTTTACTCTGTTGCCCATTCATATTTGCTTTTTCCAATCTGATTAAGCACAAAATCAGCGTGAAAGTAGACATGTAGGGTAAATTAAGGATACGTGGAAGGTAAAAAATCATTAATTACTATTTACCTACTGATTTGCGAATTGTCCTATATCAGATAAAAAATTAACCTCAAAAAACACCCTGTACCGTCTCCAAAATTAAAAATTCGCTACAGCTATCTACTTACTTACTAAGGCTACTTATCTACTTACTTAGGCTTCTAACTTCTAAGAACCAAAATGTTTTGACTTTACAATTAGTTCTATTTTTTTTTTTTTTGTTGTCACGGTGATAATGAGTACGGCACAGAAGCCTGTGGCGAGCAAACTCTTTGTTATTCTAACGTGCTACTTTTGTTTGGCTTCCAAATTTAAATATTGACTGTCATTTTTTTTAAATGCTCAAAATTCCGTGAAAGAAGTCTGTATGTATTAACGATATTTTTGGTCATGACTATTATGTTCAGTTTAGAATATAGTTGCCTGATTTTGCATAGAATCATTATCATCATCATCTGAGCATATTCCCGGTTACATCCTCAGCGGTAACGCTTGAAAGTCCGCTACCTAACCTAGGTGATTTGAAGAGGTTACTGGTTTTTACACAGAGCGACTGCCGTCTGCCTTTTGACTCTGGCAAAGCCCTTTGATATGAACGCCTTGACAACTGGACCACATAAGCAGTTTTGCATAGAATTGTGGTAGAGCCCCGCTACCGGCAAAACTCTATTTTGCTAGTAGCATGAATGGGCCGGCTCGTCCGGGGAAGTACCACACTCTCACAGAAAATCGACGTCTGAGTAGTAGCGTCACCGCTTTTATGCTTCGTTCGGTGAGTGAGAGAGCCGGAGCCCCCCCCCCCCCTCCCTCCTCTCCCCCTCCCCTCCCCCACGCACTACATCTTCCCTTCCTGAAAAGCCGGTAACGCTTCTGTTACACCCCTGGTGTTGCAGTTGTCCATGGGCAGCGGTTATCACCTATGACATAAAAAATAAAGAATATCTAAGCCTATTTTCTTATACTGGAAGAGACCTCTCTCTACCTGGGATAAATCCGCATTTGTACTGTTATCTTTGTTGCAACTTGTATTTTTTTCTTCAAGTTTATTTGTACAGTAAAATTAACAAACAAATAAAAAATTGCTAAATAAACAGGATCTAACAAAATATACTGAAACTATTTCAAGAAGATACATGAATTTTTTGGGGTCCTGTGCAAAGTGAAACAGAGATGTCATTTAAAAATTTGTTAGATGCGAATAATATATACGTAGTAATTATACGTGTAAGTTTATTTTAATATGTTATATTTTATTAGTAATTTATCTTTCAAAATTACATATTTTGCACCTCCTTCTAAAGACTTCCTATTCTCAAAGTACAATTTCGCGTACGTCTCGGCATTACCAGTGTGTAGATTGAAGATCCCTGTTACGGATACCCGTCAGCCTGCGGGGGAGGCTGTCGGGTTATGTGGGACTCCACGCCAGAGCGACGTGCCTACCTACTAAAAAACCTCCGGAGTTCTATCTCAACCGCTTTTGCCGGGGACACGGGAACGGAAATACAACCGCGAACCCCGGCGCGGCTGGCCGCTAAAGCGGCCCCTCCGCGGGGATGTCTAAGCGCCCCCCCACTCAACAAGTCGGCGCGTCCGGAACTCACGGACGCGCCGTACTTCCTCGGGCCAATTGAAAGGCGGCAGACTCCCACGCAGTCCACCGCCTGTGGACCCATGGAAGCCAGATAAACCGGCTCCCAGCGGCGGAGAAAATGATAGGCTCCGCCGCTTGCCCCTCGCCGCAAACGCGGTGCGGCACCGCTCGGTCGCAGAGGATAGGGAGAGCGGCAATGTAACACCGACACTCCTCCTCCGCCGCGACAGATCTCCAACCACAGCCACGGCGGTGTGGCCCCGCCTGAAGCGCCGGGAGAGCAATGAAACATTCCCCTCCCGGCGGCCCCACCCCGGGTGGGGGGAGAACTTCCCACTCCCCCGCCGCCCCATTGGGCGCATCCCTACAGGCTCAAGGCCGAAGCCGAGCCCGCAGGAGCGCCCCTCCCCGGGTGGGGGGAGAACTTCCCACTCCCCCGCCACCCCAATGTGGGCGCTCACTGCTGGTAGACGACAGCAGGAGCGCCCCCTCGCGGGTTCCTCTCAGCTTCCCCATGGCTCGAGGCTACCACGGGTACTGAGCCCCCCCGGTACAACAAACCGGGAACCCATTGGGGGGGTATACTATCTACCCTACCCTAACTATGATAAGGGTTCTCAGTTAATAAAAAAGTATGAGTAAATTTATCAAACTTCGATTTTTGTACCTAAAGAAACTGTAACTAAAATATAACTATAATAAATCTTAAAATATAACTATTAAAAATAAAAGGCTTTTTTTATATTTTTTTATTTCATTTGTACTAAAGTTAAATAAATAAAAAAAATATGTTTGAATTAATCAATTAGCAATGTCCTTACAGTGCAGTATACAGTGGCGGATAGCGGAAGGTTTCCCAATTAGGCAGGGTGCACGCAAGCGCGTGGTCACCTGTCCCGCAATCCGGGCTTCCGTGTGAACGCGGCCTTATCGAACTCCGTAATTCAAATGTTTAATTAGGTTCACGTTTCAAATAGCTGCCCTTATAAAGAGCTTGTGTGATAAAAAAAATATTCTTATAGCATAATATTAAGCCCTGAATTTGGCTTCATCTATAGCCTTTTAAATAAGTAGCCTCTATCAGATTGTCTCTGATATCGTAAATAAGTATATACTAAATGTCATTCTTTCTTCTGGTTGACTGGAAGAGATCCCTTAAAGGGATAAGTCCGCCTTTGTATTGTTTTCTTTTGTATTTGTGTTGTGTCCTCTTTGTACAATAAATAATTTACATACAAACATACATATTGAGCCATTAGAATTATACGAGTACATATATTATGTTTATATATACCTATGTAAGTAATGCTATTAGTAGTACATATATATTTTGTCGACCTCTGTGGCCTAATGGTCGTCATCTCAAGCTGTCACACTAAAGGTCCCGGGTTCGAACCCCGGTCAAGTCAAGATGGAAAATGATCTTTTTCAGATTTACCTAGGTCTTGAATGTGTATCTATATACGTATTTGTTTACAAAGTATACTATCCCATAACACAAGTCTCGAACTTACTTTGGGGCTAGCTCAATCAGTGCAATTTCCTTATGTATTTATTTATTTTATATATATACATATAAGCAGCTCATTGTCTCTAGAACCCGATATGTAAACTTAGATGACATGACATCAGATGTTCTACGAAACTAATATATATTAAACTTTAATTTATTTATTAACCTTTTTACAAAAATGCGTACGGCTTTTCCAACAGTCAACTTACAGATGGTGATGATAAAGCAAATTTTGGACGAAAGTGCAAATAAGAAGAAACTATAATATATATAACTATAATATATTTCCTGAAATATTCCTATAGATAATCATATAGAGATTATACTTTTATAATATACATAAACATAAAACTACTTACAATTCTAGATAAGTAAAAAAATAAGGGAAAAGAACTACATACAATGTAAGTACTTACGTATGTGATGTACGCAGCACGTGCTTTTGCGTGTACTGATAACATCCGTTTTTTACGCACTACGCGCTTAAGAAACGGCACTACCTTACAGCTAGAATATACCTCTTTAAGTAAATGATCTGATGTTAATAAGTATTTTCGACGACCTCCATGGTGTAGTGATCACCATGATAGTCCACCACCCAGAGGCCCCGGGTTCGATTCCCGGTCAGAGCAAGTTGGAAATGGCCTTTTTCAAATTGTCATGGGTCTTGGATGTTTATTTATAAACTAGCTGATGCCCGCGACTTCGTTCGCGTGGACTTTATGATTTCGGCGTATAAATATAAATAAAAACTAATGAGAGAGAGAGAGAGAGAGAGAGAGAGAGAGAGAGAGGGAGAAAGTACTTGTAACAGTGTTAGGAGTTAAAAGTTAATATTATTTTAATTCTTTCCTTCGGGAGCCAATATGAAAAGAGCTGAAGTGTTACTAACCCTGGAGAAAGCCACAATAAGTAGGCCATGCGAAAAACCAGTCCTTAGATCGACGTCAGCAGCTTTAAGCCTCTAAAACTGTGACTAATTTTCATAGCAAAGCAAGTTAACATATGGAACTGTGTATTTTCAAAAGGAAAGTTGTTGGGGATGAGTGGCATACGCGGAATAAATACAGTTTCACTGGCATCACTCACTTACTGTGAGCTTTAAGTGTCTCAGCAGACTATGCCGAAGTTTAGTGGCTAAAGTTCAGTGCCTAAAGTTCGGTGGGGATGACACACTAAATAAGCTGAAGTTCAGCTGCTGAAGTTCAGTGGAAACGCCGGACAGTAGTGATGTGCCGATATGAGAATTTAATCTTCCGTCTTTGGCGCGTCTGCGGCGAACGGAAACGGGAGCGGAAGAGGGAACGGAAGTGGAAGAGGGAACGGAAGTGGAAGAGGGAACGGGAACGGGAACGGGAACGGGAACGGGAGCGGAAGCGGAAGCGGGAGCGGGAGCGGGAGCGGAAGCGGCAGCGGTGGCGGCAGCAGCGGCGGCGGCGGCGGCGGCGGCGGTGTCGGCGGTGGCGGAGGCGTCGGCAGCGGCGGCGGCGGCAGCGGCGGCAGCGGCGGCGGTGGCGGTGGCGGAAACGGCGGCGGCGGCGGCGGCGGAAGCGGCGGCGGCGGCGGCGGCGGAAGCGGCGGCGGCGGCGGCGGCGGAAGCGGCGGCGGCGGTGGCGCCGGAAGCGGCGGCGGCGACGTCGGTGGAAGCGGTGGCGGCGGCGGCGGCGGCGGCGGCGGCGGCTGCGGCGGCGGCGGCGGAAGCGGCGGCGGCGGCGTCGGCGGAAGCGGTGGCGGCGGCGTCGGCGGTGGCGGCGGCGGCGGGAGCGGGAGAGGGAGCAGGAGCGGGAGCAGGAGTGGGAGCGGAAGTGGGAGCGGGAGCGGAACGAGTACGGGTACGGGTACGGGTACGGGTACGGGTACGGGTATGGGTACGGGTCCGATTCAGGCAAGAGCATCGGAAGTTCGGCATTATGTGTTGCTAGTAATGCAAATAACATTGCAGGCATGCATTGGCTGAAATTCAGCCGCTGAACTTCGGCATACAGTGCTGAGACACTAAGTTGGGTTCCGTTACACAGTTTCGGCGGAGTCAAATTTCGCATCAGCATTATTGGCCCTCCGACAGTAAGACTTATTTTGTGAGCCGAGAGTCCATTTGCTGCAAGTGAATTAAGAAACTCAACTGGATAATTGGTGGCGTCGTCAACAACACTATCCAAGAAATCTAAATATATATACTCGTAACTCAAAGGTGACTGACTGATTGATCTATCAACGCACAGCCCAAACCACTGGACGGATCGGGCTGAAATTTGGCATGCAGGTAGATGTTATGACGTAGGCATCCTCTAAGAAAGGATTTTGATCAATTCTATCCCCAAGGGGATAAAATAGAGGATGAAAGTTTGTATGAAACTTTGTCAATTTTAAACCGATCGGGCTGAGACTTTGCATGCATAAAGCTACTATGACGTAGGCATCCCCTAAGAAAGGATTTTGATAAATTACACCCCTACGCGAGCGAAGCCGCGGGCACAAGCTAGTTAACAATAATTTGCGTCATAAGTTCTTTATTAATTGATTTTTAATTTTTTGTTGTCAATATGGCGCGTTCACATAACCAAGAATTTTCTGGTGTGTTATGGTCTGAAGGTCCGCAAATACTGAACTTATAAGTTCTACTTCGGACGAAACAACTTTCTTATTTTGAAAAAATTTCAATGTACTGACACATTTTTTTTACTCTTTTATCGAGTATACACTTAGTATGTTTTTGTTCAGCGGCAACAAAAAACATCATCTATAAAAATTTCAACTGTCTAGCTATAATGGTTCATGAGATACAGCCTGGTGACAGACAGACAGACAAACAGTCGGACGGTCTAAGTAATAGGGTCCCGTTTCTACCCTACCCTATGGAACCCTAAAAATCGAATAAAATAAGTATTAATGGGGGGCTCCCATACTACAAACGTGATTTTTCATAGATTATGGTACGGAACCCTTCGCGCGCGTCCGACTCGCGCTTGGCCAGTTGTATTATAACTCAACAAAAAGTTCTCATCAGACTTAGGTAACAACTTTTGCTAAGGCGGCATTTTAATATTTCTTATAGTTTAGCTGGACCATTATAGTTCTGCTTCATGTGTTCCATTTTCCAAAATCAATTATAGCCTATATGTTGCCCAGGCTTCACAGCTATATAACAAAAAAAGTTTCATTCGAATCCGTCCAGTATTTCCGGAGATTAGCGTGTACAAACAGACAAACAGACAAACAGACAGACATTTTTTTTTTATTTTCTTACTCTATTACTATATCTCCATCGCCCCAAATATTTTTTTTTGAAAAATTTTCAATTTACAGACACATTTTTTTTACTCTTTTATTATAGTATAGATGTATTTGTTATAAAATATAGTGTTGTTGAGTAAGTATCCCATAACACTCGAACTTACTTTGGGGCTAGCTCAGTCAGAGCTATTTGTCCCTAAATATTTAGTTATTTTATTGTACTTGTTTAAATAAATATAATTTTTAAAGGAATGACAATATCTAAAGAGTTATATGATTTTTACTTTGATTGCTCTTTTTTTAACAATCATTTAATAAAATGAATGAAAATGCCTCCGGCGATTTTTACGGGGCACTTGAGTAGTAACTGTCTATGAAGAAGAATCCTTACACTTGGTTAGCTAAAATAGAACAAAATTATCAAATAATTTTTGCCCAACTGGGCAATGGCCGGGTGGTAATGGACCGACAAAACAGTCATCAAGATAACGTTCGGACGTTTCAGAATCGCGGCTTAATTGAGCGATTATTTAGTTCGGGAGCCATTCGCGTTGATGATTTTGAATTGAATGTAAATTAAATTGCGTAGTTTATTAACTGTGCAAGTTTGTGTCAGCACACTATACCGTAGTTCAGCAGCTAAAGTTCCGCTCAATGTATTTGGTGGGGAGGACACACTATATAAACTGAAATTCAGCCGCTGAAGTTCGGTGGAAATGCCGTACAATAGTAATGTACCGATATGAGAATTTTATCTCCGTAAAACCGCGTAAGAAGTTCGGCATAATTTGTTACTAGTAATGCAAATAACATTGCTTTTGCCGAACTTCAGCGTATGAAATGAAATGAAAATGAAATGAAAATTGTTTTATTGTACTATTAAGTAGTTTACATAATGTGTCGGAGAATCCTTTTAGGCGTGAGCCTGTGCCAGGGTTCTCCACTCCTTCGTCCGTGATGCGATCATAACATAATAGTGACATACCTAATTATTTAAAGTATTTTTTTATTTTTATTTTTATTTTTAGTTTTAACTTACAAGCTATTACACCAGAATGTTTTACTAGTTTGTTTTGCGTGTACATGTGTGTGTGTGTGTGTGTGTGCGTGCGTGCGTGCGAGCGTGCGTGTGAGTGTGTGTGTGTGCGTGTGTGTGTGTGTGTGTGTGTGTGTGTGTGTGGGGCTGTGGGTATTGCTGTGTGTGTGTAGGTGTGTGTGTGTGTGTGTCTGTGTGTGTTTGTGTGCGTATGTAAATATATACAGAACATATGTGTATGTGTTGTTTATATAGTTTATATAATTATAATACAATATAGTATATTTACAAATTTAACTGAGCCTCAGCTTCCTCATAAGTTAAAGTTCTTACCCATTTTATTACTAAATCTTTGCATTCATGGAGAGTTTTAGGGTAGATATTTATTTTATCATTGATTTTATTATATAATGTAGCAGATCGGTATTTAAATTGTCTTTTAGCGAATTTTGTTTGAGTTACGGGAATTTTCATGACGGTTCGATTTCTCCTTTTTTTCATTTGATTGGGGTCATAAATTAGTGTTTTGTGTGTTCTTAAGGTAATTTGTAATATATATAATTTCCGGACAGATAAAAGATTACATAATTTATACAGTTCGTCAGTAGAGAAAAGTTTACTTTTGAAGTAGATTATTTTTAGCAAATATCTCTGTGCCCTTTCAACATCCAGAAAGCGAGTTTTAAGGGCACCCCCCCAAATAGTTATACAATATGTTATTATGGATTGTACTAAGGCAATGTAAATGTTATTGAGAAGTGATTTATTGGGATTAGTTACACATGGGGAGGGAGCTATGTGTCGTAACGATTTAAACAACCATATTAATTTCCTTATTCTTGTGCACATAAGCTCAATATGAGGATACCACGATAAGTTTTGGTCCACAAGAACCCCTAGGTATTTTGTTTGACTAACTTTGGATATCGTGGAACAGTTACAATCAGAGTCAAAATTTCCACATTTATGTGTTTTTAGATTAAATGTTGTGTCTGGTTGTGAGTTGTTATATATACTGAAACAGATGTAATTTGTTTTATTGACGTTTAGTGTTAGAAGATTATTTTCAAGCCAGTTAGCTACCTCGTACATGCCCTGTTCAGCATTTTTTTTGGCCTCCTCCCATGTTTGGCCCGAGAAAATAATTGCGGTATCATCGGCATATGAAAGGATTTTTCCATTTTTGATATTCATATTGCAGAGATCATTGATATAAATCAGAAATAGAGTGGGGCCGAGAATACTTCCTTGTGGCACTCCGCAAGTTACTTCAATGTCGTCGCTGATTAGATCCTCTACTTTAACTTTTTGCTTCCTATCTATCAAGTAGTCTTTGAATAAAGAGAGTTGGGTACCTCTAATTCCAATTTTTTCTAGCTTTTGTATGAGAATAGAGAGAAAAACAGTGTCAAAAGCTTTTTTTAAATCAATGAAAATAGAAAGGCATTTTTCTCCATTGTCTATATGTTCCGTAATTTGTGATGTTAGAGTTTTTATGGCATCTTCAGTGGATATTCCTTGCCTAAATCCAAATTGTGATTTTGATATGATGTTGTAGGTATTTAAATAATTTATTAATCTTGAATTTAAAGCTTTTTCTAAAATTTTTGATATAACAGGTAGCACAGATATTGGCCTATAATTGCCGATATCACTTTTCTCTCCACCTTTGTATACTGGAGTAATAACAGATTTTTTTAAAACTTTGGGAAAGGTGCCAGTTTTGAAGCATAAGTTGACTAAATGCGTGATTATTGGGACTATATCATTTTTTATAGATTTGATAAATTTTGTCGTAATATTGTCCCAGCCAGGGGCACTATCACTTTTTAAGTTCATAATTATAGCATTTATTTCATCAAAATCGGCGTCGAGTAGGACGAAAGAATGACTTAAGTTTGGAAGATTTGCAATATATTTTTTTAGTTTATCCTGTGTTAATGTATTTTTAATGTTGTCAGCAAGTTGTTTGCCAATGTTTGAAAAATATTTATTTATATAGTTAGCAGATTCACTAGAAGATGTGGTTACATTTAGGAGTTCACAGTTTTGATTATTAGATTTATTTGTGTAAGTTATCGATTTTATATTTTTCCAGAGGAGTTTATTGTTTTTAAGTGAGTTAGTAATGAGATTCCGCTCATATGTTCTTTTAAGTTTTTTGATTAAATTATTACAATAATTTCTGTATCGCGTATAGGTTATTTTTTTGATATCATTATAGGGATCTTGACGTAACTGTTTTTGGAGCTTGTTTCTATTTTTTATACATTTTAGTATACCAGGAGTGATCCAAGGTTTTATGGTGCGTTTACTTTTAGGAATATGTCTTGTTTTTGTGTGTAATCTCATTGCCTCAGACATTTTTCTGATGAGCTCGTCTATTAGTGAATTAGGGTCTTCACAAAATAATAAATCTTTCAAATTTTGTTGTTGTAGGTATTTAAGGGCTTTGTCAAAATCTAAGAATTTTGTGACATTGTTAGTAAGTTTAGGGATTTTTGTCTTAGATATTGATAAAAAGGTTGTACAATGGTCTGTTATAGTAGTTCGTAGTATGGCTATTAGAGCCGATCGGTTTGTGTTGTTTATTTTAAGCATGAAATGATCAAGACAACTGTCTTCCCTTGTAGGAAGTGTGTGTCCTGGAAGAATGCCGTATACTGCTAACATATCTAAGTAGTATATTCTATTTCGATACTCCTGTAGGTTCTCCGTTTCTTTAGGGTTTAAATTTATATTTATGTCTCCAGTTATTATAATGCTATTCTGAGACTTTATCGCTTCAAGATGAGCACCAAGTGAGTCAGTAAAATTTTCTGAATTTTTGTTAGATGGGGAGCGGTAGATGCATAAAACAGTGTTATTTAAAACTTTTATTTGTAAACAAGATGCATCCACTAAATTAACTTCTGAAACATGACTATTTAAGGTGTTTTTTATGTAAACTACCACTCCGTCATTTTGATTTAAATGTGAGGTTGTACTGTAGTTTGTGTAATTTTGTAGGGTGGGAATCGGTTTGTTAGGATTAAGTCGACATTCCGTAAGGACTAAAATATCTGCTATAAATGAAAGGTTAGATATATTTATCACGAAATCATCAAAATTGTGATAAATGCTCCTAATGTTTTGAGATATTATGGTGAGGTCTGGTTTGTAATTTGTGTAATAATTTTCTAGTGTGGTTATTTCACATTGTAAAGACCTTGCCACATTGAGATCATCTATATCTTTAGTTGTTTGTAGGATATTATCCATTGTCAAGAATTTTAAGAATGAAGTTGTAGTTATATATGTTGTATGCGTTATGTATACTCACGATATAAAAAATGATATTATGTTGATTGCCGTTTGCCTCCCCATTAGTAAGTGTATGTTTGTAGTTGAAAGAATGACTTGTGTCATTGTTTTTCCTTTGAGATAAAGGAGAATAAGACACTCTTCTATATGTTTCTATATTATGCTTAAGATTAGCTAAGTGACTGAGTTCCATTTTGAAGTTTTTTTGATTGTTAGTTTTTGTAGTGATAATTTGTTTTATTATTTTTTCGATCTGGGATGTTTTTATTTTATTTGTATGTAATGAGTTGGTTACGAATATAAAAAGAAGAAGAATACATGTGAGGATATGAGTAAGATGTATGAGAACAGGCACGGCTGCGAGTTTGTGAATAATAATAGTTAATTGTATGGTACTCGTGTGAACTGGGTGAATGGTTGAGGTGGAAGATGAATGTGTTGCAGATAAAAGGTTCGAAGTGAAAAAATATGTATGTGTGTGTAATGAAATAGTATGTGTATGCGGTATAGGAATGTAAATGTATAGTGTATGTTTGTCTGCATTGAGTGATGTAAATAGGACCAATAACAAAGAATAATTGTTACCATATTTTAGACCAAGATTGTTTTCTAAGATATTATTTATATTAATATTAAGCATTGCAAGTGAAAGGTCTAGGTAACATAACATAACATAACATATTATCAGCAGATGGGCAAAGCATTTCATTTTTATCAGGTAACTATACATTATGAATGTGTTTAAACCAACAACAATTCTATTAAGTGATTCACTTTTAAAATGCAGCTTAAAGACTCTATATAGAAAAAGTAACTCAAGAAAAAACATGCTACATTTTGTTGCATTATACGTATAAGTAAGCCATTCTATTTTACCAAAGTATAGTCATCTCTGTGTAAGCTTGTGGATTTGTTCCTCACTGGTAATGCATACGATAGGCGATGAGTCATCCATTCTCACATAAACCTTGCCGTAGTTTGTCCAACAATATTTGTAGTTATTTGTTTTTTTCAAGTCTCGAGCCAGGAAAAATAGACGCTGTCCCCTCTCAGTCAAGTTTTCAGATATGAAGATGACTTCTTCAGTATTAGTTTTGAAGCCCAGGTGCTTAGCACTTAGTCTAGTTTTGTTTTTCAGGTTAAATAATTTTGCTGCCTTCAGGACATCCAGTTTTATGAACGAATTTGTAAATTCAACCACCAATGAGGCGGCCTTCTCATTTTTTGTTTTGAGTTTGATAATGTCCCGTATATCGTTTTTTTTAATCGGTACGTCAATATTTTGTCCGAGTGTACATACCATGTTGACTAAGTCCAATTTTGTTCCATCCTTTCTGATGGGAATGTTTCGTATTTCTATGTTTGTTTTTCGTTCCGCCCTCTGGTTCTCTTCCAATTTATTTTCCAAAATACAAATATTTTTTTGTTTTTCTATCAGCTGAGATTTCATATCATCTATAGTCTTTTTAAACTCGGTGTTTTGGTCTGCAAGGAAATTCACTGCTTGTTCTAGTCTAGAGTTTGTCTTTTGCACTTCCTTTAATGTTGTAATTATATCAGAATGTTGTTTTTCCTGTCGTTCGGCTTGCTCTTGAAGGAAATCTTTCAAACTCTGCATTGGGTCTGGCTCAGCCTCATTAATCTCCACGCAAGGTTTCTTTCTTTTGGTCCTATTTCCCTTATTAGGTGGATTAATGGCAGTATCTACGAGCGCTGTTATATCCGGATAGGATAATGATTTTTCTGGCGTTCGCATCATCTGCGAGTCGTGTTATCGCTTGCCTATGTATTCAATAGCTATCTATAGCTGTCGTAGGCCGTAGTTCATAAATCTTTCGTAGGCTGTTTGTAGCGGAGTTGTAGACTCTAAGGCGCAGCAGGTGTGCGGTGTGCGGTGCGGGGCTGCGTATGAACTTCGGCATAGTGTGCTGAGACTTCCGTGAAGTTCCGTGTTGCTCTATTACTGAGACACTTAAGGTATAATTATTTTAATTTAATTAAGGCGGAACATGTCAGGCGATGTCATTTGGCAGATGAATTAAAAAATAACACTTTTGGTAACTTTAGAGCCATTTGAGAAGAGATAGACTAATTACCAGGTAGCTGGAATGATCTGGAAAATAGTTATATTTCTTGGTTGGGAAGAGCTTGCATTGGAAGGAAACAAATTAAAAATAAAAGGGAGGACTTTATACGGTATTGAAACATACCACGAACTTTCAAAATGTACTGATTTGAGAAAAAATCTTGTTTAAATTTAAATGTAAAATCACAATAATATCAATACTTAGATATTTTTGCTGGATCAAATATCTCAAAGGATTCTAATCGAGTTGCCTAAACCCGAGTGCCCCTACTAATCGTGTTAGCCGAGCCATCACTCTAATAATGATCAATGATCGCGCCCCCGTCTCAAAAATGCCAAATATTCCATACATCACGCCGTACTTTGAATATTGACAGGCGGATGGTGCTTGAACGCCACAGAGTTATGTAGTTATTAGTGGTCTATTTCTTCCTCTGGTCTATTTCTGCTTATAGTTGGCAATATTTCCGTATTGGCTTTCTGTGAGTCTTCATAATTACGTTAGTTATCAACAATAAACAGACTTTCCGTGGTATTTTGGAAACGATTTCAAGTGTGGCATTTTGCTGCTGTGATCATTTTGTGTTTTGCAATTTGGCATCCTCATGCATGACAGGGCCACCACTAAAGCCGGATTTCTTCTAGGTGGATCACGAAAAATTACAGGCTTTAGAATTGATAATATAACACAGAAAAATACTTAGAGGTAAGTTACAATACAGTTCTTTAAATCTGCCCCCAAAAATTTGCAATATTTTTTAGTAGTTTGTACAATCCAAAATCAGATTATAATAGTAAAACCGTTCTTCAACAAACGTTTAAAAAAATACGAAACATTACGATTAGACCTAACCCAGAAATGCAGAACAAATAGTTGCTTACACTCTTACAGTCACAGACAAAAATTCAAAAAGAAGACAATTTGCTGGCCAATTACCTACTAATGTTTTTGAGCAGTACTAACACATACATACATAAATATTATCACACCTGTTTTCCTCAGAAGTAAGCTGAGACTATGGTACTAACACACCACTTAATATTTGAAAACACTTCACCAACAAGAATCTTACCCACCCACAATATTTTCCCACTTTTCCTCTTACTGCTGTTTCTGACACTTTCATAACTCTACCAAACGTTTAACCAGCGTATAAGGTCAAAAACGTAAACTTAAAAAATCGATTGGCGATGTAACACGAGATCACTTTTGATTACTATTTGTAACGTTTATATTAATCCGAAGAATGGCACTGCCCGTATGATTGACGTGGTGTATAACGAGTCTATTTTGTTATTGGCCGGCCGCCGCAGTGGGAACTGACCCGGGCTGAGATAAACTCGCTAATTAGTACACGTAGATAAGACTGTTCTTTGGTTTTCACTTTTTGTACCTACGAGTATATTTTCAACCTCTACCAATTTTTATCTCCTTTGTGCATTCTAGTCAGTTGCAACCTATTTGTGATTCTTCAGAACCGCGCTTTTCAGCTTTTTTCTTCTCAAATTCAAATATATCTTTATTATCAAAGAATATTAATAATATATCTTAACTCTCCAAACTGACATGCATATTATATTCACAAATTGATGTACATATTACATTCATGACAATGATCACTCAATGATATTAAAGAACATGCTAAATGGAGGAACAAACGAAACAGTATTATTGACATCGCAAAAATAATTTCAACCAACCACCGGTTTACTCGAAAACCCTTGTTGGGTTTTTTAACTGGCTGCGTCGACATCGTCCCTTCTTGAAAATTCAGTTATAGAATGACATATTTTTGCTAAGTCTCTTAGTCGACCTTTAACGACACCTACAGAAAAAGATGGAAATGTCCTATTCTAAGCTGGTAACTATACTGCAGAAACTATATCGTTAAAGTAACTATAGGTAAGTAATGAGTATCATATCTGTACTTATTAGTTAATCTCTTAATCTACAACATTGTCAATACTGCCGCCAAAGCGTTTGACCCCGTGACCTCTGTTCACTGTGATCAACCATTCTCATTATGATGATAAAAGGTAATATGTATTACATCTGGCCAAATTCCCACGAGGTTTTAGGGTTGCCTGTGTTAAGTCCAGTCTAAGCTACCACCATCATCATCTAAGGCTGTACAACCGCGGGTGAGTTTAGGCCTGGTCTAGTATTTTCTTCCAGATAGTTCTATTTTGGTCTTTCTGTCTCCAGCTTTTGACGCCAACATCTTATAGATCCTGTTCGACGCGTCAAGCTATAAGAGCTTGAGTTTGCTTCGGTTTCTACGACCCTAGTTTAAGCTGGATAGGTACCTAGATTTTTGTCGACCTCCGGGGTGTAGTGGTCACCATGTTAGTCCACCACCCAGAGGTTCCAGGTTCGATCCAAAGTCAGGGCAAGTTGGAAAATAACCTTTTTCAAATTTTCCTGGGTTTTGGATTTTTATCTATATATGTATTTGTTATAAAATATAGTATCGTTGAGTTAGTATCCCATAACACAAGTCTCGAACTTACTTTGGGGCTAGCTCAATCAGTGTTATTTGTCTCTATATATTAATATATTTTTAGAGAAACTAGTATTTACTTCGAAATTAAACTTTAATTAAAAGAACAGAATTAATAAAAAGTCGGTTTATTATTTTATTAGAAATATAGAAAAAGATTTATTATCAATAATTATCTCTATTGAGGTAATACTGATCTTAGGCCATCAGATCCAAAGTTCAAATTTAGCGCGATACTAGAAAAGAAACTCAAAATAGTGATGGCTTGCTAGCCGCATCGCCTTGACATGTTTGTTTGTATGTTTGAACTCTTTATTTCACATTATAAAATAAAAAGTTACAAAACATAATGCATTAGAAATAAAAATTTACTACTAAAACGGACTGATCCTATTGAGGAATTTCTTCTATCCAACCAAGCATCAAAAAAGTCAAAAATCATTTATTTATCTTTGGATATGTATATCACTTGATAATTATCATTTCTTTTTTCTTTCGATTTCTTAATACTTAGTTGTTGACGTCAGATCATTTACTTACAACTAAGTTTACTGCCGCCTCCTAAGCACAAGTACAGAAGAAGCGGTAACAAACTGTACTGCAGCATTTTCTTCAAAAACGTCAACCTTACAATTATACTGATATTAAAGTTAGATATGTGGACTGAGAATACATTGCTATGTCATAATTATTTATCAAGAAAGATGTCAAATTTGTAATTAATGTCAATTTTTAAATAAAGTACATGTACCGATTGTACTCAAATTATGTCATTTGTGCGTGTACAAATACAAACCTTTAAGAAATCTAAAAGAACAAGAAGAAAGCATCTGGGTTGTAGAGCAACAAAGTGTTTCTGATTCTCATCCATTCCCTCAATTGGCTTTTACTATCTTCGCGAGAAAAGAAGCAGCAGGTACATTCTTTATTTTTTCTTTTCTTCTAGTCCAGCATGGAAGCCACCGGATCATGCCAGGTCGAGTGTTTACAATAGGGAATATGAATTTTTTTTTTTATTTGCCTAATAAAATCCTTAATTACCAAAGTAAACACATATGAAAGAATTTTTAAAATATCCTTATCAACGACGAACATGTGATACTTTAAAGTATAAGAAAGAGAAGTCCGATGTGGACTGGTGACGTCAAAGTCCATATCATCTATACATTTGCCATAACATAGAAAATAGCGTTTTGTGAGTGAGATAGACATATTTTAGTAAAATCGTTATATTTCGTTCGTTTTTCATCCAATTTTTATTCTGTTTTCACTGTTAGTACTTTACTTTTGAATATTTATGGATAAACTGGTTAGATAACACATATTTTTTTCATGCATATTCTCCAGCATAATTATGATCCACAAAAACTGATATTGAACCAGACTCAATTGACAGCCCTATTATCAAAAAAACTATGCCAAAGCCAGGCCAAATCTGACTAAAAGCAAAATTTTAATGATTAGGTAATTAGCACATTGAAACTTTCAGCTCCTGTCAAAATGACAAGTACGTTAATGGCGGTTGGCGTTTCGAAATAGAATAACCTTTGAGAAATGTTAAAAATATACGACCAATTAAGTTGGTTCTAATGAGCAAACGAAATCTGAAAGGGCAACCGAGCCAAATCAATCCGAATTTTTTGATAGCTGTCAGTGATTTGCATCATTAATTTGCATTTTTATTATTGATGCTATGATTTTGTATGATTATTTGACTGGGGGTTGCGTTGTAAGTAAAATACCATTTTTTTTCATAACACGGTTTCATATTTTTTTGGATGTCCGTTATCAACAATGACACAAAGAAAGCCCAAATGAATATTATGGCGACCCAAAATCGAGATGTTGGCAACGAATAACGAGGACAGCCGACCCCAAATGAAATGGGATAAGGCTAGGCAAAGAGATACTGAGAGAAAGAGAGAGAGAGAGAGAGAGAGAGAGATAACATGGTTTCATAACGGCTTTGTCATAACTCTTCTCTCATAACCATAGTTTAATATAATGTATTTTGTTCATATTGTTTGTAGACATATATATCTTCCTCTTTCTTCTCTTATCTCATTTACATATAAGTGGGGGAGTAACCAAAAGATATTACATATAATTTTAACTCTCACAATGTTTTATCCGTTTAAGCTTATCATCTATGTAGCAGAATAGCCGCCAACAGCAGACTTGTTCTTACAGAATCAAATAGACCACCCAGGTCATGTATAGGTTATGGGTGGCGGGGATGGCCCTTGAGGTAGACCACCCAAGCCATGTAGTATAGGTTATGGCACGGCGGGGGTGGCCTTTGTCATAGATTAGTCCACGAGCAGATTTGCAGGATAACACGGACAAAACAGACAGGAATGGTTATCGCTCAGTAGACCTTTGTCAGATGTTTCCCGCTCACTGCCACTTCAATGAGCTAATCCTAATGAGTTTACTAGTGTATAAAATGGAGAAGGCAATCGCCAACGCTCCATTATCTCTGCCAAGAAATAGTCTTTATGTTTGCGTCTCTTTTCACTATAATAAGGAAGGATCAAAGTAGTAAAAATTCACAGCGCATTGACTGTCTAATGAAAATCCTACGTAATGCAAATAGATCGTGGAGTAATGCGAAATATAAATGCGCTGTATTTTTGGCATTTTTTGCTAACCGGAGAATTTTTTTTTTAATAATCTAGTTGATTGGAGGGAAAAGGGGAAGTCTTTGCCCAGCCGTGAGTGGGACACCAATAGGCATGACGAATGGAAAAATAATTTAAGTCCAACGGTTAGATTATTAAAAAATATTGTTCACGTATTTTTTCTTTTCTCTGAAAAACAAAAAATAATAAAGATACAGCGCATTGAAATTTCGAATGATGTCACGGCTACGTACAATTTTTACATAGAAGTGACGTCGCAAGCCCCCACTCCGGATCTTTGATGCTTCGTATCTTTGTGAATTTTACTTTTTTGTCAAACTGAAAAATACGGGTCCTTTATTTTTGGATAATCTAAAAGACGGACTAATTCCAATTATACTTTTCTAGCTAATTAGCCAAAAATATTTTTTATCCACGTCCGCGGCTTTACGAAAATTTCGTCACAAAATGTATCAATAAGACACTTAGAGCTTAAAACAAGCGATATCGATCTTTTATATTGCAATTAGAGAACAAAGTCAATGATTTTAGTCGTGAAATCGTGACCTCGGCATATATTGCGGCGCTAGACGTTTCTCTACACTATGTACAGGAGGTGTCAATTATAGATAAAATAAATGCTGTTCTTTTTTTTTAGTTTATAATAAAATATATGTAAAATATATTTTATTATGTAACTCATTTCAATATAACTTGGCAAATTGTCGTTGAAAGCTTTCTGTTACCTATTGTTGGACATAAACATAATGCTTCTTTTATCAACGTCAAACGGTCAACTTTCTTGTCCACTTTTGGACATAAGCATAATCCTATTTTTATCTGCGTCAAACTGTTCTGTCACTGGCCATCAAAATCCAGTTTTTCCCATCAAATACTCGTTACTATCTGGAAAATAATTCTTCTATAAATCCACTGCATGTACTTACTTAAAAATAAATTATTTTAAAAAACTTTTTATTACGAATCTCTTATGTTCGAATATCAAATATATTTTTTTAATACCCTTATAACAGAAAAAAATTCGACGAAGGGTTGGATATCACTTGTCAGCACGAAACAGCACTTTTCTATGCTACAGCACATTAACAACATTTCTATTGCAAACGATATCATTACAGTTCGCCAATATCATTACTAATAGTATTTGAAACACCCTATCTACCAATACCACAAGACATTCTCCCGTCATCACCTCAAAAGAAATACTTTGATATCTCAATTCGTCACACACTTAGCGCTTTTGACTTAATTTGGTCGCATTATTAGGACTTCAAAGACGCCGTCGGGACACACAGTAGATACTAGTATAGAGAATAAGCTATGTTGAAGCTCTTGACGTTTTGTTAATATGTCAGGAGTAAAAATCTCAATAATAAAAAAACGACCAATCTTTAGGAATTTGTTACGTAGTGGTTTAGTGTAGATTTAAATCACTCAAAAAATATCTAATCTAATATTTAATACATTTAATACATTTTAGTATGCACTTTCGGTTCCACATGCATCATTAAATTTCAGTAACTCATCTTTTATAAGTTGACGTTTTATCTCAAATTTAGATAAGTGTACTTGATATAGGTTGTTATAGAAAAAAGGCTTTGCATTAGTATCACTATTTTTTTTTTATTGCAGACCGTAGCATGGACTGTAAAGTGATTTGAAGCAAACATATAAATTGGCTTTTCTTATACTTATTATAAGTAGATAAATCAAGTATACAACTACTTATTATATGCAAGATAATACATTTTTTTTTGATGGTATGTGATGGTGGCCCCAATGATGGAAAAGCTAAGAAACAATAGACTAAGATGGTATGGACCGCGTTACAAAAAGTTGATAAATTTGAAAATTACTGGACATAGGAACAGAGGACGACCAAAGATAAGATGGATGGAATGCGTTAAGAACGATATGGATAAGAAGAATGTAACAAGTGCCTTGACAAAGTATAGATGAAAATGGAAAGGACTCACATGCGGTCCCGTCTCCACGTAAGGTGAAATAAGGTGAGAAGAAAGAAGTATGTAAGGGTGGAAAGTACTTTTGGTATTGCGTTTGTATATAGCTTGAGCTCCATGTAAGTTCTACTCAGCGGTCAAGCCATCAAACGCACCGCTAGTCCTATTCTTTTTTAATTTTATTGATTTTATATTATCGATTCGAATTTGATTCGCTCGATGTGAAACGATATTTCTGTAATTAGTTTAGGGTTTTGTTTGGTATCGATACTCGATGATTCGTATCGGTTTTTGTTTGAGATGTTTATCTCATTTGATGAAAAGTAACGCGGAGTTTAAGTTGTTTTTAATAATGCTTGTATCCTGTTTGATACGTTGTATCATGTTATTAGTAAATTAGTCTTTAATTTGATGAGTTTTTTTTTTTTAATTAAGGATATCGTTTTAATACTACCCAGTTTTTTTTGTTACAAATTTTAGAGCTCTTTTTACGAAATACGGACGGGTGTTGGTTTAAATAACATCCTACAAGTAACTAAACATCAGCGTGTTTTAGTAGTTTATTACTTAAACTAAGTACTTACGTTGGTCCAGTTGTATAATAAAATGGGTTTGACAAATAGAGTAACAGCAATATTCCATGGAGGATTAAATTGCTGTTAATCATTTTTGATTAGGACCTCACAATTTTTCATCAAAGCAGTACCATTGGATTCAAACCTCTTGATTAAAAGATATTGGTTGTGATCTTTCATTAGTTGCTTATAATTCATAATTACCTTTTTTTTTTTGACGCGGATAAAATCCCTTCGGATACCTTACCAGTCACGGGAGACCGGTAAGGTTATGTGGTGTTACCACTAAAAACTCCGCGGTGTCAACGCCGGTACCGCTATTGCCAAGTCCGTATGCTACTCTCGCTTCACAGACCTGGCACGGCGGCAGCTTTTCAGCAGCCTGGCGTGAGCCAAGCCGAGGCTGCTGAAAAGCGTGAGTGATTACGGTACCCTCTTAATTAGCGAGAGGGGTCGGAGTGGCCTGCGGGGTGGCCCGTCGGCCTTCAGTTCTACCCACTAGGGTAAAGGCGTGTGTTGACACAGACGCGCCTTTCAACCCGGAGGACCATATTTGTCAAGCGATGGAATCCCGTTTCCATCGCTCGACTGGCCCTCGTTATGAGGGCAGCAGTTGCAGGCCATAGGCCAGGTTGGTCGTCGCCTCCCGGTCTCTCTCTGCCGCCTGTTTGCGGAGCATGACGCTCTCCGCAAAGGCCTGCACTGCTGTCCACGACGTCTCACTGTCGACCATGCAACGTACCACAGTCGGCAGTGAATAGTTCATAAGTAATTAACTCGATCAGCGTAGCCTAGGCTCTAAAGCATCACAGTAAAGTTGCGAAACCGAAAACATGCGAAGGTGAGAGATCCTAACCCTAACTTAGTATAAAACCAGAATTATTTACTCAAATGCGATGATACTGTAACCTCCTCGCTCCCGATTCGCAACACCCTATTAAAATTCCTAATTTTTTTCTCTCTCTCTCACACCTTAGCGTATTCCCAGTTGCATTCTCAGCTATAATGCTGCGAAGCCTGGGTCAGCTTTCTGGCTTTTCCTTCTCCACTTTGATCCCCTTACCCTAGACTTTTCCATACAAATGTAGTCTAGCTTTTATTTTAAAATGACATAGGATTTGGGCAATATTTTGTGATTTTAAAGAAATTGCATACATCTAGTAATATAACTAGTTTTCGACGGTCAAATATGTACTTGAAAGCAAATACGAGAGTGTAGAAGTTTTCCATACGTCTGGTCTTGGTATGATCCACTATATTCTCTTTTAAGTTCATATTTTGACTGTGAAAACTAGTTATATAACTTAATATATAGCTAGACTACGTTTTTTTGGAAAAGTCTGATGCTGTCTAGGGTAAGGGGACTCTTAAGCATCCTTGGTTGTGAGACCATTGGTAAGCAAATTTATTTATTACTCGGATAGTCATAAATAAATTAGCCTTTAAAAAAATATTTAAAATTTATATTATTTGTAAAGTTTTAAGTGAAGTAACTTTGTATGAAACCAGAATTGGTTACTTGAAATGCGACAATACTGTGACCGCCTTGCTCCCAATTCGCAACACCCTATTAAAATTCCTAAATCCTCACATTAACACGTATTGGGGCTATTTAAACCCGATTTAACCGTATTTATTTATCATAATCCATAATCAAATCTTTTTAATTTTGTAAACAGTTTATATTCAGAAAGTATGTATTCGTTCTAAAAGAACTGTGTATCAAACAAGAATAAGTTACTAGAAATGCGACAATACTGTGACATTCTTGTTCCCGATTTGCAACACCCTATTAAAATTCCTAAATCTTCACAATACCATGTATTCGGCTATTGAAACCCTATTTAACCATATTCATTTATTATTATCCATAAAAAAAAATCATTTTAATTGTATAAACAGTATATATTCGTTCTTAAGGAACTCTGTATCAAACCAGAATTAGTTACTGGAAATGCGACAATACTGTGACCTCCATGCTCCCGATTCGCAACACCCTATTAAAATTCCTAAATCCTCACATTACCACGTATTGGGGCTATTTAAGCCCTATTTAACCGTATTTATCTAGCAATCACCGTGGGAATGCCGGCGCTATCCGCCGATCTCATCTGATAAACTTATCGCCTACCATCTCGCACGAGGCGAGGCGCCTCGACCATTCTAAGCGCGCCTTTAGTGATATACTTTTTGTTTGGCACGAAGGTGGTTTTAAATTGATTTAGTTTGCTATCGAATGTGATGCAACTTTAAGTTTTAAGTACTTTTTATTAAATAGAAGTGAGTTTTTTGTAACTATACCATTAAAAAGTACTAATTTATAACGTTATAAAAACAGTGTCCGGTTTAAATTGACTAATTTAAAAAAGCATTACCGATGAAAAAATGTGTTTGATATTGATATTTTAAGGTTTCGCGTTTAATTATTATGTAATAATTGTTTAATTTTAATAATACATCAGTCAAAAATACCTTCTAAGTATACCTAGCTTAAAGGGCATTATTGTATTCTCCCGCTCACTGCTAAAAATAAACATCTTGTCAATAAAAGCTTCAACCTTAATTCTGTATCTATTTTAACCGACTTTTAAAAGGAAGAGGTTATCAATTCGTCGCGATCTTTTTTTAATTATGTTCACCAATTATTGTTCAAAGACGCCTGGACCGATTTGGATTTTTTTGTTTGTTAGATGGTCCCTAAAAAATGTTACCAAAATCGGTTGCGTAGTTTAGGGGTGTAGTCGGTTTTTACTTATGTTTATTCTACTTTCTTTAATAGATTTTTGGTCAATTTTAGTAAGGAGTCTTACTACGCCTCCTTTTTTATACTCAGATTCGACTTGCCCAGAGTTTCACAACAAAAAGTTTTCAAAACTAAAAACCGACTTCACCCCCAAACTACACAACCGATTTTGATAAAATTTCCATGGTACCACCTGGAAAGTATACCCTTTCAAACAAAAAAAGATTTTTTTTAATCGGTCCAGGCGTCTTTGAATAATCGGTGAACATACATAAAAAAAATAAAGGATCGCGACGAATTGATAACCTCCTCCTTTTTTTGGAAGTCGGTTAAAAATACACTGCAATAACAAATAAAAATGTTTACGATTAAATTTATAGTGATGATCGAAATCATAGCGGTACTGCGCACGCGCCGCCGTACGTATGTACGGACAGGAATGTGCTATGGCGTTTGATCTCAACTGATCGACATGTGATAAGATTGTTGAGTTACTGGAAAGATGATGAATTTTAAATACTTATATAAGGACAAATTACACTGATTATGCTAGTCCCAAAGTAAGCTAAAACTTATTTTTTCTACTCCTGTATAACTGTTATCTGTCTTTTAAATGGTCCCGAACACTAATATAAGAACATAGATTATATGATTTCAGAAAAGTCTATAGTCTATTCCTAATATAATAGCACATGTGTCGTTATTTCGCCAAAACGATACTCCTACCCATAGACCTATAACTGTTTTTCTTTCGATCTACCATACTGCCAACATAATAAAATCGTTATTTTAACATATGGTGCCATTTTTCAAACGTGGAGTCACTGAACAAACGGTTTTTTGTATGAAAAACATTCGTTTAAGTGACTCCATGTTTCAAAAATGGCACTTTTGGTCACTAGGAAGACGTCAATAAAAAAAATTAAGTCTTCCATAGATACCTAGTATCTACCAAACATATGGTAGTATTTCGTACTTTTCTTTGTATTTTAGTAAATGTAGTCATAGAAAAAGTATCGTATGCAACTTTGTATAAGTATGTCAAAAAATGCTCGATGGCGTCTCCTTACGATGCTCGCCAAGGCTCGCATCGTAACTTGCGCCACTCGCGTTTTATGAACCTTCTTATACAACTGTTGCATAAAATACTATTATGGGATACCAACTCAACGATACTGCATCTATGATGAATACCATATACAGATAAACACCCAAAACCCAGGACAATTTGAAACAGGTAATTTTCCTACTTGCTCTGGCCGGGATTGAACATGGATCCTCCGAACAGTGGACTAGCGTGGTGACCACTCGACCACGAAGGTCTTGAAATTATCAACAAGAAATGAAGAATCTTGCGTTGAAGCTCATATGAACTCATTGGGGCTAGCTCAATCAGTGAGATTTGTCCCGTTTCCAAAATATTTAAATGGCTTTGTTAAGCCAGGGAAATGGTAAATTATCAGTTATTTCATGGTTGTAAGGGGTCGCGAGGTCTACTGCTCTCACAGAACCATTAGTTTATTCTTAATTTCATTGATTGCATTTTACTACTCGTAAGTATATTAAAAAACAAAATCAAATTTATTTCACTCAAAGTACATGCAAACTCTTTGCTTGCTCATCAAAAACTCCACAATAATCCCTACCACAACAAAGAAAACTACAAATACCAATGTGAATCATAAAATTATTCCAATTTTAAACAACAATAATAACAAAAAACCCATCGCACGCGCCACGGGTGTCATACAAATCGATACGAATACTTTGTTTTATCATACAAAAGATAGTAAAACATCATGCAGATCCGATCGGTGACAGATTAAGGGTTTGTTCACACCATGTTTGGAATATGGTGTTGGGTTTCATTGCTAATAATATTTCCTTTGTTTTGGTTTTACCTTGAACCTGTAGCGATGGTGCAAAGAAGTATTATTAACAAGTCAAGACAATTATTATTTTACTTAGATCTGTACATCATTTTTTATTTATTTAACTATAATATAATAAAACAAATACAACAGAACATTACACGATATTTCTTGAAACCACTGAGATTCATAGTTAATTGCTTTAAAAGTTTATTTCTACGTACAATGTGCATACAGTTCTGAAACACAATAAGTAAAGTATACTCATAAATTTAACAAATACCTACCTAACTTAACATATTATTGGTATATAATATGATAAGACAATAATATCTCCTATTAGCTATGTGCCACTACTGAAAAAAGGCCTCCCCTCTAGTACGCCACTGATCGTTATCTTGTGAGATGGACTTTCGGGTCTTGTAAAAAAATAGATCTATATTGGTAGATTAATTTATGTGACGTTTCTATTCCAGTCAAGTGAAGTCACTGGCCGAAAATGTGTATATTCTAAATCTTTGTAAAATGTGAAATACGATCAATAAAAATTAAGAATATCAAACACAAACTATCCACAAAAAAAGAAAAAAATCCATTGCAAATGTATGTAGGTTAGGCTAAGATAAGATTCCACTTCACATATTCTATTTACTGAACATTATGTCATTCCTAGTTTTAGTTCCAGTTTAATATTCTAGCTCTGTACTAGCACTCAAATTATTATAATGTGCTGTACAGGCACAGAAGTAGCCACAGTATGGAGCACTAATACACTAAATCTTCACGTTACGTCCAATGATGTCACATCGTTGGCTGCCTTAAAATTCATGATACGTTTTGACTCAAGTGCAAGAATAGAGAATTGAGCGGATTAAAGTCAAAGTTAAAAGTCAATTTTTTTTATTCAATGTAAGATAAATTTATCTCATATTGAAGGTAACTTCTTTTTTTTAATATTATTTTAGTGCAAAAGCTAAAAACTATTAGTGTTTCGGAACAACTACTGCTGGGAAGATTACGCCGAAAGAAACCCACTTCTGTATTGGTCCAGTTTGATGGGCTATATTACAGTTACAATACAGGTATACATAAAAAAATTGCAGTCAACTATTTCCAAGAATTTTGATCAGATGATGATGAATAGTCGTTTACATGACAATAAGCATTTTTAATTTAGATAATGGTAACGCTACTACATTATCTGGAATTTTATTATTGAAAGAGCGAGTGAAGGGCGATCTCTCCACTCGCTATTTCCTTCTGATTTCATCCTCACGTATTCCTGGTTGCATCCTCAGAGGTAACGCTTGAGAGCCCGGGGTCCGTTAACTAACCTAGGTGATTTGACGAGGTTACCGGTTTTTACACAGAGCGACTGCCGTCTGACCTCCGCAACCTAAAACGTAGACGAGCAAAATAAAAAATGTCAGGTTCTTAAAGAAATAATCTATAATAATCTAAATATATATAACTCAAAGGTGACTGACTCACTGACATAGTGATCTATCAACGCACAGCTCAAACCACTTGACGTATCGGGCTGAAATTTGGCATGCAGGTTGATGTTATGACGTAGGCATCCGCTAAGAAAGGATTTTGATCAATTCTACCCCCAAGGGGATAAAATGGGGGATGAAAGTTTTGTATGAAACTTTGTCAATTTTAATCCGATCGGGCTGAGACTTAGCATGCATAAAGCTACTATGACGTAGGCATCCCCTAAGAAAGGATTTTGATAAATTACACCACTACGCGAGCGAAGCCGCGGGCAAAAGCTAATCTAACATAAAATCCATCTTGTGAATCATCCACTCTTATGGTAATTCACTGTAGCAAGAATGAGACTATGCTAAACGTTAAAAGTAAGAAAGTAACCTATTTCCTGCTTAATATGACAAAATTTAAATTACTTTGTTTAATTACATTGACTTATGTTTAGGTGACTTTTCTTTTTAGTAATGTCATACATATAGTGGCGTATTTCATACAAAAAAGCACGCCAATACGTTTCAAAACAGGTTATACGTTTGAGACTTTAACGCGGAATCTATGTAACTCCTATACCTATGGGTAGGCCACATTGACTTATGTTTAGGTGACTTTTTGAGTAACGTAATACACGTAGTGGCGTATTTCATACAAAAAATACGCCACTACGTTTCTAAACAGGTTATACTTTTGAGACTTCAACGCGAAATCTATATAACTCCTATACCTATGGGTAGACCAGAACCAAGGCTTGTATGTGTTTTTTCTTCTGATTTATTTAGACATATTTCCTGGGAGGAAAGAAAAACTTAGAATGTAGGAGCTTCTTCTGTGGAGAGAATTCGACGGAAATTCGAATCATGATAAAAGGCGATGAGTTAGCATCCCATTACTATTCTCGCTTCTTACCTTCCTGCCCATCATCACGTTAAAAGTGGCCTTTGAAAGATCTCTTCAGCTTCTGCCTTGTCCCATTGATCCCCACAGACTGACGGTCGACAAATCAAATGCGCGCGTGCCACGCCGGCAACGCGAGCAGGAATGTCATAGTGCAGGGCTTGATATTCTATCAGTTACGCAGTAGCCGTAAAATATAGTCTATTTATCGCATTATCGGTTTGTACGTGGTTTCGCTAAAACTAAATATCTATAGTCTTCTTGTAAAGCATAAAAAATCGTTTATTTCAGATGACATGGATCCATAAATGTGTTAGTTTTACTTAACCTTTCTTTTTATGTTGGGTCGGCCGAATGGCCGCCGACCTGTTGGTCGCCCCAGGTACAGATGGGCCGACGAGGTACAAAAAGACCTGCAAAGCCTCGGAGTGGACGACTGGCAGCAACGCTCACAAGACCGCAAGAAATGGCGCCATCTAGTGTCGGAGGCCAAGATCCACTTCGGGTCGCTGCGCCACCGTAGTAAGTAAGTAAGTATAGGGCGGCGAACCAACAAGCGGGTCACCTGATGGCAAGTGATCACCACTGCCCATGAACTACTGCAACACCAGGGTGCACAGAAAGCGTTGCCGGCCTTTCACAAAGATATAGACTCGTTTTTTGAAGGTTTCAATGTCGTATCGGTCCGGGAACACTGCTGAAGGAAGTTGATTCAACAGTTCGGTCGTACGTGGTAAAAAGTTCCTTTTAAAATTTACGGTGGTTGATTGCCAACTATGAAAATCATTTTTTTAGCCTCGGCTCTCCCTAAATACCGAGTTTCATCAAAATCGTTGGAGCCATTTCCGAGATCTTCATTATAAATATATAAACTTGAATTGTTCGTATACAGTCTAGGATTTGTTGTTATCTAAGCATACAAATAAAAACAACTGAGGCACTGTATGCACCTAACAATAAAGTAAAGCTAATTCCATGAAAACTTTATGGAAAAATTCACCAAGAAGATCAACCATCATAAATTCCATACACGTCCATGCAAACAATTGATATTTGAAGCAAAAAGTGTATGAACCGAGTCGACGCGTGCTGCGATGGGTCGTATTTATTGCTTTAGTGCCACTTGTGAATATGTAATGTGGACTAGATGTCGTTGATCGCCGTTTCCTGTTGGCTTAGAACAGGTAGCATTAATGTCATTATCAGAGGTCGGAATTAGGTAGAGTTATTTATGTACTTGCATCGCAACGCTGATACTAAAATGGATGGATTTATGTATATTCTATGTATATATATTTTTTTAATGTCATAGGGCGGCAAACGAACAAGCGTGTCACCTGATGGCAAGTGATCACCGCTGCCCATGGACAGAAGCGTTGCCGACCTTTCAGGAAGGGAAGATGTAAGGGGAGGGGGGAGGGGAGGGCGGGGGGCAATCCCGTGTTGCCAACAATTTTACAAATAAATGATAATAAAAACCTCAGAGATAGATAAGGAAAATAAAACAAAGATAATTTACATACAATTTTATTAATATTTAAATTAGTTTTTCCATATTGGCAACGTCGCGCGTCACGCGTGCAGTGGATTAAATTGTGTAAAAGTAAATAACTTTTTTATTTACCTACTAAATCACGGTATTTTTCGGCTCTTTAAAATTAATCTCGAGATTTGAGGCATATCCACTTTATTCTTTCACTGTATAAAATCAATGTAAGTATCTAAATTACTTTACCTAATTCCGACCTCTGGTCAACTCGTAAATACAGGAAGACGTTTCTTAATCACCAACTGTTTTTTTTTTGTTATGCATGAAGTTTTGTTAGAAATGTAATCAACATTATGAGCTGATTGGCATGCTCTCAAATCTTTCAAGTTAGAGGTTAACTTATATTCGTCCAAATGAGTTCGAAATCGGTCAGATATGCTTTTATCCGTCTGTCTGTTCTTGTCTACGGGTCGTATTTCTCAACCAATCCTCGTGAAATTTTGTGAGCAGGATATTTCCTCGAAATTTTTCAAAATGGGGATATATTTCAGCTATTTCATCATGGTGGGGGTGATTCGCAAGATCAACAGCTCATAGATCTACTGGTTTTAGTTTTCACCAATGTAATCAGAGTACACGGTGGAGACAGCTTTATTGACAAAGTCATAGGCACAATCAGTTCGTGACCTTTGGCGTCATTTTTATTCTAATAATTTAGTATTTAATATTTATTTATTTCATAAACAGCTGTCTTTACAGGTTTTTAGCCTAATGCGACATGGTTGCTTTACAGTTAATTATATTTGTAACAAATTATCTTTAGAGATACCTTTGTGAACTCACTCAGCAACAAAATAGGTCGGTCTCGTTAGCTACTTGGTTTAGTGTGCGCAACACCCGCGTCAGCGGAGCCTCCTGCCACCGCTTGGTCCGCGCGGCCGGCACCGCCAGCAGCGGCGGCTGCAGGCGGCGCCACACGTACTTGTTCGGTACACACAGACTGATTTGTCTCAACACATCCGGATTCACAATTTTCCCCTTAACAATTTATATATATGCTACAAAACTGTCTCCACGTGGAATGTCGTGCAGTAGTGAATATTCCTGACGAAGACAAAATACAGCCTGCAGCTAATCATACTTACTTTCCTTTTACGTCGTTAATTCAAATGCCATTTATCCTTCTAATATGATTTGATTATGACCAAATACTGCCTGCAGCTGAACACACCATCAGCATAAAAGTCCCGATAAAATTACAACTGAAAGTGTCTAAACAAAGCTGATCTCTGAACTTGGGTCCTCCCATTCGTGATACAGTAGTACTGTAGAAGTTGTCAGACAGCTACCGTGTTTAAGTCTATGGGTTACTGTGTAATGTCATGCTGGTGTGTAGACTAGTTCTTATATTGAACGTAGCGAAGAATGGAGAAGGTAAATAGATTCAGAAGATTTTTCTTTTAGGTTTTGAAAAAAATTCCTACCATCTTCTTCTTATCGAGTCGAAATAGCTCAAATTAGATATTGTTGGAATTATTCATGTTTGGTACCATAGTTTTCATTTACTGCTGTTGGCTAAAAATTTACACATTTACTCACAAATGTTAGGAATAGTTAGATGTTATTAGCGCTCCTTCACTGATGGAAACTGTTTACAAACATTTGAAAACTGCAATTGACAACAACATTTGAGATCTGCATTATTTGAAAAATAGCTAGGATATTTAATATTTTATATTAAATCGTAGACCAACATGCATGGAAAATACAATTAAATTGTGCTACCTTGATTATACAAATCGTAAGATTTTACTTATCGAATTAAAATGCATTTATAGTATTTAGAACTCTAAATAATAAATATATAGAAACAAATAACACTGATTGAGCTAGCCCCAAAGTAAGTTCGAGACTTGTGTTCTGGGATACTAACTCAACGATACCATATTGCATGTTTACTTCTTAATATATATAACTCAAAGGTGACTGACTGACTGACATAGTGATCTATCAACGCACAGCCCAAACCACTGGACGGATCGGGCTGAAATTGGGCATGCAGGTAGATGTTATGACGTAGGCATCCGCTAAGAAAGGATTTTGATCAATTCTACCCTCAAGGGGATAAAATAGGGGATGAAATGTTGTATGAAACTTTGTCAATTTTAAACCGATCGGGCTGAGACTTTGCATGCATAAAGCTACTATGATGTAGGCATCCCCTAGAAAGGATTTTGATAAATTACTCGCAAAGGGGTGCGAGCGAAGCCGCGGGCAAAGCTAGTATATAAATAAACATGCAAGACCTAGGACAATTTGAAAAAGACCATTTTCCAACTTGCCCTGACTCAGGATGGCGGATTAGCATGGTGACCACTACGCCACGTAGGTCGACAAACACTCTCTATCTTTACTATTATATGATTTGTGTATATTGAACGAAATTTTCTTGTATTTATAATAGTCAACCGAGTGTCGAGTATCCATAGGTGTTTAATTGAAGAAATTTTTAGGATTTTTTCAGTGACTTTGAATTAATTACTTACGAGTCAAGGATCGTTTGACATATCCTCAATAATTCACTTTCTTCTTACATTCACGTCCAAACAATTTAGGTGTACAAACTCATTGTCTCCACTTGGCAAAGTCAAGCGCATGCTCTTTAAACACCAGGTTACACTAATTGGACTTTAACTAGCTAAACATTAAGTCTAATTTCAACTGACGTTATTACCGTAATCATGAACAGTAGTAATATTCCTTACGCCAAGAAGGATTGACTTCCATCTAGCTCTTATTTCTTAGAAGATAAAATTGAATTTTGTTTGAATATTAGAAAGTTTAATTTTGTGTGTCAGCATACTAATGTGTTTTCTATGCATTGTATGCAAGGATTTTATGTATGAGTTTAAAATAAAAGGATTACTTTTTGAGTGTTGTTATGGTCCGGATTTGTCTGTCATTCTTATTTTTATTGTTGTATTTAAGAGTTATTGCTCACTAGTTCTTTTAATGAAATTTTTCTCAATATACACAAATTAAAACATGTGATGAAAAATTTCGTCACAAACATTGTCATGCTGGTAAAAAAAAACAATAATAATCACATACGTTTATGCAATCGAAAAAAACTTAACTTTATTAAATCATCATCACTCCAAACCCTTTTTTATCGATTAACTAATATCGATTAGAGTAAACTGTACAAAATATGAAAAAAGAAAACTAATCACTTGTTACTTGTTATCTGACATGTAACACTCGTTAACCGCGATGACATATTTTATTAGTAGGTAGTTACTACAGTGGACCCCCGGTAATCCGGCCCCTGTCTAATCCGGCACCCCCTGTAATCCGACATGGTCTATTATTTATTATTGAATATTTTTTTGATAATATTCGCTAATGCATGATTGAACAAGTTACAACTTGTACGCACCATCACTATTGTGATCGACGCGTAGGGTATTTATTGTTTTGATTCTGATTGCTTAGTTAGAATTTGACTACATGCGATAAGGATAGCGGTGCGGCCTAGCGTGTGTTCATTGTTTACTGTTTATTCATTATGTATTACGTTTACGTACCTAGTAATGTCGTCACAAGCTCCGAAGCGAAAGCACAAAACACTGACAATTAAAGAAAAATGTGATACATATATAATATCAAAACTCTTATCATTGAATCTGTAATTTGTCGGATTACAACATACTCTTTTGTAAAAAAATTCGGACTATAGAGTCTTAGGCAGTACTCTATAATCCGACAAATTCGATAGTTCGACACTGCCCTGCAAAATGTTTGTCGGACTACCGGGGGTCCACTGTATATTCTAAGCACCTAAGTTAGTTTTCTAAGTCTGAAAGTTATAGACATACTCAGATCTAAGAAATAAGAGTCAATATTTGACATCCATACATCGATATTTTTTACAGACTTCTAGTATTTGAGTTTATAATGTTTGGCTTTAAACTTGCAGAAGACGATCAAGGGAATGGGCGGAAATGCTAATCATGTAGTCGATGCGGTAAGCAACCCATTAAATTTTTGATTTCTTTTTCCACCTGCTCGCTCGTCACCGTAATTTTTCTCACAACACCGTATGTTTGCTTAGATCCACAAGATCTAAAGATTCATAATCTACCCTATTTGGAAAAAAGACTATCTAGTCTTATACAATATGTAACAAGAACCCTGTCCGATTCTTGTAGGAGCAACTCAGACAGTCAAATTAAACCAATTTGTTACCAACCAATGTTTAAAACTCGAAAAAAATATCGACATTTTCATACAAAAGTGTTCGGCCGGCCCGGCAACTTGTATGAAAATGTAATTTTTTTTTACTTTCGAGCATTGGTCCCATAGGAAAAGTTATTCATATTGACGGTCTGAGTTGCTTCTACAAGGATCGGACAGGGTTTTTGTAACATATTGTATAGATAGTGTTTTTTAACATTGTGTTTCAAATAAAATTTAAGTGTGTAAGTACTCTTAAGTAGAACGCTTTTTATTCAAACAGTAGCCGGCATTAAATGTGTGGAATAAAAAAGTAAGGCGGTCTTTTGACTGTCAGTTTTTGTACTAATTCATTTAACTTATTCAAGTCATAAACATTAATTGTTTCAGATTATAATTAGTGTTATTGTTTTGTATAAGTAAACGGAAGGTACAAAAATGTAGCTATTTATTGTGTAAGAAATCACTTTTGACCAAAACACCACAGATATGACACTTCATAGAAGCGGAGTATCATTTATGCCTACACTACTACAAATGAAACTAATAATCCATGCACACGTCAATGTGTGTGTGTTCGCACTTTAACTCACGGGGACAGTGCAGGGACGGAGAACGGGGACGCATATTACGCAGGACACTAGGAGTTTCCGTTCTTTATTTAATATGTATGTATGTATATACATACAAGTTAAAAAACTTGTGTTATGGGATATCAACTCAATGATAATTTTATCATAAATAAATAAATAAATAAACACCGAAGACCCAGTACCATTGAAACAGGCCATTTTGTAACGTGTCCTTACTGGGAATCGTATCCAGAAGCTCCGAATGACGGGTTAGCATATTTACCAATAAACCGAGAGGTCATTAATATTTGTTTAACTTTTCAATATACTTATAGAAGGACAATAAGTAATTTGCAAGTTTTTAAGTTAAAAAAAGACAAAAAATTTGCGTTTTTTTTACTAGCCTGTAGGTATTGTATCCCACTGCTGGGCAAAAGCCTCCCCCTTATCCTCCCACACGTCTCTATTTTCAACGATCTTCTGCCAGTCGTAAATAAATTTATCAAGGTCGTCCCGCCATCTGGTCCTCGGTCTACCCCTACCCCTGCGTTCATGTGGCAACCAGAATGAAGACAATTTGACCCATCTTTCGGGACGCATTCGGCATATTCGTTTTTTATTTATCATACATAAATTACAATTGAACAAGTTTAAAAAATCATCATCCGAGCGTATTCCCGGTTGCATCCTCAGCAGTAACGCTTCGGAGCCCGGGGTCCGCTACCTAACCAAGGAGATTTGACGAGGTTACTGGTTTTTACACAGAGCGACTGCCGTCTGACCTCCACAACCCAAAGGGCAAACCAGGAACCAATCCTTGGATAGTTTGATGATCAAACGCTAGGTGGCGTTCGGGACCCACAGTTTTACGTGCCTTCCGAAATACGAAATCATCTTTCTTTTCGGATAATCAGGTGATTCAAGCCTGCAATATCCTATCCAGACTGGAAACAACTTTGCACAAAGTATGTTTCCCAGTGGGAATCGATCCCATAACCTCCGGGTCACAAGGCGAACACCTTGACCACTGGACCATGGAGGCAGTCAAAAAGTTTAAAAAATATGTTATATTAAACTCTTCCTCTTACACTGATATTTAAATTTTATGGCCATCAAACAGAATTTTAGGAATTTTATGACAAGAAAAATAGGTGAAAATTCTTACAACCGTGAGCATATATATATATAACTATAAGTAGCGTTCGTTAAAACTAACAGCCCGGTGTAACGCTGGTAATCGTAATATTCAAAGTATTTAGACGATAATCGACGCCATCACACGTCAAAATTATGTCGCTATTATTTCATAACACCAGTTTAGAGTCAACGATTAGAATCATTTGTAGGCTGGTGTAATGGCTGGCAAGGAAAAAGGAACACTTTGCTTTTACCTCAACATTTTACACTTCTGTCCACAATATACAAGAAAAGAAATTTTTAAATGATAATGTTCATAATGTCGCATAGTACTTAAAAGACTTGTTTAACTTAGTTCTTATCGTCTTATCTAATATTATTTGACAGGCCTAAATTATTGATTCTAGCTGGAATCGTTAGATGGCAATATTTAAGTTATATCGGAAGTTGCTGGGCTGTTTCTTTAGGCCTACGAAAAATCTGGCACCAGATTTTTTTTTTTACTAGCCTATCGTTATTGTGTCCCACTGCTGGGCAAAGGCCTCCCCCTTATTTTTCCACTCGTCTCTTTCTTCTGCGAACCTCTGCTACCCACATAAAAATCTGTCTAAGTCGTCTCGCAACCTTGTTTTGGGCCTACCCTTACCCCTATGCCCGTCTGGAGTCCAGAATGTGGACGATTTGGCCCATCTTTTGGAACGCATTCGGCAGACATATTCCACCCAACTCCACTTCAACTTGGCTGTTGTTGCTCCTACATCCGCAATTTGTGTTTTTGCACGTAGATCGGTGTTTCGCACCTTGTCTATAAGCCGTAAACCCAGAATGCTGCGCTCCATGGCTCGTTGGCAAACCTTGAGTTTGGACTTTTGAGCCTCGGTCTGTGCCCCAAAGGTCAGAATAGGCAGGATGCATACGTCGAGTAGCTTTCGCTTAAGTGTCAATGGAAGGGAACCCTTCATTAGCTGCTTCATGGACCAGTAGCTCTTCCAGGCGTTATTTATTCGGCGATCTATCTCTCGCTCTTGCCTGTTTTCAAAGGATGCTACTTGGCCCAGGTAGATATACTCCTCAATTACATTATATTATAAATTAAACTACCAGATTTATTACACATGCAAAATAGCACTCATTGAAAAAATAAAAATGTAACCATACTGTCTGATAACGATTGAGGGTTTTATATCATTAAATTTTTTCTTTATTTGAAAAGAAGAAAAATTCATGTCGATGCCTTATTCAATTCAAATTTATTTTGGTCAGCAAAACAATATATTGATTCAAATACGCAATCTTCTCGTACTTGGTGTTTTTGCGTCCACAGGCTAATATTCATTATTAGCAATGCGACACAACGATTGGAAAATACTAGTTTGATGCTATGATTACGAAACACTAGATTCATTAGGAAACTATGTGTCTTTAATTTTACGAGTAAGATTAAGATCAGTAACAGTATTGAGCTTAGCTCAATCTTAACTTACAAAGTATTAAGCTTAGCCTACTTCATTCCACACAATCTTGCAAGTGCCACTGTGCCACTAATCCTGCCACAAAGTGTACTGGTACGTCCCACGCCTTGCAAGCGGTTATTATTTCACCCAATTACCTGAAACCTGATAACTGGACTCCTACACTGATGGTAGATATACAGGATCGGGTGTTCAGATTGTTTGATATTGCTACTATACAATTTTCGGGTTTGGAATATTAGTAAATAACCAGCTAAGTGCGAGTTGAACTAGCGCACAAAGGGTTCCGTACTATTATTCATAAGAAATCATGTTTGTTTTATGGTAGAGATGCAAATAATTTTATTTTAGTCTATTTTTAAGTATTTGTTTATGTATGTGAAAAACCCTGTCCGATCCTTGTAAGAGCAACTCGGAACGTCAATATGAACAACATTTCCTATGGGACCAATGCTTGAAACTCGAAAAAATCGACATTTTCATACAAAAGAAAAGGCAACAGAAAATACATCATCTGTGAAAATTTCAACTGTTTAGCTATCACGGTTCATGAGTGACAGATATACAGACAGACGGACAAACTGTGAGCGGAGTCTTAGTAGTCGGGTCCCGTTTTTACCCTTTGGATACGGAACCCTAATGATACGGTGTTTGGGAAAATTAAAGTAAATGTAAATGTAATTATAGAGAGTAAGTGAATATAAATGTTAATCACCTTTCACTGCCAGTTGATCTGGTGGGAATATGCATTCCTAGCGCTGTCACAAGTTATACTAGGCGTAGTCTGCAATTGGATGGGTGACCACAAGTGGCATAAAAATGTCTCAAGCTTTATGGTAGTCGTCAGGCTATATACTGAAACGACTGCCATATAAAAATAAAAAGTAGACAAAAAAAACACATATATTTCAAAGAAAAAAAAATCTAAAAATTAAGTTTATATGATTTTTATATATATTATGTTCGTCGATTACCTGAAGATGCCTGAATCAATTTGAAACATTTTAATCTTTTTTTAAAAAGGCATACTTGTCAAGTGGTCTTATTGATTTTTTTTCAAAATAGTTTGTTTAATTAGGTGTTGAAGTAAGAAAAACAATACAAAACCTTTTTTAAAATTTACTTGTTAAAACTGAACAATAGTGATGTAGAGACAAAAATCCGTTAATTTAAAATTCAGAATAATAATATAGAGTCGCACAGTTGGCTGTTTGGCACGCCTGCACAATACGTGATCCCGAATAAAGTGAGTGTACCGGAATGTACGACTGGGGTGACCATACCCTTCAAATCTGAAGGACAAAAACTGACAGAACTAATGATTTGTTTACAAATCTCTTCACCTGTCAAGGGGAGAATACTCGCTCAATTCAATTTTTTTTTTTATTAATGGGTACTAAGACTAAGTACTTCAGGAACTAAGTATTTTAGCCCAGCGGATTTGCTCAATGAAGTGGCACTGGGCGGGGCACATGGCACGTAGAACGATTGGCCAATGGGACAGAAAGATTCTTGAATAGCGGCCATGTACCGGCAAGCGCAGCGTAGGACACCCACTTACTAGGTGGTCGGATGAACTTAGCAAGATTGCTGGATGTAGGTTGCTTTGAATCAGTCGTTTTGGAAAACCCTGGGGAAGGCCTATGTCCAGCAGTGGGCTTCCTGCGACTAATATGATGAAGTACTTTAGGTGCTTTCACTGGTTGGTTTTTTTTTTTGGAATAAAAGTATACAATGTGTAAACCTAGAAACCTTAAAAATAAATTCATAAATATTTCGTTTATATTCTAGAAAGCAATCCCTTAGTTACTATTAATTTAAAATACTTCATATAGTTTGTAAATGTCTTAAGTTATTTGATTTGAAAATTTACCTAAATTTATAAAATTTGGTATGTTCTTTTCTTTATAACCTCCTTATGCAATCAAAGCCAACGTAACGTAAGCGGTAAAATAAATTGAAAATTAATAAATCGTGTGGATACCGTAGTATGGTCGCGCACGCGTGCTCGTCGCACGCGCCGGCCCTGTATGAATTTAAATCGGCTTAGCTATAATATGATCGCTGACAGTATTCACAAGTATATCGCTGACAGTATTATTATTTTAGGCTGACTACAGCTATTGTAATATGGCGCTTTATGTAAAGATTTGTCAGCTAACTACGTGAATTTAAATCACCTTATAAATAAATAAATAAATATAAATATATAGGGACAAATTACACTGATTGAGCTAGCCCCAAAGTAAGTTCGAGACTTGTATTATGGGATACTAACTCAACGATGCCATATTTTATAACAAATACATATATAGATCAACATCCAAGACCCAAGACAAATTTGAAAAATGCCATTTCCCAACTTGCCCTGACCGGGGATCGAACCCGGGACCTCTGGGTGGCGGACAAGCATGGTGACCACTACGCCACGGAGGTCGTCATATAATATGGTTCACAAGTATATTGCTGACAGTATTATTTTGCCAGTTTGAGAGGCAATTCTAATTTAATATAAATTTTCTGTAATATCTAATATATATTTTTTTTATAATTTATTAATTTAAACATAATTTTGATTTTGAAATATTAATTTATTGTTTTTTTAAAGAAATTTTGAATTGTATTGTAATAATAGACTGTAAGAGCGACGAAATAAAATTTATTTAATATTTATTATTATTTTAGAGTAACTACGGCACCTTGTGTAAGGATTTGTCGGCTACTATATGAATTTAAATTCTCTTAGCTATACTTAATATGGTACACGAGTATATCGCTGACAGTATTATTAATTTAGAGTGACTACGGCTATTACCATAAGGCACCTTATGTAAATTAATTAAAATAACAGTCAAGAAGCAAAAAAAAAATTGCATTTCAATACAAAAGTTTGCAGCCTCTCGGGCAATTTGTATAGAATTGACGATTTTTTTTACTGTTATTTTTATTTTATTTTACTACAGTGATCTAGTTTAGCTCGTGGTTCGATTGATTACTGGTATTTTCATTTCACGTTGTAGGTATATATTTTTTTATAAAATATAGTGTCGTTGAATTAATGTCCCATAACATAAATCTCGTACTTACTTTGGTGTTCAATTTGTGTGATTTGTCCGAATGTATTTATCTATTGATACAGTATATAAATATGGCAGGAATTATAAATGATCCACATACCCACACGTATGCACCATATCACAACCCGGTACAACAATATTTGCGATCCATTACCAGGTGCGGTCAAGCACGCCGACAGACGTAATCCGATATATACTCGCATACCGTGATCAGTGTACTCACAGATCTGGGTTAATCGACTTTTCCATGTGCAAATCACTCGAGTTCGTCCGTTGACTTTGTCAATACTGAGGTGAATGTACTTGGCTGGTTCATTGTTTTGGTAATTTAAAAAAAAGAGCAAACGAAGTAAGTGAATTTCTCAGAGTCTTCTTAGACAAGTGGCTCGTCAGACCAGGGATTAAGAGATTGACAGATTTGCAGGTTGCTCACGTACTTTTTTACTAAATAACCCTTGCATATAGGCTCTTAAAATATAAATGGAATCATCTCACAAGTATGCCCTTTCAAACAAGAAAGGAGTTTTCAAATTGATCTAGGCGTCTTCGAGTCATCAGTGAACATGAGTCCATAAAAAAAAGATTCCGCAAATTACTAATATTTCTTCATTTTTAGAAGTCAGCTAAAAATACTATGAACGCTTCACGGGACAACGCGGCGAATAATGAGCTAGATGGAAGTGCAAACACGCGACGTGGCGATTAGAAATGAACGTGATATTCGACGACATCCTGAGAATTTTTGATCGCAACTTCATGTTTAACGAGTACTTGAAAAATATGAAGCATTGGAAAGAAAAACAATAGGAAGAAGTGGCAAAAGAAGACCTAGACATCGTTTTATAAAACAAGTCAACGATCAAATCCCTGTTTCAACCTACGAAAATAAAGGAGTTAGCGTTGGACAGACAGAGAGATGGATGGAATTGGTTGGTCAACAAACAAGAGATTATTAGTTCTTCAATAATATGAAGAAGAGAGGATGAAATTTAGTCAACGTGTTACCAAGATGTGTTATAGAGGTGTAGCGAGATCATCTAATTTGGACGATTATCTATGTAAATGTCCAAAAATTCATAAAAGCAGAATTACAATAACTAGGTACGTGATCGAATCAGAAATGAGGAAATTCATAGGAAAACAAAAGTTACTGACGTAGCCCAGCGGATTAGCTCGTTGAAGTGGCAGTGGCGGGACACATAGCGCGAAGAACCGATGGCCGATGGGTAAAAAAGGTTCTCGAATGGCAATCGCGTACTGGCAAGCGAAGCGTAGGACACCCACCCATAAGGTAGTCAGACGACGAGACCAAGATGGCTGGAAAGCGCTGGTTGCAGGCCGCTCTTGATCGGTCATTTTGGAAATCCTTGGGAAAAGCCTATGTCCAGCTTTTCGTACCTTCCAAAGCAATATCAAGTAAGTAAGTACCTACCTACTTACAGTATTTTGCTAAACATATGGAATGAAATAATGCCTTTATAACATAACGTAAAGATGATGAAACCGATGTTACGATAGATACACAATCAATTGTAAATCTTAATTACGAGCAAACTTTGCCCACTCGTGAACCTAGTGAATGAGGTATCATTGACTAGAAAACAAATTAGAGAATGCAAATTTGCAAAAGCAGTTTAAAACTAAAATATCAAATTTGGATATGTAGTTGTTTTGCACCACGATCTGTGGATCGTTTTGGAGAACGGACCTCTTTGTGTTTTGGAGCAAATGAAAAGCCTAGTATTATTAATTATCGCAAATTTAGATTAAGTTTGTCTCCCTTTAAAGGACATACCAATAATGACCTAAAAAAACGTGTAAAAAATCGTTGTCACAATAACAAAAACAGTTGGGAAATATAGTTTCATAGATAATAAAAATACCTTCTTTGATATTGAGAGTGTTGTTACGAACACGTTACTGGTGTCAGATATTTCAAGGCATCTTGAGACCATATAAATAAATAAATGTAACGGACAAACTACACTGATTGAGCCAGCCCCAAAGTAAGTTCGAGACTTGTGTTATGGGATACTAACTCAACGATACTGTATTTTATAACAAATACATACATAGATAAAGACCCAATACCCAGGACATTTTGAAAAAGACCATTTTCCAACTTGCCCTGACCGGGGATCAAACCCGAAAGCTCTGGGTGGCGGACTAACATGGTGACCACTACGCCACGGAGGTCGGCATATGACTGTCATCTAGCGACGACAGCACTCAAGATATCTTGAGAAAACCTGCGCACTTGTTCATAGTGCGCAAGTCTTCTTAAGATGTTTTCCTCCATTGGAAGCAATGAGAACAAACTTAGAAGTAAGCAACAGTACTTACCTCTAAGTTTGTTTGTTACTTATTAGTATTAGTAGTAAATACCAGTATTTACAACTATTACTTCTAAAATACTTTTTTCCAAGTCGCCCTAAGCGAGCAGCGGACTAGTTCCTTTAGACGCAGAGCCTATTTAAGGCACTTGTCTCCCACGGCTTTGCAAATAATACAGGCACATATACGAGCAATGTATACGAGTACATTTTCGGTTATTTAATTATTATGAAGTCAGTGGTCTATTTAGATGATTGGTCTGTGATCTGACCCGATCCGTTCACTCATTCATGTCGAACAACCTTGAACGCAGCGTGTGATGAGACAATGCGAAATCACACCCTCGGAATCAAACCCACGCACTTTCCGCGTACTCTACAAAATCACAGACTATAAATTAAAAATGTAAAGACAAAAACGCACGGGACATAATGACGCTTGCTTTTTATCAAAATTTTGTCTGCAAACGTCACGCTAAGTTACTGCAACGTCGTTAAATTACTCATATAAGCAAATAAGTAGGGGATTCTAATTTAAAAAAATTCAGTCTTTATTGCTCGCAGAGGACGTAATTTTTTTTTTAAGTAAAACAGTTTCAAAATCGGCATCCGTAGTTTTTGAGACTATCCGTTACGAATCGAAACGAACAATCAAATCTTTTACCTTAAAATATATTTCTAGATATCAAGTAGATAAAAAAAAACATTTTCTTGCAATTTTATGATAGTTAATCTTGTGTTTTATAAGTTATATAAATATATGTAGACAAATTACACTGATTGAGCTAGCCCCAAAGTAAGTTCGAGACTTGTGTTATGGGATACTAACTCAACGATACAATAATTTATAACGAATATATAGATGAACATCCAAGACCCAGGACAATTTGAAAAAGATCATTTTCCAACTTGCCCTTACTGGGGATCGAACCCGGAACCTCTGGGTGACCACTACGCCACGGAAATCGTCAAGTTGATTACGATGTTTTAAATATATTAATTTGATTCGTGCTATGTACAGTGAACCAGTCACAAAGGTGAAATCCGCCGCTGGAGTAACAGAAGGATTTGGTGTAACAGTTGGCTTGCACCAGGGTTCAGCTTTAAGTCCTTACCTCTTCCTGATAGTAATGGATGCCTTGACATCGGCCCTGCAGGAAGAAGCCCCCTGGTGTATGCTATTTGCCGACGACATTGTACTGGTGGAAGAGGAGGGTACGATGTTGCAAAACAAACTAAATATGTGGAAGCATGCCCTAGAAACTGTGGGCTTGAAAATCAGCAGAACCAAAACAGAATACCTGTTCTGTGATTTCGGCGGTGTTTCTAGGGAAGTGACCCTTACCATTGATAGTAGTGTAGTACCAGCTTGTTCTGATTTTAAGTATTTGGGTTCGTTGCTCCAGCGGGACGGAGATGTTGACAGGGAAGTAAAGCGACGAATCAATGCTAGTTGGCAAAAATGGAGAGAGGTGACCGGCACGACTTGTGACCCAAAAATGCCGGTGAAGCTGAAAGGCAAGATTTATAAATCAGTTATAAGACCAGTGATGTTATACGGCTCCGAATGTTGGGCAACAAAAGTGCAGGACGAGAAAAGGCTTCATTCAGCCGAAATGAGGATGTTGCGTTGGATGTGTGGGGTGACACGAAGGGATAGGGTTAGAAATGTTTATGTGAGAGGAAGTTTAAAGGTAGCGCCAGTAAACGAGAAAGTAAGAAGCAATCGTCTGTCATGGTTTGGACATGTGATGAGGAGAGAGGATCAACATGCAACAAAAAGAATCTTACATATGACGGTTAATGGAAATAGGGGAAGAGGAAGACCAAAAAAGAGGTGGATGGAATGCGTAAGGCAAGATATGGGGGCAGCAGGAGTAGATGTTAGTATGACGGGAAATAGAGAAATGTGGAAGGAGAAGACATACTGCGCCGACCCCAGATGATGGGATAAGGTGAGGCAGATGATGATGAATAATTTCTCAAGCTCTAGAACAGAAATCTGCATTCTGCACATCATTCTCACCGTGTCAGACGTTGACTCACTTAAACAGTCTGTCATTCTGATCAATTTAATTTTCTAAAGGACATTTTACATTGTCTGCTCGATAACAATGATCTTCTGATGTTAAGGGGATACTTGAATTTTTCGGGGTCAGTGTAGACTGTATATTAGTTTGAAGGGTTATCTAGAGATTAGTCAAGACAAAATTTTAAATGACATCTCTGTTTCCTTTCAAATAATTAATTTCAAATGTGGACAGCACTGGACCCCGAAAAATTCAAGTATCCCCGAAAAATTCAAGTATCCCCGAAAAATTCAAGTATCCCCTTAAGTATTAAGGAAAGATTGATTCTCGAATGGTTGACTGGGGTCATAAAACTATTGGGCTGATAGAATAAAAAAATCAAACAGATTATCGACACGCAAAGAAGTAAAAGAAGTTTGTTAGTTTAGATTTAGTTTAGATTAAGTTTATCATTGAATTCGATACTAATCGTATTATTACTAATCGTAATCGTATTATTACTAATCGTAGTATTATACTAATCGTATTTGTTATTGTTTCACACGACTTTTACTAAGTTCACCTTCAATGTATCGCCCTCCTTACTCCACAATGCCGCGTAGGCGAGAGGTTATCTTATGAAACCGAGATGAGTCAGGTAACCGAATTATGTGGGTATTTGATTAATTAGCGATCGGGGGCTTATCTGGATGAGTTACCGCTTCGATTTGGAGTATCTGATGCGATGGTTGTACTGCTTTGAATCCCGGGGAGCGCTTTGTTTACCAAAGTTGTTACGAGTCATCCTAAGAAGCCTGAGCACATCGTACAGAAATAGGCGTTCATCCAAATAATTTCATTTTCCTTCAAGAAAAATAATAATCTTAATCTTCTAAATATATATAACTCAAAGGTGACTGACTGACTGACATAGTGATCTATCAACGCACAGCCCAAACCACTGGACGGATCGGGCTGAAATTTGGCAGGCAGGTAGATGTTATGACGTAGGCATCTGCTAAGAAAGGATTTTGATCAATTCTACCCCCAAGGGGATAAAATAGGGGATGAAAGTTTGTATGAAACTTTGCCAATTTTAAACCGATCGGGCTGAGACTTTGCATGGATAAAGCAACTATGACGTAGGCATCCCCTAAGAAAGGATTTTGATAAATTGCACCCCTACGCGGGCGAAGCCGCGGGCAAAAGCTAGTTAATGTATAAAAAACTTTATTTATCACTCTTATTGAAGGTCTTTTTTTAAGGTTCCGTGTCGGGTTCCGGACAAAAACGGACTTATACGATCACTTTGTTATTTGTCTGTCCCTCTATCGGTCACGACGCTTTATCTCAAGAACACGTAAAGGTACAGAGTAAAATTTTAACCATATCTACAATCTCTTGAAGCTGTGAAAAAATCAAACTTCTACCTAAAAGTTACCGTAAAAAAAGATACGGCCCATTTTACCTCTCAAGAGAATCAAAATTTCTATGGTACTTTCCGTTGACCTAGAAGTCCTAAAATTATGAAATTTGGCAAGTGATATTATCGTCTCATGCTACAAATATAGGGATAAATATGAAAACTTTACATTTGTTGTTAAATTAAAAGTAAATAAGGTCTTTATGGAAGGAACGGCGGTCTAAATTTTGAAGTAAGTTAATCATGTAATGTTTCAAACTATTTTCTATAAAGACATATAAGGTCCATGACTTATTATAGCTTATATATTTAAAACTATAATATTTATTTTTAAAAAATATATAAGTTCTATCAAAATATACTGAAACTTGGTTAAGGGTGAATTCAGTCCGTGATAGTGAACAACTTTTCTCAAAGAACTAGTGTTAAAATATTATGAAAAATATTTTTTGGCTTTCCATACAAACTAAGATGATCTGATCGGTCAACTTTCATGTGAGGCCAAAAACTTTTCATATTTCAATATATGTTCTTTGGAGAAATTTGTTCAGTATCTAAGACCGGATTCACTGTTAAAATAGTTTCAGTATATTTTGTTAGACCTTATATATTGAAAATCTATGAAATTCATCCTCCCATACAAATTCTATTTAGCTGACGCTGATGTGTATGAGAAGCAGATTTTTTTTTTCGTTTTCGGTAATTGTTTGTGAAGAAAATATATCAGTATCATGAACAAAACTTGCTCTAAAATGTTGCCGCGGTTTTAAAAAAATCTCCCTGTATAAGCCGGGAATTATATTCAACACAAGCGAAGGACTAACAACCTGTCACTATTCAGCATGACGACAATGCCCATCGCAACGAGGTAGCGTATCAACAAACAGACAGTAGTCGAGTGGTCGCTCTGGCTAGACTGAGAGCACTCGTGTGAAGCACATCCTTTTTACAAGTCGGTTGAGCTGTGGGAATGAATGACGATAATACGTTTATTTGCAGTTGTTTGTTGAAGATATTAATGGCGCCAGAAGAAAAGTTAACTTTGGATTCGATTGCATTATAAGCATGACTACGATGGGTCGAAGGCAAAAACAAATTGGGCATAAATGGGCATAAACGGGCGTATTCAGAAAAAAGAGTTTACGCCTTACATTGACTGATTTTAAAATTTGTCTTATTAATTGACTAAATTAATTAATATGATTATAAATTATACAAAAATTAATAAAAGCGGGAAACTACCAAATAGATATTATATTTAGTAACTTAAAAATAAATATTACCTGTGCATGTAACAACATTAATTTAATCATTATTTTTTTTGTAAATAACCCTTCTCTCATTGCAGCGTCCGTCAGGACCCTTAATTGATCCTATTTAAAAAATCAATGACCTGTATGTACATTAAGGAAGCAATAAATGATTGAGTATTGAGTAAACTAATCTTTGCATGCCGATTTAGGTTTTTTTACCCTTTCCCAACTTTTTTTTTACAAAATGATAATTTAACCATTTCGGCAAGAATATAATAAGGATTAATTTACATTTCTGCAACTCCCAGTACTGGTATAAGATTATTACTCAGCATGGGCAATGCAACATTGCGCTGTCAATCACCCATGTCGCACGCGCTTAACCGCACAGACATACAAACAACCAGGGAAGTCCTAATGTGTTGGCATTGGCACTGAGCTTTATGTAGATGTATTGACATATTTATAGTCTAGACATAGAATGTATAAAAGCACTGACATAGTCTTAGATGCAAATATGAAAAAATAGCTAAATCGTCCCATTTTAAGGGGATATATAAATTTTTTGTGGTCCAGTGCTGCCCCCATTTGAAATAAATTATTTATTTGAACGGAAACGGAGATATCATTTAAAATTTTGTCTCATTTTGGCTCTAGATAACCCTTCAAACTATTTTATGAATACTGATTACAGCCTAAGGGGTAACTTGAAATTTCCTGGGTCTATTTGAAATTAATAATTTGAAAGGCATCGGAGATATCATTTAAAATGTTGTCTCATACGGCTCTAGATAACCCTTCAAACTATTTTATGAGCTACTGTTTACAATTTAAAGTGAGAACGTGAAGCTTTTCTACGCACAATAGCGAAAAACGGCCACTTTTGGCGTATGTGTGTAGAAAAACTTCATGTTCTCACTTTAAACTGTAAACAGTAGTTTAATAGTTTGAAGAGATCAAACTATTTAAGTGATAAATGAAACTTTTCTTAGCATTTTTGTGAAAAACGGCCACTTTTCCCAATTGTGTCCTGGCGTCTATGAATAATCCTGGGAAGTACTCGATCATAATAAAGTTTTACAGCTATATAGATATATTAAACTACCCAAAATATAAACAATAAGCTTAACCTAAATTAATATTTTCGAATCTAAAATATTAAAACCGTGTGGCATTGCGCCAAGTACGCTGGCTGCATCTGTAATGAGATCGTATCCAAAGGCCACTTATCCCTTTCCATTATTTGTTTTGCATTATATCTCTGACCTTACCACACCACGAAATATATAAATCACGTCAGTTTCTTCACAGCATCGCCCTCGCATCCATCAAACCTACACCTTATCAAATAAATTAATAGTTCAACAAGAGAATGATGTATAGGTTTGTTTTATTATGAGGTAAATTTCTCACTTAAAATGGTATTCGTGGTTTTTTTGATAAATTGGTTTAAATTCCGTGGGTGGTATATGATTATTAAGTTTACTTACCAACCTTGAATTTTAATACATTAAAAATTAAATAAATCATCAAAACTATTTTAATTGTGTGCTATTTGTTATTAGTAAGTATTTTTTGTATTTTTATAAGTAAGTCTTCATGCTTTAGGTACATCTTTTGAAATGTACCATGTCGTCCAAAATTTGCTATTAGCGCCATCTGTGTAGGTTGAATGGTAAAAAAGATCTCTGTTACAATTTTTGTAATAAAGTTAACTAAATAAATAACAAAACTACGTTAAGCAATTAAGTTGGTAGAATTTAAATAAAAAATTCGACGACGGAATTTAAATAAAGGTCGGAAACGTATCGATTTTTACGAAATATTATACGTAAATATATCGATTACTGTATCGATTCAATATGACTTGTGATGACGCAACTTTCTCATAAGTATCGTGTCAAAACCTATTCCTTAAACATTTATTTCCACTAAATAACCATTTAAAAATTACAAACCACACCTAATCCGTTAAATAACAAAATCCGGTTCAAATCCTATATCAGATGAGTCCGTGAGTCATACAATTATCGTACAGCCCACGCTTTCGTATATGGTTTGTAGTAAATTTGTTTATTGATCTGTTTCGTGTGTATTGCCACCTACTAGAGAACTCATTATTTTGAGCGGGAAGAAAGTCAATTTTTATAGTGCTGTTAGTAAGAACAAGGTAACTGACAATTGATAAAGACTAGTATATAAGCATGCACTGAATGTAAATATTATCTTTCTCTATTCAATTAAGTTAATATGTATTAAAATAAAATTATTAAAAACTTTTATTATTAGACAAAACTGTCTGGCTGTATTCCCGCGGTGAATAGCCGCGGGAATTCAGCCAGAGTTCTTGCCACCATGCCACATGAACCACATTTGTATTTTAAAATTCGATTTTTAGTTTAATTCTTAAAGACCAATTTCAGCGTGATATTTGGCTTAAGTATACAATTTATGTATTATAGTAAAAGAGAATAAAAGCAGAGAAAAATGGCTAGTTGTTTCGCCTAATGGGATAGTCCAAAGTACTTCTTTTATCTTTAATTTCTATATCCACATCAGCTTACACGGATTATTTTGAACAATGTTTACATATAGCGAAAGAGCTATGCAATTTTGGCCATAGAGCCGGAACGTTTTTGCACATACTGTGTGTTACTCGTTGGTTATAAATTGTAAGCTTTGTTGAACATTTAAAGTTTCAAAAATTCACACGTTCAAATCTGAACCGTGCTATTTTTTACAAATAAGGCGAAATCCGTAGGCCGAATATTTTTCGCTATTGTCGGTTAGCTTTTATTAGAGTGTTTTTATTATTTCGCGAAATTTGGCAAAATAATTGAGAAATATAACTGAACTGGCGTCGAAACGTGGGGTTTAAGTACTAAAAAGAATATTATTTAAAAACAAGTAATTATTAAAAAAAGATTTTGAAAAAACTTTCACCTCATAGAATGAACTTAAAAAAGAATGTGGTGTCGTGGGACACCAGGTAGGAACGAAGTTCCTTCGGCTAATGTAGAATCGACACAATGTGTATACGACTGTCGCGCCTGCGCACGTCTCATTTAACGAGGTCATCCTTACGGTTTTACTATCACATTTTTTTCAGTTCGGTCGCGCAGCAAAATCCCTATCTCCTCCAAGCCTGCCGTAAGGAACTTCGTTCCAAAAGTTTAAAGTGCTCCTCAAGACAAATCAAACAAGCCTCGATGGGGTTGCGTCGTTTCATTACAGAGATCCTATGGCCACCTTCCCGCACCATCATCAGATCAGCTCCATAATAAATAAATAAATAAATAATAAATATATAAGGACAAATAACACTGATTGAGCTAGCCCCAAAGTAAGTTCAAGACTTGTGTTATGGGATACTAACTCAACGATACTATATTTTATAACAAATACATATATAGATAAACATCCAAGACCAAGGAAAATTTGAAAAAGGCCATTTTCCAACTTGCCCTGACCGGGGATCGAACCCGGGACTTCTGAGTGGCGGACTAGCATGTTGACCACTACGCCACGGAGGTCGTCAAAATCCATATCATCTTAATGATGAATTTTCATCATTGCAGTAGCTATTTAGTGCAGGAATTCAGCCAGAGTTCTTGGCACCATGCCACATGAACCACATTTAGAATTATAAAAAGACATTTATTTATTTTTGGGTATTAATATCACTTGAGAATTGTCTGTGATTTTGGCACGGGTCCCTCACCCGTGCCTAGCTCAAGCCAGACGTTCTTGTCTTTAAGATAATCATCGGTTCCGTAATAAGCCTTCTCACAAAGTACTTTCTCTACATAAGCTTACATACTTTACATAAGCATTTTTTATATAATTTCGATTTTCAGTTTATTTCTTAAAATAAGTTTTCAGTGTAATTGTAATCTATTATTTTGTTTTGCACTATCAATTTTTACATACTATTAAAAAAACAAACGTGTTGGTGATTTGCGCCTTCTCTGTAACCTTATAACCTTCGATTAAAACACCTCTTTTAATCACTTTCTACGATACCAGTGGGAGGTAAAAGGAATTGGTGACAAATTGTATTCAAACTGCTATCGCCGCATAACGTAGATGAGGTTAACTGCAAGTGGCATAAATATTTCGAGCTACGAAAGAACTATTGAAGGAATGAAAATACTTTTTACAGTACATAAATGATTATTTAAAATCATATTTATATGATTACATGTTTTTACTGCCTTTTTTATTTTATTTATTTCATCCAATTTTTTTTACCATTTTATGTACACGGATTTATACAGAGAAAACATCAAATTAAAGTTGTACAAAGGCACTACTTATCTCAAAAGAGATCTATTCCACTAGACTTGTGAGAGATGTTTATGTAAGAGAGGCATACAGGCGTGTTTATACATAAAATAAAGGAGGAAGAAAATTTAAATGACATGATTATTTTACTGTATTGTTATATTTCTTTTTTTTGTTTTTATCTATTACCGAAAATGGAGGTTTTGATTCCAACTCTTATCTTGCTAGGGGTTTACCCCAAACGCTTCTTTCCTAATGTTATTTATTTCCTATATGTTTTTCCAGTCCTTATACAGTTATGTAGAACTAATTATAATATTATGAATGCACCTAACAAGTGTTGTTTTGAACTTATTAAGGCAAGTACAGCAAAACAAAGGAGGCTTCGTTACACCCAATATGAATCACTGCCGTTACTCGCAAATATTTAATTTAAGGCTTGCTTTCCACAGCGCCAGTTTAACTAATACATTCACTGATTTCATGGAACAAGATGATTTGCTATGCAAATTAAAAACCTCCGACCAAAAATGTAAGGAACGCCATCTAGTGATAAATAGCGGAACTTCGGATATGATTTGATATCATATTGGTACTACCGCTATTACAGCGCCATCAATATTTTTTACGGAAAGCCCTGACTTTCAAGCTGTAAACTCCAATAACGGCTGAACCGTTTTTAATAAAACATAGCTCAGAACCAACACAAGGGAACTTGATTTCACGTAAAAAACCGCATCGAAATCGGTTAATCCATTCGAGTGCTACGACGCCACAGACAGACATATAGACAGACAGACATAAGCGTCAAACTTATAAAACTCTTTTTTGTCGGAGGCTAAAAAGGAACGGTTTGAAAGTACCCGTAATCGGAGGGCATGTATATGTACAGTCAGGCTACAAAAATTAAGTCATAATTTCTCATACAACTAGTATGAAAAATTATGACCATTTTTGAAGCCTGACTGTACTTAATATGTATATGTACATATATATAGTATATGGACTGGGTCAAAGAAACAGCGCATCGAAGTTTCAGAGTGGGTGGGCCTGTGACGTCACTGTCCTGTAAAAATCAAACTAGATCGTGTCGTCATGCTAAAATTAAATGCGCTGTATCTTAGTCCATTTTTTTAGTTATAGAAAAGTAGAAATACTTGTACAATATTTTCTAATAGTCTACCTGATGGGCTGTGCCTCCGTGGTCCAGTGGTCAAGGCGTTCGCCTTGTGACTCGGAGGTCATGGGTTCGATTCCCACTGGGAAGCATACTTTGTTAAAAGTTGTTTCCCGTCTGGATAGGATATTGCAGGCTTGAATCACCTGATTATCCGAAAAGAAAGATGATTCCGTGTTTCGTAAGGCACGTAAAACTGTGGGTCCCGAACGCCACCTAGCGTTTGATCATCAAACTATCCAAGGATTGGTTCCTGGTTTGCCCTTTGGGTTGTGGAGGTCAGACGGCAGTCGCTCTGTGTAAAAACCAGTAACCTCGTCAAATCTCCTTGATTAGGTAGCGGACCCCGGGCTCTGAAGCGTTACTGCTGAGGATGCAACCGGGAATACGCTCGGATGATGATGAGTCTACCTGATGGGCTAAAAATATTTTTGTGTGTATGACTGTTGTCCTTATAGACGGCAAGCCTTATGGTAACAATGCACTGCCCTTCACCTGGATATGTTAATGCATTACTCATGTAATATGACAAATTTGGAGTTATGCGGTCGCCATGGCTTTCATGGAAGTTGTATGCAGTTCACTGGCCCTCGGTGAACAAGTATTTACAACAATCATAATAATAATTCACATTGTCTCATTCCATAACGACGACCTCCGTGGCGTAGTGGTCACCATGCTAGTCCGCCACCCAGAGGTTCCGGGTTCGATTCCCGGTCAGGGCAAGTTGGAAAATGGCCTTTTTCAAATTGTCCTGGGTCTTGGGTGTTTATCTGTATATGTATTAGTTATAAAATATTGTTTCGTTGAGTTAGTATCCCATAACACAAGTCTCGAACTTACTTTGGGGCTAGCTCGATCAGTGTAATTTGTCCCTATATATATATATATATATATATATATATATATATATATATATATATTATATATATATATATATATATATATATATATATAACCTTTCCCTTTTTCATGCAATAGATCTTTCTCCTGCCGAAACCTTTATATGTATTTTCAGGAATGGGTTTTGGCGGGAGCGGCACATAACATCAACTTCTCCAAAGGGATTGGATCTGTATTGGGGTGAAAAGATCAGTGAATATAAAAAAAGAAAAAAACATTATATTATATTAATAATCTCTGCCTATCCCTGCGGGAATCAGGCGAATAATATGTACGTATGTACAACATAAAATTACCTTTATTCAACTTGGAACATATCCGTAATAAATCGAACTACGGGCTGATTATATCACTAGTGGCTCTGTGAGCTGTAGACCTTGCGAGCTCGTAGAGATTGCAGATTTAGTTATGAAACTGAAGTTTTATAAAGTTTTGGTAAACTGGTGATTTTGGTAAAGTAGACTAAACGAATGTTTTCTGTAATTACATAATTCCCTAATAAATATACTCGTATTTTTAAAAAAACTTTTAAAATAAACTTCAAATACAGGTCGCAAAATAAAAATAAATACATCGAACTAAAAAGAGAACACCTTCCGGTGAGATTCGAACTCTAGACGCATAAGTCGATCAGATCTCTTTATAAATAAACCGGAATATTCATCTTTTGACAATGCTGTTGAAAATATACATATGTATGTCATAATAGGAAATAAAATTCCTTTGTTATTTCGTTGTCACTACAAACAAAATGGTCGTAAGAGCCATAAAATTCAAAGGCGCTTAGGCCCATTGTGACAAATGCGTCATTTTCAAAAATTTCCAAAAAATAGCTCGACTGTCGATTTTCATGTTTATCGAACCTGCTCCCAAAATTTCACGGAAATCGGTTGAGAAATGCGACCTCTAGAACACACAGACATACCAAAGCATTTTTGGCTAAGTTGAAACGAAGACCTCTCTCGCTTCACTCGCTCGGTCAATAATGATATTCAAAAAACCGTCAGAAAAAAATCAGCATTTCCATACAAAATTGTGCAGCCTGCGGGCAATTTATATGGGTAAGTCGATTTCTTTTTGTTTTCTGACTGTTATTTTATTATCATTTTACTTTACTGAAAAACTGATCTAGAAAAGCCCGTGGTTAGATTAATTTCGGGTATGTATATCCCTTCTACGTTTATAACGTCTCAGAAATTATACTGAAACTGTTTTAAAGGAGAATTTTGTCCTTGACCCTGATCGATTAAAAAAAAACAGTTTATCGATATATGAAAAATTATTTTTGCTTTCCATAGAATCTATTATCAAAACAATTTCTTAGTTTTTCACTTTATCTTGGGGAAAGTTGATCAGTGTCATCGACTGAAGTCATCCTTAAGACGAAGTGGTAGCTGAAGTAGCGCCCTCATTTGAAATAAATTGTTGAAAACTAAATAAGATGATAATTAAAAATTTGATTTGTATAAATGTCTAGAAAGACCTTTAAACTATTTTATGAGTAACCTTTGAAATTTTTACTAATAGTCCGTCAGACTTAAAACTAGACGGACTACCAATATTACTTTCAAAGGTTATTCATAAAATACTTTAAAGGTCTTTCTAGACATTTATACAAATCAAATTTTTAATTATCACCTTATTTAGTTTTAAACAATTTATTTCAAATGAGGGCGCCACTTTAGCTACCACTTCGTCTTAACACTTTCACTGCTGGTATTTCTATAACAATGCTTATTTCATTATTTTACTACGAAAGTAGTAGCTGTAGTTGGCAGCAAATGTGTTAAAATAGTTTCAGTAAATTTTGTAGAAATCAAAACGGTACTATTTTGATTCCAACAAAATTTACTGAACTGAATTTACTTAATTTTCAATAAAACATTGGCGCCGTGTGAATTATTCAAGTGTAGTCCTCCATTTTGTCATTCCAAGTTGACAGATTTTCTTGAACACAAAGATATTAATACAGTCTTGATAACATCAAATAAAATCAGCGTTAATATTTAACGCTAACCAGTGTAGGGCGACCACACGCGTGTGTTTTGCTCGCCATTACTCACACAAATCCGCCAATACGCGCAAGCACGTGATGCATAGCGCGTACGCATATTGTGACCGGCGCATTTGTCGTGCGCTTGCGCTTTGGACATTTCATGCAACAGCCAGACAATCATCTTAGATATGATTTTTTTTTTCTTTTTTAGTTCATAAATTAGCTACATTTATTTATTTAAGTTAATTGCACACAATCTTATGACGGATTGATTACAATGTGTCAAACTTAATGCTAATGCATTATCTACAAGTTTGCCTTTGGGACATGGTGAGATATTGAAATAAGGGGCATGCTGGTCTGGGAAAACCGAAAAAACTAAGAAGGTACCAGCTGCTTCTTTTCCCGCGCATATCGGAAAAACCAATCGAGGAAATGGGCGAAATTTTAATAGTTCTAATCGACGATGCGGCTAGAATTCCCTCAGTATTTTTAATTCCTTTTTCCATTTTAACACCCATCACTAAGAGTGGCCTTTGGGCCCAACGGCCCAGGGCTCTGTCTACCCCGTCAGGGATAAAGACGTGATAATGTATCTGTATTAATAAGCCAACGCCATTTGCGTTTTGGATATATATCTTAAAAGCAATCTTTGAACGTTTCATACAAGACGCGAGCAATAATCTTTATGAGCCTTATTTTTTCCTATCATTCACGTAAAGAAGAAAATACACATTCCATTATTCTCTTACATTCTTCTCCAACACTGTCCTTATGTTGTGCAAGTTCGGCTTTTACATACCAATCACATAGCCACAAAGCTCTGTTTATGAAAGAAAGGGTACCCACGATAATAATTATAATATACTATACTACACTATCTATTCTTAGCGTATACTATCCCACTGCAGGGCAAAGGCCTTCCTTTCAGGTCTATGGTCGAGGACCTTTGAGGCCCAATCCCTGCAGTAAAAGTTAAGCTCGGCCTTCCATCTTTTTCCGGGTGTACCATGCTTCCGCTTTCCATTTTGAGGAATATATTGAGTCACTGATATGGCCCAGAGTTTGTCAGGCATACGGCAAACATATCCTGCCCAGTTCCGATTTAGGAATGCAGCTTTTTATCGTATTGGAGCGTAGTACCGCACGACAAGGTATATTTTTTTTTGCAGTGTATCTTCTCAGGAGCGCAGTCATTCGTTTCTTAAACTTAGTTTGACGCTTGTGTATAAAAAACGAGATTATTAAATTACCCTTATGTCCTAAATTGTTTCTTTTTCTAATTCACTGAAACATTCAATGTATTAATGTAATGTATTTTTGTCATCGTGTAATAGGTGTAGCTTTTATTAAGCTATTGTTTCATTATTTCATGTACATTTTTAAGAGAGAAACCTCCCTTTTACCACACCTGCAGCTGTTTTGCTTCACAGCTATATATTATTCATATTCTATGAAACTCCTGAATAATTCGTATAAATAAGCACTAAACCACTCAGGGATACAACAGGTACTTGTTCTAATATGGAGAAAGATTTTTATCAGTACTCAAATGTTATAGTTTAGTTTCACATTAAATTGTTAAAACTGAAAATGTTTCACTATTGTATGCAACTGTCCCGGCCGCACGCATTGCGACAATTGAGCGAACGTCCTCACTGTCGCCGCACCTGCGCCTGCGCCGCTCCACAGCCCTATTAATATTCAAGGGAATCCTGGATACATTGTATCGTTAAGCATTGAACCACCCAGGGATAAAAGTTATATATTAAAACTTACGTGCGATTTATACATGACATTATAATCATAATTAATTTATTGTAGTGTGAAGTTGTTAAAAACTTCTTGAGAGGCTTATGCCTAGCCCAGTAAGCAGTGGGCGTCATGATGTTGATGATGACCCGACGTCATCGGTCTATTCTAGTAGTCGTCGGTAGACCGTGTGCAAAGGGTCCGTCAAAAATGTTTTGTCAGTTTTTTGGACATTTTGATGACATAGTGGTTGAAAACTTAACAATTATCATATAGCTATGCAAAGACAGACTCGCGAGATCACAATGCCACTACTTAGTAGTAGTCTAAAATCTAGACTAAAAATAATAAGGCCTGGCCTACTTACCTTCTTAACTTTAGATGGAAAGGGATATACTAATACACGTCAAATGGGTAAAGACTCCAGAAGAAAAGTATTCACTTCAAGCGTTTTTAGCAACATTGCGAGGTAAGCTTGAATCACCTGATTATCCGAAAAGAAACATGAGTCCGTGTTTAGGAAGGTATGCATAAACGGTCCAGAACGCCATCTAGCGTTAGCTCTCAAACCTATACAAGGATTAGTTCTGGTCTAGGTTAGGTAGCGAACCCCAGGCTCTGAAGCGATACCGCTGAGGATGCAACCGGGAATACACTGTCAGCTGATTATAATGCGAGGCGTGCGTCAACTCGTGAACGGGTGCTGCCGGGAGAAACTAGTCAGCTCGGCTTCGCGTTTTTGACTACTTAATATTTTTTATCACGCAATTTATGTTTGTTTACTTGTTCGCAAGCATTACATGTCATAATGTGTCAACATTCTATTATATTATAAGTATTTATTAATTAAAAGACAGTAATAATAATATGACAAAGCCTTCTGGCGAGTAGGCGACCAATACTGTGAAAAAGAGTTTCTTTCGGCGTTTCTTCTCAGCAGTGGTCGTTACGAAGCGCTGGTATCAGTAGCTTTTCTTTAAAAATAAATTATATTATAATATAGTTTTCACGTAATGTAAATTATACTTATTGACGTGTGAAAGTACCTGTAAAGATCTAATTACTGAATAAACATTTGAATCTTTGAATCTTGAATCTTTGAGGTACTAACTAATACAATCTTTAGCAATCTTGAAAACACACCTGATGATATTCATTCCTTATATATTGCTGGGTTATACCATACCATATTCACTCTCGGCCCTCAAATAAAAACACTCGGAGATGAATGACCCATCAATAAAGAACTAACATAAATAAAACAATAGACACAAAAACTGAATCGAGTCGATGTTATCGAGATCAAACCGCCGATATCGATTATTTTAAATCGTGTTAACACGCGAGCAAATAATAATAACACGATTACGAATGAGAATCGATTACAATCGGGAATTGGGTGAGTTATATCGATCGGGTTCATTTTTTGTGGTGGGTTGGTGAGACAAAGTTTTAAATGATGTGGATGGCTGGCCCAGATGTTACTTAAGTTTTTTTGTTGGTAATGTCATGGTTGATTTCTACCATATCTTATAGATATTTCACTAACGTTACACAATTTCACGAATTCCGTAACTATAAAAAGAATAAGAAACGTCTTTATTGTATTTTATTAATGTTGGTAATAATTTCTTACTACTAATTTCTTACTAATACGGATTTTGTTAATTCTTTTTTTTATGTTGAGTATATGGCGGCAAACAAATAAGCGGGTCACCTGATAGTAAGTGATCAACTGATCACCGCTGCCCATAGACAACTGCAACACCAGGGGTGACTAAATTGCAGCAGGTTATTACCTGCTGCAATTTAGTCAGATGAGAATTATTTTTTCATCATGACACTTCTTAATCCCTGCAGGGGTAGACAAAGCCCAGGGCTTGAAGACCCAAAGGCCACGTTTAGCCAGGCCTGTGTCACTTCCTGTTTAGGTATCAAAAATATCCTACATTATTACTATGCGCGAGGCGACCACTTGGAAGGGGAAAATTCAGTTAAATGAATCGTTTGTCCAGAATAATCAGAATGAAATTGGCTTGGAATGGATATCTTGGTATCTAAACGAAGGGTTAAGTAGTTCAGACGCAAACGAAATTAAACCATATTGCTTACCACATTAAGTAGATAATTCTATGAATTTCTTTTCTGAGTAAAACTTCTGTACGTGAGTACTAGTACTTATTCTGTGGCTTAGCGTAAAGTTGTATAATACATATGTACTTATATTAATTCTGTAGTAATGTGCTGGTTGCTAGAATCACTTATGAATTTAGACCAATTAAGAAAACAAAATAAAAAAATGGCAATTATCAAGTGATACAAATATCTAAAGATTAATAAATGATTTTTGACTTTTTGACTTTGACTTTAGATATTATCGCTTACTCGATTGGCTTAACGACGATCAGCGCGGGAAGAAAAGTAGCTTGTACAATCTAAATTCTTAATATCTAAGAATAGCATGAAAGAAATAATAAATAAATAAATATATAGGGACAAATAACACAGATTGAGCTAGCCTGAAAGTAAGTTCGAGACTTGTGTTATGGGATACTAACTCGACGAGACTATATTTTATAACTAAACATACATATATAAATAAACATCCAAGACCCAGGACAACTTAAAAAAGACCATTTTCCAACTTGCGCTGACCGGGGATCGAATCCGGGACCTCTGGGTGGCGGACTGGCATGGTGACCACTACGCCACGGAGGTCATCAAACATAACTTCTTGGTTGCGATACCCGACAAGGTTGTTAGTGTTCCTATGATAAGAAAGTGAATTTTAGTATTTAGAACTAATGTAAATTATGAAACGCAATAAACGATTTGAATTTAATTGAAGTGTAGAAAACATGGCAGATTATTTTTGATTTGATTGATATGATTTGCTGACCACCCAGAGGCCCCAGGTTCGATTCCCGGCCAGGGCAAGTTGGAAAAAGGCCTTTTCCTAACTGTCCTGGGTCTTTCTGTCTGTCTGGATGTTTATCTAAACAATATGTAACAAAAACCATGTCCGTACCTTGGAGGCACTACTCAGACCGTCAATATGAACATTATTTTCTTTAGGACCAATGCTTGAAACTCTAAAAAAATTGACATTTCATACAAAAGTGTTCGGCCAGCCCGGCAATTTGTATGAAAACATCGATTTTTTTCGAGTTTCAAGAATTGGTCCCATACAAAAAATTGTTCGTTTTGAAGGTCTGAGTTGCTCTTTCAAGGATCGTACAGGGTTTTTGTTACATATTGTATATTTATTTGTCATAAAAATATAGTATCGTTGAGTTAGTATCCCATAACACAAGTCTCGAACTTGCTTTGGGGCTAGCTCAATCTGTGTTATTTGTCCCTATATATTTATTTATTATTATATTTTAAAGAGTTGACAGTTTTTCGCCCAACGGATTAACTCAGCTATGCAGCGAGGGAATGCTGCCAGCATTTTGGGCACGTTCCTTCGAAGTGGCGCTATTTATAAGTTGTTTTAATTTTAAAATATAGTTCAGTGTTAGTTCCTTTTTTTTTGTTGTTGTTAATAATGTTTAATAAACCAATTAATCATATAGATAATATCCAATAAATTATTGAGCACATCTCAAAACCCAGAGTCGACAGTCTGAACGCAATATAAATGTTACTGTACCCGTCCGTCCTGGGCAGGCCTCCCCTCATAAATTAGTGAATTTAATTATTAATTCCTAAAGTACCAGATAAGATATATTTGAACAACCTGACTCTGCTGGCCAGGTCAAAATTAACGCTAACGATTTTATTTCTTTTATAGTTTGTGTAGAGTAATCACGCACAGATCTTTCAGTCTATATCTTTTATTATTTTAGCATATTATTATAAAAGTATTATGCTTATTTAAATCAAAACTAGCTGTGCATTTGGGCTTCGGTCCCCGTGGGAATTCCGGAATTCCGGAATAAAACTATCCTATGTCTTTCCTTGGGTCTCAAACAATATCCATACCTTTCAACTTAATAGGTTCAATAGTTGTAGCGTGAAGTGGTAACAAAGGAACAAACAAATGTACAAACTCACTTTCACATTTATAATATTATAGTTAGGAGTTAGAATTTGGATTATATTGTGGAACGTTTAATATATATTACGAATATGTTGAAATAAATACATATTTTTAAAAGATCATTTATTAAAAAAATCAAGATTGTGTTGTTTTACAAAGACCTTTTACGTTAGTTATTATTTTATCTAATTAAGCCTTATTTTTCAAACTCATATTTTTTACACGCTATTCTATTGTCAGTTTACTTTTCTCGGCAGTTATGACTACCCTTCGGTGAACCCTTCCCCAGCCTTTGCCACTCATTTCTATGTCATGCCACTCTGTGCCAAGTCTTTCCTGCCATCTAACTTATATTTCTTTTTGTTTTTTAAATTACACTGTCTGATTAATATGATCTGTAACTATGTAATTATAACCTTTTTTTTTTGACACCGGCAATGTGCCCTATGTTTAAAATGATTTTCATTTGACTTTTGTTAATGCATAGTTGGTTGTTGATAGCAACCAAATGTTCATTAATCCTTGCTTCTTAACACAAAAAAACTCTGTATGTCTGTTATCTCTTCACGCTTTAACCGCTAAACCGATTTATATGTAATTAGCGGATATACACAGTTTGAGACATAGGATATTTTTTATCCCTAAAATTATACATTAAGGAAATGAAAAGGGGAGTGAAGTATGAAAAATCCTAGTTTTCCATACAAAAGTAGACTTTATTAGACAGTATTAAATTTAAGCAGACAAAGTCGCGGGTAGAAGCTAGTCAGAAATTCTTCTGTGTCCATGTCGAATACAGAAACTCTTCATTTTATTTTTAAGAAAAGAGTGCCGCCTCTGCCTATCCTCCCTACTCTACACCACAGCTCACAACCAGCAATGCGGGCGTCACCGCGATCGAACCAGAGATTACATCCGAATAAACATTATAAATTATATTTATTACATTATATTCGTTCTCCGGTTATATTTGTTTACTATACCGCACGCCACGCCCCGAGCGATCGAGTTACGATCGAAAACTCATCGACATCGATATAATTTCCAATCGAGTGTCGCATTGTCGATGTATCGTATATTGCTGTCCAATTTATTGCTCATCGGGAAATACGTGATATCGTGTAAGTGGCCAGATATGTCGTGATAGTTGATATAGTGCCTTGATCTTGCGATATTAATTCGAAATGAAATTGATAGGGATCTTATGGTTCTAGTATTATTTCGTGGGGAACTCGGTAGCCGAGAGGGTACGCATTACTACGCTTTTGCAAGTTAAGCGTCAGTGGCATAGAAAAATCTCGATCTCGAACTTGCTTTCAGCTGTCATTAATAAAAAAGATGCATTATGAGTAGATTTTGATAAATGTCTCTGATTTTGTAGGCATTTACGTAAAAAAAACAAAAAAAATTTTTCTATCGATTCTTCAACTTTGGTTTTCTATAATTAAAAAATTAAATTTTAGAACTAATTAAAAGTTTAAAAAATAATATAACCATAGCATGCTTAAAAAAATATAGCGACTTTTGTTATAAAGCCAATCCTGTAAACACAATATTTGACAAAGCACCCGAACAATTGTTCTTACATCACGCCTACAAATGCGACATAAGTGACGTCACTCCTGTCCGGTCTTCTAAGGCGCTTCGAGACGCCGTCCAAAGGCGGACGTGACTTTGTAACCTTTATATCTTAAAGAGATTTGGGTAAGCAAGGTATTTTTTCTTGGACTTGCCTTTTTTAGGAACTTTATCTATAGCAAAACGGAAAAAAATGCATCTTCCCTATTGTATGGGAGTCGTTATGCTAAGAAAAATGCTTTTAGACAACATGAAAAAGATAACACCAGTTTCGAAAAATTAAACACATAAAAAAAAGGATCAGTATATTTTTATACGATTGCTTAGGCGCCAGCATAGTAAATAATGTCTCGTAATATCTACATGGTCAATTATTAGTCTGAAATAAGATCATCTCTTCTTTCATCTTTTCAGATCTCTTCTTGTAGATGTAAGAGCCAATATTAGTGAGAAGGTGGAAAAAAGAATCAAAATAGTGTACCGTTTTGGTTATTTAGTTGGTTAGTTAACCTAGATTTAGGATCTAGGAGGATAGATGAGATAAAGGAAAGACTAGATATTGGCAAATGAGATAGGTATAATGAACAACTATTACATTGCATTTACAAAGATTCACAAGAACACTAGGTACAGATTAGGTAGTCAGGGTCGTGAGTTATAGGCACTAGATCCGTTGAGTAGCCCTTCTAGGTAGAAGAACTACTTAGCTTGAGATGCAGCCGAAGAAAAAAGAGAGCACGAGCGCCGACCGCCGCGCCTTATATATGGGCATGCCCCCCCCCCCCCCCGCTGCGCCGAAGAGGGGCGGAGGAGTGCTGGATAGTGATGGCAATTGGCTTCTACGATCTGAAAAAAGCAGAGATATTCTTAATATATCTTTAAGTTTCTTTTTCCTTGCAGCATGGAAGACGGAATAAAAATAATATAGGAATCCAATATGATTCATTGTACCTACCTTAAAACGAGAGAAAATTTCAAGAAGCAAACTAAATTATTCAAAAAAGGTAGCGCTCAACCTATAAGCGGTAGCGTATAGTAAACATCGCTTATTGACAATACATTAGCGTTCGGTAGCACTGTTGACTTAACGACCAATGCATTCGATGAATCACTTAAATCTCCAAGCAAAACTGAACTTTAAAACTTTAACTCAAAACTCAGTTTTGAATAACACGTTAAAGTGTAATGGAACTTGCGCAGGCGATCTAAATGAATATAGGTGATTTTTATTTGCTAGAAAATGAGGTATATTTATGAGGTTCGAATATGCAAATAGCGTAATTGATATGAGACTGTGGCGTCTAAATAAATATTTAAATATATACGAAAAAAATTACACTGATTGAGCTCGCCCCAAAGTAAGTTCGAGACTTGTGTTATGGGATACTAACTCAACGATACTGTATTTTATAACAAATACATATATTGATAAAAACCCAAGACCCAGTACAATTTGAAAAAGGTCATTTTCCAACTTGCCCTGACCGAAGATCGAACCCAGAACCTCTGGGTGGCGGACTAGCATGGTGACCACTACGCCACGGAAGTCGTCAAAACGAAAAAAAAAAACTTACAGAAAGAAAAGAAAATACTTTTATAAGCATTTAATAAAGATGATCGAGTGAATGGATGAAAATCAAAACCCATCACTATTTTGATTTCCTTTTTAACCCCCTAGTAAAAAAGAGGGGTGTTATAAGTTTGATGCTAGTTTCTGTCAGTATATCTGTGGCAGCTTAGCTTTTGAATGGATAGACCGATTTCGATACGGTGTTTTTACGTAGAAGCGAGTTTCCTTGCGGTGATTTTTAGCTATTTTTTAAATTTATTTATATTAAAAATTAATTCATTATGGACACGTGATCTCAAATAAACACATTTAATTTTTATATCATATTTTAGCTATGTTTGATGCGCTTTATTGTTCAGCCGTTTCGTTTTTTTATTTGTCTAGCAAAAAAGAGATGGCGCTACGGATATCAACTGTAATTAGTAGTTCCGTTACTCATCACTAGATGGCGTTCTTGAAAGACGGAGGTTTTTAGTTTGCCCAAATAAACTCTATCACTTTCAAATAATTTTTGAACATAAATAAATAAATACCTACATAGGGAGAAATTACACTGATTGATCTAGCCCCAAAGTAAATTCGAGACTTGTGTCACTGGATACTAACTCAACGATACTATATTTTATAACAAATACATATATATATATATATATATATATATATATATATATATATATATATATATATATATATATATATATATATATATATATAAACATCCAACGACATGAGAACGAGCGAGCAAAGCTTTATTATATTTGGGTTATTTGGTGGGCGTGTAGATGTGGCTAGGAGTTTTTAAGTTCAAACATGAGCCAAATCGTTTCCTGCACCAGCGCTTTCCTGCAACCTTGCACCTTGCATCCAGATGCAGGCAGCTTCTGATCGGCCGTTTTGGAAATCTTTGGAGGAGGCCTATGTCCAGCAGTGGACTTCCTGTGGCTGAAGTGATGCCGATGATGATAAGACATGGGGTTAGCGATTTCACTGATTGGGTCGAACTACTAGTATGTTAATGGTTGTAATTTTACAGAAAGTGATCTTTAAGTGAATGATCTTGAGCTCTGTGTGTGTAAGCAATAAAAACGATTTTACCACTTATTTTAATACTTTATATGCATTATAGTATCAGTTGGCTTTCTACCCCGCGTCTCACTTTATTATAGTATGTATATGTTTTTTTCGTTTATAATCATTTCTCTTTATAAAATAAAACAAAAACTATAAAGCAAAAAATTAATTATTTATCTTTGGCTATTTGTATCACTTGATAATTGTTTTTTTTTTCTTTCGATTTCATAGTAGATAGTTGTTGACGTCAGATCATTTACTTACAACTAAGTTTACTGCCGCCTCCTAAGCGCAAGTACAGAAGAAGCGGTAACAAACTGTACTGCAGCATTTTCTCCAAAAACGTCAACTTACAATTATTTTTTAATCCTTCAACAACTGCATAAACTTAAATAAATCCTTTCTCCTGATTAGATAATAAACAAACTATAACTACACCAAATTACATCTAAATTCGTGGTGTTGAAGCGTGAAGATGTAACAGACAGGCAGGGTTAAGACGAAGTGGTAGCTAAAGTGGCGCCCTCATTTGAAATAAATTGTTTAAACTAAATATGGTGATAATAAAAAATTTGATTTGTATAAATGTCTAGAAAGACCTTTAAACTATTTTATGAATAACCTTTGAAAGTAATATTGGTAGTCCGTCTAGTTTTAAAACTGTTTTTCGCCAAAAGTGACCACTTTTGGCGAAAAACAGTTTTAAAACTAGACGGACTATTAGTAATAATTTCAAAAGTTTAAAGATCTTTCTAGACATTTATAAAAATCAATTTTTTTATTATCATCTTATTTAGTTTTAAACAATTTCTTTCAAATGAGGGCGCCACTTTAGCTACCACTTCGTTTTCACATACAAAATATTAGTAAGGAAGTATAATAAGCTCCAACACAGTATTTACATAATTTGAAGAATTCATCTCATGTTACTTTACTGTTGTTATTTCGTACAAATACCGCTACGCTATTGATCTTTTTGACACTTGGTCTATTGACCTCTCCAAAAAGGTCACTCATGCACACTTACTCCAATATGACGTTATTTGAAACACGTACGTTTCACAAACAAAAGAAATTCCCACATCGGGGCGACAGTTCCGACACAGATTTCGGCCGCCATACAAATATGTTGAGCCATACAAATATTGGCGGCGTTTGTTTGGCGCGGGTAAAAGGCGTGACTGTCCGCTGCACGCTCCGCTTCCAGTGATACGTTTGTTTGGAAAGGTCGAATGAGGTTGTGTTTTGATTCAAGACATTTCATCTGACCATTTTCTTTGACTGCTACCTTACGCCTCAAAACTTTGAGGCGTTTTTTAAAGTAAAAGAAATCGGATTTACTTTCGTGTGACGTCACGATCAGCTACGATTTTTAACCAAAAGTGACGTAAGAGTGCTTTTAGAAGACACGCGCACGCCAAGCTTATGCCTAGCGCATAACAAGCGCGGTTTGAATTTGTTGCATATAATTTGAGTCCTCTCGCACAGCAATACAACTCAAATTGCATTTACCGAAATCTAGTCGGGGCGAGTGCCTGGCGGACGCAAGGCGGAGGCAAGGCGAGCGCGGGGCGTAGGTGAGGCGTGCGCGTGTTGACTTCGGTTAATGCAATTTGTGTTGTATTGATGTGTGATAGGACTCAAATTATATGCAACAAATTCGGACCGCGCTTGTCGTGCGCTAGGCATGCGCTAGGCGTGGGCTTAGTGCGAGCGTGCTTGAAGGGCACGCTCGCACCAAGCTCACGCCTACGCCCTTGCGCCTCAAAACTTTTTTTTTGTGTGGTTTCTGGTATACGATAGGACCACTCCATTCATTCTAGTCGATGTCGTAAGAGGCAAATAAAGAACTATATTTATATATATATACAATTATTATAATTATCAGTTTTTATATTATTTGATTAAATTGTCAAAATTTTAACTAAAACGAAATAGCCCACTTAATATCACCAGTCGGCAGCGTGGCTAAGAGGCTAGCAACATTAATAATATTTTTTATGATAGTGGAAGTACAAATATACAGTGTGTTCGGACATGAACTAGCGATAATTTAAGGACATGCTGTCGTCATCTATACGAACAACTTTTACTAAGGGAAAAATTACAAAATCGCGAAAAAATATTATTGCTCCATACATTTTTATGCGATAGGTATGTAATTACTAAGGCGCAGCGATTTTTTTTCGCTATTTTCTAATTTTTCCCTTAGCAAAATTTGTTCGTATAGAAGTACTGCTTGTTCATGACCGAACACACTGTATAATACAGTGATCAGTACAGAGTTCAGACGAGATTTACCAGTTACAATTACTATGGAACGATTTACCAGTTGATGTCCTGAAGGCTATAACCCCTGAAGGCTGAATTCATTTAAAAAACAGGTGAAGGCACACTTTCTTTAAAAACTGTCAGATAGATCATAGTGTATTTATGTAGTATATGTAGGTATTGTTTATCATAGTACATAGGGCGCACTATAAGTTTCCGGAACTGGCTACTTACATAAACAATATTTAAAAATTTATTGCAACATTTGAAAATAGAACTCTTTGGCTGTAGAATGCAGTTTGTTTCATCTGACTGTCTTTTGTTTTTACCTTGTAGCGCCATTTAAAAAATTGTGTGTCTGCATCAACATGGATTTAACTCGGGAAAATTTTCGTAGTATGATTTTCTACGATTTTAAGTGTAACTTGACAGCTCAACAGAGCATCGCTCGGCTTGAAACAGCTTTTGGCAATGAAGCACCATGCAAGACAACTGTTTATAGCTGGTTTGCAGAATTCAAGCGTGGTCGTATCAATCTCAGTGACGAATCTCGCGATGGTCGGCCGTCCACCGCTGTGACCAACAAAAACATCGATGCTGTGCGCCGTATGATTGAAACAGACAGGCATGTGACCTACCATGAAATTCGCGCATCCTTAGAAATAGGCATGAGTCAAATACAATTAATCCTACACAAACATTTGGGTGTGAGAAAGCTGTGCTCGCGGTGGATCCCACACAACTTGACCGAGGCTCAAAAAACGGACCGCGTCACTTGGTGCAGTGCCATGCTTACCAGATTCAACGAAGGTGCGTCAAATTTGGTGTGGGACATAGTAACAGGTGACGAAACATGGATTTATTGCTACGATCCCAAAACAAAGCAGCAATCGAGCGTATGGGTCTTTCAAGATGAGCCGAAACCAACCAAAGTGGCGCCCGTGAAAAGTGCATCTAAGCGGATGATTGCTTCTTTTTTTAATAAAACTGGACACGTGGCTACTGTTGCTTTAGAGAATCGTCGTACAGTGAATAGTGACTGGTACACGACCATTTGTTTGCCGGAAGTTATTGACGAACTCCGTAAAAATAACCGTAAACGCCGTATCATCCTGCACCACGACAATGCTAGTTCTCACACGGCCAGACAGACAAACGACTTTTTGAAGGCGAAAAGTGTAGAACTCATGAGTCATCCTGCATACAGTCCCGACCTGGCACCTTGTGACTTTTTTCTGTTCCCAAAAATTAAGAACCAATTACGCGGTCAACGATTTTCATCACCAGAAGAGGCTGTCGAGGAGTATGAAAAACACGTTTCAGAGGTCACCACAGAGGAGTGGCACAAAAGTTTTCAAAACTGGTTTCATCGAATGAAAAAGTGCATAGACGCCAAGGGAGATTATTTTGAAAAACAATAAATTAATTTTGTACCTTTAATAGTATTTTTTCATATTCATTCCGGAAACTTACAGTGCGCCCCACGTATATACTTAATAGCGTGTATTTTTTTGTATGTAGTTTATTGTTTTGACCTATTCAAGTTTTGCCCTACCCCTGACATTCTCCACATCACCCGTTTGGTTGACTGGTAGATAAGGCCTTAGGCTTTAAGTCCGCCATTACACTTGTACTTGTGTATGAAGATAAATAAATAAAAAATAAAATAAAATTTCATCACTCAGCATGAGCGTTGTATAGCTAGTAACTTCGCTGTATCAAGACTGAACATGTATCTAAGTTTCCTACATTCCTCAAATATGAGTAACTCTAACTTCCCGGTCAGTCCCCCGAATACATTTCTCAGCTAAGATCTGCTCGCACAATGGTCCCCTTTCTGTACAATGCTCAGTTTTTGCCACCATTTTAGAGCCTAAACTACTTTGACTTCGAATCTCTGACTAGGCTTAGCAAAAAGCTTTACGCAATGTAGACTAAATCGTAGTAATATTTCAGATGTGTCAAAAATGTTTGTGAATTTACCTATTCTGTTGCAGTCTCTGAGAGACCAAAACTGAATCGGACAATTCTACTTAAATACTTATGTAAGGATGGTCGTTTGTTCCGCTTTTAAGTTAAAATTGCTGAACGAATTTGGATGGAATTCAATTAACATGTAGTAGACCAACGTATGAATTACCTACTTTATTTTTACTATCAAATAACGAAATATCCACAAGGGCAACGCAACGAGCAACAGCTTATATCATATTTATCAGTACCTATTTTTTATATCGTTTAGCCTACTTCAATACCTATGCCGTATGCTCCCCATCTTAGTGTTTATAGTTAAATCCGTAGCTGTACAAGCTGCTGCGTTGCTTCAAAGTCACTAGTTGCACATATCTTATGCTTAATCTTGTCAACGTCTACAACATTCCCAGGACACAATTAAATAGACTTGTTCAGTGTTCTAGGTCAGGAATCACACAGCTCATTAGGTACCTAATATTCTACTCTGATATTTCTGTTTCTTCCCTGTCACATGTCCATCACTAAACAAAAGAAAATCTTTGTATTTACACATCAGTCATAACAATATATGGACGTTCATCCACCTGTTCTCTGAGTACCTACATACTTCTCTGACATTTTTGCTTATTCTTTGCCACGATCATTACCACTTGCAGAAAACGCTGTTTTACATACCAGTCAAAATAAAATGTTGTCATTTATCAACCACCTGTTCTTTTAATGCCTACAATTAACTCTGACCTTTTTACAAACTCTTTGCCACATGTTCATCACCAACAGCAGTAAAACGCTGTTTTACACTCCAGTCTAATGTGCTGTTTTATCGACTACCTGTTCTTTCGATACTTACATTCCATTCTGACATTTCTGCTTATTATTTGCCACATCCACATCACCTAGAGAAGTAAAACGCTGTTTTGCACACCAGTCAAAATAATATTCTGCCTACATTCTACTCTAAACTTTCTGCATATTCTTTGCTACATGCCCATCACCAAGCGGCAGTAAAACGCTGTTTTACATACCCGTCATATTTCCAGCGATCGTAAACCCGCAGTGCGGACAGACATACGTAACTTGTATATGTGCCCTATTGATATTGCATCTCCGGCCGTACTATATTTAAATCAATAGGAAGAACCTGTCAGTAGAATATTTGCTAATAAATTATTTTACAGCCTGTATAAATTTGCTAGAAGAGAATTATTACACAGTCAGAATTAAGAAGAAAATCAAACCAAATGACGATAATTATAAGAGATATCGAGGTATCTGTACAGAAGATCAGCACTGGGGGATCCAGCATGTGCTGAATTGGTGACCATTTTGGAAAATAAAAGACATGATTTTAGAAAGTTGATGTAGAAGTAAAAATTACAGGAACAGGTGGTTGATTTTCAAATATTTATTTATCTATTATGTTCCTGAATATATTTTTTATACTTGATCAAACGAAGTTGCGGATATTGGAAAAAAATGGAAAACAATATCGTTATGTTAGTCATTTAAAAATGCAGGCACTTTAATTTTTTCATTAAATTATTTTTTAATTCCTGTTTGGTATTGTTAATTTTTTTTTCTTTCTTAGCTTCTTAAACTTTGTAGCTTTGTAGTAAATACGCCGTTTAGATAAAGAGAAAAAAATAAAAACTGAAACACGACTCTTACAAAAAAAAATCGTGTTTATAACACTTTTTTTTCCGGTTTTTAATCGATAATATATAGTCTTATATCCGCACATTTCGTTTAATCAACTTAAAAAAAAAATACACATTGTATATATGTGCTTTTACGAGTACAATGTGGAAGGGACATACTCGTAATTGATCGAATAAATCACTATATTATAATGTTAATGAAATAACAGTCAAAAAAACAAACAGAAATCGACATTTCCTTACCAATTATTGTCCGGGCGGCTGCACGTCGTACGGCAAAGCCGTTTCTTTTTTGGCTGTTAATATATTTTCATTATACTATAGTGATCTAGTATATAGCCTGTGGTTCGAGTGACGGGTATATCTCTTCCATGTTGTGTGTTGACTATCTTTTGCTTGTGACTTCGTTCGTGCAAGTTTTATGAACCTTATCCCATGACAAAAATCGTCGCTTTATTGTTTCATGGATGAAAAAAACAATTAAATAAGTATAATACTTTCATATTATTTAATTTTTGGATGACTTTCAACTTTCACCAAGGAGCCTTCAGTGAAATTTTAAGAAACACATTCGTCCTTTCTTACCGTTGACATCAGCTGATCCGACTTAACATACGAAATCGGGATGACAAAAACAGAATGTCATACATACTTTGCATCTGGTTTCATGTTAAATGTACGGTATCATGAACTAAACATGCCCCAAATATTTTGCTTATTTTGACGTTTAAAAAGTCGCTGTGTATATTTTCAATTAAATCTATGTAAGTTTTTTATGTTATTTGATATATACATAAATCAAACTTGCCCAGCCAAACTGGATGTGAAAGATACATCCCAATTCAATCTAAAACCAATACTAATAAGAAACTGGGCGTAACCGATCTAGAATCAACAATTAAATATCTAAAGGCGTGTGTTCACATTTACAAAGCTAAATAATTTTTTTGGAACTAAGATTTATATTCTTTCAAATAATCGCAACACGCTTCGTCAAAATTTTTAACAGTTTAGGCGTGTTTGCACGACATGCGCAAGCTATGCACACGCCAACACGCTTTGAAATTTTTGGAATTTGTTGCATGTAATTTGAGTCCTATCACGTATCAATACAACTGAAATTGCATTTACCAAAGTCCACACGCACTCGCCTTGCCTCCGCCTTGCTTTTGCCTTGCGGCGGCCTCGCGTCCGCCCAGAGCGTACCCCGACTGGACTTTAGTAAATGCAATTTGAGTTGTATTGATGTGTGACACAACTAAAATTATATGCAACTAATTTCAAAGCGTGCTAGGCGTGGGCTAGGAGTGGGCTAGGCGTGCGCTTTACGTGCACTTGTCGTCCGAACGCGCCATTCTGCATCGCTCGTCACATATTCGTCAATTATATTCTTTTATGTTCTTCTCCTGACCAAGGTTGCAGGAAAGCGCTGGATGCAGGCCGCTTCCGGAAATCTTTTGGGACACCTATGTTCAGCAGTGAACTTCTTGTGGCTGATATGATAATGATAATTTTCTTTGATTCACTGCAATACAAAATGCTCCCTTACCATTTGCCTCCGAGCTTCTTCATGTAATGCAATCTCAGTACACGTTTCTATGTATGTATATACATGTAAATTCTTTGTCGTTTCTCGACTTTAGTCTTCTCTGCCTGTTTGGCGTTGCCTTTCATGCATTTATCTATCGTGGTTATGTTAGTACAGTGTTCGTTTGCAAAATATTTTCTTTGTATTAATATTTTTAAAAGGTGAATATATTTTGCAACCTAGGTCAAAAACCCAAACATCTCAAAAGTTGACCTTAAATTTTTTTGATACACATGAGATTTACGGAGTTTTTTGGTCCTAATCTCATGTCAGTTAAAAAATTAAGAACATCTGCCAAAAATAAATCGGTAATGGTGTACACAGCACTTTATTTATTAAACCTGTAGATTACTATTGAAATGATAGAAACCAGACCGTATCATTAGAGCAAATAAATTAATTTTGACTACACACGGACACCATATTTATTATTCCAGTTTTGACTAGCACAGTTTTTACGATACAAGCTTATGAACTGCAAATCATCTTAATTAAATGTTGCGTTTTTACCCGTCTACGGCAAAGCCAAGAGGAAGGGTAATGATTTTGACAGTCTATGTATGTGGGTATGTATATATGTGTGTCCAACCGTAGCATCCGATATTTTATGCAATTTTCGCTTTAGATGTCAATCGATTCGTTATTATTGTCCGGGTGACATGGATTACAATTTGTATGCAATGAATATTTTTATCGGATGTTACATACAAAAAAAAGTGCAAGGAGGAAAAAAGATAGAGAGTATCTTGGAACAATCGGTCAGCACGAAGTTACTTTCGAAGTAAATTATTAATTCGTGGCGGAAAAAGGGACGGAAAAATCTTACACATTTTTATTTAAAGTAAAAAATAAATTATACAATAAAATTAAAAACAAAATTGTGTAGGTTGGGTTTAAACCGGATATCGACCATCTCACGCATACGCTCTCCTAACTGAGCTATCAACGAAATAGTCAAACTTGTGAAATTACCTTACACTTTAAGTTCTGTCGTAAAAATCTTTCTCTTTTTTTTCGCCTAGCTCCCACCGTAAGTCCGTACCGTCCGAAAAGAAACTTCGTTCCAAAAATCCGGCAACATGAAATTATTTGCGTGTGGTGATGTATATATTACAGTTGCCTTCCTTGGGAATGGGTTTGAATTGGGAACCACTGCATCAGTCAGGCTTTCTGGCCACTTCCGGTACCTATAAAGCTAGGCATCTATTTACTTTTATGTAACGTTTCAATATCGAACGACAGCCGCCCACACTGTTCGTCAGTTTACGGCCGCCCACGTGTGCGATGACACTTTTACGATTATAGGCATGCGTTTCCGAGGGCATGGCACACACGGGCGTTTTGAACGTAGCGGTTATTGGCTGCGACACAACCGGAACGTTACTCAACACTCAATAATTTATTGCTTCCTTAAATGACCAATAAGTGCATTCAGATTAGATAGCAAGTTAATACATAGATGATTCCACAATCACTTAAGGACCCTGATGGGCGTTGCAATAGAAGACGAACGTTTATGAAGTGCAGCGAACCTATCACCATGGAATTAATATAAGTGTAGTGTATCGACTCTAGGCCATTGTGACAGATATCACTGTCATGGATGTAAAAAAGAGGGATTTGGTCTACGTAATCGGTGATTTATACTTTTTGCATCAGTGTCAAAATAAAACTACAATTAATTAATTTAGTAGTGGATTTTATTTCAAAATATATTAAAACTGAAAATTATAAACGGAATCTCATAAGAACCCGCGCGTCCCGCGCAATATGCGTCCCCGTTCCTCGCACTTGTCCCCCTTTCGCGCCGTGTGGAAGTGTTGAGCAGGCGGTTGCATGCTCCTGCATCCTGTAACAAGACGAGAACGGGGGAGAGGTGCTAAGACGGGGAACGGGGATCTTTATTTCTAATAGAATAGACAAAGCCCAGGGACATAATAAGGGTCAAAGCTCTCATTTGGCATATCGTAAGTCGTGAAGGTGGAAAAGTGAATAAAAGAGTACAATGGTAAGTTTGAAATACTTATCTAATTAAATTAGCACCCCTTCTAGCACCTTTTCTGCTACATTCTAAAGATGACTGACAGTGCTTAGCATTAAGTTGTATCTTTTGTATATAATTTAAAGATTTTAGGTTCAAAAAAAAGGAAGGAAAATTCTTAATAATTCAAGTATTGAAAAGAATAAATATTGTTATGATTTCTTGGATTTTCGCCTATTCCCTGGATCGGCTTTTAAGATCTGCGCGGAAAGAGAAGGAACTTTTATACTGCCCTTTTTATCTAATCTAAATATATATAACTCAAAGGTGACTGACTGACTGACATAGTGATCTATCAACGCACAGCCCAAACCACTGGACGGATCGGGCTGAAATTTGGCATGCAGGTTGATGTTATGACGTAGGCATCCGCTAAGAAAGGATTTTGATCAATTCTACCCCTAAGGGGATAAAATAGGGGATGAAAGTTTGTATGAAACTTTGTCAATTTTAAACCGATCGGGTTGAGACTTTGTATGCATAAAGCTACTATGACGTAGGCATCCCCTAAGAAAGGATTTTGATAAATTACATTCCTACACGAGCGAAGCCGCGGGCAAAAGCTAGTTTTTCCATATAAGTGTGAAAGAACTGGTAAATTAGCCGCTCGTCTACAACTCGTTGATATTAAACCACTTTCACGTTATACTGGCGCCATGGGTGAGAGCAGGAATCGAACCTGTGAACGTAAAGCCAGCACCTATCTTTACTGCCACTAAACTGTGATCTTTTTGCACTCCATCCCGTTAGGCTACACTAGCTTTTTCTGTGACTTTGCATACGTAGCATTTGTATGGAAACTCATTTGGATACACAATTATCTCTCAAAATAAACTTTACTATTTTAGTGGTAGATTCAGTATATAATACTCAAAAACTTTCCCCAAGAAACATATATCGAAATACATTTTTTATTTAGCCGTGTCCGTGGGGCAAAGGCCTCCCCCCCCCCCCCCCTCCAGACTTTCATTTGTCTCTATCCGTAAAGGTAGTTTGCCATTTTTTGTCAAATCCTGAGAGATCGTCAAACCATCGCGTTTTAGGATGACCTCTCTTTCTTTGCCACCCTGTAGGGATCCATTCCGTGGTTATTTTGACGTCATTAACCTTATCAGAGAAGGCCAAACTTGGGGTTTGGCAGCGGTCTATAACGGACCATGTACGAAATACAACCATTTGCTCCAAAACCAAAATAGTTGATGTGGAAAGGGAAGCAGCCAAACTCAGGTGGGACTGGGCTGATCATATCTGCAGGATGCACTCGGATAGGTGGGTCAAAATTGAAATACATGCTTAGAAAAATGTCTAAGTGGCATGAAAATTTCTCGTGCTGCTCCGTTCTTTGGAAGACACTTTACGCTGTGTTGTATGGCAAGCGTCAAGCTGTCAGATGCCTCTAGCAGCTTGAAAAATTTTCTGCCAGTGTTGGCCACTTACACGTACGAATATCAAACAAACTCCCTGCGCAGTCGTAATATATGCGGATTTTTTAAAAATATTTTTACACCAAAAGTAGTCTATGATATGAATAAAATTCCGTAAAAAAAAATTGGTATTAACTTATCAAAATACGATAAAAAAAAATACCTGCTCTAAGATCACTGGATAAGATAAGAAAATACTGATCACCTGATCCAAGCAATATCACGCTTTGATAGAGCGAGATAGTCTTATTTTATAGTGATTTCTAAAAGAAGGAACAGAAAAGAAAAGAGAGCCGTCTTTTGTCCTTATCACCGACCAAGCGTTTCATCATGATTGGCACACTTCAAAATGCGTATATTTGAAGTGAGATTATTACCCGACCATGAAAAAAATATACTTAGTATCATTAATATGCCTTTCTCTTCTCTTACATTACTTGTGTGTTTTCTAACCCCGTAATTCATAAAAAATACAAACGTTTGCTAAACCTCTTATAGTTAAAATATGTTTTGTCTCGTTCCTTAAATGTCAAATATTCAAAAGAGGGAAAGGGACAAAACATGTTTTAACTAAAATAGATTTATCAAACGATATTAAATTTTTATAAATATGAGGGTTAATCTTTGACTTGATCGCGCATTTGTATGAGAGACGTTATTATTTTTTTTTTTCATTATTTTTGCCAAAATTTTCTCCGCCTTTGTAACCAGTATTGTAGTAGTAGAAGTCAGAAATTGTACAGCAAGGTTTTTCATAAAGAAACTAGACTGGATAAGCATAATAACAAAATACGTGGCAGCAATTAGGTCTCCAAAACGACACCGATTTGCACAAAATCCCTTTGTAATTTTATCAATTCCTCAGCAACAATAATGAAGAATAAAATCTTCCATATCACCAGATCGAAATTCGATATCCAAAAAACAAACTAACTAAAAATATAACGCAATCCGTGACTTAGCACTTTCAGAAAAAAACCCGACATTTTGTCTCTGACGTGTTATGTTTTTGAAATATAAAATAAAACGCGCGCGGTTCGGTGGCAAGTCTTTTTTTTCTTTTTCGTCCAAATGTACACGGCCAGTATTTGCATACAATGCAGTGGGTGCAATATGCTGCTAAATGTTCCGCTGTACAAAGCAAAGTGAGAAAGATGTATTGGATTTTAAAGGATACCCTTTAAGATAGTTAGTATGAGGGTTTTTATTTTGTAAGTTTGATTTTAAACATTCCCTACGGCAGAAATATTTGAATTTAGGCGACTTTAAGAGGCTATCTGAATTTTTTGGAGTCCAATGCTGCCCCCATTCGAAAGGAAATTGAGAAATCATTTTAAATTTTGCCTGATTAAACCCTAGATAACTCTTCAAACTACTTTATGAATTACTGTTTATGTTTTGAAGTATGAACTTGAAGCTTTTTATTCAGTTTTTTTATATATGACGCTTTACGTTCTTACTTTCAAGTAACCCCTTAAATAGAATACATACTTTTTGCTCTTTAAAATATTGTAAAATTAGTAGTCATTAATCTCTTAAAGGCCTTCTATAATTTCATTACTACGGGCGATAAATATATATTTGGTACAATAATTGCCATTTTAATTCCCTCTTTTATCCTTAGCTCCACGATTTTGCTGAACTGCGATAGATCTGTGGCCTTGGTTTGTCTATTGAAAAAAAAAATTCGTATATATATAGCCTGCTTAGTAAAAGAAATCCGGTTTGCTGGATATTTATACGCAGAGCGGGTAAAACGTGGAAGAAAAACAGTACACGTGGAAAAAATAAGGTAGCAATAACAGAAAACTTATGTATATTGACCTCACGCTTCGTTTACGAAACAATACAACCAATCAACAATAACTATTTTACATTTTGTCTCCGTTTCCCAATGCGAACAACTACGTAATCCTCTATATTAACTTACAATTCCTTCCTTATTTTTATATATATAAGTTTGAATTTCGCGTGTGATATTTTTTTGGGTGTAAATGTAAATGTGTGATAACAGAGTCACCTAAAACCGATGACCTGTGACCCCAGTCGCAGCACAAATATGTTTACAATTAGTGTTGCCCAAAAATCGATAATCATACTGTCGATAGCGATTATTCTCTTTCGCTGTCATCACCCTCCAACAATCGACATTTATTTGAATTAAGAATGATATTGGTACCCAAAAATTATTAAATTATTTTGAGCTTTCTTAATTTTTTTTTAATAATTTGTTTTATACATTTGGTTAATCATAGGATGTTGTTTAAATCACTTCTTAATTATAATTATTGTCAATGTTGAATAGCTTCTAAGGGTGTTAAATTGCATGCACTGCTAAATTCTTTGAACAGCTTAATTTATTAAACTAGATGTGCATGATTTTAAAAATATTTTTTATTATGTTCACAAAATTGGCATAAAACTGTAACAATTTACAGATCGAATATGTTAAATCTGGTAAAAGTGAAAAGTATTCTCGGTGTGAACGCAACATGCACATATAATAATTACATATACCCTGAACAATATTATTATTTACGATATAAATAAATGACCTAACCAAATTAATCTTTACACAGATCAAGTTAAAACGGTCAGAATCAATACAATAATAACGATATCTAAGTTACTGTAATGTTTTAGCATTATGATAATGAAAATAGATAGATACACAGATTTATTTGTATGGAACAGGGCACACATTCACAATCAATACAATAGAAGTAAATAAAAATAGCACTATCTTTATCGATAATAATCTATCGATACTTAATGTATTGACAACACTATCAACAAGTTTCTCTTGACTGGTTGGAAGCGTAAACTGATTTCCATGGAATATTAGCATATTTGTCTTGTCAAGTTTCACGTTTCCATACATTGTTTTCTCATGGGTTTTTCCTTGTTACATTAAATTTGAGATAAACATGAACTTAGTTAACCTATAAATGCAGAAGTTAAGTCGGAATTATAACCAATTTAAATTGAATAAATCCGATTCGGAAATTAAAAATAAAACACATATTGAACAGGAAAACTTGATATACGACGAATGTTTAAAATGAATATATCATAATAATCAGAAAAATTGACATCAGTGTTAGTGACTCACACAAACGAAAAACAACAAACATAATCTGTCTTATTATAAAACCCAGACTAACTTTGTTACTAGATTTAATCCATTATCTACCCAAAATAAAGTTGACATTTACAGGCGAGATAGTGTGATATTACTAGATGTCAACTTGATTCGGTCGGATAATGGTCTAAACCTAGTAACAAAGTTAGTCTGGGTTTTATAATAAGACGGTATATGAATATGTGTTAATCTGTATGTAACAAAGGTATAATAGGAACCTGTGTAGTACTGGATATTTTTTTGGTTTATTTTCTCAGAAAAGGTCGTTATGAAACATTTATTGCACGACATAAAAACGACGTGAAAACTTGAATATTAACGCTGTGCATTTTTTAAATATTTTGGAATGGTTAGGGAATAATTTTGCACGAATAGCTTTACTTATCAGTATAAAAGAACTATCATTTAAGTGTTAAAATAGGATATTTATTTATTTACAGCGTGCCGCGCGCAAGCGCCCTGCGCCGCCTAAACGAAACAGCAGGCGCAGTAATACATTTTCGCCGCGCCGTAGAAAGAGAGGGAGATACTTCCTCTCCTACGCCGCGCCGGCCATCTACTCTCCATCCGTCTTACGAATTTTCAATCAGGTCACGTGTCCTGACGCTTGACCGCCTAACGCGAGTCTAACATTTTTTACCCATTACAAAAAAAGTGTAGCACGCCGCTAAAGAAGTTTTCACTTTGAAAAGTTACTTAATAAAAGATAAAAAGAGTCAAGAATCAAATATTTATAAAAGAAAATTTTACCAACAAACAGACAACCAAACCAACCGTTTACTTATACATGTAAAACAAAAGCCTAGAAATCGTGAAATACTTACGAAATCCAAATTACGAGCTCTAACCATCGGAAATGTAACTTGCCCCCTAACCCATCATTGTTCAAAGTATTCATCTCAAGCAAACTCAGAACTATTGAATATTCATATAAAGGTGACTCGAAATGGCGTTTGTCGATTTGACTCAGAATTTCACACAAACACGAAAAGCTGACGACTTTTTTTTACATTCTGACGCGCAGGCGTCGTCTCATACATTTCCTTACATTTGCATTTCTAAAAATGCTCTGACAGTTTAGGTTGAACAATAGTTTTTGGTTCGAATTATTTCAGTAGTCACAATGTCATTTTTTGTTTTAGTTAGGTACTTTTGCCTCGAAAAGTTCTTGAACTTTGTCTTTGAAGTGCCTAACTGAAACTATTTAAACACGTTCGCTGCTGGTATTTCTATTACATGCATGTTTCATTGTTTCATTACGAGTATACTCGTAGTTGGCAGCTAACGTGTTAAAAGCCATTTTTTCCACTCATCAAATCTTTTGTAATGTTTTGGAAAAGTATCATCTAAACTGTGACGAAATAATGCTTAATGCATGGAATGTATTAAAATATATAGAATTAATTATGTGAAATACAATGGAAATTAAAAGATAATATCACAGTCGAATAGTAGTCACAGAAATATACAAATACGACATAACAAATTAATTTGCCAGGAAAATGAAAAAAAAAACTACTTTCAAACGTTCATCCCCCATAACTTTACCGCTATACCGATTTCCATCAAACATAGCTTAAAACCATCTTGATCAAGTTTTTGAAACAAAACCACTGCATGTAAATCCGTCCATTCTTGTAGGCGCTACAATGCCACAGACAGACACACTGACACGTCAAACCTGTAACACCCCTCCTTTTTTGTCGGGGTTTAAAAGTACAAAAAGTGGTCTATTTGCAACAGCACTCTCTTTCAGACAACCGAGGTACTTGAAGATGTTTGACTAAAACAAGAAAGGTGCAAAGTTATAGGCAAGATATTTTTTTATGAAATTCTAAAGGGTTACTTTTAAAACACTAGCAACATTCCTTTCTTTGGCCCACTCCTTTACAATAGACTTAATAATCAACTAGAGTTGTATCCCAGTACTCTTAGTTTGATTAAGAAAACACTCTAAGAAGCCCTCGTGAATATGTCTTATGAAGATACAGAAGAATTACTAGCTGTTATATCATAAGTACACTTAAATTTATTAAATTATTATTATTTCTTTTATTGTGTACATTCAAGTTATAATTTAACAATACTCACTTAAATAATATAAACAAAACAAAAAAGAAACTAAACTAATTACTTAAATTATATAAAAAAGCCCTGGCAAATCGTTGCCCCGTGGTAACGTGCCCAGAAGGCTGGCAGCATTTCCACGTTGTATGGCAATGTTTATCTTTTGAGCCAGATAAAAGCCAGCCCTCTGGTCATGCGTAATTTCAGTCAATTTTCGGGCGACAGTGTTATATAATTATTATTCTTTTTATTATTAAATTAATTATTATTTGTTTTACTTTCTTAATTGTTTACTGTCTATGTTTGGTGTAGTTTCTAAGCACCTGAAACACAGGGTGTTTTTCATCCTAGCTCAGGCACCATTTATTTTTGTAATTCTTTACATAATGTGTGACTATAATGTTTATATTATCATTTTTAAGAAATTTATTAAAAAAAATATTATTTTTTTATTTTATAACGTTTCTGGAGCAAGTTCAGTCTATGATACTGAACCGATTTCTATAAAAAAGTTATCAAAAACCGACCTCCCGTACAAAATCCGTTTGGCCAAATGCAAATTTGTATCGAAAGCCAAAATTTTTTGTCGTTTTTCGATAATTGTTTATGTAAAATAATTCAGTATCATGGGCTAAACTTGCTTTAAAAATGTTGCTGGTGTTTACAAAAATAGCTCTGTAGGTATCTAAATATATATAACTCAAAGGTAACTGACTGACTGACATAGTGATCTATCAACGCACAGCCCAAACCACTGGACGGATCGGGCTGAAATTTGGCATGCAGGTAGATGTTATGACGTAGGCATCCGCTAAGAAAGGATTTTGATCAATTCTACCCCCAAGGGGATAAAATAGGGGATGAAAGTTTGTATGAAACTTTTTTAATTTTAAACCGATCGGGCTGAGACTTTGCATGCATAAAGCTACTATGACGTAGGCCTCCCCTAAGAAAGGATTTTGATAAATTACACCCCTACGCGAGCGAAGCCGCGGGCAAAAGCTAGTAACTCATAAAACTTTAAGTTCTGACAAAAACTCTTTACTTCCGCCATCCATTCAATCACATTTAACACTACACAAAAAAAGCTACGCCTATTCTTCTGTCACTTAGCAGCAATAAAAATGGTAGCAGCGATCTGTCATCGCTCCTGAATGGACGACATCGATCACGGCTAAACGTCAGTGTGACATTAGTGAGCAGTATCGCTTTGATGGATAGTCGGATGTTATTGAAATGACGCGTTACATCTTTAAGTTGCACCCGTTTTGGTATTACTGAGGTTAGTTTTGAATTTGATGTTTGAAATCGAATTTGGAACATTTTGTTAAAAACAAATTTAAATAACTGGTCAAGTACGTATTGGGCCACGCGAAGTGTAGGGTTCTGTAGTTGTGAAAGCCCACTTTTAGTTCACGCCTCTAAAAACGTCTAAAAACAATTTTTCTATTGAATTTATATGAACTTTTCCTTTTTCGAGAACATGTTATAAGTTGGTCGCTTATAATTTTTTTATTTGTAAATCCTACTTAGCTCTGATAGTTTTTCTATAAATTTCGTTATATATACTACTGCTATGAAATTTTTTCACATGTCTAAATATAACCGTTTAGTAGATAGAGGGGGGGGACACTGGACTCTAACGAAAATTTGCAATATAAAACCAAATATTTCAGAAACGGATCTCTAAATCAAAAAAGTATGTTCACAAGCTTACAATATTTTTAAAAGACCTATTCAATGACACTCACTTTTTTGGCATGATTAATACACATACCTCTACCAAATTACAGCTTTCTAGTACTTATAGTCTCTGAGTAAAACCGCGGACGGACAAACAGACAAACAGACAGACAGACATGGCGAAACTGTAAGGGTTCCTGGTTTACTACGGAACCCTAAAAATCTTGATCTTATCTATTTCGTTACACCTCACATTTACCTTAACATTCTCATCTCCGCCTCATGCATCATATACTCCTCGTTCTTTTTGGTCACCCAACATTGCGCTCCATACAGGAGAGCAGGTCTTATTACGGTCTTATAAATCTTGGAAGTCGCTTATAACAAGTTTTATATCCTTTGACTTGCCGCCATTTATAAACGTAAGTGTTATAATTTTTCAAAACTAAAAACCGAGTTCATCGCCATATTACACAACTGATTTTGATAAATTTTCTATGGGACCACCTGATAAGTATGCCCTTTGGAACAAAAAAAGAATTTCCCAAATCAGTTCACGCGTCTTTGAACAATCGATGAACATACGTAAAAAAAGAAAAGATTCCAACGAATTGGTTACCTCCTTTTTGAAGTAAGTTAAAAACGAACGTGAAAAGGAAAAAAATCGAAAATGATGATATTGAAATGCTTCATTGTTAAACCTTCTTTAACAAAGGAAAGTTACTCATCGCAATAGAAACATTTAATTACACATTGAACCACTTAATGGAGGTTGGCGTACTCCCAACTAGGAAACGGAGAAATCTTGGCGCTCTTCCACGAAACTGATGCATTTGTATTGTGCTACAAAATATGGTGATGGGTCGTACAGTGACCACTAAGGCACAGAATTAATATGAGTATTACATATAGAAAGGAATCTCCTAAGGCCCCGCGCAATATGCGTCCCCGTTACCCGTCCCCGCACCTCTCTCCCGTTCTCGCCATGTCGAGGCGGCTGCAGGTTGCAGCCGCCCACTCAACAAATTCCATATCCTCCATTCTGTGACTAAGGTAACTGTGACTCACTAACCAGTTACAAAAGTATAATATACCGAAAGACATCAAAATAATATGCTGAAATAGAAAAAAATATATATGTTGTTTGTTTTTCGTGTATGTAAGTAGACAGTGGTGTCAGATTTTTCAAGCTGCCTGAATAGACATGGGTAATGTCGACTCCGAGGCGTGTTTCGGCTCACTGAATCTCAATTCGCACCCGTTACTGACTCCTCCTAATGATTCCTACTCCCTTATCGGCTCTCGCTCACAGACGAACGTTCGGTCGCTGAATAAACGAATATAACCGAACGCTTTCGATTCCTCCCGAATAGCCGGCCGCGACCGACGCGACGCAGCGAACGCGGCATAAGCACTAGTCACGATCGCGACGCGAACGCGACCCGACAGGCGCGAACCAAATACACGATGCGGATCTAATAACTCCCTTGAGTCAATAAGAACTGCTCGGACTAAATAAGGGTATCAGCTCCTGTTGATGTATCGGCTCATTCAAATCTTCCAGTCCGGAGTTACCCATGCCTATGCCTGAAGGCATCTGACATACCTTGACTACTGCCTTCTTCTTCTTTTCGTGTCGTTGGCTCAAACATTAATTTTTTCCCCACCAGAACGATGACAATCTTATAGCGTTGTTCGAGGCCTTAGAAAGGTCACGTTTAGTACAGCAAGTGAAGAACAATGAGCTGGAAAGGAGGTGTGATATAGTCTGATCGCTAAGACCACACGACTACCGTCAGTCGGGACCAACGGCTTATATTATGTGCCTACTAAACCACGGAAGAGCTCAACACATTATGCTACTTCTGGTCACCCCAAGTGGACATTCAATTGCGAACCACGCCCGGTGTCGCTTAATTTGCGAAAGCGATAGTAATGCCCTCTCCCGCCGAGCTCCTCAAATATGTGAACAAATAAATAATTCATAATAGGTTCATACCTACATATTAATTACTTATCCATTGCGTGTGGGCAGTGCCTGGGCCGTAAGACTTAAAAGTCACTTTCAGCATGATGCTACCATCACGGTCTTTGTCTAAGTCTAAGGAAATCAAAGTATTGTTAGTTTGCTGGCAGCATCATCTATTGTTAGATTCCATAGATAATTCACTCATTCTTTAGGTCGGCATTCACGACCTACGCGAAAACAGAAGCAGCTTCTTTAAAACCATTTGGATCTGAATTTTTATTATATTTGCCTTATTGTTAGTTTAGCAGTTATTTTCAATTTATCCCACAATATCAACCATATAGGCCACCCGAGCATTTAAAGCGTTTCAATTTTTAATCAATATTTTTATGGTCATAATATCTGTCATAGATTTTATGACAAAAATTCAATTGTTCTTTACGCATGTGGCAATTAAAGATTGAAACCAACAGTGGCGCCACATTTTAATTCACTTAAAATAAACGACACAAAAAATGGGATCAAGAGGCAATTGTAAATTAAATCGGCTATCAAAGTCACGGATCCTTAGCTTGAACAGTAAAAGTTGATTCATTCGGATTCACTCGTAAATTATGGGACGCTGTGTGGACCCATTTTGAACTATTACAAGGTAGTAAACTGAAGATTTTGGATTTCGAGTTCGGGTCGTAAAATCGCCCTGTTATCTAAAGTGTCAAATGTAGGGTGACTAAAGGGAATTTTATAAAGGGGAAAAAAGAAAATTACAATACAAACCAAGCACGATTATCTCTTACGAAGTAAACGAATCGAGGATCATAAAACTGAAAGGCTACACTCACAGGTAAGTGTGTGTCAAACAGACTCAAGATAGTGCTGGGTTGCCAGCTTTTTTTCATGTTTCGTCATTATCAATATCAGCCGTAGGAAATACACTGATTGAGATACAAGACAATGCAAACAATCAAATTAAAACAAAAAAAAATAAGTCGCACATTGAGGAAACTTCAAGTAACACTGTTCATTTTACTGTAATTCATTAATCATAACATTACTGTCGTGGCTTAGTTTTGTATATAAAGTAGATTTTCTGTTCAAAGGAAAAGGAGTATACCTACTTAGTAATGGTTTTATAATAGGTACAAACGCAGAGCTAGTATCGAAACTTCTTGGCCACCACAAGCGCCACTTTTGGCTGTTTTCTTTGAAGTATTATGCACGGCAATTTCCAAATTGACGATATAATTGACCGAGCGAGCGAAGCGTCTCAGTTTCGAGATAGGCCAAAATGCCTTCGTCCAGCTGTTCTCACCTATCGTCGTATTTCTCAACTGAATTTCGTGAAATTCTGTGAGAAGTTTCGAATATGATATAGATTTTTTTGTTGATTCAGTGTTTTTTTTTTTTCAAAATGGCGGAATTATGGGGATTGAATATTGTAAAAATATCATCAGCCGTTTCGAAATTTTTCAAAAATTAAAGAGTAAAGACTTTTTGTTACCCTTATTAACACGATTTTTTTATCTGTACAACTTTTTTATCCTATAATCTTCAACGGGGCGGGGTGACTCGCGAGGTCTCCAGCTCACAGAGCCACTAGTACCTAATTAATATAGATATGGTCACTTTTTTTTTCTTTAATTGTCAGTCATTGGTTGCCTCGGACGGCATTTCCTATTCCATCGGACACTTTTCGCAATTCCTCCAACTTTATCCTACAATAATACTCATCATGGCCACCCGAGCATTTAAGGCGTTTCAATCAATAAATTGTTTAAGCTTTGTCACATGATTCATTGCTTCTCGAACGGTTTGATTTGATCTTTAATGTCACTCGGAGATTGTAAACCGTGTGTGGCCGGTTAGAATTAGAATTAGAACTTGCTTATTTAATGTCGGTATAAATTATACTAGATCAACTTTTGGCGTATCATTTCGTTTTAATTGCAGTTTTGAGTATTTTATTTATGCAAAGATAATTAAAGCAGTTTTATTTGTTGGTATACTTGACAGGTGATTAAAAAAAAAACTTTAAGTCTACATCTACACTACATCAAAAAATTCACTTTTCTAAGTTTTTTAGAGTAAATATTTTTCATAGTGGTTTTCTTACATCATAATAAATAGATAAATTATATAAAGAACACAAAGATAAACAATATAAAGAATTAAATTTTACTTTGTTTTAGAAGAAAATTAAGTTATTTTTGACAGATAAATGTTATTATAGTGTTAAGGATTTCTTATCTGATAAGTTGTAAGTTGACTTTGTTTCATAGTAAAAGGTTTATAGATTTAAGTATAATTTTATAGTATTATAATAGAAATAGCTCTTCTGACAAAATTTACATACCGGTGATGGTAAACATGATTGGACGAAACTGAATGTAATATCGTGTAACACATGTTTGGCAAATAAATTATCTTTATTCTTATCACATGTTTGGCAAATATCTTTATAAAACAATATGAATGAAAGTACAATATGAACAGTAATAACAAATTACCGGCCAAGTGCGGGCGGACGGACAGGGGAGTTTTAGTAATATGGTCCCGCTTTTACCCTTCGGGACGGAACCTTAGAAATACAGTTTTATTTTTTTATTTTTAACTATGTTAAGTACTCAAAGTACTTTAGAAGCATAATTAAGCACCAAAAATTACCCCATGAAGAGTACAGCCGGGGACAGATAAAAAAGATCCCGTTACCATACAGCCCTTAAAGTCGGTCAGGTTAATCTACCCCCGACTGTATAATCAAGTAGGCAATACTTTAAAACTAAATTGCATTTGTTGTGGGACCAATGAGTGGCTAATTTACCAATAAATTTCAAGGGGTCTATTTGCGCGATGACAATTGAAATTACTCCAAATTACTTGACGAGCTCTGTGGCCTGGGGGTCATCATGCCAGGCACTAGAGATCCCCGGTCAGGACAAGATAAAAATGATCTTTTTCAGATTGGCTTGAGTCTTGGATGTATATCCATATAGGTAGACTTGTGTTATGGGATACTAACTCAACGATACTATATTTTATAACAAATTCATATATAGATAAACATCCAAGACCCAAGACAATTTGAAAAAGGCCATTTTCCAACTTGCCCTGACCGGGACCTCTGGGTTGCGGACTAGCATGGTGACCACTACGCCCTATTACTAAGAATATCCGCTGTCCATCTGTCTGTCACCAGGCTGTATCTCATGAACCGTGATAGCTAGACAGTTAAAATGTTCACAGAAAATGTATTTCTGTTGCCGCTATAACAACAAATACTAAAAACAGAATAAAAGTAATATTCAAGTGGGGTTCACATACAACAAACGTAATTTTTTATAGATAAGCGATGACAGTTGAAACATTTAGAAAGATCTATAAAACATATACTCGCCCATTACTTTCAAATTTGGAGCCCATACTTTCAAAAAGATATTAATCTATTAGAGAGTGTCCAACGAAGAGCAACCAAGATACCTCAAGCCTTACGTCGAATATCCTATGAAGACAGACTCCACGCATTGCGTCTCACTACACTTGAAGAAAGACGTCTCCGTGATGACCTTATTGAAACATACAAAATCCTGACATCTGGTTACAACTTGCCTGACATACAGAAAATATATAACTTGAAAACACACGTAAAACCAACACGAGGCCACCACAATCAAATAAGCCGTGAACTAGCCAAAACCAACACTGCACGTCACTTTTTAAGCAACCGAGTGGTCCACAATTGGAACAGACTGCCCGACGAAGTAGTGTCTGCCACATCTATGAATTGCTTTAAAAATAGACTGGATAACTGGCTACGCACAAGTAAAGTGAATTTTAAACAATTATAGTGGACAATTCTGTGACTATGTGTAGTGACTAATAGGCGAATTTCAACAGTGCTTGAAATAGACACATCAGCTTTAAGCTGCTCGTCTATAATCTAATAGATAATGGTACCCTGAAATCGTGAAAAATATCTTCACCATACAAAATTAAATACCTAACGAGCCTAAATGTATGGAGCTGCAGATTTTTTTTACGATTTCAGGGATGATCCCATAGTAAAAATTGTTCACATTGATTAGTATGTCTACTTCCTTTCGGGTTGATACCCTCTTTCCGTAACACGTTGTCTAACTACGACCTAACTATATTTGTTCAAAAATGTCCGTATAGCTATTAGCTACGAGCGCAGTGGTGAGAAACAGCGCAGGCGCAGTTAACCCGAGGTCGCACTGGATTTATCCCGGCGATGTCGTGTGCGATACCTTATCCCGGCTACTGTGCGATAATGGCGCTAATAACTTGCAGCCTGACGATTTTATCGCACTTATGTTAGTCTGAGTAAAGTAGAATATACTGGGCGGTTTTTTGCTGAAGATACCAGGAGGGACTGGTCAGCTCGGCTTTTTAAATATTCTACAGCTAATATCATCTGCCGATGATATTAGCTTTAACCCGCGACTTCGTCCGCGTAGAAGTCGAAAATCGTTCTAATAAGATCTTTAATTGGTTTTTTACGTTATAATATCCCGTTCCCGCTCCCGTTTCCGTCATTTGCTAGAGCAAAAGAGAACAAATGATCTATTTGTCTCAATTTTTTTGTCTCTTACTGAGAAAATGACGAAGTTTCATAATACTCGTAATATAAATTCGCAACCCCTAATGCAGCCCATGCAATTTTTTAAATCTTATTTCTGTGTTATTATTTTTTATTGACCACTAATTCAATTTTCAATTAATTCATTGCAATTGCTATCATTAAAAAATGTCATGTGTCTCGCTTTAAAAATTACGAAGTTCCATACAAACTGGCAACCCCTATTTCACCCCCTTAGGATTGGAATTTCCAAAAATCCTTTCTTAGCGGACGTTTCCTAGTCACAGTCTACCTTCTTGCCAAATTTTATCCTCATTGGCTAAGTAGTTTTCGAGATTTCGTGATGAGTGAGTGATTTTCGCTTTTATATATATAGATAGAAGATTTACGGTATAATAGATAATTTCACTAACAACTTAATAACTAGGCTTTAATTCCGCTATTAAAGTTGTATTTGTGTATAAAGTTACATAATACTAGATTATTAAACAAGGGATGTAAATGATCAATTAATTACACACCCGAGATATTTAGATGCACAATCGAGCTAAGCAAGCGAGGGCGCTTATAATTCAATGATGTATAGATCACTTACCCTCGAGTTGAACACTCTACTTTTGATCATAATAACGAGGTAATAATGCAAAAATGTAATAACATACCAAAATGTGAGACTTGGTAGTATATTTGTATGTAAACATAGCAAAAGAAACATGAAAATACAATCCATCATGTCATCTATCTAACACAAATATATCAGTCTAGTTTATGTGCAAAAACGCAGACTCGACACAAAAAGGGTAAAGTCAACAAATCAATATTTATTGCCCAGTACGTGGAACTTTGACCTTGTTTTTCGAATCGTTCGTCTTAAATCTTTATCAGGTACAGCTTCGTCACTGTGCAATTTGATCACATGTTTTAATGCTTGGTTTAATTTAATTTAAACTGAGTGTAACTTTAAACGAGCTAGGATAGGAAATTCATCCTCACACCTGTTGCAACGGATTTTTTTCACCTTATTAACGCTTTAATTGTGATTTTTTGCCACAGTTTAACCTATATATTCGTATTTCTAGACTCTTTAAAAAGGGCCTAAAACGTTTTTTTTTTAGGGTCAGCAATGCACGTGTGGCACCCCTGGTGTTGCAAATAATCCGTAAGCTCCTGTTACTTCTACCATCTGGTTGGCTGTTTATCTGTAACACTATCATGTCTTTATCCTAACGAGATGACAAAGTCTATGCCGTAATACTCTAAAGCTTAGTTAAGCGTGATTAAGGCGTAAAGATAAAATATAGTGATGTGTTGCTAGCCACAAAACCTATCCTTCAACAACTGCATATTTGCAAAACTATTGTTATCAACGGTTCATTCGGTCGGATTCAGCCGTCTGTTGGATGACAGATTTTAATTCTATATAATAGATACTCGCCCGTTTTCTCGATCGGTTTTTACAATCTGCGCAGGAAGAGAAGCAGCTTGCACATTCTATTAACACAACATATTTTCTTTTCCTGCATAATGTTTTAAGTTGCAAACTTTTAAATTATTTAGTTTTCTGTGTATATCTATGACCAAATAACACTGTGACAAGATTCGCCTAACCTCTTAAATCAAGAAGTGGTATACCATATACCACTTGCTGCGTTCTCGCCTCGGTTTACGGCTAATTCTTCTTTTAGACCACAAAAATGCTAAAGATTTACGATATCGAAGCGTGTGCCCGCGCATGCGGTATGTCAGGGTGACCGCACGTTTAGATTTATAGGGATATTTCCACGTAAAATAAATCCTTTAAAATCATTCGTATTTACAAAATAAATCAGTATTCGTCTTGATGTTACTGCTTGCTTGTAAGAATATAATTTACTGAAATCAAGAACTGAGACAGTTGGTGTCAAATTTTTTAGAAACGATAGACCTAATAAGTTTGTAATTTGAATCCCAGAAAATCAAAATTATTATAAATGCAGGTATAACAATTGAGTATAGAAGTCGAAAAGTTGCTCGTAAATAAATATATATATATATATATATATATAATTTTGATAATTATTTAGATTTTAATTTACGATGCCCACTTTCTAAATACAACTTTGTTATAGTTATACCTACAATTGTCAGCGAAGATGAACGATACAGTCAAAATATAACACCTAGCCGCGCCGAAAGTAGTACCACACACACACACACACACTCAAAACTTTCGCTTTTATAATATTAGTGTGACTAGTTGCGCCCCGTGGTATTACCCGCGAAAAAATGTAGCCTATGTGTTAATCCAGGCTGTCTGCTTCCTACATACCAAATTTTATCGAAATTGGTCCAGCCGATAGCGCGTGAAGAAGCAACAAACACACACACACACACACAAACTTTCCCCTTTACAATATTAGTATGATTAGTGTGATATATAATGTATAAGGTCTATATATATACTGTGATCTACGAGTAAACCAGAGATCTCATAAACAAAATTATTTATAAATTCACCTGTCCTTTTTATGGCACAATTTATCTGTGCATTTGCATACGCTATAAAACAAATGTTAACTAATCCTCAATCGGTTGTCCCGTAAAGCCTACAAATATGGTCATGTTACGCACGGCGCGCAGGACAAGAATCTACGAATCAAACGAAACAACTGTAATTTTTATTTATATTGTGGCGGCCTTTTCACCGTTACGAGAAAACTTCAGTGCCAATACAGTTCACTAAGAAGCATACGAGATGGCACCAGCAATATATTAGAGTTCCTGTTGCAACTAACTGTATTAGGTATATATGTAACTTCCGACGATACACTGTCGGAGTCGCGGTTCCCCAGGTGCAATACCATGCCTGGCGGGAAGATCTTCCCTTTGTGGCGGTCGAGCGTATATCACCTCGCTCCCACTACGATATGTATTTTCGTGTGTGTTTACGTCGTTTACTATATGACAGTAAAATTATTTAGAGTAAAAATATTATGAAGGAATAAGGGTTCAGCCTGGGTCCAAAATGCTGCTGAAATCTGTTGTCATTTATTATTACTAGGTGTTCATAGATTAACAATGAGATACTTTAATTAATTCATCATACTAAAGTAGGAAGATACCTTTAGTCAATGTCTTATAAGCGTAAAAAATAGAAATTTCGACTTTAAACCAAATTTTTCCAAAGACCAACGGTTTTAAGATGAAATTTTCGCGATTGAATAATTTTTAAACAATGTGACAGAAACAGATTTTTTTTTGTCATTGTGGTTTCGCCCAGAAATTTTGAAAAATGAATAAATGCTGACTCCATTTGGTTCTAACATGACCCTTACAGGCTCAGGCGCAGTATGCCGCGAAATATGGCGACCGATGTTCGGATACGCGTACCTCGTAACTCCAATCGGATATTACGGATATCGATCTAACGATATGTAACGTTCGGATATTTATTTCATCGATTTAGGCGATTAATCGGCGTTGAAACGCGACACTTTAAACTACGACTTTTTGTGATGCGCCTCCGGTTCGTTGTTCAGTGGCTGGTTTTTTTTGTATCTGTTTTTGCTACCTTCGTTTACGCGGTTTGAATATCAATTGAATCGAATAAATTAATAGTTTTAGTCGATTTTTAGTGAGATCATACAATCGTGTGAATCAAATTTATTTTGACTTATCGGAGTAGATCGAAAACATTAATTTAATTAGGTATGATAAATTATTTTTGCCAACAGTTTCTCGCGGATTCCGGAATTCGATCTTACTTACATAATAATATTCAATACTTATTTTAAATTAATTTTGGCGTTGTAGTTGCAAAAATAAATTAAATTAAAGAAATCTTTTGTTTAGAAAATTTTGTAATTGCAAATAGTAGTTGTACTAAAGAGTGTATAACGTCATGTACCGATTAGATAAATATACTTAATGATAAGAAACAGGGATCAAATCTTCTTTTATGAAATTATTAAAAACCTTATAGACTCTCCATTTGAAGAGAGCTTGTGACAATTATGACAGGACATTTAATCATGTCGCATATTTCATGAAAAATTTGATAAATTTCGGATATTGTTAAATGTTAAAATGAACTAAAGTATTATTATAAGTACGTTAAAAAGAAAGTAAAAAGTAGGTAGTAGTTAAACTTTGAACTATAAGAATAAGCTACTAGTAGAAACTTTTTGACGATGTTTAATTTATAAATCATAAGCCTATATGTGAAATATTTATTTGCATAACTTTTTTATTATTTTGTATAACTTTTTTTACAATCAAATAATTAGGTACAATGGCGGACTTATCCCATAGTGGGATCTCTTCCAGTCAACCAAAGCGAAATGAGAAATTCGTATTCTTACATCATGTGTTTCTTAGGGAATGCAAACATTACCACTAATTTTGACTTTGACACGATTGACGACATCCGTGGCGTAATGGTCAACTCGCTAGACCGCCAATCTGAAGGTTCTGGGTTCGATCCCCAGCCCATGTTGGAAAATAGCCTTCTTCAAATTGTCCTGGGTCTTGGATGTTTATCTATATATATATATTTATTATAAAATATAGTATCCTTGGGTTAGTATCTAATAAGTAATAACACAAGCTTAAGCTTACTTTGGGGCTAGCTCAGTCTGGGTGATTTTTCCGTATTTATTTTATTTTTTTCTAAATATGTATAAAATTGTACTCTGCAACAAAAAAATAATCTGTATTGTCAAACAGTATCTACCCTACCTCTTCATATGTTAAGACTCTAAGACATTAATGGTTCATAACAAGATCATTAAAGACAAAAATCAAATACATGTATTTCTATCAAAACTGTCTCTGCAGTCGTATCGGACCACCCAAGTGGGCATAAAACGTCGGATTTATTCCCATCTTGTAGATAATGCGCGTTACTGACCGTTACGGCCTATTTCTGAGATATGTTTGCGTTAACTTAACACTTTGCTTAAGATTAACTGTTCGGATGAATTGATTATATTGTAGTAAAAGGAAGGTTTAAGTAGTAGGCTGACGTGGGCTGATAAAGATTGTAGTAAAGTTAAAAATACTAATAAGTAAATCACTGACCAAACGATTCAAATTCAAAGATTCAAATGTTTATTTAGTAATTAGACCTTTACAGGCACTTTTACACGTCAATATGCATAATTTACGTTACGTGTAAAGTATATTCAAATTTTATTGATAAGCTACCGATACCATCGGTTCGTAGCGACCACTGCTGAGAAGAAACGCCGAAAGAAACTCATTTTCACAGTATTGGTCTGTGCGAGTGAAGTATCTACGTTTCAGTTTCAACAAAATTCTTTCGCGTGTCTAGAATTTCGGCTGTTCTCGCACACATCGTAAACACCGATCACGTGATTGGGTGAATCATAGGTAAAGGCGATGCAATGAAATAGTAATCCATCACTATTTTGAAACTGTGAAAATGTGTTTCTTTCGGCGTTTCTTTTCAGCAGTGGTCGAAACCAAGCGCTGGGATCGGTAGCCTTTCATAACAATATATTAAATTTCAATATAAACTACACGTAACGTAAATTATACGTTTTGATGTGTAAAAGTACATGTAAAGGTCTACTGAATAAACATTTGAATTTTGAATTTTGAATTCCTTTTTCACCATCACACTAAAAGTGGCCTTTGAGTCTTACGCCCTTGAGCTCTGTCTACTTAGAATCGCAAAACTCAAAATGCTCTGCCCTATCCTTCCTTATCCCTCCGTGGCGTAGTGATCACCATGCTAGTCCGCCACCCAGAGGTTCCGGTTTCGATCCCCGGTCAGGGCAAGTTGGAAAATGGCCTTTTTCATATTGTCCTGGATCTTGGATGTTTATCTATAATATGTATTTGTTATAAAATATAGTATCGTTGAGTTAGTATCCCATAACACAAGTCTCGAACTTACTTTGGGGCTAGCTCAATCAGTGTAATTTGTTTCTATATATATTTATTTATTTATTATTCCTTTCCTTTCCTTACTAATATATAAATGCAAAAGTAACTCTGTCTGTCTGTAACCTCTTCACGCTTTAAATACTGAACCGATTTAGATGAAATTAAGTATGGATATTGTTTGAGACTTGGTTTTCGTCCCGAAATTCCCACGGGAAGCGAAGCACAGCTTGTGAGTAAAAAGACCGGATATCGTTCCGTGCTTCTAGGAGAAATTGGTTAAATATATCACACTATTATTACAAAGGCAAAGTTTGTAAGTGTGAGTGTGTGTATGTTTGTTACTTTTTCACGCGCAAACGACTGGAGCAATTTTGATAAAATTTGGTGTGCAGGAAGCTGACACCCTGGATTAACACATAGGCTACTTTGGGTAACGCCAGGGTGCGCGGCTAGTAATTAAATAATCTGCCTTTGGATTAAGAAGATATATACATTTTCTATACTGTATATAGTTTAAAGTGAGAACGTGAAGCTTTTTTGCGCACATTTGCGAAAACAGCCACTTTTAGCTAAAGTGCATAGAAAAGCTTCCCGTTCTCACTTTAAATTATAAACAAATTGTTAGAAGATCGAATAGTATAGGCAAAATTAAAATACTATTTATCTGGTAAAGTATGAAATTATATTATTTTTACTTTTACCTGGAAGTATATACGTCTTTAATAAAGTTTGATTTTTGCAAATAAAATAATATAAATCAACACAAACAAATATATACTTGTGTTATGGGATACTAACTCAACGATACTATATTTTATAATAAATACATATATAGATAAACATCTAAGACCCAGGATAACTTGAAAAAGGCCATTTTCCGACTTGCTGACCGGAGATCGAACCCGGGACCCACCCTCTGGCTGGTGGTCTAGCATGGTGACCAGTACGCCACGGAGGTCAATAATATAAATAATCCCTAAAAAATTTTGTATTCTTCATAGTTATTCCGAAAATTCTTACCAGGTTCTCATGTGTACTTCACAAATCGTAATGTTTTCTCTTGTAGTTGTATCTCGTGTTTTATGGTGTCATCGACAGCGTTTAGTGCGGGTTCGCTTCCCGGGTCAGGCCAGGTTTGTAATCTTGACGGTACTGTTTGTTCCAAGTACGAGTATTTGTAGTAAGTATATATTAAACTAGCTTTATGCCTTTGCCTTGCATGGGCATAGTTTTTACACACATAAATCTTCATGGAAGATATAACCTCAGGGTCCGACCGCCTGTTATGAACCGCCCCAGGGTCAAAAATATATCTTTTGCGCCTACTACGTGTAAAACAACAAATCAATCCCTGTCCAGGAGACGATTTAAAATGGTATGCATAGTTGCACATCTATGACAGTGATATGAAATCCTTATAAGTTACATATTTAGCACACCCGTCTTCGCGTGATCTAATATGGTTTTTCTTTCATGACACTTGGTGTATAATCATCTAGAAGCAGAGTTGTACCAGGAGGTTATATCTTCCATGAAGATTTATGTGTGTAAAAACTATGCCCATGCAAGGCAAAGGCATAAAGCTAGTTTAATATATACTTACTACAAATACTCGTACTTGGAACAAACAGTACCGTCAAGATTACAAACCTGGCCTGACCCGGGAAGCGAACCCGCACTAAACGCTGTCGATGACACCATAAAACACGAGATACAACTACAAGAGAAAACATTACGATTTGTGAAGCACACATGAGAACCTGGTAAGAATTTTCGGAATAACTATGAAGAATACAAAATTTTTTAGGGATTATTTATATTACTGACCTCCGTGGCGTACTGGTCACCATGCTAGACCACCAGCCAGAGGGTGGGTCCCGGGTTCGATCTCCGGTCAGCAAGTCGGAAAATGGCCTTTTTCAAGTTATCCTGGGTCTTGGATGTTTATCTATATATGTATTTGTTATAAAATATAGTATCGTTGAGTTAGTATCCCATAACACAAGTCTCGGACTTTGGGGCTAGCTCAATCAGTGTTATTTGTTCCCTATATATATATATATATAAATAAATTATATATATATATATATATAATTTATTTATTTACTGAATCTTCTAACCCATTTGGTTACTAGTAGTTAGTTATTAGTCCTTTTATCACATCAGTGACAGGAAAATCATTGCTGAACATAGACCTCACTCAAAGTTTTCCAAACTGACCGATTAGAAATCTTGCATCCGACCACCTAATATAAGTATGCCCTGCCCTGCATTTGCCAGTACGGACGTAACCGATTCAAGAATACCTCCGCCCCATTGGCCATCGGTTCTTTTCGCTATGAGCCTTGCCCAATGCCACTTCATTAAGCTTCTTAGATTTGTCTATAGTAGCCTAGTAGGGCGTGTTTGCTAGAAATGCGCACGCCAAGATTTTTTTTAATTTGGTGCATATAATTTGAGTTCTATCATACATCAATACAAGTCAAATTGCATTTACCGAAGTCAACACGCGCACGCCTCGCTTACGCTACGCGCTCGCCTTGCCTCTGCCTTGCGTCCACCCGGCACTCGCCCTGACTGGACTTCAGTAAATGCAATTTAAGTTGTGGTGATTTGTGATATGACTCAAAGTATATGCAACAAATTTAAACCGCTAGAAGGGCTTTGTAATATTATTATGATTGTTTTTTAATTTATTAATTAAAAGACAATAATAATATGACAAAGCCCTTCTGGCAAGTAGGCGACCAATACTGTGAAAATGAGTTTCTTTCGGCGTTTCTTCTCAGCAGTGGTCGTTACGAAGCGCTGGTATCGGTAGCTTTTCTTAAAAAAATAAATTATGTTTTATTATACTTTACACGTAACTTAAATTATACTTATTGACGTGTAAAAGTGCCTGTAAAGGTCTAATTACTAAATAAACATTTAAATCTTTGAAAAAAACCGCGCTTGTCGTGCGCTAGGCATGGGCTTGGCGTGCGTGTATCATCTGAACGCGCCCTTATTTTAGAACAAATTAGACATATGTGTACAGTAATAAATCAGTCAGTAATAGCGTCGCGTAAGGAGATGAATGACATTGTCAACGTCACGAATTCGAACAAAAAGAATTCAACTGAAGGAAAATTTCGTCATTAGCCTCAGAACACGCTTGGCCTAGTGGTCTAAGCGATGGACTGTGAATCTAGAGACCGCTGGTTCAAATTCTCAGCCACGTGTAGTATTTTTGAAGTTTCTAAATAATACTAGACTAAATAGAAAAGAAAATACGGGACAGAAAATGAGTGAGAGAGAAGGCGATAGAAAATAAGTAATTTGAGTTTGGAACATTGATGCGATTTTGTTCGAATTCGGGGGGGTATAGAAACGGAATAAGGCGCTGCCTGAGGCAGTTTAGTTGGAAAGTGAAATTCGAAGAAGGAAGAAAAGAGAAAAAAAGAAGAAAAGAATAGTAGTGAGTAAAGTGAAGTAGTGAGTACAGTGAAGTGTTCAGTGCAGTGTAGTCCGCGCGTGTGACAGTGCAGTGACGTTTCTGCGCGTATGACAGTGCAGTGACGTTTCCGCGCGCCTGACAGTGAAGTAACAGTTGGAGTGCAAAGAGGACTGACGCTGTCAATTGTGAGTACCGCTTGGGTTGTAAATAAAGGCACCATTCCATAGGATTGTTGTTTCCTTTCCTACCCCCAACCCACTCTCATGACAATATTTTGATTTGTAAGAATTACCAAACTCTAACTAATGTAGAAAGTGAATCTATACAAAGAACCAATGCGACCCGTTGACATTTGCACTGTCCACGGTTCATACAACTGGTATTGCGAACTGTGACCCGGGAAGCAACCGGTGATTCCGTCAACGTGCAGATGAGCAGCCTGTGTAATAATAGATTTAAAGCCTGCTGAGTTACTCCGGCAATAAATACTATTTCGACGCAATTACATGATATGACATTTTAAGCAACATCTGATTTACGTTTAAACTAAAACCCGACTACCGGAGCCATACCACTAACAATGTGTATATTTTTGGAATGTGCTATAAAAGACCTTTGATTTGACACACCGCTCGATAAAAAAAAAATCTCTCACTTTTTTGTATGTGACTTTCGTTACATACATTTTTTGCTTACAAATTGTAGCCTGTGTCACTCGGACAACAATGACGAATAGATTGATATATTATTTGTGAAAATTGGATAAGTGATTTGGATGCTACGGTAGAACAAATGTTTATACCTTACACACTCGTACATACCGGGACTGATAAAATCATTACCCTTCCTCTGGTGTTTACTAAAGTCGGGTAAAATTGGACTAAGTGCTCTTACATACAGTTCGCAACACGTCGGCGATTATCGCGCGAGTGTTGGCGGTCGCCCGCGACAGTCAGCGAGTCGCTTTTTGTTTCGGTCGGTCGTTGTTGTTTTTATTTATTTAGCAATTTATGTACTCGGAAAATGTATACAGAGAATACATCAAATAAAAGTTGTACAAAGGCACTGCTTATCTCAAAAGAGAGAAAATGTTTATGTAAGAGAGGCATACAGGCGTGTTTATACATAAAGCAAAGGAGGAAGAAAATTCAAATGACAAAACTACACAAACTACAAATAAAAATACATATACATACATAATATATTTCACATATACTTAAATTTAAATATATATAACTCAAAGGTGACTGACTGACTGACATAGTGATCTATCAACGCACAGCCCAAACCACTGGACGGATCGGGTTGAAATTTGGCATGCAGGTAGATTTATGACGTAGGCATCACCTAAGAAAGGATTTTGATAAATTACGAGTACACCCTACGCGAGCGAAGCCGCGGGCAAAAGCTAGTAAACACATATTTTTCGTGTGAGTATGTGGCCAGCACAATTATCAGGGTGCCTCAAGGCATCTGACATAGCTTGAAGACTGCCGTAGAATGATGACAGCCAGGACCAACGACTTATACGTGCCTTCCGAACCCAGGAGAACCTATCAAAGCTCCACACTATATAGCTCGTCAGAGCTCTCGTTGGCATACTATAAAGGAATAAAGTTCTGATTAGTAACACCAAAAAAAAAAAAAACATAATATTTCTTTATTTTTTACTGAAAACTTCTTTATTCGCTTTGGACATTTTTTGAGATGGGCCCATTGAACTCGCGATACTGTTACCGTTACCGTAACCGACACCAAGTTTTCCTGCCGGAACTTTCGCGGGGTGCCACTGAATTTTTCTTATTTTTGTTTTATATCCTAGATAACTCGGCTTGAACATTTTGAAGAATTATAATTTATTCTGAACTCTACAGGGCAGAGTGAGAAAATTGGCCACAACTGCTTTCGTACAAAATAAAATGTACGTAGAAATAAATCTATAGCATTGTATTTGGCAGAGATGCGCTGTCTGATGCGCACGCGCGATTTACAAGCCTCGTCGCGATGCCTGATAACGTTACTTATTCTTGCAGCAGTTTGATTGCTCACGGCACCTTCTGTCGATTTATTTGTTATCGTCAATTTTCGTTTCAATTTCTCATTCTTCCCGGTCTAAGCACAAATATCTGCTTAAAACTTTGCGCACAACTGTATCTCCCAAGAACGTTTCAATATTTTTTTCAATTCTAATATATCTTTATTATCATAGGATATTCATAATATCTCTTAAAAATCGTCACTTTGTTTTATTGCACAATAATTGTTGACGTCAAAAAGTTAGAGTTACGTTTACTGCCGCCTCCAAAGCGCTAGTGCAGAAGAAGTGGTAACAAACTGCACTGCAGCATTTTCCAAGAGCGTCAACTCACGGTGAAATTAATATTTATTTTTTTAATGTCGAAATTTTAAAATAATTTCAAATCAAGTTGTAGATTCAGTATGTGCCTAATGTACCAAATTATGACATTTCTGAGTATACAAACCTTTAAGAGGGGCCCGCGCCAGACGGCTGGTCATAAATCACCAAATTTAATATCTCCGGTTTTTTTGTCTCTACTTCACATGGTCTTAGGTATTCTTGGGTGACATAGCACACACATCATCTAAATACAAGAAGAAGCTCAACACAAATAAGAAACAAGACACACAAACGTAAAGAAAAAAAAAACAACTGATGTCCGTAGAGTAATGGTTAACACGTCAGTCCGCTATTCCCGAGATTCTAGGTTCAATCCCACGGGGCATATTGGAATGCTGATGGTCTGATGACCTGAGCAAGGAAATCGGAAATTCTGGAAATCCTTTGGGGAGGCCTATGTTCAGCAGTGAACATCCTGTGGCTGATATGATGTTGATGATGTTCTTCTCTTACTGTTTCACTGCAATACAAAATGCTCCCTTACCATTTGCCTCCGAGCTTCTTCATGTAATGAAATCTCAGTAAATCGTTTCTATGTGTGTATCTGTGTATACATGTAAATTCTTGTATGAAGCCTATGTCCAGCAGTGGACTTCCTGTGGCTGATATGATGATGATATTGGAAAATAGCTCTTTTCAAATGTTCTAGGTCTAAGTTGAGTTAGTATCCCATTACACGAGTATAAAACTTACTTTGAGGATTGCTCAATCTGTGTGATTTATCCCTTTATATAAAATTAAATAAATTAATAAACGTTAAGATAAATAATTCAATTTTCTAAGATAAAAAAATCGACTTAATTTTCTTTCAAAACCTTCTTTCATATCTCCAAAGTTCTTTATCAAATCTTCACCAAATTAATATGGTATAAACTTGGTGTTCAAGCTTTCAACTAGAAAAAAGAATCTTTAAAATCGGTCCTCGGTGACATACATACAAAAAAAAACATACATTCGAATTGATAACCTCCTCCTTTTTAAAAGTCGGCTAAAAAGAATATACTTTCAAAATCATGTCACGTATGTAATGTTATCTCCAAAATATTAGTCACGAAGCTATTCCTGCAAATAAACACGATATTCGAATCTGGTAGTCTTTAATCATTTATCACCGATATTGAATATTACGATATAAAATAACAGAGGCCATTAATAAACGCTATAAACGCATCGTATTACACGGTTGACAAATAATGCTCATAAAAAGTTTGCGCGCATGACAAATGGAAGGTACGGGACACATCTTCAGGTTTTTTGCCGGATGCCATTTTGTTTTGAGAAAGTAAAGACCCGGCTATTATGTGCCTGGTAAAATTATGCTCAAGAAACTAAATCTTATAGTTATAGAGATGTATTTCTCTTAAAAAGAATAGGGAATATGCATGGAAAAATATGTGTTATCTAACCAGTTTATCCATAAATATTCAAATGAAGAGTAAAAACAGAATAAAAATTGGTTGGAAACGAACGAGATATAACGATTTTAAGAAAATATATTTATCTCACTCGCAAAATCGCTATTTTCTATGGCAAATGTATAGATGATATAGACTTTGACGTCACCAGTCCATATCGGACTTCTCTTTCTAATTGAAACTTTAAAGTATCACATGTTCGTCGCTGATTAAGATTATTTTATAAATTCTTTCATATTTGTTTACTGTGGTTAATAAGAATTTTATTAAGCAAATAAAAACAATACGTGCATATACTATATATTTTAGTTTTTTTTTAGGGTTCCATACAAATAATGAGAAAACGGAACCCTTATAGGATCACTCGTGCGTCTGTCTGTCCGTCAAATGCAAAAAATGCAAACCATACTGTGTTATTAACTTTACTCTTTATGAGGATCTTAAATATATTTTTATTGTTATTATAAAATAAATAGTTTTGATTTTATTCGTGAAAGAAGACAAAAGTTAACTTCCCCCCCCCCCGATCTCCGAAACTACTGAGCCTAAAATTTTGAAAAAAATACAAAATTTACTTGTAGGTTACAGGAAAAATAAGAACATAAATATTTTTTTAAAGAAGTCATTTTTGAGGGACAAATTAGGAAATTTGAAAGAAGATATTTGCAAACCTTGTCATCAAATGAAAGGGGATTTCAAATATATTTTTTTGTTATTGCAAAATAAATAGTTTTGATTTTATTCATAAAAGAGAACGAAAATTGACCTCCCCCCCCCCCCCCCCGCAACCCCCCACGATCTCCGTAACTACGGAGCCTAAAATTAAAAAAAAATGCGAAATATAGTTCATTGCTTGTTTGCTTGTAGATTACAGGAAAAATAATATAAGAATTCTATCAACTGAAAATAAAGTGGTAAACTCAATATAATACGTTCACTTACGGAAAATCTTTGGTATTGTACGGAACTCTCTCCACGCGAGTTCACCTCGCTCTTGCCCGGTAATTTTTTTTTTCACATTTACATTTAAATTTCATTTTTGGTTTATTTGCTTTATAAAAACGCGAAGTGTGTTCCATCTCGAAGTAAACATTTTTAAGTCGGCCAGTTTTGAAAACTGCCCATTCGATTGGCGACATCGTCAATACTTCACTGTTCTCGCCAGATAACCTCCAACCTAAACTAGTTGTACCGGGAGGTCGTATCTAACCATCATTTGTTATTTTGCGTCCCATGCCCACCTGTGAGGATGGCACACGAGTTTAATCAATTTCTGCTTTTAGTTAGATTTTTAATAAGTTAGACATGACAAGAAATCATGACTTCGCTATCGTTATTAAATTTGAGGAGCTCGGTAGCCCGGCGGGAAGTGCGCATTACTCGCGCTTTCGCAAGTTAAGCGACACCGGGCGTGGTCCGCACTTGGATGGGTGATCACAAGTGGCACAAAATTTTCTCGAGCTCCTCCGCGCTTCGGAACGTATAAGCCGTTGGTTCCGGCTGTCATCAGTGTATGGCAGTCGTCAAGCTATGTCAGATGCATTTAGGCAGCTTGAAAAATCTGACATCAGTGTTGGCCACTTACATACACGAAAAACAACAAAACAAAGATTAAATTTATTTCTGTTTTTCCTAAAGGTTGACTGGTATAGAATGCATTAGTATTAAGTCCACTCCACCTATTGTACCATAATGGTCCATAAAGATTAAATAAATAAATAAGGTTTTTTATCTGGTGATATCGGAATTCATCCTTAATTTTGAGTTAGGTAGTAACTTTTCGTTGTTATACGGTCGAATTAAAGGCAAGCGTTAAGTGATCAGTCTCCAACGAAGTGGTTAGATATCTTCAGCAACAAAATGCTCCATATGACAGCATCTGTACGTGATGTGAACTAGGATATTTATTTAATTAATAAGCAAATAACTTATTTTGTTAATTTAGCACAGTCTTTCCCAAAGTGGGCGATAACGCCCCCTTGTGGGCGCTGGAGGCTTTAAGGGGGGCGGTAACGGGCCCAGAATAAAGTTGGGGGGCGCTGATGTGATTTAAGCAATGAGTGATTTATAACTTCAGCTATTTCATATTTTAAAATTCACTGAAATTAAAATCCTCTTACTACACAACATCCATTTATTAGTTCATATTTATATCCTTTTTTATTGTACAAATATAAACTAAAAATATAATTAATATTTATTATTTTAATGCGTTCACAACGCTATTTATATCGTAAAAGAAATCAAACACTGAAAAAATTTCGTGTTTTAAAGTTTCGCAGGTGAGGTCCCCACTTTCGATACTCTTTATTATTGTAAAATTGTATTATTATTGCTATTTTTTTATTAAAAATTAACAATGTTGATTATTGTTATTTTTTTATAAAAGATACTCTAATGTACTGGTGTATGTATTATTATTGCTCTCTCTTGTAAAAAAGTCTAGTTTAGAATATAGGTTGAATTAAACTACAGGCAAGACAAATATGTGATTCAGGTTCTTATGGTGAAAAAAATGGGGGGCGCTACAAAATAACTGATTTTTTAAAGTGGGCGTTTGACAAAATAAGTTTGGGAACCTCTGATTTAGCACATCACGTACTGATTGGACTGTAGATTCAATATAACACTGTACAATGTTTTATTATAAATACTCTGCATAATTCAAATAAATTATCTATTATCCCCTCGCCACTCCTGGCAATGGTGATGAATTGAACTAGATCCAGTAGGTTTCATTAGCCCCTTAGTGGTCGTTATATACCCTGACGTGATAAAAAGTCTCAGGCAGAGATATGAGGCGAAAAGTTGCAAGAGCAGCGGCTCCGGACGAACAACCCAATTCAAAACCAAGACAACTCTCTCAAGAGACAGTAAGTTTCTCTATACAAACCTTCTCCTTAGACGAGCTATGTGGCCTAGCGATCATCATGCCAGGCTGGTCATACCGGAGGTCTTGGGTTCGATTTCCGGTCAGTCAAAGATGGAAAATGATTTTTTTCAGATTGACCTAGGACACGGATGTTTATCTTTATATATTATCTCCTTTATTCATAAAAAAATTAAAAACGTTAGCTAAACCTCTTTTACTTAAAATATGTTTTGTCTCGTTTTTACTATGTCAAATATTAAAAAGAGGGATAAAACATGTTTTATCTAAAATAAGTTTGGCAAACGCTTGTTATTTTTATTAATTTGTGGGTATGTATTTGTTATAAAATATAGCATCATTGAGTTACCTAGTATCCCATAACATAAGTCTCGAACTTACTTTGGGGCTAACTCAATTTGAATGACTTGTCCGTATACAATGTGGAAGGGACATGCCCGTAATAAATCAAACCACGGGCTATACTAGACCACTGTAGTATAATGAAATTAAAATAATAACCAAAATACTAAAAAAAAGACATTCCCATACACATTGCCCGGGCGGTTCAATGATTCAAAGATTCAAATGTTTATTCAGTAATTAGACCTTTACAGGCACTTTTACACGTCAATAAGTATAATTTATGTTACGTGTAAAGTATATTAAAATTTAATTTATTTTTAAGGAAAAGCTACCGATACCAGCGCTTCGTAACGACCACTGAGAAGAAACGCCGAAAGAAACTCATTTTCACAGTATTGGTCGCCTACTCGCCAGAAGGGCTTTGTCATGTAAACGCTTTTGTAGAAATGGCGAATTTTATTTGGTGTTTTAACTGTTATATTAATTTCATTTTACTATAGTGATCTAGTATAGCCTATTGTTTGATTTATTACGGGTGTGTCTCTTTCACGACGAATATTTAGGAGAAAAAAAACCTACAGTGCACACAATCAATGTCACCGGGCCATCAGCCTTACCAACTTCCCATAACCCTAAACCTTATTAGTCACGACCTCTTCCACTGGAGACATCGATTTACTACACTACCAAATACGCGAGTAAACAAGGCGTGACCTTGGCACCTGCTAACCCAGACTGTCATCTTTCTGGCGAGGTCACACACACAATAGCCGGGTAGTCCATCCTGGTCTTAATGCTTAAAACTAATCGGCACCTAACCATTAATTAAAATCCAACTTTATTTAGCAAATTTTTAAGTGGTGAATCGATTGATAGTTAGAAGGGTTGTTAGGATGTTTTGTGGTTAGTGGTGGTATTCAAATGAGGAATTTGGAGGTCGCAATTGTTTTGCCCAACAATATTGGATTGGTTCCAAGGAGGTGTATGGACAATGCATCTTTGTTGGCTGCGAGGCCGAGCTGTCCCTTCGCCTTGAGAGGCTTCCGATCTTGGCTATCAAGTCAAGTGCAATTGCATTTCCATTTCTGGTGTTCCATGAAGTTGGAACAAATAAGGACAAATAATAGTGATTGAGGTAACCCCAACGTAAGATTTACACTCGTGTTAGGGTTATTCAACGATATTAGATTTCATAATAAATACATGAAATTGTATTAAGAGAAAATGTTGGGCCATTTTTCAAAATTCCCAGAGTTTAAGAATAATGACAAGCTACTTTGGACGAAGTAATTCATTATAATTTGAACGTAATTATTTATCACATTGCCTAGACATTATGACTATTGTCATGTGGTATTCGGGAAATTTGATAAAACACTGGTACTTGTACATTGCACGGGGGGATTTACCTACAGTTGATTTATCTGAGGTAGACTGGAAGAACCGTAACTATACTACATGACCTGGGTTGTCTACATAACTCTGCGAGAACGAGTCTGCTGATGGCGGGTATAATTCTGCCCCATAGGTGATAAGCATTATAATAATGCCCGGACGGTTTGATTATTTTAATAGTTTTTATCTACACTGCCCTTTCATTTTATTTATTTATTTTGGGCATTTTTCAACGTGAGCGGACATTTATTATGCTGTCTAATTTATCACTTGTCATTAACATATGTATACATAAACACCCAATAACCAAGATAATTTGAAAAACCCATTTTCCCTGGATGGAATTCATCTGTATTTCGCAGGCTGCTATCGTTTTCTCTCGCCCAGAACCGCCATTTGCTAGAGCAAGAGAGCAAGGGAACACATCAGCATGGCCGGTTCCGTGGCATGCCGTCGCCTTTTCTCGTTCTAGCCAATGGCACACACACACATTTCTAGTTTTAGTGCACAACTCAAGTGGCTCCCTATTAGACAACGTCGTAAATTGTGTATCCTTTCCCTTCTTTATTCAGTCCTGTTTCTTCTACTCCGCTATACCTTAAAGAACGCTTTAGCTTCTTTCGTAAGAACACGAATCGAAGTGTGCGTAGCACAGTCGACTTTAAACTCTCAATTCCTGTTCATAGTACTCATTTCTATTCTAATTCTTTCTCAGTTCAGGCAGTAAAACTTTGGAATTTTTTAATGAACAACTCTCACGAAGATATATACAATGTCCTTTTTAATTAAGTACAAATATTTTAAGAGGTGATTCAGTCCATCATTTTGAACAACTTTTCCCAATAAATATATATCGAAATACGAAAAATTTTTTTGCATTTTTCATAGTAACGATATCACGTGACTACTTCGATTTGTATGAGAACCGAAATTTTTTTTTCGTATTTCGATATATATTTATTGGGCAAAGTTGTTCAAAATGATGGACTGAATAACCCCTTAAAATATTTGTACTAAATTAAAAAAGGACAGTGTATATTGAAATATGAAAAACGTTTTTTTGGCTTTGCATACAAACTCGGACCAGCTGATCGGTCAAATTGTGTAGGGGTACAATAATCATTTTTCAAATTCCGATATATGTTCTTGGGGAATAGTTGTTTGTTTCTCGTGTGTGCAATTAGCCAACACTGGTGTGAGATTTGTCAAGCTATGTCTTGCTTGCTTGATGACTGCCATACAATGATAACAGCCGAGACCAACGGCCTATAAGTGCCTTCCGAAGCTCGGAGGGTCTCGAGAATATTTTTTATGCCACTTGTCCCATCCAAGAGCGGACCCAGCCCGGTGTCGCTTTACTTGCAAAATCGCTTGTAATGCGTTCTCCCGCCATATAGTTGTTTTTTTATCATGGACTGGACACACTCTTCAAAAAGTTTCAGTAAAATTTATCAGACCCTGTACAATATGTAACAAAAACCCTGTCCGATCCTTGTAGGAGCAACTCAGACCGTCAATATGAACAACTTTTCCAATGGGACCAATGCTTGAAACTCGAAAAATATATCGACATTTTCATACAAATTGCCGGGCCGGCCGAACACTTTTGTATGAAAATGTAGTATTTTTTTTTTCAAGTCTCAAGCATTGGTCCTGTAGGAAAAGTTGTTCATATTGACGGGCTGAGTTGCTCCTACAAGGATCGGACAGGGTTTTTGTTACATATTGTATAGAACTGGACTGCACCTTAAGCATATTAAGGTACACGGTGATTTTTCATTGGTTTTGGAAAAGCCACTACATAAGGATCGTTAGTAGGACCTTATTAGCTAGGCAAAATAAAAATTCAGAAACAAAAAATGTTGACTAAAACTCCAAATTAAATTGTAAGATCAATTAGTAGTATCGGCGGCGCATAGCTGCGGCCGGCCGGCCAGCTATATTTCAGTTCATTGGGGTCACGAGGCCGTTTTGGACGGGCGTAAATACGTCTAGATCGAAAAATCATTTTCGGAACGTTTTTATCTTTTGTCATACACAAATTGGATTACTTATTTGTATAGAAGAACTCATTTACTATACGACATTCTTTTTCCAAAACCAATGAAATGTCAGCGTCTGTATCCTGCATTTGAAAGCTTTTTCAAGTGTCAACTTAATTTATACAATCCTCAACAGTTATAGAAACGGATAAGGTTTTATTAAGTTAGGAATTCTTAAATGTTATTTCGTCAAATAACAAACGGTGGACTATAAATTATACGAAATGATGTCATACCACTTCTGATGGTTCTGAGAAAATCCTGAGCTTTCCACTGCCGCGCCTATGTCACAAAATATAGAGAGATCGGATGTGGAGCTTCGTATAAAATCAATTAATACAAATATATGTTAGAATATCTTACATATAGGAGTTTTCCGAACATGAAATTTTAAATCGCGTTTATTTTATTTTTTAACCGTTTTCTAAAATAGGAGGTTATTATTTCGTTGGAATTCTTTTTTCAATGTATTTAAAAACGCCCGGACTAATTTGTAAAATTCTTTTTTAATTATTTTGAATGATACTTGTCAGATGCTCTCATAGAAATTTTGTCAAAATTGGTTGAGTAGTATGATGTTGAAGGTTCTGAGTATGGTATATAAATCACATATAGTGTAAAAATGATAAATTGAATGTAATGTAAAGCGAATACAATAAGCACATTGAATGCAAACAGGCAATCATTTTATTTATTTTTGTGTCATAAATTAATTTGTACTGCAGCATTTAAAAAATTCCGGTTAGAATAGGACATTTTTTAATGACTGATAGGCCATCATAACTACATCGAGATTCAATAGATTCAAGACATAGGCCTTCATCATGATATCTTCAGGTTAATTAGTCAAGTCCCTGTAATTATATCTACAAACATTTCAAATCTAAACTCCTTAGATCTGTTATTACTTCAGACATTTAAGCTTACATTTCGGTATTTTTATGCAAGTAGAAAATGTATGGTGGTTTACTTGTATATAGATATAAATATGTACATACGACTATATATGTTTATTTATATTTATGTATGTTTATGTAAGTATATGTCTTGTTGTAAATATACATGTGTAGTTAGTTTAGTTAGATTTAATGTTAGTTTAATTTATCCTATGTAAGTACGAACTTCTATTACCCTTTTCGTGAGTAATTGTCCTATCTTCTTATTCGCCGGTTGACTGGAAGAGATTCCATTATGGGATAAGTCCGCCGTTGTGAATTTACTCTTTACGTTGTTATTTTATGTAATTGTGTGTTTTCATAGTACAATAAAGTTATTAAAAACAAACAAACATTAGCTTAACTTCTACACATTTTATAATTTATGCTTCTAGTTTATCACACAAACAATATTTTACGAAACCTTCGATCAAAGCTCGATTTCACCGGCCCTAAAAACACGCACTTTTACATTTATTCACAAATCAATAAATAATAACCTCTAATACTCCGAAAATAATAAAACCAACCTTATTGCCTTGTGATAAGGAGGATTGTATTGTTTAGATATAAGCTATGACATTTGACATAAAAATATAGGTGCGAAAGAAAGTTGACATACGCTTTGTATTCCATGTTAATTTGTTTTACAACAGTTTTCTATTTTGGGCAAAAACTGTAAATGGCTAGGCAAAGGCAAATTAAATACCTAGTATTAAGAGATTCATTTTATATATATACAATGTGTATTTTTTTTATACTGATCAAACGAAATGTGCGGATATTAGACGAAATATAATCGATAAAAATGGAAAAACATCGTTATGTTAACTATATGGTATGAGAAGAAACGCCAAAAGAAACTCATTTTCACAGTATTGGTTGCCTAGTCGCCAGAAGGGTATTGTCATATTATTATTGTCTTTTATCTCTCTCGTCTGTCATAGCGACGTACGCTAAATCGGCATATAATTAAAAATTGAGGTGTCAAGGGACACCCGGATGGAACTAAGTAAAATATAAAAAGGTGTAAATTACATTCAAACTCTTTATTGCGTTCTAAAATCAAGTTTTTATTATCTTCATAAATTTGAAAAGAGTGTCGTTACAACTTTTGGTCTTAATATTTTCCGTCTAGCCCTCTATCGCAACGCGCAATAAGGAACTTCGTTCCAATAACGAATTACTAAATATTATAATTTTATCGTTTCGATGTATGGTACATCCACAGTTTATTAAAATATAGTATCGATTAGTCAGTATCACATTAAACAAGTTTAACTTACTTTGGGGCAAACTTAATTTATATAGGTATTTATTTTCTCAAAAAAAAAGTCAAAAATCATTTATTTATCTTTAGATATTAGTATCACTTGATAATTATCTCTTTTTTCTTTTTTTTCTAATATATATTCCCTTTTTTCAGAGCTACTGCGAGCAACAGGTCAGCAACACAGCAGGCATATCTCCAAAATGGATGATAAACTCGACCCGGGAATCAAACTGATTACTACCATTAGCACGCGTGTTCGAACACGGGCGTTAAAATAACCAGACGCATGCGAGTACGTATCGATAAAAAATACGGTGTAGACAACGCCCATACAACATTTACATACAAACAAACATCCATTCACCATCATTACATCGTAAACCAAACCTTGTTCCGTTTTCATAAAGTTCAATTGAATTTTTGTACATTTATTTTAAATTTGTGGAAGTTTACGAAATCAGTTCAGATTAATCGGTGGACACACAGACAGACCCACTGACAAATTAGATACACAGCCCTCAGAGTTAATAAAAAGTAAAGACGCCACGGAGAAAGTCACAGGACAGTGAAATACGCAACGATCGTGTACTAATGTATTTTTGTATTTATCTCTAGTTTTTGTATAGTAAATATTAATGATTTAAGTTTTGTATACTTCTGCATGTTTCCATTCACTTTTAAATTTATTGCTGCCATCCAACGTGACCAGGACCTTCTGGACATATTGCAGGTAAGGAACTACCCGGGCTTTATAATTCTTTCTTTTTTCACCAGATTTGAAAAGTTACTGACTTAGTTTTGGAGAATTTCTTTGTTTTTTTGCTTGACTTCTAACGTTATGTTTGATTTTACATAGATTACACTCATGTTTAGTTTTTAAATTGTTTTTAATCCCTAGAAATTTTATTTTTCACTTTTCAGTCCTGAGCGAATCAGCAGTAACTTAAGCTTCAAATGATTTGGAATAAAATCTCGATTTTCGCGTAGATGAGATGAAAACATATTTAATATACGATTTTTACAAGAAACAGGTTTTCAACGTAATACTTTTTTTTGTTGACATAATTTGTCACTGCGCTCCGCCTTAACTTTTAAACTCCTTCCTTCCAACGTTGAATCAATGAAGGCTTTGTTTTATTTCCCCACCATATGGGCCTCTTCCGATTTGGTGCGCAGGCTGGTGTCGACGACGTGACTAATTGGAACACATTTTTTGGTTTAATTCCGATATGGATAAGGCCCGGATAAAAAGGTCTTGATTAAAACACCTGTGAAGTCAATTTGACACGTAAACTTTTCTGTATCGGGTGTTTTATACGTAAAGTAAGTCAGATTGGAAAGATATAGATATAGTCAATAGTTTGTCAACGCTGTACGTCAGAATGCTCGACTGGTTAAATATCGGGCTGTAAGTGGTAAGATCGCATTATTAGATTGACAACCTCCGTGGCGTAGTGGTCACTATACTAGTCCGCCACCCAGAGGTTCCGGGTTCGATGCCCAGTCAGGACAAGTTGGAAAATTGCCTTTTTCAAATTGTCCTGGGTCTTAGATGTTTATCTATATATGTATTTGTTATGAAAGTATCGTAGAGAGATAAACTCATTTAGTTGCTACTATAACATACATACAAAAAAATAGACGCAAATCAGACACAAAAAGTAAACAAACATTTACCTACCTGTCAATTTTCAGGTAGGCAGTGACTATGGACTTCCACTTGCTACGATCCTGATAGACCTCTTTCGCTTCATCTGCACTCATCAATCTATTCAAACACGCCCTTCGGTTACGGTTACATTTTACCACTCCTTTGTTATTTTCTAAAACAAAAATACTATTTTTTTTTCTAAAATAATAAATTATGTCGGACAGCCATTAGTAGATGCACCAAATCAAATATGTCAAAGAGTAAATTAATTTGGACAATTGATAATCATTAATGATTAAAACACATATTATCACGCCTTTTTCCAATGGGGGCAGGCAGAGACTATGGATCTCCACTTGCTACGATCCTTGCAAACCTCTTTTGCTTCTTCAATACTCATTTACTTAAATGATACTACTGAGAAAGAGAAAGTAGCTATTTAATTGAATAAATATTCGAGCTTTAAATGCATACACCCGCTGAGCCATCGAGATCCCTAATAATCAAATTATCTATTTTTATTAAGTAACTTCATTATGAATGCGACACTAAAACAATTGTCATAAATTGAAAATTCCTAAAGCAGGTTCACCTTATTTCTACTATTATTACATACGACACACTGAGCAGCCATTACGGTGGATTCCGAAATAATTCAAACTTCGTTGAACAAGCTCTCAATCATAAACAAAACACTCCCATTAAGAACGGCTGTTTGGAAAACAAAGAAAGTCGGCTGCGGTCTTGTTGACAGAGGTTGTTTGAGAATAACGGTATCGTCGATAAAATAAGCAAATAATTTTTTTTTGCACAAATGAATAAACATGTAAAGCATGAGCAGCGAAGTATAATACTCTGGAAGAGTAACATACACATTTTATCATTGCACAAAATGGCTCCTAGAAAATTTACCTCTATATAAAATGACTGTTATGTGGCGCAGCGACATACATCAGCCACTGATTTATTCAGCAGTTTGTCACATTTTTCTAGGTACCAAAAGTCAGTTACAGTATTATTCGATAATCCAAAAAAAAAAACATTTTAAAAGCAGATATGTAACTATCGTCGATTGATTGCTGGATGCAATTTACCAAAATTTTTAATATTTATTATTTGCTAAATAATATGCGATCAGTAAATTGAGAGCAGTATAAAAATGTACCCATTGAGAGTGCAGCGATACGTGCAGCTTAACGCTGTCAGTAAAACCGACGCCTTAAAACCCAAGACCACACATAGACAAGCACTCCTCATAAACTATTTATATTAAAAGCATCGTATAAAATGGTACTCAAATTACAATATTACAATTTCGGTATGAAATATGGCCGAGTGGAGCCGAGACACGGAAAAGGCGTTGAGCATAAAAACCTGGAGATCGTGATTTTATTAATGAGCAATGATAAAATAACATGTGCGTCTTGTAATCTGGTTTTCATTTTACCTACATCGCTATCAATGTAATTTCTTAATGTCTACATACTTTATATCCAAACATATTTTTTACTAGCTCTCTATGTCCATCCAACTGCGAAGCAAAAGCCTTTGGTTGCTATTAAAAAACATTTTGATCACATTTTTCTAAAGACTTAGAAAGGTACTCGTATCATGATTTTTGCATGCGAAGGCATTAGTAAAACTCGTGATATTCAATATTTTTAATATATAATACATGGTATGTTTATAACATGTGTGATGTGTATCCTTAATAAAAAAATAATAATAATGACATTAATGCTTTCCAACGTGATTGGTCAAAAACTGGGTATAGGAACTGGGTGAAAATGGGAACTTTACCCAGTGGGACATTGCATAAAATTTGTCCTATTTATTTATTTATAAAACAATTAAGAAATGCTAACGTAGTTGTCAAGGTCTAATTGACAATTCGGCATTAAAGAAGTATGTAGGTATGTTTTTACCTGACATCACTGTAACATATACAGTTCGTTGTACTTACACATACTTTTAAAAACCAGTATAATGTAAACTTAACTTTAAAATAAAAACTAATTAACTCTAACAATTATCTGCTTTCAAATCTCGAAATATAAATTTCGTACAACTACCAATAAATAACAATTGTCTCGAAAACAATACCACGGGGGGTCATCACCTCAGAAACTTGGAGTGTAACAAACTGGCCGTATTGACACCACACTAATTGTACTACTCAATCGGGGAGATTGTGGTGGATACAGAACATGTATGTTGCCATTGACTTACGATAATTCTCTATTCAAAAATCGGCCCTTTTGAATCAGTAGTAAAGTTAGTAATGTCAATGGTGCCATTTTTCAAAAGTGGAATCACTACACGAATGGTTTTTTGTATGGAAGAACCATTCGATTAAGTGACTTTGCTTTTCAAAAATGGCAATTCAGGTCACTCCCCGTTTATGTATCGAAAATATACCTACGCACGGCGACCGCTTCGGAGTGGGAAATTCAGTAATAAATCCACCGCTTACTCAATCGCTTTTGTGTACCTACCTATTATGAATCGTTTGTATAAAGTAATGAGAATGAATGGATGGCTGACAATGGATTTCTAGGTTCCTATCTAAACGACGCGAACTAAATAAAACCATATTCTAACTACATTGAGTAGATATTTCTTTGAATTCTGTACTAGTACTATTCTGTGGTAATGCTACCAATTTAAGAAATGCAGTCTTTTTTATGCAAGTGGTAGAAAAAACAGTGCTCCTTAAATCAGTAGCGTTAAACTATAACTGATTTAAGGAGTGAATTTATTAAATACAGCAATAGACCCCCATCCTTAACAAAAATTGAATTCATTTGAGAGGGATTACATTCAATTTACCAAGAAAAAAATATATCGCAAAAACAAATATTAAATTTTGTGTACTGAAAAACTTAGACTTTGAAGTTATCTTTGACAAACGCGAGAAAACCAACAGAAAAGCTATTAAAATACATAATATTAAGCTTTCATTTAAAATCACATTGAACTCTCTTGGTTTTATTGGCTGTAAAGATATAGGTAGGTATCCAAACATGGAAATTTATAGTCGTAAATGGAATAATAAACAACCTATGAATACTTATATCACCGGTTAAAGTGATAGACGTAGAGAAAAATGGGTAGTCCAATTTACAGAGAAAACAACTTTATTGCCCAAAGTACTTTTATTTGTACTTTACTGCCTAGTTTTAAAAAGAACGTGAGTGTCGTGGAAAACTCGGTTGGAACGAAGTTACTTTCGTAGTAAATTATTAATTCGTGAGTAAAAAGTGACAGATATATTTAAAACTTTTTTATATAATAATAAATTAAACAATAAAATAAAGAATAATAATATTGGCGTGTGCTGGGTTTGAAACGGGAACATCGATTAACTCAGGCATGCGCTCTTATCTGAGCTATCAACGAGATAGTCAAACTTATGAAATTATCTTTCACTTTAGTTCGTGACGGAAAAAAGTGTCGGAAAAATCTTACACTTCTTTTTGCCCTGACCGCCAAGTCCGAACCGTCCGAAAAGAAACTTCGTTCCAAAAAACCTCGTAGTCATGTATGCTACTGCACGATTCAACATGTAAGGCCTTGTAAATAATATCAAAACTTGTTTCGTTAACAATGGACACGTGCCCCAACAATCACACCCACGAGTCCATCTCGTATTAATTCCGAATAATTGTGCCTTAGTAACGCTCGTTAATTGTCCATGTGGGAGAATTTGTTTATTTTAATAAACAAACGAAAGATTTTCAATGGCACGTCACGCAGAGAACTTGGATTAGGGAGAAATCCATGAAGATATATGTTAGATATTCAAGATTTTAAAGAATGCTATAAATTTAGCTACTTTAAATGTTTTAATGAAACAAATAATTATCAAAAATAAGGCTATTTTATGAATTTCCAAAATCTATTTGATTATGTTCTTAAAGTAACTTTAATTCACCTAGTATTTTTATTTCCTTAAAATAATGAAGCTTAATGCTAAAATATTAAACTTAAACAACTACGCAAAACAAACTTGCACCGAAACGACAGCCGCCATTGTGGTGACGTCATACTAGCAGTTGCTAGATTGTAAATTTTTCATCAATAAAGCATAGTATTATGTGTAATTTTTAAATAGCTGTCCTTAGAATTTAATAAGTCAGTAATAAAAGCATCGCCGTGTCGATTTATAGGTTCCTTTTTAAAACGAATGGCTAGTACTATATATATAGTAGTACTATATTATAAATATCACTTAATTACTGTTTACCTAAAGCTTGTTTCTGCTATTTTGTCATCACTAATGCATACGTGATATACAGATAATAAAAGAACGATGTTTTGTTTTATAAAAGTAAACGTCAACCGTAAGGTTTTATGAAAAAAATTACACTGAGTTATTGTTCTCTAAAGTATTAATTAAATAACATTATTTATAATTTAATTTTGACCGACGAGAATGGTCTCATATCCAAATAAAAAGAAATGATTTTGACTTTGACTTTGACTTTTGAGTCCACATCATACTCTTCATAATCAAAGACAATGCTCCAAAAATCAAAACTCACGCACTTGACCTCCGGCCGACCTTGCCCTAAATAGCATCATTACTGACGTTATGTCACAAACTCAGCTAACAATGATTCCCACATTACCCGTCGGCTTTGTCTCGAAGCCTTGGCGACTAATGCCATGTACTCCAGTTTTTATTACGTATGGTAATAAGCTGGTTGGATTAACCTTATAAGGAAATGTAGTCTTGAAACATACTTTGTGAAAAATTGTTTCCAGTCTGGTAAAGATATTCCAGATTTGAATCACCTACGTCATTATTTCAGCCGCACAACTTCCACTGAAGAACATAAACCTCTCCCAAGGATTTCCAAAATGGCTGCATTAGAGCGGCCCGCATCCAGCGTTTTCCAGCCACACCTATATAAGGTCTAACAAAATATACCGAAACTATTTTAAAGCTGTATAAGGTCCATGATACTAAACCAATTTCCCCAAGGAACATAGATCGAAATATGAAAAATATTTTTTGGCTTCCCATACAAGATGACCAATCAGCTGATCCGAGTTTGTATGGAAAGTCCAAAATTATTTTACATATTTCGATATATGTTCCTTGGGGAAAGTTGTTCAGTATTATGTTCTGAATGCACCCTTAAAATAGATTCAGTATATTTTGTTAGACGCTATATATTCGAAAAGAATAGGCACGGATAAATTGTGAGTCCTGAACGCCATCTAGCGTTTGCTCAAACCTATTTAAGGATTAGTTCTGGTCTAATCTTTGGGTTGCAGAGGTCGAATGGCCGTCGCTCTGTGTAAAACTAGTAACGTCATCAAATCGTCTGGTTAGGCAGCGGACATCGGACTTTAAAGTGTTACCGCTGAGGATGCACCCTGGATGACGCTCGGATAATGATGATCCAGTGCTTTGGGTTATTATTGAAATGCATATCGCATTTCAATAATAACCCAAAGCACTGGATAAAAAATATATACAACCATTTGAACGATCTGTGTTTTTATAAGAACTGCGTGCCTAATGTTAGCCCTCTTCAAAAATTTTGTTGTAACACAAGATATTTAGACTTATTTCTACCTCTTACGACATCTGAAAGAAGATATGGAGGAGTTCTAGGTTGGAAAGCATGCTCTATGTCCCATTTTAACCTAATTCTAACAAGGATAAGGTTATCAATTCTTAGGATTTGTTTATTATTTTTTATGACAACAAACAATGTATATTCTGTCCACATATCAACTATAAATATTAATTTCATTGTTAGTTGACGTTCTTGGAGAAAATGCTGCAGTGCAGTTTGTTACCGCTTCTTCTGCACTAGCGCTTTGGAGGCGGCAGTAAACTTAGTTCTAAGTAACTTTTTGACGTCAACAATTATTGTGCAACAAAACAAAGTGACGATTATTAAGAGATATTATAAATATCCTATGATAATAAAGATATATTTGAATTGAATTGAATATGTTTGGTCACTGATTATTTGAATACGCCTGAACACTAATTTGGAAAAAAAAATCTTTTTTGTTTAAAAGGGCATACTTTTTAGGTAGTCAAATAGAATTTTTATCATAATCGGTTGTATAGTACGGTGGTGAAATCAGTATTTAGTTTTGAAAATTTAAACATTTCTGTAAAAACCTTGTCAAAGAAGAGGGAACCAAAGTCGACTTTAATAGTAACCTCAAATTAAAATTCCTTGCACATTATATAATCAGATGACTAATTAGCTGCATAAATTGAGTTTTTGTCGAGATCTCCCACAAAAAGTTCACATTATGTGACCTACATCAAGACCTTGGGCAGTAATGATAATGAAACATAAACTATTGTGCGCTTTTATGCTCCGTTATATTTTTTTTATTGTTGAAAGATGATCTTCGGATAACATTTTGTAGAATATCAATTTATATTGTTTATTATGGAGTAATCCATATATTTTTGTTATTAGTATAAATCGCTTTTTTCTCATTTTCTATTTTCAATCTTCACAGATAACAATGACTTTGTATTTTTTTTTCCTGTATAAAGCTGTCAATTCTCCTCGTTCTTCTTAAACGTATTTGATGCTGAAATATTTAAATAAAAATCGAAAAAATGCATTAAAATATTAAAATCACAACAGAAGCATGAAGCAGTATTTATTGAAGTTATTTTTGACTAAAACTGCTACTTTCCAATAATTTAAATCAGATAATTTTTCTAAACAGAAAAAACATTTTCAGTGGAATTTGTATGTAATACAGACTAATGAAATCAAATAGCACTTTTAGTATCAGTGTTTCTGCAATAATAAATCTATATTTCGAATATGATATCAGCAGGATCAAATAACAAGTAACATTTTTTTGTAACGTTTTCTTTTTTTAACAGTACCAAAAAAAGGCCAAGTCATTCTATTTATTTAAAACATAAAATATTTTTAATATTGATATAGCCACTATAAAATGTTGTCAGATTAGCTGTTTGCGTAATTATTTAAGATAAAAGAACCCTTAAGAAGGGACTGAATAAAGACTTGGTGTTACTGGATCTCGCAACTTTTTACGTCAGAAATGAGTTGCGAGACTTAATTTTTTTTACCAGATTTGTTTTTGATGGCATTACAATTACAAATAGATGCTAGAAGACGTACGACAAACGACCTTGCACCACATCTGCATCGCGTCTCGATGTTATCGTCCTCACGTGCGCTCAAACAGTACAGTCAAGTAAAGAAGTGTTGAAAAGAAAATCAAAAATATAAACTTAAACTAAATTAAAATTAACTGTTCGCTCGCCGAAATTGTAAACTCGCAAACAAAGACAGACTATACGGAGCCAATTGAATCGATTGCAGCCTTAAAACTCACAATCCGTGATATGATTAACGAAATAGACCCGCCATTTTGCCAAAAACTGACTAAAAACTTTGATGAAAGAATCGACATCTATCAGCGTGCTCGTGGTGGATATTTGCCAGATATAATTTTTCATTTATAATTGCCAAGCTTTTCTCTTCGTATTACAAAAAAAAATTGAATCAGCTTCATCAAAATTCTTTGTTTTATTTTGTTTTAGAAAAAAAAGTTCTTGTTGAAAAACCCATGATATAGATTAGTATAAATGTAATAGATTTGTACCTGAGCGTACATTTCCTCAAGCATGACGGATGACATTGCTCTAGTTCACTGCAAAAATCATCGTACATTAATCCCAGATAACACTCCTCGCATGAAAACGAAGTATTAGGAACTACTTTGCTAAGCACACAACATAAGCCTAAACAAAATATTGATATAAATGTAACAGATTTGTACCTGAGCGTACATTTCCCCAAGCATGACGGATGACATTGCACTAGTTCACTGCAGAAATCTTCCTACATTAATCCCAGATAGCATCTCCTCGCATGAAAACCCTTTATTCTAGACCGGGCGGATGTTGCATTCTTTTTTTAGCACTGCGGTTGTGCATCGCTGCTTTTCGTCGTCTAGTGCATTTTTTAATTGCTGCTTGGATTGGATTTTATTATTTTAAACTGTTGACCTGCGCAAGGTTGCAGAAAAACACTGAATTCATGCCACTTCCAATATGTTTGTTTATCATATCTTTATTGCACAAATAACACATATTATATACAGACTTATAAATCCTATTTACTATATATAGACGACCGTGGCGTAATAATTAAATCGTCCGCTACTCAGGAGGATCCAGGGAGGAGCTCTTTCAGATTGACCTGGATCTTGGATGTGTACCTAATCTTAGATATATTTGTAATAAAATATAGTATCGTTGGGTTAGTATCTCATAATACAAGTCTTTTACTTAATTCGGGGCTACCTATTATTTATATTATAAATGATTAGAATGTTTACTAAGGTAGGTTATCCCATGAAGGGAGTTCCTTTCGTAGATTAACAACAAACCAAACTGTCTGAAGAGTTATTCAGTTAGTTTGGTTTGTTGATTTCCTTATTATGTGTAGTTTACCAACACTGGTGAAGTTTGATGATGTTACCCTCATACTCATGAAATGTCGGACCAACTAAATCCCATGCCAACTTCCCAACTAATTGACCGAGCGAGCAAAGTTTCAGTTTAGAGATTGGCAAAATATGCTGCTGCCCAGCAGTTCTCGCCACAGGTCGCATTTCTCAACCGATTCTCGTGAAATTTTGTGAGAAGCTTTAAAATTTATACAGATTTTTTTGTCGAACACACATTAGGCAATCACTCGCACACTCGCCTCTCGACGCTATCTTGTCTTTCTACCAGGTATAATCTGTATTATTTATTTACCAATTTATGTACACGGAAAATTTATATAGAGAATACATCAAACAAAAGTTGATCTCTTTTGAGATAAGTAGTGCCTTTGTAAGGCACTACTTATTTCAAAAGAGATCTCTTCCAGTAGGCCTGTGAGAGGAGATGTTTACGCAAGAATGGCATACAGGCGTGTTTATACATAAGATAAAGGAGCAAGAAAATTAAAATGACATAACACTACACTAACTACAAATAAACATACATTTATATATTATACATATATTTAAATAAATACATATATCTATTTAGAACCTATCAAGAATCTATTTTGACGACCTCCGTGGCGTAGTGGACACCATACTAGTCCGCCACCCAGAGGTCCCGGATTCGATCCCCGGTCAGAGCAAGTTGGATAATGGCCTTTTCAATTGTCCTGGGTTTTGGATGTTTATCTATATATGTATTTGTTATAAAATATGGTATCGTTGAGTTACTATCCCATAACACAAGCCTCGAACTTACTTTGGGGCTAGCTCAATCAGTGTTATTTGTCCCTATATATTTATTTTATTTAGTTATTTCGAAGGAAATATAATGTATACTTAATATTAATAATATAAATTACAATTAAGATGATTCCAATAAATAATGATCTTTTACTCTTCTTTTAAATACAGAAATCGTTTCCTATAATCTAACCTGTCTAATCTAATTAAACTGTCTCATCGCAACTTCAAAAATACATGTAAATCCTCACTGGGCCGCAGTACTGTCTTAGCCGACTGGCATTTTACTGTCTCGCCACTCTACTCGGTAGGTGTAATCAAGGCATAAGTAGGTAAGTTATGGGTATTGGAATCCCAAAAGTAACAAGCTAGGTAATTGCTCCCTTAGTTAAAGCGCCTAACAATTTTACCAAATTCCAATTTAACCCAGGTCTTTTTCCACTAATCTCCCAAATATGCTTTAGTGAATATAACAGAAATAGAAAAAAATAACAATCACCCGCCCAGTTTCGTCATCCATATCGATTTTTTTGCAATACGATTCTCACGTGAATCGATTTGGAATTCGCAATACTAGTGTATGTCGAATCGATAAACAAACATCGTGATCCGTGCACGCCCATCCGATCTGTGATCGATGATATAATGCTTACCACGGCCGATTACTTAAACCTTTTACACCCTCTTTTATTTGAAATCAATGGAACGCGGATGGTTCCGTATGTACATTTTAAATTTGCTTAAGTATTAAAGTTGAATTGCCGTTTTTTAAATGGCTAAAGGATTGATTAACTATATACTAGATATTGATAGAGGAACAGACAAAATGATTAGGTAGATTTTAATTTATATTGCCTACTTTATTCAATAGTATTATATAAAAGACTCATATTTTTTTATTTGCAAAAAGTCACACTACATAAAATAGAATTAATTAAATTTAGATAATTGTATCTTTTTTTGTGTAGAAACTTAATTACTAACGTACTAAACGTGCAAGGTAAGTATATAAAAAATAAAAAATTGTAAGCGTCAGCAAATTTATAGTTCAATATTTTCTTAAAGAACCCTATATGTTTGGTTTTCGGTTTTGTAGTCTAACCAATTGATTTCTGCATTAATAGGATAACTGTATTTGTATTTAAAACCATGAAAGACCGCATTTTTGATTGTAATGTCACTATAATCTTTCGGCTGTCTGATAAAGTTGCAGTTAAAATAGATTTGGTTAAAAAGCAGATAGCAACAGAAATTATTTTTCATTTTATCTATTCTATAAAAAAGACGATATAATACCTCATAATAGCGGGACTTAAATAGCTTCTTGCACTCTAGGGATTAAATCACAATTTTTGTTAAGCATCAAAAATATTTGTATAAAATAAATCAGTACAGCTCTCTAATTCATCTGCCAAGTTCTCAAACATACAAACATCAAAAGAGTCAATTAATTACACTCATTCCCACCACCACAATAAGTCCGGTAGCTTCAAATTAATTGATTGGTTCGATCGAGCTTCGGAAGCTTATAATGAGAGCTTTGATCCCGTTCAATCAATACCGAACTGCTATAGTATTATATTATTGTATGACCGAACTAAGTAACGAGTGATTTCAAAATTTCACTCGCTTTGAAAACATACGGCTATTAGTTTAGTTTTTCGTACGTGTAAGTGACCAACACTGGTGTCAGAGTCTTCAGGCTGCCTTAATGTATCTGACATAGCTTGACGACTGCCATACAATGATGACAGTCGGCAACAACGGCTTATATGTGCCTTTCGAAGGACGGAGGAGCTCGAGATTTTTTAATATTACTTGTGGTCACCCATCCAAGTGCGGATCATGCCTGGTGTCGCTTTACTTGCGAAAGCGCTGGTAATGTCTACTCCTGGCGGGCCACCGAGCTTTTCATATATGTATGTCATGCGCTGTTATTTCATATTATCTAACTGTTGATTTTAAAAAAAAAACAATGTTTGCTTTCAGGAGAACCCCTTTAAGTACGATTTTTATATGAAATTTCTTTCTACGTCACAAGACGGTCTTGATCGACTTTGATCATCAACATCATTTTAGCCGCATAACGCCCACTGCTGGACAAAGGCCCCTCCCAAGGATACAAAAGTATGCCTACGTTAAATTTCTTGAAGTCGTTTTAATTTATGATATCATGATAAATTTTTTACTTTCTTTAAAAATATTTATATTTTTGATTGTATTCAAGTGTTTTTTTGGTAATGGTCGTTTATAAATCTGCCACAAATTGTTTAAATTGGTTACTACAGTGACTATACAATATACATATAAGTGTATGATTTTTAAATAAATTAATTGTTCCTTGGTTTCCGAATAAAATATATTTTATATTGTTATAATAGTGACATCAAATGAACGTGTATACATTATCTATTAATTATCCATGGCATGTAATGTGACCGTTTCCGGCCATAATAGGTACCATATAAAAGATGTCGATCGCCATTGTCCCAAGAAGCACGCTATTTTATTTAAATAATTATCCTAATATACTTAAAGAAATTTAAGACTGACTGCCTCCGTGGTCCAGTGGTCAAGGCGTTCGCCTTGTGACCTGGAGGTCATGGGTTCGATTCCCACTGGGAAGCATACTTTGTTAAAAGTTGTTTCCAGTCTGGATAGGATATTGCAGGCTTGAATCACCTGATTATCCGAAAAGAAAGATGATTCCGTGTTTCGGAAGGCACGTAAAACTGTGGGTCCCGAACGCCACCTAGCGTTTGATCATCAAACTATCCAAGGATTGGTTCCTGGTTTACCCTTTGGGTTGTGGAGGTCAGACGGCAGTCGCTCTGTGTAAAAACCAGTAACCTCGTCAAATCTCCTTGGTTAGGTAGCGGACCCCGGGCTCTGAAGCGTTACTGCTGAGGATGCAACCGGGAATACGCTCAGATGATGATGACTTTAAGAAATTTAAGAATATTTTGATATATTTATTTAGAGATTTTAATATTTTTCAAAACAATCTTTTACCCGACAAAATATCAACCCGTATATTCTCTAAATAAACGTGCTCTAAAAAAACACGACCGACAAAGTTCGCACGTAAGCATCCCTAATTGGTTCAAATCAAATACAAATTATCTCATACATCACACGAAACCAATTTAAATCGACCCATAACATCCATATTTCTATTAAAAATTCCTCCTTAATCCCACAAAGCTTCGGGTCAACTTATTCTGGCGCTTATTTAAGGTATTATATTATTGTGTTTTTAAAATTGAAACGTCATATGGATATATTGAGCACGAATGGCGGCAAAGTAAATCCAATAATCTCATTTGATGCGTGTACGAGGTTATAGGCTTTCGTTACGCATTTTTCACGCGTGTGTTTTTTCTGGCCTTTGAGAGAACGCAATAGATCGGTTGCAAATTAATGTTGGTACCTACTTACAGTACGCGCAAAATAACTCGGCGGCTCTGAACTTCGCGCGGAACGCTGCGCAGTAGATGGATACAGGAGTGCGCGGAGACGGTGCGCCAGGCGTTAGCTACTGTCACTTGCAGCTAACTTCCGAGCCGCCAAGTTATTTTGCGCGATCTGTACTGAAATATAAATATAAATAAATAAATAACATCTAACAAAATATACTGAAAATATTTCAAGGGTGGATTCATTCCATGAAAGTGAACAATTTTTCCCAAGGAACATATATCTCACCACGAAAAAATATTTTATTTCTTTTAGCTCTATCTTATTCCGCCCTCTGCTGATTAAGCTAGCCCCAAAGTAAGTGTAAACTTGCGCAATGGGATACTAACTCAACGATATCATATTGTATAATAAATACGCAATAGATAAACACCCAGGCCCAAACGTTCACAAAAACTCAAACAAAAAAAAATGTAAGTAGTCCCTGACGAAACTGTGACTAAGAACCATTCGAAGACGACCTCCGTGACCTAGTGATCACCATGCTAGTCCGCCACTCAGAGGTTCCGGGTTCGATCCCCAGTCAGAACAAGTTGGAAAATGGCCTTTTTCAAATTGTCTTGGGTCTTCGATGTTTATCTATATATAAATTTGTTATAAAATATAGTATCGTTGAGTTAGTATCCCATAACACAAGTCTCGAACTTACTTTGGGGCTAGCTTAATCAGTGTGATTTGTCCCTATTTATTTATTTTAGAATCGGTCTATTCGTTTAGAAGCACAGACAGATACACAGTTACGTTAAACATTAATATAATAAAAGTATAATACCCTCTTTTTGCATCGAAATTTAAAAATAGAATTTCATTCAATTTGGAAACCGATAATTTAATTAACAGTTAAGTTATAAGCATTTTGATATTTAATTACACACTAAAACAATAACTTGATTGTTTTTTACTGTTTATTGCTCATAGCAATCACTATTGTTATAAGTGAGTGTTCACTAATATGTGAAAATTTTAAAAAAAGATGCTATGTACTCTTAGCATTAAGTCCGTTACTTGTTAAAAGTATATCTGTTCTTTGGAACAATAAAGTTTGATAAATGAATAAAAATAAATCAGAAAATGTTATGTAGGTTCATAGTTAATAGATATTTACAAATGATTTTATGTAGTTACTTTTGTCCCTTCCTAAATTCTTCAATTAATTTATAGAAATAATATTGACTTTTCGGGGATTAAGGCGCGAAATTAAATAAGTTAAACATTCATAACATTCAAATATGTATATATATTTAAATAAGCAGCCGTATAATAATATTATTAAAAGTAACGTGAGATGACATAACAAAATATATTAAAAAGGATTTTACTCACATAGTGTACTTACCTCAGGTGACCCGCTTGTTCGTTTGCCGCACTATAACATAAAAAATAATTGGCCAAGTGCGTGTCGGGCCACGCGCTGTGTAGGGTTCCGTAGTTACAAATACCAACTTTGAGTTCACGCCACTAAAAACGTCTAAAAACTAATTTTCTATTGAATTTGTATGAAATTTTCCTTTTCCGAGTACATTTTATAAGTTGATCGCCTATAACTTTTTAATTTGTAAACCCTACTTAGCTAGTTTTCCTTTAAATTTCGTTATATTAACTATAGCTGTGAATTTTTTCACGTGTCCATATATAACCGTTGAGCAGATAGAGGGGGGAGACACTTGACTCTAACAAAAATTTTCACTTTAAAACCAAATATTTCAGAAATGGATTCTTAAATCGAAAAACGGTGTTCACAAGCTCATAATATTTTTGAAAGACCTATTCAACGATACACCACATGATTGGTTAGTCGACAAAATAAAATTGACTTTTGAATTTACTTGTATGGGAGCTACATTAAAAAAATTTTTTTTTTTTCAATATATTATTTTACCACTTTTTTCGCATAATTAATATACCAAAGTACAGCTTTCTAGTACTTATAGTCGCTGAGTAAAACCGCGGACGGACAGACAGACAGACAGACAGACATGGCGAAACTATAAGGGTTCCTTGTTTACTACGGAACCCTAAAAACTTAGTCGGCCTTTTCCGATTACACTACGTAAGTAAAACAGTTTTTATATATTCAGATGCATAATGACTAATTCTCAAGACATACCTCATGCTAAGGCGATGGCGTGCGGTCAAAAGCGGATGTGGTCGTAATCGTGTTAAAAAATAATTACCTACCTAATTAATATTATTATTTATTTACTGACATTACTAAATATTTCATGTTGATGTCATTTTCTGATGTAAATGCAAATTTGATATGTTTGAAATAGGTATACTGAACTATTTATTTTATTTTAATTTTTATTTTATTGGTTAATGTACACTTAAAAATTTACAAATATCACCTTATAAAATTTAACATAGTACATAGGTGCTACTTATTTCTAAAGAAGAAATTTCTTCCAACAGACCCGCGAGAGGGAATGGGAAGAATGAGGTAGTTGGCGTGTTCAATACAAAAGAAATACTTATACCTACAAGAAACATAAATAAATTAATAAACATACCTACATAGACGTACGTAAAATAAACATAAATATATACTGATATAAACAATTAATGAATACATAAGATAATTTTTCTAAGTATGTACTATGTAAGATAAACAGCTATAAGAATGTCTTAGAATCTTACCCAAGGAAAAAAAAAAATATTTTAAACACAAAGGTCACGTTTGGGGGGGTTTGAGATAAAAAACGGGAGTCAGAAATAGTCACAAGATGCTATTCCGACGAATATTTGGTAACAAAATGCGCGAAAGTCGAAAACTACTTCTTACTTCCCTTGAGGATATTTTTTCCGCAAATTGACCTACTGTCTTGGCCCATTTTACGTCCTGACGATGATCCCAATTCTCGCACAAGTGCAACTCATGCGAGACGCTCAGGACTACTGCTGGTGCCCTGCACGCTTCTGCCATAGTTCCCTGATGTTATAGAAACATCCTCGGCGAAAGCGAAGGAGCTAATACAAGTATTCTTTGGTTTTTTATTGTCTAAACGACGTTACAAGCCTGGAAGTAAGTCTCCTTCTTCTTTTCGTATCGATTGGCTCAAATTACACTTCATTTTTCGCCTCTAGTGAGTTGCCACTCTTATGCCTGTCTCCGACGCCGCGTACATTTATCATTATCATCAACAATAGCTCTCAAGTACCCACTGCTGGGCATAAGCTTCTTTTTTCTGCGTCACCCTGCTCTGTTGTTGGTCATCGCAATCCAGTTTTTCCCAGCAACATGCCTGATGTTATCAACTCACCTAGACAAAGGACGTCGCGTTCAGCTCGTGTTTATTTTAAGCTGGAAGTAAGTAACATGGTTACATTTGCTTTACCTAGTACATTCCTGATTGCATTCCTAGATTTTCTCTTAATCATCCATTTGTTCTTACCCAACGGTTTCTAGTACGTGACTTTACCCACTGAAACATTTCCCAAGAAATCGTAGAATAATTAAACGAAAGGAAACAATACGTCCGTTATGGTCCCGAGATACCGTGGCACCATCAAACTGACATAAACTGGGGTCTAGCCCGTATACGATCTGTATCAGAACTGGTGACTCGTGTTGGTGCATAATGCGCCTTACCCGCCTAGTGAGAGGTATTCGTCAAGGGAAAGGGGCTATTTTTATACTATTCGATTTGGAGTCGAATGATTTGTCTGTATTTTTTATTTTCAGAGTTAGTGCACCACGAGCTCCAAAGAAATTAGTAAAAAGACAAAGTTAGCTTCAGTTCTGTACATACATAACATGATTATCAATCGTCCCCTTATAATTTTTCTATATAACCAGAACCATATGTTGCAAAATTACCTTAAAGTCTCACTGACAAATAGTCAAATAACATGGTCAAAAAGTGTCAAATTTCATCCAAGCGTGATCAAGGAAACACAAAATATACTTAGAACACATAATTCTGATTCTGCTCTTCATAATTCTAGAAACCATAGATTTTATTAAACTTAAGAAACGAATTAATAAACTTTATGCAATTTTTTAACTGAATGTCATTTCATAAGTCAAAATCTGTTAAGTCGTTTTGGATTCAGAATGCTTGAATAACCGTGCCATCTTCAGACCAACGGATAAAAAACTGCAATCAATTTGATATCACGCGACACATTATCTAACGAACATCACAATACCCGCATCAAAGGTGCGAAATATCAATAAAAAATGTCATCAGAAACCCGACAAAACGGCAACAGATGAACAGACAGACGGACAGTTACAGATTATGCGCAACCCTCTTTTATTACAAACATATTAAGATATCATCTACTAACAAAAATTCTTTTGAAATTGCTTTTAATCCTTTCATATGAATCGCGATAAAAAAACTCAAGACAGATCATTCTCAACCTTATATCTACATAAATAGACTTAAATATAGTTAGAGGCAACGTTTAAATATGAGATTTATGTCTTCCTTATGAAAGACGTGTAAATAATTACCATTCAAAAGTCAGCAAAGAATGTTTAGTTAATAAAGAAATCTGTTTATTTGAATTGAGAATTTGAGAACAATAGCAGGGGAAGTGCATGATGGCGGGAAACGAGCTGCTACAACCGTAATATTTAGCGTTGGAACAATTTTTTTGATCCTAAATCACAGAATAAATATTTGAAGTATTACAGAACAGAATCTCCTAATGTCTCGCGCAATTTTTTTTTTCCTTTCTTAACGTACCTACTAAAGTTAATAAGTACGCTAATAATATTACAATCTAGCCTTCGCAATCGCGCAATATGCGTCTCCGTTCCCCGTCCCCGCACCTTTCCTCCGTCCGCGCCTTGTGGAGGGTGTTGAGCGGGCGGCTGCAGGCGCCTGCAGCCGCCCGCTGTTAAGATGCGGGGTCGAGGAAAGGGGACCCATATTGTGCGAGACCTTAAGAGATTCTGTTCGGTATGTAATAGTTATATTTATTCTTTGCCTCCAGTTACCTTACAGAGAGTGAAGAGCTCAGTGGCCCGGCGGGAGCGCATGTTTAGCGATTTCGCAAGTGACACCGGGCTTGGTCCGCACTAGGATGGTTGACCACAAGAGTTATTAAAAATTTCTCGATCTCCTCCGTGCCTCGGAAGGCACATAAAGCCGTTGGTCCCGGTTTTCATCATTGTATGGCAGTCGTTATGTTAGAAGCTTTAAGGCAGTCTGAAAAATCAAACACCAGTGTTGGCCATTACACAGACGGAAAACAAACAAACAGAGTAAAACTCCAAGGTTTTTCAAGAAATTTATATTTATACAGCAGCCACTCTTTGGTCCAGCTAAAGACATGAAGTAACGTCATTGACAGTATTGACAACTACATGTAATTTGTTGAGGTACTGCATACTTAAATCTAAGCCTTCGGCAATTCTGTAGTAGCAACTTAAAGATTTCTCTACAAACCAGTGAATTTTCCACGATATATTAAAAAGAGTAATTCTTTGTCGTGTCTTCTTCTGCCTTATTCTTAACCTATTTATGTGGGGTTGGCATACCTTGTGAGTTTTTTACATTTTATAATATCTGCAGTCAACCCGTCCGTCACCCCCTTCCTACTCAAATCCTCTTTTACACATTCCATCCCACGTTTCTTAGGTCTCCCTTTTTTTCGGTACTCTTTGACATCTATTTCCAGAACCTGCCTGGTTATATGGCTTTCCTCTCTTCTCTTAACATGTCCATACTAACCTTACCTGACTATAATGCGTTGTCGTGTAAGTCGACTTAAATTTGAATTCTTTTGAGCTGAAAGTATTAAAAATAAATTTGCAACTAATGCAAACTAGTTTTCCTAATAACAAAAAAGTACCAGTATCATTACTATGTTTAATGGATTATTCTTCTATATGTACTTATGTAGATATTTATACTTTGTTTACTAAATTATGAATTTCATCACACCAGCCATACATATTTTCCGCTTGGTCTAATGGTTGACCGGGAGAGAATGCCATATGGCATTAGGTCCGCCTCTTGTACATTTTTTTAACTGTGCAATAAAGTTTAAATAAATATTCTACTTAGAGACGTGCGCAGAGGCATAATTGATTTTTCATCTCATTTACTCGAAAAACGATATTGTCATCCCAAAACATTTGGAGCTAAAGTTACTGCTTATTCTCTCGGGATTAAAAAGTGGAAAAGAAAATCTCTAGGGATTAAAACCTATATGTATTTAGAATCAAAAATATTGTTGGCAGTCCAGCAAAAAAAAAAAGACGAATTTTGTCGTGATTTTATAAACTTGGAATACATATCGTCGTCAACATGGATTAATATCGTATAGTATATAATTTAATAGGTAAACATTGTTATGTTCTTCGTTTCGGAAACTTATCCTCTTGTAGAACAATCTACTAATTATTAAATATTTTCTGTTTTAACATCCCTGATTACCAGTAATTTTATTTAAAGTTAAATTACTCAGAGCCTTATGAGTATTATTGTTCTCATGACGTGTTCAGAACAAAGGTTCTACGGGACCGATAGCATCTCGCTGCATTGGTATAAATTAACATACTCTTGTGCACACTTCATAGTGTTTTAATAATTAAATTTATGTGAATAATTTAAGCCCATATTTTAATACATACGCTATAATAGATTTAATAGACATTTTACATAAGTAAATGTATACGGACAAGTAACACTGATTGAGCTAGCCCCAAAGGAAGTTCGAGACTTGTGTTATGGGATACTAACTCGACGATACTATATTTTATAACAAATACATATATAGATAAACACCCAAGACCCAGGAAAATTTGAAAAAGGCCATTTTCCAACTTTCTCTGATCGGGGATCGAACCCGGAACCTCTGGGTAGCGGACAGCATGGTGACCACTTATACACCACGGAGGTCGTCAAACGTAAACATTGACTTATATATATTACCATAAAAACAACCCGTTATGTCAGCAAGTCTTCTGATTTGGCTCATGGCCGAAATTTAATGAAGAAAGTAAAGATCGAGCTATATTTAGCTATATGAGACGATCTCCGTGGCAAAGGTCACCATGCTAGTCCGCCACCCAAAGTTTCCGGGTTCGATCTCTGGTCAGGGAAAGTTGGAAAGTGGCCTTTTCCAAATTGTCCTGGGTCTTGGATGAATATAACGTATTTGTTATAAAATACAGCATCGTTGAGTTAGTATCCCATGACACAAGTCTCGAACTTACTTTGGGGCTAGCTCAATCTGTGTGATTTATCCGCATATATATATTTATTTATTTTGTTGCAAATGCGTAAAGATATCAAACAATCATACACATTCGTAAATATAGGGTGTCGATCGAGTGCAGATTTTTGATAAATATAGAGGTTTATGAAAAGATGCGTTTATTGAATGATTAATTTATTATTAAAATAGCAGTTGTAAGGCTAGTTTTAACAAGTAGCTGCTCCTGATGAACTGATTAATTTCTTAGCAATTAAATAGACTCAGAAAACTTAGAGCCCGCTTGGTTGGTTGTTGTTACCTTTTACCGCGAACGTCGGACTTATCCGGCAAACATTTTCGTGCCCATTTGAGCGTTGGATATTTCCGACAAAAAACCACTGTTCGTGTTGCTCATAACTTAGGTATCCACATCCCTTTTTGGTTGTAGGTATTTATTTTAGTGAAGTGGTAGTGGGCAGGACACATAGCTCGAAAAACTGATAGCCGATGGGGCAAAAGGATTCTCGAATGGCGACCACGTACTGGCAAGCGAAGCGTAGGACACCCACCCACAAGGTGGTCTTACGACCTGAACAAGGTCGCTGGAAAGCGCTGGATGCAGGCCGCTCTAGATCGGTCATTTTGGAAAGCCTTGGAAGAGGCCTATGTCCTGCAGTGGACGTTATGCGGCTGAAATGGTGATGATGATGATTTATTTTAGATTTACTACCCCTCGCGTTGAGGGCCCGTCAACTGAATGAAGTCTCGCGGTAAAAGGGTTAAATAATATAAATTCCTAAAATATAAAACAACGAACTTGAATGAATATAATCAAGCAGGATTTACACAAACGACCTTAGACCTAAGTGCGGCCAAGACTAATTTTTGTTATAGTTTTAATTCAGGTTTATATGCCAAGTTCACACCGTAAACTTAAACGCATTGTTAATTATCCAAGCCTCGTCGACCTTGACAGCCATTTAATTTTAGTCTGATTCAGTATTCGTTCATTTATTTCAGCCTCAAGAAGTTCCTAAAGAAGTCTTAAGGTCGCCGGAAAGCGCTAGATGCAGCCCGCTTTGGGTCGCTCATTTTGTAAATCCTTGGAAGAGGCCTATGTCCAGCAGTGGTCGATATGTGAAGAAGTTAACTACTGGACACAGGCGTCCCCCAAGGTCTTTTAAAATGACCTATAAAGACTACGTGGCTTTCACCAGAGCTCTAGCACCTATATTAGACGACCTCCGTGACGTAGTGGTCACCATGCTAGTCCGCCACCCAGAGGTTTCGGGTTCGATCCCCGGTCAGGGCAAGTTGGAAAATGGCCTTTTTCAAATTGTCCTGGGTCTTGGATGTTTATCTATATAAGTATTTGTTATAAAATATAGTATCGTTGAGTTAGTATCCCATAACACAAGTCTCGAACTTACTTTGGGGCTAGCTCGATCAGTGTAATTTGTCCGTATATATTTATTTATTTATATGCAACGCTATAGCACCATGTGCTACAGCGTTGCGTCCTTTAAAATTCTTGTTCAAAAAATTCTTTAAAAGTTAATGTCCATGATTTTCGGTGCATTTGAAGTGTTGATAAACGGTGCATAATATATGAGTCCGTATGTTTTTTACTAATATATATGTAATTGCTTCAAAGGAATCCAAGCCAGCATGTGGTCTGATTCGAATTACAGGTGACCTTCAGAAATCGTGCAGTGACATGGTATATAATTTAATGTTTAGAAAACAAGATGATTATTTAACGATTGATGAGCTCTGTGGCCTGGCAGGAGTGCGCATTACTAGCGCCTTCGCAAGTTAAGCTACACCGAGCGTGGTCCGCACTTGGATGGATCAACAAAGTGGCATAACAATTTCTCGAGGCTCTCTGTGCTTCGGAAGACTCTTATAAGCCGTTGGTGTTGGCTGTTATAACTGTATGACAGTCGTCAAACAATGTCAGGCAACATTTGGCGCGCGTCATGTCGCACAACATGTTGCTCTTCATTGTTGAGAGGCAACGCGGAACTTTGTGTAGCAACGTTGTCTGTCCACGCAAGACCAGTCGTCGGCAACATGTCGCCGGAGGAACTAGTGTTGATTTCAGCGGCTACGTATATAATTTTATCGAATAAAACATCAAAAAGAAGAAAACGTTGGTGGGTTAGGAACTACTTACAAAAGAAAGAAAATGTGTTCAGTGACCTCCGCATGGTTGATGGATCTTTTACGAACTTTACCCGAATGAGCAAAACAGACTTCGAGATATTGTTAGGAAAATTTGAAAATTGTTGCGCGTCACGTCTCCACTCGTCAACATTTGATGCTCAACTGCATGTTGCACGGAAACAAACAACAAGCCGCGGGTCATGTTGCGCACCAGCTGGCAACGTCGCGCGCTGTTGTGCAACGTTGCTGAATATTTTGAGCGTCACGTGTTGCGCGCCAAATGTTAAATAGTGAATACGAGGCTGTAGGGAGACTGAAAAATCTGAGATCAGTGTTGGCCACTTGCATACACGAAAAACAAAACAAACAACAAAATAAGTATGTCTGTATGTTTATTTGTAGTTTGTATAGTTTGTATTTGTAATTTTAATTTTCTTCTTCATGTATCCTATGTATGACGCGCCTGTATGCCTCTCTTACATAAACATCTCCTCTCACAGGCCTACTAGAAGAGATCTCTTATGAGATAAGGACTGCCGTTGTACAACTTTATTTTATGTATTCTCTGTATACATTTTCCATGTAGGTACATTAATTAGTAAATAAATAAATTAAATAAACTACTATGTATACAAACCTAAACACTGTCACGTTTTTATCTATAATGGGACTGACAGAGCATTTTAGGTTTTTTTTTTTTTTACAATTTATTGGTTTAGGCATTTGTCCTCAATCTCACCTGATGGAAAGCGACGATGAAGACTAGGATGAAGCATGCCTATCCAAAAGATACCCATTCAATCTACTTTTGAATGTCCCGGGGCTGTACTTCTCTGGGAATATAGACGCAGGCAGTTCATTCCACACCTTAGCTACTCGAACCAAAAAGGAATTGTCAAAGCGTTTAGTTCGAGACTTAGGTATTTCAACGACAAAGGGGTGAAACCCCTGTCCGCGCCTCGTAGTCCGATAGAGAAATGGTGAGGGTTTCACGAGATCAAAAAGAGCCTTCGAACAGGTCAGGTCTGGCATCTCCGTCGCAAGATCCAACAGCAACTTTAAGCGTGACGGTGGGTAAGAAGGTGGAAAAAGGAATCAAAATAGTGTTTTGTTTCTAATCGCGTTGCCTACTGACATGATTCGCATTTTCGCCCATTCCCACAATCGGCTTTTACGATTGCAACCCTTCTTGGTTCCCTTTTTCTATTTACGCTATTTACGATACGCTTAAAACCACCCTTAGGTCTTATGGTCTAAGTTCAGTCATTTTCGTAAATGGTTGATACGTGGTATGCACGTAGGCTTAAACATGATTGTACACAAGGATATTATACCCACAGTAAAAGAGTTAAATTATATTTAAGTAATAATAAATTCACAATTATAACATACCTACAATTCTATCTTATTTGTGCTACATAGACGCGCCAGTGATGCCCCGATTTATACTCGTAAAAACTATAATTTTTTTCTGACAGTTATATTTTTTATTCTTAGCGGCAGTTACTTTACTTAACTGCAAATATTTTACTTAAAAACTTTTTACTGACTCCATCTTATACAATGATACATAATATATAAGGATAAACATGTCAGTATCTCATAAAATTATGCTGTTGGCTACATATTCAAGAAAATGTGTAACTGCGTCAACAGGAGATAAACACCATTTCGTCACATACATTCTAGAGCAACGAAGGTAAACCATTATGATTTATCTACGTCAATAGCTGAAAAAATACTTGTTTACAACGGAAAATTGGCAAAGTACTTCAGTAGTTTCGGATGAACAACCTGCATCAGTAGTTAAATAAAATCATCGTTACATGTCGCCTGTTTATAATCGACTGCGCCAGAAGGAGTATTATGTTATTCGAGTGTATGTATGTATATTTTTTTACCACGATGAAATGTTCTTGTAGTCTAAACGGCTTGATAGATTTCTTGAGAGGTGTCGTTAGATCTGTCTTAATTTTTAAAAGTGACAATTTGTATGCAATGGCGGTTAATTGGAACCGAAAAAAATCAAAACCTCTCGTGGGGTGAATCAAAAAAGGATTTTTTAAAAAGATAAAAAAAAAACAACGTTAAAATTGCGACTGTTATTAGTATTACGGGACTTACCGCTAGCGTTGCAAGCAATAGTATAAAGTATCGATGGTCTATCGATACTATCGTGACCTCGAAAAACAGTAACAATACCTAAGTCTCGAACTAAACGCTTCGACAATTCCTTTTTGGTTCGAGTAGCTAAGGTGTGGAATGAACTGCCTGCGTCTATATTCCCTGAGAAGTACAGTCCCGGGACATTCAAAAGTAGATTGAATGTGTATCTTTTGGATAGGCATGCTTCATCCTAGTCTTCATCGTCGCTTACCATCAGGTGAGATTGAGGACAACTGCCTAAACCAATATATTGTAAAAAAAAGGACTATCGATAGTATCGATAGCTTTTAATTTATACAATCGATACTATCGATACTATCGATAGTCCTATCGATATTGTGACTGTTTTTTGAGGTCAACTATCAATAGTCAAACCATCGATTGTTATGCAACGCTAATTACGGCGATCAATATAATTCAGCCAGATATTTTGACGCCCCTTTTGCCGTCATAGTCGCTGAAGAAAAAGACTCTAAGGGATGGTCCCTTAGAGTCTTTTTCTTCCACGAGCAAGAGAACCGCAACGAGTTAACATAAGTCAATACATCAATTTGCCGCGATAATATCGCCGTGTGGAGTCATGTTCATACAGTCAGTATGGAGTACAGGTAGCGGCACGAAACTCTAGCGCTGACCTTGCTTGCGCAGAAGTCAAAAATTAATACCGTACCCGTGCGCAGTATCCCCTCTACATGTTGCTCAGCGCTAAACTTACGTGCCGCTACGTGTAATACTGTTAGGTGACACAACGGAAATACCGTCGTGATTTTCTCGGTGGGTTTGACGCCTAAAATATGTGATATAGAATAACAAATGCTAAAAAACAATATTGACATATTGTATCCTAAGCATACTGCTTTTGCATCTTTTCAGCTACTTTCTTTTTAACGGAGTCAGGTTTGTTTTACAAGTTTTTATTATTTTATTGCAATGTATGCTTGTTGTCAAATCTTGCAATTCAATTTTCAACCAGATCCTCAACTGATTGAGCTGAATTTTGCAAACTTGTGTAAGTCGGATGAGAATACAATGATGGGGCCGGGAGATATTTGACAGAACTTAGTGACAAAACCAACATAACCTTATTGAGTTGGAACTCGTTTGAGTTTGACGCAACTCTATCGAGTTAAGGCTTATTTCATTTATCTAGGGTCTGATTACGGAGACAGAAGGTGCTCAATGGAACTTAGTAGTAAGACAATGCTTCTCTATCGAGTTTGGAGTTTATTTGTCAAAAAAGTACTTTGACCTCATAATAAAAGTTTGTATTAAAAATGTATTTTAATAAAACTCATTTCTAAGAATTACCATAGACCGCATATTCATAGATATACAAAACTGTTGCAAATGCATATAGATAGACAATCGTCTCACTCACACGTCGGCCGCAGCCTTGTGCCCCTTACGCGGACAATGCAGAGATAAGCGCAATTACCTGCAACGCGATTTGGCGTTAAATTCCGACTGCACTTGCCACGGAGGCAATGCATTTGTGGATGTTCTATCTGCTAACATTTACTTGGACTTTATAGACGAGCTATCTCAAACATTGGCCTCTGTTCTATTTTTGAATATACGGCGTGAATTTGATCATGCGCATTGACATAGATTATAATTATAGACCAGCTATCTGAAACATTGGCCTCTATTTTATTTTTGAATATACGGCGTGAATTTGATCATACGCATTGGACATAGATTATATAGACCAGCTTTCTCAAACATTGGCCTCAGTTCTATTTTTTAATATACGGCGTGAATTTGATCATACGCATTTACATAGATTATATAGACCAGCTATCTCAAACATTGGCCTCAGTTCTATCTTTGAATATATGGCGGCGTGAACGTTAAGAACTTATTTTACCTGCTTAACAAAATACGTTTTTTATCTGTTTTGTGTGCTAATAAAGAAAAGAAATAACATAGCATATCTACACTCCACACCGTTCTTGGATCCAAGTCGAGGGCTAGGTGCCCGATGGTATCGGCGGAACCTGCGCTGCGGTCATCGCAGATCCGCAGATTCCTTTCACGCAGAATTTTAGCGTGTGTTTGATTTAACACCAATTATGGACTTCCTTGTTCCTTATATTGTCTCTGCTATTTTTAGTTAGATTTAACTGGTCAGTTTTAAGATAGAGCTTGTATTTTAGACAGTAACACGTTGCTAGAAAAAACAACAATTTATTAATATCCGTAGCATGTCCTGGAAAGTGTTAACACGAAATATAAAAAAATCTGTTCTCGCGGTTCAGTTTTGAAAATATTTAGTAAATCTATACTTTTTGATATTCCGAGACGTGTACACATTCCAATTATTTCATTATTTTACAATTATTTTTACAATACTAAAACAATGCGTTTGTTCATACATGATTCATGGTACAGTTAAAATACAGGCTGTAAATTTAATTTAAGCTATTCATTTAAAACATAAAACTTAAATACATAAGACAATGCAATACAAAAAGTTAAATAAAGAAGAATGGACCTAGGATAGAGCCTTGAAGGACACCTCTTTCCCAATCCGCCGCAGACGCTTGACAATAATCAATAAAGTGCATATAACTGCTTTAATCGATTGTCTTGTCCGCAAACATGCATGAGGGCCGATCTATTGTCGCGTTTTTTCCACATTTTCCCAGTGAAGGGACTGTGTGAACTATGGCGCCTCAAGGTCAACTCTGTCAAAGGCTTACCATATATCTATGTCAAGATAATTTTGACTTCGCAAACAACTCTAGACTTTAATATTTTCTTTACAAAGTGTAGTTTTAAATGGATAACGAGCATAGAAGTGTTATATGAAGTGATTGTGTCAATGACTTTTTGTCAGAACACGTAAGTATTGTTTCGATTGTGTTAATCATGTAGACTTTTTCGATAGCGACCTTAGAAACTGCATTGATTATTATGTTTCTGGTAGTAACTCACGAAAATAATTGAGTAGGACAAAATCGTAATTTAAATTTTTTTTTTCTTAGTCTAGAAAGTAATACAGGTTAAATTTTAATAAAATTAGAATGTAACAGCTACTTCCTTTCCCATCGTAAAAGCCGATCGATGGAATGGGCAAAAATGTGAATCATGTTAATAGGCGATGGGTTTAGCAACTTATCAATATTTAAATTCCTTTTTCAACTTCCTGGACCCTGGGCTCTATCTGCTCTATTAGGAATGAAGACGTGAATCTACGCATCTTACTTAATCAGTCCACTAAACTTTCCTTTACATACCTACATACATACACGCCACGCACACGTACATCATCACGCCTATTTCTACAGGGGTAGGCAGAGACTATGGACTTCCACTTGCTACGATCCTGACGGACCTATTTCGCTTCATCTGCACTCATACTCTCTTCATGATTTACGCCGGTAACGGGTACTTCTGACCACTCCTTTTTTAAGAACGTCTGCAATCTGGTCGCGGTAAGTTCGTCAAAGACAACCCTGACGCACTCTTCGACTGACATTCGTTTTTTAGACTAAACTTTCCTTTGACGCGCTATTTTCCGATAACATCACTTACGTTCATTATTTCATCGCCAAGTCTCATGACCTCAGCCTCAGACATTAAATGCCATCTCGATTTCCTTATTAAACGTAATAAAAGTAAATATAAATAGACGAGAGAAATCATGGAGGGATGGAGAGCTTATGAGCCGGTGGGCGTAATGTGGTTAGCATCGTATCAAGTATTAGCAATAAATAATCAATTTAAAGATTATTCCCGATTCGCTATAGTTTTGATTGGCTGCATTTGAAAATACTGCTAATTTTTCTCTTAATGGCCCAAATTATTATTATTATTATTATTTATTTATTAGCACACTTAACAGATTACAAACACAAAAAGAGAAATAAATTAATCATACAAATATAAGAGCCGGTCTAGTCTGCAATCCTAAAACAAGTATGCCTAAAAGCTACATTAGTTACAAAATCAGAAGCTAGGGTACACTATAAATACAAGAATAAAAAGTGATAGATAATTGCAACAAAACAAATCAAAACAGAAATTAAATAATTACAAAAGCATGTTAGTTACTTACTTCTAGGTGTATTAGTATTTGCCGCCGAAACTTGTACAGCGAAAAGTTAAAGATATTAACGTCCCTGTTAGAGACGTTGCGTTTGACGAGGCAAGTCGGGAGGCAAATAGCACAAACAGAGGTTTATTTTTTTTATCATTTTGATTACGAGGCAAAATAGATACCCATATATCCTCGGCATTACTGTCCCACGTGAACTGACGAACAATATTAATATTTTTCTTAACTGCTAGAACAATACCCCCACCCTCACTTTTACTCGAAGAAATAATTGAACGATCACGTCTATAAACGTTGTAACGAGAGTCAAATATCTCTGAGTCATGTACACTACTATTTAAATTCGTCTCCGTGAGACAAATAATGTCGTAGTTACTGGAAAGCACATTTAAACAAATATCATTAAGTTTGGAACGTACTCTATTAACATTCTGATAAAAAACCAACATTAGGAAAATATTAACTGCTAAACTGACAAGGCCGAGAAACTTAAATAAAAATTAAAACAAAAATTTAAATTAAACTAGGTTTTTAAATATATCTTTGTTTTTAATGTAGATTCCACTTGTATTGTCATTTTTGCGTACGTACACTCTTCCGTATTTTGTCCACACATATTTATAATCGTTCTCTTTGGCCTGGCCGCCGCATGAAGCTGTTTGCATTCAGGTGACAGATGCTCAACCACATAAATTTTTTGACTCTCAAATGAGACCAAGGTGCCGAGAGCTTAGTGTATCTTTAGGGTTTGCCTTGCCAAAACAAAAATACAGTATTTCTCACGTAGTATTTTTTCACTATTTCTTATTTCATTACTTAATTTGAATACTTTAGTAATTCGTCTTGAATGCCTTTTAATCTAATTACTAATTAAGCTTACATTTTTTCTGACATCTTGAAACATACACACAAATTAATAACATTTTTAAAAGTTTGTAGCTGTCCAAAGTGTACATTGGTAAACAATTTATTTTCACTTTTCTGACAGAAAAGTTAATATAGAGATACTAATATTATTCATATAGAGTTTTTCATTACAGGGTAAAATAACTTGAGTCCTCTTTTTCAACTACTTAGGTATTATTTTAACTAGCCTATTGTGACCCAATGTTGAGCAAAGACCTCCCCTATATTCTTTTATCTATATCAGAGAAGTATTATAAACGTGGCGAATAAGAACTGTATCGAATAAGGAGCGAGTCGAGTATTCAGAATAAATAATAGATTTAAACGGTGTAGTTAGCGTAACCCGAGCTGGGGTTAGAATGTGGGACTGACTAGTTGTCTTTATGGGCGCACGCGAAAATGATGAGCGGGTACTGTTGTGCGCAAAAGTGTTAGAGCCTTTACAAATTACGCCGCCGCAGCTACATCGTGTGTTAGGGTCTAAACAAATACCGCTGGTGTGTGTTAACGCTCTAAACTCAGAAATGATGAAGATTTCTTAATCTGGTCATTTTGTTATTTGGTGTCCTATGATGCGTTTGATGGATTGAGTCAACCATTTGAGACGGCATCTAAAAAATACGAATCAAAACATAAAATTACGCAATATTTTATTTTTAATTGCAGTCACTGTGTTAATACATAAAATAAAATAAATAAGTTTAGACTTTCGCGGTCACAACTTACCATAGTTCATTTTATTTTGACCCAGATATTTTGATGACGGACAAAAGTAAAAATTAGGTTAGTCCTGTTTTATTGTGCGTCAACAATAATAATTCTTATAATCCATGATATTGCATCCCCGTCGTTTATATTGAAATTTCGGGACCAACTAACTTAGCACCTAATGCCGCGGGATTTAAGAATTAATTTATTGTACACATAATTTAACTCGTTTATTTATTGACTAATTATGAAAAATTTTTTCATAAATTGTCAATAAATTCACAGATTTCGTGCCTCACACGACATTTTTAATTCCGTAGATTAATCGTAATTAATTAAAAATGTCGTTTTGACTTTTTTCAAAAAGGTTAGGCTACAGGGCAAACCCTTAACCCGATCGTCTTTGATTAAGGCTCAAATTGATGAAATTTTCCAGAAGAACTTTTCTAAAATTTTTAATATTTTTAATTCTTCTTTTCCAAAATTGAGCGTCAAAATCAAAAATACAAAAAATGTTTTTTTTTTTCACTATTTCGGCCATAACATTTTCGTTTTTGATTTTCTCGAATAATTCTTTTTGCACCTTACAGCTCTTGTAATAACGCGTCTTTTGAGACTTTTTTAAATATCATATCTTCACAACTCTCCGAGATATAAAGGGATCGCACTTTTTCCTGAAATCGGAGCCTACACTGGAGCGAACGAAAAGACATTTTCAATGTCAAAACATGACCATATTTATATTATGATAATTAAATTTTCTTCGCATCAGTACATAGATGACACAAGGAAACGAGTGCGCGTTGAGATGGTATCAACTATCACCGTCAGCGGACGACACCGCGCGAACGCGAGCATACTCTATTAATTACAGTAGGTAAAGCAGCTAGGGATGTTGTTGTATATCGATATCGAGTCAGTATTGTATCAACTACCACCATTTTAGAGCAGGGAGGGATAAACCTCGCTATGTTGAGCCGATAATACCCAAAAAAAACATTTTTTCATTATTTGATCTCAATATACAAGCTTCCTTCGAATCCTCTTGACTTGTAAATGAAACCTTTGGGATAAAACCCAAATACCTAATATAAGTAGATTTTATTATTGGGAGGATGGACACGTATGTAAGTATGAATAAAATCGAGCTCCAAAAAAGATGCTCAACTCCATAACGCGGATTCCTTTTGGAAGGTCACACCTCACATAACAAATAAATATTACACATATTTTACATATACTCACGATGCACCCTGCTATACTATCGACTATCGACAAGCAAGATGTCGCATCTCTACAGCGCATCACTCCATAACGCGCGTACCTTATGACCGGCTCGCCGCTCACATCACAAATAAATATTACACAAATTGGCTTGTTTGTGTGCGGATCGGATAGGATCAAGCTAAATATAGTCTAGTTAGCATTCGAGAAATCGACTTTTAGCAACGGTACTTTTAACACAGACTGTCATTACAGTACGTAAGTTTTATTGGAACAAATTTCTTTTTTGGATGGGGCTAGGGCTTACGGCAGGGTGAAAAATAAATGTATGATGTTTTCCGTCACGAATTAAAGTGAAAGGTAATTTCACAAGTGTGACTGTCTCGTCTATAGCTCAGTTGAGAGAGCGTATGCCTGAGGTGGTTAATGTTCCCGGTTCAAACACAACATTCGAAAATATTTAATTTTTTAAATTTTATTGTTTAGAAATAAATTATTAGTATAAAAGTGTAAGCTTTTTCGTCACGAATTAATAATTTACTACGAAATTAACATCGTTCTAACCGAGTGTTCCACGATACTTACGTTTTTTTTTTACTCTGTGTGGTTTCTGGCCTAGAATATGACCACACCATCCCTCCCTGTGGACTGTGGATGTCATAAAAGAAGACTTAAAGGCAAAATTCAAACATCTCGTGTAACAACTGCAAATGTATGATACAATTCACGCTGCTTTGTATTCGAAAATAGATCAGAGACCAAAGTTTGATGTTACTACCATAGACCTAGTTTTTTTTTTTCTAAAATCTATGGTTATGACAGGAAAAATTAGCATATTTTGGAGGCAAAATATGTACATTAATAAAACTTTGTTTATAACTTGGCACTCGAAAATTGGTCGTATTTTCTAGGGTGTTTGTAAAATATGTGAGGGGCTTTCTTGCTTCAACTCGGTCTTGGACAAAAGCACGGCCCTGTAGACATCGACGACGATGATCCCAGTGATTTCGGAGAAGATGAGGAATAAATTTTACATCAATAACTATTATTTTGCCGCCAAATCGTCATATTTAGTCTTATTTTTAACCGACTTCAAAAAGAAGGAGGTTATCAATTCGACGGAATTTTCATTAATTTTAAAGATTATTTTAAGACTGCTAGACAGATTTTGTTTTTATTTTTTAAAGAGTACTTGTCTAGTATTTCCATAGAATTTTTATCAAAATCGGTTGTGTAGTTTGGCCGTAAAGTCGGCTTTTTTGAAAAATTCTCCCTGTATAGTAAAAGGTCTATATGATCTACGTCAATGCTCAATGAGGAGCTCGGTGGCCCGGCGGAAGTGCGTGTTACTAGCACTTTCGCAAGTAAAGCGACACCGGGCGTGGTCCGCACTTGGATGGGTGACCAAAAGTGGCATACAAATTTCTCGAGCTCCTCCGTGCTTCGAAAGGCACGTATGAGTATTGTATCTATGTCAGATGCCTTTGGGCAGCCTGTTGGCCTCTTACACACACGAAAAAAAAAACTTCAATGCACAATAGATGCCAAATTAAACTTTACACGTAGAGCCTATCGCAAATCGCAGATAACAGTCTATAAGTTCCATTATTTCAAAGTCTAAAGAACAACAATTAAATGGATACCACCTTCGCAACCATAAATTGTTGAAAACATAATTCCGCGCCAGAACGGTGGTTCCAGGCGCATTAACACTGAAATTAACGTTCGCTCATTCCCACAAGTGTTAAAATCTAATAAGACATTAACAATAAGATCCTTTACGGCCTTAGAGAAATTACTAATTTATAAATAAGTTTTAAAATGTAAAATTAATACATATCTACTCATTACAGAATAAGGTTGATTTTTGCGTTTATTCATTTGGTAAATATTATTTTTGAATTGTTCATATCACACTACATCATCACTTCATCGACAAGAACATCGTTCATAGATTATATTAATATTAATATAGGGACATATAAAAACAGGATATATTAAAATTTAATTTATTTTTAAAGAAAAGCTACCGATACCAGCGCTTCGTAACGACCACTGCTGAGAAGAAACGCCGAAAGAAACTCATTTTCACGGTATTGGTCGCCTACTCGCCAGAAGGGCTTTGTCATATTATTATAATTGTCTTTTAATTAATAAATACTTATAATATAATACAATGTTGACACATTATAACATGTAATGCTTGCGAACAAGTAAACAAACATAAATTGCGTAGTAAAAAATATAAAATAAATCTACTAAAAATAAAATAAATCAAATATACCGTGTAGGGTATTACATAAAAGGGCTTATGTAGCACATTTCAAAAATATATGCATTACTAACTGTTTCTTCATGCTGTGCTTGCACTGGATAAATGTACTTTGAAGCAAGAATCTTCCTGTCGTCGGGTTTAAGCTTAAGCTATATCTTGTTCACCTTATTCGTCATGTCTGTCTGTCTGTCCGTCCGTATGTCACAGCCAGTTTTTTTCCGAAACTATAATGTTAAAACTTGGTAAGTAGATGTATTCTTTGAACCGCATTAAGAGTTTTACACAAAAATTGTGAAAAAAAAACAATAAATTTTGGGAGCTCCCCATACTTAGAACTAAAACTCAATTTTTTTTTCATCATACCCGTAAGTGTGGTGCATCTATGGATAGGTCTTCAAAAACGATATTGAGGTATCTAAAATCATTTTTTCTAAACTGAATAGTTTGCGCGAGAGACACTTCTAAAGTGATAAAATGTGTGTTTTTAATTTATTGTACGACCTTAGCAAGTTTGCAGGAAAACGCTGCAACGTACAACCAAGACGTTTCCAACGATACCACATTTTTTAAGGAGCCATGGATATAAGTAATAGAAGATACGAGCAAAGATATGAACATACATCATACATGAGGGTAATGTCGTTCGCCGCTATGTACCCTCCTTACGACAATCCTCCTTTTGACTTCGCTGTAGTCCTAGTAACGTAAAAATGAATTTTGACCTTCTTCACCAACTTGAACCAAATGAAATCAGGTAATCAATTAATTAACCAAACAATAAAACCACACCACAACAAAATTACATCACATTACACTAAGCCACTCACAAATTCAAAGCAATTACAAACACAAACAGAAGCATATCAATTACGCCATTACCGATCTCGTTCATTACTGCAATTAGACGTTCGTACGTCTAAAAATATGTTGATATTATTAGCCTACTATCAAAATATAGTCCCAGTAGGTGGTAGGTCTATTGGGACAAAAATTTCCATTAGAGCTACTGGTAGGTATATTGAGGGAATAGGGATTAGCTCAAATCAACATCATCACTTTTATTTTCATTCATCATCGCATCATTTTTATTTCTTTAAGCGCAATATATGTTAGATTACTTATTCGCAAGTATTACATGTTATAAATGAGTCCACATTGTATTATATTGTAAGTATTTATAAAGTAAAAGACAATAATAATAATATGACAAAGCCTTTCTGGCGAGTAGGCGACCAATACTGTGAAAATGAGTTTCTTTCGGTGTTTCTTTTCAGCAGTGGTCGTAACGAAGCGCTGGTATCGGTAGTTTTTCTTTAAAAATAAATTTAATTTTAATATACTTTACACGTAACGTAAATTATACTTATTGACGTGTAAAAGTGCCTGTAAAGGTTTAATTACTGAATAAACATTTGAATCTTTGAATCTTGAATCGCGAGCATATTCCTGGTTGCATCCTCAGCGGTATCGCTAACCTAGGTGATTTGACGAGATTACTGGTTTTGACGTGATAACGTTTTATAAATCGTTGAACGTCGGCTGCACGCACGAAAAATTGTCACGTTCCGCCTGAGCCGAGCGTGCAAGCGAGAGCGCGGAACGAGCGATAGATGCACGATCGGCCTAAGCGTTCGGCTTATTACGCATTTAAAAAAATAAAAATAAAAAATATATATGGACAAATTACACTGATTGAGCTAGCCCCAAAGTAAGTTCAAGTCTTGTGTTATGGGATACTAACTCAACGATACTATATTTTATAGCAAATACATATATAGATAAACACCCAAGACCCAGGACAATTTGAAAAAGGCCATTTTCCAACTTGCCCTGACCGGGGATCGAACCCGGAACCTCTGGGTGGTGGACTAGCATGGTGACCACTACCCCACGGAGGTTGTCATGACGTTATGATGTAAAATGATCGTCCCCAAACCGAGTTTACAGATAATCAATAAAAAAGCTCCCCCCCCCCCCCTTTCTTGGAAATAAAGGTAAGATTTCATCTATTTTCCTACTATTAAACAAAGAAGAACTACATCCATTGATATTATGCGAAATGAAATTTAGACCCAATCAGGTTTCTTAGTAGGTTGATAAGGATGATAATATTTTCCAAAACAGTTTTTAGACGTTATAAATACAGTGGGCAACAAAAACACGGACACAATACGGTTATTGTGCGCAGTGTGAACCAGGGCGCGCCTTGACCGACGTTCACAATGCGGAGTGCTGTTTTGAATGCTGCCTACTAGGATATCCGTGTGCTTTAAGTTTTTGAAGTTTGATGGATTTATCATTTTTGGTTAAGCAAGTTGGACAGTAACGGAGTTTTAGGGTTCCTTACTTCCAAATGACAAACGGAACCCTTATAGGAATATCTAAATAGAGGATAAGTGATGTGATATTACAAAGTGCCTCCTCAAGACAACTGGAGACCCAAGAATAGGCAGTTTTCTTGTCCAACGAATTAGCCTAAGGGTTGGGTCACATCCGACAGCACGGAACAGCACTTTCCTAAGCTGCTATCCCTTTCTGTCGCTCAGAACCGTCATTCGCTAGAGCGAGAGAGAGAGTGAAAGAACGCCGTGGAATCGCCGATGCTGATGATCCGAGGATATACAGAAAAATGCTATTCCTTGCTGACATCGGCCCTTCCGGCAAAACATGGGTGTTGCAGCACCCCAAAATTTGCCTAAGTCCCTAGCGCGAATAAAGCCGAGGTTTCCCCCTTGGGAGCCCTTTGCGCTGCTGCTAGTAGTATATAAATTTAGGAAGCCGGGCCTCTGGCCCGCTCCTCAAACCTTGTCTGGTTAAGTAGAAAATGCCGTCGGAGGCAACCTATGTCTGTATTTAAAAAAAAAAACCTTGCTGACAGATAAAGTCCAGTGGGAATGCTGTCAGGATTTTGAACATTAGTGTATTTTAGTTTTTTTTTCTTGTCTCTCTATTAAAAGTAAAAAAAAAGATAAGTAATTTTTATTAAATTTAATTTTTATTCCACAAACTTATATCTATATTTTCAGGTTACCCTAACACGATAGACGTAGCTAATAATTATTATAACATGTATTAAAATATGCCACACTTAAGAATTCATCCAGAGAACAACTAAATAGGTCCAAATGACTCGCGATAATGTTGAGTCTGCAAAGTGCACGCGTCAGTGTTGCCTTGTTGAGGAAGTTAGTCCGCAATGATTTTTATTTTGCATAAAAAGAAAGAACAGGGACAGACGGAGGCTTAGTGATAGGAAAGAGGAGCTCGGTGACCCGGCGGGAGTGCGGATTACTAGCACTCTCGCAAATAAAACGACACCGGGCGTGGTCCACACTTTGATGGGTGACTACAAGTGGCATAAAATTACCTCGAGCTTCTCGGTTGCTTCGGAACGAACATATAAGATAGATAGATAAAACTTTATTCGCCAAAATGCCACATATTATACATTGTAAGTCAAGTACCAATATACCTGACCAGGCTCTCTACCTATATCTTCAATTTTCTCTTAAAATAAAAATAATATTAACATGAAAATTTATATTCAGAAAGACTTAATCAAAATCTGTCTGAATAACATTTTTCATGTTAATATGGTCCCTTACTATGGGTCTCATAAGAAGGCTCAAGGTCGCTCAACGGGCTATGGATAGGACTATGCTCGGTGTTTCTCTACGCGATCGAATCAGAAATGAGGAAATTTATTAGGAGAACGAAGGTCACCGACATAGCCAAGCGGATTAGCTCATTGAAGTGGCAGTGGGCGGGGGCACATAGCGCGAAGAACCGATGGCCGATGGGACAGAAAGGTTCTCGAATGGTGGCCACGTACCGGCAAGCGCAGCGTAGGACACCCACCTGCTAGATGGTCAGATGACCTGAGCAAGGTTGCAGGGAGGCGCTGGATGCAGGCCGCTTCCGATCGGTCGTTTTGGAAATCCCTGGGGGAGGCCTATGTCCAGCAGTGGACTTCCTGTGGCTGATATGATGATGATGATGTTAATATGGTTTTTAGTTTAAGAGAAAATTGAAGATATAAGTAGAGGGTCTGGTCAGGTATCTTGATGCTTGACTGTACATGAGTAAGGCACATAACAATCAACCAATATATAGAGTAGTATTCAATAGTAGTAATGCCTCCTCCTTTTTTTGACTAAATTGACTGCCTCCGTGGTCCAGTGGTCAAGGCGTTCGCCTTGTGACCCGGAGGTCATGGGTTCGATTCCCACTGGGAAGCATACTTTGTGAAAAGTTGTTTCCAGTGGATAGGATATTGCAGGCTTGAATCACCTGATTATCCGAAAAGAAAGATAATTCCGTGTTTCGGAAGACACGTAAAACTGTGGGCCCCGAACGCCACCTAGCGTTTGATCATCAAACTATCCAAGGATTGGTTCCTGGTTTGCCCTTTGGGTTGTGGAGGTCAGACGGCAGTCGCTCTGTGTAAAAACCAGTAACCTCGTCAAATCTCCTTGTTTAGGTAGCGGACCCCGGGCCCTGAAGCGTTACTACTAAGGATGCAACCGGGAATATGCAATGCGATTGTACAGTGAGATATGACCTAGAGAGCGGAAAGATCTTGACTCAGGATGATGTCACAGACGAGCTGGTCAAGCTGCAACGCTAATAATTCTGCCAGAACCAAGAGTCGGTAAAGCGACACGAAGGTGATCTAAATATATATTACTGTACAGTGTGTATAAGTTAAAGATATTTAAGTACTAGCTTTAAACTGCGACTTCCTCCGCGTAGAACTCGAAAATGTTTCTAATAGGATTTTTAAATGTCCATTGCTGCTCCCGGTCCCGTTCCCTTTCCTGTTCCCGTTCCTGTCATTTGCTAGAGCAAAAGAGAGCGACGGATCTATTTATCTCAAATTATTTGTCTCTCACTCAGATTCATACAAACTTGCAACCCTTATTTCACCCTTATAGGGATGTAATTTTCAAAATTTAATAAATGCATTATTATTTTCTCTTTAAAAATTACAAAGTTTCAAACAAACTGGAAACCCCTATTTCACCCCCTTAGGGATGGAATTTCTAAAAACCCCACCTTATCGGACGTCTCCCAGTCACAATCTACCTTCCTGCCAAATTTCATCTTCATTAGCTCAGTAGTTTTCGAGATTTCGTGATGAGTGAGTGATTGATTATCGCTTTCATATATATATATATATAGAAAATAGAAGATAGATAGACTAGCCCGCGACTTCATCCACGTAGAAGTCTAGAAAATGTTTCTGATATGATTTTTGAGATTTCGTGATGAGTGAGTGAGTGAGTGATTTTCGCTTTTATATATGTATAGATTTCAATTCATAAGAAACCAATGGTCCCGGCTAACATCATTGTATGTCAAGCTATGTCAGATGCATTTAGGCAGCTTTAAAAAATCTGACTTACTCACTCGAAAAACCTGTATACCTCTGTTATTGATATTTTCATAAAAAAAAGTTTAAAATAAATCGTTGTAATATATTAATGTAATAATTAAGGCACCCCCCCAGTTTTATTAAATAATAAACCGTACAGAAGCGGATCGGAAGTGATCGAAATAAAAGAGCGTATAACCATACAAATTACTTTATTTGAACGTTTCTAACATCATGCTGTGTATCGGCATTCAATATACTCGATTATCGAGCCTTTGATAGTACCGCTACGCTAATTAAATAATAAGTTTATAAAATAGATTTAATTTTATGGGACTTAACTGAGAGGTTAGTGGAATTTCCTTGGCGATGTTGTGGAATATCTAATTTAAATATATATAACTCAAAGGTGACTGACTGACTGACATAGTGATCTATCAACGCACAGCCCAAACCACTGGACGGATCGGGCTGAAATTTGGCATGCAGGTATATGTTATGACGTAGACATCCGCTAAGAAAGGATTTTGATCAATTTTACCCCCAAGGGGATAAAATAGGGGATGAAACTGTGTATGAAACTTTGTCAATTTTAAACCGATCGGGCTGAGACTTTGCATGCATAAAGCTACTATGACGTAGGCATCCCCTAAGAAAGGATTTTGATAAGTTACACCCCTACGTGAGCGAAGCCGCGGGCAAAAACTAGTGTTATAATAAAGTTGAAGACAAATTGTATCCTTAGATATACGTAGGTGTTGGATTAATATGTGCTTTATGAAAATAAGTAGTAACAGGGTTGGACAAGGGTCAGCTGCAATCCCAATGACACGTGTGTTACCGTCCGTTGCCTTCTTGCTTTTCGTATGAGTGGGCAACACTAGTGGCAGCTTTTTCACTGCCTAAAGGCATCTGACATAGCTTGCAAACTGTCATATAATAATGACAGCTGGGATCGACGGCCTATAACGGAGGAGCTCGAGAAATTTTTATGCCACTCGTGGTCACCCGTCCAAGTGCAGACCACTCCCAGTGTCGCTTTACTTGCGAGACTCCAGGCCACCGAGCTCCTTGTTGAGCCATCCGTCAAAAAATCTTTTCAAGTAAATTTTAATGAACCACATTATCTGCACGACGCTTCGCAAAACATTAAAGGTTTAGCATACAAATTTCTTTATATCCTATATAATTAGTCCACTATTAGACTAACAGCCTATACCAATAAAGGGAGCATCGAGGTAACGACAGGGTCACGAAAATATGATTGCAGTTAGTCCGTCTTTCGGATTATCCAAAAATAATCGACCCATATTTTTAGTTTACCAAAAGTTCCTCCGAGACCAAAGAATTTATGACCAGATTATAATATCGTATATCTCAACGCACTAGGAAAACCATGTCATAGATTTTAAGATCAAGCAAGTTTCAGATTTTGGAATGTAAACTTATTCTTTGATCATTAGTAAGTCCTTTGGAAGGCACGTATAAGCCATTGGTCCCGACTGTCATCATTGTATGGCAGTCGTCAAGCTATGTCAGATGCCTTGAGGCAGCTTGAAAATCTAACAGTAGTGTTGACCACTTACACACACGAAAAACAAAGCAAGTAACTGGCAAAAAATTGAGTTTTATGATTTTAACAAATGTCAATCAAATAAATTAATGATAATTCGACCACAGAATTTTAATTATTTGCCCCCGACAGGTATGTTACGATACCTAATTAAATAACATATAACGACTAATACCTATAAACAGAAATTATAATCTAATAAAATTTTATGTTTTTGCAGATATGTGTCTATTATTAAAGTGAAAAAAGTGCCTATAATATCTACATTATCCAGAAATACTAGTTGCCGTTATTAAATAGAGAAAAACAGATTATACACGTTTTTTTAGGTTACTTTATTTGGGAGGCCGAATATAAACCGACCTCCGTGGCGTAGTGGTCACCATAATAGTCCGCCACCCAGTGGTCCCGGGTTCGATCCCCGGATTAGGGCGAGTTGGAAAATGGCCTGTTTCAAATTGTCTTGGGTCTTGGATGTTTATCTATATATATATATATATATATATATATATATATATAACACAAGCCTCGAACTCAATCATTGTTATTATTGTCCCTATATATATTTATTTGTTTTTAGGTTACTTTATTTGGGAGGCCGAATCTAAACCTGACGACCTCCGTGGCGTAGTGGTCAGTGTGGTCACCATGCTAGTCCGCCACCCAGAGGTCCCGGGTTCGATCCCCGAATCAGGGCGAGTTGGAAAATAGCCTTTTTCCAATTGTCCTGGGTCTTGGATGTTTATTGGTATATGTATTTGTTATAAAATGTACTATCGTTGAGTCAGTATCTCATAACACAAGTCTCGAACATAGTTTGGGGCTAACTCAATGAGTGTTATTTGTCAATATATATTAAAAATAAATGATTTTTAACCTCGGCAAAAAAGAGGGATGTTATAAGTTTGACACTAAATAAGTTTTTGCTTCTTTTAACACCAGTCCCAATGGGACGTGAATGGTTAATAAAAAAAAACACTAGACTGCTTGGATAGGTATCAATTATCGAGATTATTAATTAATAATTGAATTTTGAGAATCTTTATTAATTTGCGGTCACATCAAAGAAACATCTACAAGCAATAACACAAATCGTTGTGTGAAACTAGACTAAATAATAATTAACAAAAATCCTGTTTAAAACATCAAACTTCTGCTTTAACTATATGTTATTAAGGTAAATTTTAAATTGACTCAGCAGGTTTTGATTTTAAAAAAGTTTGGTAATTTTGGTATCAAACGATTAGCAAATTCATCAAATATATATTAAATTTACAACTGTAATTTTGACGACAATTTATTTCCAATCAAAATTAAAATTAAATCTTCATGTAGAGTCATTTAAAAACAGATGTACCGTAACATTTAAGAAATTAATCTAGTTAGGCAAAAATATGACTTTACTAAATGTTACACTTTCTAGCTGCATCGCCTAAAGAGGCATTTCATATTTGGTTGGCTGTCTCGCTCGCACAATCAAACATTTTTAAATTACTAAAAAGTGTGTCTTATTTATAGAAAAGTGTTTCATTAAAATTCAATATTTCGAGAGATGTCGTTAGATTTGTAGTGACTGTGTGAGTGACATAAAAAGGCAGTCGGCTCTATTTTCTTTTTTTAATAATGACTTTTTTACAGAAAGTATGACGCAATGAAGTGCACAAATATTTTTGACATGGTAGACCTTACCCAAATTACGAGAACAGCTGCATATCAAGCTAAATACATTTTTCAAAGTGGCACAGGGTAGACAGAATATATGAGTCTATATGAAATGCACGTCACTGGTATCGTGGACTAAACTTGCTCCAATAATTTGGCTGTCGAGTAAAAAGTCATCCTTTATATGAAATATACTTTCTTTCTTCAAATACTTTAAGAAAGATAATAAGTTAATAATCTCGGAGCAGTAACGGAAACCAGTTGTAAAGAAATCAGACACTGATATATGAAAGGACATTAGAGTCCGACTGCTAATGCACCAAAAATGCGTTCAATATATATTAATGGTGTGTTTTATTCGGAAATCATAGGAAATAGAGCCGTCACTGATAATCTCGGATGAATGGAGTTTATCGGCCTTGTCACAAATACAGAGAGTATAGAAATAACAGTACACGTGGCGCAATATCGTGAAGTAAGGAAACCATTGTAAGCGGAGCTGAAGTGCCATTTTTCAAACGCGGAGTCACCTAAACGAATGGTTTTTCCATACAAAAAACCATATGTTTAGTGACTCCGCGTTTGAAAAATCGCACCACTGCTGCTCCCGATGGTCACGACCCTAAGACATGATATGATCATTAAGACAGTCAAATGACAATGTAGAAGTTTTTTTCTTGTCAAATCAGATTTTTTTATAATTATTATTTTACTGCTCTGGATTAGTATCCAGAGCAGTAAATCTTTTAGAGCCCATCTTTATTTTTTCATTTCTTTCTAACCCTTACTATACAAAGGTTGGTATTGGTCCTTTGACTGCTTCAAGGGTGCTTCTGGCAACAAATCTATATAAGTTCACAGGTTTTCAGCCGAATGAGTGGCGGACGGCGCTTTAAGAGGTACACCACAGTCCGCAAATAAATATTACTACAGCCGCACTTTTATGACTGTCTACTTTAAATATTTCACATATTGTCCATAAGCATGAGCATTAATAACACCAAATTTCATATGATAAAGTCCACTCAAATCAATTTGCAAAACAATTAAACTGCAACTGACCCCTTGATTTCCCGACAAAAACTCTAAATGTCAAAATAATAATAACTAAAGTGATATTTTTTGCAATTTGTCATTAAATGCAGATTGTTACAGTCAAATATGACGAATGAGAGTGACTTCATTTAACATCACTTTATTTCTCAAATACCTAAAAATATTTAAATTTTGACCTGGAATACTGAGGGATTTTGTCAAGTGGCCAAAAGTGAGACTTGTCGAGTTGTAGCCTTTAGTACATTCCTCAATACTATTGATCTAGCAGCGGAATAGTTTTTCCCTTTGTCTTTTCCTTGAGCTAGCTGGAAGGTCGAAATCTCTCCTTTGTCACATTTTTTATGCATACTTTCATAACACCCCAACCTACCTTTTCTTTGACCTTCCTCTATCCCCGTATTCAGTATCCTTTAAAATTAGCACCTTTGTAGCAACGTGGCTTGCCTCCCTTCTCATTACATGCCCATTACTGTCCATAGCATCCTACCCTTATATTCATTAAAATTAACAACTGTTTGCTAAACGTATTGTAGTCAAAAGAAGTTTTGTCCCTTTTCCTCTTTTCAATATTTGATAATGAAAGAATGAAACAAAACATATTTTAACTAAAATAGGTTAAATAAACGTTTGTATTTATTTATGAAGTCTATTACTAAATATCTAAATATATATAACTCAAAGGTGACTGACTGACTGACATAGTGATCTATCAACGCACAGCCCAAACCACTGGATGGATCGGGCTGAAATTTGGCATGCAGGTAGATGTTATGACGTAGGCATCCGCTAAGAAAGGATTTTGATCAATTCTACCCCCAAGGGGATAAAATAGGGGATGAAACTTTGTATGAAACTTTGTCAATTTTAAACCGATCGGGCTGAGACTTTGCATGCATAAAGCTACTATGACGTAGGCATCCCTTAAAAAAGGATTTTGATAAATTACACCGCTACGAGAGCGAAGCCGCGAGCAAAAGCTAGTTTATTTATATATCCACTGATTTTTAACATTCTTTGATTATTTATATTTACATTTCTGTACTCTACCTATTTTGAGTCGCTGGTTGAACCTTGATAAATCGGCGACATTCATCTAGGCGCTAGGCGATGCTATCAAAATATTTCAGATGTTCGGGATAAGTGTCAGGCGGTAATGGCGGGATTAGAGGCGCGGTAGAGGGCAAGACAGTCGGGCGGTTAAAACGCAAGCTTTCAAAACTGGTATGATGAGATTTAAAATTTCTATAAGTATTCATTCAAAATACAACTTCCCAGTAAAAAAAAAACATGTATAGACCTATATGTTTACTAGTGCTATGAAATTTTCAGAATTTTGAACAAAAATTAAGATTTAATTTCACGATAGAACTGGAGAAAAAAATTGCAAATGAGACAGAAAGGAGATGAGAGACAGACAAAAAAAATGTGATTAAAAAGGATTATAGATAGTGGCTAACAAATCTGAATACTTTTCGGTGAGGATTATATTTAATTGTTATAATCAGGTAAAGAACAATTACTGAAATGCAAGAAGCAACCGATAACGTTCTGGTAATTTTAGTAAAGTAAAAAAAATACAGTTATATTGTATCAGTCGGTTATTGATTTTTAAAAAAACAAAACTTTTTGTTACGATTTAATATTTTATGATAGTATTTTTTCATCCGGGTTCAAAAAAATTATGAAGGGATTTATTTATGTGCAAAATTCAAAAATAACGCTCAGTTCCTGGGATAAAAGTTACAATTTCATAAAGCGATTTACACTGACTTAAAATGATAAACGCGTTTATTAACCGCGCGTCTGCAACCGCCGCTGATATTGAATAAAATAACGGCGAGCATTATCTAAATGTGGAGTTTAGCGAATGTGGGAAGGTTGGCGTGGTTAATCATAGGCTTAGGTCATGCTCAGATTGTGAGGAGAACCCAGTTCAAGTATGAAATGAAGATGAGCATGTATTTTATTGCATATGGCAACACCACAGGAAAGGAGCTTGGTGGTCGGCGGGAGTGCGCGTTACATACTTTCAAAATTCAAAATTCAAATGTTTATTCAGTAATTAGACCTTTACAGGCACTTTTACACGTCAATAAGTATAATTTACATTACGTGTCATAATTCATCATCATCATCATTTCAGCCGCCTAACGTCCAATGCTGGACATAGGCCTCTCCCAAAGATTTTCAAAACGACCGATCTAGAGCGGCCTGCATCCAGCGCTTTCCAGACCTTGGTCGGGTCTTCTGACCACCTTGTGGGTGGGTGTCGCGCTTCGCTTGCCATTACTTGGTCGCCATTTGAGAACATTACGTGTAGTTTATATTAAGTAAATTATTTTATTTTAAAGAAAAGCTACCGAAACCAGCGTTTCGTAACGACCACTGCTGAGGAGAAACGCCGAAAAAAACTCTTTTTCAGAGAACAGGTCGCCTACTCGCCAGAAGGGCTTTGTCATATTATCATTATGTCTTTTTTTAATTAATAAACACTTTTAATATAATACAATGTTGATACATTATAACATGTAATGCTTGCTTTGCTGTATTATATGTTATAATGTATCTTGCATTTTTAAGTTCATGGGGTGGTTCGCACTTGGATGAGAAAAAAATCTCGAGCTCCTTCGTGCCTCGAAAGGCACGTATAAGCCATTGGTGCCGGCTGTCATTATTGTATGGCAGTCGTCAAGCTATGAAATTTTTCCTCCACCCAAAGAGTTTGCATTTATAGCGATAAGTCCGCCTTTGTGCCTATATTGTTTCTTGTTGTTTTGTAATTTTTGTGTGTCAATTATGGTCCAATAAAGTTGATTTGTACTGAATTACATGATAAATAGACGAAAACGAAAACAAACCAGAGTAGAACACAATTTTTCAACCCTTTCCTCTCTCGCTTGCGTTATTAGGAATGTCTCGATCTCTGCCTTTCTAGTCAATAAGGATTTTCAAAATATCTCCAGGTGGGAATACAGGAACATCATCCAATAGGTGTTATGGAGCAAAAGAACCTGTCAACTGATGGTTCTTTTGCTCCATCAAATGTATACAATAACAACAGCTTATTGGAACTAACTTCACTGTACTCCATCTAGGGTCCCATATTTTTAAAAACCCTCGTCGAAAATATTAAGGGGCACATTTGTGACAGACGGCCACTTGATAAATGTGCGAAGAAAAGCTTCACGTTTTCACTTTAAACTGTAGTTAATAAAATAGTTAAAAGTGTTATCTAGGGCTTTCTCAAGGCAATTTTTTTTCCTTTTTTCCTTTTTATTAAGGTATACAAACAAAAACACAATAAATACAGTTATTCAATATTAGTGAGTTGTAAAATAATTTTTTTACCAACACCGTTTACCACAGATTACTCTAAAAAATACAATTTCAAACTAACATTTGTGACCAGATGTTATTGGAATATCTATGCTATTTAAGAACTTATTAAATGACTGAGTAAGCCGATAAAGCGGAGAGCGTTTACCGGAGTTGGTGCGACATCTTGAAAGTGCAAACATTGGACATTAGTTATAATAATAATATATGCGGTGTGTGGAACTTTGTAGTTTAATTTGTCAATCAATTACACTGGTCAATAAGATTTTGTCACAAGGATACTTACAGCGATTTCTAAAAGAATTCAGTACAAAAAACATGAACCTGGTTATAAAAAATGTGTAGGACGTCAAAATTTTCAAATATTACACGTCAAAATTTCAAATTTCTTATTTTTTCGGCAATTTCAAAATTAAACCATAAATTTAATAAGGTGATTTTCAATTTTCTAATAGCAGCTTAACACTGTGCAAACCTTACATTTTACAATATTTTTTACATCATTGCTAAATTATTTATAAAAATGACTTATTACAGATTTTTATGGGTCGGTATAACGCCCTACAATGCGCGCAGTACGCAACGTATGGGAAATATTACGGTAACTTAAATCTTTATATATATCCATAGATAAAAAAGGTACAAAAGTAAAACAAATTTTGTTTTGATATAGAAGGCTGATTACATCATTTTTTGTTACAAAAATAAATAACCTGCACAGAAGCTATTTACTATAAATAATTATAAATTGGGGAAAATTGGATTTTTGATATAACATTATTCTCAACTCTGACCTCCTAGAAACAAAAGTAAATTATGTCCATATACACTATACAAAAATCTGTAAGAGACAACTAGTCTTTCTCCAGTGGGAAAAAAAAATCAAAAATTTTGTCGACCAGTGTTATCAACAGTCGTATCTGTTGTGAAATAGATCAAATAACAACATGGCTTCAAGGTGTGTGCGTCTGACATCTAACTTACTAATGTTATATTTTCTAAAAAGATCCTCATATGACAACTTTTCATGGTAGCACCTGTAGTGCACACAGCGGAAAAATTTGCGTTGAACTGATTCAATTTTAAATGATATTTCCGTTTGCTTTCAAATAATATATTTCAAATGGGGGCAGCACTGGACCCCGAAAAATAATGTATCCCCTTAAGCATAACCAAAATAACATTAACCAAAACCAGTACATTCGATCTTTAATTCGATGACAGTTACTTCCTACTCACAATCACAGTCTTCCCAGCCATAGAAATTATTACAGAGCAATCACAAAACAATAGCAGGGTGACAACAGCCCTCATATCTTCGGATTAAACCCCAAACAGTGGGGCGTCCAATTGTCTTTTGCGTTCCCTTAAACGGTGACAATTTAGGGGATTATTCCATAGTAAAATTTGAATATTTAATCTGTTCATTTGTTTGTAAACCATTTCTTAGAAAAAAGAACATAATTTTAGATTAAGAACAATATTTTGGCCACCTAGGAGGAATGAATTTGGATTACTTATGTAAAGTAAAAATGTTTTGTAGAACTCGGTGACCCGAAAGGAGTCATTAGCGCTTTCGCATGTTAAGCGACACCGGGAGTGGTCTGCACTTGGATGGGTGACATAATAAATGTCTCGAGCTCCTTCGTGCCTCGGAAGGCACGTAAGCCGTTGATCCCGGCTGTCATCATTGTATGGCAGTCGTCAAGCTATGTCAGATGCCTTTAGGCAGCCTGAAAAATCTGACACCAGTGTTGGCCACTTACACACAAGAAAAACTACGATAATGTTTGACGATCTCCGTGGCGTAACGTTAACACGCTAATCTGGAAGTTCTGGGTTCGATCCCCAGCCAGTGCAAGTTGGAAAATTGTGTTTTCAAATTATCTTGGTTGTTTATCTATTATAATGTATTTACCTATCTAATAGTAATATTGTGTTAGTATCCCATTACAAAAGTTTTAACTTACCTACATTAGTTCACAAGTTTCATGATAATTTCTCGAGTTCCTTCGTGCTTCGGTTAAACCAATGTTAAACCATTGGTCCCGGCTATCATCATTGTATGGCAGTCGTCAAGCTATGACAATTTATATAAAGTTGATTATAATATATAAATTATCATTCAAGAAATTGAATAAAAGAAAGATAAATTAAAATTATAAATTATTATCAAGACAAATGTATATTACGCCCAAATTCGACGTTGCGTCGTTTCATTAGAGAGTTCCTATAAATACTTTCCAGCTTCATCATCAGATCAGCTCCATGTCATCATAATATTGCATTGTCACGCGATATACGTATGCATGCAAATTTTGGATCGGAAACAGGGAAGTGGGTCCTAAACTTACAAGATTTGATTACAATATTTGCTTACATAAAGGCAGACAACGCGACAGGTGAAACTAAATAAAAACTTGTTAAAAAAACAACGTGTACTAAGGTATTTCAGCTACCAGTAAGTACGGTTCTCATGCCCAGTAGGCACCGCGTCGCCAGCATTAATCAAAAGAGGCTATATTCATAAATCTGCTCCCAAACGTAAGATCGGATTAACACTCTGATACAGCGCCGCGACGGTCTCAATGTACGTGTTAATTCTGAATAAATGGGATTCATCTTTAGGGATCCGTTGAGTTTTTTCATAATCACGTCTTTATCTATGACGGGGTAGACAGAACCCAGGTCCGTAAGACTCAAGAGCCATGCCTAGCGCGATGGTAGGCGTTAAGAATCCCCTTACCCTAGACATTTCCATACAAACGTAGTCTTATTTTGAAATGACATGTCAGATTTCGGTAAAAATTTGTAATTTTAAAGAAATTGTAATTATCTAGGGTTATAATTGGTTTCCTAAGGTAAAATTATGAACTGGAAAAAAAATATAAGGTTATAGAAGTTTTCGATACTGATGGTCAAATATGATATGATACACTATATTCTATTAAAGTTCATATTTTAACCGTAAAAACTAGTAATGTGCCTAAATATATGCAATTTCTTTGAAATGACTTAATTTTGCCCATATCTGACATGACATTTCAAAATAAAACGTAGACTACGTTTGTACGGAAAAGTCTGATTCTGTCTAGGGTAAGGGGACTCTTAAGATGGAAAAAGAATCAAAATAGTGATGGGTTGCTAACCGCATCACCTGTTAACATGACTTAAATTTGGCTCGTTCCCTTGATCGACTTTGACGATATGCGTAGAAAGAGTAGCAACTGCTAGACTCTATGTTATTTATTTTCTCTCAGTCATGTATGCGGAAACACATGTTGCTCATGTATGCGGAAACACACCTTAATCACATTCAATTGATTAGTGAGCAAACCTATCCAAGGATTGGTCCCTGGTCTTCTGGCCCTTTGGGTTGCGGAGATCAGACAGCACAAGCTCTATGTAAAACCAGTAACCTCGTCAAATCATCTTGGTTAGGTAGCGGACTCCGGGCTCGGAAGCATTACCGCTGAGGATGCAATCTGGAATACGGGAGGATCATGATGAAGTGATGGAGTGAGCAAGTAAAGAAGGTATAGCACTTCGGTGACCATTGTATTAACATGCTTTTACGTACTAAAAAGTTATTAGAATTTATGAAGTTCTTTTCTTTTTCTTTTGAACCGACTTCCAAAAAAGAGGGAGGTTATCAATTTGTTAAGATCCTTTTATTATGTATGTTCACCGATTATTCGCAGGCATAGAAAATAATCTTTTTTTTTGTTTCTATGGGAATACTTGTTAAATGGTCCCATAAAAAATTTATCAAAATCGGTTGTAAAGTTTGAGGGAGAAGTCGATTTTTTTTTGTATGTGAATCTTAAATATATTTTTGTTAGGTGTTAGCTTTAATTTTCGTTACGGAATTTCTTGATTCGGTCGCCGCGCTCAAAGCGCGATAAAAGCTATGCAATAGCTTAAAAACTTACAAATAAAAAATGTCGTGCAGATCATTGACCTGCGGTAAAGTGCTTAGTAGGATTTTAGTTTTTAAAAATTATATATTATTTCAGTATGTTTATTCCTACGCGTTAATACATCCTTAAAAACGATTCCCACTTGTCCGATGCATTACCAATAAATATCCAAAAACCCCGTTACTCAATACGCAGCTATTATCTCTTATAACGACGTATTTAGGTACACTCGCCCATAAATACCGGTACACTCGGACCAATAAATTTATTGGAAAATTGAGACATGAACGAGATCTAATCTCTGTTAGAGATTTATGGCTAGAAATAGATTTATTTGGGTAAAAAAATGTTTGTCGCGTTTACATGTTTAGAAAGATATATTTATCTAGTTTTAGAATGTGGCGCTATGGTTTAAAAGAGATATTATGAAACAGATTAATTTAATCTCTGTTTTACATATAGACTACTAGCTGTTAACCGTAACTTCGTCTGAGTAAATTTAGTACTTTGTAAAAAAGTCTACAATACTATACAAATACACTTTATTGCACCATAAAAGACACAAATTTATGATTCAAAGGCGGACTTATCGCATAGCAACTACTTGTGTATAGCAAAATAGAATTCCCAATATAAAGTTCCACATTCTTTTTCATTCTCTTACTAGATCATTTTTCGGATAAAAACTATCCTATGTCCTTTCCCAGGTACATCCATACATCCATAGCAAATTTAATATAAATCAGTTCAGTGGTAGAAGCATAAAGAGACACAGGTCTCTATATACTCGAAACGTGCCTGTTTGTGAGAAGACATCCACATCTTTTCCCCTTACATGACGCGGTAGCAAAAAAACTAAACAGTAGGAACCCAACTAAATTGTATATGCCAACCCAGAGACTAAAACTCTATAGTGACAATGTCTATTGTATGGCAATCAAATTGTACAATAACTTACCGAGGGAAATTAGAGAAATTACTAGTATTAAAATTTTTAAATCAACTTTATTTAATTGGCTATTAGAAAACTGCTTTTACGAAATCGATGAAATGTTTAAATGTAATTCATAGGGTAAAATATTAAAATTTGATATTGTGAAATAATTGTGACATTCGAAGTAGATATTTGATGATTTGTATAAAACTATTTTGACGAAATGAGCAGAATTAATTTGAGTATTTAGACGAATATATATAGTGATGTATAAATGTACCTGCAATATATAAACTTAACCTAACATTCCTACGCCTAATAGGCAGAGTATGTCGTCGCACTTATACCTGATAACACCATTGTATTACCATATTCTAAGGAATAAATGATATCTATCTATCAGGCAGACAGATAGTCGGACAGACGGGCAGAGATAATTTCGCATTTATTTACAAACTTAAGAGATTAAAAGTTAGTAATATTTTAAATAAAAATGAAATATGAAACGGTAAAGAAATTCTAAATATTTATACCATTATTTTCATTAACGTATTTAATAACTATGTTCTTTTCAGTTGAGTATTTTCCATGGCTCCCGATCTTCAGCTAAATGCTTGACCTCCCTATACGACACGACTATTGCCTTTTTACTCCATTAACATCCTTCTCGGTCTTCCTTTTCCTCTCCTTGTCTCTATCTTTCCTTCCAGAATGTTTTTGATGTAATTAGCATTATTTTAATAATAGCAGCATTTTCCAGATTTTGATAAAAAACATACGCTGTGTCTTTTATCTATTAAACTGGAAATAAACTAAGTCTCGAACTAAACGCTTTGACAATTCCTTTTTGGTTCGAGTAGCTAAGGTGTGGAATGAACTGCCTACGTCTATATTCCCAGAGAAGTACAGCCCCGGGACATTCAAAAGTAGATTGAATGGGTATCTTTTGGATAGGCATGCTTCATCCTAGTCTTCATCGTCGCTTTCCATCAGGTGAGATTGAGGACAAATGCCTAAACCAATAAATTGTAAAAAAAAAAAAAAAACTATTAATTTGTTATCTATAAAATCTTATACTGTAGGTGCATTCTACGTTTATTTTATCTGCCAGACAGCAAGGAAGGAAGATTATTGTTTGAACGAAGTACCTGCTTTCAAACAACCTGCTGCCAAACAATCAAATTAATATTACAATTTCATTCACGTTGCGATTTACGCCGCCAAAATTGTAGGCGTCAGGCGAAGACATGATCTGCTTTTAAATGTAAACACGGGTTTACGTTTTTATGGTGGCTTCGAAGGCTGGTCATGAATGACAAGTGGCAGGAAGGAGTAACGGCGGGAGATATGTAGCGCCCATCGGCGTTTACTCTTTCTAAATAAACTAGTGGTTTCGTGAGGTTTAGACCTCGCAAGTCACGGTGACCCGCTGTCGTTCATCGGAAAAAAATTGTTCAGATAAAATATGTTAAATGACTTTTTTTTTAATCCAAATGATTAAAATATGACATTTTTAAAGTTTTCAACCGCCATGTTTCCGCCATTTTGATTACCACACTGCCATGATCAGTAGACCAGGCAGTCAGTCAAGGCAGTGTCCCATAGATATTATAGATTTATAAACCAGTATTTTACATTATCTTTATGGTGGATGAGTGGAATGACAATAAAAGATAGAACTAAAAACGAATATGTAAGAATAAGTACAAAGGTGGCCCCAATAACGGAAAAGCTAAGAAGCAATAGACTGCGATGGTATGGGCATGCCATGAGGAGAGAGGAGAGCCACGTTACAAAAAAGATGCTAAATTTAAAAATTACTGGTAATAGGAACAGAGGACGGCCAAAGAAAAGGTGAATGGATTGCGTTAAGGACGATATGGACAAAAAGAATGTGACCAACTGCCTTAACAAAGGATAAAGGGGAATGGAAAAGACTCACATACCCCTTCAACAGTCTACGACCGTAATACGGTCGCGCGCCATTGTTTTACTATTGTTCTTTATTGATTTACTATTGTTCCCACCCCACGTAAAGTAAGATAAGGCCAGGAGGAAGACATTACATCATCTATATATTTAACAGTTCGCTCATTTATATACCACCCAAAGTACAGGATTACGTAAAAGGGTTTATCTTTTAGTTGATTTTCAGAATCAAAGAGGAGATTATAAAAATGTAATCCCTACGTTAAGCGGCGAAAAAAAAGTCCCAACCCAAAATTTCGAAGAAAGTCCAATTACCTTTTTACAAATAAAAGCCGTAGTGACAAATTTCGAAGAAAGTCAAACTCTCTTTTTAACACAATAAATAAAAAGCGGCCGAGTGCGAGACGGACTAGTCCATGAAGGGTTCCGTAGCAGCAAGTAACAATATAAAAGTTCTTGTAGTTCGTTGTAACTTTGATCGATGTTTTAATAAACTTATAAAAAAAACTACTTACTAGATCTCGTTCAAACCAATTTTTGGGGGAGGTTGGCAGGTAATTATATATCATATAATTATTTTAGATTTCTCATTCTCTTATTTTTGAAGTTACAGGGGGAGGGACACATTTTACCACTTTGGAAGTGTCCTATCCACGGAAACCCAATACTTATAGGTATGATGAAAAAAAAATTGAGTTTTAGTTCTAAGTATGGGGAACCCCCAATTTTATTGTTTTTTTTTTCTATTTTTGTGTAAAAATCTTAATGCGGTTTACAGAATACATCTACTTACCAAGTTTAAACAGTATAGTTCTTATAGTTTCGGAAAAAAGTGGCTGTGACACACGGACGGACAGACATCCATCCACATGGGTTCCGTTATTTGCCATTTCATAACGGAACCCTAAAAACGAGCTATTTATTATATCAGAGCAATTAGTACAGGAGCCATTAGGAGCACGAGGGCAAACAACAGTAAGTCAAAAACTCACAAAAACGAGCATAAAAAACGTGACGTCACAGGTAGACGGGATAACGGGCAACCAAACCGGACCAGGGGAAACAGTAAATGAGTAAACGGAGGGACAATAAAACAATTTAGCCTACGAATGTTTGCGCAAATTTCTTTTCGGCGAATTTAATAGTTTTATTTTTGTGCAAACTTCGGCGGTGCGTTTGAAGATATGGTTTTAGGGTTGCCATTAGAAAGGTGTAAGTCACTTTTTGATTGCAAAGTCCGTAGTTTTTTATGGATATTATAAAAATGTTACTTTTGGCAAAACTTACTGCTTAGGTAGTATTTTGTGTGGGTCAGTGTCAAAAAAAAAGAAAACTTGTTGTTTTGTTTTATAATATAGACATATAATATAGACAACCTCCATGGCGTAGTGGTCACCATGCTAGTCCACCACCCAGAGGTCCCGGGTTCGATCCCCGGTCAGGGCAAGTTGGAACATGGCCTTTTTCAAATTGTCCTGGGTCTTGGATGTTTATCTATTTAAGTATTTATTATAAAATATAGTATCGTTGACTTAGTATCCTATAACACAGGTCTCGTACTTACTTTGGGGCTAGCTCAATCAGCGTGATTTGTCCCTATACATATATTTATATATTTATTTATTATTATTTATTTATAATGAGGTGCAAAGTTAGGCTTAAGTTAACTTTAGTATTGCAAATTTGTAGGTACTCACTCATTTATTTTAATAGTTTATTTATCGATTACTATCTAAGCTTTTCGTACTACTATTATAAATAACGCGAGTTGTTATCTGAGTTTTTTGATGTCTGTGAGGCAGGAGTTCGATCCTCACTAGGGGCGACTTGCAGAACAAAACATTACCTCTGAGTTTGATTATCACACAAAAATTATGAAATCTGCATTTCTAATTCAGTCATATCCTAAACTTTAAACGAGCAATTCTTGTAAATATATAATGAAGATCTCGGAAATGGCTCCAACGATTTTGATGAAACACGGTACCTCTGAGTTATGACGCTAAAAAGTTATTTTCATAAAAGAAGTAACCGAGCAAAGCTCAGTCGTCCAGCTAATAGAGATTATGCTACCAAAGATGTATATAAGAAAAATTTAGGTAATAAAGCCTATTTTAAAAGTGTCAATAACAGCAAATTGAGTTTATAATACTGATACTCTCCCTAATATCTTTTTTGCTGACAAAATAGAATAAAAATACACCATTGTATTGACATTACCTGTCACAATACGATACTCGTCAAGCAAGGACATTCTAATGCGTCTGCATTATGTTAAACTATGCACAATCTGCAGACGTACAGTCGTATAAATTATAGTCTATGCTACAATCATGCACTTACCGTGTTTACTTAGATATGCTGTATGCAGGGCTGGATAACACACGATTTAAAAAAAACTATCATCTATTTATTTATTCAAACTTATTGTTCGAGGCTATGCAATCGAACAGTTTAAGTTCCTCACTATTAAGACAAATTGGTAGCTAAAGTGGCGCCCTCATTTGAAATAAATTGTTTAAAACTAAATATGGTGATAATTAAAAATTTGATTTGTATCACTGTCTAGAAAGACCTTTAAACTATTTAATAAATAACCTTTGAAAGTAATATTAGTAGTCCGTCTAGTTTTAAAACGGATTTTTGCCAAAAGTGGCCACTTTTGGCAAAAAACCCGTTTTAAAACTAGACGGACTATTAGTTATAATTTCAAACGTTATTCATAAATTAGTTTAAAGGTCTTTCTAGACAGTGATACAAATCAAATTTTTAATTATCACCGTATTTAGTTTTAAACAATTTATTTCAAATGAGGGCGCCACTTTAGCTACCACTTCGTCTTAAGTATGTCGCGCGATCAGCATAATTCAATAAGTCGAATTAATCCCAAATCAAAGTCAGTACGCAACTACCAGCCGATCTGCGACAATCATTACCGCGTATTCAAACCATTTAACCATAATTATAACCAGTAGTGAACTCTTTTACCAAAAGGCAACCCCTAAACACTTATTGCTCCACAATAAGCAATTCTTTATTATTATTATTTATTCTTTACAGACTCAACAGTACTTTACAATTATTATTTTATGTTATGAACTATTACTTAGTGCCAATTACAGATTCAGAAAGAATGGGAGAGGATCGGGTGTTGAAGAGAGCCTACTTGGGTCGGCCGAATGGCCGCCGACCTGTTGGTCGCCCCAGGTACAGATGGGCCGGCGAGGTTATAGAAAGATCTGCGAAGCTTCGGAGTGGACGACTGGCAGCAACGCTCACAAGACCGCAAGAAATGGCGCCATCTAGTGTGGGAGGCCAAGTTCCACTTTGGGTCGCTGCGTCACAGTAGTAAGTATGTAAGTAAGTATGAAGTGTTTAAATATTATTTTATTCATATATGATAGAAATAGTCCTCAGATACCAACCCTACGCAGACATTACCTAGATAGCCTTGTTACATTAAGGTAAATATGTAGATTGATGTGTATTTCCATTTTTAGTGCAAGCAATATGGTTTTGTATAGTAAAGTAAGAAAAATATGTCAAATTAGACAGATTTCTGCATTTCCCAATGAAAAATCTTAGTTGGTCAAGGTAAAAAAAATATTAAAACTTTTGAGTTGGACCATTAGGTGACTTTTGCGACTCCTTTGCAATATTAACCCTTTGACCGATTTGGATCATGTTTAAAATTAAAAATTAAATTGGTCTTATCTACTGTCGTCTATCAAATTGCATGAAGTCAGATCATAGATACTAGTACAGTCAAACATATTATAATCATGTTAGTTATTAAATTATATGACATAGAAACTAATTGTTAGTACATATCAGCATTTTTGGTTGTTATTAAATTTATATCAAATATATTAAATACCTTATCAAAATTTATAAAAATTTAAAATTAATATTTTCTTTCCTGGCGGATCACTGGGGCATGCAAGGCGACCCAACTAGACATAAAGGGTCCGTCCATGCGATCCCTAACAACTGCCAGCAGGCTATTGGTGCTGTCACGAGTCTGCTGCATCATGGAGGCTGCGCGTTTTCGCATAGTACCATGAAAGCCATCCGCGTGTGCTTCGGCAAATATGTTTGATGCACTGCAGAAGCGGGGCAGCCACAGCAACTTCCTAAACGCGTTGTTGTATTGAACGCGAAGGGAGTTTAGAGAACGTTGGGAGTTAAAATCAGTCTATACGTTTGAGCGCTACGATGCCACAGACAGACAGACGTTAGTGACAAACTCATAATCATCATTTTTGTCGGGGGTGTAAAAAATTGCTTACAACGAACACAAAAACAAACTATTAAAAAATCGAAAAAAAAAAAGAAATGACATTTATCAAGTAATACAAATATAAATTTTTGACTTTTGAATTTGACTTTGACTTCTTTAGATTTCTTTACTTCATTTATTCTTTTTTAAATTCTTGACTCTACGTCTAGATTCAAACATTCAGATTAAGGGGATCCCTGAATTTTTCCGGGGTCCAGTGCTGCCCCCATTTGAAATAAACCATTTGATAGGAAACGGAGACATCCTTTAAAATTTTATCTTGACCAGGTTCCAGATAACCCTTCAATCTAATTTATGAACTACTGTTTACAGTTTAAAGTGAGAACGTGAAGCTTTTCTACGCACAATTGCGAAAAACGGCCACTTTTGGCGTATGTGCGTAAAAAAGCTTCACGTTCTCACTTTAAACTGTAAACATTAGTTCATAAATTAGTTTAAAGAGTTATCAAGGCCAAATTTTAAATGATATCTCCGTTTCCTTTCAAATGATTTTTTTCAAATGGGGTCATCACTGGACCCCGGAAAATTTAGGTAGCCCCTTAATAAACGTTTGAATCTTGAAGCTAGCCGTAAAGCCGAGTAAAGAAATTTTCGCCGAATGTAAAATTTCGCTATCCATGTTCCGATTCATGGACACCATTTTAGAATGTCCCGTTAAAAAACTTAAAAGGGCAAGCACAATAGGCTTTAAAGGAAGCTGTCGTAAAACTTTCCTTGGACAAAAGCTTGCTACAATAACGTCTGCATGAGTAATAAGCTCGTCGCTATGCGAACTTTTTAAGCTTCCTTTTATGGAGCACAAATTTTTACTACAAAATGTTTGTGAGAAATGATTTTGTTGCAGTTTTGTGTGTGGTAATTTGAACTGTTTGCAATGATTTTTGATGTATTTCATCTTTTCTTTATCATATTACAGGTCAAATACAAAAAGGTATCTTAAATTGAAAAAGACAATCTATTTTTTTCTTATTATTTAGTATTATATTAAAATTGTAAATTGTTAAATTCATTAGTTATTAGTATAATCCGAAATTTGTATGCCTGAAGGCGAATCACAGTTTGTATAGATTTTAAGATCTTAATTTATACCTGTGGTACACAAATAAATGAGTTTGAAGTTGAAGTTGACATTTGGCGACTTTGGTAAGTCTTAAGAATTGCTATTTTAAGACACTGTAATTTAATTTAGTTGGAAAATTACCTTTTTCAAATTGTCCTGGGTCTTGGATGTTTTTATAAATATGTATTTGTTATAAAATAGAGTATCGTTGAGTCAGTATCCCATAACACAAGTCTCGAACTTACTTTGGGGCTAGCTCAATCAGTGTGATTTGTACCTGTATATTTATTATTTTTCTTATGTAGGTAATATCTGTTATCTTAATAATACAAATCCAAATAAAATACATCAGAAAAAAACATTTGGCGCTGAACCCATATAAATGAATGAGAAACAACATATGCCAAGCCATTTGACATCGGATAAAAAAAATGTAGCATCATATAGTATACATACATATTTAGTACATAATACTGTAGTTTATATTTAACTCAATTCATTAGACTAATATTTTTTATAAGTACCTACGTATTTTACCTAATAAAATAATTCAATTATAGAGTACATTCTTCACATTCGTCTTATCTTTGAGAAATAAGTAGATGAAGATGTAAATTTGACCTACCACTTCACATGCACACATAGGTAAGTACTGGTTAAGTATATGCATATATATTTAAAATATTGCAGTAGATGATAAAACTTTAAATAAACAAGTTTTTAAAACTTCAAATTTAATTTACATATAAAAAGTATTTTATATTATTAGTGAAAAAACACGACTACTTTCGATCTAAAAGTGGTAATATTTTGTAATCAACATAATAAACACGTAAGTTCAATTCAAGATTTAAAAAAAAAACTTAATTTCTATACAAAATCTATAATTTACAACTGTGCGCGCATAAGCAAAAAGCGCATAGAGTTACGATAATCACTATGCGATCTGTAACGTCCTAACGTCGCGTATTTTATTAATCGATGCGCGCGCGCAGTGGCAAAGTTCACGGCGCGCCACCACCACTAAACAGTAACGCACCGATATTAGACGATAAAGATAGATGTATTCGGAATTACGTGAGAGCGAGCGAGACAGCGCTACAGATAGATGTTGCGTTAGAATTAGCCACGCCCCCTCGACGGCCGAAGAACCGAGTCCTCCTCCGCGATCATTCGTGCGCGCGCGTCGGGCTAAGACAACGCGCGTTCGAAAACCGAATTTTTGAAAATGGACTCGTGAATTACGATGATGGCCAGTGTTCGGACTTTTTACTCTAAATTTTCGTTCTAACCAGCCAGTTCTAAAAGACAATATAGTGTTTATTTTTTTAGCGTGACCGTTTCAGTTTGCGTTTTCAGTTAGCGGACTCCTGTAAATTGTTTGTTTTCATCGAAAGTGACTGACTGTGACATTTGAAATCGATAGTTTTTCAAATTGAGGCGCGCATGCGTGTCGAGTGAAATTTGTTGACACTGAAAATTGAATTAACATACGTTGTGAAGTGCTTGTGGGATTTTTTAACGTCTCCGTTTTTGGTTTGCTGTATTTACACCAAAGAAATCAAGGTAAGCCGTGTTTTCATAATTTTTGTTTTATGTGACATCGTATAAGTATTTTTTATTGGGCAAAAAATTTTTTTGTGCTTCGTTGAAAATCCTGCGCAGTTAGATAGTAATATAAGAATATTTTATCGAATAGTAAAATAAGTTCTTGAAACTCAAATAGTTGGTAAATAACCGAAGAATCTCGCGAACGAACTATTTCGGGAAACGTTCCTACAAAAGACATCAACGAGCGCGCGCTCCCGAAATTACCATTTAGAACAATTTTTTATAAAAAAAATTACATTAGTAACGTTATAAATAATTTTAACTTGAACAAATTATTCGTAGTTATTTGACATGTGAAATCTTGTTCAGTTAAATAATTTGAAAAAGGTGTTTTGACATTTTAAAACATGTTATTATAGGTAAGTAATTTGAAAAAGTGTTTTTTTTTAGTTAGCCCATATGTTCCACCGCTGGGCAAAGCTTTTTATAAATACGTAAGACTTTCATACCGACTATGGTTTTCATTTTATCAAAATGTGTGTTGAAACTTCGAATCTAAACTTACTACATATAATTTATTTAAAACAAAATAAAACAACACAATACAAAAAATAAATAATTAAATTAAAAACTAAATGTACTTATTTACCTACTAACCATGTTATAGTATGAGTGCATGTAAGCGAAAAATAAATAAATCAATAAATCAATACCTAAATATAATTAAACTAGCCTACATTTTAATTCACTAATCCTTTATCGAATTTTACGTACTATAAAATCGTATTTTAAATCAAATTTATGTTTTTAAAAATCAAAATAAACGGCACATCTTAATATTAGATACCTAAGTGTCACTTTTGTCCACGATTTCATAAAATACATATAAACTGTTATAAATAAAATTCCGGTGAGTCAGAAAACGTAAATATTTATGTCCATAAAATTATTGACTTTAGTTAACAAATAGTTTAGCGGGGGAGTGATAACTTGAGAAGTGATACACAATTACTCAATTTTGATGTGGAAATAGACTAACATTAAAATATACATAATGTTGTTGAATGTCGATTTGCCCAACTGTGGGAAAAAGGATATAAGGTAAACATAAAATAAAATGTTTGAAGTAATGGTTAATTCATTTATCTATATGTAAAAAAAAATATTGGATATTTTATGTTCTTTTACCTAAATAAAAACGGTTTTAAAATATTGGGTCATATGCAATTTAGATTTCTTGTCATGATTATACATCTAAGTAAATTAAAAAAAATTATATTATGTCACTTTATTTATGTTAATGTCTCCCGACGCATACATCTGTCTGTCCGTCCTTACAACATTACCTCAGAAACTATAATAAAGCTATTTTGACGAGGATGTAAAAGTCAATTAGAGCAAGCTTTATTGAAACAATTTAATCTGATCCCCATAAAACTTGTTAAAGAATATTTTCTGCATGATCGAACGCATGTTACATTTTTTCGGCAGTTATTGTATGGCAGTCATCAAGCTATTACAGATGCCTAAAGGTAGTAAACTAGTTGGCCTTTTCCAAGTACACTACATCAGTAAAACCGTAAAAAAGTAGTTTTGTTTGCCTAAAGGAAGGTAGCTTGAAGAATATAATAAGAATAGGAAAGAAAAGAAGACGCACTGTTGGCCACTTACACGCTTAACCAACAAACATTAACTTTGTATTATTGATAACCACGGTCGAAGGTTTTGGGTTCAATCTTTTTCGAGTTGAAAAATGGCATTTTTCAAATTGTTTTTCGTGTTTATCTATATATGTTTTAATTATAAAATATACCTAATGACGTTGAGAAACGCCATCTAGCGTTTGCTCAAACCTATCCAAGGATTGATTATGGTCTACCCTTTGGGTTGCGGAGGTCAGACGGCAGTCGCTCTGTGTAAAACCAGTAACCTCGTCAAATCACCTATAGGTTAGGTAGCGGACCCCGGGCTCTGAAGCGTTACCTCTGAGGATGAAACCGGGAATACGGAAAGATGATGATATCTAGTATCATTGAGTTTTAAAAACACTTGAGAGGTGTCAAGGGACACCCGGATGGAACGAAGTAAAATATAAATATAAATTCAAACTCTTTTCTGCGTTCAAAATCAAGTTTTTATTATCCTCATAAATTTGAATGAACAAAAAGTGTCGTTACAACTTTTGGTCTTAATTTTTCCGTCTAGCCCCCTTTCGCAACGCGCGATAAGAAACTTCGTTCCAAAACTACTTTAAAGTTAGATCAATCAATGTAATTTGCCGTTATTTATTTATTAAACAATAAAAATACACATTAAAATAGCACGTAAATGTAGTTTCCTAATTAAATTTTAATAATATGTGTACGGATATCGGCCGAGTCCAAATTAACTACCAGTTAACGTAACTGCGGGGTAGATTAAAAACCAATCAAATGTCGTAACAACAAACAAACCTATCTAGTTTTTAATATACCTTTTAATATGCCTTATATTTATTTATTTTGTATATATATGAAGTATATATATATATATATATATTTTAAATACTCCTTTGGTACGTCCTCAGAGCCATCTCAATACACTTAAGAGCACCGAAGAACACTGATTTAGATTTTTTCTTTGACAAATGGTCTGCCATTATCAGAGATCGGAATCACGGGGGCTATTGCTATCAAAAGTATGGATATGACTATATTATGTATAAATAAAACAATCATAATTATGTAATTTAATCGAAAAAAAAATTACTTATCCTAAAGTCACATAATTATGATTGTTTTATTTACTTAGTACCCGACTTAGCTGAGAAGCTCGGTGGCCCGGCGGAAGTACGCATTACTAGCGCTTTCGCAAGTTAAGCGACACCGGGCGTGGTCCGCACTTGGATGGGTGGCCACAAGTGGCACAAAAATTTCTCGAGCTCCTCCGTGCTTCGGAAGGCACGTATAAGCTGTTGATCCCGGCTGTCATCATTGTATGGCAGTCGTCAAGCTATGTCAGATGCCTTTAGGCAGCCTGAAAAATCTGACACCAGAGTTGGCCACATACACAATCGAAAAAAAAAAAACGAAAAAAAAAAGTGCCCGATTAGATCCTCGAGAAATCCCGGAACTATTAGTCATATCCATACTTTGGATAGCAATAACACCCGTGATTCCTATCTCTGGCCATTATAATGTCACTGTTATAATGTACTCTGAAACTTTAAATATACTTACTTTTTGAGTTTACAAATGCAATTTGTATTCAATTCAATTCAAATATATCTTTATTATCATAGGATATTTATAATATCTCTTAATAATCGTCACTTTGTTTTGTTGCACAATAATTGTTGACGTCAAAAAGTTACTTAGAGCTAAGTTTACTGCCGCCTCCAAAGCGCTAGTGCAGAAGAAGCGGTAACAAACTGCACAGCAGCATTTTCTCCAAGAACGTCAACTCACAATGAAATTAATATTTATAGTTGATATGTGGACAGAGTATACATTGTTTGTTGTCATAATTTAAATTAATTTTTTAATGTCGAAATTTTGAAATAATGTCAAATCAAGTTGTAAATTCAGTATGTACTTAATGTACCAGATTATGACCATTTCTGAGTATATAAAAATATTGTATTGATGTGTGATAGGACTCAAATTATATGCAACAAATTCAAACCGCGCTTCTCGTGCGCAAGGCGTTGGCTTAGCGTGCGCGTGTCACGCGCATAGATCCTTCGTGGCGTAGTGGTCACCATGCTAGTCCGCCACCCAGAGGTCCCGGGTTCGATCCCCAGTCAGGGCAAGTTGGAAAATGACCTTTTTCAACTTGTCCTGGGTCTTGGATGTTTATGTATATATGTATTTGTTGTAAAATATAGTATGGTTGAGTTGGTATCCCATATCAAAAGTGTCGAACTTATTTAGGGGCTACTTCAATCTGTGTTATTTGTCCCTATATATTTATTTATTAATAGATTTTTTTATTCTACAACGATGATTCTTTAAGCATCTTTATACAAGTGACAAAAAAATTGATAAAACTAATCGCTAACAACATAAGACGTACAAATTAAAATCGACAAATTCACACACAAACAAAAAATAATTAAAGTAACGCGACCTCATTTTAAATCGGAATTCAATGAACAATTGACCATTATTACGAGTTTATGATAAAAACGTAACATTATAGGACAATATGGCCTGGGAATCGTTCGCACGGTACGCGCGGACAGACACACAAAAAGTGTGTTAGTGACAATGCACAATAACGATTGTTTAGCTTGGATCAAGATTCAACGCCATCTTTCGCGAAATTACTACTATTACGTGATTTATGAAGAATACTGTATACCTTGTCTAATCTTATTATGTCTGTTGTTTTGAACTTGCGCTAAGGAAGCGGCAGTAAACGAAAACTGTAAGTAACTGATCTGACGTCAGCCTTTTAAGAAATCGAAGGAAAAATCTGACAATTGAAATGATACAAATATCCAAAAATAAATAAATGATTTTTGACTTTGTTAAATGAAACCTTTTTCGAAAACTCTTGTAGTTTTTGCAGAAATGGACACATTCTTCGTTTGTTAAATGAAGTAAACGAAAATTATCCTGATTTAGATATATTTACGTGTACGCTGACGAAATTCGCGAACAATGTAGAGGAATGTATTGGTTGTAATTAATCTTATATTTTTGCATTAGTTTAAACTGTAATGGCAATGTAAAATTGTGTAGTAATAATAAAGAAATAAAGAAAACATTCCTTATTGTTTACCTCTTTATTTTTGACTTACATTCATTCATACATATGAGATAGTAGGTAAGCAAGTGCATGAACCCTGGAAGGATGTTGCAAGCTTATAGGTAGGTATTTACGTTGATATAAGTTTTTAGTAATTTTAGTAAATAATCATTTCAGAACATTATGATCAATATAAGTTTAACGTTTTGACGTGTAAAAGTGTCTGAGGTTTAATTACTGAATAGACATTTGAATATTAAATTTGAATGTAAATTATATTGAAATAAATGACTATTCTTATAAGGAGGCCCATACGTACGAGGAAGTTAGTGGCCCATACGTAAGCCAAGAAAATGAAAGATACTATTCAAAAGCCTCAAACTTTCTTGTGTAATATCTGAGTTTAAAATAAATTTTATTTTATAATAAATGATACATACAAACTAAAACACGTCTTTATCCCTGATGGGAGGTTATTAGGAAGACAGAGTATTTGAGTCTTACGGCACTAAGCAGACAGACAGAGTTCAGGGCCGCAAATTTAAAGGCCTCTTTTAGAGTAATGAGGGGCGAGATGATATTTGAATAACATATAGTCACTGTACAATTAAAGGTAAGTCTGATTTAAGGAGCGCTGTTTTTATACGTATATATATACCATGTAATAGGTAACTTCATTGTACGAAATCAAAATACAAAAACACCGAAAGAGAAATCCTTTCGATGTTTTGTTATTTTCGGAATGAGGACCTATCCACAAATGTCTTCTAGTCAACCTACGATGCATTCAAAGAATATTTACTCGATCAAATGTTTATATATTTATGTATATTGGTAAAGTTAAATTTTACAAACGGAAGTAACATAAAAATGTGAAACATCTTGCACCAAAATCCATCACTATGTTAGCATGCGATCAAAAATGCAATCACATCAATAACAGCCGTATTCATTGACAAAAATCCGCCATTTCATAACCGCCGAGCCTTAAAGCACCTGCTACGTTTTCCTTATGCAACCAAATAGGCAAAAAAATGCTTTAAAAATACGCTTTAGAGTCGAAATTTGCATAAACGGCCCATGATTGGACATTCCTTGGTTTTTCTCATTAGCTATGCCTTAATTAATGTGTGGAAGGCCTTATGGGGCTCCGGCCAACATTTCACTGCCGTAGTTCTAAATACGACGTTTTTTATGGGCCAGTGGAAACTGGAGCTAAGTAAAAATGCTCATTGGATAGCGATATAGTGCAATCTCGCTTTTGCCGGCGGTTTTCGTCGCGATTTTTATGTTTTTTTTTTTAAATGTATATTCACTGATTATTCGAAGACGCCTTGCCCAACTAAATATTTAAAAACGGTATTACTCACGTAGTGTAGTCGGAAAATGCCGACTAGTTTCAATCGGTTTAGACGATCATCATCAGGGCGAGTGTTGTTAAGTGGGACGGCGACGCGACGGTTTCGCTGTCCTCAACGCACTGAGCGTAGCCTCGCGTGTCCGACTACACTACGTAAGTAATACCGTTTTTAAATATTTCGTTATGTCATCTTACGTTACTTTTAATTATATTATATTACGCCTTGACCGATTTGGAAAATTCTTTTCTGGTTTGAAAGGGTATACTTGGCAGGTAGTCGCATGGAAATTTTATCAAAATCGGTTGTGTAGTTTAGGGGCGAAGTCGGATTTTAGATTTATTAATATCTTCGCTTTAATTATTAGTTCTTCTAAATGATGGAACTTCATACTTACGTTCTTTACCACTTAATATACACTATAGAATATACAATTACTTTTTACATATTTTTTTTTCTTTATTCTTACGTCTGTCCGTCTGTCTGTCTGTCTCATGAACCGTGACAGCTAAACAGTTGAAATTTTTACAGATTATATATTTCTGTTGCCGCTGTAATAACTAAAAACAGAATAAAATAAATATTAAATTAGGGCTTTCATAGAATAAACGTGATTTTTATAGATAATAAAAATAGAAACGGAACCCTTCGTGCACGACTGCGACTCGCACTTGGCCAGTTATTTAACAATATTAGCAAGAATATAAGCAACTTGTGGCTCTTTATCTAAAACTTTTACAAAAATAGTGTTACCACTTTACTCGACAACAATACAATTTTTTACAACAAAAAAAACCGACTTCATTTTCTTTCAGAAGTTTCATCCATATCTCGAAAGTTCTTCATTATATATTCACCAAATTAATATGAAACCAATTTAATAGTATAGGCTTTCAAATAAAAAAAGAATCATCAAAATCGGTCTACAATTGACGAAGATATCGTGTAACATATAGTCGAATTGATAACCTCCTTCTTTTTTGTAGTCGGTTAAAAAGGTATGTTTTCCATAAAAAATATCCCAAGAGGGGTAAAATTTATACACATATAACGACTGCGTTAATTTTTTTTTTTAGTGTTTACCTAAATTAATTTTGTGACATTACTCAAGCCTGCATCAATCATCATCGCTAGCTTATATTATTAAAGTTTATATGAACAGAAGTACACACAGACTCCTTACAGTTTAAAATATGTAGTTTTTCTACAGCTAATGACACAAGTCCTTTAATTAAGAACGTTGTATATATGCGCAGGAGTAAGTTATGTCATTGCCGTGAAGGTGGAGCAAAAAACTTGCTTGAGATTCATTTCTCGTAATAGTATTAACACATCACATGAAAAGGTATGAAAGAAATTTTATCTCAAGTGAGATTTGAGGGCGTAAATGTGAATCATGTTATAAGGCGATGGGGTTAGCAACCCTTCACTATTTTGATTCCTTTTTCCCACCACCTCGCCCGCCTTCATGAGGATTCATGAGCAAACGCTAGATGGCGTATGCGACTCATCTTTCTTTTCGAATAATCAGGTGATTCAAACCTGCAATATGCTAACCAGACTGGAAACAACTGTTCACAAAGTATGCTTCTTAATGGTATTCGAACCTATGACCTCTGGATCAAAGCGAACGCCTGCACCACTAGACCACGTAGGTAAAAAAGTTGAAATCCCTAAATCTATGAACGTTTAACACAACCTTGCGACTCTGTGCATACCGTCGGTCGCGTGACAGCAATTAGTGTTGCGCCTACCTCATAATTAGCGTTCATTGACACCGCATATGTATTTCCAATAAGCTCCCAGACTATTGTTCTCGTCTACTTTATGTATAATCTGCGTCAACTGTAGATTTATGTTACTTAGTCACGCCAGTTTCAGTTAGAAGAGAAACGCTGAAATATTAAAAGGATAGTGGTTTAAGATTTTAATTAGGTTTGTCGTTCTACTATAATCCGAGTCAGGCCTGTGTCACTCCCCGTTTAGGTATCGAAAATATACCTACATTATATTATATACCTGCATAGTAATATGCGCGTGGCGACCACTTCGAAGGGGAAAATTAAGTTACATGAATCGTTTGTCCAGAGTACTTTAATAATGAAATTGGCTTGCAATGAATGTCTAGGTATCTAAACGAAGAGGTGATGAGTTTTGACGCAGGCTAAATTAAACCATAACTAACCACATTAAGTAGATGTTCTTTTTAATTTCTATTCTGAGTAAGTATAATAATTCTGAGTAATTTCGTTTGAAAGTAAAATGTAATGTTACTTAACCCCTTTAATACATCATTGATAGGTAGTTATTGTTAATGTATTTACTTTTTAAGATTTTTTTTGTATGGTAATTCCAACGTTTAGAAAATCTCTAATGAGATTATATAGCGTTGTCTGTGCATGTATGTAATTGTATATTATTGCTTGAATAAATAAAAAAAAGGCAATCACGATACTTTAATGATGTACGGTTGGATGAAACGTTTGGATAAATTAGTTACTTATATTTAGAACGGTATTGTAGCAAGCATTCGTCCGTTCAAAAAGAGAAAAAGATTTATCACTCCTTAATTTTATCTGTTCTCAATGATTTTAAGTATGTTATTTACGGAATAAAATACCAATATTTCAAAATTCCGTATATATATTTGAAAATTTTGAAAAAGAGAAAAACCTGTTATTGTATTCTTTTATTGTGTCAATAACATAGGCACCAAACGGACTGCCTCCGTGGCCCAGTGGTCAAGGCGTTCGCCTTGTGATCCGGAGGTCATGGGTTCGATTCCCACTGGGAAGAATACTTTGTGAAAAGTTGTTACCAGTCTGGACAAGGATATTGCAGGCTTGAATCACCTGATTATCCGAAAAGAAAGATGATTCCGTATTTCGGAAGGCACGTAAAACTGTGGGTCCCGAACGCCACCTAGCGTTTGATCATCAAACTATCCAAGGATTGGTTCCTGGTTTGCCTTTTGGATTGCGGAGGTCAGACGGCAGTCGCTCTGTGTAAAAACCAGTAACCTCGTCAAATCTCCTTGGTTAGGTAGCGGACCCCGGGCTCTGAAGCGGTTCTGCTGAGGATGCAACCGGGAATACGCTCGGATGATGATGATGAACATAGGTACCAAAAATCAATGGGAACAGATAACTTTTAGGAATGGATAAAATATCTTCATCTGTTTTTTTTTTTATTTGTATAGACAGAGTATGTGCTATATTTCCCTTTTTACATATTTTTTACCCGACCTCCAAAAGGGGGAATTATCAATTCGTCGCGTTCTTTTTTTATGAACGTTCACTGATTATTCGTAGACGCCTGGTCCGATTTGAAAATATCTTTTTTTGTTTGAAAGAACATACCTTTTAGGCGATCCCATAGAAGTTTTATCAAAATCGGCTTTGTAGTTTGAGAGTGAAGTTGGTTTTTATTTTATCTCCGCCATCGCGAGCAACAGCCAGTATTATATAGATAAATTGCTTATTTATCTATATAATGACGACCTCCGTGACGTAGTGGTCACCATGCTAGTCCGCCACCCAGAGGTACCGGGTTCGATTCCCGGTCAGGGCAAATTGGAAAGTGGCCTTTTTCAAATTGTCCTGGGTCTTGGGTGTTTATCTATATATGTATATGTAACACAAGTCTCGAACTTACTTTGGGGCTAGCTCGATCAGTGTAATTTGTCCCTATATATTTATTTATTTATTTATTTGTCACTATCGACACAAACACAAAAATTAAACTAAATATACATTAGTCATACTTACACAAGCTTAAAATACGGACACAACAATAAATTAATTGCATGTGTGTGTGCTGCAGCAAGAAAAATTGGTCAAAGCTCAGTGATAATATTGCCTCGAAAGCAATGCACTGATTTTCATCGCGAATCAAATTAGGGAAAAATATATATACTAAAATAGTGTTAAAGAAAATATTGATAACATAAATATTAAGTAAGAAGAGGGATAAACTAAACCTATTATAAGTAATATATATATCTAAATATATATAACTCAAAGGTGACTGACTGACTGACATAGTAATCTATCAACGTACAGCCCAAACCACTGGACGGATCGGGCTGAAATTTAGCATGCAGGTAGATGTTATGACGTAGGCATCCGCTAAGAAGGGACTTTGATCAATTCTAACCCCAAGGGGATAAAATAAGGGATGAAAGTTTGTATGAAACTTTGTCAATTTTAAACCGATCGGGCTGAGACTTTGCATGCATAAAGCTACTATGACGTAGGCATCCCCTAAGAAAGGATTTTGATAAGTTACAACGCTACGCGAGCGGAGCCGCAAACAAAAGCTAGTATTATATATAGAAGATACAGTAAGGCTAAAGTTACAATCTCGCAAAATAGATAATATCATTTTGTATATTGGTAATATACAAAAGGATATTACCAAATAAGATCAGGAGTATTATTACCTTTCATACGAAACTATAATTGTATCGACACACAAATAAAATAGGTCACAATCAATTAGCACGATACATACTAACTTAAACACGTCACCAATAGTCGCATTATTTGTTCTGTTTTCGTGTGTAAGTGGCCTACACTGGTGTCAGATTATTCAAGCTGCCTAAAGGCATGTGATATAGCTTGACCACTATAACTTGCATAGTTTAAGGAAAAGCGCTCTTTAAATAGTCGCATTACCGAAAACCAATTGGAAATAAACACGTTACGTGAACATTTCGAAACGTAAACGTCGCGCGCTAACGGCTCGGAACCTTTTCAGAGGTCGCTAATTCGAGAGCAATTAGTCGCCCGACTGTTGCGACACAGTTGTCGCTTTGTCGTTTATCGCAATTGTTGTAAGTTGAGAAAGATGCTTGAAATGTTTCTTGTTTTGGTTATTTTAAATAGTTTAAATGGATGAATGGCTTTCCGTCGGATTACCAGACGAACACTTTGCTTTACTAGTATTTTTTACCAATCGCTGCAGCACACATACTATACCTTACAAACTGTGTGTTAATTGTTATTATTTTTTATTCTGCACCTTTATCATGTGAGTGTTATAGTTTGTATTTTTAATATCACTATAGTATTTTATGCAACAGTTGTATAAGGAGGGTTAAAAAAATGCGAGTGGCGCAGGGTACGATGCGAGCATTGGCGAGCATCGTAAATTGACGCCATCGAGCATTTTTTGACTACTTATACAACGTTGCATACAATACTTTTTCTACGACTACATTTACTAAAATAAATACAAAAATAAACAAAGAAAAGTACGAAATACTGCCATATGTTTGGTAGATACTAGGTATCTATGGAAGACTTAATTTTTTTTATTGACGTCTTCCTAGTGACTAAAAGTGCCATTTTTGAATCATGGAGTCACTTAAACGAATGTTTTTCATACAAAAAACCGTTTGTTCAGTGACTCCACATTTGAATAATGGCACCATATGTTAAAATAACAATTTTATTATGTTGGCGTTGGCAGTATGGTAGATCTAAAGAAAAAAAAAGGTTATAATTCTATGGCTAGGAGTATCGTTTTGGCGAAATAACGACACATGTGTTATTATATTAGGAATAGACTATAGACTTTTCTGAAATCATATAATCTATGTTCTTGTATTAGTGTTCGGGACCATTTAAAAGACAGATAACAGTACAGGAGAAGAAAAAAATATTTATAGTTTAGGTCCCATAGTTGGACAAAGTAAAGAAATAAGTAATTATTAAAAAAACGAAAACCCGGAAAAGTGAAAAAAAAATCTTCTTTAATAAATGAACTGAAAAAGATAATCAAAATAATGTCTAGGATGCTATATAGGGAAAAAACCTTTGTAATTTGGAATCAGACATGCATACTACTGCTTTTTAATACCAAATTACATTTAAACATATACTTTGAATGATTTATTAATCCTTTATTTTCTCTATCCTTTAAAACGGGAAGACATAGTTAATTTCGCGCCAAAACTTCGTCATTTTGTTTAAGATATAAACACTCGTTTAAAAAACATATTCCTTCTTATATCGCAGTCGTGCAACATATAACAACGCTGTTTATCAGAGCATCGTATTTATAATCAAACAAACTCGCTGAACAAAACTGGTCTATTCCGGCAATTATAATATAATTATACACCTCCAAATGCCGTGACGACTGCATTCATCTAATGATCTTGACATTTCTGTATTAATAAGCTTTCGAGACCTAATTCATCACTTTGCTTATCTACCATCTTCAGCATCAATTTAACTTTAGCATTTTATTAAAAATTCAACTTAATTCTATAAATGTTTAATGCACTTCTTATAATCTATTTTTATATCAAAAGCATAAGAGCTGACGATGGCGATGTTTATTTATTTATTTATATAACTTAATACATAAATACAAGTATAATTAATGACGGAGTAAAGCCTAAAGCCGTATCTATCAGTCAAACAAATGGTGATGTGGAGAACAACAGGGGTATGTTATGTTATGTTACGTTATTTAATACTTTATTGTACACCAAAAAATAACAAATATAAAAAAATACACACAGTATAGTATATTATGCAATAAGTGAATAAAGGACGGATTTACTTCGAGGGCCACAGATGAATCACGAGCAGGTGAAGGATTCTAACGACTGAATCACAACCGTAGGGAGTGATCCATGATGATTGAATCACGGGCGTAGCGAGTTATTCAAATGTTAGAATCCTGAGCAATGCGAGTGATTCGTGGCCCTCGATGTAAATCCGCTTTATTCAAGAATTGCATACTATACTTTATACCATGACTACGAGAATAATTTTTCAAAACTAAAAACCGACTTCACCACCAAACTACACAACCGGGTTTAATAAAAAAATTATGGGATCACCTGACAGGTATTCTCTTTTAAAAAAAAGTATATATAAATCGGTACAAATGTCTTCGAATAAATCGATCAACATATACAAAACATAACATTCCGACGAATTGATAACCTCCTCTTTTGGAAGTCGGTTAAAAAGTAAATTTAAGCGAAAATACACATTTAATGAAGAAAAAAGAAGGTTAAATTAATTAAAATGGACATTAAAATTGGAACAATTACTAAGAATAAGAGTAAATTGTTCTAAATTCAAACATCAAAATAGTGAGTAAAAGTGCTTTTTATTCACTGTTTTCAGTGAATAAAATAAACTTTTTAGAGGGGGAATGGTATAAAAGACATTTAAATGTACAACGGGCGGTCTTAAGGTGCGGTGCTAAAAGCGATTTCTTCTAGACAACCGCAAAACTGAAGTAAGTAAAGGGGTAGTGCAAAGCTTGAATAGGTATGTGGTGAAAAAGGACTATATCTGAAAATAATCTTTGATGTTCTTTCGTATTGGTCTGGCAGAAAAGAAAGAATTTATTACAGATGTTTTTCCCACGCACATTATATAAGCCGATAGGGAATGGTCGAATTTTAATAGGCGATGCGACTATGAACTCATTATTTTTAGGGTTTACACCTAAAAGGGTAAAAACGGACCCCTATTTCTGAGACTCCGCTGTCCGGCCGTCTGTCTGTCATCAGGTTGTATCTCATGAACCTTGATAGCTATACAGTTGAAATTTTCACAGATTATGTATTTCTGTTGCCGCTATAACAGCAAATACTAAAAACAGAATAAAAATAATATTTAAGTGAACCCATACAACAAAAGTGATTTTTTATAGATAATGGTACGGAACCATTCGTGCGCGTGTGCGACTCGCACTTGGCCGGTAATTTTTGATTATATTTTCTACGGGGAATGACGAGGCTTAAAACCTCACACGAATATTATCAAGGTGAAAGTTTGTGAATGTGTATGTTTGTTACTTCTTCACGCGCAAATGGTTGAACCAATTTTGATAAAATTTGACATGCAGGAAGCTGGATTAACACATTGGCTACTTTTAATATATACCGCGGGTTACACCACGGGGCGCAGCTAGTATTTCATAAAAAAAGGTATCTGAGCAAAGCTCGGTCGCCCAACTAGTATGTAGTTATATGAGCTAACTAATGACTATTATGATACTCTAACTTGACGATAAGTGCCAGTGATCTTATTAAATGAACTAAATTAGAAATATATTTACATCTGACATTTATATATATCCGTCGGCACAGATGAAAATAGCCGAGTTACGTAACAATGGTGAACGCAATTGCAATATGTAATATAGAACCATACACGCGATTTAGTTTTCTAAAGGAGAGTACACATTACACACAGGCAGTGCGGAGTGAAGCTTAATATATTATTTAGTTACAAATACTCTTGTAATTTTAGGGTTTCATTTTTTCCATCTTTAAAAAGGTTATCAATTGGAATCTATATGTTTTTTGGATATGGAATAATTTATACATTCATGTCAAATCTCTTAAAAAAAGAATATCAACATTGATTCTGTAGTTTGGAGACGAAGTCAGTTTTTAATTTTTAAAAAAATATAAGAACTAGGATTAAATAAAAATTAAAAATATGACTTAATGATATTCATTAATTCTAAAATCTAGATTTATTAACAAAAATTATAAACTTTCGAACGAATTCCTATTATTATTGAAATTAAATTTTTATAGTCCATGTTATGCATATTCAAAGGAAACGTTTATGAATCAAAACTTGTTTTGTTCATAAATAAATGTGAGTTTTGCATAAAAATAGAAGAATAACAAATTTTAATAAAATACGGTTCGTTGCAGTGAAATTTATATGTAAATGACGTGGCAAAAATAATTATGATATATATATTTTTTACATTAAATTAGAATCAGTTATTCAATGTTTTCTTGTTATTTATTGATTACTTAAAATAAGACAATTTTAATCTTAAAAACAAGTGAAGAGTGCCGCAGTAAAGAGCTAGTCCCAGTAGTTCTACCAAGTTTGTTCTACCAGTAGAACTACTAGGAATTTTTGTCCCAATAGACCTACCAGTAGGACAACTGGCACTCGATTTCCCAGTTGTCCTACTGGTACGTCTATTGAGACAAAAATTCCTACCAACTTCTTTGATGTCCCCAGGGACCTTATTTACAATCTTTATTTAAGAGTTAGGTAAAACCTTATTCTTGTATAAGTTCAGTTGTATTTTTTATCATTTTTGTTTATCAAATAAAAATTGTTCAAAACAATAGGCGAACTTAACGCTAAGTGTTAAGTTTTAATATGCGGCTAGCCTTAGCCTTTTGTAAAGTCAAGTGTACACACCTCTCAAGTTCTCGATTATGATGTCTGCCTCCATTAGATAGCATTACCGGTACGTGGGAACTACGGCCGCGGGTGTAGCGAAATATGCATACTGTATATGCAGGTATGGGCGACAAATGAGGTATTTTACAGCCTTTATCAGTCCACTACACAGTTCCTGGACTAAACTCTTCCAATAAAAAAAGGATTTACCCTCTGATAATCACAGAATTAATATAATTATTACCAGAGATCGGAATCATGGGTGTCATTGCTATTAAAAGCATGGATATGACTAAAAGTTCCGGGATGTCACGAGCATCTAATTGGGTACTAAGTAAATAAAACAATCATAATTATGTGATTTCAGGATAAGTATGTACATATTTTTCGATTAAAATATAATTTGAAATCACATAGGTAATTATGATTGTTTTATTTATATATTATATAGTTGTGGCGACCTCTACGGCCACTACGAGTAACTACAATCAAGAGACAACCGACAATATAGTCCACAAGAAGCATATGAGATGGCGCCAGCAGAGTATCCTACATCTCGATCTCAGAGTTCGCCCGATTCGCTGCATATATACAACTTCCGACGATACACCGTTGGAGCCGCGGTTCCCCAGGCGCAACAACATGCGGCGGGAAGATCTTCCCTTTGTGGCGGTCGAGCATATCACCTGGCTCCCGCTACAGTGGTGACCCCGACGTGATTGGAAGCAACCTTCTCCATCATCAGCAGCTAAGCAACCTTCTTCAGCATCGTCGAACTCTGTCATCATTGCTCCTCTCTCTCACTCAATATTGGTCAGCAGCAGTCTCACAGCAAGCCAGTACAACGGGTCAATCTTCAGGTCCATCGCAGCCGACTCACCGAGCTTCCTGGTCCTGATACCAAGCACCCACAACTCACTCGACGACTTCAGCGACCGGCTACATAGTCATATCCATACTTTTGATAGCAAATAGCACCCGTGATTCCGATCTCTGATTATTACAAACAAAATGGAATTTCCCAAGATCCCGCCCAATATGCGTTCCCGTTCCCCGTCCTTCCAGGTCAATTGTTTATCTACTGTTTTATTATTTGCAACAGACGAAGAGTTATAGAAGGTGTTGAGCGGGTGGCTGCGGGCGAACACACACACATTGCGGTGTACACGGATGTATCTCTGAAAACTATATATCCTTTTAGCCTCTCTTACGATACCCATGAGTGAGGAAAGGGTGACTTTGGGTATAGGTAGAAGAAGTTAGACAATGTATTCAAAAAATTGATGGATTACTAAGCTTCGTTCATTCTCACTAGTACCATTGACTTTGACATTGACTTTATCCCATGGCACTACTGCAACTGTTAAGGTCGCAGTAGTACCATTGATATATTTATGGAACTAGTGAGACTAGAACTGCAAGTCTCGGTAGTTCCATTACCAATATTTCCCAAGGAATGTGAATGTATTGACATGGATTTATATACTTTACATATACGAGTTTTTTAAAATGATGTAGATATGTTAACAAATTTAAAGTACATTGTTTTCTCCACTGTAGCTTCGCTCCAGTAAGTTCAAACAATTTACTTGAACAAACCGTCCACAAACGGCGTGTCCGACGTCGGACATAAACAGTTGTCGACGTCGGGTCACGACACGATGAAGTTGTACTCTTGCTAGCTTAGTTGAACCTCTTTGGCCTGCAGTTAAATTATGACTTAGTGCCGTCTCTACAGAGGAATTGAAAGGATTAAAAAATCTGTTCTAGATATCATCTTATAAAAAATAACTAGATATATGAAATATAGTACCACTTTTGGCCACATACACACTAAATAATTTAAAAAAATTACAATAAAACTATTTAAATTTTTAGTCTTTCCTCTTCACCAAATAACACTTTCTGAATGTAAATAAATGCTTGATTCCCTGAAAAAAACGTCAAATCACGATATGTGTGCCTATCGTCTGATAAATTTAAAAAGTAGGTAAGTTAATTTCTCGAGGACTTACTGTAAGGTGTATAATAGGAGGCTGGGTAGGGACCAATACTGAACTGAATTTCTTTCAGCGTAATCTTCCCAGCAGTGGTCGTTCCGAAACGCTAGTAGATTTTAGCTTTTGCAGTAAAATTTTATTTTAAAAATGACCTTGAATAAGAGATAATTTTATCCTACATTGAATAAACATGTTTTGAGTTTAACTTTGATATCAGTATCAGTAAAGGTCAAGTTTTACGCAGCCGTGGGACAAGGGGCACGCACGCCGTGCTTGATTGCCCGTTAATGATAATTATTTTGTTTGAAAGTAGTTTATTACAAAAGTACTGTTACCAATAAACCATTAATTACCACGTAAATCAGTAGTAATGTTATTTTCCAATATCACAAGGTACGACAATAATATATAAAATAATTAAAATCTCAGATATACGGCTGATGCGTACATTCTGTGGGCAATCAATAGCTGTGCATTTTATGATATATCATATCGAATCGCCAGACACCATCTTGGAAAACTCATTTCAAATTACCCCTTTTACACACAACTCCAATAGTAATAAACGTTTTCATGATTCTTCATACTTTTCTCTTTTTCAGTACGAATCGTAGAGACCATAGGATTATTTTTAAAGAATTTTCAACGGTCTAACTTTATTAAATTTCCAGCTAGATGGGTCGATTGTATGAAATTCCTGGTAGTGTTCGTTTCAAAATGCTGAAGCTTCACTAGTAATACATACATACATATCTACTATCACGTCTTTATCGCTGATGAGGTTCTAAGCATATAGAGCCTAAGGCCACAAGACTCAAAGGCCACTTTAAGCTTAATTTGGGCAAGAAGGTGGAAGAAGGAATCAAAATACTGAGGGTTTACTAAATAATTAGTTAGTAAATGGTAATGTTAGGTTAATTGAATGGTTAGTAGACTATAATAATAATACTTACTTTTATTCTCAAATTTCTCCATAATATGTTAGTAACATTGAACCTTAAAGCTATGTTAGAAAGGCATGATTTAAAGGCCCACAATCAGGCTTTTGAGGTGTCGATTGATGGCAGCATATAATAAGCTACCCAGTGCTTCAAGATGGAGCCTTTTTTTAAGAAAAAAATTAATTAAACTGACGATAGTTTGCGTCACATCGAACATGTTCGGGTTCTGCCGAAACTAAAACAATGAGAAATAATTAACTCGATAACTGTTTAATACTAGTTGAAAAGCTAAAACTTAATACAAAGTACAATATTGTTGTATATGTAAAATGAATACACGTGGCGCTCTTAAGGACATATTGAGAACTGAATATAAAACTAACTGAAGTAATGAGTTTGATAAAAAATCTGTCACTGTACAATGATAGTTGACAGCTGTTCTGAGTCCACCCAATAAGCAGTTACGCTGCAAGAGCTCATGAATTAGGTCTACCTTAGAAAGTGCATCATCACTCTTACAGACCAAAGTCGTGTGTACTGTCTTCAGTTCTTCGAGCTTGGCGATGCCAACCCTCGTTATACCACTCCCGAGAAATCAGTTAGACGCGTAGAAAGGGATAGAGGAGTGTAAGAGATATTTGCAGTCAGAAAGAAGAGAGAGGGTGTTGTAAGTATTGGTGGCACTGTACGATGATAGCTACCACAAAACTAAAATTTAAATTACATAGACGTGAAAATAATCAAAAATGCCGCCTCGAATAATAACGGTAAACGCGCTAACAAGATTTAAATAAATAAATCAATATATAGGGACAAATAACACTGATTGAGCTAGCCCCAAAGTAAGTTCGAGACTTGAGTTATGGGATACAAACTCAACGATACAAAATTTAATAATAAAAACTTACGAGTACATAGATAAACACCCAAGACACAGTACAATTTGAAAAAAGTTATTTTCCAACTTGCCTTTACCGGATAAAACCTCTACAGTTATTTTTTATTAGTTAGTATAGATTTAAAACCTCTACAGTTGTACTTCTTCATAAAGTCAGGATACACACAACAAAACAGTAAATCTTTTTTAAATTAGCATAAAGTAATCCACATTACAGACATGTCCAATAAGGTATAAACTGCTAACCATAGACTACAGACTCCATTACTGGTCACAAAGTATCGCCAGGTAGCCTGTGGTCATTTTATATATCATTAATTACAATGGTACCGGTCAGTTAACGACTATTAATTTTAATTAACAGCAAACGAAGCTTTTGTCGTGTGGTCTAAGTGACTAGCGGTAACGTAAGATTTTTGCTTCTGGAGATTTTGGGTTCGATCTCCAGGAAAAATAAGTTGTAAAATTGGTTTTTTAATCTAGTTGTCTTGGTTCTCAGGAATAAAAAACAATAACTATCTCTGAATACAAGTTTAAACTTTCTTAAAGCGTAGATTTATTTGTGTGATTTATTTTTATTAAGCCTATGGTTCCAGCTAATATCATTGTACCGATGCCTTGTCAACAGCCTCTACTTACACACATAAATAAAAAATGTCATATCTTTCTTTATAGTATTATTAATTTTGAGCTATTGCACCTCCATAGCTCAAAATATAAAATGACTTTCAAGATTCTAACGCGCGCGCTAAGAACCGATTCTAACATAGCGCGAAGAACCGATGGTCGATGGGGTAACAAGGTTCTCGAATGGCGACCACGTACTGGCAAACGAAGCATAGGACACCCACCCACAAGGTAGTCAGACGACCTGACCAAGGTCGCTGGAAAGCGTGGGATGCAGGCCGCTCTTGATCGGTCGTTTTGGAAATCTTTGGGAGAAGCTTATGTCCAGTAGTGGACGTTATGCGGCTGAAATGATGATGTTGATGAAAGATTCTAACATCAATATGGTAGAAGTCGTGTTTAACTTTCTGCATACGAATCTCAGAATATAGTAAATTATCTATTTACCAAATATATCTGAATTCGAGTCAGCGGCAAATTTCAAGACCGCTTATGCATTGCACCAAAAATCCAATAACCTCTAATATTTTGTACCAAAAATTTCGTCAGTCCAAGGAGATGATTTCTATCATTCCGTTCGCATGACCCTTGCCTCACACCATCTCCCAATCTCTAATTACGCCTAAGCAAAAATTTGACATCGCCCGTCAAATCACGGATCACTAAATCAGACTTTACCGCCACCACTTAAGGTGCAATATGGCATGCATGACTGATGACCCGGAGTGTAATATGTTGATATTTAATTTGTCAATGTAGCGATGACAGGCTTGTTATTACGTTTCGCTTTTTTTATTTGTCGAAAGCGCCGAGTGAGAGACGGTGTTTTTTTACAGGATGTTTGCGTTTTGTTTCGAGTAAAGATTTTAACTTTTTATATAAGGTCAAACAAATATATTGAAACAATTTTAATGGTGAATTCAGTCTACGATATTGAACAACTTTCCCCAAGGAACATATATCGAAATGTGAAAACGAATTCTAAAACATATCTAGTATATATATTAAACAAATCAAGTAATTATTTTAAAAAAAAACCTACTAAGGTACTGACGTAATTTAGACCCTCGAGTCTTAAGAGTCTCCTTACCTTTCCTAGTCAGAATCAGATCAGTCTTTTCCATACAAACGTAGTCTGGCTTTTATTACAAACAGCATGTCAGATATTAGCGAAAAGATGTAATTTCAAAGAAATTACACATATAAAGACATATAACTAGTTTTTACAATCAAAATATGAAGTTAAAAGAGAATATATTGTATCGTATCATATTTGACCATCAGTATCGGAAAACTTCTACACTCTTATATTTTCTTTCAGATTCATATTTGACTGTCGAAAACTAGTTATATGCCTAGACTAGCTTTTGCCCGCGGCTTCGCTCGCGTAGGTGTGTAATTTATCAAAATCCTTTTTTAGGGGATGCCTACGTCATAGTAGCTTTATGCATGCAAAGTCTCAGCCCGATCGGTGTAAAATTGACAAACTTACATCCCCTATTTTATCCCCTTGGGGGTAGAATTGATCAAAATCCTTTCTTAGCGGATGCCTACGTCATAACATCTACCTGCATGCCAAATTTCAGCCCGATCCGTCCAGTGGTTTGGGCTGTGCGTTGATAGATCACTATGTCAGTCAGTCAGTTACCTTTGAGTTATACAATTTCTTTAAAATAACAAAATACTGCCGAAATCTAACATGTCATTATATTTGCCTAAGCTTTTCTATAAACTAAGAGTAAGGTTAATAGTTTATATTCCTTACTTATGTTCACTTTGATATACACCTTGACTCACTCTATATGTATGTATGTTTAACTGACACTATTAAGGATCTTGTAGCAATCACACACGCGGCCAGGGACCATTAATTTCATGGTAAAAACAAATGATGGTGCAGATTCTGCTCTTTAACTTGGCACTTCTGCCGTTCACTCGGTTAGTTATTTTTTGCATTACATTCGCCTCGATTAGTTATACGGGATCAAAATATATTGATTTATCAAATTACCTATTGGCTTGTAGAACTAGAGTGAAAATAATTTGGTAAGATTGGTTGTTTATAACTTTTTTTAAATTTCGAAATAAAATACTTTCCAGCCATAAATTTATATTTAAGAAATTTTCCTGTGACTGTAAAAAAATGATATAGGTACTCAATATAAGCTTATTATTGTAAAAAAAATGTTTTATTGAATTAATCTTTAGTACATAAAATAAATATAATTAGATATTTGTTTAAGTATATACTATAATTGTTTTAAAAGGTCATATTTAAACTACTCCAAATATTCTTAATACTCGTAAGTGGGGTTGATGCTCTTATATAACAAAAGAACTTTCCCGTACTATACTTGTCTCTAGTAAACCTATCTTTATATTTACGTAAGTATTCATTAATTTTTCTAAAAAATACGTCTAAAAACTTTACTTAAACTTTAAATTCGCTTAAATAAATTATTACCTTTATTCAGCAGCATTACGTCAAATTTTTGTTAGTAAGTCAGATGTCAAATTGTAAGTTAAATATAAGTTATAACATGAATTTAAGAGTACATCCTTACTGTCAAATTTGAACTTGAACAACTGAAATCTACTGATTTGATGCTATAGGTGACAGCAATGTTTCAAAGTAATATCAGATTTTACATATAAATGCAACGCTGATTGACAGGACAAAGGAAAGCATATTAATTTAACCTCAAATATATAACCAAATCGTTATATATATACAAAGTATTATTTACTTCTTTCATAAGGATAAGTTGTTATTAAACTAAAATACTCTATAATCGGATATTAAACTACATCAAATTTGAATTCACCCGTTAAGAGTATATAATCTCAATATAATACCGGGCATATAATCTAATTTATAAGTAAAATTTGATCTATATTAAGATTATTTTTGTATTCATTTTTTTCTTTATCAAAATGTCAGCCTCAGTAAGTCCATAGGGGGAGGTCTATGTCCTCTGGGCATAGACCTCCCCAAGGTTTTTCAAAAAGGCCCTATTGGAAGCGGCCTGCATCCAGCGATTTCCTGCAACGCGTATCTACGTTGCACTTGCCGGTACGGGGCCGCCTTTCAAAAAACACATCTGCACCATTGACCATCGGTTCTTAGTGCTATTTGCCTTGCCCACTGCCACTTCAATATTTATATTTTATTGCCTTATTTCAAAACTCACAAATAACCAGCAATTTATAGCAACGAAAGCTATTAAGAATGGCCCAAATGAATATATTAAACATTTTTGAGAATATATTTTTTCAACCGAAACTTTCTTTTGATTTTACTTCAATACATACAGTCAAATACCAAGATACCTGACCAGGCCCTCTTATTATATCTTCAATTTTCTTTTAAACTAAAAATAATATTAACATGAAAATTTATATTCAGAAAGACTTAACTAAAATCTGTCTGAATACAAAGTTTCATGTTAATATCATTTTTAGTTTAAGAGAAAATTCAATCTATAAGTCCAAAGATTTTATTCTAACGTACTTGTTATTATATTGATAAGTCTGTTTTTACTCCTCCTGTACATTAAAACTGTTGTATCCAAATTAATATGCCAACTCGTTTCTGATTTACCGTCCGTTCGTCTCGTCCACCAGGTCTTGGAAACAATGGATTTCACCGAGTAACTGTTTGACGTACACAACATTACTGTACAATGTTATGTTTCCGTTTTTTTAAGTATTGGAAGATTATTCAAAAATATAATTGAAAAATCCGTTTGTGATGTTTTGTGTTTGTATGTAGTTTTCCTTTTTATGGAACTAAGAAAATTAGTAAGTTGTTAAAAATTTGAGTCTAAAGTGATGTTTTTTAACATTTCCATATATAATCTTGTTTTATATATTACAAATACATAATATATATGGATGTTTATCTACAATTTGTAACAAAAACCCTGTCCGATCCTTTTAGGAGCAACTCGGACCGTCAATATGAACAACTTTTCCTATGGGACCAATGTTTGAAACACGAAGAAAAAATCGTCATTTTCATACAAATTGCCGGGCCGGCCGAACACTTTTGCATGAAAATGTCGATTTTGTCCTACCCTGTTCCTAACCCTGTCCGATCCTTGTAGGAACTAGAAACTTCAAATTTTTCCTATGGGGACAATGGTTGAAACTCAAAAAAAAAAAACAAAGTATCCCATAGTTAGTATCCCATAGTGCATTAACTTACTTTGGGGCTAGCTCAATCAGTGTTATTTGTCCATTTATAATAATTATTTATTTATTATAATATATGTCAAATAATCACACATTCAGAGAAGGATTTTTAATTATATGTTAATTGTTGTAAAATAAACTCATAATTATTATTTTTACACAATTTTACATAGTAAAGTCTAGTAACTATAATAACGGAGATTTATGTATTTTATTTCAACATTGCATAAATATAGCATACACATAATATTATGTTAATGTTACCTATAGAATTATTTCGGCATTTCTTAGACGCAATATTTTTCTAGACACCGCGCGTAGACAGTCAAAGTTCTAGGCTATTTCAGGTATTGTTTTCTTACACGTGCCAGCGTTCAAAGTCATTGACAAATATTTTGTAGTATAATTTTGGCAGCGCATGAAAAAATACTATGTAGCTATGATAAAAAAGTTGAGTTATCACAATACTCACTCTCATACATATGATTCTAACATATTTTATCCCATCAAAACATTTTTGTGTAAAGTTTAATGGCGAGACGAGTAGTACTGGAGCTTGTTCGTTAATTGAACGAGCAGAGAGCGAAAAAGAACTTTACTAAAAAAAAAACAATATTACTTACATAGAATCTTTGGCTATCAAAAAACACTTTATTACGCGCACTAAAATGTTTTTTCCTGTAAAGTATATTGTACCCACGATGTGGTACAAAGTAGAGGACACCGGCAACTGGGACCGCAAGTAATTCGGGACGCGGTCCCAGTCTTCGCAATTTCTTTTTTTTAAATATATTTTTCGCCCGGCGACTATACCATGCATAAATTAAAAAAATCTATTCTTCAAGCCAAAACAGCACAGTCTAACGAAAAGTTTAAACAACTTTTTGATTCGAAAGTATCATTTATTTACATAAATATATTTTTATTCTAGATATGAATTTATTCCATGTGCTAAGCAAAAGATTATACTAGCACTATTAAGCCTCATTTCGCACATTTATTACCTTCGGCTTCGGCTCGTGCATTTACATCCTTTTCCAACTTTCCGCAGCTTATTTCTTTATATATTATTTAATTATGACAACCTCCATTCGTGGCGCAGTGGTACACTACACACACACTAGTCCGCCAATCCGGAGGTTCTGGGTTCAATCCCCAGCCAGGGAAATTTGTAAATTCGCCTTTTTTAAATATCCGGGGTCTTTTGTGTTTAATTACATATGTATATAATTATATAATATACCATCGTTGAGTTAATATCCTATAGCACCAGTTTAAACTTACTTTGGGGCGAACTCAATCAGTGTGATTTGCACGTTATATTTATATTTAATTAAAAACTTAATTGTTTCAAGTATACTTTTGAGAAATAACTGGTTTAATGCTAAGTGGTATTAAGAAAGAAAATTATCCGGCACAAAAAGCAAAATACCTCCTTATTCAATATATCACTACAGTGTTAGGTAATAGTAAATTTTATTGGAGTACACAGTACCCGTAACCTGAAGACTACTATTGAAATCCAATTTACTATTACATGTAAGATTTAATACGACTTAATGACAACCATTGTAAACCAGTCATGAGTGCAAATAGCTTTATACAAATTACACCCATTTCAACACCTTCAGAAATCTGTAAGTTCCTATAAGAACAAACAATATTCGTCTTGGCCACAGACATATAAACGGAAGCAGAATAAACATTATTGTATAATACAATAAATACCGCGTGGCGCGACTGCCTCCGTAGTCCAGTGGTCAAGGAGTTATCCTTGTGACCCGAAGGTCATGGGTTCGATTCCCACTGGGAAGCATACTTTGTGAAAAGTTGTTTCCAGTCTGGATAGGATATTGCAGGCTTGAATCACCTGATTATCCGAAAAGAAAGATGATTCCGTGTTTCAGAAGGCACGTAAAACTGTGGGTCCCGAACGCCACCTAGCGTTTGATCATCAAACTATCCAAGGATTGGTTCCTGGTTTGCCCTTTGGGTTGTGGAGGTCAGACGGCAGTCGCTCTGTGTAAAAACCAGTAACCTCGTCAAATCTCCTTGGTTAGGTAGCGGACCCCGGGCTCTGAAGCGTTGCTGCTGAGGATGCAACCGGGAATACGCTCGGATGATGATGACAATAAATACCGCGTGGCATGAATTTACACTTAAGCTACATAAGTTTTTTTGTTTTCCTTTAACATATTTGGTAATACTTATGAATGTGAAAGAGTACTTAGTATACAAAGACTCGCAATAACTGTTTAAAAAATATATTATTTAGTCAAAGAAAATATAAGCTACTAGCTTTTGCCCGCGGCTTCGCTCGCGTAGGGGTGTGATTTATAAAAATCCTTTCTTAGGGGATGCCTACGTCATAGTAGCTTTATGCATGCAAAGTCTCAGCCCGATCGGTTTAAAATTGTCAAAGTTTCATACAAACTTTCATCCCCTATTTTATCCCCTTGGGGGTAGAATTGATCAAAATCCTTTATTAGCGGATGCCTACGTCATAACATCTACCTGCATGCCAAACAGCCCGATCAGTCCAGTAGTTTGGGCTGTGCGTTGATAGATCACTATGTCAGTCAGTCAGTCACCTTTGAGTTATATATATTTAGATATATATTTAGACTAGTAGTAAATTGTCACTTCGCATGTAATGGTCTGCTTTATTTTTAACCGACTTACAAAAAAGGAGGATCATATCGTCGCGATCTTTTATGTATGTTCACCGATTATTCGAAGACGACTGGACCGATTCGGGAAATTCTTTTTTGTTTGAAAATATACATTCCAGGTGGTCACATAGGAATTTTATCAAAAACGGTTGAGTAGTTTAGGATAAAGTCGGTTTTTAGTTTTGAAAAATTATGTGTCTGTGGTCTTGAGACACTTCTAAGATGTAGTTTTTCTAGTTGGGAATTGTCCGGCGCAAAATGCTAAATAGTTTCTTATTCAATATATCACTGCAGTGTTAGGTAATAGTATCTTTTATTGGAGAAGTGCACAAGACCCGTAACCCGAAGACATTTACTATTGAAATCCAATTTACTGTTACATGTGCCTTGATTGATTCCTACAACTCTCGAAACGTTTCACCCAACATATGAATGTTATTACAATAATAATAAGGTGTATTAAATATTTGTACACATTTTATATGGGACTCCCAAAGAATATTTACCGTACATTAACTGTTAATTGCTATATTGATGAAATACGAAGATTGATTTCAATCATAAAACGGTATGAGAAACTTTGTTAATTATACTAAATACTTTTTATGTGGATTCGTATATCTCTTCTATTCTGGTGTGGGAGAAAAGAATAAATTAGAATGTATTAGCGGCTTCTATTCCTGAGCAGATTGTATAGCCGATCGGCAAAAATTCGAACGTATGTTGACGACCTCCGTGGCGTAGTGGTCACCATACTAGTCCGCCACCCGACGTTCCGGGTTCGATCCCCGGTCAGATCAAGATGTGAAATGATCTTTTTCAAATTGATCTGGGTCTTGGATGTATTTATATGTTATAAAATATAGTATCGTTGATTTAGTATCCCATAAAACAAGTCTCGAACTTACTTTGGGCTAGCTCAATCAGTGTAATTTGTCGTCCGTTTGTTCTCCTCTACAGTTCGCATTTCTCAACCAATTCTCGTGAAATTTTGTTAACAGACTCAAATATAGATATACTATCCGGTTTTTATCAGCGACGGGGTAGACAGAATCTTTCCAATTCAGCTTTTGAGAATATTTCAAATTTATCTGTCATGGCAGTTAAAGCGAAAAAATATAATATTTCGGCATTTATAATATTTTTATTATGATGCACTATTTTGTCAGTACAACTTTTTCAGACTTAAAAACTTTAACCGTCTTATTATAAAACCCAGACTAACTTAGTTACTATGTTTAAACCATTATCCGACCAAATCAAGTTGACATCTAGTAATATCCCACTATCTCACCTGTCAATGTCAAGTTAATTTTGGGTTATAATATGATAATGTTTTAAACCTAGTAACCAAATTAGTCTGGGTTTTATAATAAGACGGTAAGGGACTGTGAAATCACTGACTCGCGAGGTTAACAGCTCACCGAGCCACAAGTCTAACAATAAATAAAAATACGCAAAACGCGATAGCAAGTGAATCTGCATTTTCATAATACACTAGAATGCACCAATTAGATAACAATGGCTGACGTCACCGGCGCACGCGCGTAACTGGCGCACTTTATTACGCGCAAGATCAAGGCTGAAGATGCAAGACATAGGCGGGAGCGGAATGTTTTTAGAATCAAAAGTAAAATACATGCACAGAAAATTTAAAATTAAATTTATTATAATGGTAACTCAGTTCTGAAAAATAAAACAATGTATTCTTCAAAGCGGAAAACGGAAGCCCCGTAAGCTCAATAAGAGATTAAGGGGCGACTTTGACTCCTATTGCAGGGATTGGACTCCGAAGGCCCTTAAACGAAAGAATTAGAGTGCTGGAAGGAAGAAATTTGTCCAGCAGTCGCATAATATAAGCTGAAAGTAGAATAAATTATAGTAAAAAGTTGATTTATGGTGATAAAAATCCACTAGAACTGTAACTGAAAATATTGCAAACCAGACAAGCTGAACTGAGAAACACGCAAATTAAAATAATTTCCAGCCATCAATATCTTATAGATACCCATAATCATCATTATCATAAAGTTTTGCTTCATACATACATTAACGTACCATTGGCCTCCTTTTTTGCGTCGTTCTATAAAGCCCTGTCTCAGCCATGAAGCAGATACACAGTTGTAAATATATAAATAAATATATAGGTACAAATTACACTGATTGAGCTAGCCCCAAAGTAAGTTCGAGACTTGTGTTATGGGATACTAACTCAACAATACTATATTTTATAACAAATACATATATAGATACACATCCAAAACCCAGGACAATTTGAAAAAGCATGATGACCACTACGCCACGGAGTTGTTAACTGTTAGTTTTTTGTATACCGCTTATAGCTTTTCACTTGACGCCCTGGTGTGTGTGACGTAGAAACGCAACGGTGGCCGCCGTGCGAACTGGGGCGAGCATTTTTTTTTCACTTTTATCGTAAATGGCTTTACGCTGGAGTAAACTCGGCTTAGTTTCTTGACTTTTTAGTTCAATAGCAAGGCAGCAAAAGCTTCAATAAAATTCCTTGATTATTTAGCATGTTTTTATGTTTTCTTCAACTTTCGGTTTTTTGTGTAGAAGTAGTAAGAATCAAAGCATGTTTTTGGGATTATTTCTTCTAGTTATTACATATTAAAATTTCAACATCATTTTTACAAAAATTATTTAATATTTCTTTAAAAGTTATCCACGTGGCAAAATTCTTATGAAAATGCTAATTATATAAATTGAAATAACTTACCACTATAAATATGTACAAAAAAAATATGATTGTGCGAGTGTTGCCTTTCAAAAAAAACTTCTTAAATAAACTCATAATATAAATACGGGTTCTATTAAAGAAAGTATGGTAGGTAAATACTGACATTGCAAAAAAGTGTACTACAAAAGATATATAATTCTTGCATAAATTAGTTATGCACGAGTACTTTATTTTACTCTAAGTATAAGACTAGATCTCAGATCAGTACAATACTCACACAATAAATAAAGTGTAACAGTGGAAAGTGTAAATACTCTAAATCATCGTCATCCATCATCATCATCTAAACCATAAGTAGTCCAAAATGATCAGTCATCAAAATATCACCTTCATCAACTGGATGACTTATCACGTAACGCTGATCCCAATCGCGTGATCTAATTATGTATTATAAATATCATTATGAGGCAACATCTTCACCTCGGTTGCGAGTTAATATCACTTGTCGAGTCACTGTGTCCAATGTCGTGCGATTTGTATACGGCTTGGGAAAGCCTGGTCAAATTACTGATGTATTAACTGGATGACTAATCACGTAACGCTGATCCTAATCATGTCATCTGATTATAAATATCATTATGTGTTAACGTCTTTACCTCGGTTGCGAGACATAATATCACTTGTCGATTCACTGTGTCCATTATCCAATGTCTTACGATTTGTATATGGCTCGAGAAAACCTGGTCAAATTACCGATATATTGACTGAATGACTAATCACGTAACGCTGATCATAATCATGTCATCTAATTATATTATTATGTGACAACGTCTTTACCTCGGCTGTGAGACATAATATCACTTGTCGAGTCACTGTGTCCAATGTCGTGCGGTTTGTTAACGGCTTTGGAAAGCCTGGTCAAATCACCGATATAATAACTGGATGACTTATCACGTAACTCTGATCCCGATCGCGTGATCTAATTATATATAACATTTGTGGCAACATCTTCACCTCGGTTTCGAGACATAATATCACTTGTCGAGTCACTGTGTCCAATGTTGTGCGGTTTGTTTACGGCTTGGGAAAGCCTGGTCAAATCACTGATTTAATAACTGGATGACTTATCACGTAACGCTAATCCCGATCGCGTGATCTAATTACTAATATATTATGTGGCAACACACTATCACGTCTTTGTATGTAGGTACATAAATTCTTTATTGTACACAGGACACAACCAAAATATAAAGGAAACAATAGACAAGCAGACTTATCTTTCAGTCAACCCAAAACTCTTAATACTTTTTGTAGATAGAAAGATTTTTGCTTTGTCTGGCTAGAGCCACTACAAATAAACTACAGCGAATTACTACCATGAAACCGTGAACAATTAACTTTGAATGTTTGACTTTTTACTTTGAATATGTAAATTTGATTAAAAGACTTGGATATTAATGTCGTGTTGTCGTACAATGAACACACACCACAAATCTAATGTCAAAATCCAGTTGAACTTTGCGCGAATCAGCGCGTGAATCCGGAACATGTTTATAGCAGAATTAGTTGTAGAGTGTCTTATGTGAATTATGGAGGAGGCTATAGGTGAAGGATGTTGGGTGTTCGAATTCATTTTGTGCTGAATTCGTATGCAGAAACTACTTATCTAGTCAAATAGTGTAAATGGTTCCGATTTTGTTCAACGTCATTTGGCACGATTTTACGCAAGATCGTTGGTACGTACCCTTGACGATGTCAAACCAGCATTTCTGTCTATCAAATCTACCGGCAAGGCTTTATATTTGTTTCCCACTTGCCAGTTTTGGCAAGACTGATGGCAACTCCCTTGCAGTCTGATCGCCGCAGCCTTTATGTCATGGACATGGTTTAGTCAGCATTTCTTGGGTCTATAACATCTGCCGGAAAGCTTTATATTTGTTTTCCACTTGCCAGTTTCCACCAGACTGATGGCGAATCTCTTGCAGCCTTTATGTCACGGAAATGAAGGCTGCTGTAAATGCAGGTGTTCCTCACACGATCTCACTTAGAGTGACCTGAGTATCCTGAAAGATATAATTATATTGTACATATTTTATCTCGCTTATTCATGCTTCAAATTTTAACATTTAGAAATATTCTTCTATACTTTGCGTTTTCTCTATGTTAAAATCTTCGAATGAATAATCTCGTAAAATTATGACTGAACTTCACCTAAGGTAAGTTCGTTTAATCATTAAAATATGTCACATAATTCTTAGTAGAGAACTCAGCAATCTATGGAGAGATTGGATCACTAACATTTTTGGTTAGGTTAAGTGATCTACAGAGTAGTCCATACTTCGATTGATGTCAATCGCAGTCGTCAACATGCCAGATATTAAGGTAGCTCGAAAAATGTGACCTTAAAATTGGTCACTTACAAACGAAAGCCTTCATAGAGTGCCTAACAAACTGTGGGGAGTTGGGGAGGTTGCATAACTACCCATACTTTTGCAGTTTTCAACAAGCCAGATATAAAGGTAGCTCGAAAAATGTGACCTCAAAGTTGGTCACTTACAAACGAAAACCAACATAGCTCAAAGTGTGAAATCGTGAGTTAATCTCTAATTTAAGCAGCTGCGAAGCCTTCGAACGAGCTTATCAATTAACGCAACTAACAAGCCACACAAACAAAGCCGACCCGGGCAAACACATGTAGCTTAAACTGGAAATAACTTAATGCCCTCACCGAAGAGCAAACACTGCTTAATCGGCACAGGGTTGCCACTATCAGGAGATTGTTTAGTTTATTATGGTAAACACAACAGGTAACAATCACTTTTGTTTAAATCTAAGAATTTACAGACACTGCTCTAGACTGAAATCCAAAATCGTATACACACAGCATGACAGGCAATGTAAACATTGTTAAGCTCAAGATACTGACTTAAATTGACACCTAAATAAAATAAATAGTTATTATTTTGATGACCTCCGCGGCGTAGTGGTCACCATGCTTTTCCGCCACCCAGAGGTCCCGGGTTCGAACCCCGGTCAGGGCAAGTTGGAAAATGGCCTTTTTCAAATTGTCTTGGGTCTTGGATGTGTATCTTTTTATAATATAGTGACCTCCGTGGCGTAGTGGTCACCATGCTTGTCCGCCACCCAGAGTTTCCGGGTTCGATCCCCGGTCAGGGCAAGTTGGAAAATGGCCTTTTTCAGATTGTCCTGGGTCTTGGATGTGTATCTGTATATGCATTTGTTATAAAATATAGTATCGTTGAGTTAGTATCCCATAACACAAGTCTCGAACTTACTTTGGGGCTAGCTCATATTTGTCCCTATGTATGTTTATTTTTATATTTATAGTTCACAGCAAAGATTGATATTTTGTTACATATACGTTACAGCAAGTATTTAACAGTTCTTCTTCTTTGGAAACAAATTAATTAAAAAATATATTTTTTTTTATTTTGATCACCAATGATCATTTTACCTTGCGTCAGTACAGAAAAAAGAACTGAATATTTTTTAAAAACTAAAAACCACTTCACCCCCAAAATGCACAATCGATTTTGATAAAATTTCTATAGGACCACCTGATAAGTATACCTTTTAAACAAAAAAAGAATTTTTCAAATCGGTCATAGGCATCTTCGAATAATCTGTGAAATGTGCACCGCTTGCGCATTGTTGCATTAAAGCAGTCCACACGCCTCCAGCAAACATCCCTGATGTGCTGCATTGTCGAGACTCCATCAGCACCCTAAGTTCATTGTTGTACTGTAAAAGATAAAGGTTATGATTTAAAGGTGCGCTTTACAAGTAACCTTAGGATGGTCCGTATAAGTAGCATAATAATTTCTCGAACTCCATCATGCTTCGGAAGGCACGCAAAGTCGTTGGTCCCAGCTGTCATCGTTGTATGACAGTCGTCAAGCTATGTTAGATGCCTTTAGACAGCTTGAAAGTTCTGACACCAGTGTTGCCAACTTAAACACAAGATTTTTTTAAAAGGTTACGTAGATGTTTATTTGTTACGCTCAGCGCACACCAGAAGAGGCATGGCAAAGATACTGAGAAGTTAAAAAATGAAGTTAAACCCTAATTCTTAAATCATAAGATTGATAATGCCACGGAAAACGTAAAAAAGATCAAGCGGTCACGAGAGTCGACGCGCGACTGCTCCTATCGTTGCCGCGGACGCCCGACCGGTCTCATTGGCCCATTTTCTTTTCTTATTATTTTTCCTCTGTTCTTCTTCATCTGCAAGTGCAGCTGCAATAATAATAAAGTCCCTGCCAGTCAACATCATGACATCTGTCCTGTCTAAAGTATAGAACCACCAACGCTAGCTAGCTATTCGTAAGGAGTCACCGTGCGCCGCTCGGTGTCTCTTGGCTGCGCTCGGAGTCGCTGTGCGCGTATCTTCGCCACGCCTCTCCTGGTGTGCGCTGGGCCTATCACGGATAATTGGATTAAAATGTAATATTTAATAAGCCTATTACCATATTCTTCCAGCGCCATCTTCAACGAAAGATTTTAAACGCCAGATAAAAATTATTTATAAAATGGACTAATAACCACCCTGTAAGTAGTATATTTACAACACCGTAGTACAACTGTACAACATTTTCGCTCTAAACTCCATAAAACTTGAGTCTTCAATGACGTTCGGACATCTTTACAGCTCTGTCACTCTAACCTGCACGTATAAAATAAAAGGAGTACAGAAGTATTCTATATACTCCTCTGATTATACCATTCGAACAAGAGGCCGAAGGGAGCGAAGTTCTTCTAAGACAATACGGCATTTGAATAAAGAACGTTAGCAATAGTGCTTTATCCCTCTCTCTCTCATATTCTTATCTAAGCGTGATTTCAGTTACCTCCTAAGATGAAGGATGTGAGTCAAAGCGCTTAGCATATTCCTGACATATTACTCTTTTGTTTAGGTAAGCAAGAATACGGCCTCCCTAATCATACCTAAGCGATCTATAAACGTTAACCTAACCTAAAGAAATATTTTCAGCTTACACGTCCTATTATAAAAAAAAACTAATGGTATAGTCTCTGGGAAAACCGTGACAGGATTTTTTTTCTAACACGGATTCTTTTGTTATTCTCAATGACTAAATCAGATACAAAACAGAGCTTTTCAAAGAAAACCAGCATACATTGTTTGTTTTTTTTAACGTCGTGTTAAAATGTAGTTTCGCAATTTACTTACCAATTGGTGATCCTTGTTTCTATAAATATATAGCTGCTGGGTATGTCGCTGATCTCGCCAAGAAGTGGCAGCCATTTTTGTGCACCGTGTTGCCGACTACGTCCATTCTGACGATCCGCCTAGTGCCTAGATAAGTCCGTCACCACGACCCATCGAACCTTAGCGTTTCTTTTAATTATCCAAACTTATTGTGAACGTTTATATCGTACTACCAATTTTTTGGCCGGACCTGCCTCTGTCTCTATAGTATTGTTTTCTTTTTCAATTTTTTCGTGTATTACTTTTTGATTGAGGAACTGTCAATATAGTTTGTTTTATAACTATAATGACCCTTTCTGTTGTTTTTTATTTATTTTATTTTGCTCGGGCTTATCTCGTAGCAATCGTTTCGTAGAGAAAGCCAATGACAAAATCGGATGTGGAGAGTTACCTGGCTAACCGCTCGAGGTTGCAGTGCCTAAGATGGCACTTCCGTACTCTCTTTGATTTATCTGTGTGCCTTCACAGCGGCGAATTGCTTTATAATTATATGACGGCGATAAATTTAAACTGTGTTTAGCGGTCCATGTTCAATATTAATGCTGCGAAATAAATATTTAATGAAACATTCGTCCATCGTTTTGTCAAGGTATACTTTATTAATTGCTTTAAAAGGTTGAAAGTAGTTGTCCCTTAAGTTTCTAAAACGAAGAAATTTTCTACCTATGACCACAGAATAAGTACTAGAACAGAAGTATTACCCAGAAAAGAAATTCTAATTACCATCTACTTAATGTGGTTAGCGCTATGGTTTTATTTAGCTTGCGTCAGAACTCCTCATCTCTTCGTTTAGATACCTGGACATCCAATGCAAGTCAATTTCATTATTATTACTCTGGACAAACGATTCACGACTGAATTTTCCTCTTCGAAGTGGTCGCTGCGCGCATAGTTATAATGTAGGTATATTTTCGACCCTATTACTGAGACTCCGCTGTCCGTCAGTCACAGGGCTCTATCTCTTGAATCGTTAAAGCTAGACACTTGAAATTTTCACTGAAGATGTATTATGGCCGTTTTAACATGAAATATTTAAAAAATCGTCAAAAGAAACCGGTATTTATCCTAGTTTTTAACTCTTAATAGCAATTACTAAATACTTTAGATTGTTAGAGTCCGCATTTGGCCGGATTATTTTAAACATGCTTCTGTCACAAAAATATTACTAAATAAAATAATTGTGCCTGTTTTTATCTACAAAGTATTTAAATGTAACATAGCTTTTCTTCTTAGTTGTGTTGCCATCCCTGAACCCCAAATCTATCAGTAAAACCAACAAGGTTCAACGCGGCAAGAACGCAGCGCGCTAACCGTTTCCAAAACAGTACTTGTACGGGTATTAAGGTCTATTGCTCTTTGGTTTCGACAGTAGCTTCGAATCCTATTTGATTAACACAGGTATTGACTCGTGAAGTCCTTAATAATAATAATAGTATCTCACTCCATAATCCAGTTATCCGGTCTACTAACATCCCAACCACATAGCCCGAACCAAGTTAATCCCTCCCTGGCAATAGATCGGCAGCTATGGAGGACTGTCCGTTAGTGCATCTCAATGGCACATTAAGGGATAGACCTCCATAGATGCAGCTGTCTCACTTTTTAGATAAAAAGATACTAATAAGCCTCTTAATGTTGGCTTTAGCCCCATGAATGCGTCAAAGGACCGGGTCCCCATGGACCCGTGGCTGAAAATCGCACCAACATAATAATAATAAACACTTTATTGACACAATCATCTTGTCCTTATTGTATAGTTCCTCTAATCAACTTTTTATTTAAGTAAATAAGTAAGTATGGTTTTTAATAATATTTCCAAACTAAAAACTGACTTCATCCCAACACTAATCAATCGATTTTGATAAAATTTCCATAAGATCACCCGACAAGAATACTCTTTCAAAAAAAAAAGATTTTTTAAATTGGTCTATACATTTCGTGTTATCGATGAACATACATTAAAAAAATCGCGAATTAATAACCCCCTCCTATTTGGAAATCGGTTAAAAAAATGCGTTTATATCAGACTTTTGTGTCCATGATTTGTAAGTAAATGTAAAAGTTACCAACAATCTCTTAAATTTATGTATTTTTTTTTTTTTCTTTTTGATTACTAACATTGGTTAAGTTTACTAACACTATATGGATTTTTAAATAATCTGAAATAAAAATACATTATTATTATTATTATTAATAATAAAGAATTTAATTTAAATATTTGCCCACCTTGTTTGACGCACCACCCTTAATTAATTACGTTAACATAAATTTTGAAACTTTTGTCACAATTATTTAAATTTAAAATAGAAAATATTTAATAAAAAGTCTCCAAGACATTCCATTGTACGTATGGTAACTATTATTAGGCGTTAGTTATAATGCGCCCTTATCACCTACCTTTTACATTTAATATGTTGTGTCTGATTACATAGTTACACAAAAAAATACCTTACTTCACTACAATTTTATGAATTCAAATTTCTGGCAAAATAACCCTTTCACCGAGACGAGGCCTTTTCAGACATTATTTCAGTTGTTGTGCTCCCACCGCGAGGCATAGTGTATTGAAAATACCTACAACCAAAAAGCAGTGGTTTTTTGTCGGGAATATCCGACGCTCGCGAAATGGACACGAAAATATTTGTCGGATAAATCCGGACGTTTGCGCGGTGAAAGGGTTAACGCCGCGGTGACGCGTCGCGGGCGCTTGTGACCAACTTTTTCATACATACATACTTATCTCGTCATGTATAAGAGAATCAAAACTTTAAACGAAAATCAAAACGACTTTTAAACAAAATGGCGGAGTTTAAAATTTAACTTACTCGTAAGTCTCGCGTCATAGTTGGTTATGATATCCTAATAAAAACTATACATTATTGATTTATTAAACTAATTTACAAAAGAGGATATCCATTGCTATTCAAAGAGGAAATGCAGCTAGCATAATGGGTACCTTTGAGCCAGGTACAATCCGTGGGGGCATTTTTGATTGACAAATTTATATTAATTTTTAATTTTTGTATGATTTACAAAAATATTACAGGCGGGATTAAATTCCAAGGCTTTTTCTACTAGTCAAATATAAGGTGGTGCCGATAAAAAAAAAATGGACGAAAGTACTAAAATTATTTAAAAGTATTAGATGAAACCATAATACTCATATATTAGTAGAACTAAAATGCATTAACATTTCAGTTACCACAACTTCACCAACTACATAAGATTGAGGACAAATGCCTAAACCAATATTTTGTAAAAAAAAAAAACTCACTGAACCGTTAAGCACTTAATTAAAAAATTCTCTCCCCACTAGTCACTCGAAACAAAAAGGTGTGTATAATGAATACTAATCGACAAAACGTAGCACGATTGGCCGATACTATTAGAACGGCTTAGTGAGGTGGGATCAGATTTGCTTACCAATTCACAGTTTTCGAAATATCTGGTTAAATATCTCGGTTAAACGTTGTAAGATTAGTTCATATTGGTAGAGTTAGATGTGCGAGTCGAGTGGCGAGCGGTGTCCTTCAATTTATATAAGTCCCGATATTATTATCGTATTTGCTAAATATCTGGTTAAGTATCTCGTTTGGCTAAATAATTAAGATTAGCTCATATTGGAAGAGTTGGATGTGCGACTCGAGTGGCGAGCGCTGTCCTTTATTTTTATATAAATCCCGATATAGATATCGAATTGATAAAAAAATTATCTCATGAAAATTAGACAACTAACGAATTTTAATAAATAGCACAACTACATTTGCCCCATCTTGAGTAAATATTAAGTATTGTTTAAGATGAAGAACGAGTTAGTTGAGAATTAAACGTCTTAATCAATTGCCATTATCGCAAATTTTTTTTTTCAAAATGTGGGAAAAAAATCGATCCTTTGTTTTTCGAATATCAACAGTATATTTTAATTGCTTGAGCTGGATTTATTGATAATGTTTTATTATACCTAGTTGTATCTCAAACTATATCTGTAGATCTTGGATGTCTATCTATATATGTATTTGTTATAAAATATAGTATCGTTGAGTTAGTATCCCATAACACAAGTCTCGAACTTACTTTGGGACTAGCACAATCAGTGTTATTTGTCCTTATATATTTATTTATGTCTGAGTGGTCCTTAGAGAATACGACTCGTACTTGCTAATCTCCTCGCAAGAAAATAATACTTTAACGGTCTTGTTTCATGTTGGACTCGGCCAATTTGCAGTTTTGCTTTACGATCTCTCAATAAGTCGCGCGTAATGTCTGATAATTATATGTCTGTTAGTTTAGTTTCTCATTATATTAGCTATAATTATCGGAACGTTGAGAGCTGAAATAGCTTGTAAAATTTTATGCATCACAAAATAAGCGTGCTAATTTTATAGGAAATAAATATTCTTAAATAGTTACAGTTAAATAGTGTCATCAATCTGTTAAGAGTTGCAAAATGAAATAAAGTCATTTAAATATAAATTATAAAAAAAAATCAGTGTCGTGGAACACTCGGTTAGAACGAAGTTTTTTTCGCAGTCAATTATTAATTCGTGACGGATAAAGTGACGGAAAAATCTTACACTTTTTTAATAATAATAATGAATTAAAATTAAAAATTAAAAACATTGGCCTGTGCTGGGTTTGAACCGGGAATATCGTCACAATAGTCAAACTTGTGAAATCACCTTCCACTATTGTTGTTTTGTTGTTTTTCGTGTATGTAAAGTGGCCAACACTGGTGTCAGATTTTTCAGGCTGCCTAAAGGCATCTGACATAGCTTGACGACTGCCATACAATGATGACAGCCGGGACCAACGGCTTTTACATGCCTTCCGAAGCACGGAGAAGCTCGAGAAATTTTTGTGCCACTTGTGGTCACCTATCCAAGTGCGGACCATGCCCGGTGTCGCTTAACTTGTGAAAGCGCTAGTAATGCGCACTCCCGCCGGGCCACCGAGCTCCTCACCTTCCACTCTTTTTCCGTCACGAATCTATCGTAACGGAAAAATCTTACACCTTTTATCGCCTAGTTCCTTTTCGGACGGCACTAACTTTGCGGATGGCCGCAAAGTTAGTGCCGTCCGAAAAGGAACTTCGTTTCAAAATCAACTCATACATACATATTACCCAGTAATACCGGACTAGAGACATTTCGAACTAAACTATTATCGAAATGAAGACGTATCGGATTTGCATATTGTCGAAATAAAATGTTGTCGTAATACGGTTTGTCGAAGTTACGTTTGGAACTCATTACATGGACATATACGAGTACCATCCGTGTTTTTTGAAGTGAAAACTTCTTTAGCGGCGTTGGACACTTTTTTTGTAATAGGTAAAAAATTTTAAACTCGCGTTAGGGCGTCAAAACACGTGACCTGATCGAAAATTCGTTAGACGGATGGAGAGTAGACAGCCGGCGCGGCGCGGCGTAGGAGAGGAAGTATCCCCCTCTCTTTCTACGGCGCGGCGAAAATGTATGCCTGCGCCTGCTGTTTCGTTAAGGCGGCGCAGGGCGCTTGCGTTCGTGTGTGTTTTTGTTACAGTGTGCTACGCGCATCCATGGAAATGCACAACGTTAATATTCAAGTTTTTACCTCTGCCGGCACTCCCGGAGTGCAACCCGTCGTTTTGTTTTTAAATATGTGTTACTAAATACCTTCGCAAATGTACAGGCATATTCAGAGATGGCACACGCACCAATCCTGAAGAAATCTTTTCACATGTCTTTTTAAAAACATAGATATACAAATTGACGATTTGTACTCTAAACATTGATAGATAGGTATATGTATGATCACAGCTTAGCACCTTAAAATGTAACCAGCAGTTATGGAGCAAGCTTTACGTCGTCACAGCAACGCTAAGTGGACACTAATGCTCGTGAAATTGATGTACCAACCGCGACACTAGTGCGGTTCGCCATTGCCGTTATTTCGGCATCTTAGACTATTGGCATGCATATCACAATAAATAAATAAATCATCTTGGACAAGAAAAAGCCGAAAAATTCATTCACGGGCTTTGAAACATAGTTAACGCATTAAAAAAGGACTCTTTTGCCGCAAGCATTATTTTTCTATAGTCAAAATAAAAAAAGTATTTCGGAAAAAGGTTGAGCCATTCAACGGGGGAATGCCGCCAGCATCTTGTTCACCCTACTCTACGAGCACAGCGATTTGGGGTACATTTTTCAATTATTTAATTTTATTTTTAGTTTATTACTTTAATTAAAATATGTGCTAATATTATTTCAATAATTTTAGTTTTTAAATCGTTTTGTAATATCAGTAAGTATATCTGTTTATTTGCAACAAAATATGAGTTTTATTAAAAACAAATCATTATAGGATAAATTCAAAGCACTCACCACATTGTCCATATCCAGTGAGACATTTTTCGTGACGGACCAGACAAAGTCTTCGTATTAAGTCTATACCTTTCTAAATGTGATTTTCCTTTGGCTAAATTATTTAGAAAGATATATTTAAAACACACTGCCGCATAGCCTAGCTAATAAAGTTTGAATGGGCAATTGCGAACAAGACTCTGGGTTTAACCAACATTAAAACGTTGAGTGTTGCGATGTGCAAATATAATCTTTTGTTTCGTAGCAAAAGCTTCATTTTCATGTATTCGCGAAGTAAATATGTTACTTTACATAATAATTTGTACATACATACTTACCATACCTTTAATAAGGTTTTTTACAAAAACTATTATTTGACTATCGGTGTTAATACTTCAGATTTTAACTTAGATAGTATATTTTTTTTACTTTTAAAAAGCATAGAGAAATATATAAAATAGATAAAATCGTGGAAAAACACCTCATAAAATTATGTTAGAACTTCACTTAAGGTAAAATCGTTTAATCGTTAAATACCTGTCAGAAACAAGAGATATCTAATTTATGGTATTATTAAAAAAACGTATCTTCCATGCTGGTGCATCAAGGGAGTGGGTGTTCTAAGCATTTATGCTAAACTAGCTTTTGCCCGCGGCTTCGCTCGCGTAGGGGTGTAATTTATCAAAATTCCTTTCTTAGAGGATGCCTACGTTATAGTAGCTTTATGCATGCCAAGTCTCAGCCCGATCGGTTTGAAATTGACAAAATTTCACACAAACTTTCATCCCCTATTTTGTCCCCTTGGGGGTAGAATTCATCAAAATCCTTTCTTAGCGGATGCTTACGTCATAACATCTACCTGCATGCCAAATTTCAGCTCGATCCGTCCAGTGGTTTGGGCTGTGCGTTGATAGATCACTATGTCAGTCAGTCAGTCACCTTTGAGTTATATATATTTAGAAGATAGTCAGTAGGCTACCCTGAGAGGATCGTGTAAACCATAGACCTAGATTTTGTTTACTACCAAGAAATACCGCACCAGCCGAATGCGACAAATAAATACTATAACTGTCACTCTCACAAGAGCAAAGGAGATAGCTATCGATTTATCAATGAGACAAGTTTTCAAACAAAACTTTAAACCTATAAGCGGGCTGGCTCGAACATCGTCACAAGAAAATTGGTTTTTCAAATTGTAACCTGTGATGATATTGTCAAGTATCTTATCTTAGAAATATGGTATCGTACTGCTTTATCGATTGTTTGTGTAGTAGGATCAAACACAACCTTACTTTTCAAATCTGTAATGTAAACTCACCACATAAAAGTTACAATAATTTAAATCGTGTTTCCCACCCCTATTTCTACCAATGTTTAGTGCCATCGTGTTTGCGATCTTTGACTTCATCTACTCCACAAGAGACTATGGCGTAAAAGTATTCTTATATTCTGCATTTTTGTCGAAAAAAAAAGAGTCGCAGTAAAAATGCGAAATACCTACATTATATTATTAAAAAACATATTTTGTGTGTGTGATTTTTACTAATTAAAGAAACAATAATGAATGTTAACAATAGAAATTTAAATTCTTGAAGATATCTATAAAAACCAAAAACATTTCTATAAATATATCTAAACACCATAGAACCCGTGATATTTTCATATCAGAGGCGATCGCGTGTACCGCCAACATAAAAGTGGAACGAATATTCTTTTAATTAAACCGTTACATAATCTGTTGGTTTGTTTAATTGCCGTTTCTATTCACTATTAGTTTGTAAGTCTGTGTGTTTATTAATGTCATGGGTGTTACGTGTCTTTGTTTTGTATAATTGCTCTATAAAGTTGGGATTTCAAGGATTTTATACATGTAAATAGGCAGCATTTATAAGATATAAACTATGAATTCACACGCGACGTAACTATTATGTTATAGACACAAGGCATCGTTATTGATCGTTTAACAAAAATTAATATGAAGTGCTATGTTTAAGAAAATATGAAAAAAATTTGCTATCTCTCCAAAACGGATATAGCGCATAATATAGTGGATTACCCATTTATTTCAATAGTTCTTAATTCAAATCATCCATTTATAATACGTTCGAAATATTTATTATAAGTAAATCAAAAAAATAACGATCTTGATTGTAAAATAGTAAAGAATAAAAGTTTGATTCTTTGATTTCTTAATTTAATACGAAATATACAGATGAAAAGGCATAATTTTTAAATAAATAAAATATACTTACTATAAATTCGTCGATAAGATGATTTTGCAACCGCTACCCAGCAATTACAGTCCGTTCTACATAACGAAGCGCGTCAATCGCGTTATGAGGTTCTCACGGGGTGTTGGCACTCGTATAGCACTGATATAGCTTTGCTATATCTCTACTGTGGCACCTTTATCAGTATCATGACACAAAATATCGAGAGGATAGAATAAGTAATGTTTGGTCACGTGATACGACACCATCAAATCATCAAAAATAAATATAATTAAAACTGATAACAAAGAAATTAATGCCAATAAAAGAATTTATAGACTATTTTTTTTTATCTAAATAGAATTAGGCAATAAAAGTGTTTATAGGCTAAGTCTTAACATAAATGCATTTATTGACCTTTTTTTGAAATAATGACACATTCATAATTTAAAAAGTCAAGCTGAGGCTGGCGATAGATACAATTTAAATACTCCACAGATAAAAACACTTTACTCTATAAATATAGATAAAGAAAATAAAGTGATGTGAAAATTCCATTAAGCTGTCTAATATGATGATAATAGCATTATAATATACCTTATAAATTTTATCGGCGTAAACAGTGAAGTACCACTTTTATACTGCCCTTATTTTATAGCCATACTGACCCTAGGGTCACAGATATGCGGAAAGTGGGCAGTGCAGATACCATATCGGTTATTTAAAAGGCTTATTAATTTTTAGAGATAGAATGTACAAAGTACCACTTACGAGTACCATCGGTACCAAGACATCATTTCTTATTAGTATATTTCGATTTAAAATTTAGTTGTCGAAATATAAATAACTCGCGACTTGTCCTTACTATGCATGCGCTTATTTTGTAAGCAAAAACTTAAAACAAATGTTCTAACCGATTTTAAAAACGGCATTAAAATGGTTTGTGAACAAATAATCACATCTACATTAAAACACGGTAAAAGCTACTCTATTTTATAACATGATATTTTACTAAAAATAAAAAGAAAACACTAAACTAAGCAGTTATATTTATAGATATTTATTTTAGCTAAACAAAAATTTATGTATGTTTATAATAAAGTGCTAGGTATCTTTAAGCGTCTATTGCTAATAAATTTATTTCTGTTTTTCCTTAAGGCTTACTGGTAGAGAATGCATTAGCATTAAGTCAACCTTTGCTACTATTATTATCAATAAAGATTTAATAAAATTAAATAACATAAATAGGTTGTCAACAAATCATTATTAAAAAAAACGACTGCCTTTTTATATACCCAGTGTCACTTTCAGAATTAAGACAAATCAAGACAAATCTAATGCTTAATCCATCAAGCCGTTCAGGCCGCACAGCGTGACACCAAACAATTATACATATATACTCTCGAAAAACATAACCCTCCTTCTGGCGCAGTTGTATAATAATAAAAACGAAAGTAAATTGGTTCCCAAAAAAAATGTAGTCCATCTCCATAGTTCATAAAAATTAAAGCTCGTGTTACACTGTAAAATTGATTACAGATAGCACAATAGGTCAGGTCCGGCGACCTTCGGTGCTATAGGAACCCCAGTAATTATGTAATAAAACCTATATTTACTCAACACGATATTAGCTGCGAATGGCTTCCTCTTATCAGTGAGTTTATCTTAGGGCTGTTTTACACTGGAATTTTTGATTTATTTTATAAATTTAATATTTTACACACAGATATATAATTACAAAACATACAGTTCATACGTATGTCGTACGTAAAGGCAAATTACATATAATATTTTGGTATACTGCATAGAAATAATAGTAATTTGTTACGATCTTTTTATCACAAGTTCATACCGTGTCACTATTTATATTTTCTATTTCATTGATATGAAATAGTTCCTTATATATAGGTATATTATAATAAAGCGTTTTTATCCTGTCGTATAGATAAAACCAACATTTTAATTGAGACGAGTACTGAGATGGCTAGGACATTAATAAAGGATAGATAAAAAGAAATTAACCAAAAGATTTATAGATATAACAGTATGACGAACTCCGTGGCGTAGTGGTCACCATGCTAGTCCGCCACCCGGAGGTTCCGGGTTTAAGCCCCGGTCAGGGCCAGTTGGAAAATGGCCTTTTTCAAATTGTCCTGGGTCTTGGGTGTTTATCTATTTTCCGGGGATCGAACCTGGGACCTCTGGGTGGCGGACTAGCATGGTGACCACTATGCCACGGAGATCGTCAACTTTTAAATAATGTATACTCTACCTAAAACAATAACCTTTGTGCGCGATCGCCAGGCGCAAGATGCCAGATATTTTTATAGCCTTTTGACCCTGTGATCTTGAGCATCGCGATTAGTAAACGATATGTTAATGTTTTATGTGTTTCGACACTTCGCCAGTAAGTTTTGAAAAGTGATAGGCATTTGAAGGTAATAAGTTTAAAAAAAAATTGGTTGCTTTTTTTAGGTAAAAGAGTAAAAGAGTAGTTTATCAATTCGTCGTGATCCTTTATTTTTATTTTTTTATGTATGTTCACTGATTACTCGAAGACGCGCGGACCGATTTGGAAAATTATTCTTTTGTTAGAATGGGTATACTGTCCAGGTGGTCCCATAGTAATTTTATTAAAATCGGTTGTGTAGTTTGGGGGTGAAGTCGGTTTTTAGTTTTGAAAAATTATTGCCTTAAATGCATCTGATGTAGCTTGACGACTGCCATACAATATTGATTATTTCGAAGGTTGACTGGTCAGACACATGTTAGCTACTTTAACTTTCATACCATTAGTAAAAGCTGAATAAACTTTTGAATAAATATAAAAATAAACTCTACTGATTAACATTTCAGGACAAGTATACCTAGAAGAAGATTATAGTTTTAATTGATTTGAGTTCTTGGATCTTTTTCATATTCGCTCTTACGTCCATAACAACAGAATGAATGAGTAATAGGTAATACTTAATTATATATCTTGTACCGTTTTCCGGCAATACTTGTCTCATTATGAGTCATGTTCATTAGTTTAACTATCCGTTTGAGGTAAGTATGCTCATCGTTCATTAAGTCTACTCTTGATTTTACGTGGAAAATCTAGGTAATTTAAAGAGGCGAAATTAATTATTATGGGACGTAAATATCGTTTAATAAGAGTCCCCTTACCCTAGACCTTTCCATACAAACGTAGTCTATTTTATATTTTGAAATGACATGTGAGATTTCGGCAATATTTTGTAATTTTAAAGAAATTGCATATATCAAATATGAACTTGAAAGAAAATATAAGAGTGTAGAACAGTCTTTCCCAAAGTGGGCGATAACGCCCCCTTGTGGGCGCTGGAGGCTTTAAGGGGGGCGGTAACGGGTCCAGAATAAAGTTGGGGGGCGCTGATGTGATTTAAGCAATGAGTGATTTATAACTTCAGCTATTTCATATTTTAAAATTAACTGAAATTAAAATCCTCTTACTACACAACATCCATTTATTAGTTCATATTTATATCCTTTTTTATTGTACAAATATAACTCTTTATTATTGTAAAATTGTATTATTATTGCTATTTTTTTATTTAAAATTAACAATGTTGATTATTGTTATTTTTTATAAAAGATACTCTAATGTACTGGTGTATGTATTATTATTGCTCTCTCTTGTAAAAGTCTAGTTTAGAATATAGGTTGAATTAAACTACAGGCAAGACAAATATGTGATTCAGGTTTTTATGGTGAAAAAAATGGGGGGCGCTACAAAATAACAGATTTTTTTTAAGTGGGCGTTTGACAAAATAAGTTTGGGAACCTCTGGTGTAGAAGTTTTCCATACTGATTTTCAAATATGATATAATACACTATATTCTCTTTTTCGTTCTATTTTAACTGTGAAAACTAGTTATATGCCTGAATATATGCAATTTCTTTGAAATTACATAATTTTGTCAATATCTTGTACCGTTTTGGTTAGTAAAACCTAGATTTAGGATCTAGGAGGATAGATGAGATAAAGGAAAGACTAGATATTGGCAAATGAGATAGGTATAATGAGCAACTATTACATTACATTAGTTACAAAGATTCACAAGAACACTAGGTACAGATTAGGTAGTCAGGGTCGTGAGTTATAGGCACTAGATCCGTTGAGTAGCCCTTCTAGGTAGAAGAACTACTTAGCTTGAGATGCAGCCGAAGAAAAGAGAGCACGAGCGTTTTTTTTTTTTTTTGAAATGACATACATAGTTTGCCTCGGATGGCCTTTCCTACTTCACCCGGACAAGGTTTGAGGAGCGGACCAGAGGCCCGGCATCCTATATTTATATACTACTAGCAGCAGCGCAAAGGGCTCCCAAGGGGGAAACCTCGGCTTTGGGCGCGCTAGGGATTATGGCAAATTTTGGGGTGCTGCAACACCCATGTTTTGCCGAAAGGGAGAGCACGAGCGCCGGCCGCCGCGCCTTATATATGGGCATGCCCCCCCCCCCCCCCCCGCTGCGCCGAAGAGGGGCTAAGGAGTGCTGGAGCCCGCTTGTTAGAAAGTAGCGAATTATTACTTTTGGTAATCGGTCATCATCATCCGAGCGTATTCTCGGTTGCTTCCTCAGCAGTAACGCTTCAGAGCCCGGGGTCCGCTATCTTACCAAGGAGATTTGACGAGTTTGCTGGTTTTTACACAGAGCGACTGCCGTCTGACCTCCACAACCCTAAGGGCAAACCAGGAACCAATCCTTGGATAGTTTGATGATCAAACGCTAGGTGGCGTTCGTGACCCACAGTTTTACGTGCCTTCCGGAATCATCTTTCTTTTCGGATAATCACGTGATTCAAGCCTGCAATATCCTATCCAGACTGGAAACAACTTTTCACAAAGTATGTTTCCCAGTGAGAATCGAACCCATGGCCTCCGGGTCACAAGGCGAACGCCTTGACCACTGGACCACGGAGGCAGTCATTTCGGTAATCGGTATGTTTGTTTATTTTTGTTCCAAAACCGAAGAATCTTATGGAAATCTAAACTTGTTCGACTATAAACCCGGATGCATAATTGTGTATACTCTTATTTATAGATTTGAGTAAAAAGTGAGGCCGCAAATATATTGTTTGTCCAAACAATTGGGCCCGCGCCATCCGGAATCACTTTCCGGAACAACTTGTACACAGGCGATAAATGTGCGTCTGCGCAGGGCTACCACACACAAGAAAATTTTAATGACCTTTTCTGTGCTCTGGTAGCTCTGAATATCGTAGACCGATGCTAAACTTAAATATGTAACAACATTCTTGCTTAAATTTTGACCCCGGCCTTCGGACAGAATTATTTTATGGATTTAGATTTGATTTGTTTAAATGTTTTTTATTCAGTAAGGTCATAAATTTCTAATCACTGAAACAATGAAAACATTAAATTTATTTTCATTATTTCAGTCGCAGAAAGTCGACTGAGAAAAAGCCGACATAAGCTTTTCCCAAGAACTCAAATGACCATTGGAGGCAGCCTGCATCCACTATTTTCCTACATTCTTCCATCCAATAGGAGTGTGGCCAACGTTTCACTTTGCAGTACTTGGTATTATGACTGAAGACTTCTTTCTTGCAATTCAAGTGCTGCTCTTATCGGCGGAGTTAAGTAGAGATGCCTGCATTCCTCTCTTCCCTCTGTTTTTTTTTAATCGTTGGTCTTCAATTTCCCCGTCTTAATTATATTTTCAATAGTGGTCGTCCTTCTAAGCCATGGTGCTGGTATCGGAAGCATTATTTTTTTCAATAATTAAAATTTGAATAAACATTACACGTAATGTGAATTAAACTTATTGACGTGTAAAAATGTAATCTTATTACTAAATAAACATTGAATTTTTAATTTTTTTCCTACTGTTGTTATTCTGAAAATCTCGGCAACATAATTAAATCCTGATTTTTGGCCAGCCCTACAGAATGTTGTCCCATCCAGCGTGTGGCATACTACAAAAGCCGCTAACTCGTCCACTATCAATCCGAACGCGCTAATTTGGAAACCAGCCAACTTTCGCTGCCGACTGTTTGCCAGATCATTATCGGGTAGCAGAGTGTGCAGTACACCAAATAGCTCTGTCAACATGCTTCGAGTTAATGTTTGCGTAATGTTATTGATATCTTAAGGCGGCCCTTCCCAGCCGCTCTGTTTTCAACGCCAGCATAGTTTGAAAAGCTTAGTGTTTTATCCAGGGCAATGCTAGAAAAAGAGGCAAACCAAAAAGAGAGAGATAGCGCCTAAGAGCATGGTTTGCATTCTATTAAATGAAATTAGTATTATTATTAACTATCCATTGAACGAATATTAACTATTCATAGGGTGCGGAAATTTCATAAAACTTGTTCCAGGAGATACGTGTTTATCAGTAAGACTTACAAGTATGTGAAATAAATGTTTTTAATATATTTGCGAGGTTTGTATCGAAATATTTTCTTTATTTTTACAATTTATGAGTACTTTAGGAACGGTCGAAGTTCAGCTAAAATCTGTGCAAAAAAGCAGATTTTTGGAGGCTTATACTGAATTTGGTTTTCTAAATTTCAATTTTTTTTCCGTAGAAACCTAGAAATAGCACCCAAGATACCTGTGAGTTTAAAAGTTTTCAAGAAAGATCAGATACAACGCCATAATCACGTACGAGCGTTTGTATGAAAAGTAAGACGGGAAGGCCGCTCTTAAGGCTCTAAAAGACGAGCGACACTTGAAGCTGTAGGCGACAGTGGGCAACCTAAGTCGCGCGACAATCGGCGACCGTCGCCGCCCAGGGTTGCGGGCATACTGTCTATATAGCTTTTTGTTTTAATTGACATAGGTTGCCTCAGACGGCATTTCCTACTTCACCGGACAAGGTTTGAGGAACGAGCCAAAGGCCCGGCTTCCTATATTAAAAACTACTAGCAGCAACGCAAAGGGCTCCCAAGGGAGAAACCTCGGCTTTGGGCGCTAAGTGTTATAGCGATGTTTCGCCGGAAGGGCCGAAGGCTTTATAGCTCTTAGGCAATCCTATTTATTATGAACTAGCTTTTGCCCGTGGCTTCGCTCGCGTAGGGGTGTAATTTATCAAAATCCTGTTTTAGGGGATGCCTACGTCATAGTAGCTTTATACATGCAAAGTCTCAGCCCGATCAGTTTAAAATTGACAAAGTTTCATACAAAATTTCATCCCCTATTTTATCCCCTTGGGGGTAGAATTGATCAAAATCCTTTCTTAACGGATGCCTACGTTATAACATCTGCCTGCATGCTAAATTTCAGCCCGATCCGTCCAGTGGTTTGGGCTTTGCGTTGATAGATCACTATGTCAGTCAGTCAGTCACCTTTGAGTTATATATATTTAGATATTCTTATCATATTAGCAAATTCCCGGCGTTTTCCGGTTTTATCGTCTCTAAATAATTACGCTTAAGAATGCTCACCAAAAGACGCAAAATATCGTACAAAATGGAAGGACATTGTACAAAGTGGAAAACTAAAAGCCATTTTTATTACGTGCAAATTATGTCATTATAAATATTAGGTAGACTTATTTATAAAACTTATTAAGCATTGGTTTGTACAGTATTTCGCTAGAAGTACTTAGGTGAGGTGCGTGTCACTATTTTTGTTTCCTATCATCCATCTTGTCTTCAACTTGCTAAGCATAATTTTTGCTTATGTTACTATCTTAGACTAGGCTCAGTGAACACAATAATGAAAAAAACGTGAAAATTAATCTGGATTCAATTTACATTTATCATCAAGAATTTTTTTCCGCATTAGTAACATGTATTTCGCATTAGTAGCACAAGACACACTGATTTAAGCGGTAAATGAGATATCATTTACCGCTTAAATCAGTGTGTCTAGAGGCGCTTCGTGTATGCGCGTCCTCAAGTCACATTCGCCCTGTTAAAGACCTCCGGAAATGATCAAAACATGTCGATCATTAGTTTAATTTATACCAATAATGTTACCTCATCATAATCATCATTCATCATTTTAGCCGCATAACGTCCACTGCTGGACATAGACCTCTTCCAAAGATTTCCAAAATGACCAATCCATAGCGGCCTACATTTCTTTCCAGCGACCTCATTTAGGCCATCTCGACACCTTGTGGGTGGATGTTCTACGCTTCACTTGCCAGCACGTGGTCGCCATTCGAGAATATTTCTTATGGTAGGATAAGAAATGATACCTATTATCTCATTATAATGTATTAATATAATATGTAACCTTTCAATAAACAAATAATGCAAGTAAGTACCGTTGTAATAAATTGGATATACTTGACAAATATGCACATATATATTAAAACAAAGATGTAATAGTAAATATTTCATAAACTAAAATAATGCCTCATAAATCTAGAAAAATATGTTTATTTTTAATGATACCGTAACAAATCATTATTTAATTATGTGACACATATAGTTTTTTCCGCATAGGTTACAGTACAAAACCTATTGTTTGTAAATAAAGACATTAAATATGTAAACATAAGCGTTAAATAATCTTTGAAGTAATAAATACAATACATAGATAGTTAATCAAACAAAAGTATAGTAGAAAACATTCAATATTTCAGTCATAAACTAGAATAATGCCTTATAAATTAAGAAAAAAGAAGTTTACTTTCAATGATACATTATACATAACCTATATATCATCAATTTTATGTGAAATTCAAGTTCTAAACTAGTGTAAAGTTACCGGTGGCTTTTCACTGGCGATATATCAACTTTTATTATTAGGAATGCTATACAAAGGCGTGTCTTGCTAATTAATTATAAAATATGGTCAGCATTTGACCGTCTTTTGCATTAATTTCAATAATAAATGCTACGAGTCCACTTAATGTTTTAAAAACAATAAATTTCTGTAAACGAAGTGTTTATTGTAAAACTGAGTTTACATCGCAAATGAAAACTGAGCATATAAATGTATTAAAGAGCTCGGTTTAGAAATGTTATTGTTAAAACATTGAAAAGAAAAAAAAGAGGTTATTAAAAGCGTAGACGAAGAATCTTTTGTCATATCTTTCTTAAGAAAAATCTTGAAGAATATAAATTCTTAACGTTTAATACATTAGCTGTATAAAATGGGCTCAGATATAAAAAATATCTAGTAAACCAAGTACCTACAATAGTAGTAGATTGTGTAATAATATATATAATATATGTGTAGGGTCAAATAACACTGATTGAGCTAGCCCCAAAAGTAAGTTCGAGACTTCGAGACTCGAACTTAACGAAACTATATTTTATAACAAATAAATATATATATAAACATCCAAGACCCAATTTGAAAAAGGCCATTTTCCAACTTGCCCTGACTGGGGATCGAACCCGGGACCTCTGGGTGGCGGACTAGCATGGTGACCACTATGCCACTGAGGTCATCATCGTGTAAGTGTGTAAACATATCTTGAAAATACCAGAAAGATATATTTGCATATAAAAAAATGTAGACTATACGAGAATAGTAACATTTATAACTTTCTAATTTACATTGACCATTATTTCATTAGTATAGCTTTGTTAATTCACGAAATATATTTCTATGTGTAATACTTTCTAGAAAGCCAATTTATTATATTGACAATCAAAATATACGCATATACATAAACTATATACGTAACTACGTCACAGAGTGTTCTTGCGGCTCCAAACAGACAGACAGGGCCGGATTCAGGGGAGGGCAACCGGGGTTACCGACTCAGAGCCTCCACAAAAGAGGGGACTTTACGATAGAGACTTCGAAAAAACTCTATAATTTAATTTCAAATAATTTTTGATTCCAATTATATTTTATATGTTTGTTAAATACTAAAAGAATCTGCTTGGGTTCACAATAAATTATTTATTGAAAAACTCGACAACTCGACGCGATTAGGGGCTAGGGGCCTTCACTCCTTTGTAGCCCCAAGCATCTAGACCTCTTAATCCGGCAGACAGACAGATCCCAGGGGCGCAAATCCTAAAAGCCACTTATAGCGTAATTATAGCCGTTATTTGTAAGACAGTCCAAAAATCATAATATAATTATGAAAAATATACTTAGGCTTTAAAATGTTACCACCTTTGAGCAGTCCAGTAACCCCACTCAATAAACTACATTACCACCTCGGCTGCCCACGGCTGGTCTATTAACGCCGCAGTATTTCCTTTTGTATTTCCCATGCGTATGCGCAGCCCTTTGTGAGGGAATTAACACGGCTGTTACGATGTTGGGCTGAGTGTGGGTGTCCTGGTCCTGTGTTAATAGATCAAGGGAACGAAGTCAATTAAAGGTATTTACTATGGTTTTCTGAAGTTTTAAGTATTATTGTACTAGAAGAAAAATGTCTTTATGTCTTTTTTGATATGCATTAATTTTAAGGGGATACATTGTTTTTTTCGGGGTCCAATGGTGACCCCATTTGAAAGGAAACAGGGATATCATTTGAAATTGTGTCTTGATCAAGCCCTAGATAACCCTTCAAACTATTTCAAAAAGTACTGTTTATAGTTTAAAGTAAGAACGTGAAGATTTTCTTCGCACATTAGCCAAAAGTGGCCGTTTTTCGCAAACGCAGCGCTGCGCTGGAACCCGAAAATTAATATCGGGCAAACATAGCATTTTAGGACTTGCGGCTCTTAACAATAGAGCGCAGAGTCGCAAGGCCCAAAGGCCACTTGTAGCGTAATGGTGGACCAGAGAGAAAAAAAAACACTCAAAAAAGAACTTGCTGCCTCTTGTATAAATACTTATGTTTTTATAGGTACACATATGTTTTTAATTTAATATATTTCTTAATTAAAAATATTTACAAGCCATTCAATAATATTAATATTACTTCAATTAAATTTGAATTATTGAGTAAGATAAATAAATTAAAAACAGAAGTAGTCTAATAATATTACTTATCAAAACATTTTTTAAGTAAAATTACCAATTGCAACACAACATTTAAAAACATATTTAAATGGAATATCAATTCTTTGTATGTTAAGTATAATTCTTTGTTCTGTGTATTGCAAAACAATTTAAGAGTATCTCATTCAAAATTCTTTGATTTATTTTATTTAAAAAAAAATTAACGGGTCGTGAAACCACTAAACACCTTAAACCGGTTCATTGTAATCACCATGAATGAATTTCTATGAACGCCTTAAAAAGTTAATCCAAAAAGTATAACGTCTCAATTCTGGCAACCATAAAAAGTAACCCGTCACTGCTACCTCCGGTCTAAAAGACCCAAATATTGACAAAACGTGTCATAAATCAGTTTTGTATTGTGACAAAACGAGCGGGTAATGTCGTCCATTCTTTTCATTGTTTCTTGAACCACAATAATGCCCAGGGGATGAACCCCTTTTGGGAGATTAAGGCATTTCGCATTCAAAGTGGGTTTGATTTTCGAAATGTATATTTTTGTTTCAGGTATGACTGTTCCGGCTACAGATTATGTTACTGCTTGTGGTGAGATGGTATTGTTCGTTTTAATTCGTATGGTTTTTACGTTTAGCAATTTGACAAAGGGATTTATAATATGTTTGTTATTTCGAAGACTACTCATTCCAATGTTTGTTTTATTTAACGCCTAAATTAATATTTTTAAGCTAGATTCAGTAATTGTTGTAATTTACTAAAGATATCATGGATATACTTATAAGTAAAGATTGTAAACGTTTTACATGCGAAAAGTAATAAGGTCTCGCATCTCAATATTTTCACTTATATTACAAAGTGTTAAAACATCGTATAGGCAGAACATGAATATTAAAATGCGTTCGAAAAACAGTTATTAGCTCGCCTGTACCTAATAGGGATGGGCGTTGTTCGGCCCGAGCGCGGGGTCACTCGGGTCAAAGTAAACCCGATAGAATTATGCTTCAATTGTTTTACTTTCGCGCCGATCTCTCGTTCTTTTTTTAAAGTTTCAAGCCGAGATATTGTTATCGAATCGAGATTTTATTATAGTCTGCTTTACGATCGATTTACGATTTCAAAATCGAGTGTGACGTGGAGCGAACACGTTCTTAGATACCCGTTATGCTTTATATTACCAATAAATGGTTTCTATTATGTAATTACGAGCGAAGTAATAAAGTTTCTGGTTGGGTTTCGCGGTAAACGAAATGAAAATTACAGTACAAACAGAACGCTGTAATTAACTGAAGGTTAAACTGTAATCAAGATGTAATTGTATGGAATCGCTTTTGACCCGCGGCTGCTCGTAATTTAATTTTAGAAACAAACATACGGCGAAATGCATTAGAGAAAGGCGTGATGGTGATGTGTAAGCCTACGAACTTTTCAGGGTAACTTTGATATAAAATTGTTTAAAATACTTTCTATGCAATATTTTTTGAAAAGAAAGTTTTTTACCATGTAGTTAGAGAAACTAGGATTTCCTCGTTGTCGTATACCTGAATATAATTTATAACGTTTTATTTAAACTTTTTAGGTTCCCGTTCAAAAAATGAAAAAACGGAACCCTTAAAGGATCACTCGTGCGTCTGTCGGTCCGTCCGTCTGTCACAGTCAATTTGCTCTGAATCTACTGGACCAAATCAGATGAAATGTAATTCTATGTCTCAAACACAGATGTGTAAAGTAAATAAATATATTTTTTATAAAAATTGCCTTTTAAAATCAAAGAAATATTTTAAAACACAATTATTATTATTTTTTTGAAATTATTTTATTTTTATTTTTTTGGTGTGACAAATTAAGAAATTAGAAAAAAAAAGTATTGCAAGCCTTACCTTGTCATATATCAAATAGAAGAGCGTTTATTAGGATCTCAAAAATATTCTTGTTATTATTGTAAAATAAATAGTTTTGATTTTATTCATGAAAGAATAAGCAAAATTGACCATTCTTATATGAAACTACTGAGTTCATTGCTTGTAGATTACAGGAAAAATTGTATAAAAATTATATCAATTAATAATAAAGTGGTAAACTCAAAATAATACGTGTTCTTACGGAAAATCTTTGGCATGGTACGGAACCCTCTCCACGCGAGTTCAACTTGCACTTGGCCATTTTTTTTATGGAATGGAATGGGCGAGATCATTTTTTTGATTCCTTCCTTTCTTTCTTAACGCCCACCATACGCTAAGCGTAACGTTTGGGTTTTACAGCTCTAGGCTCTGTCTACCCAGTCAGGGATTTAATTTTATAATACTGCAAAAAAAAAGGTTTAGCGTGTTATTTGGATTAAGAAGTTAACCTTCATTTTGAAAGGCAATAAATTCAAATAAAACTTATTAATTATATTATGTCCTACATAACTATGATCTTTATTCAAAACAAAAATTACATTATTAAAATACAGCGGCTTATAAATAAAATATTTTTTCCAACACACCACATCGAGGCAACGTACCTAATATGCTGGCAGAATTCCCTCGCTGAATAGCGGTACTTATTCTCTGAGCAAAAAGCTACCAGCACTCGGGTCAACAGTTGCCTCGATGAGACGCGTTGTGATGTCCTTAAAAACAACTTAGCTTCAGGGCCCCACGGACCTATTGTCTCCACTGCGAATGGAAGAAAAATGCAACTATCTCTCAGAAATGCATAAGTCCACTTTTTGGCAGCCTCTGCAGCATAGACCGCCCCTGCACCAAGGTTAGACGTTGTAGGCAAATGTGAGGGTGCCAGAGTGTCCGCGCATGTGGCGCCCAAACAAGGCACCGACCCTGCTTCCATGGGACCAAGCACAAGCCATCTGGCCGCTTGCCATCAGTGCGGACGATCCCATTTCAAAGATTCAAACATTCAAATGTTTAATTAGTAATTATACCTTTACAGGCACTTTTACACGTCAATAAGTATAATTTATTTTACGTGTAAAACATATTAAAATTTTATTTATTTTTAAAGAAAAGCTACCGATACCAGCGCTTCGTAACGACCATTTGGTTCCAATATTCCAATTCCTTTTTGGTTCGAGTAGCTAAGGTGTGGAATGAACTGCCTGCGTCTATATTCCCTGAGAAGTACAGTCCCGGGACATTCAAAAGTAGATTGAATTGGTATCTTTTGGATAGGCATGCTTCATCCTAGTCTTCTTCTTCATCTTCATCGTCGCTTACCATCAGGTGAGATTGAGGACAAATGCCTAAACCAATATAATGTAAAAAAAAAAAACTCCAACAAACATGTATAACTAAAGACGTCAAAACCTTAACATCATTTATATAACTTAAACCGTAAATACAAGTAATATTTCCCAGTAGTACACACTCACATATAATCAAGGCGTTCTTGCTGCGGGCAACTCATAATGTCTCTGTTGCTCTGTGGCTAGTGGCCAGCAACTTTTAATTGCCGATTAACGAAATATCATCATTTAATCTAGTGATGCTACATAAGTGAGAGGTAGCTTTAAGCGATTATATTTATTAGTTCAAAACCAAAACCATGTCATTTTCAGTATTACTTTACTTATAAATATATATTTATGGATGTTAATGTCGTAACTATCTATTATTTATTTATTTATTAAATACATAGATAATTATTGAACACAATGGTACAAAAGGTGAACTTAAGAATCCCCTTACCTTAGACTTTTCCATACAAACGTAGTCAACGTTTTATTTTGAAACGACATGTCAGACTTCGGTAAAAATGTGTAATTTTAAAGAAATTGCAATCATCTAGAGTTATATTTGGTAACTTTATATATTAGTTCCTTTGTCTTTTCGTCCTCATAGATAAAGCGAGTAAGGTTTGTCAGGATTATTAGCATAAATTAACAGGTTACTCACGTAGAGACTCAGCTACTGGCCGAGCTGTTTTGACATCATCTTCATCTGGTCTTCATCAGGGTAAATGTAACTAGAGGACGTCCGTACTCGAAACTCGCCTCGCGACACATTCGCCCTGATTGTACAAGCTTTAGTTGTGAGGCTAAAGTACTTATTAAGACAAATGAAATAATCCTAAACTCGATGGAGTTGCGACGTTTTAATACTGAGTTCCATCGACCACCTTCCGTCTCCGTGATCAGACCCTATGTCTACCACAAAGTGATTGTCAAGACAAATCAAACGAGTCTTACTCAATGATGTTATGTTGTTTTATAACTGAGTTCCGTCGAATATCTCCCGGCTCCATCATCAGAACAGCTCATTGACTCCATAATAATGTATTGTCATTTGACTTACACAAGCATGCAACATTTCAGCTTAATCGGTTCAGAATATCTGGTTGAAAATTGAGTTTCAAGATTTGACCTAAACAAACATAGAAGAAACATTGCAAGTTAAATAAATGCTTGTTAAAATATGTAACCGTGTGTAATATACATAAAATACAATACAATACCCTTTATAGCACAAAATAAATAAATACAGGACATAATTATCTTAAAAACTAGGAAATGCGCAAAAGGCGGCCTTATCGCTAAGCAATTTCTTCCAGGCAACCTCGCTATATAGAAAATAGTAATGGGGATTTAGGTTGTGCGGGGCCGTCAATATAAAAATACTTATATACAATAATTGTAATAAACATACATATACATCTTACATACAACTTACACTGAAAAGAAAATGATATCCACAGTATGAGGTGAAGAGAAATGGAAACAAGGGAAGTATATGTAGGAGAGTTGTGTGAGGTGGTTTGGACATGCGATGAGACGAGGCGAAGACCATTGCATTCAAAGGGCTTTAGCCATTCCCAGCAAGAAGCTAAAGCACTTTCCACGTGGTGGACAACGGTAAATAGGGATACCAAGCGGGCACAACTAGATATCCACACAACCTAAGACCTCGGTCCCGGGTTGTCTGGGACACTCGTGACTCAGGACTCAGGACGCTCGCGTCCTGGCACCGCAGTACGAGGTGGGCCGTCCCCAAATAACGAAAGGCATGGCAAAAGAAAGAAAGAAAGAAGAAAAATATGTAATCGCTTCATTTACCGCTCCCTCGTCCACTAAGCTCCATTATCTAACGTGTTCAGCTTAATTATAGAGCGCACTAGAATTTTATTGAGAGTAAATTAAACTGACTGTACAGGGCTTTACGAGTTTTATTAATTAAACTGTAACTACTACTCTTGTTTTTATTATTTTCTTCCATCGCGTGACTCCTATTAAAAGCCTAGAAAATATATAAAACATATATTAAAATATATAAAAAATTGTTCCGTGCATTATATTGATCAGTTTGCACAAGAAAAAATATCTAAATAAAAAAGACACACCTTGAAAGGAACTTGATAAACGAATTGGTCAATTTGTATGTGAAATCGTTACTTATTTTCGAATAACAAATTTTTTTTCGAAGGAAAATTGTTCTATATCATAAATGAGCAAGTCCCCTACACGATACGTATTATTTGCTACGCTGTACCTACTAAAACACCCTATATACATATATTAATTCATATCACGTATTAGCAATCACAAACTCATTTCCAGCATTTATAACAACTTTAAGCTCATTACAAGAGCTTTAATAACCTCATTTTGTTCAACACGTAATAAAGTTTATAAAGCAATGCATCTCAAACACAAACATTATGGGGCATTTGCGAAAAAATATCCTACAAAAGGCAACCTTAATGCCCTACAATAAAGACCAATAGATCTAAATTATAGATAATTTAGCCGAATTAAGGCGATCCGGCCGGCAATATCATCATACAGATACGGCGCCCGCGGCGATCTGCACGACCTATCGGCATCTCTTTCACGCGTAAACAATTTTGTATATCTGTCCTTGTCGTGGCATGGTGTTGTCATTTTTGTAGATTGACCCCTGATCCTGAAATATAGATATTACATACGAATTACAAGAGGCGCAATAATTCAGATTGTCTTTAATGAGAACATGTTGCGATATGCAAATCATGAACATGGACTGGGATATGCGAACAAATGAGGATTCGAACCTTAGAGATCACAACCCGACGAGCCTTTTCTTAATATGCGTTTTGTTTTTATAACTGTATTGTTAAATATCTCACAAATTATGACCACTATTGCAAACTATTTTATGAATTATAATGTCAACTCTTTCCCCAATCAATCAATGTACTTATTTGAGTTGTGATATTAAAACGCTTCGACAATTCCTTTTTGGTTCGAGTAGCTAAGGTGTGGAATGAACTGCCTGCGTCTAAATTCCCAGAGAAGTACAGCCCCGGGACATTCAAAAGTAGATTGAATGGGTATCGTTTGGATAGGCATGCTTCATCCTAGTCTTCATCGTCGCTTACTATCAGGTGAGATTGAGGACAAATGCCTAAACCAACATATTGTAAAAAAAAAAAGTAATTTTATTTTCTATTTCCTATTTCATCTTTATATTTATGTCTGTAAGTAAATACTCTGATAAAAATATTGATTTAAAAAAACTCTTACAAGTTTGATAACGTTCTTAAACGAACAGGATTTACCCTCATATTCATAAAAAATAACAACCGTTTGCTAAACCTATTTTTTGTTAAAATATGTTTTGTCTCGTTCTTACAATGTCAAATATTTAAAAAGGGGAAAGGGACAAAACATGTTTTAACCAGAATAGGTTTAACAAACAGTTGATATTTTTTTATGAATATGAGGATTGAACTGTAACATAAAAATAGTTAAATTGTTTAAAATGCTACCAATTTCAGAAGCTAATAACCAATTAGCAAAATTTATGACATGTTAACGTTATATAATGGTAAATTTAAGTCACACATTCTGACATCTGGTGGATTTGTATAAATTTCCGATTTTCTACGAGTCAGCCAGCCATTGCCAACAATATCTTCCCACGCCCACATTCGCCCACGCCGCCCAGATGCCTAGATTTTTAATTATGTCTTAGCTTAGCAATACAGCTATTTCTGATATAATTAAGATGTTTTGACAAAAATTGTTAAGAATAACGTGAGGTATTATAAAAATTCAAAAGCCAATTGGTTTTGACCTAGGTTAAGGCTACTCTCTTCTTGTGTGTGACGTAATTGGCGACTAGAGGACTTAACACAGCACAAAATATCTCGTGCGAACATTTACATAACACTAAGATCGGACACCAGTGAAAAAAAAATTATACAGTGATTATTTATTTCTTGAATTTTATTACAAAAATGTTACAGGCGGACTGTCGTGCTGACAAAATTTTTGACGAACGTACTAAAAATAGTATAGATATTTGGATATTAGGTGAAACCATACTATATATAACTATAGTATTAAGAGGATACATGGTTATAATTATTATTATTTTTCGGGTCGAGTGCTGCCCCCATTTGAAATAAATTATTTGAAATGAAACGGATATATCATTTAAAATTTTGTCTCATGCGGCTATAGAATAGAACTACTGTTTATAGTTTAAAGTGAGAATGTAAAGCTTTTCTTAGCATTTTTGCGAAAAACTGTCACTTTTGCCAAAAACGCTAAGTAAAGCTTCACGTTCTCACTTTTAACTGTAAACATACATTTAAAAATACAACTAAACTAAGAGTGTTATTCAAAACTGTCTCATTTTACACATCAATTTTAGTACCATAGGTAATTGTAGTTATTTTTAATACAGTAATAAACTACCTATTTGAGTAAAGAAATGTAAAACTAAAGCTATAAAATTGTACTAAAACTGAGTAAATAAACACAACAAGTGCATTACAACATAAATTGCCATTATTAAGCCTTTATATAACAAAAATTATAACGATTACACGGCCGTTTAGGCTTATCCGTACTGCCAATTAACACTAAATACTTTTTTTAACGTAGTAGCTACTCGTACCATGTAGGGATTATATAGCAATATTGCAGTGCAGATCATAGTGGTTGCTTTAATTACTGATTTCTAGGAGTAGTCTAGATAGACTGGAGTTACAAGGTATTATCTTAACGAGCTATATATTAATATGTAAATCTATTAATTAATAAAATTAAAATTAAGTTGGACCTTAAACTATTATGACAAATTGTGTAGTCTAAAATATTTTATTTATATGTTAGTCTGTAAGATTATTGTAATTAATAAATATGGGCCTACAATTTAAATGTTTATTTCGTTGCTTGAAATAATCATAAAACTTATCATTTACCATATCTGTACTATGCCGCTATTGTATTTCATTGTGTATTTTTGTAGTACATACAAAAGAACAAACAAACACACATTGTAAGAAGACATTAAGAAAAAAATTCCTTTTAGATTAACCGCACTTGCATTGATATTTTTTTTAACAAACTCTATTGAACTAAAAGCTAAATAAGATGGACTTAATGCATTATCTCCCTGTCAACCTTTAGGAAAAGAAAATAGATAAGAAAGTTGGCATCTAAATAAAATATATAAAGCCAGATATCATAATTACTTAAAAATGATCATAAGTACAATAAATACATAATATATTTGTAAATAAAATATAATATAAACATGATAATACTAGATATTCAATTATATAACGGAAGCATTCTGAACCCACCTTTACACTCCTATTTATATCTTTATAGTTTTTATCTTGAAATACAATCTGTCTGTCCGTCTATTACAGTTTAGATGGCCGGCATTAATTTCATACTATTAAGTTACGTTTGCTTAACAGATGCGAAATTAAGTCAAGACTATATTTTATAAGTACGCATTTTTTGCTTATGCTACTGCAGTTTGCAATTTTGAAATAAAGCTTATTTTTTATCTTAGTAGGTACTTTTGAATTTTTATGTTCGCTTTCTTAAAACCCTTATACATGTGATTGGGAGCACAAAGGTTAATTGTTTAGCTGTTGTTACAGAATAAGTAATAGTACTCACGTACAAAAGTCTTACTCAGAAAAAAAATTCAAATAAATATCTACTTAATGTGGTTAGCGCTATGGCTTAATTTAGCTCGCGTCAGAACTCCTCACGTCTTCGTATAGATACCTAGACATCCATTGCAAACCAATTTCATTATTATTACCCTGGACAAACGATTCATGTTACTGAATTTTCCCCTTCAAAGTGGTCCCCGTGCGCATAGTAATAATGTAGGTATATTTTCGATACCAAAACGGGGAGTGACACCTGCTGTTGTTTAATATTTCTGTCAATGAAAATCGCGCTTTCACAATTTATAACAACGCTCAAATTATTATTAGTATATTGTATTTATTTAAAATATGTATAAGAACATTAATGAAAAAATTCTGGTTTTAAAATATCCACCTAACGAGTCAAATCTTCTACCAAAGTCAAAAAACTTCCTCTGGGTGACGACCTTCCTTAGTCTGAAAATCTCTTAATAGACTCCGGGCTGGTGTTGGGAGGAGTCGAGAAAGGTGGTGGCGTCATATAACTGATAATGACCTTTGCGACTGCGATGCCATTTATGCCATCAATGGACCACCTTCTATCGTATCTGATCATAGAGAATCTCAATCTAATGACACAGGGATCGCCGTGGCAACATACTGGTCAAAAATGATTTGAATTGAAGCTATAATATGCAGTTTAGAAGATCACTAAAATATTAAACAGAAGCTTTAAATAAACTCCTATTCGAGGCGATAAAAGGCTATTCATATACGACATTCTTATCCAATAATTTCAGCATACTTTTGGCTGTAATATTTGACACCATTCCCCACATAAAAGATAGTGCAGTATTCGCGTACCTTAAACTCCCGTTTGTCGATACTATCTCCCTTATTCCCTGTAAACTATAAAATTAAATACTCGATAGCGATCACAGAACATGCGGCCATGTGCCCATCAAATAATGTTGTTTGTTTATGCGCTGATCCCATCTTTATGTCCCTCTATGCGCGTGCGATTCTCTATGGAGTCACTGACGTGTATAAGAGTACGCTGAGTTTATGTTGAGATCGTCAAATGCATTGATAGATACTATCTTAGAAGCTAGATCCCGTTTTGAAATTGAATAATATTTTTCGTTCATAATCGAGCTGTTTGAACTAGCCGCAAGCTTGATTCCTTTAAATACAAAGTTACATACAGTTATTTCATTTGATATTACTTAATAGTTTCACCACTGTATTTACAAGAAATCTGCAATTCTTAAATCAGTTTTAAAGTATACTTAACGCTACTTTTGCTAAGAGGGTCGCCGTCAGTCTCGTTGTAAAACTATTGTCAAATCGTCTATTTCTTCTCAATTTCCATGCGAAATCTTTGGCATCCTTGGGAAATCATTGACACGCATATTATAATATTTTTAGAGAAGAATAAGCAGGAAAGTATACCCCAGGCACCGAAGCAGCACAGCTGAGGATGCAATAGGGAACACTCTAAGATGAAGAAGATACAATAGCTTTTATTAATTAAAATCCTATTATTTATTGGTATACTTACATTCTTCTACACTGTAATACTCTAACTGCGCCAAATCCCCCACATCTTTTATAGTTTTCTTTACCCAAAGGTTGGCTGGAAGAAATCACTTTAGTGATAAGCCCGCCTTTGTACCTACTAGATTTTACATGTACTTGTGCAATAAAGAAATTTTATCTTATCTTATCCTATAATGTCGCTATTCCTATCAGTATGGACTTTCTTAAAAACTTTGTGAAGTTTTGCTAAATCCATTTTAAGTACTTATCACATTCAATCAATCCTAGAAAATACCGTATATACCTTAAAAATATTGTAATTTCTGCAACGCCCCATGTCTGCTGATCCTACGAAACAGTTACTGACTACTTCACTAAGTAGTTACAGAAGTAACAATTACACCAATCTATCGCATTATAAACCTAGATTATTATCTAGATCGTACTTAGAAAAATATCGTAAGCTCTATATCGCTATGTCTGCCGACCCTACCAACGAGTTATAGTCACCGAGTAGTTCCAGAAGTTACAATTACACCCATTTGTAGATATCTATCGCATTATAAACCTAGAATATTTTCTAGATCGTCTTAGAAAAATACCGTAAGCTCTATGGCGCCATGGCTGCCGACCCTACCAAACAGTTACAGTCACTAAGTAGTTCCAGAAGTTACAATTACACCACTTTAGTTCCCATAGCGCCATTACATAGGACACGTATGGCTTTAGGCGCAGCTTTCCCATGTTTTGAGCCACGCTAAACCCGGGTCATGGGTAAATGTATTAAGTTATTTTCTTTGTAATATTTGCAACATTGTCAGATATTTTAAATTGTTGCATGTTAGAATTTGACTGAAAGTAGGCTTACTTAATAAAAGACTATTATTAGACTATTAAATGCTTGGCTTGAATTTTATATTTAAGGGGCTACCTGAATTTTTCGGGGTCCAGTACTGCCCCCATTTTAATTAAATCATTTAAAAGGAAACGGAGATATAATTTAAAATTTTGTCTTGATCAGACCCTGGATAACCCTTCAAACTATTTTATGAACTATGTTTACAGTTTAAAGTGAAAACGTGAAGCTTTTCTACGCACAATTGCGAAAAACGGCCACTTTTGGCGTATGTGCGTAGAAAAGCTTCACGTTCTCACTTTAAACTGTAAACAGTAGTTTATTTAATTAGTATAAACTAATGTAACAATATATTTTTGTCACGGTATAAATAGTGTTGTTCCTAAGGAAATAAATAAAGATAATTTGTTGAAAAAAAAAATATAAATGTTAATTTTTTTAAATATATTTACTTTAATAAAATTAAAGCATCTGAATTATATCTAAAGCCTTATTTAATACTCTATGCATGTACAAAAATGCAAAGTCTTTCTTGAAAAATAAAGCAGTTATCGATTTTTGATGAAGATACAGAAGTTAATTTATAAATACAAGCCTATAGGATAGATATTAAGACGTACATAACTTTCAGTTTAAAGGCATAGCAAGGAAATTACTAAATATCAATTGTTAACTATTTCCAATTCCAATTCAATTGTAAGAAAGTTTAAAAGCCAACGCGTAAAGGTTCCTCCGGTAAATGCAATATTCTTAAGTGATAACAACCTGGCTGTATTTAGAACTTTACGTATAATTTAATTACTAAATGGCACTAAAACTGCAACTAATCCGTTCCCACGTCTCGCGAATGAAATGGAACTTCCTTATCCTACACCGGCGGCGTCTTTACAAACTAATGGCTCACTAAAGTGTCAATCTGGTGACATGAGCTCTCCGCTTTATGGCTACTGCGGCGAGGCTAGGTCATAAGAGCTAGCGGAAATGCTATAATGCTTAACTTTATTTTATTTTTTGCATTTTTATTGCTTCTCTTGAGCATTCCTGGTTACATGTTTTTTTTTGTTATTTGTTTTTATTATACAGTTTGGAATCGTACGGGCAGCGTATGCGTAATCGGCAACTTGAGAATTATAATGCTTCATCATCATATTGGCTGAAAAAATCATGCAGTAAACATTACTGCATGATTTTTTCAGTGAATATGATGAAAGCGGAGTTAAACTATGGAGATCGCTATTATATTGCTTAGGACCCCGCGATGCGCCTTCTAGTTTTATCTTGTGTAGGAAAAATATTCTTGTCAATAAATAAATAAATATATAGGGACAAATGACACTGATTGAGCTAGCCCGAAAGTAAGTTGGAGGATATCTTAACGATACTATACTTTATAACAAATACATATACAGATAAACATCCAAGACCCAGGACAATTGAAAAAAGGCCATTTTCTAACTTGCCTTGACCAGGGATCGAGCCCGGGACCTGTGGATGGCGGACTAGCATGGTGACCACTACGCCACGGAGGTCATCAATACTCCTACAATTCCCTTATCCAAGGATACCAAAGCCCATTCGAAATGGAGAAAATCCGGTTTAATTAAAGACATCTGGTTTTAAAACTTTAACACTTCTTGGGAATGATGTTGCTTGTTCGTTCGGCTCTTAAGATACAGCAGCAGTCCTATTCTAGAGCGGAGTCTACACAACTGTACAGCCACTTAATGCTTATCATTAGATCATCATACGTGGTATCTCCATGCTGATTTGGGAGAAATGAAAAAAAACTTATTGCTAACTGCTTCTCTTCCTGCGCAGATTGTGCAAGCTGATTAAGAAAATCTAAATCATCATAAAGGTGACGGGGCTAGCAACCGATTACTGTTTTAATACACTTTCTCCATCTTAGCGCTTGCATCATCACACTAAATGGCCTTTGGGTCATACGGCCTTGGGCTCTGTCTACCCTGTTAGGGATAACAACGTGATACAGAATTTTTGTTAGGATTCCTCCATCTAGCAAGATCTAAAACCGCTGACAGCCTCTGACTTAGATCGTGTCATGTAACGTCGGTCTAGTGTTCAAATTTTACATTTCACCGACCAATGGCGGCCGCTGGTTAGATTGTACGGTAATTGGAACCCTTCTTGCCAACATTCCAGTCTTAACATGACTTTTAAAGTCGATTTCAATATAAACTATTGTGACGGCTTTGCCCCTGAAAATGAAAAATAGGCACGAGAGAGTATGTATCTATACAGTGTGTTCGGACATGAACTAGCGATAATTTAAGGACATGCTGTCGTCATCTATAGGAACAACTTTTACTAAGGGAAAAATTAGAAAATTGCAAAAAAAAGCGATGCTCCATAGTAATTACATACCTATCGCATAAAAATGCATGGAGCAACTATTTTTTTTTTCGCGATTTCGTAATTTTTCCCTGAGTAAAAGTTGTTCGTATTGATGACGACAGCATGTCCTTAAATTATCTCTAGTTCATGTCCGAACACGCTGTATATTTGAACCTGCAAGTTTATATTGTAAAATTGTTCTAACATAACGTAAACGTAAAACTGACAAACATAAACATAAACGTAAAATTGAGCCAAGACATGCGAACAGCCGGAATTCGGACGCACGAAAGAATTTTGCCGAAACTGAAACGCTTCGCTCGCTCACGTAATAAATATAAACAAAGTTGTTATTCATTTAATAATATACACTGCTTAGATAGCAATATTCATGGTTCTAGAATGCATAACACGAAAAATTATTGAAACATTGACCGTCACATCATGTCATGTCTGTCATGTTTCCATTATTTACATCTTACGTGAATATAAATAATTTCCGTGTGTATTTGTATTTACAATTTCTCATTTTTATTCCTATAAAGTTATTTCTTTCGCTTGAATACTTTACTAAATAAAATAGCATATTTGCAACAGAATCAGACCACTAAATTTTATTCCTAAAGATTCTTAAAGTCAGACCCATAAAACAGTGTTCTTAAAAATATAACCCCACGATCGCATTGTACACTAATTCTTAACGATCCACACATCAATTGTTTATTTTTATTTATTTCAAATTTCATCGCGATATTATTAAGTTTATTGCGATTAAGATCTCGGGAATTCATTTTTGACGTTTTTATTCGAATTTATGCGATTCCCTGCGCGGGTACCACATTAATTTTGCCTTTAGGACATTTTACATTGTCTTTATTGTTAACGGAATAAGGTGCGGAATTAAATGACATTCGTATATTGGAGAACAGAAATGTAACTGGCCGCTATGACTCCGTGCGACCGCTCTAAGATTTTATTATTTTAAAAATTGATATTTTTATTTTTCGAATTGGTCTGCTGACGCTCGCAGCGGGAGGTTATGGCCCATATTCTGAAATTCATCCTTATTTTAACGGGTATAGGATTTATAGTTCTATATTTATAGGTCGGGAGGCTGCAGGATCTTCAGGGAATCGCGTTTCGTCCCCAGCGTTTTGTTTTCAACCTCTCAGTTGGACGTTTCGATACCATCAGTAATGTTTTATACTATTACAATAATACGCGTGGTATATGATAATGACATGAATACATTTAAAGAATGTATTTTACGTGTATTCTCATGGCGATGTTAAGCGAGTGTTAATTTCGTTGTATTAATAAAATATGTAAATAGTGCGTTGAATGGGAAATGTTCGGTTTCTGTCATTGGCTTTTCTATTGCCTGTTTTCGATTAGATTTTGTGTTTCGATATTCATATTGGAATCAAATTCAAAGGGCCATTTTCATATGAATACATTTACAATAATTTTAAAGAGCAACGATCTAGAAAATGGTTGTCGGACTGCGTCTAAACGTCTACTATCAGTAGCTTTTAATATATATATATAAAAGAATTGCTATTTTAAATAAAAATAAACATTACACGTAATGCATACTAAATTCATTGACGTGTAAAAGTGCCTGCTAATACCTTATTACTAAATAAATATTTGATGCTTTTACATGCTTCAGCCAAACGAATGTTTTGATACCAAAACTATCCGCGGATGCACTACATATAATTAGCTGGTTATAGAGTGTTAGCATAAACAATTCTCTAGCTCTTCCGCGCCTCGGACGTCGTTGTTCATCATCAAATGGCAGTCGTCAAACGATGTCAGATGCCTTAATTCTTATCACACATCGATACAACTCAAATTGCACTTACCGAAGCCAACACGCGTACGCTTCGCCTACGCCACGTGCTCGCCTTGCGCCCGCCTCGCACCCGCCCGGCGGCGCTCGACTGGACTTCGGTAAATGCAATTTGACTCGTAAAAATGTGTGATAGGACTCAAATTTTATGCAACAATTTCATAGCGTTAGGCGTGCGTAGGTAGCGTAGGCGCTAGTGGCGTGCGCCTATCGTCTGAACTCGCCCTTAGGCGACTTGAAAACTGACATCAATGTTTCTACTAACACACACGAAAAGCAAACTGTACGTTAGCGATAACCCTGCAAAATCACAAATGTGATTCTCTCAACGACGTCATTTATGCCAGACGCTCATTAATTCACGGTAGCATTGTCGTGTTCAGTAGCAGAAGTCACCGTCGTTTGATTGCGCTGGACAGTCACGAGTGTGCACTATCGAATCAATACACAGCCCCGCATCTAGGGGCCCATGCCCCGGGCGGCGAAGTCAGAGGGGCGGCACAATCGAATATATCCACCCCTTTCATGCTACCGATACGGAATGGGGGCGGCAAGCATTGTGATACTATCAAAAAACAAAAAAACCTGTTATCTAAAAAAAAATCAAATTTCAGAGTATGAGTAACGTACAACTCTCTGCAATGAGTATCTTTTTAGTAAAAAGTTCTATATTTCTTTAAAAGTGTGCGCCGCGTCGCATGATGTATTTTTTTTTTTGTAAATCAAGTAAGCGGCAAAACCATGCAGGGGCGGCATATTCACATTTTGCCCCGCCTCCTAAAAATTCTAGATCCGGTACTGTCAATACATATTATAAATAAAGACATAGTATATAACAACTTACTTCCATGCTGGTCTGAGAGAAAAGAAAATATCCAGCCAAGTGCGAGCTGGGAGCGCGCACGACGGTTTCCGGACCATTATCTATAAAAAATCACTTTTTTTGTATAAGAGCCCCACTTAAATGTTTGCTTTATTAGTTTTCAGTATTTTCTGTTTTAGTAGCAACTGAAACACATCTGATTTCAATTGTCTAGCTCACGGTTCATGAGATACAGCCTGGTGACAGACAGACAGACAGACAGATGGAAGGACAGACAGCGGAGTCTTAATAATAGGGTCCAGTTGTTACCATTTGGGTACAAAACCCTAAAAAGAGTAGATAATTTTAAACAGTGACTTCTATACAATATGTAACAAAAACCCTGTCCGATCCTTGCAAGAGCAACTCAGACCGTCGATATGAACAACTTTTCCTATCGGACCAATGCTTGAGACTCGAAGAAAAAATCTACATGTTCATACAAATTGCCGGTCCGGCCGAAAAGTATGAAAATGAGTTTCAAGCATTTATCCCATAAGAAAAGTTGTTCATATTGACGGTCTGAGTTGCTCCTACAAGGATCGGACAGGGTTTTTGTTACAAATTGTATAGATACAATATAATTGCAATGTTTTTATGTATGGATGTATGGAAGTTGTAACTCTTTCACGCAAAAACGACTGTACGGATTGGAATGAAATTTGGTATGTAAATAGCTTATTACCTGTATTAACTCATACGATACTTTTTATCCCGGGAAAATATGAGGTTCCCGTGGGATTGTCAAAAATGTTGTACGCAGACATCAGCCAGAAGTTAATAAATAAATAAATCCCTAATAGTACACACAGAGCATTTCAGGTCTGGAAATATGCCCAATGAGTGTCACTTGCCGCAGTCCCGCGCGTCTCTCAAAACACATAACCTTATAAAGTATAAAATAGTTTTAAAGGCCATAAAACAAAACAATATTTTGCACATAAGCCGCTATAAGTCGCGAAATAATTGACTGAAAGATTTACTGTAAGTACTTGCGACCTATGCTCGCTTGCTCGCTCTTCGCGATTGTAAACCTACGATGTGACATTGACTTTATTTTAAGATACGCATGGAGACGACGCGCCGCTGCTTAGTGCATTCTGTATTGCAATTTTATGTCTTACGTCTAATACGATATACTCTTACTATCTACTAATTTATTCATCATCATTATCTTCATATATTATACCATTGACGACCCCGTGGTCACCATGCTAGTCCACCACAGAGGTCCCGGGTTCGATCCCCTGTCAGGGCAAGTTGAAAAAGACCTTTTTCAAATTGTCCTGGATCTTGGATGTTTATCCATACATGTATTTGTTATAAAATATAGTATCGTTGATTTAGTATCCCATAAAACAAGTTTCGAACTTACTTTGGGGCTAGCTCAATCAGTGTAATTTGTCCGTATATATTTATTTATTTATATCACCCACAGGAAGTCCATTGCTGGACATAGGCCTCTCCTTCTCCATTAAGAGATTCAGTGCATGATAATCAACAAGTTATTAAAGTTTGAATAAACGCAATATTGCTTCATTCGGAACCTTGGTTCAACTAATCAGGTAACGTATGGGGAGCCGAAATTATGTTGGTATTTCAATTAGTTTTTTTTTAGGAAAGTTGTTCAGTGACATTACATACAGAGACTTAGCTTTAGGCTTAACTAATCGATCAACTTGTATTAGGAGCGAAAAAATATTCTGATATACCAATATTCTTGAGGAAAAATTGTTCAGTTGGCAACATTAACTGAATGAACCATTACATAAGTTTCACTTTATTTGGTTAATTGTCAATTTCGTTCTTGGTTTAAATTTTAAACGTCAAACCATTTACTTACAGCTAAGCATATGCTGAAAAACATATCCGTACTTGAGAATTACATGTTGTAAGTTGTCCTTTAAAACTAAGTAAGTATTAATAGAAATTATTTATGAAAAGTTACCAACTAACTAGCATTTTGAAACTTTGCTTCTATATTACTTCACGTACTTAGTTATTTACCAAAAACACATAATTTCACGCCAAACAAAAACGAGTTCCCTTAGTCAATTCCATACATATAGCATCAATGGCCGCGACATGTAAATATGGTCTTATTTCAAAGTGCACATTCTGCTTTGCATATATTAATGGTGCATACACACGGTCCTCGGATGAGGATTCCAAAGTTAAACCTGCTGCTGTGATATCGTTATGCTGATGTTAAGATTCAGATTTTAATAAGCAGACTAATTGATAGTGAACGGTTAATGATGGTGATTATACGTTTTGGAATAAAGCTTTATGATGATGATGAAATGATTAAAGTATGCCAAAAGCTAGCCAGCTTCAAATAATAAGTTTAATCTTACTTTGTATTCTTATGAAAAGTAAATAAATATCCTTCCCTTGTTTCATACATACATACATCTTATCATACATACATATTATCACGCCTGTTTCCCACAGACCCCTGTGGGAAACAGGCAGAGACTAAGCACTGCCACTTGCTACGATCCTGACAGACCTCTTTCGCTTCATCTACACTCATCACTCTCTTCCCTTGTTTCCTCTCAGTTTATTCATCTTGAATTGTTAATATCATTTTATTGTTCTTTGTAAGATGTATATGTATGTTTATTATTTTACAAAAGTATGTTTATTTTATTGATCACCCCGCACTACCTAATTTCCCATCACTATTTTCTATTTAAAGAGGTAGCCTGGAAGAAATTGCTTAGCGATAAGGCCGCCTTTTGCGCATTTCTTAGTTTTTAAGATAATTATGTCCTGTATTTATTTATTTTGTGCTATAAAGGATATTGTATTGTATGTCTTTTATAAATTGAAAACTAAGGGTCAAGGGGGTTACTGCATTAAATTATATGTAGTCCAATATTGACGTTATAGCTCTATTTCAAGCCAAATTAGACATTCTTCTTACCTTGACAACCTGTCACGATCCTCCATCATTATTTCCATTTGCCCAAGCTAGTGTACGCGAAGCGCTTTAGTAACACCAAGCTAGCTGGTGTAAGCGGAGCGTTTAGTTTATTTTCCTCTTTTACCAAAAATAATCCACCCATAAAAATACCGGGTTGTTGGGCGTTTCGGACCGCGGTCCGAATCGCCGAAGTACGGTTTCTGAAGGGAGTCATTCGGACCGCAAGGGTTGAAGCGGTCCGAATGGCACAAGGTATCTTTTGGAATGGGTCGATTTGGACCACTACACAATGCTCTTTTCGTAGGTCAGATTTGGACCAATTACTTATTTATAGAGATGAGTAGAACAGTGCTTGATGAAAAAAATTTAAATGTAAAATACACAATTATCATATGTATTTTAAAATAAATAAACAATTTAAACTTGGTATAATCACAGCTTGAGTACAAACTAACCATCTTAGTTCAAAAAACGATATCATTATTGGATGTGTACCTAAGTGTTTTTCAAAATAAAACTATCCATTTCATACGTAACTGTAAGTACATAAATCTGTACAGTTGGTACCAAATCAACCTGGAAGTACACAGACAAAAGCCGAGATTTTAAACAAAAGAAAAACCAATAAGCCAGTAGTCCAAGCCATGACATCATAATCGATATGGGACACCAATGTGGGCTGCAACGGTTCCATGAAATTACCATACAATCCGCTTCAATACAGGACGATATGGGATGAAATGTGTAAGTGTTGGCCTGTACAGTGGTTGCATCGACAGTATAACAATAATACTTATGTATACTTAAAGCATGTAGAGGAAGACAATAATTGAAACATTTTTAAAGTTCAGACCATGTAACTACACTTTTCAACAAGTAGGCTTATTGACAAGTAATTTATTTAAAAAATCAATGGCACTCCGGGAGCGCTGACAGAAGTGAGAACTTGGTGTCGGTAACGGTAACAGTGTAGCAAGTTCAATGGTTTTCCCATCTCAAAAAAATCCCAAAGCGTCTAAAGAAGTTTTTACTTAAAAAACTGACTGCTTTTTTATACACCCAGTGTCACTCTCAGAATTAAAATGAATCTAAAGACACCTCACAAGCTTTAATCCATCAAGCCGTTAAGGCAGTTCAGCGTCCCATATAAATAAACATACAAACACTTGAAAAACATAACTCTCTTTAACCTTAAATAATGAAAATAACATTCTAATAAGACATTTCTCGTATATTTTTTCCTTTCTATGGACCACCTGAATTTAGAATATAAAGGGATGCGGAATATGCATATTATTCCTCTTTCTATAAATATCGTAAAAGCTGGTCAAGGGAAGAGAAACCTTGCATATTTATGCACCTGATTCTAAATTCAATGCACCGCTACTAGATGGGGCGAACTGTATGAATGTCGGTGAAAGGAGTGCTACAGTGGTGGCAAACATTATTTTATTTTTCAAGTTTCAAAGATTCATATGATTCAAAGATTCAAATGTTTATTCAGTAATTAGACCTTTACAGGCAATTTTACACGTCAATAAGTATAATTTATGTTACGTGTAAAGTATATTAAAATTAATAATTTAAATTTAATTTTAATTTAATTTTTAAAGAATTAATTTTTATTATTATTAAATATAATATTATTATTTTAATATTTTAATAATTATTATTTTATATTATTATAATTTTAATTTTTAAAGAAAAGCTACCGATAACGCTTCGTAACGACCACTGCTGAGAAGAAACGCCGAAAGAAACTCATTTTCACAGTATTGATCGCCTACTCGCCAGAAGGGCTTTATCATATTATTATTATTGTCTTTTAATTAATAAATACTTATAATATAAAACAATGTTTGCACGTTATAACATGTAATGCTTGCGAACAAGTAAACAAACATAAATTGCGTAGTAAAAAATATTAAGTAGTCAAAAAAGCGAAGTTATTTGTTGCTTATTTCATATTACATTGTTCACACATACTACTGACTATGCTTACTAGAAATATTAAATATTTAACGAAGAATCAATGAAGTTCACGAAAGAGTGTTTATAATGATAAAATAAATATATGATTGCCTAAGAAAAATTCAACAATAATGCTCCTGTTTATTAAAGTTTATTTGCAACGTGGAACCTAATTTAGCGTGCAAATAATAATATACTTACTTAAAATTACTAAAATAAGATTAAGAATATTTAGAAATTAGTATATTTTTAGTTAGTATTTCTTTTATCTAAGTATATGCTTAAGTAATTTGAATGCCGTGAAATTTGGGTACTTTTCTAGGTCGCAAATAAATTATTTGGTACTGTTAAGAAAACAAAAAGTCACAAAGAATGCACTTTTCATTGATCATATCCATTTTCAATGTGATTTTAGATTTATTATTCCAAATAAACTGATATAAAGAGCACTATTATTAGTTTTTCTGCAATATTTAATTATTTTTGTGACTACAAAAACTATGACGTCATTAGCCTGTATTTCATACAAATCACATATAATTTTTTTTATCGTTTCGAAAAAGTATTCATTTTGAAATTTTGGAAAATAGGGAATGATTTTTTTATCTTTACAATAGATACGTCATTTAATGTGTTACAAAATATGCTCATAAAAATTGTATACCCTGTCTTAAATTATAAATAAAACACTGCATCATCACTGTAAACACACGAGCTTTATTTATGCGGTCGCCCCGCCCCCCGCGTTTTCACGGTAACAATAAAATCATAAAACATGCACCGCGCCCACTGTGGAACTAACCACGCGTGAAAGGTTAGGCGCATCCCGCGACCTAGCCAGAGCAGAAAGTGCACCTTTCTAGGGCTGCCTGCATCGGTACTTAGACTTTCTTTATTTATATGCGATATAAAGGTCTTCCATGGCGACAAGTGACAGGGGGTAATTGTGATGCGAGAATGCCCCTTGAAATTAAAGTAAAAGGTTTTAAAAGCGTAGTAAGACCAGTTGTTCTATACGGTTCGGAATGTTGGGCTACGAAAGTGTCGGAAGAAAAACGACTGCACGCAGCGGAGATGAGAATATTAAGATGGATGAGTGGAGTGATAAGAATAGATAGAATTAAAAACAAATACGTAAGAGGAAGTACAAAGGTGGCCCCAATAACAGAAAAGCTAAGAATCAATAGACTAGGATGGTATGGACATGCCATGAGGAGAGGAAAGCCACTATACAAAAAGATGCTAAATTTGAAAATTACTGGACAGGGATGGGGCCTTTAAGGGGATCATAGTCCAGAGACATCAAATCTCAAGGCTACTTTCAGCATGATATTAGGCTAAAATATATGACTTCCATTTCTTCCCGTGGATCGTTAATAGCCTGATTAAACCTACCGAGTAGAGTGGTGGGACAATGCCCTCGGCCTAGCACTCGCACCTAACCTAACCCAAGCGCTCGGCCTAGAAACAGGCGAGACAGTTACTCGGACCCCGTTCTATTTACCATACTGTTTTGGTCACTCATTCGGTACATCTGAAAATGCATTCGGCCATCACTCGCCACTTTACGCCATCTTTTCATTCTAAAGGGAATTATTTGTACTGACTATCTCGCCGCAAATTCAAAAATATCTTGTAAACCCTCACTCGGCCGCGGCACTATCTCGGCCGAGTGGCATTTTACTCTCTCGCCATTCTACTCGGTAGGTGTAATCAGGCTATAAGGGCGCTATTGCAGCGTTAATGGTCAAAATAAAATAATAATAAAAAAATTGTTTAGAAAAACATTAGATGCCATGACACCAGTACTAGAAAATACGACAGCCCTACCTTACTACCATTTAGTAGCTTCGGCCCTTGAAATAAACCTAACACACTCCAAACTAAACCCTATTCAGCAATCACAAGTCTTAAATTTGCATGAAACTGCCAAATATTTCGCAAACCATCCAGTAAAAGTGTTCTGCCAATTTGAATTTTATGCAAAACGGAGTAAGCAGATGGAAACCGCAAGCAAAGTGAACTAGAAAGTTTGACTTGTAACTTGTAACCTACGCTGGTTGAGGTAATAGTAATTTTGATTTTGAATTAGAGAGAATTCATGAGACATAGCCGAGATTTACTGCTTAGGAATGAAGTTTAAAGAATAGCATAATAGAATTATTTTAAAGGACACGTTGAGGATTTTAAGCCCGATCATACCGTATTTCGAGACGTCGCGTAATATCAATGGACATTAAAAAAGATATACCAATAATCTGTTTACTTTAATGATCTTTGACGACATCCGTGGCGTATGGTCGTCCGTCACCCAGAGGTCAGGGCAAGTTGGAAAATGGCCTTTTTCAAATTGTCCTGGGTCTTGGATGTTTATCTATAAATGTTTTGTTATAATATATAGTATCGTTGAGTTAGTATCCCATAACACAAGTCTCGTACTTACTAAGGGGGCAAGCTCAATCAGGGTTATTTGTCCATATATTTATTTATTTGTTATTTATTGTTATATTTAGAAACACGTTACATCGCCGGTTATCGATTTCTATGTCCGATTTTGACAGTAAGTTTACCTACTCTTTAGACTTTGGTGTTTACCACCTTTAATTAAAGCAAGACCCAAAGGCGAAGATAAGCGTGATGGTGAGCGTTCAGGTGGAAATGTGAATCGAAATAATTATGCCACATTGCCCTTATATGATTGCCCTTATTCTTCTCACTCATATTGGGTCGGTCCATCGAGTTTCTCGCCCATACTCACGATCGGTTTTTACGAACTGCATGGGAAAATAAGCTGAAGTGCCATTTCTGAAACGCGGAGTTACCTAAACGAATGTTTTTTCCGTACACAAAACCGTTTGTTTAGTGACTCTGCGTTTGTAAAATAGTACCACTGCTGATATACTCTGCCTTTTTGCACGCTTATCAGCGGAGCGTTGGGGTGGTGCTTTCATCATGTCAGGACATAGACTTAAACTGTCTCTATTATTTTCATATTGCACTATTACAAATATAAGTACAGAGATATGAAGAACAACCCTTTTATAAACACTAACCTTTTATAAACCTTCTTTAAACACATACTTTTTTTTAAATAAATAAATAATATATACAATAAATATATACAGACAAATAACACTGATTGAGCTAGCCCCAAGGTAAGTTCGAGACTTGTGTTATGGGATACTAACTCAACGATACCATATTTTATAACAAATACATATATAGATAAACATCCAAGACTCAGAACAATTTGAAAAAGGCCATTTTTCAACTTGCCCTGACCGGGAATCGAACCCGGGACCTCTGGGTGGCGGACTAGCATGGTGACCACTACGCCACGGAGGTCGTCAAATTTTTATAAACCTTCTATAAACTTGTAGAAAATATTTGTCAAGCATTGATAAAAAAAATTGATCGTGGATGTCCGGATGTCTGTATGGACGTATGTGCCACGATAACGATCGAAATGCTTAATGCAGTATACCATTTTTTAAAAATCTTCATCACATCACGGGATTGTTTCCTATTAAAAATTACCATCTAATTCAGTGTCCTTTAATTATAATTTCTAATTATTTATTTTTTGAATGAGCGTTATGAGGCGGGCACTTTTGGATTTTCCAATATTATTTGTTTTTCTCCCAGACCAGTATGGAATATGATGATGAGCCGTGATAGCGTAGTATTGTAGGTCATGGCGATTGTCCTCATCGACCGTAACAGGCTGGTTAAGCGCGTAGTTTTGCACTCGAGAAAGATTTTGCCCGCAATTAATATAATTATGTGTACAGAACGGAATGGACAAGACATACTATAAGGGAAGGTGAAAAGTAGTCAAAAACCAGTGGCGGCGCAAGACCTAAACTTAATGTGGGCAAGCTACATTTCGCGAGGCCCTCTGATGGTGCAAACCGAATTTCTACTTAATTAATAAACACGGGTTAACGTTTAAAAATATGTATTATTTATTTAAGCCTCACTCACGCTCGGTTTTGAAAACTGCTCATCCGGCAATGCCATACTGCCCGTCCTCTGCAGTAATGTACTTATATCAGAAATACCGATTATTTCATTCACATTCACTCGGATGCCGAAGATTGGAATATCTTTAAGTTGAGAATTAATTCTAATGTATTAATTGTAAGAAAAACCTTATGGCGTGTTTTTTGGATTTTTCATACTTTTTCAAATTTGAGGCGCGAGGCCCTTTGCACCGCGAGGCCGTGGGCGGTGGCCCACACCGCCCACGCCTTACGCCGCCTCTGTCGAAAACAATAATGTTTTGGTACACAAAACACAAGAAGAGAAAACGAAGAGACCATGGCGAAGATGGGTAGACGATATAAAGGCTGTGGCGGAAAAGACGGGCTAGAGCAGCCAGTAACCGCGACACCTGGAAACAGATGCAGGAGGCCTTTGCCGGAAAAGGGCCACAGATAGCAGGAAAAAAATTAGAAGAATAGCTTTCAAATAAACAATGCAACTAATGCAACCACCTATCTGAAATAAAAGGCTTAAATTATTATAATTATTAACCCTTTCACCGCGAACGTCGGATTTATCCGACAAACATTGTCGTGCCCATTCCGCGAGCGTCGGATATTTCCGACAAAAAAGAAATGCTCGTATTGCACATAACTTAAGTATCCACATACCTTTTTGGTTGTAGGTATTTATTTTAGATTTACTACCCTTCGCGCTGGGAGCACGTCAACTGATATAAAGTCCCGCGGTGAAAGGGAACAGAACGGAATATTTAAAGGTCCGGCGCAATATGCGACGTTGTACCCATCCTCGTACCTCTCCCCCTTTCGCGCCATGTGGAGGGTATTCCAGCTGTCTCGATAAAAGAGAACGGGGAAGAGGTGCAAAGACGGGGAACGGGGACGCATATTGCGTGGGACCTTAGGAGAATCCGTTCTAATATTGGCCCGGTTTCGGCGACCGTCCTCGACGCGTCTGTCCGCTTGCCTCACATCCGATGTCACCCACCGTGACGTCGACACCAATACAGGCGGCTCTATATTGCTTGAACGATAACATGCTTTGAGATTGTCAAATATTTAATTCATATGACGACCTCCGTGGCGTAGTGGTCACCATGCTAGTTCGCCAACCAGAGGTCCCGGGTTCGATCCCCGGTCAGGGCAAGTTGGAAAATGGCCTTTTTCAAATTGTCCTGGGTCTTGGATGTTTATCTATATATGTATTTGTTATAAAATATAGTATCGTTGAGTTAGTATCCCATAACACAAGTCTCGAACTTACTTTGGGGCTAGCTCAATCAGTGTTATTTGTCTCTATATATTTAATTATTTATATCATCATCAATGTACCTTACCTTTTCCCATTTTATTTGTGGTTACATGTCCCTCTCTCTATTCCCCGTCATTCCTTGATCTACCCCAACTAAACCCATAATTTCATATGAGATGGTGATATCATATTATAATCACTTTCTCATATGAAATATATTTTCTTCATTGCAAATTTAAACATAACATTAAAAAAATATACAAAAAATAATAATATTTATATTAGAAATTAAAAGAAAAGGTATAAGACTCGTAACTGGAATACACTAACTCGTATTTATACAATTTTTCTCTTGTTCTCTGAAGCAGTTCACCCTAACGTATCAGAGACTCGCTGCTACATGAAATGGTTATTTGGTGAAAGATGGAGCACGAATAAAATGGTTATTTGAATGGTTAAAACTTAATGGTTTATTTAAAATGGTAAGAAATGGTAGGTACACGCCGAGCGGCTGGTTATTACGTACTAAATTACTTATTGCCTAACTATCGTCATAATGTAAAATGCTGACATGCTGAGTGGATAAATTTGCTGTTCGATTACCTCGAACACTCTCAATAAAAAAAAAACTTATCTCGTAAGATATAATATTAATATACATAGGTAAAACCTATGCATTAGGCTGATGATATCTACAAAATGTTGGGCAAAACCTGGATGCTGACTGCAGAAAACCGGATCAAATGGAAAGAAAAACACCAGGAAGAAGCCTGTAGCCTTAGATCATTTAATACAGGATAAGCCTTACCTGCGCGTTCCCCTCTGCCAAAGTATAAGAACAAAAATCTAATACGTTCATAAAAACTAGTTGCGTAATCGATTGTGATCATTATGTGAATCGGTAAGGCATCGAAAAGACATCTAAAAGTGCTCCGTTTAAAATGCCATGTTATGCAATTTCCTCGTGTAAAAAGAGGTCAAACACATTTAATCTTCCAAAAGGTGGCATAACCTTTCATTAGTAAGTATTTTTTTATTTTATTAACGTAACGTTTCTATTTTAATGTAATTTCTGAAAAATGGATAAAATTCGCATACGAGACTAGTTCATTAACCCCCGTTTTAAATGTATCAATTACATTCGTAAGGTTCTGTGATAAGGTTCCAATTTGAAAAACGATTAGTTGATGACGTAGGCGCACTCCCCACGAGACTATAGCGCACTGTTGCGCACTCATTTCATTCCACTACCATCTCTCGAGCTGATTACATCTATGTCAGTATCGTCCATTTAAATATATCAGTATTGTAAAAATTATAATATATGAAATAACTCTTGGTTATTTCTCTCAAGCTCTCCACTCCGTACCTTACCTACCTCTTCATGTAGGAGCTCCAACTGCCCCAGCTAGTGCGCGGCTACCTACCTACTAGGAGTTCCTACAAGGGTATACTCTGTACCCAATAAATACAGAAATGGGCGAAGAAGAAGAGAAGAGGTAGGTATATAGTTACTCCTTTACTGAACAAGGTTGTGAACACCCTGTGCACACCACGACATCACGTATAATCTCACATTTGCATCACGCATCCCGGACGGCGATGGCGCTATAATCACCGGCAAACGGTCGGTAGGAAACACCCGTGTTTCGCAAATCCTGATAGGCGGGTGAAGGTCACATTATAATTGTATAATACAGTGTATTATTTAAGGGGATACATGAATTCGGCCCCCTTCTGCCCCCTTTATAAATAAATTATTTTAAAGGAAACTGAGATATCATATTTTGCCTTAAGAATCCCCTTACCCTGGACAGAAACAGACTTTCCCATACAAACGTAGTCTACGTTTTATTTTGAAACGACATGTCGGATATAAGAAAAATTGTGTAATTCTAAAGAAATTGCAATTATCCAGGGTTATAATTGGTTTCAGACAAAAAAAAGATATGAGCTTAAAAGAGAATATAGTGTATTATATCATATTTGACCATCAGTATGGAAAACTTCTAAACCCTTATATTTTCTTTCCAGTTTATTATTTACTGTAGAAAACCAATTATAACCCTAGATAATTGCAATTTCTTTAAAATTACAAGTTTTTTCCGAAGTCTGACATGTCGTTTCAAAATAAAACGTAGACTACGTTTGTATGGCAAAGTCTAGGGTAAGGGGTTTCTTAAGTAAGCCGTAGATAACCATTCAAACTATTTTATGATCTACTATTTACAGTTCGAGTTCGAGTTAACAGTGAGAACGTGAATCTTTTCTTCGCACATTAGCCAAAAGTGGTCGTTTTTCGCAAATGTGCGAGGAAAAGCTTCACGCACTTTACGCACGCACAAACTTCGCACTTTAAACTGTAAACAGTAGTTTATAACATAGTTTGAAGCAGTAGATTTAGTATCGTTGAGTTAGTATTCCATAATACAAGACTCAAACTTACTTTGGGACTCGCTCAGTTAGTCTAATTTGTCCCTATATAGTTATTTATTAACATTATTTTTGGTACATTCAGTTCCTCATACCGAACAACTTTCCCCAAGGAACATATGTCAAGATATTTTTTTTTTAATTATTATTTTACGGCTCTGGATACTAGTCCTTTAGAGCCCATCTTTATTTTATCACTTCTTTATTCCTAACCCTAACCCTAACTATGCAATCAAAGGTTGGTGTAGGTCCTTTGATTGCTTCAAGGGAGCTTCTGGCAACAAATCTATACGTGTCCTCTGGTTTTCATAGCCGAATGAGTGGCGGACGGCGTCTAAAGACGCCCACCACAGTCCGCAGATAAATAACACTACAGCCGCACTATGAGTGTCCACTTTAACCATTTTACATATTGTCCATGAGCATGAGCATTTATAACACTAAACTACACCGGTTTTATATTATAAAGTCCACTAGAATCAATTTGCAAAATAATTTAAAGCAAACTCCAACTGTCCCCCTTGACTTCCCGCCAAAAACTCTATGTCAAGATATGAAAAAAGAGAATCGAATCTATTTTTTTTTTTATTGAAATAATGGGAGGCCTATAATATCTATACGTTCTCTATGACGAGTTCGTAAGTGTTATGGACTTCTTGTACCTTTTTCCAGTTTAAGTACTTTATTTTTCCTTCGTGATTTCCTTTTTTCCTGTGTCTAAATATTTGACAAGTCATTATTTAAACAATATTTTTAAAACCAGCTTTTATCTACAGCGCTCCTCAAGACGAATCAAACGAGCTCAAAGTCGATGGGGTTGCGTCGTTTCATTACAGAGTTCCTATGGCCACCTTCCAGCATCAGATCAGCTCTATGTAATCGTAACATTGCATTGTCACGCGATACGTATGCGTGCAAAATTTCAGCTCAATCGGAAACCGGGAAGTGGGTCAATTTTAACTTGCAAGATTTGATTACAGATAGACAGACAGAAAATGGGACAGGTGAAACTAAATAAAAACTTGTAAAAAGAATTAAGATTTATATGATAAAACAAGAATTTACTGACAATAAAATGTCACCTACATAACTGCTGTTACTTAACTCATCATCTATTGATCATTACTGCGGGATCTAAGACCAAGGCGACGGTGCACTATTGAGCAAAATGGCGAGAGTTAACATTTTTTTATTTTATTAATATATACGGACAAATTACACTGATTGAGCGAGCCCCAAAGTAAGCTCGAGACTTGTGTTATGGGATACTAACTCAACGATACTATATAACAAATACATATATAGATAAACACCCATATATTTGACTTATTCTTTTCACAAGTATAAAATTTATAAATGTGTCAGTTTTCAGTCTCATTTTCATTTTATTTGCACAGTGACACTGCATTGAATGTAAATAACCTGCTATTGACGCAAAACTAAATCTTCTGTGGTATTTTTCTGACAGTTTTAATATATTTAGAAGAAAAAAAACATTTAACGAGACGTGGAAATGAACTGCAAAAAAATATTTTTCGGATACATGAAATTTTAATTTTCGTTTTGCAATAACCAAGTATTTCTTTTCCATATTTTCTGCGGTGCCTAATAAACTGGTTATCGCTTAGACATCTCTTTTGCTTCTAAATTCAAAATGTGTGATGAAAAATTTCGCCACGAGTGTTGTTTTTTTTTTTACTTAGTTTGTCGTCTCCGTGTAATCTAAACTCAGTGTGTGTAATATGAATTTGATGAGCAGTTATTACGTCGAGGGTCGATTGGTGAGCGACGTGGCTCAAGGTTGTTCCACAGCCTAGAGTTCAAAGTTAGCCATAAAACGCTTGTGTGACCTAATATTTGCGTTTTAGACTTCTATTAAATACTAGCTTTTGCCCGCGACTTCGCTCGCGTAGGGGTGTAATTTATCAAAATCCTTTCTTAGGGGATGCCTACGTCATAGTAGCTTTATGCATGCAAAGTTTCAGCCCGATCGGTTTAAAATTGACAAAGTTTCATACAAACTTTCATCCCCTATTTTATCCCCATTGGGGGTAGAATTGATCAAAATCCTTTCTTAGCGGATGCCTACGTCATAACATCTAGCTGCATGCCAAATTTCACCCCGATCCGTCCAGTGGTTTGGGCTGTGTCAGTCAGTCAGTCACCTTTGAGTTATATATATTTAGATTACGCCACTAGGTACTAAAGTTAATGCGAATTGTGTATCAGGTATAGTCCGTTCGGTCAATTCATGCCGTCAACGCCGGGACGGCACGCTCAGCTTTTTCAAAATTAAAATATGTATCAACTAGCGGCCTACCCAGCTTTGTGCGTTTATGTACTATACATATAAACCTTCCTCTTGAATCACTCTTTCTATTGATGAAAATCGCATCAAAACCCGTTGCGTTGAATAAAAGTTTTAAGGGTATAGGGGGCCATAACACGGGTAGGGAAGCTGACATAGCTGATGGTCCTAGCTGTCATCATTGTATCGCACTCGTCAAGCTATGTCAGATAATTTTATAAATAAAAATAAAAAAAAAATTAAAGACTGGATGAAAAAAATGAGTCTATCTATATCACAAATCAAAACATGTCATAAATTAATTAATTAGATCTTACAGTAATAATTAAATATATGAATTTAAATTCAGTAATTAAATTTAGAAGCCTAAAAAAACAAACTAACAAAGGGTGACTTATTGCGAATAGTCTTCCTGTTTTCAGCGATAATGTTTAAGACCGTACTTAAGTTAGATCGCACTTTATAATAAGATAGTCTAATAATCTTTAAAAGCAAAGCATTTATAAGTCAAAAATGTGATTGAATACACTTTTTTGACAATATTCCGAAATAGAACATTCGCCAGTTTCTATTTTTTGTCAGTTTCGCCAACTGGTCACGCCGTATCACTGCAAGGCAAAGGCCTCTCTTCCAGCCCTCCGACTCTCTTGATCGAAGGCCTTTGAGGCCCAATCCCTGCAATAGGAGTCAAGCTCGTCCCACCATCTCTTTCCGGGCGTACCGGGCTTCCGTTTTCTGTTTTCAGGAATATAATGTGTAACTACTAATTTGGGCAAAAATCTGCAACCCTAAAGTGGAACTGGGCAGGACATGTTTGCCGTAAGCGTGACGAACTCTGGGCGAAATCAGTAACACATTATGATGGTAATAAGTCTTCTAATTCTTTTCAAAACACATTGACTTTCCATTGTGTTCAAAACATTCGCCCCACATTTAACAAACACAAAAACGTTACAAAAACTGCACGCTTACAAATGTCAATCCGTACAGAAAACAAAAAGGCAGAGGTTGCTTTATGAGGGCCGACAAAGGTGGATGGAGTATTGACACTTGAATGCGAAGCGCCTGCGCAGCTTCATCCATATTGATCCGGCGATCCCACTTGGATCTATGAATTATTGCGGCGGTCTGCTCTTGTTGAAACTGCTGAATACTTCCGTGCTTTGAGTCTGTGAGAAATTGCCAACTGCGTGGAATTTAAACACACATAATTTGATCAAACATATGAAGAACACCCGGCTTTTTTATATGTACGTATTAATGGTGTAGTATAGTGTGTAGCGTTTATTTTATTATAGTTTTTAAGTAATATATTTTTCTGGTGTAAGTAAAACTAAAAAATATACGTTAACACATTGTGGTACACTTTTCCAGACATAATAAAATATAAATTTTTTAAATTCATTGCCATTAAAATGGCAAAATCATGGTATATATCCTTACCTGTGCGACTTCAGCGTTCGGACCACTTAGCATAGCTCCTTTGATGAACTGAGACTGAATAATATTAACATGAAAATTTATATCCAGAAATTTTTACTAAAATCTGTCTGAATAAATTTTTTCATGTTAATATCATTTTTAGTTTAAGAGAAAATTCAAGATTTAAGTAGAGGGCCTGGTCAGGTATCTTGGTACTTGACTGTACTATATTTAAAGTTTATGACTGCGACGGACTGCGTGCCATCTCGCTCGTTATTATTACAAAAAGCGATATGTCGATACATTATACCGTGATAAACGCTGTTACTGGTGCCATGCTAAGGAGGCAGGTTGCATTTGGGGTCGAAATTCATAGCACCAAGGGACATAAACCCGTCGGTGCTGTGTGATCCAGATCGAGATCCAGCACGCATTTAATACATCGCCAATGGTCTCAGGTGTGGGAAATGGAACGTTTTTCTAATATCTCGCGATCTCTATCGCGTCAACTTTGGTTTATGTCGCGTCGTGATATATTACCTAGGTATGTAAGATATCCTTTTTAGATTTTGTACTTTTGTGATATTTATTTATCGTCTTATTTTTTGAACGCTTCTGTGGAGTAAGCAATGTTTATCAGTGTGCAAATTTTGACAGTAAATTGAGACCATGGTACTGATGACATTCCCTATGAACCAAATATAGTAGGTAACAGGAAAAATTTCGACATACAAACGCTCTGTCAAATGTTGATCATCTTACTCGTATAGCGTGTATGGGTATCGACATAACTTTGTTTATAAAATGTTAGGCGGCAAACGAACAAGCGGGTCATCTGATGGTAAGTGATCACCGCTGCCCATAGACAACTGCAATACCAGGGGTGTAACAGAAGCGTTGCCGGCCTTTCAGGAAGATATAGACTCGTTTTTTGAAGGTTTCATTGTCGTATCTGTCCGCGAACACTGCTGCAGGAATGTTGCTGCTGTGGTGATGATTAAAAATTGATATTTAACCGACTTCAATAAAGAGGGATTAATTCGAATGTATATAAGTTTTTTTTTATGTATGTTATCCGATTACTCGAAGACTAGACCCATTTGGAATTTTTTTTTTGTTTAATAGGGCATACTTGACAGTGCCCTTTCAAAAAAAAATTGCATAGAAATTTTACCGGTTGTGCTTATGTAGGGTATTAAATTTAGTAAAAAGTTTTGAAAAATTATTAGTAAAATAATCATACAAGCGAAGTGTATAGTGTATTTTTTTTTTGTTTCAAAAGTTTAAGACACTGTTTAATTTTACTTTGTGAGTACCAAATGTAAAAAAAATTATTTCTCCGTCCGTCAACCGTTCAATACGATAACAATTTATTTTCAGTTCTAGTTCAGTATTAGTCAGATCGGTAATAACTAGTGATGTGCCGTTATAGAAAATTTCCAGAAATGTTCGAAACGGTCTGGAAATTTTCCGAAAAATTTTCCGCAAGACATTTCTTCAGGAAAATTTTCAACTCAAATTCTCGAAAAATGTTGAAATATACCGAAAATTTTCAAAAAAATAAATTTTCGTCATCAGATAATTACTCGGCGGCACATCACCAATAATAAATAATCTTACTTACGAGAGTTTTTGGCGGGAAGTCAAGGGGTTCAGTTGGAGTTTGCTTTAAAGTGTTTTGCAAATTGATTCTAGTTAACTTTATAATATGAAATCGGTATATTTTAGTGTTATAAATGCTCATGCTCATGGACAATATGTGAAATGGTTAAAGTAGACACTCATAGTTCGGTAGTAATATTTATTTGCGGACTGTGGTGGGCGTCTTTAGGCGCCGTTCGTCACTCAATCGGCTATGAAATCCAGTGGACTCGTATAGATTTGTCGCCAGAAGCTCCCTTGAAGCAATCAAAAGATCTACACCAACCTTTGATTGCATAGTTAGGGTTAGGGTTATTTATTATAGGGAATAAAGAAGTGATAAAATAAAGATAGGCTCTAAAGGACTACGAGTAGTATCCAGAGCCGTAAAATAATTATTAAAAAAATCTTACTTACAATGTTACAAAAGATAGTTATGAGTGTCGACAACTGTATAATATACATAAAAATGTATATTATACACGGTGATGTCGCAACACTAGGCGGGGCGAGCGCGACCAATCGCTTGTCAGCATTTCACGCATGCGCGAAGCGTGCCACCCAGTTGGTACAAGAGCCTACTTAAACACTCTCAAATGTACAAAGTAACAAAAACCCCTTCCGATCCTTGTAGGAGCAACTCAGACCGTCAATATGAACAACTTTTCCTATGGGACCAATGTTTGAAACTCGAAAAAATCGACATTTTCATACAAAAGTGTTCGGCTGGCCCGACAATTTGATGAAAATATCGATTTTTTCTTCGAACCCTAAAAAAGCATAGTCGAAACGTAATTTTATTTTCGTTGTAAAAAACTTTCTTGTATGTAACAAGAAAGTTTTTTACAACGAAAAAAAAATTGCGTTTCGACTAGATAGATGTACACTCATTTACTAACAATATTATAATATAATAAATCTTCATTTGCCAAACACACAAAAGATAAGTAGGTACTTACACTTAAAATAGCAAAATTACTTAAGTGCCGCGATATGATAAACAAATTTGAAGCAGGCTCGTCTCGGCGTGTTTACGACATCATTACAGGTGATGAGTCCTGGATTTATCAAAACGATCCAGAAACGAAACGCCAGTCTACGGTTTAGGTGTTTCAAAACTAATCAACGCCTACCAAAGTGAAGCGATCTAGAAGCGGGGGGAAGATTTTGATAGCGAGCTTTTTCAATTTGACTGGCTACTTGGTGTCAATTCCTTTACGGAATCAAAGAAGCATCAACGCCGAATGGTATAACACCAAATGCTTGCCAGTTTTCTCTGTTGTGAGCAACAAGCGACCAAACACAGGGCTCCGCGGGCTACTGCTCCACCACGACAACGCGCCCGCGCACACCGCGCTCAAAACGAGGGTCTTCCTGGACAGCACGCCGATCAAACTCCTGGGTCTTCCTCCTTACAGCCCTGACCTAGCACAATCTGCTCAAAGTAATCTGCTCAAAGGGATACAATTTTCGTCGCCGAAAGATGCGCTGTCAGCGTTTGAGCAGGCTACACACAGTGCCTGCAGCGGACTAGAAAAAGTGTTTCCAAAATTGGTTCAGACGCATGAAACTTCGTATAGAGGCTGGTAGAGAGTACAGTGAAAAGATTTAATTGAAAAAAAACATTAGAACCCTATTTTTTATTTTCGCAAAACTTTTTGAATGTCTCACTTAGTAGTAAATTATAGTACAAGTCGCGCTTGTGAGGATCGAACTGTGCCTCACAGACGCAGAACCAGTACCTAAACGACTTCGCCCTTTCAAAATACAAAATGCTATGAAAAATTAATTCATAATTGTACTGCACAATGTCGTCACCCACGAAACCTGCGTTGTATACTCCTTCATCGAAACGAAATTTTTTATCACATGTTTTAATTTCGATAATAATCCGAGCATTGTAATGCTGTTAAAAAACCAATTATGTATACTCAGTTTGGCTTCGTTGCACAAATAATTTTAATTATTCCAAGTGGCAAACCAATATTTCAGAACAACTTCGGTCGACGTCCGCGGAAACCCATTTCAATAACTATAATACGCATTATTTATTTATTTATACCCCTTTTGCGCGATTCCTACAAACTAACTTCAATGCTCTATTATATCCTATTGTCCTAATCAATTTAAATAACACGCGAATTTGTTAACATGTATAAGCGAATATTACTTAAACTACATACATTCCTCGGCGGTACATAAATGAGCAAAAGCAGATTTAGAATTCAAAATACGCGCAATCGCTTAATATTCTAGCATAATTGCTCTAGGGGCATATTTTTGAATTGCAGAGTAGTACATTGAATGATGTTGTCGCGTATTTCCTAAGTGTTTGTAAATCGCTCTAATAGTCGAAGAATTTGCAACGGGCGATTTTGATCCGGTAATGCCAAAGAAACCTTTATCTTTGTTTTTATGGCAATTAAGTTCCATTTCTGTTATTGTTGATAATTTTGCTGCAATTTTGCTTTTGGTTGTAGCAAAAGTTTGATGAACGACACCTCCAGGGTTGGACTGCATCTGGTAGCACGAAGCAGCACTTTCCTATGCTGCTATTCTTTTCTGTCGCTCGACAGCGACGGTACGCCACGGAATCGGCTATGCTAATGCGTTCCGACTATCTCTCCCTCTCTCTCTCTCTCTCGCTCCAGCAAAGACGGTTCTGAGCGCCAGATGAGAATAACAGCAAACTAAAGATTCCTTCCGTGCTGACAAATGTTTGCCAACCTAAAGCGATAGTGTAAAAAAGTCTGTGAAATGCGATTTCGTGCCGGAAAGCGAGTGTTACTTGTAGTATTAGCCTACTTTTTTCTTCCACTGACTCCCCATTTCTAAAATATGGCCCCTTGACGGACACATACAGATGGCAGAATGGTTTTGTTGCAATAATTATGTCTCGCGAGCCGTACTCTAGTATTGTGAAGTTTATGAGCGCTTTGCCATTTCACAACTCCACTTCCTAAATGCATTTACGCTTTGTCCCTCGAGACTCGAGTCTAACTAGAAACGTCTTTGTCACACTTCGCATGGGACATTTTCAACGAGTCCTGAATTTTAATTAGTGTTATTTTTATGCTCTAAATCGTGCAGTGCCGGCAGAAATTTTCAGCCACTTCAGTTTTTATTTCAGTTCCTGTTTAGAAGATTTTTTTTATACCTATAAATAATTACAATGTCTTATTATAATTTCAATAATATTAATAAGTACTTCCACAAGTTTTCTTCTTGTTAGGTAATGTGATAGACCAAATTCATTGTAATTTTACCCGTATTATATGTATGCAGTCACATTAATAAAGTAGATAACGGCTCGGTATGATATAGATACCTTCACTTTTTGCTGATGTACGATTCTGACTTAAACAAAAAGTAACGCACCTCTAATATTACTGTTGTTTTGTAGACTACTAGCTTTTTCCCGCGGCTTCGCTCGCGTAGGGGTGTGATTTATCAAAATCCTTTCTTAGGGGATGCCTACGTCATAGTAGCTTTATGCACGCAAAGTCTCAGCCCGATCGGTTTAAAATTGGCAAAGTTTCATACAAACTTTCATCCCCTATTTTATCCCCATTGGGGGTAAAATTGATCAAAATCCTTTCTTATCGGATGCCTACGTCATAACATCTACCTGCATGCCAAATTTCAACCCAATCGGTCCAGTGGTTTGGGCTGTGCGTTGATAGATCACTATGTCAGTCAGTCAGTCACCTTTTTGAGTCATATATATTTAGATTTTATAGACTATTATAAATATAACCTAACTAATTCGGGACTTATCAAAAATGTGAACAATTTCAGGCCACGATACAAATAGTCTACTTCCTAGCGCAGTTAACTCGACAAAAAGGTCTTGCGCAAATTTCTTTTCTCCGAATAGATCGCTTTACGACTACTTTGTCGGCGCGCGCCTTTCATGTAGCGATTCTTTCTTTTCAGAATCGTAATTAGTTATTGTTGAGCCTTTTTACTGCTTTCTGGCCAGTTTGCGAGTTTTTTAAGACGTGTCTATGGGCGCCAGGGCCACGTTGCGAATTTTTTGTTTATTTAATGACGGTGTTTAAGTAAAAAATTAATTGTTTGTTGAAATTGAACAATAGAGTAATAACTTTAACAGTTTTTTTTTATTATAAAGGAAACAAAAATATATCGTAAAAGCAGAAGGATGGATTACTTCGTTTAAATTTCACTTTGATTCGTTGGAATTTTACAAAAAAAAATTATAACAGATTAGACATGTATGGTAATTTATTATCATCATCATATCAGCCGCAGTAAGTCCACAGCTGGACATAGGCCTCCCCCATGGTTTTCCAAAACGATCAATCAGAAGCGGAATTATTAAAAAAAAATATTATATCTATTACATTTCGTATTATGGCTTGTTATAGTTATTATAAAAAAATATGTTATAAAGGTTAAAATATTTTTTAAAACCTGTGGTAAAGTATCTTGGGTTTATTGTATTTTGTTTCTCTTCAAACAATTTCCAGACGAATGGTAATATATTTTGGTTCTACCTACTAACTTATTCAAAATTTCAGTTGTACGCAAATTCTTCCGGTTTCAACCAGAGAAAACCAAATTTTCTGTCATATAATTTATTTCTGTGTGTATAATAGGAGCCAGACGAGACGTTATAGGACCGTGACGTAACTTGGACAATGACTAATTTGCATAGCTATAAATACTACCTAAGTCTATAGTCTAGTCTCTGTCAAATTTGGAAAATATTTACGCTATAATATCACCCACATTAAGTATTCTAAAATATGCAAATATTCAAAGAGACATTTACAATTTCGAACAAAACAGTTTTCATAACTTGCGTGGTTTTTTTACATTTCTATAGTGTGTTCAGACATGAACTAGCGATAATTTAAGGACATGCTGACGTCATCAATACGAACAACTTTTACTAAGGGATAAATTAGAAAATCGCGAAAAAATATCGCTGCTCCATAGTAATTGCATCCATGCTGAGTGGTGCCATTTCGGTGTAAAACTAATTTTAGTTATTTAGTAAGTAATGCAACTGATGTATACTAATTTGCACTGAATAAAAAAAAATTCTTTCAATGACACAACTGAATTAAAATTTATGGTGCAACAAATTTTTTTTTTCGCGTTCTTGTATTATAGTTCATGTCCAAACACACTGTTTATTTGTTCCTTGGGGAAAGTTATAAAGTAGCTTAGACTGAATTCGTCCTTAAAGTGCACGATTTCCATTGATGACGGTACTTTCTCATTCCGTTTATATGTTTTTTTTCTCTGATCTATTTTCATTGAAGCAAATCTATGGTGTATTTTCATAAGTCAAAAGTCGAAATTTTTTATTCAATGTTAGATAAATTTATCTCTAATTGAAGGTCATTTTTTTAAATATTATTTTAGTGCAAAAGCTAAAAACTACTAGCGTTTCGGATCGACCACTGCCGGGAAGATTACGCCGAAAGAAACTTAATTCATAGTTAATATTATGTATTAAATATGTATTAATTGTATTTATAATGCTTCAAAGTAATTATGATATCTGGCTTTATATCTTTTAACTATCTGCTACTTAGACGCCAACTTTCTTATCTGTTTATCTTTTCCTGAAGGTTGAAAGGGAGAAAAAAGGGAAAAAAAAGTGTGAAAAGCATTTAGTCCACCTTAGTCCACCATTGTAGATTTTGGCTCAATAAAGTTTTTAAATAAATAAACAAAATATAGACCAAGGTGGTCGTATGAGCTGCGAAATTTTGAAGGAGATCGGGAGAAAAAAGCGACCTAAAGGGGTAATTGAAAAGGTAGAAGGTAGGTTTTTGCCCAGAACCGGGACAAAGACAGGTAAAAAAAAACGGTTGTCTGTAAAGTCGGTTTACTGACGATAGTTGAACGTGACAACGTCATAAGAAAATACTGATGAAATGCCGAACGCGGAGGCCGATTGTGCCTCTTAGTCGCTCGTTGCACGCTCTCGCTTGCACTTCAAGCCTTAAATGGAACGCCTCAGAGCGAGGTAACGCCGCGTGCGTCATGTTTTCTCGTGCGTGCAGCCGGCTCCATCGAATTATAAGACGTTGTCACGTCAAAAAACGTCTTCGTTAACCTTATCTCATTCTAGGTACTTATTATAAGACTTTAAATCCGAATGATAATTAGCAAAATCACAATACGTAATGATATGCTCACTCGATGGCGTAGGAATCGATTACGCTAGTATTATTTAATATTCTATGTCGATACATTGTATTCGGATAGACGCGTCTGCGCAGGAGCATTGTGCGGGGACAATGCTGACGATAGCCACGCCCTAGACGGCTTAATCGGTTGTCATATGCATTCGTTAGGTTAGGTTTACACTATGGTGTTCAAAGTATACAAAAATATAAATATTGGAAACTAGCTGTACCCGTCAGCTTCGCGTCTCGTGAGAATTTTAGGATAAGAATTATGTCCTATGTCCTATGTTCGTCCCTGGATCTCAAACTATATCTATACCAAATTTCAAATAAATAGGTTCAGTGATTGACGCGTGAAGAGGTGACACCAAATAAATAAACAAACTCACTTTCGTATTTATAATATAAGTTGGGAAGTTGGGATTGGGATGGGATTTGTTGACAATGGAGATCCAGTATGATTATAAGCCTAAACAAAACTGAAATAGTATTAATTATAGTTAGAAGATAGTAGATAATCAGAAGGTTAGAAGATATTAATAAATGAACTAGCTAAATGACAAAATTTAGACTAATCCGTTTAACCGTTTTTGCATGATTAAGTGAAAACATCCAAACATTTAAACTTTCACATTTCATATTAGAGGTTAGAATTTATAAGATTGCCATGTGCCATATCAACGACATACATATATTGTAAGGAACAAATGATTTTGTTTTTGCAATTTCAGAGTAAACGTTATTCATAATGAATTACTTTTTATTATTATTATTTTACGGCTCTGGATACTAGTCCCTAGAGTGCATCTTTACTTTTTTAACTTTTTTATTCCTAACCCTAGTTTCTAAATAAACAATTAAAAGTTGATGCAGGTCCTTTGATTGCTTCAAGGGAGCTTCTGGCGACAATCTATAAGAGTCCACTGGTTTTTATAGCCGATTGAGTGGCGGACGGTTCGCCTACAGTCGCCAAAGTCGGCAAATAAATATCACTACAGCCGCACTATGACCGTCCACTTTGAACATTCCACATATTGTCCATGAGCATGAGCATTTATAACACCGAACTTCACCAATTTCATATTATAAAGTCCACTAGAATCAATTTACAAAACAATTTAAAGCGTCTCCAACTGAACCCCTTAACTTTCCGCCAAAAACTCATGATTTTTGTCGAACTCCGTGGCGTATGTAGTCACCATGCTAGTTGGCCACCCAGAGATCCCGGATTCCATCCCCGGTCAGGGCAAGTTGAAAAATGATCTTTTTCCAAATTTTACCTGGGTCTTAGGTATTTGCTAAAAAATAGCAGATAGTATCGTTGGGTTCATATCCCATAACACAAGTCTCAACCTTACTTTAGGGCTAGCTCGATCTGTGTGATTTGTCCCTATATATTTATTTATTTTAATTTATTAATTTATGCTCTGTCAGATGGTACATCATTGGAAACTCAGCTTAACTGACACCTTCATGTTCTAGCGTGAAAGCTAACTTCAATTACTTTGACATATGCTATGACTAAGTGGTTACTAAGTCCGCCTACTAAGTTAGGAAGGTTGCGGTTCATACTTGGCAAATCGACTTTATATGCTAACACCTGTCGATGCATCATACTTCATTTTTTGCAATCGGTTAAGAATTGATGAATAGCTTCTGCTTGGGACTCAGCTTATGTTTGTTTTAATTTAGTAGTTTTATTTTTTTATGATAAATATAGAGATTTATTTCGCCTAAAACTCACCTTAGCACCTCATTTAAATATTATTATTTATGATAGTGCTTAAATTTATTTTAAATTAGTTGACGAAAAGCACCAAAACATAGAGATAAATAAATACGGACATATTACACAGATCGAGCTAGCCCCAAGGTAAGTTCGAGACTTGTTTAATGTGATACTAACACAGCGATAATATATTTTATAAAAAAAAAACTCATATAGGTAAGCATGCATCACTCAGTTAAAACTAAAAAAAAAAGATCATTTTATATTTTGACCTGACCGGAAATCGAACCCGAGATCTAAACATGATGACCACCACAGGCCACGGAGTTAGTTATAAGTTATAACTTTAGTGGTCTGATTTTTTTTTTTCAAATCTGTCTCAAAATTTAAAAGATGTTACTCAATGATGTTCATCTAAAAATAACATGAAAGGACGATAAGTTTAAAAAAGGTTTATAATTAATAAAAAAAAAGGAAAATTCTCCGCACCCCGCGAATAATAACTATAAACTTTTTCAACTATCAACAACTTTTGTTCTTTTGGCATCACGATCTTCCTTCACTCACCAACTCATCATTTATCATTCGAACCAGTATTTACCTCAAAGAAACGGATCTATAATCTTGGCATCAAGTGACCGTGTGATAAACCACAGATGATCTATAAAGATGCGGTTCCGTGGCCGCGACACAGGTCGGCAATTGTCATGGGAAGTGGACGAGTGACTAAGCACTACAGACATTTGGTTTAAGCCGAGGTTTCGATAGTGCGGTTGAAAAAATAAATAATTTGCTAACGCTTGCTAAACCTTTATTTTACATATGGTCTGTCCTTAACTCTCTTTTTAATATTTTACAGAAAAAATGTATAAAGAACGTGACGTTTAGCAAACATTTGTCAATATTTACTAATATAATTTGTCAATTTTTAAATTATATTTCTCCAAATGCTTTCAATTTAGTAAAGTATATATATATATATAGTATATCAACAGATATAAAAGTGATTTGGTTTCTAGATTCTGTGAAATTTTGAAAATACAAATAGCTCATTAATTCTATGGATTTAGCACTACAGATCTAATTTATGCTAAAATAATTGTCATTAATTTGATCTTTCTTTTGAATTAAAATAGACCGTCTTTTATAAAACGAACAAAATAATATGTCCTCAAATTCTCGAGACTATAATGAGAAATATAAGGAAATCCCATCAGTTAATTCTCATCCTACAAACACAATTAAACACCGCACAAAATGAAATCTGTCGATACTTGACGTCGATAAAAATATAATGAAGTCGCGCCAACGAAACTTCACGCTAACGGAATAGAGTGCAAAGTATAGCTTACATCAAACAATAGGCGTATTATATTTAAAAAAAAACTGATGGTCGCACTATAATAGTATTATAGTATTGACCAGTCATCACTTGATTTGTGGGGCAGAGGTCGAGAGAATCGACGTAGAAAGCTGTAATACAGTGTATTATTTAAATCCGTATCTAATAACACTTATTTGTTAGTTTGTCATTCGAGAAATTAACGGACAGCCGCGAACGATTTAATGGACAAGAATTAAGTACAATAGCAATGATTACAAAGCGGTCACGGTTTTAATTAAATATAATTAATTATTCGCGTGCAATGCTTTAATTTAAATTAATATTGAGGCAAAAACTGTGGTTAATAGACTTTAAGTAACACTGATGTGATACAAAAACTGCTATCCCAAAAATGGCAAGATTTATTGATTCTTCTAAATATGCGATGGGCAAGAAAATACCAATTCTGAATCCCACTTTGAATCTGTAGGTCCACCAACTTGTAAGACTGGCCTTACGATCTTGCGACTTATGGCTCTACCTATGCCGCAACCGATTAAAGCGCAATAGTGTCTCTATAGGTACGTGTTACTACAGTTTCTTATTAAAATTAAATTGCCTTATTAATTATTACACTCAGGTATTTAAAATCGCTTTTAAAATATTGCAGATGCTTAAATCGGCACCCTGTTTAATTAAACAAATGCTTAAATAAAATACTTCAGAGGATATTCATTACAGCCCGCCGTAAATTAGAAGCATATGCAAACGTGTACGCAAGTACTTGTAATGTCATAATATATTAATATAATGCACATCTGCATACCGTTGCGTTTCCGAACGCCGAGTCACGCTACAAATAAAATAACGCCGATATTTTCCATTCACATCACTAGTTTCTATAATTCTCGTCGCGAACTCATTCAAATTCGAAAATTTGAATTAAGAACGCAATGTCATTCTTTCCTCGCATACGGTTGTGCCATTGTCGTGTAGATTTTTAATCGATCGATTTGTAGAAATGAATACTCATGCGAGATTCCACGACCATTGACGAGGGTAGATTGGAATCGTTTGACGCAACTGTTGAAATATTTTGTCACAACAATTTGTCACGGGTTGTCACAAAGTTGCGTGTCAGGGTGACAATTCCACGTGGGCCGACGTCCTGGGGGCTGTGCACAAGAATTATATCAATTAGACGCAATAAATCATTCGCTTTTATCAATAATCGATCGGTTAACGGAATCCTTTCCGATCAAAGGTGAAATGATGAATTTAAGGGAGTTTTTGTTTGAAAAGGCGCATGCCTACTTTTTGTCGAGCCAATGACGGTGCAAAGGCGTAGCTATGCAAAAAACAGAATGACAAATACGTTTAAAAAACGGATCGTGAGCAAAAAATGTTAGAACTCAGCCCACATTTGAATGTCAGTCTTTGTATCTCATTAAGTTATTTTTAGTCGCTTTAAATACCTACAGAGGGACAGGTGGTCGCAGAGTTGCATCATTTATTTCAAGAAGGAAGGATTTAAGTTGTTACAAAGTATAAAATATACATATATACTAAAAACTATTCAATTATTGTTTATTATGACATACCTCCTTTGAGAAAACGGGTCTTTTCACCCTGGTCCTTTGAGAGGCTTGTGTGGTGATACAGACAGATCCAACACCTAAAGGGTCTTTGGAGAAGTTGATGTTACTCGTTTGTGGCGCTCCCGCCAAAACCTATTCATTATTATCTGTTATTAATATTGCCCGTATTTAAAGAGTAAATCCAACCTAGATATTAAACAACTTTATTCTTAGAACATAATTGTATCAAAATCAATATGAAAAACATAGCTTTTCATGAAAACTCTGATTATTTATACGGTCAACTTTATTAAGACTTGTTTCTTCCCAGAAGTCAAAGTTACATACTATATGTTTTTAATTACTTTGTGCGATTCCGCCACCAGTTAGTTCATGCAAACTATTGCCGGCCGGCGCCCACCCACTACTGTTAGTCCCAGCATACCTGCCACCAACAGCCCGTGTGCACCCGCCACCAACAGCTGATACATGCTCCCTCCCATGCTGCTGCATACGCTACGGCTGCAACAATATCAGACACCGTATACGCGACACGTGTTTCGCTTAAAGTTTGCATGAACTAACTGGTGGCAAAATCGCACAAAGTAATTCAAAACGCATAGTATGTTGGTCAACCTTTTCAATATCACCGATTTATTCTAAGTATATTTGGATTAATCATATGTTGTTGTGCTAATTTCGGGGTCAAAATCACTTGCATACTTATTAGACGCCAATAAAAACCTGCAGCGTAAAAACAATGGGTCGTGTGGAACAAAGTAACAATTAGTGCGTTCACGGTGGTCGGTCCGAGAGCGAGTGTGCTTAACCGACCACAAAAAATGAGGCACCGAGTTACGCGCGAATATATACTTTATATTAATGTCCAGTGGCGTGCCTTCCATACAGGCAAATAAAAATTTGTCTACCCTGTGCCACCTTATGACGGCAAAGTGAGAAATTACCTATTTTCTTCGATTTAGAGCCGTTTTTGTATGTAAGGTAATCATACCAAATTTACAAGAACGGCTCCATATTTTATAGGGTCAGCACTGATGACATGGCCCTCCCTATATAAATTGCAGTGCACGTCACTTTTAATGTCACTAATCCCAACTAATATTATAAATGCGAAAGTAAGTTTGTATATTTGCTTATTTGTTACCACTTCACGCTTCAACCACTGAATCTATTTAGATGAAATTAGATATGTTTCATCTAAATAGTTGGAGCGCGAAGAAAGGAGATAGGATAGTTTTTATCCCGAAATTTACATAAAAATCAGAGAGAATTCAGTTTTTTACTAAGTTGGCATACGGCCCATCTGTTGTTATGTGGTTACCGTAATTAATGGGCACCTGTCACACCAAGGATGCTTGCTACAACATAACACCACATTGCCGGCCCTAAATAAAATCGTTATAAAATAGAATTGAAGAAAATATAAAAACAATTATAAAATTAATCGAACTGTTCATAATTTATGTCACACCAATACTTTTATTTAATTTCTGCATACATTTTGATGTCATATACATCATAATTTTTAAATGCATATTGTTTCATATACTAACATTAATAACATAATATTTATATGTAATCTCTGCCTACCCCTGTAAGAAACAGGCGCTATAGTATGTATGTATTGTATATTAAGAATAATAAAAAATCTACCCTCATGGGTCCCGCTGACTGATGAGCTATTAAGCTCTTAAGGGGCTACCTGAATTTTCTGAGGTCCAGTGCTGCCCCCGTTTGAAATAAATAATTTGATAGGAAACGGAGACATCATTTAAAATTTAGTCTTGACCAGGCACTAAATAAACCTTCAAACTATTTAATGAAGTTCTGTTTACAGTTTAATGTGAGAATATGAAGCTTATCTACGCAGTGAGCAAAGTGGCCGTTTTTCGCAATTGTGCGTAGAAAAGCTTCACGTTCACTTAGTGACGATATCTCCGTTTCCTATTAAATGATTTATTTCAAATGGTGGCAGCACTGGACCCCGGAAAATTCAGGTATCCTCTTAATACAAATCTGTTATGTAAACAAACAATTAATGTGTTCATGCTGGTCGAGTCCGATAGTGAGTGTTACGCCGAGTTAACCGACCACGAAAGAGCTACTAAGTTACGCTACTAGATTGTTTACGCTTGTTTGACTTCGTTTACGATAAAGCAATATGAATCTATTAAAATTTAATTAATTGTTTGGAAGCCAAGATCATATCTGGTGATGGCTTGTAGGTTGAAAATGGAATCAAAATAGTGATGGTTTGCGAGCCGCATCGCACATTGACATTGTCATGATTCCCCCAGATTTTGTTCTGTCCCCTTGATCGGCTTTTTCTGTGTGCACTCTGAAATAAGTCTTTTTTATATTCTATCCTATTACGACGACCTCCGTGGTTAACATGCTAGTCCGCCACCCGGAGGTTCCGGGTTCGATCTCCGGTCAGGGCAAGTTGGAAAATGGCCTTTTAAAAATTGTCCGGGTCTTGGATGTTTATCTATATATGTATTTGTTATAAAGTATGGTATCGTTGAGTTAGTATTCCATAACTTACTTTGGTGCTAGCTCAATCAGTGTTATTTGTCCCTATATATTTATATATTTATTTATTTATTTATTGTTAAAAATAATGTATCGTTGAGTTATTATCCCACAACACAAGTCTCAAACTTACTCTGGGACTAGCTCTGTCAGTGTTACATGTCCTTATATTTATGTATTAAGTAGCACGAAAAAGACAATATTTAAAGTAAGTAAATAAATAACAGCAAACTTAAATAAATAACAAGATACTTTACAGTTACAAGACAATTCCCAATTCAAAACGTCATACGTTGACAAATTAATCATCGCTCAATCACTCTCAATCAGAGTTAATAATGCAAGTTCACAGTTGGCAAGTTCTGGTCTACATCACTCGCATTTGCCAAACGAGTGACGAATGTAGTTTCAGGACTCCAGAATAAGTAAATGGCCAAGGAGGTTAAAATCGCGTAAGTTTTACACTTACTCTATGCAAAACAATATCTGCGCCTTATGAAAGCTTAAAAAATTGACATACGCAATGTATTATTAATTTCATGTAATAAAGTAAAAAAACTAAAAATTAAATAAATTACATTATAATTAACATGAATATGACCCGCTCATTCTTTTCGCGTAATATAAACCACCTCGGACTGAACGAAGCATCTATTAATTATTAATTTATCGGGTCTACTAATTAATCCAGTAGCAACACTAATTGGATTGGAAGGGATCCATCATTCTAATTGGACATTCATCCACGACGTTTGTCTATACTTTAAAACTCTATGCTTTTACCTGTACATAATAAATAGTTGCATTTATACGGTATGTAATTACAGTGACATTATCGTATTTTTATTAGTCGGGTAATATTAATGCCTTGTGTTAGCTTAAAAAAAATACACGCGCATTGTGTTACTTAAAGAACAAAATATAAAAAAGAAGATCGTGTACATTAAGATTTTACAATTAGTGACTCGCTCATTTTTCTCGTCCAATATAAACATTATCTCAGCCACGAAGCATCTATTAATTATCAATTTATCGGGTCCACTAATTACTCCAGTAGCAACACTAATTGGATTGGTAGGGATCCATCATTCTAACTGAACATTAATTTACGACGTTTGTCTATAGTGTAGAACTCTATGCTGTCACCTGTACATAATAAATTGTTGCATTTATACGGTGTGTAAATAGTGTGACATTACTTCGCTTTTTTACTAGCCGTGTGCCGGTCTAACATCAGCTGATGATATAAATTTTATGACTTTTGTGTGATGCAATCTATATCTTCTACATTTTAAGTTCTCGTAACACTGTGTTTGTGTTCATTCTCCTTAGGAACGGGTCGACCGATTTTTATAAAAAAAATTATGTGTATTTTGTAGGGTTGAAAATAGGTCGTTAAGTTTATTTCATACGTCACGGGGAGCGGAGCCTACAGTTAGTTATTTCTTTTTCGCTTCTATATTAGAGATAAAAAATAGTTTATTTTTTACTAAGCCCTTTATTACTCGTATCCACAAAACCCTACAAATACTTATTTAAGTTAATTGTATTTTAAATATTTAACGGCATAACGGTCAACTGACGAACAATTGAAATGTGTCTGCAATGCTGCTAGTCAATGTGTTAAAGAACTTAGTTATTTTGTAAAATAAAAATGGAATGCCTTATGGATATAAATCTATATTATGTTAACTGCTAGACTAACATAAGGAGAGGATTTGCTATAAGTAATCACTCTGGATAGACGGGTGTCTATTAGCTATATTATTTTTGTTTTAACCTGTATTGTACGAAATATAATCTGTATAACACACTAGGCGGACTTACCTATTGCTAAGGCAATAGATCTAACAGATTTTGGTTTATTAAACAACTAAAGGTGCATAGTATACGGAGTGTGAAAAAGAATCTTTTAGATTTAGAAGTACGTAGGTATAAAAAGTTAAAGCTTTTTCCGATTCAAATTCTCAATGTGAATTCGAGAAATAAATAGAATCTTAGGTCTTAATTCAAAATCATTATAGAATGAACAGGATTATGATTATACAAGGATAACCAACTCTTCTGTTAAGGTATTATCTCCTAGTTCCTTTGCTCATCTGTAGCTCGGTGGACTGCAGGGCGTGCACAATAAAACACTTCTTCGATCCCCGTTCAGGGCAAGTTGGAAAATGGCCTTCTTCAAATTTTCCTGGGCCTTGCATGTGTTTATCTTTAAATGTATTTGTTACAGAATATGTTATCGTTGAGTTAGTATCCCATGACACAAGTCTCGAACTTACTTTGGGGCTAGCTCAATCAGTGTTATTTGTCTCTATATTTATATTTCATGTATTTTAGTTGGCTTTTTTATTCGAGGAAGCTCACAATGACACTGATGTATGTATAGACATACATACTATCCCTATTAAGGCAGACAGAGCATTCTGGGCCTTGCAGCTCTTAGCAGACAAAATCCAGGGCCGCAAGACCAGGCTACTTTTAGCGACACTCAGCCGCTCTTACAATAACGAAGTACACATGTGTACCTTTTGAGAATGTAGTCCAAAACTGAGGAATAATCACATGGAGATTCCTTGTCACGTCATACACCATTAGTGATGGGATAGCGAACTTCAGCCCGACATTACTGTCATTACGGCCTATGGGAACCGAGCCGGGAAATATAGAAAGTATAGAAGTGTCACCTCATACAAGAAAAACATGGATGAAGGCTAGGATAAGCTCTATTTCGCAAGCAATAAATATGTCGTTTAGTGACCCCTAATTTAATTAAATGGCCAAGTGCGTGTCCTGATCGTTCGAGGTAGAGTTCTGAAGTTGAACGCTACAACACGGGGACTTTATTGTCCATAATTTTACATGATACACTACCTATTTGAAACATGTTACAACTTCATATTAGTAAATGTGGCCACACACTGGTCCCCAACCCTATAAAAAAGCATTCCGACTCGCAAAGAAGAAGATTGCTTCCAAAGATTATGTATTTTGTATAAAAGAAAATCAGCACAGCCTTTTCTCACCATATTTCTGTTAAATTTATTACGTAACAAGCTGATAATAAATGATTATGTCCTCTAATTTGGCAATGTTCTTTTTCTACTCTCTTTGCTCTTCCGTTTGAGATTTTTAGGTACTAAAACTGCTGTGATTTCTGGATATGTAGTCGGTTCGTCCCTGCTGCTGCTTCGCTGTTCGCAGAATGGTTTGAATTGTAGACTCTGACACTAAAAACAAAATTTACTTGAATCGCATTTTAATTGTCAAAATTTTTACTCCTAAGGTTCAATTACTGAGCTCACTTACATTACTTAACCTTGAAATTCCTTTATTCCGATTCGGCAGACATAGCGCACAACATGTGAAGTCTCATTCTGTACCTTCCTTATTGCACAAGCGGGATGACCCCCGTGACCCCCGCACTGGGTTAGTTCCACGTTATATTCCTATGTGATCGCATATCCGAGATAGAATCTGGCTGGGCGTAAATTCCGCGTCCATTTTGCGCACAAAATATCAGCGTATTTTAGCGCGAGATAGCCGTGAGTGATGTTATGTATACGTGACCTTAAATTAAAGGATGCGTTTCCTTAATGCCTAATCTAAGTTATGCAGCAAAGTCTAAGCTTTAGGTAAAGTAAAATAAATGTTTGATTTGTCAAAATTATCACACAAAACATTGTAAATGTCCAGTCGCCGTTGCGATGAAGAGATATATCAATCTGATTTTATTTGTTATTATCAGCAGGGCATACATACCCAGACCCCAGAGTATTAACTCATAGACCCATTTCAGCGTAATACCACCCACATGCCCCGTGAGAACAAGTAATTATTTAAAAAAGTTAATACCAGTTTTTATCTCCAACAAAGACAATAAAAGGTTAAACCACACAGTGCCTCTCACTCAAGACGAATCAATCGACCCCTAACTCTGTGGGGTTATGTTGTTTATCACAGATATGCTCTGCCACCTTCCAGCTCGCTCATCAGATCAGCTCCATGTCATCGCAATATTGCATTAACACTCGATATACGTATGCGTGCAAAACTTAAGCTTAATCGAAAACCGGGAAGTGGGTCAAATTTAACTTGCAAAATTCGATTACAGACAGACTTACTGACCGACAGACAGACAGATAACGGGACAGAAAAGCGTGTAAAAAGACTAAACAGCAAACAGATTGTCTATTGATGTAATAATTTATTGAAATCTTGTAATCAGTGGGAAAAAAAAAAACTGACACTATACATTTTCTCTCAAACCATCTTTTTTTAATACTTATTTTACGGCTCTGGATACTAGTCCTTTAGAACCAATCTTTGTTTTATCACTTCTTTATTCCTAACAATCCTAACCTTACCCTAACCCTAACTTTGCAATCAAAGGCTGGTGAAGGTCTTTTGATTGCTTCAAGGAAGCTTCTGGCGACAAATCTATACGAATCCACTGGTTTTCATAGGCGATTGAGTGGCGGACGGCGCCTAAAGACACAGACCACAGTCCGCAAATAAAGTCCACTTTAACCATTTCACATATTGTCCATGAGCATTTATAACACTAAACTACACCGATTTCATATTATAAAGTTCACTAGAATCAATTTGCAAAACAGTCTATAGCAAACTCCAACTGAACCCCTTGACTTCCCGCCAAAAAAACTCCCAGACCAGATTATAATAATGCTCTTAATCTGATTGACAATTCCATCCCGTCCACGGTTCCGTCATCATTTGGATCCCTTTTTCCTCGGTTCCCGCGCATTACGCATTGGTCGCGCTCACTTACACTTACACTTAGGTTTGTGAGAACCAGACGCCCTGGACCACTCTAGACGATTTGTCTGGGACGCTATTACGGGAGCATGCGATATTTTTCTGAAGTGAATTTTTAAAATTGATTTTTTTTTGCTTTTTGCGATGTTTAACGTGCAGTCTATAGAATCTCTGATTTACATCAATAAAAAAAAAACACTATATTTTATATGGTTTTCAGGCATTTAAGATACAGGGAATAAGTCCGCCTTAGTATCATAATTCTGTCTACTTTTTTTCCTTTTGTTCACGGTGCACTAAAAAGTATTTGTATTGTATTGTACTGCCTAAAATATGTAGTTAAAGGTGAAAAACCACCACATGAGCGGGACTTTTACGAAATTAGAAGAAAATGGAAGAGGAGCATGGTCTGGTATAAAATAAAAATCAGGTCGCCAGTTCAAACCCCGTTTGCGTGGCATTTTTTCACATTTGTAATATTCCGTACCCAAAGGGTAAAAACGGGACCGTATGACTAAGACTTCGCTGTCCGTCTTGTCTGTCACCAGGCTGTGTACAATTTTGATGATGAATTTCGGTTGCCGCTATAAAAGCAAAAACTAAAAACAGCATAAAAAAAATTGTTGGGGTCCACAACAACAAACGCGGTTTTTTATAGGTATTGGTGCGGAACCCGTCGTGCACGAGTCAAACTCACACTTAGTCGGATATTTATAATATAAAATACAATATAATATATAAAATTTGTTTAGTATCATTTAAACTGATAATGTTCATAAAATAGTTTAGTATAATTTGCAAGACCTTGTATGACTTCTGTAGAATCAGTTTTTTTCTCAACTAAATAATAATCAATTAAGAAATATTTTATTCGTTTGGTGTTATTTCAAGTGCAACGACTAGTTAGACCGCCGTCGTAATGAATGCTTTTCAATTAACACCATGCTTAACTGGTCTATCCTTTCCTGTCCAATTCACCGGTAAATCGGCCATTTTGCAAAATAAGCCAATTTGCTAAATAGTATTGAGAAACCAGTCATATTCCCTCATTTCACGCTGAAATTTTGTTTGATTTGAAAGTGTTAAAGCCTTGCCATAAAGTAATAAACCGTTTATTTTAATAACATAAAACATTGCGAGTAAATTCGAAGTAAATGGAAATAATGTTTGCAAATTCTATTAAGATATTTGGTTCGCTAATATACCTTATCATATACGACTAAACTATTTACCTACGATTGTTCAGGAAAGAAAACAAAAATATTTTTTTAGCTTGTTTTGTTACGATTTGGAAAACGAACGGTAAGCTTCAAAAAAGATGAAAAGACGAGCTTTACTCCTACGATAGGGGAATTTGAGCCTCGAAAGCCTTCGATTGAAATTGCCAAAATGCTTGAAGGGAGGTTTTATCTCTGCAATGGGGAAATAAATATAGAATACACAAATATCGCCCAAATCTTTAAACCCGACCGGAATCCGTAGGTGGGAAATATTCCATGGTAGAAGGAGAAGTTATTGTTTATTGCTAGGCAAAGGACTTCAATTATTTGAACATTACAACACAACTAACATATAAAATCTGAGTATCAAAAAATTTCTATACACAGGCAGTATTAAAGTCCAAATTAAAAAAAAAACATCTTTTATTCTTTTTTATTTAAAATCTTTTTACAAAAAGTTTTCGAGTGATACAAGAATCGACCACTCTCGATGTCCGCTATGACAGGCCGTGATAGACGCCGTCACAACAAATCGTGCTCTATCTAGATAACGATCTACTTCGCTCCTAGTGCTCGTAGTCACAACTTTATTATTTAACAGCTGTTACTGTCAAACGTATTCTTTTTTTAATATGTCTGCAATAATTACTAATAAAAGGTACGTTACTAAATTGCATCAAATCGTAACTTCACTAGAGAAGGCGCTAGATGCAAGCCGCCTTAGATCGGTCATTTTGGAAGTTCTTGGAAAAGTAGTGGACATTTTGCGTCTGAAACGATGATGATTATGGTATAGTAATTGCGAAGAAATATAACTTTAAAACTATTAATAAATTAATATCTCTATAATATAAATAGTACACGGTTTTCTCACGTTGTATCGGAAAGAAAACTATTCAAAAACTATTCATCCTAATGAACTTATCTTACATTCGTTTAAACAATATAAAGTATCACTTTGTTAAATATTTTTGAATATACAAAATAGAAGGGACATACCCACAATAAATCGATCTACAGGCTGTACTAGATCATCATGATACTATAATGATAATAAAATTACAGTAAAAAAACAAAAAACTATAAAAATTACCCGGACAGCTGCACATTTTTTTATAGAAATGCAGATTTTCTTTTTTTACTGTTATTTTAATTTCATTACACTGTAGTGATCTAGTATAGCTCGTGGTTCGATTTATTACGGGTATGTCCCATTCACGTTGTTTACGTTTTGAACAACTTTTGAACAATGCTAGTGGTATAATTGCACAGATCTATGTACAATAATAAGTTTTTACACAGTAGAGAGTGCCCAGGAAAATTAGTCTTAAAGACTTTCACCGGAATGGTGGGCATATGCCAAAAAAGGAAATAAAAAAGGGATTCTTAGAGATTTTTGCTTATTGCCTCAATACTCAATACTCAATCATTTATTGCTTCCTTAATGTACATACAGGTCTTTGATTTTTAAATATAGGATCAATTAAGGGCCCTGACGGGCGCTGCAATGAGAGAAGGGCTATTTAAAAAAAAAGGAATGATTAAATTAATGTATTACATGCATAGGGTATTTTTTTTTTTTAGTTTCCATATATTATATCTATTTGGTAGTTTTCTGATTTTATTATATATAATAAACTAAATCAATTAATACGATTTTAATTAATTTAGTCAATCAATAAGACAAAACTCAAAATTCACTATCAAATTTACCATATTTTTATGTAATAAAATAACTACTATTTCTTTGGAGACCATGAAAGGTACAATGAAAAGAATGATTTAATTGTAGTTATACTATTTTAAAAGGATTTATTTTATTGTATTATGCATATTATATAGATTTTTTGTATCATTTCTTTTGTTAAATATTATTATTTTTCTGCTTTTATAAGTTTTTCGTGTGTATTAGAAAATTGTAGTTATATTTATTTATTTAATTGCAATTGAAAAGATTATTATATTATTTTAATAGATTATTAATTAATTTATTTCATTTAATGTATTGTATTTTATAGATTTCTTATAAAAAATATTTTATTATTTATTTTGTATGTATTTCAAGTAAAATTTATCTTTATCTTCTAAATATTCATTTATAGAATAGTAGCATTTGTTAGTCAGCATTTCTTTTATGCGCTTAAAAAATATTTTATCGTTTTCTATAGATTTAATTATTTCTGGCAGTTTATTATAAAGCTTTATGGACATTGCCAAAGGGCTAGATGAATGGAGTTTGAGGCGGGAAGTTGGTAGTTCTAACCTATTCTGATGCCTTAAGTTATATTTAGTAGGTAAATCTTTCCTTTTTGCATAAAAGTGTGGATGTTTACGGACAAATTTACATGCTTCTAGAATATTAATTTGCGATACCTCGATTGGCGTTTACGATCTGCGCAAGAACAGAATCAGCTGGTACATTCTACATTTGTTTTCTCCCAAACCATAGACGCCGTCGTTCACAGCGTCGATCATCCACAAATCTCGGAATCCCGCTACTCCCCGGCATAGTCTATGATTTAGCCTGACCTTGCACCGGCTGCTTCAATTCCCGCGGTTCCCACGATGACGAGGACCCACGATAATGGTGCCGCAAATGACAGAGCGCGTCAGTTCACACGGGCGTGGAGGAACCCGTCGATGTCTGAACCGAAGTATGGTTTGTAGTGTATCCGAATTATAACGCGCATTAATCAATGTACCACTATTTTTGATTATATCAACCGCGCAGATTGTAAAAGCCGGTAAATTAAATATATAAATATATAGAGACAAATCACACAGACTGAGCTAGCCCCAAAGTAAGTTCGAGACTTGTGTTATGAAATACTAACTCAACGATACTATATTTTATAACAAATAGAACTCAACAGATATAATATAGATAAACTCCCAAAACCCAGGAAAATTTTAAAAGGGCCGTTTTCCAACTTGCCCTGACCGGGGATCGAACCCGGAACCTCTGGGTGACGGACTAGCATGGTGACCACTACGCCACAGAGATCATCGGTCGATGGAGGGAATATGTGAAAATTCAAATTATGTTAATAGACGATGCGGCTGGCAACCCATCACTATTATGATTCCTTTTTTCATCTGCTCGCCCTTCATCACGCTTAAAGTGGCCTTTGAGTCTTGCGGCCTTAGGATCTATCTGCTTAAAGCCGCAAGACCCCAAATGCTCTGTCTACCCATTAAGGATACAGACGTGATAGTATGTACGAGTACGTACCAATATTTCTTTTACAATCCATTTAATTATGGTACCAATATAGGAAATATTGGTACCATAATTAAATCTATGTTTTTTTCAAAGTAAACTTTGTAAACTTTATTTCTAAAATACATTTCAAATACAATTATTAATAAAAAATATACAAAATTTACAAATAAAATAGAGATTCGAACGCGTCGCCGCGAGGCAGGGTGCCCAGTAAACTAGCAGCATTGCCTCTCTGCACTGCGATAGAAATTCTTTGGGTGAAATAACTGCCAGCCCTTGGATCACCCGTAACCTCCCGGAGGCGCGCTGAAATCTCAGTCACCAGGGTTCTTGCTTCTGGGCTCCACGGACGCATTGTCTCAACCGCGAAGGGCACAAAAATATAGTTCGCCTCGAGGTGCTCATATTTTCTTCGCTTAACGATTTCAGTTTAATCTATGTTGTTCTAAGCGAAAAAAAACATTGGAATTATCATCATTCACATTACATACATACTTAACGCGATTGATTATATTTTGTCTCAGAAATTAGGTGTACAGAAAACATGGATCAGCTGCTTGTCTTCTCGCACAGATCGTAAAAGCCGATATGAGGTAATGGGCGAGAATCTAAAGCTTTTCATTAGGCTATGCGGCAAGCAACCCGTCACTATTTTTGATGCCTTTTACTCCTATACGCTAACCCTGCTGGAAGTGACCATTGTGTCTCAAAACCCTGGGCTCAGTCTGCTTTGTAAGGAACAAAGATGTAGATATAGTATCGATAGTATCGATACTATTGAATTTATTAACTATCGATAGTATCGATACTGTACTGTTTGTACGAAAAACTATCGATAGCTAAATTAATCAATAGTAATATAATTAAAAGTGAGCACAATACCGCCAGTATTTTTGAATAAGGCTCCACTCGAGAGAGTTGCAGATTTTAAATACCTGAGTCACTGGGTCTCGGAAAATCTCACAAATGACGTCGACATTGAGAGGGAGCAAAGGGCGTTGGCTGTCCGGGGGAATATGCTGATTCGTAGGTTTGCAAGATGTACGGCTGATGTCAAAATTACCCTATTTAAGGCATACTGCCAGTCTTTTTATACCTGCAATCTATGGGTCAGCTATACTCAACGGTCACTCAGCGCCCTTCGTGTACAATATAATAACATATTTAGAATACTGTTGGGGTTGCCAAAACATTGTAGTGCTTCGGGCATGTTTGCGGAGAGGCACACTGACGGCTTTCAGGCAATCGTCAGAAAAAGAGTCGCCTCGCTAATGCAGCGTGTCCGAAATAGCTCCAACGGCATTCTAAGTGTGTTAGCAAATAGGATAGACTGTCCGATGGTGAGGCATTGGATCGGAATTCATGTGTCTCGCACATGAATGCCGATCCAAAGCCTTACAAACAATCTCTTAAATTTATTTATTTTTCTTTTTGATTACTAATATTGGTTAAGTTTACTAACACTATATGGATTTTTAAATGATCTGAAATAAAAATACATTATTATTATAATATCGATATTCGTCCCAATACTATCGATAGTTTTTAATACAAAAGTACCTTTACTATCGATACTATCGATAGTCCTATCGATAATGTTACTGTTTTTAAGGCCACGATAGTATCGATAGACTATATCGATATTTTATACTATGCTTCCAACACTAGTCTCTTCCATTCCTTTCTGTTCTCAGCCAACCTTTTGACATCTTCTTACGGCACTACTCCTTTCTCGTTAATTTGCTTCATAAAGCTATGTCTGGGTATTCCTCTTCTTTCTTCTATTGACACATTGTTATATGAGTTGAAATCTAGCAGATTATCCTTCAAAACCAGGAGCATTTACTAGTATACCGAGCATGGAGAGCATATCAAATTAGCCCTATCAAAACGAAATCAGCGGTTGGTTGCGCGGCAAAGAAATATGATAAATCATGTTTTGATTGATGCTTATATTTTTTCGGTGAAAGCCTTTTTGTAGGCTTTATTAGGTAATTATGGTGTTAGTGCATGAGGCGATTTAGATGGGAAAATATGGTGAGTTGACTTTTACAGTTTTGCGAAGTTATGGCTAGAGAAACGTATAATTTTAAACTGTATAAGTATTCATAATTATTTTACAAGCGAAGGTAAAAATCAATAATTATCAGCAGCTATTAGACCAAATAACTTAAATGTAAAATACATAAAGAGTGAGCTGCTAAAATACATATTTAAAATAATAACTTTTTTGTAATGAAAAAAAAAATTGTCGTGCTAAACTACGACTTTGTACTTATTTAAATCATAAAATATAAGTTTTATTTTTCACAATCACAATACTATAATTAACCTTAAATATTTGTAATTAATTGATAAAAAAATGTCATCAATGCAAAGAACGCAATCTTATACAGCCAAGGTCGTATATCAAATCCCTTGCAATAAATCAAAAATAACCCATGTTAATCCGAGTCCTCGAAATATGAAGTAATTAATATGCTAATTAAACGTCCAGATTCCGCTCGCGATAACGATAAAAAAAATCGCCGAATGACAACCACTTTGGTACGATTTTACGCAAATCGCATCGCGTCATAAGCTTTCGTTTCGTACGCTCGGATACTCACCTTTGAAACATTCAAATTTAAACTTTGTAGATATGAGTTTATGGTTGATTTTTGTTAATTTTGGTGGTCAAAAAAACGCTACAATGGCCGACAAATTAATGAAGTCGTAAGCGAAGGGATCGATCTGTCGCGTTCGGTTTCACGCTCGAATAGAGGAGGATTGCATTGGAGGTGACCATGCAAGGGAGCCCCACTTGTGCAGTCATTGACCTTTTCGGATTTTGTTTCATGTGAAAAAATCTTGCCCATAGCTGTCACTGGCTTTAATTGAATTTATGAGGTATATAAATTAGTTTAAATAAAGTTGTACTGCCACGATCGAGTATAACAAAAGAGGTATTGATGTTAGTAAATATGTTGATTATTTATACCTCTTGCCTAGATTGCAAAAGAAAGTTTATTTTTAGTATAGCAATTTTGTATTAACTATTTGGTAAAATGTTTTAGTAATTTAAAAGTAATTAGATTGTTTTAAGTTAACATTAGTACGTTACTAAGATAAATTATTAAAATACACTGTACTAACTTGTAAGATACGAAACTTTAAAAATACTTCATAATGTTAATAAATTTTAAAAGCCACACTAAAATTAACTTTGAAAAGAAATATCTTCACCAAAATTTAATAATTACAAGTCGATTCAAACTTCCGATGTTATGATAATTCCGCGTAATATCATAAATTCTTTAGAATTTTTCCTGCCATAAATATTACTTTACAGACACAGTACATATTTCACAAGTTCCAACTGTACACGAAGATGAACGGCGTTCTTCGTGTGAAAACGACAAAATTAATATATTCAAGGAAATGTATGGAATCTTATACAGTAACATTCCTGGTAAATAAAATTAAGAGATTTGACTTCATCTGGTTATATTTCAATATTAGTTAATACGTTATCTAGAAATACATGTACTATAACGTCTGTACCCTTAATGGGGTAGACAGAGCATTTTGGATCAAACAGTTCGAGCCTAAGGGCGCAAGAAACAAAGACTACTTTTAGCTTGATAGTGGGCGAGAATGTGGAAAAAGAAAAAAACTATTTCAATAAAGAATTATAGATATAGCCATTCGACCCAACACAGAAGTTTTGGGTCGAATGGCTACATCTATAATGAATCATATTCAAATTAAGATTTGTTTCACCTCTCCAAATCCCGACTCAAAACGGACATTGTCAAAATGCTTTCATAATTTGGATGTTAAAAATACTGCATCGCTGTTGGTTTATCAATAAACGAAAATGTAATAAAAATTTAAAATGGTTCAAAATAGCCTATGAAGATAAATAAACAAATTCATATTTTACAGCATGTGAATCCATACTGCATATCTTTCAAACTTTCGTGCTTTAAACTCAAGACTAGCACAAAGCCTTTAATTATTTTGTAGGGTGTATTCATTGAGAAAAATACATCTTCTGTGGTAAGACAAGTATGGTTTCGTTCTTGTTATTGTTTATTGTATTTGATAAATAAAAAAACAATATTTACATATTGTAAGAACGCGTTCTAAAAAAACAATCTATATAGTTTGTCAGCAGAATCGATAAAACAGATAATTATAAATCCCTATTATAAATTGGTATAGAACAAAATCCGCACCACAGGTACTAAAGAATGTGTATATGCATCCTAATGCTACTGATAATAATCTAAATAACACAAATGATGTGTCGCATTTTTAATAAATACAATCGAGCACCCAAAATAATGTGTAAAAATACGTTGTAAAAATACAAATTCCCCACCATTTACATAACTCATCTCGATCAGCTTATCGTGCACCTGCATCATTGTAACCAACACCAAATCATACATAACCACAATCGAAAAATCAATAATGCACTTAACGACGCGTTCACACATACCGTTAAGCATAATTTAAAAATACGCCACCCGGTTACAAAGTAGTGAGCGTATGGGGATAAAGCTTTGGATACACTGTTGCATAATTATTATGCAAAGAATATGTTTAGGATTAAAGAATTATTTCACTGATGAGATAATGCAGATACCTTATTGGAAAATATGACCCCCAGAAATAAAAGAGACTGCTACATTCGCTACGTCTACCAGACTCATTTCAAAATATTAAGAGAACAATGCAATGAATGATGTCGATCATGTCTATTTATTAATGTTCCTGATAGTGATAATTTGCACTCTCTTTCAAGAGATACAAGTAGCAACTTATAATGTAAAAAGCCTAATAAATAATGGATCAACAAACATTCATTATGATCTTACCCCGGAACAGGCTAGACTTCTGCCCTCTCTTCAGTTTGCATCTCACCAGTATCATAAAACTACAAATCAATGCGACATCTCGCCGAAACAGCGCGGCGTGTACGAATCGTGTCCGATCTAATTTAGAGCGGGGGCGATGAGCGGCGCGATAGGCGGCGCGGGTCGGGCTCACGCTGCGTGATTTACTGGCCGCGCGACGCGAACGCTGCTCTGAGCTCGGGTTGCATTTTATAATTATACAGGTAACGAGCTGGTACTGAAAGCAAATGCATTTCACGCGCTTTTATCACTTTTAATTTTAGTTTAGTTTAGCAAGTATCTTTTGTACTGGCGATCTGTAACTTTCAAGCAAAGCATATTTGAAACTCTTTGCGATTTAATCGCTACAAAACATAATAATAAATTACTGTAAAGCTGCATTTCAGCTGCATAGTTTCAAAACACGCATCCTGGCAGCGCTACGTCTTCGCACCTGTATCGGCAATCCGCAACAATTAACCTTACTTTTTATAACAATAAAGAAAATTTAGTTACTATAAAACCTAACTTATTCCAGCCGTATAGTTTCAAATCATGCACCCAGAGACCGAGACGCATCTGCGCACCTGTGTTGGCGATCCGTAACTTTCAAACAGACAATACCTAATAAATTAGTTACTATAAAACCTACTTCATCCTAGCCGTATACTTTCAAACCACGCACCCAAGGAGCGGGACGCGTCTGCGCACCTGTATCGGCGATCCGCGACTTACTTCAGATAAACGATCGCGAGCAAGCGCGCCCGCTAGATTCCAACTTGTCTACGAGATTTATAAGTCTCTGGTATTTCCATTTAGTGCGGGGAAGATATAAAGCATATTATAATTGTGTAGTGAGGGACTTCCTTTAGTCGAGAGTGATTAATTGTTTCTAGTAGTATTTTATTTCTGAAATTAAGTAAAAAATAAGAAAATGAACGCAGTTTTTAGAAATAGATGGAATACTCGTATATGTGTATAAAACTATAGTCATGTTCAAACCTAGTGTAAGCCAACTTTGTGCCTGGCGATTCTGCGTTTATTTTTTGTCAATTTCAAACCAATGTTATGCCCAAGAAGAAGTACTGAAGAAGGAAATTTCAAAATAAAGTTGCGTTTCGTTTGTGCTTCTATAACCCTTTCACCGCGAACGTCGGATTTATCCGACAAACATTTTCGTGCCCATTCCGCGAGCGTCGGATATTTTCGACAAAAAAAAACGCTCGTATTGCACATAACTTAAGTATCCACATCCTTTTTCGGTTGTAGGTATTTATTTGTGATTTCGTACCCCTCGCGCTGGGGGCACGGCAACTAATATAAAGTCTCGCGGTGAAAGGGTTAACAAAACTTCTGTCAGTATGCCGAAGCGTAAAGTTATCACTTTGTGGTAGCATTCAGTATGTTTGTGATATCTCTCGCATCTGATGTATAACAAAAAATGTCCACGCATTTAGCAACAGGCGCCGTGTCACCTCCGAGATAACTCACCCCTTATAGGTGTGTTCCCTATAGTACCAATACTAATATACTCAGTATTAGTACTTATTAATAGTACAATTTGTTGATCAAAGAAAGCAAAAGCACCTTACTAAACCAATAACTTATCATTTGTTTATAATTTTATATATTTTTAAAAACGAAGAACTTAGTTCGCCCCCAAACTACATAACTGATTTTTTTTTATGGGACCACTTGACAAGTCTATACTATCAAACAGAAAAAGATTTTTCCAAATCGGATCAGGCGTCTGTGAATAATCGGTGAACATACATACGAATTGATAAACACCTCCTTTTTAAAAGTCGGTTAAAAATAGTGGATTCTAGGCCTCGAAATCAGGATCGGATAATATACGAAGATGTAAGAAGGTTTAGACATCTTTTATAGTTTTCTCTACCCAAAGGTTGGCTGGAAGAAATCGCTTTAGTCATAAGCCCGCCTTTGTACCTACTAGATTAAAATGTATTTTTGATTATTGTCATGCTTAGTTGGTGCAATAAAGAAATTTTATCTTATCTTATGTAGTTGTCTCTCAGAAGTACAACTACTCACAGTTTTTAAGGAATTTTTGAAAACCTTCGAGGCAAATGCAATATTTTGTAGGTATTTTGTACCAAGGGGAGTGTACCCCTGTATCTCGTCGCGATGGCTATCTGCTTGATAAACACCGCGCTTAAGGCTAATTTGCATATTAAAACAAGCTCTGGTAATGAGGTGACACTTACAGACATGCCTAAAACCACCATTCTGACCGTTTCCACAATTATCATTGTGATTTAACATCTCTGTAATTATATTAATTCGCTGTTATATTTTTAATTAGATTTTTTCCAAATTCTTAACTCATTCCGCTGATAAATGAGTTATTAATCGAAAAAATTCAGTTTGATTTATTAGATGGTTACTAGAGCATTCTTCGATCAACGCATTTATATTGTTTCATAATTATAACAGTTTAAACAATTAACCTGATTTCATTTCTAAATTTGAAAATTTATTTTTAAATTATATTGGTTATTTTAAAAACAATAATATGTCCATAAGTTTACTTCAAATTGTTAAACTAGAAATAATTTCAAATAATAAATAAATCCATAAGTCACAGTACAATGCAGAGTGTAAAAAAACAATGTTCAAATAATATTACAATAATTAAAAACAAAAACTAATTTAAAATTCATAAATAGAACATTTGTATTTTAGTGATGCAACAAAGCAAATGGAATCGATACTACATATCGATATTAACCGTTACACAAAACGATTTATCGTAAGCAATAACATGCGCCGTGGTCCTCGAAATTAACATCTAAATGACTGATTGGAAAATAGTGAGGTTGGTCATGGCGTATTAACGCTGAATTGGGTTTCTGAGGCGAGTTTTCAGTTATATCGAACGATAACAATTTCATACCGCGACGCGCTACCAAATGGTCGAGATTTGTTTTAGTTACAAAGGATTTTTTTGAGAAATTAGCAGTGTCGTTGTGTTTCAGATGAGGTTGAGTTAAAATGTTTTGTGAATTAATGATTGTGAAATAAGACCTAGTGCGTATTTTCGTTTTTTACCCTGTGTAAACTCTTAAAAACTCGGAGGTAATATTTTTCCTTAAAAATTATTATAAGTAAGTGAACTCTGTTTGACCTGCAACAAATAAACAAATATTTATAGATACAACCCTACTATTTTTAGACATTGCGTAAAATGCAAACGGCTAGTTATTTACAAAATATTGGCATTTAAAATGTTATTGGTTACAGTTAAATTAGCTATTATGAGTTCGGTTAAGTGTATCAGAATGTGCAATGTGCATACATCATTCTAGAGAGAGTTCAATTTTATGTGAACTTTATCGCTAGAAATAATGAGCTGATTTGAATTTACATTGGTTTTTATTGATCACTGCTTTAAACATTTTAAAAACATAAGATCACCGTTTTCACAGAATCATGCTGAACGTAGCCTTTGGCTTTTAATGGCCCTAGACTCTGTACACTCCGCAACAATGATTGAATTTGAAATGTGTGTTTGTTTCAGATGAACCAAAAGTGCAAAGTGTGTGGTGAGCCGGCGGCTGGATTCCATTTCGGGGCTTTCACGTGTGAAGGATGCAAGGTGAGACACATTCTTCTTCTAAATCTTCTTCTGCTTCTCCTTTTTGTTCTCTTTCTTATTTACGAGGCAGCTCTTGTCGGCAAACTTCTCGGTCTTCATCCTTACTCTTTAACGCTTGATACGACATGACACCTGCTTTTTAGGGTCCCTTACACAATGGATAAAAATGGGACCCTATTACTAAGACTCCGCGGTCCGGCTGTCTGTCTTTTCACAGATGATGTATTTCTGTAGCCGCTTTAACAACAAATACTAAAAACAGAATAAAATAAATATTTAAATGGGGTTCCCGTACAACAAACGTGGTTTTTCATAGATAATGGTACGGAACCCTTCGTGCGCGAGTCTGACTCACAATTAGCTGATTTTTTCTTTCATATGGTCTACATTAAGAAGGTAATTATAAGAAACATTAGGTACTTTATTAAAAACTCTTTCTCTCTCTCCTTAGCATGTTCTGGTTGCATCTTTAGCCGATTTAATTATTAATATTACGTGATTTATTTTAGTTTTAGTCAGGTATTTTGGTTATATAAAAATTTTGATGTAGAGCATCCGAACCCGTTTTCCAGCTAACTATGAATGTTGCTAAAATGTTTTCTTTATTGGGAGAATCAATTTATGCGTTGAAAAATATCGAATAGTTTGGTACAATGTGAAATTGCTTCGAGGACGAAAACACTAACTTACATGTTTTTACCATTTAAAAGTAAAGTACATGTACCGCAAACATGAATAATATTTTTACCGATGTTCATTTGTTTATAAAGCTTTATTGTAAGAAAGAACATAAGAAAGAACACAGATAAAAAATCAGAAAAGTAAACATACAACAGCGGACTTATCCCGTACAGGGATCTCTTCCAGTCAACTGGCCAGTCATGAAGTTGCATAATGTTCAATCAACTTTTCGACGGATGCAAAGTACTCTGAACAAGCGTATTTGGACGAGGCCCATTATACTGATTTCGCTATTCAAATGAATCCGGAAGATGAGAAATCTAGGATAGGGCTCAAGGCAAAAAACAACACGCAAGCGCTCTATATGGTCGAAGGAAGAAAATTAAATTAAACGTTTTTATTGCATAATGCATGTGCTAGACTTTTTGTAGAAATAAAAAAGAAACAAAATAGTATGCAACTACTATCTGTGCATGAAATTAAAAACCGGGTCACATAGAATATAAAAGATTTTAAAAATGACACTTTAATTTAACGTTCATTTAATTATAATACTACATATTTTTACAAATAAAAAATGTCTCGCAAAAATCCATTATTATCATTTTTATCTTCAATGTTGTTATAACAACTTCTTGTAAAAGTATTCTTAAAACAAAGTACAAATTTTAATTTCAGACTCTGCTAATTAGACTGCGCAACGAAATAAGAATTTCAAAATAATTATAAACTCGTAAATATAATATAAAATAAGTGACAAAGAAGATTTAACAATAAAACAACCAAACACTACTGCACTACATCCGAATCCTTTCGATTAATTGGTATAATTACTCGAATTCCGATTTCGACTCGATGCTTCCCGCGCCACTTCCCTACGATGTAAATAACACCGCATTGATAAACATTTTTTGTAGCATTTTAGTAGATATCGAGTATCCGGGAAGCGCACGTCACTAACTCGATCATTCGCAAAAAAACTCGTGTAATAAATTGGTTAACAGTCTAGTTTTCGCTTAGGACGTTAATTCATATAATCTCCGATTTGTTTGGTGGATTCCTGTTGTGTGTGTTGCGTTGTGTGTTGCCTAATGCTTATAATATTGCCTTTTAATTTAATCGTATGGCTATTACAGTTGTTATACAAATCACACACAGTAAATAAATAATAAATATATAGGGACAAATAACACTGATTGAGCTAGCCACAAAGTAAGTTCGAGACTTGTGTTATGACTAACTCAACCATACTATATTTTATAACAAATACATATATAGATAAACATCCTAGACCCAGGACCATTTGAAAAAGGCCATTTCCAACTTGCCCTGAACGGTGATTGAACCCAGAACCTCTGGGTGGCGGTCTAACATCTAAACTGTGTAAAAAATATAATATTTTATATAGTGCGCCAACTGGGTTATTCAATAATAAATGAACCATATTTTTATATTTTTTCGTTTAGCAAAGTAGTAAAAATTCACAAAGAAACAGCATAATGAGCCAAAAAAAATTTTTCTCCATATTCTTATTTTTGTCTTTTAATTCGCTCTGAGACTTATGAATGTTGGCTGAATAGTTGTATTCATCTTAAATTTTTTCTACGGTGCCGATACGTAGCAGCCAATTAAGAACCTTTCTGTCCCAACGGCCATTGGTTCATCGCGCTATGCGCCTCGCCCATATCCTCTTCATTGAGCTAATCCGTCGAGCTACGTCAGTTACTTATGTTTTTATAGTTTGGGAGCTTGGGATATACACTCCGGCGTTTTCTACCCTAAAAATAAAAATATGCATACCAATTATCACTCAAGAATGCTAAAGATTGTGAATTGGGTACCCGTACAATGGCGCAAAAAGGGCAAAAATAAGTAACATTTCCAATTGCCTCAGAATGGGAACAAAACGCCATTATCCCAGCGTATACGCTGCTCTAGCGCACACAATCGACGCTCGTCAATTTGTCGGCGCACCACTAAACGCCACCGTTTGTATGTAAATGTGCGTGCGCACTAATTGTAATGGATTAGGGCTGACGCGCTGACGCAAAATGTCTACAATGCTGGATGAAAATAAAATTCTAATGTATTAAACGCAAACAAAATTTTTTTTTAATGGACGTGTTATAAGAACTAACTTTTAGATTCAGATAAGAATGAAAATTAACGTATAAAATCTGATTAGAATAAAACTAAAATAGCAACTTTGCGTATCAATTTCAATTGAAGCTTAATCTGGGATTTATCTTTATTTATGAGGATAGAGGATGTTTATCTATTTATGTATTTGTTATAAAATATAGTATCGTTGAGTTAGTATCGCATAACACAAGTCTCGAACTTACTTTGGAGCTAGCTCAATCATTGTTATTTGTCCCTATATATATTTATATTTTTATATTTTTACTAGCTTTTGCCCGCGGCTTCGCTCGCGTAGGGGTGTAATTTATCAAAATACTTTTTAGGGGATGCCTACGTCATAGTAGCTTTATGCATGCAAAGTCTCAGCCCGATCGGTTTAAAATTGACAAAGTTTCATACAAGTTTCATCCCCTATTTTATCCCCTTGGGGATAGAATTGATCAAAATCCTTTCTTAGCGGATGCCTACGTCATAATATCTACCTGCATGCCAAATTTCAGCCCAATCCGTCCAGTGGTTTGGGCTGTGCCTTTGAGTTATATATATTTAGATTTAAAATTCCATACTGGACCAGCCCTCTCTTTGCATATCGAAAAAACCGATCGATTAATATGTTAATAGGCGATGCGGCTAGCAATCCATCACTATTTGGATTTCTTTTTCCATCTTAACGCCCACCACCTCGCTAAGCGTGGCCTTTGTGTCAGGGATCAAGATGTGAAAATATATCTGTATTAATTTTAAATTCAATAATTCACGTCTGCCAGCCCTAGCTCACAAGGGATGACCATCTGACTCGTATTTAGTGCAGTATTGTCCGCGGTTGACGCAAGCGCATCTGCTTACCTTCTTTGAGGCTACCGCGGTGTCGCAAGTTTTGACAGCTCCTAAGTGAGAAGGGATTGCGATTAGTCGCGCGTGTGACGCGACGCGGCGGTGCGCACGCGCACTCATTATGAGCTTTGAGTTGTCACTTGTTGGTAGCGTTTGGACGATATTATTAAGTGTTTATGGGAGACCTGTTAAAATGATGATCACTTATATTAAACAGATAGATATTTTTATTAAAGTTTGCATCATTTTTATCAGTTGTTCTAGCAAATTTGCAAATATAAATTTTAAAATAACATGTGTTAGTAATCACTACAGAAACATATTTTTTGACATATTATAATCCTAAACAAATTATTGTAGGACTTGTGTACGCGATAGTAATTCGTATTAATTATTATTAGAAATGCGCATGTAAACATTATTAAAAAATCTTTTGAATATAAGATAATAAGGAATTTTAGTAAAATAATGTAAGTATTCGAAAATATACCAAGCTGCGCTCTCAGTACATTTATTTCAATATAACATCAACATAATAAACCAAATGTCTTTTAAAAATAACCTACAAAGGAACCGTAAGACAAACTTTATACTATACGTTGTTCCGAGCATGGTGATGCAGTATAAAACAATAATCTAAATATATATAACTCAAAGGTGACTGACTGACTGACATAGTGATCTATCAACGCACAGCCCAAACCACTGGACGGATCGGGCTGAAATTTGGCATGCAGGTAGATGTTATGACGTAGGCATCCACTAAGAAAGGATTTTGATCAATTCTACCCTCAAGGGGATAAAAATTTGTATGAAACTTTGTCAATTTTAAACCGATCGGGCTGTGACTTTGCATGCATAAAGCTACTCGTACTATGACATAGGCATCCCCTAAGAAAGGATTTTGATAAATTACAACCCTACGCGAGCGAAGCCGCGGGCAAAAGCTAGTTGATAGTAAATTTAAAAGCGAATTAGTGATTTCAAATACAAATCTCGATCACAGCATTGCCCAACTAATCGACTTTTCAAACTTTACAATCAAACTGTTACATAATGCAGCAGACACCAACTACTTAGAACAATGCGTTAGGCAAGCAGGGAAACGTCGCAGGATGCACGGACGACGGCCATCGGCCCACTTGCATTCGTCACCGATGTAATATCCTATTATAGCAAATAGACTACTTTTCTTGACAAGATTGTGGACTGGGTTAGAAATAAATGTACTAGCATGAAAATAGGATGGTTCCCAACACCGTAATCCGACAACGTACAGTACGAGATGTTGGAACAGCGGTCATGCACTTAAAGTGGAACTGGGCAGGGCACCTGGCTCGACGGAGTGATGGCAGGTGGAGCAGGGCTTCAACCGAATGGTGGCCCAGAGCGGGTGAAAGAAGCGTCGGACGGATGGGTTCACGACATAGTAAAAGTCATGGGTCGCACCTGGATTAGAGCAGCACAGGACCGAGATGGGTGGATTCGACGAAGGGAGGCCTATGCTCAGCAGTGGGCGGAAGAAGGGCTGAGATGATCATGATGATGATTAAGTGATAACCGACTTAAACCCTGTTTTAATAGAAATTCCATGGGACCACCAAGTATACACTTTCAAACAAAAAAAAATCCAAATCGGTCTAGACGTCTTTGAATAATCGGTGAACATACATAAGAAAGATCGCGACGAATTAACAGCCTCCTCCTTTTGGATGGTTAGAAAAGGAAAGATGCTACATGTAATTCTAATAAGCAAATTATTCTAATGCCATCCAATGGAAGACTTTTTTGCAAATGTGTAACTAATAGGTTGCTTAATTTTTTTCTGGTCCAAAAATAATTCACGTACTTAGTATTGTTTATTGTTTATTCCAAACAGTTCTATTTTCGAACAAAAATGGGATAGGAAAGAAAATTTTATATTGGTATAGGTTAATGAATGGTTTTCAAATTAGAAATTATTCCATTCACTAAATCAATTTCTAATTTAAATATGTATCTATATTTTTTTCGTAATAATCTACTCTTTAAAATAAATTAAATTTTTATTGTAGGCAAATAAAATTAGCTTTAAATTCTGTAAATTCTAAATACTAACATTAGTTATTAAGTTAAACAGATGACATTTTAAAACTAAAAATATTTTTCGCGGTTCATATTTTCCAATTCTTCGTACTGACATTGATTGCCTCAGAATATACAATTCAAATTTCAATTATATTTTACGTGACGCCGCTTGATGAGGCAATGAAAGACTCAAAGCATAAGTATACTGGAATCTAATGATACATCACAAATAGAATTGCATCAAATCAAACAGATCTAGTTACTCAAACTTTGCGTAAGCTAGGATTGAACTACGGCCCATTACCCAAAACAGCTGATGTGCCCGCAATGAGATAGGATCGGAAGGCATGCTAGTTGCCCAAGAAGCCACGGCCCGGAAAATAAGCATCTCTAGATGCTTCGCAATTTCGGAAAATCTTGCCAAACCTAGACTTGACGACCATCATGGTTCAGCAGATGTTGCTAAAGAATAATATCTTACTTCCTCCAACATACCATGTGGAAGGAACATACCCGTAATAAATCGAACTACGGGCAATTGACAAAACTCAATTAGATCATTATAGTATAATGACTTTAAAATAACAGTCAAAAACCAAAAATAAACATTCGACATTTCCATACCCTGCCGGGTATGGAAATGTGGTTTTTTTTTTGTTTTTTGACTTTTTTTTTAATTTCATTATATTGTAGTGATTTAGTATAATTAAATAGCCCGTGGTTCTTTTTATTACGGGTATAAAATGTAACTTTATGCATTGTATAGATTTTCACTCATTTGTCGCTTTTGTTGATGGAGCTACCGCCGTTTTAATCCCCTAATAAAAAAATGGACGCAAATTTTTACGTTAATACATTTATTTTGTATTCTTTGAGTCTACCTAGAATTAGAATAAATCCAGCCTTATACCACGAAATTCAACAAAACTTTCAGTCATTGGACGCTAACATTCATTATACAAAACACAATAAAACCTTATTTATTAAGGTTGCTATTAAGGCTGCAGTGGAGAGCACACAATCAAACCTTAATAAATAAGGTTTTCTTCATTGTAAAATGTCCAACGACTGGTAACGTCCAATGACTGGAAGTTTGCCCTATGCCAAACAAACTCATATGCCTTATAAGCATTTTATTGTCAATCTATGCAAAACTGTAGAGACCTATTTACCCTCAAGAAAGCGACATAATGACAGAATTATAAGAACAAGTCCAAACAGCTGGTGTCGGCCACGCCATTTAAATATTACCCATTAATTCACAAAATGAAATGCGTAGAGAATTATGGTTTAGACCTGAGGATACGAAAAACCTGATTATGGTAATGCTGGCTGCTTATTGTCTTTCATTATAATTAGCTGCGCCCGCGCAATCACGTAATGGATCGCTTTTCACGCCGTTTAATTGCAATGATTTATTATATTCCTATAGAACTGTGGCATAAAATATAGAAGGAAAAGAAATCGACACTTCATATTATTTACTTGTGTTTTGACACTTTTATCGGGGCATTCATAACACAAGTCTGGAACTTACTTTGGGGCTAGCTCAATCAGTGTTGTTTGTACCTATATATTTATTTATTTTATCATTCTAGTAAGTTTGTTAGGTTTTCAAAAATATATTTTTGAGATATTTTTTTTAATACCAATCGATCGTAGATACCTTAATTATCGAACAGTACTTGAGCTTGAAAGCTGTTAACACAAAATTAATGTCTCTCTTAATCTTTTTAATCATCGCTTACTAAGCTAAAATGTCTCAGCCGAATTCATCACTACTTTTTACGAAAAACATAAGTATTTAACTTCTTCTTATTTTGGTACACTTAGTACGCTGTCAATTTAAAAATATTAGACATTTCTATTGCTGTGATTGAAAATTCTAATTAAATCACTTCTACACCATAATGATTTTGTGATTCCTATAACAACCACGCAAACCACCTCAATGTAATCTATTTGTCAAGGGATATATAAAAGCTAAGCCAATTACGAACAAAATAACAATCCAATTAATTAAATCTCGCATTAAGGCGGGCCATTAAAGGCGCGACTTTTGTTTTGTCCACTTGACAAATTACGAGAAGCGCGCGGCCTCTTTGCCGTTGCCTCGTATCGCACAATGGAGCGGCGCCACTGTCGCGCGCGCCGATTGTCCCCACACAATGCCCGATTACACATACAGATAATTCTTTCCAGAAACCTTTAAAAGCAAATTAGAAGCGATGATTTATTGCAGTGAAGTTACGAAACAAACGTCTCGGTTAACCCGAATATCTCTTTCCGCTGAGCGTTTTCCGTTCGCGCTCGCGTGCGTTACCGCAATTTGAATGTGCTCCAAATTTGAAAATAATTCGAGTCGGCCGACAGTCGTGCGATCGGCGATCGCTTATCGGACTAGTAAGTACTCGTGTCACATTGTTGTAACTTAGTGATGTTGGAAATAGATATTACAGTAAGAAGACTAAAACTGTAGTTCCCAATTAGAACTGTCTCTAACTTTATAAGGCTTGACTCTGCATTGGTAACCACTTCGAAAAAAAAAATGTATGAAGGAAATAAATTACTCTAGACTACCTAATTGTAACTAGTTAGCCGCACAAAGCTATCTTATTAAAAACATTTTTTTTTTCTTAAATACATTTAATAATTATTTGTGTAGAACTGGACGTACGAGTATATAATTAGATACTTTACTTAAGACTCTAGTACTCTTTATTGATGTATTTTTTCATCCAACCATAGATATTATTCTCCTATAGTCCATTTGTTTAGGTATTTAAAATGTATTTTTATTGAAATATACACTTTATACTCGCAAATCAATACTTTTGCAAAGTAAATAATTTGTTATTTGCAAAGATATTGATTTTTAAAGTGTATATTTCATTAAAAAGACACGTCATGATTGTTTACATCCTTTTAAATACCTAACCAAATGGACTATACAAGTTTAACTAGATGTATCTTAATACCTATGCAAATTCTTCAGAATCGTCTATTTTAAAATATGCAAAATATTCTAAACAAAACCTAATCTAAAAAAATCAAGTAACACTTTGTCAAGTTTACATACGGCGAACGACAAATCGCCTCACGCACATCACTAGTAGTTCCCATCGTTCGTGTTTGTCTTACGCAATAATTGGAGCATTGAGGGTTCACACGTTTTTGCCGGCCATCCATCGGCGTCATTACACCTAACTACTGGTGTTTACAGCGTGATCTACCAAGCTCAATATCACAGGTCAAGTTTGTGCAATGTTTTAAGCATTTGAAGGCCTCTACAAAGATTTTTAATAACTCTATGGTAACGTATGAGTTTATGCACAAATGATTTGCAACCTCTTTGCTTAACATAAAAATACTGGCCACATAGAATGTAGAAAGAAAATGATGTTAAAATGCCTTTCGTATCGTTTTGGTTTTCAAAACCAATGTTGTCATGGTTTTTGAAAACCATTTTTTTTTAATAACGACAATTTGAATTGAGAATGGGAAGCTTTCCCTTGCACATTTTTCACGTTCTCACATTAAACTGTAAAAAGTAGTTCGTAAAATAGTTTGAATGGTTATCTAGAGCATGATGAGACCAAAATTTTAAATGATATCTCAGTTTCCTTTCAAATAATTTAATACAATTGGGAGCAGCGCTGGACCGCAAAGAAAGGAAGGTATGCCGTAACTGATCATATTTATATATTTATGGTAGACAATATTTAGTAACATTCAATAGGTTTTGAATATTTAAATAATATGTTTTTTTGATATTTAGAATCAAAAAACATATTATTTTGATCGTAAATATCATAATAATTGGAGCATCGCTGGTTCACACGTTTTTGCTGTCCATCGCGATCATTACACGTAACTACACTACTTCGTTCCATACGGTTAACTCAATATCATTGGTTTCGTAGTTTAATCTGTTGGATGCTTGGGTAACGTCAATGGTGTAAATGTTAACCTTATAAAGCGATGAAAGGCAAATCATGCTCAATTTCTGCAAGGCACTGAAGTCTTTATACCTTTATTTTATGCTATGATTTGTGTATTAGAAAAAAAGCATTAAGAGGCATTTCACATTTGATTGGCTGTCTCGCTCGCACAATCAAACATTTTCAAAGATTATTAAAAAATGTGTCTCATTTTAAGAAAAGTATTTCATTAACATTCAATATAAAAGAAAGTTTCTCTAAATATAACTATATACCGGAAAGCGCGGCGTAGGACATCAACCTACTTGACAAAAAAAGCGAAAACCCTTAAAAAAGCTCGCGAACCTCGTTGAATCAATAGTTTTGGTAAGCCGTGAGGCAGTCTATTCATAAATAAATAAAAATAAAAATCGTTTATTTCAGATGACACGGATCCATAATTGTGTTAGTTTTACTTAACCTATGTTAGTATTAATTGACTATGTTATATAAGATGGTTGCGTTCGTATACATCTCTATAGTTCGGAGTGGGTTTTAACTATCACCCTCCTTACAAAAGACGCTTAAACAGATTAAAGACATAAGGGAGGAGTATAGCGATCGGCTAACGTCTTCAAGATGCTATTGGGGCTAGCCCGCACTCTGTTTATGAGCGAGGTGGTTTTTTGCGAAGAACTGCTGCAAAGCCGTCGATTTGGTACTCCGCAAACATCGCCGATGCGCTACAAAAACGAGGCAGCCCCAGCATCATCCTAAAGACGTCATTATATTGAATTCGCAAGGTGTCCAGCGATTTTTGTGTATAGTTGACCCACAGATTACCCGTGTATATATTCTGGCAGTATGCTTTAAAAAGCGTGACCTTTACTTCTTCGGTACAACGGGTAAATCATAGAAGTAGAAGTCATGTTTTTATAAGTATACACAGGAATCAACGCGAAGCGTATAATTTTTTAGTAAGTAAAAGTACCTATTTGCTAACGTCACAATCGGGTTGTCCCGACCTCCGAATGTAGTCTTCGCTCAGCATGACTCATATACTCAACATTTAAAACTTTAACGCGATAGTTTAAAAGTAGTTAGAAATCATTCGACTGAAATCATAATGATAATAAATTCACAAAAGCAACTAACAAGGAAAATACCTAACAAAACTCTTGTTTCGTTATTTTAAAAAAGATTTATCAGAGACAAAAGAATTTGTTCTCAGACGGCCTTGGAATCAATAACTAATTAAAAATTAGATCAAACAGTCACGGCGAATTTTCCGCAATCGTAACATTGAAACAATGCCTTGTTCATTTGCAATATCACTGGAGGGTTAATCGATTCGATTCGATTCACTCGCAATCGGCACTCGGATCCGTACGTACACTCCGGACTAATTAATATACGTTATTGTAGTGAAATCTAATTCGATACTTCCTCGATGTTATTTTTAATTTACGTATGCAAATTGATGCTCTTTTAACTGTTTATCGGCATAAAGCTATAGTGCCTTATGATGATGACATTTTATATTTCCTATTGTAATCTATCTAATATTTTATTTTTTGTATAAATCATACGGCATTATGTATTGGTAAGTGTTTTTTAAAAACCTCGTGGGAAAGCTTGGCTGTACAAAGGACTGAGTGGAGATGCTTAGTGCAACGTTATGTAGATGCCTTTGAAGACTATAGGAGGTATGAACAAGACTCGAAACGAGATTCGATTAAAAACAAACCACCCTCCTCAATACACTACAACTATGTCGGCTGTACCCTGACGCGTCCGCACTGCGCACATACATTCATCTCAAAAATAGGGTATGTCAGCCACATCATAGCACATGAGCGACGCCTTGAGTGAATTTCTATTTCCTATTTTTCAAACAACACAGTCGCCATAGCCGAAAACAGCCAGGGGAATATATAGAATCATAAGCGTAGCCAGCCATGGGCTCAGGGTGGGGCAGCAATCTGAAATAATATGTAACTAGCAAACTACACGGTCCGCCGCTTACCCGAGTTAATTTTTACATATAAAATGTCGAGTGTGAATTTTCTTACGAATATTAAGTATTGTAGTTAGTACCTAGATAATTTAATTTTTAGGTTTGGTTCGGTAACTTAAAGGCCTGAGCCTGGGAGGGGCAAGCGCCCCACCGTGCCCCACTGTGGCTACGCCAATGTATAGAATATGCAAAACCTCAATGTATCTAAGCATTCAAATCATTAATAATTAAATATAAATTAGCTAAATCGATAACCATATTAACTTACAATACAAAAATGGTAATAAACCATTTAACATTAATGAAAATCGATTTAATTAATTATAAAATTACGATCAACAAATTCAAACAGCCTCACTTGGCCGCCGAAGGTTACATGATTTACAATCGATAAACCCGCGAATGAATTACTCGAGTACATAATCGGACATGTCGCCCGGACGCGCACCGTGACAGGAATAAAAATGGCCGCTGTGCTCCAATAAATACAGTGAGCCAACCGGCGGCAACAGTTTCAAAACGACCTCTATAAGACAATGACAGTCATTAGTCGGTGTTTACAATCGATTGTGGACTACGATTATCGATTGAGACGGTGTCGCGCGCCGAATCTGTCACAAAGCGTAGCACGTAACTTTTATTTGTGGAACGTTGCAAAATAGACACTTATTTCAATATTTTACAAGCCTTTTTTAGTTGCACCTGTCCTGTTGTCTGTCTGTCTGTCTGTAATAAAATCTTGCACGTTAAATTTAAACCACTTCCCGGTTTCCGATTGAGCTAAAATTTGGCACGCATACGTGTATCGTGTAACAATGCAATATTATGATGACATGAAGCTGATCTAATGATGGAGTTGGAAGGTGATCATGCCATCTTTGTGATAAAACAACATAACCCCACAAGTTTTGGCTCGATTGATTCGTCTTAAAGAGCACTTTAACGTTTTTAAATCATTATTATAGATAAAAGCTTGTATTATAAAATATTATTTTTAAATTTTTACTTGTTATTTGTAAGATTTCCCCTGCGACTTTGCCCGCTGAGCAGTATTGATGATTTTATTCCACTTGCAGGTTACATGGTCAAAATCCTTGTAACATATGCAGTTGTGCAGTAACAGGCAGACTAGCTAAAATAAATTCCGAATATGTTGCGTTACTTTATATAAAGATAACTTCAACCAAACAAGCACCAACCAATGCATATTTTTTACCTTATGATAAATGATACAGATGTACCAACATAACACGACAAGAACAACTGGCGATTGTTCCACCATTACAATGCCGAAGAATGTTCCAATTTCAAATTGAAATCACAATCGAGCATCGGCAGCACGGCATCGAGTCACGTTAATCGAATAATCGATTGTATTCGAATGTCAGAGCCAATCAAAACATCGGTACGAGTGCAGGTCACTGCTTCTGAATTCAAATGCGAGATGACATGACTCCGACAAACTTAGAATTGCAACTTTTGAATTGGAACAATCAGGAATTTGTGCCTTATATCTTCGGTTATAAAGGTTTTAATATTTGCGATTTGATTTTTGGGAGTGTAACTTTGAAGGAGAAAGGTCAGGATATGATCTGGGTATTTCTCACGCTCTCAGTTGCGCTTGCGTGCTGAAAAAGTCCGAATGTTGGTTCAGAACAATTAGTTACGACAATAAAAGATTGCATAGTGAATCTGATTCTACATAGCTAACTGGCCGGTTAACTGCTGCTTTCGAGTTCTCACGGACAATTTCTTTTTTATCTGGTTTGCACAGGCGTGCGAGTTTATTGATCAGCATGTTTAGTTAATTAACCAAATAAGAGTACCTTCCGTGCTTAGCTGTTATATTTAGACAGATGTATTCACTGATCATGGCTGCTTGAAAAAGTCTGATTTCTTTAAACATTTTATATTATTAGAATGCGCACATCGGGCTTCGAAGCAGCATAGACAAGGATGTTTAGAACGCTGACATGAGAACAAGAAACATTTTTTATTGTTTCTACCTACAGACCAAGAGTCGTAAAAGTGCTTATAGTACGCGTCAAATAACTTGGCGGCTCTGAACTTCGCGCGGATCGCTGCGCAGTAGACGAATACAGGAATGGGGGGGACGGTGCGCCGGGCGCCAGCTACCCCGCTGTCACTTGCAGCTAACTTCCGAGCCGCCAAGTTATTTTGCGTGATCTGTACCTTACTTATTTTCTCACTAATCATTTGAGTGCAATTTCATATGTTCTTTCAGAATACGCTTACTTGCTAGTTTGACAACAGGCCAGATTTACTGGTACAGTACAGGGACCCAAACTCACTTTTCCTAAGTCTCAGACCTAAGGACCTATAGCAATTATCTCAAATTCTCAATACTTTCTGTAATCAGCACCATTTTTTTACAGAAATTGTGGGTCCTTGTCGGTGACTTTTTTCCATGTCTCCCTATTTTCGGATAAATGCGTCTTATATTGACCAAATAAAAATAAAAAACTAGAAAACCCTCCAGGCAACTAAAGTGGTCATACTATGCCTCTGGACTCCACTATAGAAAAATGGGCCTATTTACTAATGATGAGAGTATACCATCACTGATTTCAATATTTAGCTTCCTGGCGACGATACCTAATCAGTAGTACTACCATGCAATTAGTATGCAAGATTATGATATTATGCGTGCATACATGCATTATTTATAGCCGTTTTAACATATTAATAACAAATAAACGCCCACAAGGGACCAGACAGGACATATACGAACAATAAGGAACTTCGATGTTTAGGAGAGTTATTTATTATTCTATGGTTTATTATGTGAATAAAGGTAAGGTGGTAATACGCCATTAATATGACGGCCTCCGCGGCGTAGTGGTCACTATGTTAGTCCGCCACCCAGAGGTCCCAGGTTCGATCCCCGGTCAGGGCAAGTTAGAAAATGGTCTTTTTCAAATTGTCCTGGATCTTGAATGTTTATCTATATATGTATATGTTATAAAATATAGTATCGTTGAGTAAGTACCCCATAACACAAGTCTCGAACTTACTTTGGGGCAAGCTCAATCAGTGTTATTTGTCCCTATATATTTATTTATTTATTATTAATTAATATGCCAGGAAATGTAGTGTTATGTGCATGCTTCTTGTATATGTTGCCACCAACTGCGTTTCCTTTCACGCATGTATTCTTCTTCTTGATGGTACAGGTACGGCACTTTACAGAAGCGGAGTATCATTTATGCGTACACTACAACAAACGAAACTATACATCCGTGCACGCAGCAATGTGTGTGTGTTCGCCCGCGACGGGGAACAGGGACGCATATTGCGCGGGAGCTTAAAATATTCTGTTCTATATGTAAAACTTATATTAATTAATATAAAAAAAAATGTTTTTATTTCCTCATCTACAAATTGATTTATATAAACTAGTTGACGGAGCCTTCTTTTAAGCATTTAGATGCCTGTGTCAGGAGACTCCGCTCTTTTTTACGCTCTAACTTATTCTTATATCTATTTTATTGTATTTATGTATAAGCTTAAAAGTCTATGGATTGTCGTAAATAATTCTGTATCGGTGAAGTGCTTTCCACGTCATGTGAAAATGAGTTTCTTTCGGCGTTTCTTCTCAGCAGTGGTCGTTACGAAGCGCTGGTATCGGTAGCTTTTCTTTGAAAATATATAAAATTTTAATATAATTTACACGTAACATAAATTATACTTATTGACGTGTAAAAGTGCCTGTAAAGGTCTAATTACTGAATAAACATTTGAATTTTTTGAATTTTGAATTTTTGTCTCTCTTTCCTCTGCCAAGTTTTAAGCCTCCTAATGTTTCCATGTTTAATTTTTCTCGTTTTTGATAGAGAAATTTTCTTTTGGGATTTCCTACTCCTCTTTTTCCTTCCATAATTGTTTTTAAAAACGCATCGCATGCACCGGACCCACATAAAGAGATGAGAAGACTCCAAATCAAACCTATTAACTAGTAGAATGTGCAGATACCTTTATTCCTTTAAGGACAGACAGAGCTTAGGGCCGTAAGATCCCAATGCCACTTTTAGCGTGATGGTGGCGTGGAGGTAGAAATCGTGAATTATAATTATTTTTTTAAACAAAAAACAATCGACTTCATTCTCTTTCAAAAGTTTTTTTCACATTTAGAAAGTTCTTAATTTAATTCAAATTAAAAAAGAGTCGTCCAAATCGATTCACAAGTGTTGAAGATATCGCGTAACATACCTACGAACAAAAAAAAAACATACGGATCGAATTGATAACCTCCTCGTTTTTTGACGTCGGTTAAACAGCGATGGCTTGCTGATGACATATAACAATTATTATTATTGTATATTTGAACCCTTCCACTTTAAATAAATTTTACCAATTTATCATCAATCTGAATAAACTTTATTCATAAAATAATAGAGCGATACGTCAGCTGATGATGTTGACGCGGGTTTAAAAAAGAAACTACACATTGATTAGTTTACTTCAATGGCATATTTGACGAGGCACGTTGCGGATGTTCTTATATTTACTTTTTTGACGAAGCATGTTGCGGATATTTCTGTATACATTATTGACGAAAAATGTGAAAAAAAAAATTGTATGAAATTAATTAACTAGATTACTAAATTTCAGTTATAAATGTTCAGTAGGTGATTGAAAGCTATGACATGTTAAATGGACATGTTGGCTAACACATTCATCTTTCATTCCAAATCTTAGGGCCGGCGCACACAGCACGAAGCGCAGCGAAGAGCAGTTTTCACTGTCAAACTATAATCGACATTTTCCCCTTTGAAATAATATCCATAATCAATTTATACAATGCTTGCCTAGTCGAAAACCATATGTGCGTAAGTATTGTGTTAATTGATTTTGGATATTATTTCAAAGAGTACAATGTCGATAATAGTTTGACAGTGAATAATGCTCCGCGCTGCGCTTTGCCATATGTGTGCCGGCCCTTAGTTCGATTAATTTATGTCTGGTCTATCTACTATATAAGCTAAGTGCTCAGTGTGGGCCGCAGTGTGTGCCCATCTATTTTATCTTATTTACTAGAATAGCCCCGTAAAATCCAGTCAAATTAGCCACAAAACACAGGCTAGATGTAGTAATCGCGTGCCCCCATAAGCTCTGCGGTAGGTAACCCAACAATATCGCCGTAAAGTGTACCATAACGTTTTATGCGAGCTTTACGAGATACTGATGAGCTTCGCGCATCGCAGCTTTGTACATTGTCTCAGTATCTTAGTTTGCAGATAGGCAAACCAGTCCCTTACTATAAGTTTATAAGTTTATACAGGGAATAACACAATGTACTGACAATATTTTAAGGCTAAATGAAACCGAACAAATGAAATGAAGAATAACTTTTGACCTTCTATGAAAATGTAAACGTTCTGCGACCAAATTGCAGATGTTCTGAAGAAGAAGTAAGGAGTATCTATAACCGGAGAGCATGTTTGAAAAGAGTAATGAGTGTTGACGAAGCTAAAGAGGTTTGCAAGGATCGTAGCAAGTGGAAATCAATAGTCTCTGCCTACCCCCATGGGAAACAGGCGTGAAAATATGTATGTATGTATGAAAATTTACGGCGGCCGAGTCTTTTCCTCTAAAATTTCTGCAGGGACTAACAAAACAAACTGAAACTACTTATTTTAATTAACTCATGTCGATATTTGTTGCCCTCCTCATACATACATACAAGTAATAGTAATACATTGTATGGTATCTAAACCAGAAAATCTAAAACCTGAACATGGAAAGACAGAAACGCGACTTTGTTCTAACCGACTAGAACGGCAGGTTAAAGAGGTCAAGAAACCCGTAAATTATAATTTAGTATACGGTTAACCCAAGACTACAAAGTTCATATATTAATCGCTTCTTTGTACATGTTTACGCATCGCATTATTAAAACTTAAGTTTATTAGAGATAAATAATAATGGAGTACTCGACTGAAGTGACGGCGCAATACAGGTCAAATGTATTAAAGCAAGTGTTGTGGTATCTAAAGTGACTCGTAAGTACGCGCGACATAGTAAATTCAAGTACGGAAATAAATCAAAATGATTTGTCACAAAATTGTGAAAAAATTTAACATAAGTGTCGTAGAAGACTCGTTTGAAACGAAGTTACTTTCGTAGTAAAAACGGAAAAAAAAAGTGACGGAATTTTTTTTTTTATAAAGTAAAAAGACAAAGCGAAGACCTCGTGATAAAAATTGCACTAGCAATGCCAGAACTGAAGAAAGGCAGAGGCCGCCCGCCGTCAACCTGGTGGTCAAATATAGAGAGACTTTAGGAAAGCCCAATTGCCAGAACAGACAACCCAGGACAGAATCTCCTGGCGCCGTAGAGTGAGGAGGCCCGACCCCAAATAACGGGACCAGGGACGGACAAAGAAAAAAGACGAGGAAAAATTAATAAAAAAAAGCAATAAAATTAAAAAAAAATTAAAACACTAAAATTAAAAAAAAATCGGCGTGTCCTGGGTTTGGATTGGGAACATCAGCCATCTCAGGCAAACGCTCTACAAACTGAGCTATGGACGAGATAGTCAGATTTGTGAAATTACGTTTCACTTTTAATTCGTGACGGAAAACAGTGTTGGAAAAATCTTCACTTTTTTTCACTTTCCGTATCGTCCAAAAAAGAACTTCGTTTCAATAAAATTGATAAAAGTAAGTATGGATTGAGTAAAATGGTATCTACTAATCGAAACATAAATCGGAGCTTTAAAAACATAATTATTTAAAAGAAAAAACAACTGCTGTAGACGCAATCTATCCTTGCATAGTTTAAAAATATACATGAATAAATATATGTCCAGCAGTGGACAGTGATGATACATGAAGTTCCCCGCCAAATTAAAAATTCCTATGGCTTTAACGTTTTCAAAAATTGAATCTACAAAAAAATATATATTATCAAACCTGATCATGAAAGTTAAAGAGAGTCAGTAAATAATTTTTTGTATGAATAGGAACGTTTTTTCAAAGCTGGTTAAATGGACCCAGGACTAAAAGTACACCCACCAAGTCATTAACAGTTAAGCTTAATTAAGTTCAACGGGGCCTGCTATAAAGTTAATTTTAACTAAACAATGCCACATTAGCCTTGCAGCAAATAGCTTAAAGTTAAGTTAGTTAAGTAAGACAATTGAACAGAGCAACAGACCTAATGTCAAGTAGTAAACTTGATGAATAGTGATTGACTAAGTTTTAAGGAGTAGTTCGGAAGATATAGTACACTAGCTTTTGCCCGCGGCTTCGCTCGCGTAGAGGTGTAATTTATCAAAATCCTTTTTTAAGGGATGCCTACGTCATAGTAGCTTTATGCATGCAAAGTCTCAGCCCGATCCGTTTAAAATTGACAAAGTTTCATACAAACTTTCATCCCCTATTTTATCCCCTTGGGGGTAGAATTGATCAAAATCCTTTCTTAGCGGATGCCTACGTCATAACATCTACCTGCATGCCAAATTTCAGCCCGATCCGTCCAGTGGTTTGGGCTGTGCGTTGATAGATCACTATGCCAGTCAGTCAGTCACCTTTGAGTTATATATATTTATATAGATAGATAGAAGATAGATAGAAGATAGATTGTACGACCTCCGTGCCGTAGTGGTCACCATGCTAGTCCGTCACGTCACCGGTTCGGGGTTCGATCCCCGGTCAGGGCAAGTTGGAAAATGGCCTTTTTCAAATTGTCCTGGGTCTTGGATGTTTCTCTATTTATGTATTTGTTATATGATATAGTATCGTTGAGTTAGTATCCCATAAAACAAGTCTGGAACTTGGGACTAGCTTAATCAGTGTAATTTGTCCCTCTATATTTATTTATTATTATTGTAATCTTTTATTAATATTTGATTTTATGTCATTTTGAAAACAAAAGATTAAATAAAGTCAGTCGTCATAATTTTATCCTCAAAAGCGGTGTTTGATTTTCTACAGAACACATTGCATTAATATTCACCTTTATATTTAGGATTTATTTTAAACGGAATGGCAACCTGATTACTTTTTTGTTATACATGACCCTTTCACCGCGAGACTTTATATCAGTTGCCATGCATGCCCCCAACGCGAGAGGTAGTAAATCTAAAATAAATACCTGCAACCAAAAAGGGATGTGGATACTTAAGTTATGTGCAATACGAGCATTTTTTATTTTTTCGGAAATATCCGACAATCGCGGAATGGGCACGACACTGTTTGTCGGATAAATCCAACGTTCGCGGAAAGAACAACAAAATATATCGATAATTTTTCAAAATGAAAAACCGACTTCATCCCCAAACTACACAACCGATTTTGATAAAATTATTATGGGACCAACTGACACGTAAGTACACCCTTTCCAACATAAAATAATTTTTCAAAACAGTCCAGGTGTCATTCAAATATAAGTCAAAGACGTCTTCGAAGAATAATCGGTGAACATACACGAAACAAAAGACCGCGACGAATTGATAACCTCCTTTTTTAAAGTCGGTTATAAAGCATGCACACTGGATAATTATGAAGGCCTTTTAGACAGAAATATCGAACTAAAGAGTGATAGTGGAGAATGCGGAAGATTGTACCTGCCACTGCAAAAACATGGCTCCTAATTCAGCTCTAATTACTATTAACGCCTTTATTATTTAGAATAGCATTAGGAAAGCTAAGCAGAGGACTGATATAGGCGAAAAAGATTAGGCTGTAGCTAACATAGGCTATAAAATTGTATGTTTCTAGACCTCCTTTCCAAAAATAAAGTTCCGTCATATTATGATATACTAGTAGATTGTCTTTATGTTTTTACGACCTAACAGCTACAAGTGAAGCTTTGCTTTATAAACCCGTGGGTGTAAGGACGTCGCTTCACACCTTCTGACCCCCGGCAACGAATATTTCAGAATATACTGCTCGTCACATAAATTTATCAGTCTGTATCACTCAACCGACAAATTGTAAAATAAATAGCGCACAAATGTGAAACTGGCTGTCCTGTCGAACAGTTTTAACTGTTGAGGATCTGATTGAGGGTAAACGGTCAACGTGGCTTTATTATTAGTTCTTTTGACTGGAAAGAGGTGAAGTTTCATCTTAATTTAAACCTTGCATTCCACTTTTATAATTTTAATTTTTGGCTTGCTTTATAACTAATCGCTAGTATTAATTTTCATAACTAAGTAGTCTTCTTACTTGCAGTTTACTTACGTATTTACAGATGTTGAGGAGATAATAGTAAAAGTATATATTATTTAAAAAAAATACATAATAATAATATGACATAACCCTTCTGGCGAGTACACGACCAATACTGTGAAAATGAGTTTCTTTCGGCGTTTCTTCTCAGCAGTGGTCGTTACGAAACGCTGGTATCGGTAGCTTCTCTTTAAAATAAATTAAATTTCAATATAAACTACACATAATGTAAATTATACTTATTTACGTGTAAAAGTGCCTGTAAAGGTCTAATTACTGAATAAACATTTGAATTTTGAATTTTTTGAATAATAATATGTAGTAATACAAAGAATTGAGTCCGAACTCCAAGTGCATTAATCTGTATCCTTCATAGTTTATGACAGGGTATCACCCAGGCTATATATCGAGGAGGTGACGTCATATCGTTAATGTGTGTTGTAAATATAAGATTTATACCCGATATATCGCTTTTATAGACCTTGCTCTTCGCCTAACCTCTAGATTAAAAGGGAGAGCGCTTCAATTGCTAGTTGGATATTGTTTATAATATTTGTACAAAATTTTAATATATGCGAAAGAATATCATTGAAAGGAAGATAAAAATAAATAAATAAATATGTAGGCACAAATAACACTGATTGAGCTAGCCCAAAGTAAGTTCGAGACTTGTGTTATGGGATACTAACTCAACGATACTATATTTTATAACATATATAGATAAACATCCAAGACCCAGGACAATTCGAAAAAGGCCATTTTCCAACTTGCCCTGACCGGGGATCGAACCCGGGAAAAAGAGGGAAGAGAGAACCAGTTAGACCGAGACATAGCTACATGAAACAGATAAAGGAGGTGAACTTCGTGACGTACAGAGAAGTAAAACAACCGACGGGAGATGATAGACAAGTGGAAGAATATTCTTCCTCCACCGACAAGAGCATAGCTCTGTATGAATAACTGATGCCCTCGGCATTGCCCGCGTAGAACATTTATGATAATCCACATAAAAAGTATCCTATCTGTTAATCCAGGTAATAAGCTATCTACATGCCAAATTTCATTCCAATCCGTACAGCCGTTTTATCGTGCAAGAGTAACAAATATCCACACATCAATACATACAAACTTTCGCGTTTATTAAGATGATGATGCGAAATAACACTTACCCTTTCTTTAATTATTACATTTTTAATTATGTAAATATCAGATGATCTTAATTTAAATAAATGTACGTTTAATCCAAAATGATGGCAGTAACACGCAGGAAAAGTTTTTTTATTTTTCAACAGACTTGAAGATTTTTTCATTTATCATGAGATTTTCTTTGATACCAAACTTTGTGAAAATATCAAAGTCTTTTCTATAAAATAAAGCCTACTTCACCTCTAGCCAAATTAAATATGCAGGCCTTTTAAAACAAGATCGCATTTGAATATAAATTGAGATGTTACAAATAAATGCATATTAATTAACACGCGTACGTTCTAGTTCCGTTAGTCGTGATCCGACGAATCGCTGCCATTAAATGAAGGTTAATATAAAAAAACACATTATCTTGACAAATTACTGACACGCGCTCAAATTAGAGATATCGTGAATTTATAATTTACAACTTATTTTATAACCATTTGTTTACGTATTGACATAGTTACACAAAGTGGAAGGGACATACCCGTAGTAAATTGAAGCACTGGCGTTACTAGATTACTAATAGTATAATGAAATTAAAATAAGTCACAAAACGGCATTTTCATAAAAAAGTGTCTAGCCGCCTGGGCATTTTATTTTATTTTATTATAAGGCACAAAAACAGATTACAGACAATACAGATCAAGAGAATTTTGTCAGCATAAGAAAACAAAACTAGTCAGTAATCCACTAGTGTACACAGCATGGCCAAATATATGAGAGCAAGTAAGAAGTGCAGATAAGTCATCAAAACAGGGAGGTAGTTGTGATTAAGTTTACATATACAGGGTGGCCAAAAAGTCGTGGATCAAACGAAACAGGGAGATAAAGGAGGTAATTTCCAACAAAAAATCTTTCCCCAGCATGGCCATAACTTCATTGCACGAAAAGATATGAATTATTTTAGTTTTTTCAATGAAACTACCGAGTTTTTTTACAATTTAATTAGTAAAAAATTAAATTGATTAAAAACAATAAAACAAAAGGTGTTGTATTATGAGTCGATAATGTATCAATACTACAAAAATTGTATTGCAGCTCTTGGTATCAAACTTAACGAGCAATGATTTTTTTTCCGTAAATTTTAAAGCGTTACAAAAAATTACTTCTCACTTTAAGAGCACTTATTTGCAATGAAGTTATGGCCATGCTGGGGAAAGATTTTTTGTTGGAAATTACTTCCTTTATCTCCCTGTTTCGTTTGATCCACGACTTTTTGGCCACCCGTATAATGAAGCAACCAGTGATCTTTTAAATTGTGACAAACTTGGATTGAAGATATCAAAAATAAAAATCAAGAAGATTTTGTTAGGAATGTTGAATTTTGTTTGTTGTTTGACTGTTCTTTTCATTTTATTATACTATAGTGATCTAGGATAGCCCGTGGTTCGCTTAGTCATGGGTGTGTCCCTTCCACGATGTATATGTATAAAAAAATCTGTTTGTACCGTAGTCAACGCTTCACATCGCATCTCCGCACTCTTGCTAGCTACAGTTGTCCAGATTTCGTTTTTTTTTTTTACAAGACCTTTATAGCGTCCAAAAGTAGTATTTTTATTAACTGCCTTACCTGTTCATAAAAACCTACCCTCTTTTACGGATTACAACTAATTTAAGGAGAGCAGACTTATCACCTTTTAACAATCCCTAACGTCGACAAAAATTTTCGTGTCCATTTCGGAATTGGCTCAAAGAATTTAAGGATTTCTTGTAATATCAGTAAGAAAATTCATTGCCAGAAAAATCCTACGTTTGCGGTGAAAGAGAAAATTAATTTGACAGTAAAATCAGCGCTTTTTAACCGACTTCCAAAAAAGGAGGAGGTTATCAATTCGTCGCGATCCTTTTTTTTATGTATGTTCATCGATTATTCAAAGACGGCTGGACCGATTTTAAAAATTCTTTTTTGTTTGAAAGAGTATACTTTCCAGGTGGTACCATGGAAATTTTATCAAAATCGGTTGTGTAGTTTGAGGGTGAAGTCGGTTTTTAGTTTCGAAAAATTATAATAAGTAAAATTATTCTGTACATCTGATTTATGGAGTGAAGATTTTCAACACTACGGCGGTCGTACGTCCAAGTTATACTTTTTAATTGTTAAGTCATTTCGCAAAGATCTTCCAGACCGTCACAGCCAAAAATACTCGTATTTAAAAAAGGACGTTTTAATTCCGATCACGGTTACTTCGCCTTTAGATGGTATTGTTTCAGTTTAAATTCCTCATCTGTGACGCGACTGGCGGCCATAAAAAATATTACAGAAGAATAGAGCGCATGTGCTTCACTATTCAAGCATAAGGAAATACTTGAATTTTCCTAAGTCCAGTACTGCCCCCACATTCAAATAAATCATTTTAAATAGGGGCAGCACTGAACCCTTAATCCAAGCGACGCAGACGCAGACATGTGTCTCGCAGAGAGGATGACATATTTGTGTTGTTTGGTATGGAAACGTTTGGGCCATGGGGCCCCAGCGCGAGGACCTTCCTTAAACAGATAACTCCGCGCCTGATCACCACCGCTGGTGATAAGAGGGCTGGCTGTTTCTTTGCCCAACGAATTAGCGTAGCTTTCAGAGAGAACTTACATATGTGTAAACTAAGGAAAAATAAAGCCTTTGACGCTTACTATTGACATTAAATCATTTTACAGTTAACTTTAATCAGAAATCGTTTTCGGAGCTTAAATTAAACCATTTGCACGGCAGCGCTTGTTTACGTTACTTTACCCCCGACGCCAAGTAAAACTAAGAAAAAAAAATTTTGACAGCTTTAGTTGTCAATGACGTCTCAGTCGCTCAACCGTTTTGCAACTTACGTGGTCAATGGCTCTCAAAAGGTTAATGAATATGAGATTGTGGAGTCAGATCTGTACGTTCCATATTTTATTTTCTGCACTTGTCATTCTGGAGGTGTGTGTGTTGGCAATCATTTTGGTAGTGCCAACTTGTCAAGCAATAACATGTGACCCGTATGAATAAATGAATGAATAAAAGACAATGAAAATAATAATTTAACAATTGGCATAGTTATTATTTATTTATTTACCAATTTATGTACACGGAAAATTTATCCAGAGAATACATCAAATAAAAGTTGTACAAAGGCACAAAAGAGATCTCTTCAGTAGGCCTGTGAGAGGAGATGTTTATGTAAGACAGTCATACAGGCGTGTTTATACATACATACATACATATTATCACGCCTGTTTCCCACAGGGGTAGGCAGAGACTATGGACCTCCACTTGCTACGATCCTGACAGACCTCTTTCGCTTCATCTACACTCATCACTCTCTTCATGCATGCCCGCCGGTTACGGGTACATCTAACCTCTCCTTTTTTAAGAACGTCTGCAATCTGATCGCGGGACGTTCGTCGAGGACGACCCTGACCCACTCTTCCACTCACGTTTGCTTTGTAGACTCTTTTAGTGAATCTCCTTTCATCCATCCTTTCTACATGTCCGAACCATGACATTCCTTTCTCAATTTTTGTTACTACATCTTCTTTCAGTCCACACTGCTCCCTTATGTTATACATAAATACTTGTTTATACATAAAATATATGAGTTATTCTGCAAAATTTTTAAGGCTTCTTTACAACGAATGCTTAAACTCATTCCGTGACACATAGTTTGCTTGATCTTTTCCCGGTTCATCAGACCACCTTTTGGTTTTTACCTCATTGTACTCTTTGTTGAAAATAAGAAATATCTGTGAAAAATATGTTTTGATAATCTCGTTTAGTTTCCAAGATATGAAATTTTAAAATGAGTGAGCGACGCCAGATTCTACCGGGCCGGCGTTAGTTGCGGTGACGTCATATTCTACGGGCAGGCCAGCTAGTGCGATGTGTGACCGATACGCTAGCGGATCGGGGCGTTGGAATATGACGTCACACGCTGAAAGCAGGCCCTTTTTATGAGAATTTCAAATGTCTGTAAAATCATAACTACTTGGTCTTTTTGAATGAAACAAAAAAGAATCTATTTGTTTACATGTAGGCTATAGTCGTACTTTCAAGCAATTCTGCATGCCTAGTAACATTCTCAATTTTCATCATCATCATCATCATCATGTCAGCCACAGGAAGTCCACTGCTGGACATAGGCCTCCCCCAAGGATTTCCAAAACGACCGATCGGTTCTTCGCGCTATGTGCCCCGCCCACTGCCACTTCAACGAGCTAATCCGCTTGGCTATGTCGGTGACCTTCGTTCTCCTACGAATTTCCTCATTTCTGATTCGATCGCGTAGAGAAACACCGAGCATAGTCCTCTCCATAGCCCGTTGAGCGACCTTGAGCCTTCTTATGAGACCCATAGTAAGGGACCACGTTTTAGAGCCATAAGTCATCACTGGTAACACACATTGATTAAACACTTTCGTCTTGAGGCACTGAGGCTGAAGCTAACAACACAAATGTATGGCAACAAATCGGGTGAACTATTGCGGAATCGAACGGGTCACTAAAACAATAGAGCATTACATTACCGAATCGCCAAGGCCAACGAGCTGGAACTATGGGAAGTGGCGCGGCTCAGGAGTTTTCACTCTCAGGGCACTTCATGGTGTATTACCCAGCCATGCCACCTGCTTGCAAGTCTTGTCCATCGCAATCGATGACCTGATACTTAATTCTCGGTTTCTTTTACGCCGAATGACACTTTTGCATTGTTTGTTTGTTTTTGTGCTGCTTAAAGGCATATGACTGGGCAAAGGGACGTTATTTATATAATTAAATGACAAAATGGTAGGCAGGACACAGCAAGAATGGACTCAAGTCGTTGGACCAAAAGGGTAATGGAGTGGTGACCATGGGCCAACAAACGAGATAGAGAACATCCAGCACTGCGTTGTGTGGACGATATTAAGGTCACGCAGGCCGCAACTGGATGCAGGTGGCAAGGGAGAGACAAAGATGGAAAGATATGGAGGAGGCGTATGTCCTGAAAGGATAACATAAAGGCTGCTATGAATGGATGGGATGGAAATGCATCTGACATGGGTTGGGGACTGCCATGCAATGACAGCCGGGACCACGTCACATGTGGTTAGTTAGTCACCCATCTAAGTGCGGACCACACCAGGGTCTTGCTTGCTTGATTTCCTACGTCGCCTTCTACGACATCCTCGAGAAGACTTGTAGGGGTTCGGAAACCAAACGGTATAATTTTTCTTACGTTTATCTTCTTCGTATCGAGTTGAAATAGTTTCAGTGTAAAAATTTTGACCAGTATGTGGCCACGGCGATCGCTCTGTCGTTAGCGTCATTAAGGTCCTCTATGGTGCATGACGTAAGGCAGCTCGGAAACGAGAGAAGGTAATCCACTGATTGAATAGCATCGCAGTCGCAAGGTCGTTATCAGAATGATGCCACCTAATTCGGTTTTCTCGACATCTCTCAACATCAGCCCAAATTCTATTGAGAGACTTAAAATTAAAGATACCCGGTGGATGTTTACAAAAACACTTAATAGAGATGACAGAAACTAAGAAAGTGACAGACTTATCTTTATTCCGAAATAATTGTATCTTCAAGTTCGCTATCAGTACTGTTGACCTAAAGGCGTGTTTACACGGCTGTTAGCTGCCACCGGAGCATATAGCGCCGATAGTGAAAACGTCACTTCCGGCCGGGGTTCCAGCCCGCTTGGCCCGTTTACTACGGTCTTGTTCAACTGACCTTGACTTGACAATTTGGTCACTTGCGTAATTAAGATGGCAACAAGGGTTGGCATTGTAAACGAAAGCACATCTACAGTATGCCCGTGATAACTGCAGCAGTGACTGACATGTGTCCATGACGGTCTATGGCAGCGACCGCGCCGACAGGTGTAGCTCGCCCTACGTTTACTATCTTAGCTAAAAGATTAAACTTGAGCATTATCAATCTGCTTGAGTTTTGATTCATAAAGCACTATGGAAACTACAAATATGGTTAAAGACTTTTATTCTCATAAAAGTATCTACAAAATTCACTTATAATGAAAACTTATTTAACATTTAGTGGACGCGTACAAAGTCGGTGGGTAGTCAAACAATATTCATTCCGTGCAGCTGGCCACGGGTTCTGAATGTGTGCACGGAACTAGTTTGTCATATCTGCATCTTCGATGCACAGTGATGATGTGCCAATGTGTGTGTACTGTATATAACCAATTTGATACTAGCACGATATGTTGCGACGCGTAGCATCTCTCCTTTTCTTTATTTCTTTTTCTGTTTCCTGGAAAATATATGTCAATCATCTGCTGGACTAAAGACCTCTCTTGACGCTTGATGACTGCCATAAAATGATGACAGGTAACGGCTTAACGGGCCTCCCAAAGCTCTGAGAAGTTCGATTTTTTTTACGTCACTTGTACCCATCGAGTGCAGATCACGCTAAGCGTCACTTAACTTGCGTAAGCGTAATGCGTACTCCCACCGGGCAACCAAGCTCCTTAACCTAGACAACGAGTACGGACTACGTAATTGAATTGTATAAAGCAAACATCGTGATCTCGAATCTTCCCACATAGTCGTGCTAGCCATTTTATTAACGCACTGTCTAGATCAAAGCCACTGTTAGACCTGCGTCATGTTTAGCCCTTTTAATTCCGTCAGCGGCCGCTTTTCCCCGCTCTCTGGTGCCCGTGTCACGTACGAGGGGGGGTCAAAAAGTTCGCGGAATGGAGGGGATAGCGGGGGGTGGGGGACCTGCCGCAGGTAGTAACTAATGAGCAACTCTTTGTGAGTATATATGCCAAGTTTGAACCTGATTGTGTCAATAACCTTTGACCTGTCGTCGATCAAACAAGTGAATCCGGAAGAAAAACTTGAACATGGAAAAAATCGAGTTTCGTGCCGTCATAAAGTTCCTCACTAAGCAAGGAAAACCACCTCAGAAAATTTTGGAAGAAATGTTATCAGTATACGGGGACTCTTGCCCTGGGAAAACCATGGTGTACAAGTGGAATAGCCTTTTCAAGCAAGGCAGAGAGTCTCTTGAAGACGACCCTCGCTCAGGACGGCCGATTGAGGCCACCACCTCAAACATCGTTGAAAAAGTGGAGAATCTTATACTGGAGGATACTCGTTTGAAGAAGAAACAACTTGCAGAAATGGTTGGAGTATCACCTACAACCATTTTAAATATTCTACACGACAATCTTGGGATGTCAAAAGTCAGCGCAAGATGGGTGCCAAGAATGCTCACACCACCACAGAAACAGCTGCGCGTCGAGTATTCAAAGGAGTTTTTAGACCTCTGTAGCGCCGACAAGGAAGGAATTTTTGCAAGACTTGTTACTGCAGATGAAACTTGGGTTCATCATTATGAGCCTGAGTCGAAGCAAGAGTCTATGCAGTGGCATAAAAAGGGTCAGCCCCCCCCTAAGAAATACAGGGTGTCACAATCGGCTGGAAAAATCATGGCAACTGTTTTTTGGGATACAGAGGGTATTTTATTAATAGATTATAAAGATAAGGGTGTTTCTATAACGGGAGAATACTACGCTAATCTACTAAGACAATTAAAAGAAGCAATCAAGGAGAAAAGGCGGGGAAAGTTGACAAAGGGTGTGCTGCTTTTGCATGACAACGCACCGGTACACAAGAGCCGCGTTGCGATGGCTGCCCTTCATCACTGTGGCTTCGAAATGTTAAACCATCCTCCCTATAGTCCAGACTTAGCCCCCTGTGATTATTTTTTATTTCCCAAATTAAAAAAAGAGCTTCGGGGGAAGAAATTTTCCGATGATGAAGAAGTCAAGTCGGCGATTTCGGCCTATTTTGAGGACAAAGACAAATCATTTTTTTTCGACGGTATTAATAAGTTAATAGAGAGATCTGAAAAATGTATTCGACTTAAGGGGGAATATATTGAAAAAGAAAAATAGTACAGTATTTTATTTCACCCCCCTTCCCCTCCGTTCCGCGAACTTTTTGACCCCCCCTCGTACTATGACAGTTAGCATTTGCATCAGTCTAATTAGCTGGCAGACGAATTGATTTGTCGGGTGTGTTTTCCGGAATCGATCTATGTCATGAAAGACGCTAGTTGTCTTTGATTATTTAGTCCATAGAGCAACACGGAACTTCACGGATTTAGTCTCATGTCTTAAAATTAAAGCGTCAAATTATGACTATATGTTTCAGTAATTTTGACAAAAATGTCCAGAAGTATTTCAAATCTAATTAAGTCCCAACTCAGTATACAATTACAAGATATATACAGTTAGGACGTTTCCACGCTTTGATAATTATATTCTAACGTGCCTACTACCTTGTTCTAATTTATAATATGAGTTAAAGCCTCTTCGATTAAAGTTGGTTTTTTCTTTCTTTCCAGTCATTCTTCGGGCGGTCGTATAACAACCTGAACTCCATCACCGAGTGCAAAAACAACGGCGAATGCGTCATCAACAAGAAGAACCGGACGGCATGCAAGGCGTGTCGCCTGCGCAAGTGCCTCATGGTGGGCATGTCCAAGTCTGGCTCGCGGTACGGCAGACGGTCGAACTGGTTCAAAATCCACTGCCTGCTGCAAGAACAGCAGCAAGCCGCCCAGTCGAGGTCCCCACCCAGAGTGCCTCAGTCGCCACACCACTTAGCCCCTCCGTTCCCACCTCACCTCTTCCCAGGATTGGCCAGACCGAGGACGAAAGAAGAACTCGCTTTATTAGGCCTCGATGAGTACAAAGCGCCGTGCTCAGGCTCTCCAGACTCGCATCGTAGTGGCTCGTCGCCCAAACTAGACGAGAAGACAAGACTCGCGCAATCCCGGCCGCCGGACCGGCCGCTGACGCCGCCTAGAGATACATTCGTCCCAATGCCCTTAGCCAACTTAGCCTCCTTGCCCCATTTCCCCCACTCGCCCTTCCTACCACCGCCTCCTTTCAGCCCTTTTGCTCATAACCACCCGTTACTGTTTCCACCCGGCTTCCACCCAATATACTCACGACATCTGCTAGACCACGCAGCGTTGCGACAAGCGGCAGAAAACAATAATGATGTAAGAATCGATGACCACAACGCTGATTCATCGAAGCGATTCTTCTTAGATGAGATTTTGAAGCAACAGAGATCGACGCAGCCGACTCCTCAGGAAGATACGTTTTCTGAAGCGGAATTTGTTCCCACTCCTCCTGCGGAGAGAAGGACATCAGAATCGCCGTTGCAGGAGAATCCTATGGACTTGTCAGTAAAGTCGGATGGTAGATCGAGTTCAGCGCGAAGGAGGTCTGATGATAGCGAAGTAATAGCCCCTGACAATGACGACGGAGAGTCAGTGAGCGGTGCCGCGTCAGCTAGCGAGGAAGAAGACGTATCATACTCCCAAATCAAGAGGATCAAGCTCCACCCGCTCGACCTCACAACCAAAGTTTGACGTCACGGAACGTCCCTAGTGCCGGTATAAAAGAAACTTTACTCCAAACGTCAGTGAATATATTAAGGCCAGTAAATCGGAATGTGATTTTAAAAATAAGTAGAGAGAAGACTTCCGGATGTATTGTGAGTTGTTATCGCTTGAATAAAGAGTCTATCCAAATACGTAAATTAAGTGCTAGATAAATGTTATCGGTAGTTCCAGCCCGGTAGACGGTTATGTACAAAACGAGTGTAAATAAATAAATTATTTTGTATAGTATTAAGTTTAGTTTAATTAGTTAGTGGTTTTTGAAAATGGAGCCTGCCGGGTGTTGCAACATTCCATTTCACGAAATACCTATATTTTTGTATAATTCGAATATAATTTATTCCATTAGTAGAATTTGATTGATTTGTTTGACGATTGAAACTTCGAGTGCAAGGACTTTTGTCCCGTGTGGCGACTTGTTTGCGTCTATACTCTCTAATTTTATGTTAATCACGACTTTGACTGCTCTTGTAAACTTAACATTCCGAGATTTGTTACTGAGAATATACTCTACGAAAATATAGCGCGGTGTCGTTTATATAACCTCGCTAAAAAGAGACGCATTATTCGCATATGAATCTACATGAGATTTAAGCACTTTTTAGCGAGATTACATATTTATAATATAAAATAAGAAGAATACAGAAGAATAACCATGTCAGGTCCAAACATTAACGGCATTTGTTTAAGTTGATTATTACATTATTTGCGTATTATCCTGTCATATACTTCTGTACTCTCAACATTTTATAGTACAATCCGCGTACATTCCTATAAAATTGCTCAACGTTTCATTATGTTTTATATACTTACGCCTATGTACTCAATGTAGTGAATTTAGTCACGCTCATGCATACTCAGTTGTAATACTTGTGGTCTACGTGTATATAATGTGTTAGTTAGCTATTGAATTTAATGTTTGTTGTGAATGCATTCCACGGAGAGATACAAAATAAACTATTCATGCACTCGAAATACGGTCATTTTATTTCCACTTAACCTAAGATCACTTTATTCAAGTCATATCTGCTGCGTGCCCGATAACTATGGGCTAGGATGTGGACTTCACCAAATGGGAAATAATTTTTCAAAACTAAAAACCTACTTCACCCCCAAACTACACAACCGATTTTGATATCATTTCCATGGTACCAAATGGAAAGTATGCCCTTTCAAACAAAAAAATTTTTTTAATTCGGTCCAGGCGTCTTTGAATAGTCGGTAAACATACATAAAAAAAAAATAAAGGATCGTGACAAATTGATAACCTCCTCCTTTTTTAGAAGTCGGTTAAAAAGGTTGTCCAAAAAGAAATGGTGGGAAGATCTTGTCTCCTATCTTAATGATTGGGCCTCAAGGGCCCTCGATAGCGAGAGTTGGAGGCCTTTACACTATAAGCTGAAAATAGAACTACCCTTAAAGTTTTATTCGAGGCGCAAACGAACGGGGCTCGGTAAGATACAATAAAGAACTTTCGTAGATACAAAACGGTAAATTAAATTAAAAAAGTGTCACTCGCCTGGTCTCTATATGAACCACACAAAATATTAAATACCCACAAGTAACACTAAAGTAATTGGTGAACATAATCACATACAAAATTCCAGTTATATAAATACATTGAACATATACGGACAAATCACACAGATTGAGCTAGCCCCAAGGCACAGAATGAGTACTAATACTCACGTACAGAAGTCTTACTCAGAAAGGAAATTCTAAGAAATATCTATTTAATGTGGTTAGCGCTATGGTTTAATTTAGCTCGCGTCAAAACTCCTCACCTCTCCGTTTAGATACCTAGACATCCATTGGAAGCTAATTTCATTCTTATTCACTCTGGACAAACGATTTATGTAACTGAATTTTCCCCTCCGGAGTGGTCGCCACATGCATAGTAATAATGAAGGTATATTTTCGATACCTTAACAGGGTGTTACACAGGCCTGCCCAAGGTAAGCTCGAGGCTTGTGTTATGGGATTCTAACTAAACAATACTATATTTTATAACAAATACATATAAAGACATACATCCAAGACTCAGTAAAAAATCACTTGACCTGACCGGGGATCGGACCCGGGATCTCCAGTGTGACTGCCTGGCATGACGACCACTAGGCCACATTGGTCGTCGGATCTGTGAAAATACCTGAGTAAATAAATATATAGGGTATGGTAGAGGTAAGTACATAATAGGGTGGTTATTAGTAGTACTATAAACAAATAAACATGGAAGCAATTAGCTATAGTAAAGGTCCTACATCTTACTGAGCATCACCCTTGGATCTTGCGACACTTGGACTTGACTCTTATAACATCCACAGGAGATGGAGTAGTCCTATATTCTAGGCTGGAAGCCACAAGGCAATAATAGTAATAAAGGGCCCTTACGTGTTGGATCTGTATCCCCGCAAGCCTCTTAAAAGACCGTGGTGATAAGACCCGTGATTCTCAAAGGAGAAACTTAATATTAAAACTCTTCATGGTACCAAGACTACACTATAGTAATTAAAACAAACAATCAAAGCAAAAGAGGTTTGCAAGGATCGTAGCAAGTGGAAATCTATAGTCTCTGCCTACCCCCATGGGAAACAGGCGTGAAACTATGTATGTATTAAAAAAAACAGTTTGCAATATTCAATTGCGGCCTTAACGCAATATAGCAAATATGTTATAATCGCTTTTTAATGAAACTTGAGCCCGTGGCTCTGTCTGCCTCGTAAGATAAGATTATTTGATATCACAATTGTTTATAATAATTTTCCACAAAGTTAATTCGCATTAAAGATACTACTACTCTATCGCCACCACTTTTTAACCGTTTATCTTAAAATAATCGACATCATTTAATAAATAAGTACTTATATAAAACATATGCCCATTACTTACACGGCAGAACAGTTATTGTAAACATTTTTCTCAAACAATTAATTTTATAGCCGCGTAAGGAATAATATTGATTTATACTCAATGGCATATGCTTTTGTTATTAATTTGCGAACTCATAACTACTTTACAAAGAAGCTAGGGTTGGCAAAGTGCTACTACAATCATATACAACGTGGGAAGGACTTACCCGTAATAAATTACGGACTATACTAAATCACTATAGTATAATGAAATTAAAATATCAGCCACAAGTTTTAAAAAAATCGGCATTTGCATTCAAAAGTGTGCAGCCGTCCGGACGATCTGTATTTGTACGGGAATGTCGAAATTTTGTTTTGTTTTTGGCTGTTATTTTTAACCCTAGACAAAAAAGAGCAGTGTTATAAGTTTAACGTCTATCTGTCTGTCTGTGACATCGTAGCGCTCGAACGGATAGTCCAATTTCAATGTATTTTTTAACGTGAAAGCAACTTTACTTGCGATGGTTCTTGTTTGATAAAAATTGGTTCGGTCGTTTCAAAGTTATAAGATGTTTTCAGTGTTGTTCCCGGTTTTTGATTTACCTGGAAAATAATAGATGGCGCTACGAATTAGAATATTACGTAGTTCCGCCCTTATCACTACATGGTACCGGGATTTTTTATGTGCCATTAGGTACCTACTGCTTTTTGGAAATACATTTTTGGACTTTTAACCTCAAATTCATAAAAAATAACAACAGTTTGCTAAACATATTTTAGTTAATGCGTGTTTTGTCCCTTTCCCTCTTTTGAATATTGGTCATTGACAGAACGAGACAAAACATATTTTAACTAAAATAGGTTTGGCAACCGTTTTTTATTTTTTATGAATAAGGGGTAAGTCTATATAAGGTTAATTTTTATTTAAAAGTTGGCAACATTCGTTTAAGAAGCAGCCCTACTAATAGGGATCCCTGACAAATGCCCTCTTAAAGCCATAAGCTGATAAATTCCGGTAATGATAATCGCGACTCCAATAAAAACAAATGACGTCTTGTATCATGCCACCATTCTCGATATTTGCATTGTAATATGCATATTTACATATAAACGTTTATTCTCCATGCTGGTTTGGAATCAAAGAAAAATTTGCACGTACGAATGCTTCTCTTTGCGCGCAGATCTTGACGACCTCCGTGGCGTAGTGGTCACCATGCTAGTCCGCCACACAGAGGTCCCGAGTTCGATCCCCGGTCAGAGCAAGTTTGAAAATGGCCTTTTTCAAATTGTCCTGGGTCTTGGATGTTTATCTATATAAGTATTTGTTATAAAATATAGTATCGTTGACTTAGTATCCCATAACACAAGTCTCGAACTTACTTTGGGGCTAGCTCAATCAGTGGTATTTGTCCCTATTTATTTATTTAGATCGCAGAAGTCAATCAAGCTAATGTTCAATGGGATACCTTCTAAATGGAGCTCAGTAGTCCAGTGGGAGCACCTATGCATTTCTAGCGCTTTCACAAGTTAAGCAATGTCGGACGTGGTGCGCACTTGAATTGGTGGATGACCTCAAGCATATGCTTAGGCATCTTCCTTCAGGCAGCTTGAAAAATCTGACACCGATTTTATTGTTTATTATTTAGGTAACAAATTATAAACAGCACAATACATGAAATAAATAATTAAACTATAAACTAAAATATATTTAACAAATATAAAACATTATATTGTATAAAAAAGACCCCAGATCGCTACGGTCGCAAGGCAGGGTGCCTAAAGGGTGCCTAAGAGACTAGCAGCATTGCCTCGTTGTATGGTCAGACTTAAACTCTGGCCAAAATGCGCATCAGCTCTTAGGTCCCCAGAAACGTCGATCAGGCGTGTGGAGATTTCTTTGAAAATTTTATTGTTTGTATATAAGTACATACGAAAAAAAAAACAACAAATACCAACCCATCATTGACCGAGCAACATGCTGAAAGTGACGATTGTGTATTGTGATCTTGGTCTATGTCAACCCCATAAGGGCGCGTTCAGACGACAATCGCACAACACGCGCACGCCTAGCTCACACTGAAATTTGTTGCATATAATTTGGGTCCTATCATACATAAATACAACTTTAACTTACATTTACCGAAGTCTAGTCGGGGCGAGCGCCAGTCGGGTGCAAGGCGGAGGCAGGGCGAGCGCGTGGCGTAGGCGAGGTTTGCGCATGTTGACTTCGGTAAATGCAATTTAAGTTGTGTTGATGTGTGATAGGACACAAATTATATGCAACAATTTTCAATAATTTCATAGCGCGCTAGGCGTGGGTTTGGCTTGCTCGTGTCGTCCGAACACACCCTAAAGGATAAGGACGTAATTAGTATGTAGGTATACAATATGTAACAAAAATCCTGTCCGATCCTACTGTAGAAAAAATCTACATTTTCATACAAATTGCCAGGCTTGCCGAACACTTTTGTATGAAAATGTCGTATTTTTTTTTCGAGTTTCAAGCATTGGTCCCATTGGAAAAGTTGTTCATATTGACGGTATAAGATGCTCCTACAAGGATCGGACAGGGTTTTGGTTACATATTGTATATTTTGCTCATTTTCTTGATCGATTGCTAGGATCTGCGCGCGAAAAGCAACTGATATATTCAACTTTATATTACTTTGGAGTAAGTACTAACAAAACTCAAACCGTTCCAGAATTTCAGTGTCTATCCCATATTGCCTTGCCCATTAAACACAGCGGGCACAAAATACGCAGTGCGAGTTAAAATTAAATATAATCGGTTTTCATAGGCTGGTGCATACAGCGGTATAACCGCGGCGCGTTTAATAGGTAATTCAGTATGTGAGCGGCGCGCCTTGACCCGCAGTCATGGACTCGTCTGCTAAAAGGAGTTAAAAAGACTAGAAGCGACTAGAAATAAGGCGCTGGAAATATAGAAAAGACGTAGGACGTGAACTGGGCACGGACAGGGCACAGACGAGGCGCCGACGCGACTTTTAAAAACACATAAAAAAGACGAAGCACGGACGTGCAGATACAAACAAATCCGTATCTATGGCAACACGGCGACGCACGAGTCCCCACCCGCCCACAAGCCCGTTTCGCCCGCGCGCGCCTTTACCCCGTCCGTTCTGTATGTTCTACCATAGGACACAGACGCGTAAGCGCAAACTCGAAAAAATTGGCATTTTCATACAAATTGCTGGGCCGGCCAAACACTTTTGTATGAAAATATCGATTAATTTTCGAGTTTCAAGCATTGGTTCCATAGGAAAAGTTGTTCATATTAACGGTCTGAGTTGCTCCTACAAGGATCGGACAGGGTTTTGTTACAAATTGTATAACTTGACCGGCAGTCATCTGCTAGAAGTATTAGAAGCGACTGACACTACAAAAATCAATACATCTAGTATACTCGTAAGTGTCTCAAAACGTAGCGGTACAAAAAGATTTTAACAGATTGTCGAAAAGTTGAGAAACATTAACGAAATATGTATATTTTTTTAAAACGCGGTAGTTTTGACTGAACATTGCATTGAAAAAAGTTATTCTAGTAACTCTGAGTAAAGTGTACGTTTTTTAACTGACCTCCTAGGAAGGAGGAGGTTATCAATTCGTCGCGATCTTGTTTTTATGTATGTTTATCGATTATTCGAAAACGCTTTGACCGATTTGAAAAGTCCTTTTTTGTTTGAAAGGGTATACTGGTCAGGTGTTCCCATTGAAGTTATGTCAAAATTGGTTGTGTAGTTTGGGGGTGTAGTCGGTTTTTGAAAAATTATTAAGGTTGACCTTTAACAAAGCAATTCAATGTCCCATCTAGTGCTTGTATTTCTTCGCTACGATGATACCTAAAACTTGTATAGTAAAGTTAGTCACAACGACGGACAACTTATAACGCATACTGAATAATACCTTTGAAAATATAGACCCTCAACATAGCTATTCAATACCCTATCTAGTGCTACTGTTTCCTCAATATAATGATACATAAAACAGATCTCTTGTAACAGTAGTAAAGTATGTTCACAATGACGGAAAACTTGTAACGTAGATTGTCGTTTACCACCACTTGGATAGTTGGCAATCAACCACCGTACGTTTTAAAAGGAACTTTTACAACGTACGGCCTAACTGTGGAATCAACTTCCTGCAGCAGTATTCCCGGACCGATACGACATTGAAACCTTCAAAAAACGAGTCTATATCTTCCTGAAAGGCCGGCGACGCTTCTGTTACACTCCTGGTGTTGCAGTTGTCCATGGGCAGCGGTGATCACTTACCATCAGGTGACCCGCTTGTTCGTTTGCTGCCCTATAGCATAAAATAACTCATTTTCATATCTTAGAAGACCAGACAGCCTAAAGGCTAAATAAAGTCCTTTGACATCGTTACTCTCCTGAAAGTAAGCTGCACTTGTGTAACAGTAGTAAAGTAATTTTTAAAGGGTTTTTAGACATTAAGGACGCAATACTAAGTTCTCAGTCAGTTAAGTACTCAGTTGTTAAGAGCATGCTCGTATCAAGACCATCGCTGGTTCGATCCCCGATCACGTGGTATTTTTTCACAATTGCTTATTTTATTATTAAGTTTGAATTGTAAGGCTAGTTACAATGTTACATAGATTTTGGTCGAATAGTGAAATTCGTACAAGAAAATGTGCTTTTCAGATCTCTTTTACATCTGTCGTCTATTTTAGTAATTTAACATTTATTCAAGAAACTAGTAAACTAATACATTATTAACTAAATGAAATACAGTCTTATTTAAATCTAACTAAACGAAAAATTATTAAAAAGAACTTAAATTCAATTGTATAAATAACTAAGGCCAAATCGCTGCCGTCTCAGGACAAAATACCCAAGAGGCTGGCGGCATTTCTGCGTTGGATAGCAATATTAAAACGCTGTCCGTACATTCGTAGTACATAATACATATTATCTCGATGTCTGTTATATCTTCGGATATAAGCCACGCTAGCTGTGATAAGTTAGTTGCAACCTTTGAAGAAGATATTTCAGTTTGTTGTACATGCATGCATCTAGACTTGTAAGCCGAAATAGTTTTATGCTCTGCCAAGGCAATTAGCCCTTTAAATCTCTGGAAAAATAGTCGACCTCCACCTCCAGGGTTTATCGCTCCTGCAGAGTCACTGCCCTCGGGCCACGACCAGCCATAGTCAGTTTGGAAGTCACTCAACAGACTGAGGACCCAGGTGGGACGCTGCAAGAGAAATATACAAAAATGGGGTTTTACCAACAGGGCGAACCCAAGGTGTCAGTCCGGCCAACCGAGACAGACAATGCCACATCTTCTCCGCTGTCCCTCATGCCCTGCTTCATGTTCAATGGCCGATTTGATGCAGTGCACACACAATGCTGTTGCTGCGGCCTCTTACTGGTCGGGTGTAATTTGAAGAAGTTCAGTCATCATCACGACGAAGAAGATGTTTGTTGTAGCAGTTGGTTGCCGCTTCTTCTGCAATTGTGCTTATAAAGCGGCACTTAACTTAGCTGTAAGTTTATAATCTGACGTCTAAAACTATTTACCTATCGAAAACCAAATTGACTATTATCGAGTGATAATTCCAATTACGTTCCATTACAAGTAGGCTAAAATGAAATTGATCTGGACGCGTTTGTCGGATGCCACCGGAAAGGTGGGCTCACGTTGCCACTTTCTGGACTCCGATAGACGGTAGAAGGAAAAGAGGCAGACCAAGGACAAGGTGGTCGGATGAGTTGAGACTTTTTGATAGGAATCGGAAAAGAACAACAGAAGTGTTTAGAAAAATAGAGGGGAGGCTTTTGCCCAGTAGTGGGTAAAAAAATCCAAATATAAATACTCGTATATAATGTCACACTAGTGATACGCACGTTACTTTACACGCTTATGTTTTGCCGCTCCGGAGACAAAACCAAATAATCGAAATATTGAGATTTAAATTAAAATGTAATATTGCGATTAAAGTTTATAATTTAAGCCCATGAGAAACCCGGGCGGATGGCTAGTTTCCCATAAATACGGACTCTCATTCCTATTTGCTCCGAGACTTCAATGAGCATGATTTGTGGGAGTAAAAATTCCAGTGATTCTTCTTGAAACTGGTGACAGGTCCCCTGGGGAACTAAACTGGTCTCTTTATTTCCTTTTAGAGTCAAATCAACAAGTCCTCTTTGTTTATTTTTGTACTTAGATAAGAAAATGAAAAAAAAAATAACCATAACAAGAAATTAATATTTTCATTTCAATGTAAATACAACTTGGAAGGGCCCTTCAAAGGCCCAAAATTCGAACCGTGGGCTTTAAACTACATCACTATAGTACCTATAATGAAATAAAAATAACAGTGAAATATTAAAATTGAAATTCGGCATCTCCTTTCAAAAGTGTTAGTATAGGAATGTCGTTTTTTTTGTTGTCTTTTGACTGTTATTTTAATTTTATTATACTATAGTGTTCGATTTATTACGGGTACGTCCTTTCCATGTTATATAATCAAAATTCATCTATTTCTAGTTGTTTCGATAATCATACTTTTTTTTTATTTCCATCAATTATTTTCTTTTTCTATGTTACAAGCTTTAATTATAAAATAAAATGGGGACTGATTCAGGAATGGCAAGTGCTTTTAACCTGATTGCGATGACTAGAGACAGATTATGACGGCGCAGGCAGATGGAGTCTTATAATTTTTATTGACGACCTCCGTGGCGTAATGGTCAACACGCTAGACCGCCAATCTGGAGGTTCTGGGTTCGATCCCTAGCCAGGGCAACTTGGAAAATGGCCTTTTTCAAATTGTCGTGGGTCTTGGGTATTTATCTATATATGTATTTAAAAATATAGTATCGTTGGGTTAGTATCTCATAACACAAGCTTAAGTTTACTTTGAGGCTAACTCAATTTGTGTGAATTGTCCATATATATTTATATTGGGGATCGAACACAGAAACTACAGATTGGCGGTCTAGCATATTGACCATTACGCCACGGAGTTTATCGTAAATGTGCAATCACTGCAGATAATCTTGGAGAACAGAAAAAACTTACAGTGCACTATAGCAGTCTCTCTTCTCGCGCAGATCGCACGAGCCGATAGAACAAATTTTGATTATTTTTTCCACTTTCTCGCCCACCATCACGCTAAAAGTGGCTTTTGGATTTTGCGGCCCTAGGTCCTATCCATCCCATTAGGGATAAAGTAAGTATATATGTGCAATCATTCAAAATAAACTAATTCACTTAATCTCACTACGCGCAACCATAAGATATTCCATAACAAGCCCCGTTTAAACCTTATTTACCCAAACAAATTGGATTTCTCCAGCAATAGCGGACCATTAACACCCGTCCCACGATAATTCAAGACAATAAGACCAAAGCCCTGTGATCTATGACACTTGTCACCATATTTCAGCGCCCCGCTGCGCGCGCGCAACAACCACTCATTATTTTTAAAACATAGCACTCTTATGCGTGTTTCACAGCAAAAAGGATATGTATGGATGCAAAAAGTGTTATTGCAAAAATTCGAACGCTGTGACAACAAATGTGGAGGGTACAGAAATGATACTTTGTATTTAGTCATGTTTATTTACTATAAAGGTACAAAAGGTGGACTTAATGTTAATGCGTTCTCCACCAGTCAGCTTATAGGAAAAACAGAAATGAGATTGTTATTTTTACGAAAGTGCAAAAGAATATTAATAAAATTTGCGATCCGTTGATTGTATTTCAATATGTACGTCCCATTTAAAGACATAGTAAAACATCTCTTATCTCTACTGAATAATGAACAATTCTTTAAAAATTAAACTATAAATTATAAGACTAATAAGATTACACTAGCCATGAAACACTTTCGGAGATCTTCCTACCCGAACTTTTATTTTTTTTTAAATGTTGTATTTTTACTGTCAACGTTTAACAGTAATGTTAACCTTTTACACACAGCATTTAGGGTACTTTACCCATGACGCCAAGCTTAGTAAATCTAGGACAATTTAGACAACATGAGTCGTCAGTGATGTCAGATGATGTCTCGTTTGTCAAGTTGCAAAACGGTCGTGTGACTGACCGTTTTGCAACTAAAATGGCGCTCAAAATGTTAATGCCCAAGAACCTACCAAAGTATAAGAGGCAGGCGCGACTTTTTAATTTTTTTATTCATCACATTTTTTTATCGTAGGACGTGAAGCAATTTCGTTAAGATAGCTACACTTCCATATTTTAGATGTTTTGTAGCTGGGAAATGGGTATTCGTTGCAGGGCGCCCGCACTGCTACCATTTTCTGCCGCTGGGTGGTGAGCTTTATGCAGCATAGCTGGCGAGCTTGCGTTCTTGTGCTACAATAGCACTTAGAGCTTTTATTGTAAGTACAGTCAAGTACCAAGATACCTGACCAGGCCCTCTACTTATATCTTGAATTTTCTCTTAAACCAAAAACGATATAAACATGAAAATTTATATTCAGTTAGATTTTAATTAAGTCTTTCTGAATAAAAATTTTTATGTTAATTAATTTTTAGTTTAAAATAAAATTGAAGATATAAGTAGAGCGCCCGGTCAGGTAACTTGGTACTTGAATGTACGTTTCTTGGAAATCCTGGGAAATAGGTAAAGCTACTCATCTTTTTGGTTCATCTCCTATTTTTGGATGGTTGAGAGACAGCATAGATGACGAGCTTGTGATTTTATGCGACAAAGCATTTTTTGTTATTTATATAATTTGAGCTTTATTGTTAGTACGTTTCTAGGAAATCCTGGGAAATAGTTTATAAAACTACCCGGCTTCTTAATAATATAATGTTATTCTTAATATACAGTTGTTGAGTTAGTATCCCATAACACAAGTCTCGAACTTACTTTTGGGCTAACTCTGATCCGTGCGTCAACTCGTGCTACCGGGAGGGACTGGTCAGCTCGGCTTCGCTTTTTTTGACTACTTAATATTTTTTATTACGCAATTTATGTTTGTTTACTTGTTCGCAAGCATTACATGTTATAATGTGTTAACATTGTATTATATTATAAGTATTTATTAATTAAAAGAAAATTATAATAATATGACAAAGCCCTTCTGGCGAGTAGGCGACCAATACTGTGAAAATGAGTTTCTTTCGGCGTTTCTTCTCAGCAGTGGTCGTTACGAAGCGCTGGTATCGGTAGCTTTTCTCTAAAAATAAATTAAATTTTAATATACTTTACACGTAACATACATTATACTTATTGACGTGTAAAAGTGCCTGTAAAGGTCTAATTACTGAATAAACATTTGAATCTTTGAATCTTTGAATCTCAATCTGTGTGATTTTTCCGAATACTAACTAATTCTTTGTTCATCTAACGAGGAGTAACATTTTTAGGTGGTCAGGAGCTTTATGCAGCATAGCTTGCGAGCTTGCGTTCTTGTGTTACAATAGCACTTAGAGCATTTATCGTTAGTACGTGTCTTAGAAATCCTGGGAAATAGTAAAAGCTACTCGGTTTCTTAGTTCATCTCCAAGGATTTTATCTCAAATATAAATATAACTAAGAACTATTATTTTCTGTTGATGGTTACGATCATTTTATGCAGCAGAGTTAGCGAGCTATGGAAATTTCATCTTTATCTACTATCACGACTTATCCTTCATGGGGTAGACAGAGTATTTTGGGTCCGGCTCTATGCAGACGAGCCAAAGGCCGCAAGACTTAGGGTTAGGAGTTGAAACACATCTAGCAGCACCAGAAAGAGATGGCATTCCCCCAAATCGACGGTTCCGCGGCGTTCCGTATCTGTCTCTCCCGCTCTAGCATATGACAGTTCTGAGTGACGGAAAAGGATAGCAGCATAGGGAAGTGCTGTTCCGTGCTTCCAGTGTGCCCCAAACCATAAAGGCTTTTAGCGTTTGTTTTCTGTTTTTGCTTTTTAGGGAGACACTTTTGAACAAAATGCACGATTTTGATATAATTATGAACTGGTGACCGTTTAAAAGTGTTTTTCACAGGAAACATAATAACACCTCCTTTTTGTTAACCGAATAACTGAATAACTGAATAACCGAATAACAGAATAACCGAACAACTGAATAACCGAATAACTAAATAACGGAATTACTGAATAATAGAATAACTGAATAACCGAATAACAGAATAAATGAATAACCGAATAACTGAATAACCGAATAACTGAATGAATGAAGTATATGAATCGATAAATTTTGTAAACCATTCGAGGTCGTAGTTCACGCCTGTGATCGCATTATCAATATATTTTCGTCATCTCATTATAATTCTGTGCCAATGGTTCACGCACCTAATGCAAAATTTTGGGTCAAACGCATAACAATGAATAAAGTTGTACCGGTTTGTCTGAATATACACATTATACATATTAATATATGATTAACGACGATGATTTATATCATAAGCATAAACTATACATATTTTTCCTGGTGATTAAAATAAATGACACTGACCAACTTGTCAATGAAACATAGGTGTATAGTAAAATATAGTAAAACTGTACATATGAACAGTCAGCTTATTGGATTAAGATAACGTTTATTTTATCCAATTACATAATAGCTATGATCTTGTCGCTGGAGTATCTTGCATTTTCCCACCAAATGCTTCATCATCATCGTCAGTTCTCAACAGCCCACTGCTGGGCATAAGCTTCCTTTTGTCGGCACCATTGAATCCTATCCCTAGTCTTGGCCATTCAGTTTTTACAGCAATCCCTTTGATACCATCAACCCACGTAGCTGCCGGATGCCCAACACTCCGTTATACATTCCTGGGGTACCACTCGGTGATAGCCTTCGTCTACCTTTCATCTATTTAACTTTATACACGAATACAAGTGTAATGGCGGACTTAAAGCCTAAGGCATTATCTAACAGTCAACCAAACGGGTGATGTGAAGAATGTCAGGAGTAGTGCAAAACTTGAATATGTACATATTTATAGTGACAAAGGACAATACCTCAAAAAAATAAACAACATACAAATAATACACAGTATTAAGAAATACTAAAATAAACAATACCTACATATTATACTACATAAATATATAATGATCTATCTGACAGTTTTCCATCGTTCCTTCTAAACAAATGCTTAACTTCCGTATGGTCCATCCATATACCTATACTTCTTTTCATACCAATAAATAAATAAAACAGGTATATGGATAGCTCGTTTTGTTCACATAAACATATATGGACAAATAACCCTGATTGAGCTAGCCCCAAAGTAAGTTCGAGACTTGTGTTATAAGATACTAACTCAACGATACTTTATTTTATAACAAAAACATATATAGATAAACATCCAAGACCCAGGACAATTTGAAAAAGGTCATTTCCCAACTCGCTCTGACCGGGGATCGAACCCGGGAGCTCTGCGTGGCGGACTAGCATGGTGACCACTACGCCACGGAGGTCGTCGTAAATAGAAACAATTAAAACTATTAAAATAAATTATTCGAACCTGATAAACAACCCTCAACGATCGAGAATATTCCTAGCTTTAATAAATCTTATTTAATATTGATATCTACGGGTATCTTTCAACATATTTAGTCACTGAAAATCACAAAAGGATGTGGAATTATTTATTTCTGGCACCAAACAAGGTGAATAAAAACCCAACTAAACTAACTAAATACTAAACTAGATTACAATTTAAAAGAATGTTACTTATATTTAATTTGTTAAAATGCATTACTGGCTAAAAAAAGGTAAATAAAAATTTAACTAAAAACTAAACTTTACTTAATTTCAAGAGGATGTTACTTGTATTTAATAAAATGTATTTAAATAAACTTGTCCATAAAACTGTATCTAGATCTAATATAATTATATCGACTTATCTCAATAATTACTACTTGAATCAGAATGTTGAAGACTCAATAAAATAATTGCTCGATACTTGAAGGAGGTTTTGCCACGATTTTACCATATTTATTGGCTAGCTTGCGACTCTTCGGCTCGTTTTTATTATCAGAATTTATCCTTAATCTATAGCAATTAATACTTATTTCAATTCATTGCTCTGAGATCTGAATAATTAATTAGGCGTACATTACAAATAATCGACTAACACAGATAAAATGCTAATGTAAGATAGTAAAATAAATGTTGATCTCAAAGCACGAAATATGTGGACTTACAGAACGATAACTCATGTAAGCAAAGAACTTAAGTAAGATTTTAATTCTGTAACCTAAAACTGATCTCTAGATAGCATTTAGTTTTTTTAAGCTATTGCATAGCTTTTATCGCGGGCTTTTAGCGCGGCGACCGAATCATGAATTTCCGTAACGAAAATAAAACCTAACACCCCCCACTCCGCCTACCATATAGGCTTACAAGCAAATTAATCACAAATCACAGCGGCGCTGCGTTGAAAGCCGTGCATCGTCTGACGGCACGGTGTTTATGTACTTGCGACTAGACGTATGCGTGTAGACTAGCTGCTAACTACTCATAACTGATTCTATCTCTTTTAGACACGTGCTAGGTGAGACAGCGTGCTTTTTGGCCGCGTCCACGAGTGACTTCGAGCCCGCGACTTGTTTTCTTATCGGTCACCACGCTCAAAAAGTGTAACTTGAATTAATATCAAAGAAAAAATACTCCATAAATAAAAATTAAATAAATAATTATAATTGCCTAAGTTGTTAAAAAATGCTATGCAATAGCTTTACCGCGGCAGTCCCCGAGTTCCACACTTTTGTTTTGTTCTAGAGAACAGAGAAATAGTATAAATATTACCCGCTTGTATTCTGTGATTTTTTTGTCCTAAAACAATATTGAGCTTCCTCTTAATTCCGTTCACATGAATGATGTCTTCATATATATATTAATGTATACCTACATTATAATTATACAACCTTTTTTGCGATTCTGGCTTTTTCTTTTCACCATTCCCATCGCATAATCTTCGTCATACATATAAATACATGATTTGGATGCCATACATTAAGGTAGGCCTATTGCCAGAAGCAAGATGAAGAGGGCTGACGGTGATGATGATATCATATTCAAAAAATAAAAAGCTGTAAAGCAGATCATGCTTGGTATTAAAAAATCAAAAACCAAACTTTACTCTCGGAGCCACTGCGTGGATGTCGCACCTGTACTTCTATAATTTACACTCAAACGCTGGTCAAACCATAGCAGAGTAAATTCCGTGCGTGCCTCAACTTTCGACTTGTTTTGGTAATTTATTTTATTAATTTTAACGGATAATTAACGGAGTTTATCGATCAATAATGATGATACGAAGTGACGGGACGATGTTGTAAAAATGTTGTAGGTACATTTTAGTTTATTTCGTGCATAAATAATGAGTTTCCTGCTTGTCTGGTAGAAAAGAAAAAAAAATGGAATGTACCAGCTCGTAAAAGCCGATCAAAGGAATGGGGGGAAATGCGAATCATGTTATTAGGCGATGGGGTTAGTAACCCATTCTTATATTATTCAGACAGACCTCCCAGAAATGCCTAGAATGACGGCCTTACTACCCAGACAACTAAACATCCAGACAGCTAGGCAATCAGACAGCCAGACAGCCAGACAACCAGACATCGAAATAGCTAGCCAGACAGCCAGATAGCCAGACCTCTCGTCTAGTTCCTCACATGCCCTAAATTTAGGGCTCTCAACAAGTCTCATTTTGAAGAGATGACTGTGATTATGAAAGTGTCCATTCAGGGCTCCCAGAAGAGTTCTTGTCTTTTATATTGGTATAACCGTTTGTGCCACTTGTCAAAGTCTTCACCAAGTGTCTCCTTGGAGTGGATTTGTCCATAGTCCATAGTCCATAGTTTCTCCTACAGAAAGTTAAACAACACAATCGGTTACTACTTACGATAAATCCAATTCCAACCAGCAATTTACATGTAAAACATAACATTCGTCCGTTCGCTAACCTCTCACCTGCGGAATTGCCTGTCTTTCATCTTCCATCAACACTAATGATATAGGCACTTATATACATAATATATTATGGTATATGATTGGTAAAATAGAAATTTTGGATATTTACGTATATTTCTTATGTCAAAAGTCAACGACTGAGATCTCACACACAAACCTAGGTAATTTTTCTTCTCTTTTCGTGCAGATTTATTTATTTATTTATTTAAAATGGAACAACAAACAGCCGCAAAATACAGTCTTATATACTAACTCTCAAATTAATAAAAATTAACAAACGTTTGCTAAACCTATTTCAATTAATATATGTTTTGTCCCTTTCATTACTTTCAATATTTGACATTGCAAGAACAAGACCAAACATATTTTAACTAAAACAGATTTAGCAAACGTTCGTTTATTTTTATGAATAAAGGGGTAAATATATATATAATATACATTTTAAAAGTTGATCGAGGGGATGGACGAATATACGAGTATGTATTATTATAATGTAAATAAATGCGGCTAGCAACCCACTGGCAAGCGAAGCAAAGGACACCCACCTACAAGGTGTTCAGACAAGCTGATCAAGGTCGCTGGAAGCGCTAGATGCAAGCCGATCTTGATCGGTCATTTTGGAAATCCTTGGGAGAGGCCTATGTCCAGCAGTGGACGTTATGCGGCTGAAATGATGATGAGGATATCAAAAATATCTAAATAAAAACATTTAAAAAGTTGATCGAGGAGATGGACGAATATACGAGTATGTATGTGTTATAATGTAAATAAATGCGGCTAGCAACCCATCACTATTTTGATTATTTTTGGCCTTCTCACCCTCTATTATCATCATTTTCCTCGCCACTTCCCTATTTGGGGTCGGCTCTGTATGTCAACTGTTTCCACTTCTTTCCGTCATTCACGATTCTTGCACTAGCCTCTTGTTCCTTCATATCTGTCATTACATATTGTACCGGACAGTTTGGTCTCAGTACATTAAAATGATGCAGATGTCAGGTGCACACGGTGTATTCGGGATGTTGGATGCAGAAGTCAAGGACGGCAATAATTGAAACCCGACCGGTACCACGGAATTTGTTTATTGCACTAGTAAGACAAAGTACTACTACTACTACTACTAGGATGGTGCAGCAACCCAAAGTGAGTTATTCCACTCCGATCTATTCTGTGCCACCTGCTGCCAGTCTTCGGCTTTTATTGGAACGAAGTTCCTTACGGCAGGCTTGGAGGAGATAGGGATTTTGCTGCGCGACCGAACTGAAAAAAATGTGATAGTAAAACCGTAAGGATGACCTCGTTAAATAAAACCGTTAAATGAGACGTGCGCAGGCGCGACAGTCGTATACACATTGTGTCGATTCTACATTAGCCGAAGGAACTTCGTTCCTACCTGGTGTCCCACGACACCACATTTTTCTAGCAGGTCCTTTTTGACTTGATCTGTCCATCTGTATCTGGGCCGCCCAACAGGCCGTTTACCGCTTAGCCTCCCAGCATACGCTCTCTTCACTGCACGGCCGTCTTCCATCCTTTCCAGGTGTCCCAGCCAGCGAAGTCTATGTGCTTTGGTCTCGCCGATGATGTTAGGCTCTTAGAAGAAAAAATAGGGAGCTGGAGGAGTAAGACAAAGTAAATTTATAAAATATGCAGTATGTAGGTTACACGCTCCGGCCCGCGTGACGTCAAAGTGCTGTACGCTAGCTAGTACACGCATTCTTTCCACGTCTTTCTCGGTCTCTCTATCCCTCTGCAGCCCTCCAAATTATTGTTGCCTTCTCACCCACCATCTCGCTAATAGTGACCTCTCGTTTAGATCTTGCGGCCCTAAGCTCTGAGTTGAAAGGCCCAAAAAACCCTGTTTGATAGCGTTTTAGGGATAAAGATATGCATATTTTGATATCAGATTAGAAATACCTATACCGACATTCAGACATAGGACAACTTTATTTGCCAGGCAAATAAAACCAATAACGGGCCAATTGCGAGTCGGACGCGCACGAAGAGTTCCGTACCATTAGCTATAAAAAAATCATGTTTGTTGTATGGGAGGCCCGCTTAAATGATTAATTGGAACGAAGTTCCCTATCGTGCGTTGCGAAAGGGAGCTAGACGGAAAAAAATAAGACCAAAAGTTGTAACGACACTTTTTGTTCATTCAAATTTATGAAGATAATAAAAACTTGATTTTAGAACGAAGAAAAGAGTTTGAATGTAATTTAGACCTATTTATATTTTACTTCGTTCCATCCGGGTGTCCCTTGACACCTCTCAAGTTTTTTTGGAACGAAGTTCCCTATCGCGCGTTGCGAAAGGGAGCTAGATGGAAAAAATTAAGACCAAAAGTTGTAACGACACTTTTTGTTCATTCAAATTTATAAAGGTAATACAAACTTGATTTTAGAACGCAGAAAATAGTTTGAATGTAATTTAGACCTATTTATATTAATATTTTACTTCGTTCCATCCGGGTGTCCCTTGACACCTCTCAAGTTTTTTTATTCTGTTTTTAGTATTTTTTGTTATAGCAGCAACAGAAATACATTATGTGTGAAAATATCGGGACCCCCGTCCCGATATTTTCACACGAGGGAATGGGAGAGTCCTATAAGAATCATTTTTGACTTCTACGCGGACGAAGTCGCGGATTAAAGCTAGTATTATATACTAATGTAATGAAAAGAGAAGATTCGATTATCTGTGTGTTTTTTATAATGAATAAAAGTAAAAAACTACTAATGCGATTTTTAAAATTCTTTCACCCATAAAAAGCTACATTATCAGCAAGTAACATATGCTTTTTATCCCTCAAAACGAGGACAACGCTGCGGAAAACAACCAGTAATTACATAAGGAGCCAGTTCGTGATAGCGCATCGGAACATGTATCCAGTGACCCCTCGCCAAAACAAGTAATATCTCAACAAAGCCTGCCCATTGAATTGAGTCGTCCGACCCGCGGGTCCGACCCGCGGGTCACATATTGTCGCCGACGTCACGAGGCGGACGTGAATAAGTCATTAAAAGTGACCCGCGACCTGTCTTCGCAGAACGCAGGCACGTATCCAGACATTCTTTTTGATGGGCGGGGAGGGAGACATTACATTCATTAAAGATTTAAAACTACAATGTAAAAGTCACTGTTATCATTATATAATAATAAGTATATTATATAAATATTCTTCTGTTGCCGGTGGCAGCTATTACCACAGAATTAATATTTAGTATTACATACAGTGCGGAATATGCGTCCCCGTTCCCCGTCCTCGCACCTCTCCACCGTTCTCGCTTAATCGAGGGTGTTAAGCGGGCAGCTGCGGGCGAACACACACACACATTGCCATATGCACGGATGTTTAGTTTCGTTTGTAGTTGTGTAGGTATGAATGATACTCTGCTCCTATGAAGTGCCGTAGCTGTGCCATTACATCAAGTACAGTTTCAGTATTTGGAGCATGAGAAAAGAATGGATAAAAAAGCAAGCGCGGACAACCACTCGCCCTCCATTCTGTGATTAGGAAAGATTTCATACTCTTTAGATACGAGAATGATCACTCAACCGACGCCCTAGCAACAGGAAGGATGAACAAAATATGGATTAACTTAACTTGCTGATGGTCGGAAAGAATATAAGAATAAGATCACACACATCCAAAACTTGCATTATTTCAACTGTTTTCTTGTCTATATTCTTCCACTTAACACACCCGAGTCTGTACTCTGCCTTTATCAATGAATCTTCAATACAGTCATCTCAATTAATTTTAATATTTTTTAGCTATTTGCTTTATATTTTGCCCTCGTCTATATTTTTCGGAGGTGCGCACATGAAACTTCGTGACGCAATGAACACGATGAAGTGAATCCACTGAATCTCTTTTCAAATCGCGTACTGACCGTCGTCTTGCCCGCCACGCCAATTTTGAATTAGTCCTGTATGTTACGCCAGATTTTGAAGGGGTAGGATAAATCCCAACTATCCCCCCTCTGGATACGTGCCTGGCCGAATGCTATCCGATGGCATCTAATTGTTTATTGTGGGCCATGGAAACTGGGATACGGAGCAAGTTCCTTACAAGCGAGTTCGATTTAAAGGCATTTTTCACCTCTTTGAATAGTCTTCGAAATCCTATACGTTGCTCGGTTTTCGTTAAATCAAAAATATCTTCTATCTCTGTCTTCTCGTCCATATTACCTCAGAACCTCAAAACGAAAGTGTTTAATCAATGTGTGTTATCAGTGATGACTTATGGCTCTGAAACGTGGTCCCTTACTATGGATCTCATACGAAGGCTCAAGGTCACTCAACGCGGGGAGAGGGCTATGCTCGGTGTTTCCCTACGTGATCGAATCACAAATGAGGAAATTCGTAGGAAAACAAAAGTCACTGACATAGCCCAGCGGATTAGCTCGTTGAAATGGCAGTGGGCGGGACACATAGCGCGAAGAACCGATGGCCGATGAGGCAAGAAGGTTCTCGATTGGTGACCGCGTACTGGCAAGCGAAGCAAAGGACACCCACCCACAAGGTGTTCAGACGAGCTGAACAAGGTCGCTGGAAGCGCTAGATGCAAGCCGCTCTTGATCGGTCATTTTGAAAATCCATAGGAGAGGCCTATGTCCAGCAGTGGACGTTATGCGGCTGAAATGATGATGATGATGATGAGGATATCAAAAATATCTAAATAACTGGCCAAGCGCGAGTCGGACTCGGGTTTTTATGATATAGATAGAGATATGTCCTAAAAGCTATAATTATATAGGTGGATTATCACGTCTATATTCCTAAAGGGGCAAATAGAGCTTATAAGGCCATAAAACCCAAAGGCCACTTAATAAAAATAATAATCATTTATTTCGGTCATAGTACAACCATATAATTGTTAGTGAAAATAAACTTAAAGCCTAATGTTAGTAGTGCGAAGTACTAAATAAATTATTTTTTTTAAATTAATAAAGTTTAGTTTAATTAAATCTAATTTATTAAGTGTTGCGCACTTTATTTATTATTTTTTTAATTAAATTAAATTAATAAAGATTACAAATATGCACAAGTATCTTATTAATGAATTTAAATATCTGGTATGCACACCCGCGGGGATCCCCATCACGTGGCAGTACATATGGGCGAGATGGTGGGCGTTAAGATAGAATAACCAGCCAAGTGCGAGTCGGACCCGCTCACGAAGGGTTCCGTACCATTATCTATAAAAAATCACGTTTGTTGTATAAGAGCCCCACTTAAATATTTATTGGAACGAAGTTCCTTACGGCAGGCTTGGAGGAGATAGGGATTTTGCTGCGCGACCGAACTGAAAAAAATGTGATAGTAAAACCGTAAGGATGACCTCGTTAAATGAGACGTGCGCAGGCGCGACAGTCGTATACACAAGAACTTTTGAACTTCGTTCCTACCTGGTGTCCCACGACACCACATTTCTTTTTTATTCTGTTTTTAGTATTTGTTGAATTACATCAGAAATACATCATCTGTGAAAATTTTAGTAGGTGCTCTTTTAAAAATTTTTATTGATCTGTAATATAAAAAATCAATAATAGGGAAGATGCACATTTTTTCTTTGTTGTACTATGAAAAGTGTCCCTAAAAATAGGCACAGCCAAGAAAAAACTTCCTTGCTAACGCATAAAATCTCTTTAAGATATAAAAGTTACAAATTCAAGTCCGCCTTTGGACGGCGTCTCGGAGCGCCTTAGAAAGACCGGACAGAAGTGACGTCATTTATCTGCAAATTGTTTTGCAACATTTGTTCGGGTCCTGTGTCAAATATTGCGTTTACAGGATTGGTCTCATAACAAAACTATCTTTATGTTTTTAAGAAATTGCCGTGGTAATATTATTTTTTAAACATTTTATTACTTCTAAAATTGTCTTTTTCAATCAACCAAAAAACCAAAGTTAATGAATCGATAAAAAATTGAATTGTTCTTAAAGGCCTTTTTACGTAAATGCTTACAAAATCAAAGACATTTATTAAAATCTACTCATAATGCATCTTCTCTATTAGTTCAGTTCCCTGTATTTTCAGTTTTCGGCAGAAAAATGATTACCTTAGAAAGTTCTTTCTAATGTAAGTAACCTTTAATTAAACTACTTTAAAAGAGATGAGGGTTTTCTCTAATACTAATAAACCGATTCATTATCAAATGCCATAAACGCGATTAATATAAATTTAAACAATATCTTATAAATATAGATAGAGCTTCATAAAACACAATATAAAAGACGCACTTAAACCGGTAAATAGATATTTAATTATAAAATGTATTGTTAGATGTAATAAGGCTAATTAACCTTATCATAATGAATTGGTTTCATGGAATTCAACAGTATCCATAGGTAAGGGCTTTTACAGATGAGCGACAAGCGACACGACAATATGCCCGCGACATTTGTTGGCGACGGGTTGTTGGGTGTTTCGGACCGCGAGTGTTTCGGACCGCGAGTGTTTCGGACCGCGAGTGTTTCGGACCGCAAGTGTTTCGGACCGCGAGTGTTTCAGACTGCAAGTGTTTCGGACCGCGAGTGTTTTGGACTGCAAGTGTTTCGGACCGCGAGTGTTTCGGACCGCGAGTGTTTCGGACCGCGAGTGTTTCGGACCCCGAGTGTTTCGGACCGCAAATGTTTCGGACCGCAAGTGTTTCGGACCGCAAGTGTTTCGGAACGCGAGTGTTTCGGACCGCAAGTCTTTCGGACCGCGATCCGAATCGACCAAGTACTGTTTCTGAAGGGGGTCATTCGGACCGCGGTCCGAATTGCCCACAGAACAATTTTGTAATGAGTCAATCGATTCGGACCACGGTGGGAAACAATACAGTTCCCTTGTGGAGGGGTCAGAGAACATTCTGAAGTTTTATTACACATCCAATAACGATATCTTTTTTTGTGGTAAGATGGTTAGCTTGTTGTTGGAGGAACTAGGTCAGCTATCAAGTAAAACGATTTGAAACTGGATAATGATAATGTATAATATTCGGCAAGCTAGTAATCCGCACATAGACATTAGACAAGTGGGTGACAGAGGGATGGAGGCAAGCTAAGTTGCCAACATACAAAAAAACTTAGACAACATAACAAACATAATATGGGTGCGTTCTTACTTTCTAACACTTGTACTCAAGCTGTAGTTAAACCAAGTTTTAATTGTCTATTTTTTCTACTCATCTCTACAATTAAATAATTGGTTCAAATTGGACCTACGAAAAGAGAATTGGGTAGTGGTCCGAATTGACCCATTCCAAAAGATACCTTGGGCCATTCGGACCGCTTCAACCCTTGCGGTCCGAATTTCCCCTTTCAGAAATATTACTTGGGCGATTCGGACCGCGGTCCGAAACGCCCAACAACCCTTGGCAACGGTTTCGACTCACATGTCAGTTTATCATTCCTGCCAAGAAGACAAGGGCATTGTCATTCGTCTGTAACAGCCCTAATACAAAAAGGCGAAGTGGCGCGTTGATGTCTTTCGTACGAAACGTCGAAATGTTTTGTCGACTTTTCTCATAACAAACTGAATTGAACTAAACTCTTTGCCACTAGTTCGTACTAGTGGCAATTGAATCTATAAATAGAAATAGGTACAATCATCAGTATAATTAATAGTATTTTAAGCAACAGTTATGTAAAAGAACTTATTTGAAATCATAAATAAATATATACGGACAAATAACACTGATTAGTTAGCCCCAAAGTAAGTTCGAGACTTGTGTTATGGGATACTAACTCAACGATACTATATTTTATAACAAATACATATATAGATAAACATCTAAGACCCAGGACAATTTGAAAAAGGCCTTTTTCCAACTTGCCCTGACCGGCGATCGAACCCGGGACCTCTTGGTGGCGGACTACCATGGTGACCACTACGCTACGGAGGTCGTCTATATGGTCGTATTATATGATCAATGTTCTTATATTAGTGTTTGTGACCATTTAAAATATTGGTCATTAGACGTTCAGATACAGTACGTATTGGTCATTATATCTTATATCTATGTATAATTTGAATGTTAGTTTATTGATATATATTGTTATTTTAATTAATATATTCTTATTTCTTTTAGATTCACGGGTCTTTTCACCCCAGTCCTTTGAGAGGCTTGCGTGGGGATACAGATCCAACACGTAGAGGCCCTTTGGAGAAGTTGATGTAATGTGGCGCTCCCGCCAAAACCCATCCTGAATATACCTATGAAAGGTGTACCCTTGAATAGGTTTCGGCAGGAGAAAGATATATTGCAAGAAAAGGGAAAGGTTCATGGGTTATGGAATGAGAGTGGGATGGACTGATGCTGGTATTATTATATCTTTTGTTATTATTAGTAATATATCTTTCAAAATAACATATTAACCACCTCCTTCAAAAGACTTCTTATACTCGGCATCACCAGTAGGTTGACTGGTAGATAAAGCCTATGGCTTTAAGTCCGCCTGTTACATTTGTAATAAAGTTAAATTAATAAATTAAAAAAATACAGGAGTAGAAGGTTATTATGTTAATACTGTTAGATATTAACATAATAACCTTCTATAACTATAAGGTAGGTCGATGTGGACGGTATCTCTTTCTATAAATCAAAGTTACTTGGATAGGGATCGTGGTGCGTGACGCGGACTACATTTATCTTTTTAAAAATGGTTTAAAAATACAAACACATTATCATATATTTACAGCCTTTCATCACCTTTTGACGACCTCCGTGGCGTAGTGGTCACCAAGCTAGTCCGCCACCCAGAGGTCCCGGGTTCGATCCCCGGTCAGGGCAAGTTGGAAAATGGTCTTATACAAATTGTCCTGGGTCTTGGATGTTTATCTATATATGTATATTATGTTATAAAATATACTATCGTTGAGTTAGTATCCCATAGCACAAGTCTTGAACTTACTTTGGGACTAGCTCAATCAGTGTGATTTGTCCCATTATATTTATTTATTTATTATCATCAGCAGCCCTTATGCAACGTGGAAGGAACATACCCGTAATAAATCAAATCACTGGCTGTACTAGATCACTATATTATACTGAAATTAATATAACAACGAAATAATAAAATAAAATTTCGACATTCCCATACATACTCGTATTGCCCGAGCGGCTGCACACTTTTACAAATACAAATACAAATCAACTTTATTGCACCATAATAGACACACAAAAATTACAAAACAACAAGAAACAATATAGGCACAAAGGCGGACTTATCGCTATAAATGCAATCCCTTCCAGCCGACCTTTGGGTGGAGGAAAAATTAATTTGAAACAAGGTGGGCGCAGTACTAATTCTATTTTACCTACTTACATATGAATATATACCTATATACACCATTATACACACATATATAATACATAATAAATATATATATACATAAGCATAAATAATACATACTTATATGATACATACAAATATTTACATAAATACATATAGTAACACTGAACAGAACTGATTATATCGTCAGGTAATATTTATAAAGGCGATTTTTAAAGATTGTTTTAGTCTTGGCAGTCCGAATTTCAACAGGGAGAGCATTCCAGAGATAGACAGCTTGTACTGTAAAAGATTTGGAGTAGAATCCGGTCGAATGAATAGGAATGTTTAAACGTAAGGCATTAATACTCCGCGTGGGACGGTTATTATCCTGATGGAGAAACGTAAAACGCTCCTTTAGATAAGGAGGAGAAGATGGCATAAAAGTACGGAGTATAAAAGTGTGAGAACGTGATAGTTACGTCGAAGTCTTTTAAGTTACACTTTTGTATGGAAATGTCAATTTTTTTTTTTGTGTTTCAGCTGTTATTTTAATTTCATTGTACTATAGTGACCAAGTATAGCCCTTGGTTCGATTTATTACGGGTATAACCCTTCCACATTGTATATAAATTTCTGGATGTGACCTCCTCCATTCTTCTCCAAATTGGCGGTCTCTGGCTTTTGCCATCCAACTTGGCCCCGCTTGTTTCCGGATATCGTCGCCCCATCTCATCGGTGGCCGTCTTCTGGGTCTGGTGTGGGTACGTGGTCTCCATTCTTGAAGCCTTTTCGTCCATCGCTCAGGGCTCAATCGAGCAATGTGTCCCGCCCATCTCCATTTGCGCTCCGCACACACAGCTTTTAGGAGATATATATTTTATTAAGAATGTATGAATACAATTGTTGTATTGTACATGTTGACTTAAGGCGGGCTGCCTTAAGCTCCCGGCCGCTCTGTCGTCAACGCTAGCATAGTTTGAAAAGCTTGTTATTTCATCCAGGGCAATGCTAGAAAAAGAAACAAAGCAAAAAGGGAGAGAAAGCGCCTGAGGGCTCGGTTTACATTGCATTGAATGAAATTATTATTGTTATTAACTATACATTGAACGAATATTCACTTTTCATTGGGTGCGGAAATTTCCTAAAACCTGTTTCAGATGATAGATACGTGTTTTTCAGTAAGCCTTACAAGTGCGTGAAATATTTTTTTTTTTTTTAATTTTCATTACATTTGCAAGGTTTCCATCGAAATATGTTTTTTATATTTACAATTTATGAGTACTTTATAAACGGTCGAAGTTCAAGTAAAATTTGTGCAAAACAGCAGATTTTTGGAGGCGCATACTGACTGTGTTTCTCCATATTTTAATTTTTGTTTTCGATAGAAACCTAGGAATAGCGTACAAGATAACTGTTAGTTCTAAATAAGTAAAAAAGATCATCTTTAAGAAAGATCAGTTACAACGTCATAATAACGTACGAGCGTTTGTATGAAAAGTAAGACGGGAAGGCCGCTCTTAATACCTGCTGCAAAATTTCACCACCGCACCACCCTGAAATTAAAATTTTATCCACACCACTTGGATAGTTGGCAATCAACCACCGTACGTTTTAAAAGGATTTTTTTACCACGTGCGACTGAACTGTGGAGTCAACTTCCTGCAGCAGTGTTCCCGGACCGATACGATATTGAAACCTTCAAAAAACGAGTCTATATCTTCCTGAAAGGCCGGCAACGCTTCTGTTACACCCCTGGTGTTGCAGTTGTCCATGGGCAGCAGTGATCACTTACCATTAGGTGACCCGCTTGTTCGTTTGCCGCCCTATAACATATAAAAAAAAATTTTTTGTGTTTTTATCCAAATTTAACTAAAAATAAAGTAATCAAATCTTTTCAAAATAGCTATCTACGACAGAGAACACCTGTTTCATTAAATAACTCATTAAGTCAAAAACGTTATAATTTTTTACAACAATAAAATTCTCAACATCTTGATTTTTACACAAAAATTTGACACATAATTTATAAATTATTAAACATAATTCATACCAATATAACCTTAAAATATTCAATAAAGTAATGAGTGACCCGCCATAAATATTTAATAGAGAATCAGCGTTTTGATTGTGGCAATCAGTAAGTATCAATTTTGAGTTATAAATAACTGAATAACTTGGCTCCTTTGAAATCCGCACCTGACAATCATTATGAGAAAATATACATTGGTCGAGTGATTACTATGAGCCATGCAAGTAAAAAACAATAGCGACAGAGTAATGCTTTTTCTTAGCATCGTCTTCATAAAAAGTAACAGTACCAGTTAAAATATGTATTGTCTCGTTAAAAAAGGAAAAAAAGGCAAAACTTATTTTTATTTAAATTTTTTCTCAAAAATTTGTTCAGTTTTATAAATATAGATTAATGTTTTGTGATTACATTTGAAAAAATAAAAGCAAAGAATTTACACATATATAGATAACACTCAAAATATAGGAAAATTTGAGAAACGCCTTTTTGGAACTAGCCCTAAGTAGAAATTGGCCCAGAACCTCTAAAATGATGAGCTAGCATATTATCTATTACGCCACGGAGATGTATTGACATAATGATGATTTTATTACTTTATTTTTAAAAATGTGCATAGTGGACATTACAGGAACTTTCGACTATTGACCTATCACATTTTGTCATAAAAATATATAATATCTTTAAAACGAAAATACTTCGAAACATAGTCTTTAAGAGATATTGACTTTTATTGAATATATATTTTTTGTAACTAATCTAGTTATTTATCAACAATCACATTTCTCCCAAAACAAAAAACAGGGCTTCTCTTTGTTTACTCGGCTCTTCTCTTTGTTTTCTCGCCTCTTCTCTTTGTTTACTCGCCTATTTAACTCGATTAATGTATTATTATATTTATTGGTAACCAAACAAACTTAATGCATCCTATTAGTGTAATGGAGGAAGGATTGGATTCTGTAGCACGTGGGCTCAGGAAGGTCTTATGAATATTTATTTTAGCTAAATTACCCGCTTTTATGGTCTGTCGGTGAAATTTTGAATTATGATTCCAAGTAAAAATTGCGATATTTATACTTTCTAGGGTTCCGTACCCAAAAGACAAAAACGGGGCTTTCTCTAAAACTCTCCACTGTCCGTCCGTCCATCGGTCTGTCTATTACTGGGCTGTATCTCATGAACCGTGATAGCTAAACACTTGAAATTTTCACAGATGATGTATTTTTGTTGCCGCTATAAAAAACACTAAAAACACAAAAAAGAAACAGAATAAAGTTTTTTTTTTAAATATTTTATAAATGTGTCAAAATATCCCATACAACATGATTTTTATAGATAATTCGCAAGTCCGACTCGCACTTGGCTGGTTATTTAGATATATTTATTGATGTTAAGCTTATATTCTAAATTTTAAATTTTAAAAATTTTAAATTTAAAATAAAACCAAGTTAAAATTATTGTTTTACTTACAGCACTGGGGCACATTTTCACACCAAACCTAATTATTTCGTCAAAAACTAGTATTCTTAACTTTTAAAGCCCCACGTTAATGAGCAAGATAAAAAACATGTGTTCATAAAATAAATTGTAATGAGTTACAATTATTTATTCATGATGATAACTGAACAAGATAGCGCAGACAGAGGCTTATGTCCAGCACTAACCCTGAAATCTGACGATGATGCAAACTAAAGTTTCAAACTTAAATCTAAAAGCTTATCATATTCAATAAATTATATTATATAAACCTACAATACCACTCACTCATTGATTGACATAGTTGTTTGGTGTGTGTCCGGATGACAGGTGTCATTAACGATATACCATCGTATAGAGGGTGCTCCAGTGAGTACCAGAAAAATCTGACATTTCAAGATCTGCGGAAACCTCATGTGAACTGCGAAAACGGTGGGGGTTAGGGGCGTGATTTTTTTTTTTTCAAATTGTAGTGAGTTGTAAGCAATTTGACGACTGTCATTTGTTTTTTTTAATTTTTTTCAAAATTCAAGATGGCCGCCATACAAGGACAATTTCCCTCCATACAAATTTCATACAAAAGTCCTCCCTAAGTAACTAGGCGCAGTCCCCCGCGAGGCCGCAGGCCGAGCTCCGTGGCGAGGCCGAAGGCCGAGCCCCTCCAACTTATTTCATTCATAACGTCTCAATGGGACTTCGTTGGGGTCTGAAATGTTGTATGCTGGGGTAAAGCACCCCACGAAACCCGAAACTGAATTTAGATTTTTGATCCAGAATGGCCGCCCACACATTATTTCATGTTTCCTCAATTGAATACAGTTTTTACCCATTTTCTCAAATGTGTACATTTGTTCTTTAGTCTTCCTCAACAGCTGCACGAAAAACCGCGGGCTGCTTGCAGCCCGCGCAACGCCCGAAAAGCTAGTTAACAAATAAGGACAAATCACACGCTTGTAAGCTTAAACTTGTGTTATAGGATACCAACGCAAAAATATTATATTTTATGACCAATACATATAGGTAGATAAACACCCGAGACCTAGGACGTTTCTATGTAATTTTCTAAGCTGCCCCGGCTGGGAATCAAACCCAGAACTTCCGAGTGACGGACTAGCGTCCACGGAGGTTATCGTTACCAAAAGGCCGTACAAATAATACTATTTTCAAAGCAATATAAATGAAATTAAGAGATTTTTCTCACAGCGCGTCTTCTGACCGCACAGCAGCTGAAGTGACACCTCGAAAGCCTCCACAATGCCATTAACGAGGCCCTGTAAAGCCTTCTCTAATTGACTAGCCAGCGCTTGATAAACGATGAGAAATCCACGAACATTTGGTTATTGGGAGGGCTACACACTGTTTCCATTGTCACACTGTTGATATATTGTCCTAGGAGCTCGGTTGTTTGTTTGTTATGTTTGAAGAGCTGGGTAGACCGGCTGGAGTGCGCATTACAAGCATTTTCGCAAGTAAAGCGAAACCGGGTGTGATTCGTACTTGAATGGGTGACCACAAGTGGCATAAAAATTTATCGAACTTCTCCGTGCTTCGGTATGAGCCATTGACCCGACTGTCATCATTGTATGGCAATCGTTAAGCTATGTCAGATGTCTTTAAGCAGCTTGAAAAATCTGACACCATTGATTGGCCATTTACACACACGAAAAATTAACGAACGAATTGTCTTTCCCTAAAACAAATATTTTTTCAAAACATAAAATTGACATCAATGCTAGTAACAGTTACAGAAAAGCTAAATATGTAGCAGTTGTTTACTTAGATGACATATTTTTTTCCAGTTATTGTTGATAACGAAAACTGCTGAAGTGATTTTAATAAAAGTTCTATAGAACCAATCTAAAAGTATATCCTTTTAAATTAAAATAATGACGAATTAATTGACATCTTATTCGTTGAAACTGGATAAGCGATTCGGATGCTATGGTGGAACACACATATTTATCCACAAACATATCTACATACATACATACTTACAAACGTAAACTGCTAAAATCTTTACCCTTTTGACTTCCCCGTAGCCGAGTAAAAACAAAAGTACACGCACTATCACTTCAATAAGTATGACAATCGTGATACAACGCGAACACGCACCGATAGGCAATCACCACACAATCACCGGACAAACACACATCCTAACATTCACACTTTCCTAGCGGTGTGCGGGTGGTCCGGATTGGAAGTCAATCAACACATAACTCACTTGTCTGTTTGTCTGTTTGTGCCTATGAATATGCGCAAGCGCAGTTGCGCAATATTCGTTTAAGTTTACATATGTTACCGTGTATGGCTTCATATTAAGTTCAAATATTGGTATTAACACCTTCGTCGATGCTCAACTAAACGCAATAAATATAACAATTGTTCTACGTCCATTGGAATCAATAATCAGCTATTTATTTAGAGTTAGGTCTTTGAGTAGGCATCACGAATGAAAAAAGTATTTTTAGCTCATCGGTTAGATTATGAAAAAACTAGCTTTTGCCCGCGGCTTCGTAAGCGTAGGGGTGTAATTTATCAAAATCCTTTCTTAAGGGATGCCTACGTCATAGTAGCTTTATGCATGCAAAGTCTCAGCCCGATCGGTGTAAAATTGACAAAGTTTCATACAAACTTTCATCCCCTATTTTATCCCCTTGGGGGTAGAATTGATCAAAATCCTTTCTTACCGGATGCTTACGTCATAACATCGACCTGCATGCCAAATTTCAGCCCGATCCGTCCAGTGGTTTGGGCTGTGCGTTGATAGATCACTATGTCAGTCAGTCAGTCACCTTTGAGTTATATGTATTTAGATATATTGAATATGTATTTTTTCTTTTCTCTCAGAAACAAAAAAAGACAAAGATACAGCGCATTAAAATTTTACTTGGCTTTATGGCTAGCTACGATTTTTATTTAGCGGTAACGTCGCAAGCCCCCACTCCGGAACTTTGGTGCTCCATACCTTTCTGAATGTTTACTCTTTTGGTAAACTGAAAAATATGGATCCATTATTTTTAGACAATCTAAAACACGGATTGATTACGATCATACTTTTCTGACCCTGGCGTCATTCCTTTTTAAATACATTTATTATTCATATCAATAAATAACATAGTCCAAAACCGAAAACAAATATATTTTTTTAATCTGCCCAAAAATAAGTAAGTTATAAGCACTCTGATGAAAGGGGAAACTGTCAAGTAACAGAAAAAGGATGCACGCACAGCGCTCTTGACGCACATACTGCTATTATGTCTCGCGCGTACGAAAGAGAGTGAGATGTCCCAACAACGCTTCCACTCTTATATTTGAAATTCGGTATTTGACTTGTCTTATTAATATCAAAAAGTAACATGATACGAAACCTAAAACCGCTTTACTCCGCTCAAAAATAAGCAAGTTATACGCCTTTCAAATCAGGTGGAAGGGGAAACTGTCAAATAACAGAAAAAGGATGCACATACACCCGCGTGGCGTCACTGTCATTAGGTATCACGCTTACGAAAGAGATAGCGAGATGTCCCCACACTTCTATTGACCTGAGAGAGAAGCTGACAAACAGACCAGTGGGCAAAAGCATTTTTGGCCGATCTCGAAACTGAAATCAAATTTAAAAAAATATATTTTATGATATAATATAATATAAATATTTATAATTAAGATATATAAAATTAAATGATCTAAGTTATAGGAACACACCTTTATCAAATTCGTGGAAAAGACCATGAAATCAAAAATGCTTTAATTTTGTGCATAATACTATAAAAATACTCGTGTGAGATTCAAAACTGTATTATATGTGCAACATTCAAATTGCGCATCAGACATGGTGCTGGAATTTCCAGAATTTTGATTTATAATTCGGAATAGAAATCTGCAAATTGGCGTTTCACTAACTGTGAAAGTTCAATTAAAATATAAAACTGCTTTTTTTCTCTAAATAGAGTGAAGAGTTCATAACTGTTTGGTTGGCAAATAGCATAGAAGATCGGCTTGTCTCATAACTTTTTTTATTTCCGTTTTAAGAGAGGTCGCCCTAGACCGCGATGGTCTGATGATCTCTCAGGGTTTGATAACAAAAACGGCAAATTAACGCAACGGATAGAGACAAAAGGAAGTCTGGAGGGGGGGCCTTTGCCTATCGGTGGGACACTATAGGTTATAAAAAATAACTATAGCTGCCCAAAATTACGAAGGTGGCCTTTGGGTCTTGGCTCTAGGCTCTGCCTAAGAAATTACTTAGTTTAAGCTGGCCCCTAAGTGTTAAACTTGTTATGAATAATGTTAATATGCTACTAGACGGTCAAAAATTAGATCTCGTTGATAATACTACTTTCTTGGGAATCACAGTAGATTCAAAACTTCAATGTGATGTCCATATTTCTAAACTCGCTAATAGGTTTAGCTCAGCGGCTTACGCTATTAGAAGAATAAGATAATTGACAGATGTAACAACTGCTAGACTAGTTTACTTAAGTTACTTTCATAGTCTGATGTCCTACGGATTCTTCTCTGGGGGAGTGCTGCTGATATACAGACAATTTTTATTTTACAGAAAAGGGCAATTCGTTTTATTTATAATTAAGAATCGAGAGACTCCCAAGAGATTTTTTTAAGAAAATTGATATACTCACTGTACCATCCCAGTACTATTTGAAAATATAATGTATGTGAGGAAAAATATTGCTTAATTTTATAAAACAGGTGATATTACGGGTAGAAACTTACGTAACATAAATGTTTTAGTTACCCCGTATTATAAGGCTGAGAACAGTCATTAAATCGTTTAAGGGAAACTGTATAAAGTTTTATAATAAATTACCAGAATCGGTCCTTGATATGCCAGATAGAATTTAAAGCTTATGTAAAGAAAGTACTTTGTGAGAAGGCTTATTACGGAACCGATGATTATCTTAAAGACAAGAACGTCTGGCTTGAGCTTGGCGCGGGTCCCTCTTAAAGGTTTATATTTGTACACTCACAAATGACATAATTTGAGTACAATCAGTACATGTACTTTATTTACAAATTGACATTAATTTCAAATTTGACATCATTTTTAATTAATAATTATGACATAGCAATGTATTCTCAGTCCACACATCTAATTTTAATATCAGTATAATTTTAAGGTTGACGTTTTTGGAGAAAATGCTGCAGTACAGTTTGTTCCCGCTTCTTCTGTACTTGCGCTTTGGAGGCGGCAGTAAACTTAGTTGTAAGTAAATGATCTGACGTCAACAACTATTAAGAAATCGAAAGAAAAAAGAAATGACAATTATCAAGTGATATAAATATCCAAAGATAAATAAATGATTTTTAACTTTTTTGACTTTTGCATATACATTACTAGATATAAGCCAATTTGAAACTACCATTTTCTTATTTACCCCGGCTGGGCATCGAACCGAGAACCTCCGAATAGCCTAGCGAGCAATATGTTGCGGAGGTCGTCGCGGTTATCGATTCCTATGTATTTTCCCCTTAATTGAATAATCGTATCTAAACATTAATTACATGAAGGATGCCAATGACAGTGTATTCATTTTGTCATCCGTTGCAATCAGTTAGACACGGGTGAAGCCGCGGGTCACACCACAGCTGCCTACGAAACTACTTAGTTTTTGAAATTACAATGCGACAGTGACGACACAAATAAGTTGAACAAAAATGGTGGACTTCAAAGCATTTTTGTACAAATTCCTGACACGTAAATTGAACAAAAGTGGCAGTTGTCGGCGCATTACTGGTACCTGCGCCGATAACCACCATTTCAGTTCAACCGTCGTGCTGGGAATTTGTACAAAAATGCTTTGAAGTCCGCTATTTTCGTTCAAATTATTTGTGTCGCATTGTACACAGATTAAGCTAGCCCCTAAGTGTTAAACTTGTTTTGGGATACTAACTTAACGATACTATATATTACTAGATATAAGCCAATTTGGAAATACAATTTTCTTATTTGCCCCGACTGAGGATCGAACCGAGAACCTGCGAGTGGCGACGTAGCGAGCAATACGCTGCGGAGGTCGTTGCGGTTACGAGTATCAATATATTAGCATGTATGTTACTATTGATGGAATATTCGTATGTTAATACTCAATACTCAATATTTTATTGCAAACCATAAAGTACATAAGATGTCACCAATACAATTATAGATCATTTATGGACCCTGTCGGGCACAGCAATTTGGTTAGATAAGAGGAGGTCGCACTTAAACATTAAAAAAAAAAAGGTTGAAATGAATGTTTGTTGTTGTCAAACATTTTTGGTATTTAAATTTATGATAAAATTATGTATATTGTCGTATGTTCTAAGTTTATTTTATAGGAAATTATGTCATTTAGGTGTTTATTAAAAAGATTAAAAATAAATTATTTGGATTAACATAATTAGTTACTTATTTTAATTAAATAAATTAAATTTGATTAATTTTATTACTTATTTAATTATTACATAGTATTATTAAGTTATAAAAAAAAAGATTAGGTATATTTCTTTTTATTATAATATATAAGATTAGGTATATTTTTATTTAACATTAATTACATGAAGGATGTCAATGACAGTGTATTTATTTTGTCACTCGTTGCAATCAATAAGACACGGGTGAAGCCGCGGGTCACAGCTGGTTAATAGCTACAGGTTAGGCCAGAGCACGGCATTTAGCTAGTTTCCAGTAAACTCCATGCTCCCCGGGACCGCGCCGCGGGATACGTCGTACTGCGCCTGATACCACCTTCTTCTTCCTTCCTCTGTGGTAAAAATCAACACAATCGACAAGATAAGAAGTCGCTCTTCCACATATATAGGGTATTAAAATTAATTAAACGGTTACTCGCGTAGAGAGTCAGCTGCTGGCCGACATGTTTCATGCTAATCTGGAGGTCTTCAGCAGGACGAATGTGACTAGAAGACGGGCGAGCCCGATGTAGCCTCGAGACACACATACTTTATGTGTATGATACTTTACTCTATATGATACTTTACTCTATTTCACTTTTAATTCTTGATGCGGGAGGTAGTATATTGCTTTGCTTTACAAGATGCTGAACCCAGATGTAAACCGAGAATCAGAAGTAGGGATGGATTGCTAGCCCACCACCTATTTAGAAGATGAATCTCTTGATCAACTTCTACGATATGTGCGAAAGGAATATTTAAATGAATTTAATCATTAATAACTAAATATACTTATATATTAGTTCCTATACATAAATTGAAGACATTATTAAAAACGATAAAAAAATTACATGTCTAACTCACTCTTTGCATCTAACTCAATTGACTAATCATATATTAACATTAAATACATGAGGGATGTCAATGACAGTGTATTTATTTGGTCACCCGTTGCAATCAATAATACACGAGTGAAGTCGCCGGTCAACGCTGCCCACGAAACTACTTGGTTTGAGCTAGCCCCTAAGTGTTAAACTTGTTTGAGGATCCTAACTTAACGATACTCTAAATTACTAGATATAAGCCAATTTGAAAATACAATTTTCTTATTTGCCCCGGCTGGGCATCGAACCAAGAACCTCCTAGAAACGGCTTAGCAAATTACGTCACGGAGGTCGTCGCGGTTAACAATACGTCAGCATGTTCTATCGATGGAATATTCGTATCTTAACATTAATTACATGAAGGATGCCAATGACAGTGTATTTATTTTGTCACTCGTTGCAATCAATAAGACACGGGTGAAGCCGCGGGTCACAGCTGGTTAATAGCTACAGGTTAGGCCAGAGCACGGCATTTAGCTGGTCTCCAGTAAACTCCGCAAGTTAAGGCCCCGGGACCGCGCCGCGGGATGCCTCGTACTGTGCCTGATACCATCTTGGACGCGTTCGTTTCCGATTTAAAAACCTTGCCTCGCATAAACCCCTACTATCGGTAACTTTGTAGTTTACTGAATATTAATTGAAGTTAATAGGGAAGGTTTTTAATGATCTTTATATGGCTTTATGTTATTTTTTATGTAATTCGCTACTTTACAACAACTCAAATCAGATACTTTTATCTAAACATGAAAACAAACATTTCCTATGGAATTTGTTTGTACACTTATGAAGTCATAGTTTTTTGAACAAATCGACATGTTTTACATTAATAAATCTAAAATCGGTTGAAAATGGATATGATTAATGAAAAGCGACACTTTTTTGTGACGTTTTAATTTGTGAACTAAATAAATAAATATATAGGGACAAATAACACTGATTGAGCTAGCCCAAAAGTAAGTTCGAGACCTGTGTTATGGGATACTAAATCAATGATACTATATTTTATAACAAATACATATTTAGATAAACATCCAAGACCCAGGACAATTTGAGAAAGGCCATTTTCCAGCTTGCCTTGACCGGGGTTCGAACCCAGGACCTCTGAGTGGAGGACTGGCATGGTGACCACTACGCCTCGGAGGTCGTCAAACTACTGTACCCAATAATTTATTTTTGACGCCAGTCATCTACCCAATTTTTCATGCCACTTGTGGTCACCCATCCAAGTGCGGAGTCCCGGTGTCGCTTGACTTGATTGGCACTAGTAATGCGCACGCAGGCTACCGAGCTCCTCATAATAAAATCGGATGTAAACTCACCAACATCTCGAATCAACTCGGGAACCAAGAGTAATCCTAGAATCCATACATGATCGTTAACGAGTACGTACCTAATTAGATAATTAGTTGACCCCTGTCTGGTTGTCTGTGTCCGTTCACTCGCAGGTTTACGGCGCTGCTTAGTAATTACTTATTTGGAGCATCATTATAAATATCACTCTGATATGGCCTGTTACGGTATCTATGACTTTGATTTCTGTTTTATATAAGCCAAATGAGAGAGCTCGGGTTTTTACTGACTTGGTGTTGATTCCTGTCGAAACTCTATAAAATCCAGTACATACTTGTGATTTTACTGGGTGATAGTTTGATCGTTCGGGGCTTAGATAGATAGACAACTCTTTATTGAGAACACCAAAAGAACCAGCTTATTTGCCAGGCAAATTAAAAAAAAACCCCAACACCACCCATCACTAGATGGGTGGTGGAACTACATATTCAAACTGATTTAAGGTGGTTTTTGATATCCGTAGCGTTATCTACTCGTATTATTTGACAGGTAAATTATAAAACCCCGACGTTCGATAAACTATTTTGGCTAAGCCAATTATTATCAAACAAAGCTAAGAACCACGAATCGGAAAGCGATCAGATCGCCCGATTAAAAAATCATAAATCCCCGGGCTCTAAGTATGTACAGGGCGATTTTACAAGCTTTTATTTAGTTTCACCTGTCTCGTTGTCTGTCGGTCTGTCTATAATCAAATCTTGCAAGTTAAATTTGACCCACTTCCCGGTTTCCGATTGAGCTGAAATTTTGCACGCATACATATATCGCGTGACAATGCAATATTATGATGACATCCACGTGATCTGATGATGGAGTTGGAAGGTGGCCATAGGAACTCTGTAATGAAATGACGCAACCCCAGTTTGGGCTCGTTTTATTCGTCTTGAGGAGTACTGAAGGTCAAAGTTTGTTTTAAAAATATATATTTTTTAATAATTACTTGTTTAAACTTTTTTCTATGGCTATATTCAAGGAAAGTACCCTTTATGCGAAGAAATAATACATGTTGTATGTGCAGTATCTTGTTTTACAATAAAAACCAAAGATATCAGTTGACAAATGATTTACCTGTTGAGATCAGAGAAATTTTTACCAAATTCTCTTTATAAGAAAAGTTCACACCTACTTTGCACACTCCCTAGCTTCATAAAGTCATTATTATGTAGTTCTTCTCTTCACAGCTATTTATTTGTTACTGTAGTATAATGCATGTATATGTATGTATTGTATAAGTAAATATTCTGTTTTGATATTTATATAAGATAGTTATACAATGTAATTGTATATTATATAGTAATATTTTTATTATGTAAGTATATTGTATTGCTTATTGTTCCGCATAATTTTCTCTGTTTATCCCTATATTTGACTGGAAGACAATGCTCTTAACATTAAATCTGCCATTTGTTAAAAGCATATTTGTACTTTGAAACAAAAAAGTTTGATAGAATTATAGTTTCACAGTTTTTTGTGGTCACCACCCGCTACCGGGAAAATATAGGGCGGCGTTTGCGCAAAACCTTTTTTCATTAATCTTTACGAATCTGCATAAATGCAATTACGACATTGAGACTCTTCAAACTTGCACTGACATTACCGATTGCAGATTTCACGCAGTGGAAAGTTTTACAGCGAAATTGTAATCGATTAAACATCGATTGCAGCGTGTGAAATCTCGCGGGGAATCGAGAAATGAATATATGTATTTTATTAGTGTGGAAATGTAAGTCCCTAGAGATTTCTAAAGATTTTTCACTTCACTCAACTAGAAATTCTATATAAAGAATACACATACTATCAGGCTGACAATATGTATTTGTATGGGAATGCTGAACTTTTAACCGACTTTAAAAAAGGAGGAGGTTATCAATTCGGCTGTATGTTTTTTTTATGTATGTATGAGGAATCTTCGTCAACTGTGGACCGATTTCGATGATTTTTTTATTGTTTGAAAGCCTTTACTACCAAGTTGGTTCCATAGTAATTTGGTGAAGATATGATGAATAACTTTGGAGATATGGAAGAAACTCCTGAAAAAAAAACGAATTTTTGTTAAACATTAAATTATTTAGGGGCTGAGTTGCACTTTCCAGTATATATAAATAAATAATTAATGCAAATGGTTTTAATTTAATAGATTTTGTTTATTTAATATCTTTATTGTACAAAATACATATTAGCATTCATGCATTCATTCATTCATTTCAGCCGCATAACGTCCACTGTTGGACATAGGCCTCTCCCAAGGATTTCCAAAATAACCTATCTAGAGCGGCCTGCATTCATCGCCTTCCAGGGACCTTGATCAAGTCGTCATTTAAGCATATACCGTCTTATTATAAAACCCAGACTAACTTTGTTACTAGGTTTAAACCATTATCCGCCCAAAACGAAGTTGACATTGAGAGGTGAGATAGTGTGATATTACCAGAGTCTACTTGATTTGGTAGGTTAATGGTTTAAACCTAGTAACAAAGTTGGTCTGGGTTTTATAATAAGACGGATACAGATCAAATAATAAAAACAATTGTAAAAAGGCGGACTTATCCCAGGAAGGGATCTTATATACTTAGTAAATTAAGCTTACACACACTAAAACCGACTAAATAAAGATATCTTTATTTAGTCGGTAATAATAATATTTCCTAAATAATATTATTTATCTTATACTAAAATATTATTGTTGGTTGTTTAACTTGTAGTCCCTACTTATATTTGCTTGATGATATAAAATAAATAAAATCTCACGAAACAATATCTAGAAAAAAGGGACTTCCCTATATGCTAACTACATAAATGGGCTAACTATACTGGGAAATAAATAAAATCACTGTAATACATAGGACTGGTACCTATAATGTACGAAAGAAGATTACAAACAGTGTCTGAGCCGTTGATAATGTGAACGTGAGAACAAAGAAAATGTAGTTTTGAATATTTTGAAGTAATTTCCCCGGTGTTTTCCGCGTTGGTATTGCGTTTTGTTTTTCTAAGTTTCGAGTTTTGTTATGTTTAACAATACCTATAGAAGAGTATTCTAAATTCAATCACCTTTCTAAGCCTTTGGACAACTTGTAAAGTTATTTAACTTGCCGGGGCTAGAATCTAGGACTTCTATAGTGGTAAGCGTGTAAACTATTGCGCCACGGCGGCTCGAGCTTATGAAAACCTTGTTCATCGAGCTTTTAATTGTTAGAGAGAGCAATTTCGACATTCCGCCAAGATTTTAGTTAACAAACTAATAATTTGTTAGCAAACGAACGTTAATAATTCGCGATCACGCAACGTTACGGTTACATTTGCAGTTTTCTGTGGCAATTACCGATAATTGCGACGATATTCGCAGTTTAAATCCAATTTGTGTGTTATTGTAACTTTTAACGTCATTATCTTAGAAGCATTCATTTAATTAATATAGTTATAGGGTATAGACTAATGTCTTGCAACAAAAAACTATTCTTAATGAATCTATATAGTTAGTATTTATTACAATCCGCCTTCGTGGTCCAGAGGTCAAGGCGTTCGCCTTGTGATCCGCAGGTCGTGTGTTCAAATCAGGGTTTGGACGGTTTAGGTTAACCTAACCGAAATAATCTGTTATTAATCCAATTGGATGGATTAACATATATTTTGGTTAACCGAAATAGCCTATTAACCTATAATTGCGGTTAACTTTAACCGAATCGACATATAGATTTCTGCGTGATACTTCACGTTTTTCATTCCTCGGCACATGGTCACTGTACCTATTCCTACAAAAGCGCTTGCATGACTCAACCAAACGGCTGTGCATCCCCGAAAACCTAATTAACCTATTCAGATAACGGTTACTGTTACCCTTATTGTGTGGGTTAACGGAATCAAAGGATTACCGTTTACCCATATAACCGGTTTACCGTTATGAATGGGTTTTCCAAACACTGGTTCGAATCCCACTGGGAAGGATATTTTATGAAAAGTTATTTCCAGTCTGGTTAGGATATTGCAGGCTTAAATCATCTGATTATCCGAAAATAAAGATGATTCCGTGTTACGGCAGGCACGTATAAACTGTGGGTCCCGAACGCCATCTAGCGTTTGCTCATCAAAAATCTCAGGATTGGTTCTGGTCAACCCTTTGAGTTGCGCAGGTCAGACGGCAGTCGCTCTGTTTAAAAACCAGTAACCTCGTCAAATTACTTAAGTTAGGTAGTGAACCCCGGACTCTGAAGCGTTACCGCTGAGGATGCAACCGAGAATACACTCGGATGATGATAATGAATACTTGTTACAAATACAACATTGTTTATTGCACAAAAAATATGCAAAACGACCCTTAAAATGCATTTATGAAAGGTATGACATTTCTTGGATAATAATTGTCAGTTAATTAAGTCAATCTTGGTAAAGAAAAAAACTTAGAATCTCGAAGAAGATAACTCAGAAGAAGAGGAAAAGATTACTCACTTTCTCTTTTCCTTTATCTTATCCTACACATATACAATCAGCAGCAAAAATATGTTACCAAATAAAAACATTACAATACACGTAAGTTGTACAAAAATGGCGGCCGTCGGCGCATGTTTAATTGGAAATAATAGTTTTAAAAGTGATTTTTTGGACTTTCTTCAAAGCCGAAATCATTTCTATCTGAAGTTTGGATACAAATGTGATTCTAAACGAAAAAAACGTACAACAAAGACCGCCACTTTTGTTCAACTTACGTGCCGGGTATTGTACTAATGTGAAAACGCTATTTTTTTTGTGACATATTTTTGATGTTGACTGTACCAAAAAAATCTTATACTTCGCCATAGACAAAAGCGCCTCATTGCGGCGTACCCTGTAAGTAACTGAACATGCAACTGAACATATAAGCAGTTAGACATGCTAAAGCTTCAGAAGGCAGTGCCTAAATTGACTAATCCTATTACCACAATAGCCATCTGTTAGCATTCCCAAAATCTGCCATAATTATAATAATTCTGGCAACCCAAAATGTGAGAAAAATGGTAACACCGGCCACGCTGCCAAGTTTGACATTAAGAAGAATGCCGCGTTTTTAACATGAAGCGAAAAGATTTGAAAAATGTGTTTATGTGTAAATAATGATACAAATGCAGATTATACAAGATTTAAAGAGCTCTCATGTTTTATTGAGAAGTACCCTAACGAAAAAATAAGTGATACTCAGACAATCAGGAGATCATAACACATCGATCACTCTAAACCTCACACTCAAGAGTTCAAACCAACATCAACCTATCGACGTTGTTCCACACTGTCTACATATCAATAATATTAATGCATCAAGTTTAAACATAACGCAATCTTATTTAGCATAGCTCTTCTAGATTAAGAAGTTATTTATTTTCAGTTACACAAATGCAATTTATTTCAATTAATAGCCGTCAAAAAATAAAGTATCTTACGTCGATCAAGTTGCGTGCAATTTATACGCTGGCACGGACCGAACAAACATATAAATATATTATACCAACATATAAACATATACATATTCGAGAGCAATGTTTATCACACTCTTTTTAATGCGAGTTTTATTCATGAGCTAATCTGGAAATCGATTGAGCTATCACTAATGTTTTGACAATGTACACATTGGTAGAGTTGTATGGTTTTATTAAAACTAACGTGAGATAAATTCATTATGAATATTGTAAACTGTTTACACACGTTATTTAATAAAAGGCCAACCATGTTTCGGTTGATTGAAAATGATCATCATCAAGGCGAGTATTAGGAGCAGCGACACGACTGTTTCGCTGCACATAATGATAATCGTCTAAAGCGATCGAAACATAGTCGACATCTCCGTCTATATCACTTGAGAAAATGGTTTAAAATATTAATAAAGATAATAATTATAAATCAGATATGCTCGGCAGCACCTACAAAAGTAACGTGAAAAAAACATATAGTGTAATGGATAACAATAAAAACGAAATAGATATTTACACATACATATGTTAATAGCATGATTTTAAAGAAAATATTACAATGTTTGTTAATGATGATCCTTTTCTTCAGTTAAAAGTAAATTGAAGTTATTTTAAAATTAATTTTGACGTCTTTTTACAACTTATGTCATTAATAAGTTTTACACTTTTAGCATATTGATCAATATATCTTGATTTTTAACCCCCGACAAAAAGAGGAGTGTTATAAGTTTGATGCCAATATGTGTCTGTCTGTGGCATTGTAGCTCTCGAACAGATGGTCCGATTTCGATGCGGTTTTTTCACGTGAAAGTATTTTTTTTTCGGTAGTTCTTGGCTATGTTTGATTCAAACCAGTTCCGCGGTTCAAATGTAATGGAGCGGTGAACGCTTGAGAGTCGGGGTTTTATTTTAATTCGCTGGCAAATAAACTTGCACTCGTATATACTTACAAATTAAATGGCCGAGCAAACTCGCCCAATGCAATCACATTTTTTGAATCTGAACTATTCCGAATGCAGTCGATCCATCATCGGCGGCGGCCGACCTAGAGCGTAACTACGATTTTTACGATTCCCAGAGTGAGCGATGCGCGTCAGAATCGAGTCTTGTTAAATCGATTGAATTATATGAATGTTTAGTCACGGCATACATTTCGCACATCAATTCGAGTCGAATCACGATTTGCTTCGATTCGAGTGAGCGGCAGAACGACTAATAATTGTTTTTTGCTAAATGTTGAAACAATTAGCCTTTTAACGGTCTATCTTGGATCTTTGTCCTTACTTTTAACCGTCTTCTAAGGATGAGTTTACTTCAATGTTGCCAATTTAATTCGAATTTAATGGTTCCTATTAATTGAATTTATTACGTAAACGAATTTATTGGAGACTCAAAATAAGCATTGAATGTCAATGTCACATTTTTTTTACCTTCCAAGCCTTCCAAGTCATCTAATACAGTTACTAACTATAAGATTTTCCATGACAGGTAACTATTTAAATTAAAAAAAAGTATAAAATTAGAATCTATTTAAAATACAAAAAATAACATATCACTATGTATTAAAATCTTTTCACCTTAGTGTTGTTTCTTCGTAAAAAACGACGGAAGTTCGGTATAGTACCTACGTTGCTATAGTCATTTCGGTCGCGTAACGCGTAATGTCACACTTTATCAGTTGCATCCTTGGCTAGGCCTGTGTCACTCCACGTTTAGGTATCGAAAATATACCTACATTATTACTATGCGCGCGGCGACTACTTCGAAGGGAAAATTCAGTTACATGAATCGAGTTATAAAAATGAAATTGGCTTGCAATGGATATCTAGGTATCTTAACGAAGAGGTGAGAAGATCTGACGCGAGCTAAATTGAACCATAGCGCTAACCACATTAGGTAGATATTTTTTTAAATTTCTTTTCTGACCAAGACTTCTGTACGTGAGTGCTGGTACTTATTCTGTGCCTTGGCTTTACTGCGTCATTTTGTTTTCGTGTGTGTAAGTGGCCAACACTAGTGTAAGATTTTTCAGGCTGCCTAAAGGCGTCTGACATAGCTTGACGACTGCCATACAATGATGACAGCCGGAACCTGCGGCTTATACGTGCCGAGCCGAGCTCGAGAATTTTGTATGCCACTTGTGGTCGCCCATCCAAAAACACAAACTGCATCGCTGCCTAGCCCGGAGAGACCTTCAGGATTTATTTTCTTCAAAATAAAAGGAAATTAAGGATCATTTAGACGAATATCTAAAGAGAGACTCACCCAAAACATCTTTTTTTTAAATCGCCACATTACACTTATACATATATATATATATATTTTAAATTATCAACTTTAGAATATACAAATAATGAGCCAACTTCACTATATTTATTTCTAAGTCATGTTCCTAATTCATTAAAGCTGTCATTAATTTCACAATCCACACAATCGTCACGATTTCAAAGAAACTAAGTGACTCGGAAAATATAAAGCTTTAGTTTTTGCGCCCAATTTCATGAATCCATAAAACCAGGTTGTAGCGTTGCTCTGGCCGTCATTCGCCAATTAGTGGTGATAGCTCACATTAACAAATTATAGATGAGGCGCTTTGGATAATTTAGGTTTTAAAACGTATAAAATAATGAGGGTCAGTTCAGACACAGAGGAGCACAGAGGATTTTATATGACACTTGGAAATTAACGTTAACTATAGGCATATAGTGAGGTTCAGGTCTTGAAACCACGCGACCATTTTGTCAAGTTTAAGAGGCTCTCACATTTGGTTGGCCGTCTCGCTCGCACAATCAAACATTTTTAAAAATTATTAAAAAATGTGACTCATTTGAAGAAAAGTGTTTCATAAACTTTTTAATATATTATATGTTAGATATCGTAGACACGGAATTACTGCCAAAAGACATCGAATTATTCAAAGAAAGTTAATCTAGTTTTATACAGCCATGGCATATTACACTCCGACATACTTATTTTTGAGCTGAATAAAAAATAACATTTTGTTTTGATTTCAGCTTATGTTATTTATTGATATGAATAATTAAAAAAAATATTAAAATACCGTATTGATCCCCATGATAAGTACTTGAGGTACATTTCTGCACTTTCGCTGTATTGTGGTAATCGTGCGCAAGACAGATGATATCCATTTCTCTTGAAAACAAGATCAAGCCGCTCACAACACGCGGTCACACACACATTATGTACAAGCTGAACTGTGACCCGACGTTATTAATGCATGCATTTGTAAGTTAATTATTGAAATAAGACCGACGCTCAAACTTATGCACAAAGTGGAGAGAGTAGAGAAGGGAAACGGCAGAGTGAGCAATAGAAAAATAACCAGCCAAGCGCGAGTCGGACTCGCGTATGAAGGGTACCGTACTATTATCTATGAAAAAAATCATATTCTTTGTATGGGAGTCCCACATATATTTATTTTATTCTGTGTTTCATATTTGTTGATAAAGCGGCAACAGAAATACAACATCTGTGAAAATTGCAACTATCTGGCTATCACGGTTTATGAGATACAGCCCGGTAACAAACAGGCAGACGGACGGTCAGACAGACGGCAGACGGACGGACAGATGGACAGCGGAGTCTTAGTAATAGGGTTTCGTTTCTAAAACAATGGGTATGGAACCCTTATTATCTAATATTTTTAACCTGTCTGACGCCGGTTATGAATCTTATGATAGAACGTAAAATGAATTATGATGTGTGCAATATAACATTACAGTGTCCGAAATCCATACATAATAACTAGTTGTTCACCCCGAACTGTGAACTTGCGAACCCCATGTCTCGACAACCCCTTGACCGATTAGGCTCATTTTCAAATTTAATAATTTTATTAGCTATATCTACACGTTCACCAAATTTCATCAAGCTCCGTTAAATACTACTCAAAATAAAGGAACAAACAAACATACAATCAGATCACTCTAAGCGATAAGACCGCCCATTGTACTTATGTATCTTCAATTGTAAAACTTCTTTTGTATGTTTTTTTTTTGTATTGCTGCAACAAAGAGTTTTTCATTCATTCATTCATTCATTTATACATAGAGCGGGATTGTTCGAGTAGATTCGGTAAACTTCGCGCTCGCTGGGCTCGCTCGTTCAAAAATGGTTTATGTTTAGTTTTTATTTATTTTAATAATGCAAGCACTAATCATTACAGTCTATAACCTAATGCGATAGTGCTGATATTTAAAAAATAACATGCATAATAGGTAAAAGTAACAATCATCAAGAAAAAAACACATTACTAGATACCTATTTAAAAATACATTCAATAAATTCAATTTAATTACAAATATTTACTAATCTTATATGAAAGAACATAAAAGGCGACCTTTGCAAATTCACTCAGAGGACACGTAAATATATGGACTCGTTCGTGTACTTCGTTTATAACACGAATGGCGCGCACGAGTGAAATAAGAGATTGGTCCGGAGTCCGGGCAGCTGGTACACAAAAATTTAAAAATGATTTCTCATTACTCCTCCTTCTTTGAAGTTGTTTCAAAGAAGTAAAGAATAGACCACATTCTTGTTTGTCTTTCATATCCTAAATGCATCTGACATACCAACGGTCAGGTCTAATGGATTATGTGTCTTCCGAAGAATGGACAAGCTGAAATATGAAATGAGAGAAACACCAACAAGTTATCATTAAAAAAAATATTTTTTTTAATGATTACTTATTATTAACCTATAAGTTTAAAGTGGGTTTATGTCGCTTAATTACAGATTTCCTATGTCCACCTTCCGAATACATCATCGGATCAGCTCCATGTCACCTTAATATTGCATTGTCACCTATACGTATGCATGCAAAATTTCAGTTCAATCGGAAACCAGGAAGTGGGTCAAATTTAACTTGCAAGATTTGATTACAGACAGACAGACAACGGGACAGGTGAAAATTAATAAAAGCTTGTAAAATAAAAACAACTAACGTAGTGTAGTAGTTCTAATAATTACCCGACTCCGCCAGGAGGGTTATATTCTTCAAGAGTATGTATGTATAATTGTTTGGCACGCTCTGCAGCCTGAACGGCTCGATGGATTTTAGCTTGAGAGGTGTCGTTAGATTTGTATTTACTGTGAGAGTGACACTGGGTATATCAAAATAATAAACTAATAATAATAAAATTAAAAAAAGGCAGTCAGGTTTTTGTTTTTGTAATAATTACTTGTATTATATTCTATAGCCTTTATATTTTGTGCCTTACGCAACGATTCTCAGAAAATATTACACCTTTTTAATCGTTTCGTATGGAGTGAGTTATGAGTAGGTGCCGACCCTAAGTCAACACCGCATATCTCATTTCCTATACTTTATATTACAACGCATATATATTATATCGACAGCCAATATACAAAGAAAAATCGATTCGCCATTTTATTTTATCTTCATTAGACTAATTAATATTATTGAACTGATGATTCATTCTTAATTACGAAGTGATTAATTTTTTGAAGCCTTATTAAATTATGTCAATCATAATTTATATTAAATGATTATGATCTTACTGATTAAACGGTTATTTTGAAGAAAAACAAACTTTTTCTTGTCTATGCTGGTCAGAGAGAAAAGAATAAACTTAGATGTAGAAGTTGCTACTCTTCCGTCTAAATCGTAAAAGCTGATTAACAGAATGGGCAAAAATGTAAATCAAACTAGCTACCCGTCATTATTTTGATTCCTTTTGAAGGGTTAAAACTGAACCCTATTACTAAGACTCCTCTGCCCGTCTGTCAGTCTGTCTGTCTGTCCGTCTGTCTGTCCATCTGTCTGTCTGAACTGTGTCTCACGAACTGTAACAGTTTAAATTTTCACAGATGAGGTATTTCTGTTGCCGCGATAAGAACGAGTACTAAAAACAGAGTAAAATGTTTAAGTGGGGCTTCCTTATAACAATCGTGATTTTTTTTAGATAATGGTACAAAACTCTTTTTGCGCGAGTCCCACTCGCACTAGGCTCAATTTACATTGCGGCGGAATCGAAGCGAAGCGACGAAATCGTACATAGCATAATGAACTTTATGTCAATCGTATAATGTACAAAATATGGCGTTTCAGGAGGGGACGCGCCAAGTCGCGCCGATTCGCTTGACTTCGGCGCGACTCCACGCGTCGCGTCGCCTCCGGCAACGCCATAATTTGAGCATTATACGATTGACATAAGTTCATTATGCTATGTACGATTTCGTCGAACCGCTGCAACTTTGCCGCAATGTAAATTGAGCCTTAGGAGGTTATTCTACCTTCTCGGCCACCATCACGCCACTGTGGCCTTGGGGTCTTGCGGCTTTGGGGTCTGTCTGCTAAGACCCGCCAGTCCCAAGATGCTCTGTCCCATTAAGGATAAAGGCGTGATAGTGTTTGCTTGTTCATCTTCCTCACTTTACATGGGCTCAAGGTTGAGAGTAGTTGAGACTCGGAGAAGAAAAAACCGCAACTGAAATAATCAAGTGGATACATGAAAAAAAGAGTTTACGTTCTTGGAGAAAACGCTGCAGTGCAGTTTGTTACCGCTTCTTCTGCACTAGCGCTTTGGAGGCGGCAGTAAACTTAGCTCTAAGTAACTTTTTGACGTCAACAATTATTGTGCAACAAAACAAAGTGACGATTATCAAGAGATATTATAAATATCCCATGATAGTAAAGATATATTTGAATTGAATTGAATTTTTCGGGGACCAGTGCTGCCGCCATTTGGTATAAATTATTTGAAAGGAAAAAGGAGATATCATTTAAATTTTGTCTAGATCAGACCCTAGATAAACCTTTAAACTAATTTATGAACTACTGTTAACGGTTTAAAATGAGAACGTGAAGCTTTTCTACTCACGTTAGCGAAAAACGGCCACTTTTGGCTGCGTAGAAAAGCTTCACGTTCTCATTTTAAACCGTAAACAGTAGTTCATAAAATAGTTCGAAATGTTACATATATGGCATTATGAGACCACAATTTAATTGATATCTCTGTTTAATTTCAAATAATTTATTTCAAATGGAGGCAGCACTAGACTCCGAAAAAATATATCCCAAATTAAATCAGAATTGCACTCCTGATCTGTATTTTCTTTACAAGTTAATAGTTCTATGGTTCTATCGTAAATCGAACCCACGACCGTCGAAGCGTGCTTGTCGTCGATGTTGCCCGCGTTTTGCAAATCGTCCCATGGGTCCCATGCTCTAGGGTCAGGGGTCGTGTTCTATATCGCACCTTATCGAGTAAATGTCAGAGGGAATCACCGTGGTTAGGCCCTCAAGCAAATTGCGATCAAGTAAATGACACTATCATGCCGTTTAGGGATTGGCCCTTAATCATTTGAGGCTCGAAAGAGGGGGAAAGGGGGTCGGGAAATCAGAAGTGGGTAGGTATAGTGAGGTGTATTTATTTCTTCGTAGAGCGCACTATTTCAAATCCAAAAATCAGCCTACACTCGCCATAATTTTCTATAATAAAATTAGATTGCATATATCATTTTAAAATAGATTCAACAAGTGGATAATGACAAATGAAGTGTCGTTAGTAAATTAATGAACTGTCTAAAGACTTTCATGGTCTCCCAGATCTGTGTGAAACGGACTTATAAGCTCCAAGTTGCTTGTCTACAATAAATAAATTTACACCCAAGTTATAAGCTAAGTTATTAAAAACCTCTATTTTATAGTTAGTTCCATGAAAAACGATTATAACTATTTTTAGCTTCTGTTTAGATATTAAATACACAGCATTCTTACTGTTAAAACTAAAAAAGGGCTTCAACACCCAACTACAAACCAATTTTGATAAAATTTCTATGACAAGTATGCCCTTTAAACAAAAAAGAATTTTTCAAATTGGTTCTGGCGTCCTCGAGTAATTCGATGAACAGAGATAAAAAGATAATAAAGCATTCCCACGAATAAATAACCTCGTCCTTTTTTGAAGTCGGTTAAAAAGCATGTCAAAATTCGTTTCTTCGATAGGTCCCAAGTGAAGACAAAGACGTCGTTATTTAGCGACCCGCGCCGTGACCAGGATGACAAGCAAACAAAGCGGACAGCGCCATCTGTCGCGACCAACCGCCGCAAGGCACGCGCTGCAACATCAAAGTGTCCTTTATCAGGGCTGATGCTCCTTTGAAGAATTTTATTTTTGTATAATAGGCTCCTGATAAATATTTATTTATTTAACTTTATTACAAATGTAATAGGCGATCTTAAAGCCATAGGCTTATACCAATCAACACACTGGTGATGCCGAGAATAAGAAGTCTTAAAAGGAGGTGCAAAATATGTAATTTCGAAAAATATATTACTTATACAAATATAAGACATAAACATATATTAATAAAAATTATAACATTTATCTTATATATTATTATTTTAATACAATAAATACAATAATAAATATCATCTCCTGTTTTTTTGTTTGTTTTTGTGTGTGTAAGTAATCAAAACTAGTGTCACATTTTTCAGTCTAAAGGCATCTGACATAGCTTGACGACTGCCATACAAATGCTAGCAGTTGTTTTGGAAAATAAAGTTTAAATATCTAATGATGACAATCGGGACCAGCGGCTTTAGCCCTCTGAAGCACGGAGGATCTCCCTTTTTTTAAAATGTTTTGACCACGAAACATGTAATTCCTATTTAAAACATAAGACCCAACAATAACAGGGTCTAAGTCCCGTTTACCTAAATAAATCATGCGTTCAAAGCAAGATACTCGTACCGAACGTTTAAAACCAAAATAACTCGTTAAATACTAATAAATTAATGGGTCAAATCTTTATTTGAATTATTAATTTTATTTATTTATTTATAAAATTCATGTACGCAAAATACAAACACAGAAACAAACAAAGTAAGAACATTAAGTAGTGCTTATTTTATAAGAAATCTCTTCCAGCAGACCCAGGAGAGGAAAAGAGAAGAAAACAGGTATTAGTAGAAGATAATAGACAAATACTTATATAATTTTTATTTTATTTATTAGGAAGATCGACTACAACAACAGTATAATATTAAATTTAAAAAAGTCATTTATGCATCTCCTATTTTTCCATTTAAGCAGTAAAGGAACCGACATGTTAGCAACTGTCTAAAAACTTATTAATGCGTAAATACAACATATTATTTACTATAACGCAATGTTAGATAGGTGAGAGGTGAAGCTGAGAAAACAAATTACTGATTAATTATTCATGTATATAATGGATAAACTTTCTCGATCACGTGAAATAATAGCATAACCTACAACGAATCGCTTAAACCACTAACATATAAAGGCTGTCATCAAGATAGTTAACAAAACGGGCTCTCCATCAAGCGAGGCCCCAGGGCAGAGAAACTAAATAAATAAATCTAATGATAATTTGTGGAGAAGACAAATTATGTTCACACATAACAGTACTACATTTGTTCAATGTGAAACTATGACTCACAGACATACTTACCTGTATAGACCTAGATTTTTTAATGCTTATTTCAGAATGAAGCGTGGATTCTAGTAGTGAGATGGGGATTACTTTTTAACGCAAAAAGAGGGCTTTTACAAGTTTAACGTGTGTCTTTTTGTGTCTTCGTAACTTCACTGAGAAAAAAGAAAGGTTGCTAGTAGCAAATATTTTTGCTACACGTTACCAAAATCCAGTGACTGCTGAACTCAGAGCTACAAGTAGTTAAAATGTGTTTTAATTACAACTGCACGGTTCTGCTAATTAGAACAAAAGTTTGGTATCTACTAACCAAATCGCAAGTAGCAAAACTGGTTCAGCTATCCCTTTTTTTCAGTGTTCTAAATGAATATATTTCTATATCTATTACGAGTATAAATAAATTAACCTTCTTTATTTATTCCAGAATAAATTATACACAGCACAATACATAAAATAAATAATTAAACTAAAAACAAAATAACCTACCTATAAATTAAAATATATCTAATTAAAAATCAAATATATTATATAAAAAATAGACCCCAGGTCGCTACGGTCGCAAGGCAGGGTGCCTAAGAGACTGGCAGCATTGCCTCGTTGTATGGCCAGACTTAAGTTGTATAAATAAATAAATATATACGGACGGACAAATCACACAGATTGAGCTAGCCCCAAAGTAAACTTAAGCTAGTATTAGAAGATACTAATCCCACGATACTATATTTTATGATAAATACGTATATAGATAGACACCCATTCAACTTGCCCGGGTTGGGGATCGAACCCAAAACCACAAGATTGGCAGTCAGCGTCTGACCATTACGGCCACGGAGGTCGTTAAGTATGACGCTTTATTTCATTTCATTTCTTTATTAGCACACAAAACAGATAACAATCATATTTTGTTAAATAAGTACAATAAATTTTTAGCGCTTGCTAGATTGTTTTCCTTACATACGCTTGCCTAAAAAGTCTAAATACAATTCAAATCACTAGGTAATGCGCTAGAGAATGACACAATTTATAAATAAAATTAAAATATTAAAAGAGAAACTGAAAAAAAAATTATTTGACGTTGCTGCGACGCCAATATCTGTCTGTCTATCTGTCTCTCTGACTGTGTGCCTGTCGGTGGCATCGTAGCTCTCGAACGGATGAATTTATTTCAATGCAGTTTTTGCGTGAAAGCAAATTTATTGCGGTGGTGCTTAGCTATGTTTGATGTCAATCGGATTAGCCGTTCAGAAGTTATTAGAGGTTAACACTTGAAAGTCGGGGACTTTTTGAATTTTCCTGCCAATAAAACTTGTTAGCTACATTTGTGTCCGACCGACCGCCAATTACCATGTTATAAAATAAAAAAAAATAGCAGAGGAGCAAATAATGATAAATAGAAAAAGAAATAGCAGAGGAACTGGTGCACAATATGAGCTCCTATTTTATCCTAGTTAATTTCCATTCTAAAAAGTCATTATTTAAAAATATATTTTTTAAAACAAGCTTTTAAAGCGCTTTAAAGCGCTCCTCAAGACGAATCAAACAAGCCCGAACTCGATGGGGTTGCGTCGTTTCATTACAGAGTTCCTATGGTCACCGTCCAGCTCCAACATCAGATCAGCTCCATTTCATCATAATATTGCATTGTCACGCGATATACGTATGCGTGCAAAATTTCAGCTGGATCGGAAACTGGAAAGTGGATCAAATTAAACTTGCAAGATTTGATTACAGACAGACAGACCGCCAGACAAAAGGGACAGGTGGCTTAAGGGGCTACATCAATTTTCCGGGGTCCAGTGCTGCCCCCATTTAAAATAAATCATTTGATAGGAAACGGAGACATCATTCAAAATTTGGCCTTGATCAGACCCTAGATAACCCTTTAAACTATTTTATGAACTACGTTTACAATTTAAAGTGAGAACGATACGCTTTTCTACGCACAATTGCGAAAAACGGCCACTTTTGGCGTATGTGCGTAGAAAAGCTTCACGTTCTAACTTTAAACTGTAAATAGTAGTTCATACAATAGTTCAAAGGGTTATCCAGGGTCTGATCAAGGTCAAATTTTAAATAATATCTTTGTTTCCTTTTAAATTATTTTATTCAAATGGGGGCAGCACTGGAGCCCGAAAAATGCAGGTAGATAAAAGCTTGTAAAAAAGTTACTACACGATCCCTCGACCACAAAACTGATGTTGATTCAAGGGCCACTGATGATGGTAAGATGTTAGACAGCCCTAGCGGCCGTCCTCCGCCCTTCAATCGCATCGCCGTCCGCACTTGACTGATCGTCCGCATTATTATGTCGCCGCGATCATCGAGTAATGAGTACTAGGTAGAGTACTTATGGACAGAGTAATAAGAATAAATATAAATATATAGGGACAAATAACACTGATTGAGCTAGCCCCAAAGTAAGTTCGAGACTTGTGTTATGCGATACTAACTCAACGATACTATATTTTATAACAAATACATATAAAGATAAACATCCAAGACCCAGGACAATTTGAAAAAGGCCATTTTCCAACTTGCCCTGACCGGGGATCGAACCCGGGACTTTTGGCTGGCGGACTAGCATGGTGACCACTACGCCACGGAGGTCGTCAAAAGCAATACATACATACAAACATACTGTCACTTCTTTATCCGGAATGAGGCTGACTGAGCAATTTGAATCTTACTGCTCTAAGCACACAACAGACCATGGGGGTTACTCTATAAAATAATACGAGAGTCGTCCGATAGTAACGTTCTATTTGTATGTCAAACTAAATTAGAATTTGACATCATAATTCAATACTCAATGTTGCTTGACACTCAAACGCGGATACGCAGTAACGTCTGTCTTATGTACCGGTTTTGGAGTAACCCCCCAGGGCCCCAAAACTCAAAAGGACAATTTTAGCATCATACTGGGCAAGAAATTCCATAAATAGTGTTTATGAATGGCTTAGGGAACCCGGCGAGAAGGTAAAAAGAGGGGAATGCACGAAAAGCGAAAGGGGAGACTTGAATTTTTCGAGGGCCAATGCTGCCCCCATTTGAAATAAAAATTTTGAAAGGAAACGTTTAGTGGCGAGGTATCACTGTCTGGCGACACAGCGCCGCAGTTATCATGATTTCCGAGATGAAAACACGACGAAGACGAGGTTTGTTTGGGCTACGCTTAAAATATATAATACGCTTTAAAATACAAGAGTTCATTAAGCGGTTACACGATTTTTTCGGGTCAAGTGCTTCCCTCTATTTGCAATAAATCATTTGAAAGGAAACGGAGATATCATTTTATCCTCCCCACACTGATTTGATGCAAGTATTCGGTCGGTTCTTACAACTCCCTCTCTCTTCTACTTCCTGACTGCGAATACCTCTTACACACCTCTATCCGTATCTACGAGTCTAACTGGTTTCTCGAGCTATGAGAGTTACCACTCTAACGAGGTTTGGCTTCGCCAAGCTCGACGAACTGAGGACGGTACACATACCGGCTTTGGTCTGCAAGCGTGATGATACTCTTTCCAAGGTAGACCTCATTCATAAACTCTTACAGCGTAAGTGCTGGCTGGGCGGACAGAATAGAACAAAAAGGAAACGGAGATATCATTTAAAATTTTGTCTTGACCAAGCCCTAGACAACTCTTCTACTTTTTACAGTTTAAAGTAAGAACGTGAAGTTTATCAACGCACATTTGCTAAAACGGCTACTTTTGGCTAATGTGCGTAGAAAAGCTTCACGTTCTCACTTTAAACTGTAAATAGTAGTTCGATAAATAGTTTGATTGGTCAACTCCATAGGCGGTATACCCTGCCTCTTAGGTATCCCTTAGGTATCATTGTTTTGTTGTGAGAAATAAATTATCTTTATTTTCCATCTCATCTTCATCCCTGTATCTCTAACAAACCTGACAGTGTATTTATATTCAAATAATTTTCACAAGCTTTTTTTTTAAGTTTTAACACTTGAATGGATAAAATTACATAAAATAGTTAATAAGTTTAAAATTCTGTTCTTACATATATAATACTTAAGAATTAATATTATACGAATTAATAGATGTTTAAATAAATTAAATATTCCATTTACTAATATGGCATTAATCGCGTCTAGCCCTCACCATATGGCGATAAAAATATATAACCACATTCCAAATAGTATCAAAAATATAATAAAACCTTTGTTTAATAAGCATTTGATGAGCAAAATTGAACACTATTTAATGAGCCTTGCTCTTAAACAAATGTTATTATACTATCTCAGAGTTTTTGATGATAAAATTGATCGGTAAAATCTTTCACCTTCTTACGTTAATAAAAGATGTTATGTTATGGAAATTCTTTCATCATCATCATCATCCGAGCGTATTCCCGGTTGCATCCTCAGCAGTAACGCTTCAGAGCCCGGGGTCCGCTACCTAACCAAGGAGATTTGACGAGGTTACTGGTTTTTACACAGAGCGACTGCCGTCTGACCTCCACAACTCAAAGGGCAAACCAGAAACAAATCCTTGGATAGTTTGATGTTCAAACGCTAGGTGGCGTTTGGTACCCACAGTTTTACGTGCCTTCCGAAACACGGAATCATCTTTCTTTTCCGATAATCAGGTGATTCAAACCTGCAATATCCTATCCAGACTGGAAACAACTTTTCACAAAGTCTCAGTGGAAATCGAACCCATGACCTCCGTCTGACAAGGCGAACGCCTTGACCACTGGACCACGGAGGCAGTCAATGTTATGGAAATTCTTTATTGTACAAAAAGGACACAACACAAATACAAAAGAAAACAATACAAAGGCGGACTTGTCCCTTCAAGGTATCTCTTCCAGTCAACAAAAACCAGAAGATTAAATGACATTTAGTAGGGATTGATTGACAAATTTATTTATTTATTTAAGTAATGGCATCTAGTTACCCTCCCATGTTTGCTGTGCCCTGGCAGGGCGTCACTTGTACTTTATTTATATTTATGTGACATCTTTTTAACTTGCAAATAAAGAATCTGCACCTAAATCTAAGAAGTGTCTCTTATTTTAAAATATAATGACAGTTCCAATTTCAAATTTATTACAACTTAGACAAATAAAACAAGACAACTGTGTTATAAATATAGTTTTTTATCAAAAATCCTTAAATTTACAACTATACATACAAACAACTTCTTTATTTATATGTGTATGCCAAGATCTTAATTTTAAGATGCCAGTTGACATTTATATTATAAGCAACAAATCACGTACGATTTTAAATCGATTAATGAGAACACATTTAGATAACTTGTACATAAGAAACAGATTAATCAGCACACATTAGACAGCACATTAATCTCTGAATTCGCTCTTAAAATTAACAGATACGGCGGGTATAAAAATCAGAACGATGTAATTTGAAAGCAACTTTACATTTCACACCAATGAACCTATTAATGTTCTGAATACATAAACATAACTACATTATATATTTATATACACATATGGCTACATTATAAATGCGTTGCGATAAAACGTTTGACTGTAAATTAAGCGAATAACAATCGTTTAATTTGCAGTCAAACGTTTTTCCAGTGATTTTTTCTTTTCATTTGTTATTCCTAAATGTTAATTATATACCCTTTTTTTAATTATTTAACTTTTTTTGTTAATAATATACCTTTTTTTGTAAATAAATAAAATAATAAATTAATATAGAAGGACAAATGGCACTGATTGAGCTAGCCCCAAAGTAAGTTTTTAAACTTGTGTTGTGGGATACTAACTCAACGATACAATAATTTATACCAAATACATATACATATCGATAAAAACCCATGTAAATATAGAGACCGTTATAATACTTGTATTAAAAAACTTTATTTTTAAATATTAAATCCTTTAACATACTAGCCACTACTTAATCTGACTGCAGAATAAGAGTTGATTTTTTTGAAGTGAAAACTTCTTTAGCGGCGTCGTACACTTTTTGTAATGGTTAAAAAATGTTAAACTGGCATCAGGGCGTCAGGGCGTCAGGACACGTGACCTGGAGAGGAAATATCCCCCTCTCTTTCTACGGCGCGGCGAAAATGTATGCCTGCGCCTGCTGTTTCGTTTAGATGGCGCAGGGCGCTTGCGCGAATGTTCGTTTGTGTTTATGTTACAGCGTGCCACGCGCATCCATGGAAATGCACAACGTTAATATTCAAGTTTTCACTTCTGCCGGCACTCCCGGAGTGCAACCCGTCGTTTTTTTTAATGATGGTAATGATTTCATCAACTAACGCCATGGATACCGGAGAATGGTCGACGTCGCAGGGGACGACCGAGAAAGAGATGGCGCGATGACCTCGACACTTACCAACGTGATTGGTCAGCGAAGGCAGGAGATAGAGAGAGAAACATAAAAGGAAATGGGAGAGACCTTTGCCTAGCAGTGGGACGATATAGGTTAGAAAAAAAAATGATTCCATCTATGGTAGCTCTGTACTTCACACTAATCTATGCATCTTTACAAAAACGTTCGTCCTGCTATCGTTTACATTTGCCCAATAGTGGGTTATTTATTAAGCGGCCTATTTCCAGGTTGGCTGTATGCATAGGTCAATTTGAGGCGAACGGTCGCTTTGGGGAACGGGTGATTTGTGATCGATTGAGATATAGCCATATTTAATTTAAAACGTAGGATCCGCCTCGGGTTTGCGTGGGAACAATATCTGCCATCAAAATCCCCATGCCATCAACAACAACAATCTAGCAATAGATTTTGAAGGTTTCTTTCTCTTATCGAGATAATTAGCAAAATAATTGGCATAAAAATATTTTACAAAGTCGTGATACTGACTGACATAGTGATCTATCAACGCACAGCCCAAACCACTGGACCGATCGGGCTGAAATTTGGCATGCAGGTAGATGTTATGACGTAGGCATCCGCTAAGAAAGGATTTTAATCAATTCTACCCCTAACGGGATAAAATAGGGGATGAAAGTTTGTATGAAACTTTGTCAATTTTAAACCGATCGGGCTGAGACTTTGCATGCATAAAGATACTATGACGTAGGCATCCCTCTAAGAAAGGATTTTGATAAATTACACCCCTACGCGAGCGAAGCCGCGGGAAAAAGCTAGTTATTTTACTAAAGTTGTTATTATTTTTTATTTTTGATGTTTAGTATATATTAAGTGTAGTTCTAGCAGATAGGTATACGTCTCCGCTTTGGACTTGTCTTGTAATAAGGATAATCTTATATACCCACACTTTATTGTGATTTTTATTTTAATTGTATTATTTTGAATTAATTTTGACTTTCTATGTTACAATTCAATTTTATTTTTGATTTGATTTTGTAATGTTCTTAATTACTAATCTGAGTGATACTAACATCTTATGGATCTTTGATATCTGAAATAAAGAATTATTATTATTATATATGCATTGAAAGTGCTTCAAAAGGAAAATTATGAAGAGTAAGATAGCTTTGTTAATTTCCGAGTTACAGCTGCCTTAGAGTACTTATTAAACGTACCTATTTGAACAAATCGAACAGATACATAATTAATTATTAGAAAATAATACTTCTAGTTGTAATCGTAACTTATTATTATGGGTAGTAAATTTCGAAATCCTTAGGAGAGGCCTATGTCCTGCAGTGGACGTTATGCGGCTGAAATGGTGATGATTATGTGTAGTAAGTGTGTAACATACATACATAATATCACGCCTATTTCCCACAGGGGTAGGCAGAGACTATGGACCCCCACTTGCTACGATCCTGACAAACCTCTTTCGCTTCATCTATACTCATCAATCTCTTCATACATGCCCTTCGGTTACGGGTACTTTTTACCTCTCCTTTTTTCAGAACGTCTGCAATCTGGTCGCAGAATGTTCGCCGAGGCCGACCCTTCCCTACTGTTCCTTTCACATTTGCCTTATAAATATTTTTTGTTAACATGTTTTCATCCATCCTTTCTACATGCCCAAACCACCTTAACATTCCTTTTTCTATTTTTGTCACAACATTCTCTTTCACTCCACACTGCTCCCTTATGACATCATTCCTCATTCGATCTTTCAAATTAACACCACACATACTCCTCAGCGCTCGCATTTCAACTGCATTTATTCTACTTTCATGCTTTCTCTGCCATACCCAACTCTCACTACCGTACATTAAAGTAGGTATTAGTACTCCTTTATGAACAGCAAGTCGTGCATTGTGTGATACCTTCCTACTGCTCATAAAGGAATGCAACGCTCCATTCACTTGGTTACCCGCATTCACTCTTTTTTCAACATCACCCTCGTGCTTGCCATCTTTCGTAAACATACATCCCAAGTATACAAACTCCTGTGTAAAATGTAAGTGTGTAAAATATGGAAAATTGATCCATGTTGTGACGTGTAACTTCCGGACTTTACTCTGAGAGTGTTTAACACGCACTTGGGCTATTAAATTTAGTTTTCAAAGATTCAAATGTTTATTCAGTAATTAGACCTTTACAGGCACTTTTACACGTCAGTAAATATAATTTACGTTACGTGTAAAGTATATTAAAATTTAATTTATTTTTAAAAAAAAGCTACCAATGATAGCGCTTCGCATGTAACGACCACTGCTGAAAAGAAACGCCGAAAGAAACTCATTTTCACAGTATTGGTCGCCTACTCGCCAGAAGAGCTTTGTCATTTTATTGTTAGTCTTTTAATTGATAAATACTTATAATAACATGTAATGCTCGCGAACAAGTAGTCAAAAAAGCGAAGCCGAGCTGACCAGTCCCTCCCGGCAGCACCCGTTCACGAGTTGACGCACGGATCAACCATCGTCAAACTCAACCATATTAGAGGAAATCCAACGACCCGACAAGCGAGGCCACCACCGGATTGGACATTTTAGTGAGCATGAAAGTGTACAGTTTAATTATATATTGCAAATAATGATTTAAGGTCTATTGATTAAACAGTTGTTTATAATCTAACAGGCTCATGTCTCATTTACTGTCATTATTAAATAATTACAGCAATAACTGTAACCGGGGAATCAGAGCGAGGGAAGCGACCAAATCGTGTCCCGTACTGTTTAGTCGGCCAACGATTACTTTTCGCTCGTGACCGAAACTGTCGTAAATATCGGTCGGCCGGGCGGGCCCGATGACAATTATCGACAATTACGACCTAGCGGACAAACACACAGACGGGCAAAAGTAAAGACGCATTTCTTCTCAATAATTAATCCGTTTGGAATGGAAGAACAAGACACACCATGATTGTGAGGCCAAAAAAACGGGCATATATTTAAATTATTAATTGTAATCTATATTGAATAAATGTAAATGCTGTCAGCATAGCACAGTTACATAAGAGGCCTCTTCTTGTTGGCTTTCGTTGAAGTGGCAGTGGGCGGGACTGGCTGACCAAACTGATGGCCGATGGGGCAAAAAGGTTCTCGAATGGCGACCGCGTACTAGCAAGCGAAGCGTAGGACACCTACCCACAAGGTGGTCAGACAACCTGACCAAGGTCGCTGAAAAGCGATAGACGCAGGCCGCTCAATTGGTAATTTCGGAAATCCTTGGCAGAGGCCTATGTCCAGCAGTGGACGTTATTCAGCTGAAATGATGATGATGATGTTGGCTTTGGCCCCATGAACGCCTCAAAGGACCGGGACCCATGGACTCGTGGCTGAAAAGCGTACCAATACCAACATAATAATTATTGTATGTCTTATTAGGACAGAACATGGAGGCTTGGAGGCACTTTTATAATGATCCACAATAGAGACAGTTTGTATGTATTTGTATACTTTTTGCAACGAAAAAAATGTAAATATCAGATCTGGCCATCTCTTCCCGCGCACACCTTAAAAGCCGATCAAAACATGGGCGAAAATGCGAATCATAATATTATTAGGCGATGCCACTAGCAACCTATCTCTATTTCGATTTCTTTTTCCACATTCTTGCCAATTATAAAGTTAAAAGTTGCCTTTGAGTCTTGCGGACCAGGGTGTGTGCTTTAAGCCTGAAGACTTAAAATTCTCTGTCTGCCCCATAATAAATAAAAATATACGGACAAATCACTCTGATTGAGCTAGCCCCAAAGTAAGTTCGAGACTGTGTTATGGGATACTAACTCAACGAAACTATATTATTTCACATATACATATATAGATAAACATCCAAGACCAAGGACAATTTGAAAAAGGCCATTTTCCAACTTGCCCTGACCGGGGATCGAACCCGGGACCTCTGGGTGGTGGATTAGCATGGTGACCACTACGCCAAGGAGGTAGGAAATAAAGACTTTATAGTGTATATTTTTAGGTTTTTGATTACGCGACGACTTTAATTTTAAACTGTTATGACCACAAAATATTTTAAATCGACAGTCGAGAAACTGATCGAAAACCAAACTAGATCTTAACATCAGCGAAGAGCATCAAAACTTATATAAAATTGAGCCACGACTTTGCAAATGTCGCAATAACTTTGTCGTGTCCATATCCTATTGATGCTTATAGACGAAACAATAGGGTTTAAAATTCTCATTTATTATATCTAGGAGATATCGAGGCAAAAAGGCTCTAAACGATTGCAAATTGACGTCGGCCCTCGGATTTAGTTCGCCGTAATGATGACATTCCATAAACGTTGCTTCAAGATATTTCGATAGCGCAAACCACAATTTTGTTATTAGCTAAATGTCAGCAAAAACCGTACAGTGCGGAGGGCTCAGAAATGGCACAGCGTACTTACAAAACTTTTTTAAAATGCTCATAATTCAGAGGAGTTTTAACCCGCGGCAAAAAAGAGGGGCGTTATAAGTTTGACGCCAAGGTCTGTCTGTGGCATCGTAGCGCTTGAACGGATGAACCGATTTTAGTCGATGCGATTTTTTGACGTGTAAGCCCCTTGCGGTGGTTCTAAGTTATGTTTTATGAAAAAAGATTCAGCCGTTTAATAATTATAACGGGTTAACGCTTGAAAGTAAGGGCTTTCCGCAGCAAAAATAGATGGCGCTATGTATATCAAGTCGTATCGGTAGTTCCGCTACTCATCACAAGATGGCGTTCTAGACAATCGGGGGATTTTTTAATTTGCCTAGCAAATAAACTTGTAGCTATCATGTAAATCGGGTCTAATCTAACTAACAGACCGTGTACGTAGCACCAGTATTCGTTCCAAAACCAAGATGGCAGACGTGGGGGGAAAAGCAACCAAACTCAAATAGGCTGGGCATGTCTGTAGGATGCACCCAGATAGTTGAGCTAAAATTGCTACAGAATGGGCGCCGGTAGGCTGGCGTCGCAAGAGAGGTCGCCCAGGGCGTCACAAGGTGGCCCTTTTTGACAAGACATGAAAGTCCATCGCGCAAGATAGAGATCAGTGGCGTACTGTTTCCTGGAATGCGCTTTCCGTCTTTTCTTTCGCTAAAGAAAAAAAGAAGAAAGAAGTTTTGCCGACCTCTGTGGCCTAGTGGTCCCGGTTTCGATCCCCGGGTCAGGTCAAAATGGAAAATGATCTCTTTCAGATTGAACTGGGTCTTGGATGTTTATCTATTTAAGCATCTATTATAAAACTGAGTATTATTTTTGGATATTTGTATCACTTGATAATTGTAATTTTTTCTTTCGATTTTATAATAATTTTAGACGTTTTAATTTACTTACACCTAAGTTTATTGCCGGTTCCTAAGCAGCAAAGTACAGAAGAAGAAGTGGCAACAAACTGTACTGCAGCATTTTCTGCTAAAATGTCAACTTACAATTACGCGTGTATAATAATAAGTGTGAAAAGAAACCTAAAACAAACCTATACAGCCTAAATAATGAGCTTTTAGAACGGGTTTACAACAATTTGTTTGATTTGAGAACTTGTAAAAATACCTTGAATGTAATTTGTAAAAGTCAAAGTTAGGAACTCTGATCATAAAACATCGTAACCTTATAACCCTTTTTAACCGACTTCCAAAAAGGAGGCGGTAATCAATTCGTCAGAATCGTTTTTTTTTATGTACGTTCAACGATCAAAGACTCCTAGACCGATTTGGAAAATTCCTTTTTGTTTGAAAGGGTATATTCGTTAGGTGGCCCCATAGAAAGTTTATCAAAATAATAATAGCCAACGAGCAGCGAGTCACCATCTACCAGGCTCAAATTGTTGTGAGAGATTTTTTGGTAGATGTCCGTATCTCACTCCATAACCCAGCTATCCGGTCCACTAACATCCTATCCATAAAGCCCAACCCAAGTAAATCCCTCCCTAACAATAATAGTTCGGCAGCTGTGGAAGATTGTCCGTTAGTGCATCTCAATGGTACATTAAGGGATAGACCTCCATAGATGCAGCCATCTCACTTTTTAGATAAAAAGGTACTAAAAGGCCTCTTCATGTTGGCTTTGGCCCCATGAACGCCTCAAAGGACCGGGTCCCCATGGACCCGTGGCTGAAAAGCGTACCAACATAATAATAAAAACGTTTATTTTCTCTTCACAAAATACAATTACAAATAATTAATAAATACAAAGGGCTAACACTGGTGTTTGGCTGTGTAACAGTTGTGAAGCGGCTAGTCCCTGAATTAGGTTCCTAGAGAAACCTGTGCTACAGGTGGCTAGGCCTCTCCCTCGGTAAACAGTGTCCCGGAGCAGTTTGTTCTTGACGTGGTTATTTATACACCTATGTAATACTAGTTGTACGAGTATATATATGGTCCTATCTTACTATATATGTAGAAACAAAGGTCAAATTTTATTTACATAAATTTAAACAATAGTAAAGCGACATTAGAAACAATGAGGGCAATGAGAAGGAATGCAGTGACTGGGTGAGTGACGTGATATGTTTGTGGTGTTAGTGGTAGTGTTATGGTGGGGGGGGGGGTTGTTAGTGTAAGGTATGGATGTATTTGAGTGAAAGAACGGTGGTAAACTTGTGTGGTGGAACGGATGACGTCACTTTGATCATGAAAATCGTGTAGTTAGGGGTTGAAGTCGGTTTTTAGTTATGAAAAATTATTGACGACCTCCGTGGCGTTGTGGTCACCTTGCTAGTCCGCCACCCAGAGGTCCCGGGTTCGATCCCCGGTCAGGGCAAGTTGGAAAATGGCCTTTTTCAAATTGTCCTGGGTCTTGGATGGTTACCTATATATGTATCTGTTATAAAATATAGTATCGTTGAGTTAGTATCCCATAACACAAGTCTCGAACTTACTTTGAAGCTAGCTCAATCAGTGTAATTTGTCCTTATATATATTTATTTATTGACATTCATTAAACAACTCTGACATTTGATTTCCTCCCAGTTATTTGGCATCGCACAAACTTCAAATGTACTCGTACATGTCGGTGGGAGAGATGCCTTACCCCTTATAAAAAAGGTGACGATAAGTCAGCGCTTTACCTCGCGCTGATGCATGAGTTTCATCCACATAAGTTAAACTCCCTAGCCCGCACAGATATTCTGTGTCCACCTGGGCTTATCGTCCGGCTGAAACAAACTATCATTGTAGTAAATCGGTCTACCAATCCACATCTATTACAATAATCACAATTTAAATGAGTTTTCATACATACATCTGTTTTGTGGTTAGTTTGTGACGTAACTGGAATATTGATCGTCACACGCCCTTCTTTAGTGTTCGCGATCGATATCTTTCGAGGATTTACGTGAGAAAACTGTAAAGAGCTTATTCCTTTTCAGGCTGCAAACACATAATTGTATCTGCAATCTAGTTTCCGAGGTATTCTAATGACATTCAACTAAAACCAAGGCTAATTATTATGCGACCCTTATTGCATAAATTCCAAGAGGCTATTCATAAATTCAATATACGGAAGTGTAAGTTTGTCCAGTTTGTGAAATTACAATACGGTATAAATTAGAAATATCTTGTTTTAAAAGAATTATTTGAATGGTAAAAGCCGCCGTTTAAGATAGGAAGGTTGTCTCAAGCGGAGGATGCGGAACATCTGGTTATTTAATAAAATGGTTAAGTTAACTTAAGGTATTCGTTATTAATACGGTATTTTAATTGATTAAGATACCGTATTAATATGGTATTTTAATCAATTATATTTATTCATCAATTATATCAATTGTATTCATATCATTAAGTATCATAATCCGAAACAATAAAATGTAAATAAAAGATTTAAATATTTCTGCAATATGGTAAAATTTTCGTAACTTCTTACAAAATTTCACATAATTCGGTTAAAAAATGCGGCCTGTAGGCGAGAACAGCCGGACAGAAAACTGGACAGACTGACAGAAAACTGGACAGACTGAAATAGGTCACTGACCCAGCGAATTAGCTCGTAGAAGTAACAGTAGACGGGACACATTTGGCGGCGAACCGATGGCCAATGGGGCAAAAAGGTACTCGAATGGCGACCGCATACTGGCAAGCGAAGCGTAGGACCCACAAGGTGGCCATACGACCTGAGCAAGGTCACTGGAAAGCATTGGATGCAGGCCGCTCTTGATCGGTCATATTGGAAATCCTTAGGAGAGGCCTATGTCCAGCAGTGCACGTTATGCGGCTGAAATGTAATAATGATTACTATTGATAAACATGTTCTCCCCCTTTTGGATTGCTACCCGCTTCCGTCACACGTTATATACGCTGAATTTTCATTGGTTTTGTAAGGACCAACTTCATGGTAGGGACGTGTAAATAGTCCTTACGGGGGGTGTGATTGCTCACTGAAAGTAAAATACCTAAAGGTTACCTAAAGATATCTCACAGCGTTTGTAAAGGGAAGTGGGAACTGCTTTCAATTTACTAAGGTGAAGACTAGCAACCTGGAATCTTGTCTTCGTTCCCGAATACTCCCAGGATCTGCTGCAGGCACATCTGGAACCTTCGGAGGCGTGGGTCGGTTAGCATGCGATTGGCTTCACAAAGGTCTTTAGTTCACGAAACAATGAGTCCTCACTAAGACCAGTATACAAAAAGAAATGAGGACGAACCCCACAGCGTCAGACGGGCGGCGTATCCCAAAATTGGGAATAACAAGGGAAAATGTGCAAATGGGAAGCACACTGCAGCGATTGGCACAAGAGCCGTGCGGAGAACAAGCGAAGAATAGGGGAATGATGGCTTCTCCGAGAAGCCTTCTAAGAGAGTGACCACAACTGTCACTCCTAGTGTCATCTCTCGACTTCATCGAGAACCAACAAAACCAGAGGCCAGCACAGCACACATAGTAATTGAAAGCAGTGATAAAAATTATGATCTGCTATTAATTAGCGTAACTAATGTTTATAAAAAAAAGAGAGCGCTAGCGTCCCTCCAATGTCGTATGGTAAATAAGTACCTCTATCCATACACTTAATCCAAATTTGTGTATGACATAAGATAAAAAGGTTGCAAAAATTATTTTCGATCGAGACTACATAGTTACGCCCATCCAAAGCTGCCGCGTGACCCCGATGAACTCGAAATCTAGCCGGCCGCTGCTAGGCGCCGGTGCTACTAATTGATCTCACGATTTTACTTTCGAGTTTCAGTCAGCATGTTTTTGTTTCTGAATTTCTTTTTTGACTAGCTAATTAGGTCTTACTAACGATCCTTATGAAGTGGCCTTCGGCTCCAAAACCAATAAAAAAACACCGTGTGTGTTTTGCACAAGGAGTTAGATTCGTCATTGACCTTCTCCGGGCAGCGGATGCTCCTAAACAATTGCTATCATCGGCAAATTTACCGCCGGTATTGTTACCCGAGCAGTGGTTCCTAACCTTTCAGATAACGGGAGCGATGGCATACAATAGAAAGATCTATTGCCTTTATGAGTATAATGCTAGCACGTGTTTCAAAAGTAACGCTAGATATACTATAAACTATAATGTCTTTTTCTATAATGTCTATTAGGGCAGACAAAGCATTTTGGGTCTTACGGCTCTAAGCAGACAATAGGGCCACGAAACCCAATGGTCGCTTTTAGCGTGATGGTCGGCGAGAAGGTACCTACTTACTTGCTCCGCTGGCTCAACAATCTGAAGTGGATCTTGGCTTCCGAGACAAAAGAGCGCCACAATTTTCTGTTCAAAGCGATATCTTGCCAGCCGACAACTTTCATTCCCGAAGATCAGCCTGCACCGTATGGCTCCAGTGATATCTGGGTCGACCTACTGGTCTTCGGCCTAATACTTTTCCCATAAATGCTGTCTTAACGCCACGATCCTCCTTCATTCTTTTCAAAAGGTAGAAAGTCGAAAAGGTAGGAAAAGGAATCAAAATAGTGATGGACTAGATCGGCTTTTACGATCTGCGCTAGGTTTGAAATATGACCCAGATAGCAAAATAGTTCCTATATATCGATCTAGTCTTGTGTCCAACTCCTTCACTTCTGAAGCCTTACGGCTGTAGAATGCCCGTGTTAACAACAAAGTGTATATATTAATTTACTTTTTGCAACAATTAGCAGAAGTCCTTGCTTCTTACTATTTTCCACGCATATGTATAAGTAGGCATATTTTAGTATAAAGTACGATTAGTTACTAATTTAGTTTAAGAACCACAGCCGTAGAAAGTGTAGTACAGTTACCCACCCCGGGCAAACCCGGCGGCAGCGAGTTATGGTTTAGTTATTGACGTCATAAACCGTCAGTCGCTTTCAGTGCTTAATGAGACAACTACTTATTTGGTTAGGCATAAAGTAATGGGCGACATCAGTCGTTAATGATTTTATAAACCCGATCGAGCGGGTAATGTCACTGCGCGGGCGCAGCCGTAACGGCGCAGCAGTGCGCTAAAGGTGGGTGCAGATAGAGGGCAAGATGGTCTTCTAGTTTTGTTAGCCAGCATTAAATCTGGATCTTTTTTAAATTTTCCTATATTACCTCATTGGATACCCGAGGATGGTCTTCGTCGCAGGGGAAGGCCAAGAAAGAGATGGCGCGAGGTCCTTAATGCTTTATCGATAACAATAGAAAGAGACAAGTGGAAGGAAATAAGACAGAAATTTGCCCAGTAGTGGGAAAAAATAGGTTTGTAAAAAAATTGCCTCACTGTTAAGCCAAGATCTGCAAAATCACCCACCAAGATTTCTTTTAAATGTGGTTATTTCTTTCACAAAAAGAGAAGCTATAAAGATTACCACACATTTTTCCTCCCTCACCTTTAGATTAAATGATCAAATATATTTACACACCTAGTTATTTGTCAGGACCGAAAATTAGCAAGAACAAAAAAAAATGTTTTACCTGAACACTCTCACTCTGAAATAAATAATGGTATTAACAAAAAAATTACTAGATAGTTACTTTTATCAAACTTAAAGGCAAAACGAAAAAAACATTGCACTCAATAACTCCCCACCCTAATAGACAACACATAAAACATGGAGAACATAAACTATATTTTAAACGTATCCAAAATAGTTCTGAAGTCAATTAATAAATAATAAAAGTTAATCTGACATTGGACATTACTAGTAAAGACAATAAAAACTCAGGATGGGGGAGTCCGCGGACTATTCACACTTGGGTAGTGGCGAGCTCGATTCAAGGGGTTGAGTGAACAATTCTACGTACTCGTACAAAAACTACGTGCTACGGCATTCCCAAATTTGACGTCAGGCGGCAGCAACTTATAAAAAAATTCTCATAAATATAGTGCCAAGGATTGACGCCAGACAGACGACCGATCGTAAAACTATATCTAAATCGTTTAAACTGTTCCGGCTATTTCTGCTCAATTCCGCATGACCTTCGGCATTCTTGGGTAAAATGAAAAAGCACATCCCGGGCTTCGAAGAAGCATAGAACGCAACTGGGAGCGTGGGTGCAATGTATTTAAATAATTACTATTTCGCCTACAAATTCGTAGTTCAGACTTCATTACTTCGTGGTGTAATGGTCACACGCTAGTCCGCCAATCCGAGGTTCTGGGTTCGGTTCCCAGCCAGGGCAAGTTGGAAAATTGACTTTCTCGATTTGTCCTGGGTCTTGGGTGTTTATCTATATATATGTATTTATCATAAAATAGAGTATCGTTGGGTTAGTATTCCATAACACAAGCTTAAGCTTACTTTGGGGCTAGCTAAATCTGTGTAATTTGTCCGTATATATTTATTACTCCATTTTACATCCAATCATTCAACTCACATGACCTAAGACAGAGTCTAAGACCGTAAAACTTATAGGTTCTTTGAAGGTGGCAAAGGGAAAAAAAATAGTGATAGGTTGCTAATCGCATCGCGTATAACATTATTAATTGTATTTTCGTCAAATACCTTTGTCTTGTACAACCTGTGCGAAAAGAGAAGCAGCTGGTACATCCTAAGTTATTTCTTTTCTCTCAGACGAGCATGAAAGAAAGTTCACTCGACCAATATAATCAGTAATATGAATCGGAATCCGGGAGACAGTGTCCCACAGTGCGGGATGGACAGTGCGGACTGGGAAGCGTAAATTACGTGATCCCGCACTCACTACTACGCATGTCGCTGTGACTCTGAGACTGTGACCGATAGCAGACTAGGTACGGCAGTGGAGTTGTCTACTTGCTGTTATTTTATTTCCAAATAATTTAAAAAAAGAACACTACAATTTTTGCCAGTTACTGTCACAGCAAAGCTAAATAAAAACCAAAATAACTGATAAAAGATTACTTGTATTATTCAGTATTTTTTTTTAATCAAACTTTAACTTTATTTATTTATTACGCTGAAAAATTTTACAACGTAAAAACAGTGCAAGTAAGATGCTTAGTTTATTTATTTCATTTCCTTAATCTATTTGAATGTTGACCTCTGAAATACATAAAGCTTTTTAATTCTACATGTTAACGGCTCGCGACGCCTTTTTTATGTATATTGATCAATATTTTGTCCGTAAATTTGTATTAGGGTTCCGTACCTCAAAAAGAAAAAACGGAAGCCCTCGCGTGTCTTTCCATGCATCTCATCCAATTTACTCTTTGGATAAAATTGGATGGGATGCACGGTATACATCAGTTCAGAGTTGAAACTTAAACAACGAAAGACGAACATGTAACGTAAATAAATCATTTATAAACACTTGGTAGTTAAATTAGAAAAATGAAAAAGTGACATATCAAATGAAAGAACATGTTCAGAGAACATTTGTTTTATATAGATAATTTTAAGACAAAATGTTTTTAGAAACTCGTGTATCTTTGAAAATACTACACTTAAAACTTTTTAAAAGATACAGAAAATAATGAAGTTTAAGAAGTGAAATTAAGTAACATAGGAAACTTAATATTACATTAAATTAATATTAATCCATATAAATTATGAATGAATCGTACAGAACCCTCGGTGAGCTAGTTAGACTGGCACTTATCCGGTTTTATTCATTTTAAAGCAGCTATTTAGAACGTCGAACCGAATGTATGGACGCAGATTGACCTCGCCTCGCAGATATGTTGTTTGTCATGTCGAGAGAAAGAATATATTTTATTATGTTGTCGCCTGTTTTGTACAGTATAATATATTCAGTCAAAGTATAATAATATAGCAGTTGTAAATTTATTTCTGATTTAAATTTTCTATAAATCTTTGCAAAGTTAGTTTTAAATATCCTATAAAGTCTATTTTATTGCGTATTTAAAAAGCTTTGCAATACGGAAAAATATGAATGGTATCAAAGTATGTTAATATTAAAAATCATAAAATTACTAGTCGTTGAATATATTTTATAAAAATTCCGAGAGTAAGCTTTAGTAGCTTTGTCCCGGGATTTTTATAAAATATATGAAGTTGACAAAAGCGAAATAAAACAATATAGTTCAATAATTAACTCAAAGTATATTTTTTACGATACAGATATAAGTCTGTATCTTAATAAACCTACCTTTTTAAGGTTCCGTAGCCAAAGGGTAAAAACGGGACCCTATTACTAAGACTCCACTGTTTGTCTGCCTGTCTGTCTGTCTCATGAACCGTGATAGCTAGACAGTTGAAATTTTCACAGATGATGTATTTCTGTTGCCGCTATAACAACAAATACCTACTTAAATTTGAATAAATAAGTTCCCATACAATAAACGTATTTTTAATATATAATTCTCTCTATAAGACACGCACAGGGCCTGCACAAAATTCTGATTAGTTATTAGAATCAGATCAAATCCAATTGATCAATTATTTATCTGATCATTTGAACTTTTACAGTAAGAATAAATGAATGACAATTAATTTTGAAAAAGTAAGCGCGTGCAAAGGTTTCTGTTGAGTCGCATTTTTAACCTCCGACGAAAAAGAGGGGTGCTATAAGTTTGACGCTAATGTCTGTGTGTCGGTCTGTGGCATCGTAGCGCTCAATTCTCTCTCGCGCTCGAATTCCCAGTTTGTTATTGTTACGTAGTAAACAAGGAACCCTTATAGTTTCGCCATGTCTGTCTGTCTGTCTGAGATTATAAGTACTAGAAAATTGTAACTTGGTAATGGTATGCATGATAATCATGCCAAAAGTGGTAAAACAAAATATTGAAAATAAGAATGTTTAGGGTAGCTCCCATACAAGTAAAGTAAGAGTTATTTTTTTTCTCGACTAACCCATCATGTGGGTTAACGTTGATTAAGTCTTTCAAAAATATTTTGAGACTGTAAACATAATTTTTCGATTTAGGGATCCGATTCTGAATTGATTAGTTTTACATTGCAAATTCTCTCTCTATCTATTAAACGGTTATATATAGATATAAGAAAAAAATCACAGCAGTATTATATTTCACTAAATTTAAAGGAAAACTATCAGAGCTAAGTAGGATTTACAAATAAAAAAGTTATATTCCCAGAGAAGTCAGTCCTGGGACATTCAAAAGTAGATTGAATGGGTATTTTTTGGATTGGCATACTTCATCCTAGTCTTCATCGTCGCTTACCATCAGGTGAGATTGAGGACATATGCCTAAACCAATATATTGTAAAAAAAAAAAGCGACCAACTTATAAAATGAACTCGGTAAAGAAAAATTTCATACGAATTCTATAGAAAATTAGGTTTTGGACGTTTTTAGTGGCATGAACTCAATGTGGGCATTCGCCACTAGAGATCCCTACACTGCACGTGGCACGACAGGCACTTGGCCGGTTATTTCGATTGGAAAATGTAGTTAGGTTTAAAGAACTTTATTCTTATAAGAAACTAGCTTTTGCTCGCGGCTTCGCTCGCGTAGAGGTGTAATTTATCAAAATCCTTTCTTAGGGGATGCCTACTTCATAGTAGCTTTATGCATGCAGTCTCAGCCGATCGGTTTAAAATTGACAAAGTTTCATACAAACTTTCATCCCCTATTTTTTCCCCTTGGGGGTAGAATTGATCAAAATCCTTTTTTAGCGGATGCCTACGTCATAACATCTACCTGCATGCCAAATTTCAGCCCGATCCGTCTAGTGATTTGGGCTGTGCGTTGATAGATCCCTATGTCAGTCAGTCAGTCACCTTTGCGATATCTACATACTAAATAATTAAATATACAAATGGACGTTAAGTTCTGGTCGCGATATGTGATTTTAGTCTCTTTTTGAATATGTTTATGCTCTTTAATATTCTCAGCTCATTTGGCAGTTTGTTATACAGCTGTGCTCCCTCAAAAAGTATTGTCTTTTTCCCGTAATTAGCCCGTGGTGTAATTAGGTTAAGTTTATTTTTGGTTCGAAGATTGTGTTTGTATTTTCTTGTTTTAAGCTGCATGTTGGATTTTGTAGTATTAGTAGCAATATTTTTAATTAATATACATATATTGTATCTATAAAGTTGTGTTAAATTTAATTTATTTTTTTTATAACGTTGTTTAGTTGGTGTGCGGAGACTATAATGGAACAGCGCTTTAATAATTTTATGTTGGCATTTCTGTAACGCCTTTAAATTAGTTGGTGCAGCAGAACCCCATATCTCTGTTAAGTAATCGAGATGCGAATTAACTAAACAGTTATATATAATTGGCTTAACTTTTTTTGGTATGTGCCATCACTAGTAACAGTAGTTTCACTACTCATCACTAAATAGCGTTCTTGAAGTTCGGGGTTTTTTTAATATGCCTAGCAAATAAACTTTTAAAAACAGGGAGCAAAAGCGTCTCCTTAGTTGCTGCTGTTCTGCAGGTAAAATAATTACATTAGTTTGGTGCAATAACAATAATTTAGTCCCGTTAAGGGCGGACGACCCGCGGGGCGCCTTGTGTTTCACAGATCACCAGATACGAGCTGACTTACGCACTGTCGCGCACCGTCCCGCCCGAGTGCGACCCCTTTAAACCCGTGATTTTTTTATTATTAAAATGTTTTAAATTTAATATTAATGTATGTTGTATTTGGTGTTGACCTGAAATTATGGCGCTATGAAACATTTTAAATGTGTTAGATTTTTCTGCAATATACGTCTATGCTCCATTTGGTTAGGTATTTAAATAAATGTAAACAATCTTGACATATCATTTTATTGAAATAGACTTTACAAATTAATATCTTTACACATTACATATTAAGTCTGTAATTTATAATATAAAAATGAATTGATTCGTAATTTGCGAAGGTGTTGATTTATAAAGTGTATATTTCAATAAATAGCTTGATTGTCAAAATTGATTTACTTTATTTAATTCCCAAAAAATATTCTTCTGCAATAGACGTGATTTAGATAGACACTAAATTAGTTCACGACCGGGCACGACCTTTAAATCCGTAATTTTTTTGTTATTACAAAGTTTTAAATTTGTCATTATGGGTTGCTTAAAAATATGTCTAGTTAAACTGAAATTATGGTGCTATCTAATATTTTAAAAGTGTTAGATTTAGGTCTACATAGACACTAAATTAGTTCTCGACCGGCCTTTAAACCAGTAATGTTTTGTTATTATAACGTTTAAAATTTAAAATTATGTGTTCACTATGTTTTGTGTGTTTTTACTTTTTGTTTGCTAATCTTTCAGATAAAGTATAAACTTCTCTCTGCTAGAAATTATTTCTTCTTTTTCTCTATTTAAAAAAAAACTTTTCCTAAACTTGACTAAAAAAGTAAGTAGAGAAGATTATGATAAAAAAAATATGGGTTTTATAAGAATAAGAAAATAACAACTTACAAAACAATACATTATACAAAATACTATAAGTATGTACTCGTATTTGCCAAAATAAATTTAAACGCACTCTTATACAATGGTAATAGAAACGTAAGACGACCTATATAGGTATACTTGAGTAGATAAGATTTATGTCCTTTTGTCCGTACCGTAAACTCACATTACGCAACAAAAATTTAATTGAAGTGCGAAATTCGATGAAGAAACATGAATATTTATAGTACTTAAAATAAACAAGTTATTGGAACCGTCTATTGGCAATACTTGTCCACCTTAATTGAACAAACGTTCTACACCCATAGTTCAAAGGTAAGGCAATACATGCATTCATTAATTCAGCCTCTTTTAATTGCCGTCGAGATAAGGCGAAATATCAAATAAACAAGTCAATTTACACAAACTAGGGGCTATCTTGCCCTTTATTAATAGACAAGCATTAAATTAGAGGCTTTACATATAAAACAGTATTAATATGGAGCCAGACATTTGTAACTGAACTTTTATCGTATCTCGAGCGCCCCGTGAAGATAATATATGGGCATAATGACAGGAATCCAGCGCCGGAAAAAAAAGTAAAGTGACGCCATATTGAAACTTTGGAATTTTAGGCGCGCGCAACACGCCCGTTATTTAAATTGAAATCCTATACGCATCATTGTCCAAATTGTTTATTTGATCTATTTATTTTTGAATATTAAATGAACACGTTCTCTGGTTTCCCACGGATTAGAAGTTGGATTAATTTTTATCTGTTTAATGGGCGTTTTATTCATTAATTTGTGTTAGAATGATGTCTGCATCGGGCGGCGTAAATAGAAAATTTGCTGTTACGTATATCAATGTATGTTTGGTAAAAACGCTAAAGTAAATTTCTTCGATAGCGAGTCGAAATGGCTTTTTATAGGATTGTAGACCAGTGGGTGGCCACACTTACGCCCCTGTCATTAGTCGAGTTTAACTCGTCTATTGTATAAGGAGTTGAGCAGTTGGGACAGCATGGAGCATGACAGAAGGTGGACTATAGTTTGAACAGCTCCACAGCTACAATCGTTGTTTAAGAAACCCCACCTGACTCTTTTCTCATTAAATAAATTGATAACGGACTTGAGCATCCTTGATTGTAATAACTATTGGCACGCATATCGTCCTGCGACAAATCAGTCGTGTTCTATGGTATTTCCCTTGCAAGTTAAAAATGACATATCTTTAAACGAGAAAGGCTCTAGAAATGTTACTTGAGTTTAGTTTGAAGATATTTAGGTATTCTAAATACGCAATCGAGCTTTATGGCAGTGTAGGTTAGAGTAGACTTGTATTTGCATGTAAGGAATATTTATATCTCGATGGTCGTCGTCGATCTCTCGGACAGTTAGCCAAGCGATTTGTGAACTAACGGCCGAATTAACTTGTCCACTCGTGGTTAATTTGGTTAGTGGATTGAGTCGGTGCGGTTTGGAATTAAATGGTAAATCCCCATTGCCTGATGACACAACATTGAATGGAATATATAGTACTTTATTAGTGTATTTTTTCGCGTACTTAACAATAGGGATGTGGTTAAGTCAAATTATTATTCTATTAATGTATTTTTTTATACATCGAAACCCAGGAAGATCTAAATGTCGTTGGGAAGACGATATTACAAAAGTGGATGTAAGTTGGGGAGAAGGAATAAAAAGAACAAATAGAGATGGAGAGAAATGAGAGATGCCTTTGTCGAATATCGAACTATAAATGGCTGATTATTATAATTAGTATTCTTTTTAGTTCGTCGGATAGATCATCCAAGAATAATCAACCAATATTTCGCTTCCTAAAATACAATTATTCAGTAATTAGACCTTTACAAACACTTTTACACGTCAATAAGTATAATTTACATTACATGTAGTTTTTATTGCAATTAAATGCTACCGATACTAGCGCTTCGTAACGACCACTGCTGAGAAGAAACGCCGAAAGAAACTCATTTTCACAGTATTGGTCGCCTACCCGCCAGAAGGGCTTTGTCATATTATTATTGCCTTTTTTTAAATAATAAATACTTTTAATATAATGCAATGTTGATACATTATAACATGTAATGCTTGCGAACGAGTTAACAAACATAAACAACGTAATAAGAAGAAATACTAAGTAGTCAAAAAATCGATTCCGAGCTCACCAGTCCAGGCAGCACCCGTTCACGAGTTCACCTACATGTGAATGTGATTAAATCCGTAATAGATGCTTGTGGTTGATGGTTACATTTTATCAGGTGGCATTATATTTTCATTTCACACAAAGAAAGAGAATTACGTACTCTCTCACATTAAAAAGCCTCTACAGCTCGATTCGTCACGGGGCGATTATGTTCGATACTCCAATTAATCGATACTCGATTATAGCTGTATAATTATATAATAATAAAGCGTTTTGCATTATTAAAGTTATTGATCTAATAAAGCGGCGCGTCTAATGTCTGACGCATAAAATAGAATAGTACAGAAATGAAGCCTTGATCGCCACAAGTGACAAAAACATATAAAAATGTCACTTTTAAAATAGATTTGTCTTAAAAGAGTTAACAAATGATGATATTAGTATTAAAGCATATTTAACAAAAATATTTTGGCGGTGTACATTTTACTGCATTTTTTTACACAAACGATTTTTTATACAAAACTTTCACAATAAATAAATATATAATTTATTTATTTATTTATTGTGAAAGTGGGACCTTGATCTACTTATTTACGTATTAAAACTATTTTGTGATATTCTCTACGCATAATGTTCGATAACCACTTGTTTATCCTGCATTTATACTTAGTTAAAAATGTTAAGCTAGTAAGGTTTATTTGTCACAATTCAAACATGAATTCCGAAGTGAAACCACATACGTCACTTGAAATAAATATTATTAATAAAAATGTCATATTAAATAAATGACATCTGTCATTGCACATTATTGCATGACATATTCATCTGAATGTTGAACTTCACTTCTGTACTTAGACTTATGCGTGTCCGAGGTGTTATTTAGAGTAACGTCTTCATCCGCTTTCTTGTTTATCGTGCCGACGAGTGATTGATGGCTAACTAGTCGATATACTAGCCCTGTCGATATACTAGCGAGTCGATAAATACTCTAATGGCGGGATTCGGGTTTATAGGGATACGCATTGAGACTAAAGGATTCTAAATTAAAAATAAGACTTGGACTAAGAAATTAACTTAAATTAAGAACAAGACTTGAAATTAAGATAGGAGATAGAAGATAGAAGCCTTTAGTCATATAATGGTACTAATATAAACATAAAACCTAATAAGAAAACATATATGTTCAACATGATATTTTTTAACGGCAAGAAATTATGGGAAGGTTGAAACGCAAAAGGTTTTAGGCAGTCTGCTGATGTTTCTATTACAGATAGTATTTAATAATCCATTAAGGATTTTCTAGTTTTTAAGATTTTGTCCTGTATTTATTTTTTGTGCAATTAAGTTTATTGTATTGTATTTTAATGGAAGTATACATTTGTATTTTGTATGTAGCTTTAAAACTAAATTATTAGAGAAATAGCAATGACGTTTATTTTACTTAGTTTTGGACGACCTCCGTGGCATAGTGTTCACCCTGCTAGTCCGCCACCCAGAGGACCCGGGTTCGATCCCCGGTCAGGGCAAGTAAAATGGTTTTTTTTTTCAAATTTTTCTTGGTCTTGGATTTTTATCGATATATGTATTTGTTATAAAATATAGTATCGTTGAGTTAGTATCCCATAACACAGGTCTCGGACTTACTTTGGGGCTAGCTCAATCAGTGTTATTTGTCCATATTTATTTATTAAGTTTTAAGGATGCTTTTTATTGACTAACCGACGGACACTAACCGTCTTATTATAAAAACAGGACTAACTATGTTACTAGGTTTAAACCATTATCCTTCCAAAATGAAGTTGACATTGACATTGATAGTGTGATATTACTAGATTTCAACTTGATTTGGTCGGATAATGGTTTAAACCTAGTAACAAAGTTAGTTTGGGTTTTATAATAAGACGGTATCATTTTTATTCACTGCTACATTTAAGTCAGACATTATCCGTATTTGGTTTTTCTTCTATTAATAGTGTATTTTCAGAACTTCAAATTTTTCTCTGAACTTCTATTATGCTTTGATTGGACGAGTAGGATTAAAAGGTATCGATGATCGCTTGAATAATATATCGATATTCCACCAAAACCTATCGACGCCTTAATAACACCGCCCACAATCGACCAACCGATAATAATAACCAGGTAATAACTGTTATTAGTACGATTAGCTTTGCATTAGCTCGTGCGAAGCCTCCAAAGCTCCGAAAGCTTAAATCGGCGACGAATTCACACGCCCGCCTTTTTAGAAACGGGCACATTTTAATCGATGATTTTACAACCGCGATCGATATCGATTTTATAGTATTAAGTTATCGATTTAGTTTGTAGTTCACATTTAACAATCGCGAACTTTTCTCGTTAGGTTTCTCAATCGAACAACAACTCGCACCAGAAGAGATTGAACTTGTTTCAAATCATTAACATTATAGGGTTGGCATTTTGTTTCTATTTTTATAACTTGTAAATTTCAATTTTTTTTGTGTTTATGTATGTGTTGGTTTAGTTCTTAAAATCTCCAAAATGGAAGAAAATGGGAGAGACTTTTGCTCAGCAGTGTGACAAAATACTTTATTTTAAAAACTCCACAATAAAAAGTGACGAAAAGGAAAAATTTAGATTCGTTTTGACAACCTCTGTGGCCTAATGGGCATCATGCCGTGCTGTCACACCTGAGGTCCCGGTTTCGATACTCTTTCAGGGCGAGATAGAAAATGATCGTTTTCAGATTGACCTGTGTCTTGGATGTTTATCTATATATGTATTTGTTATCAAGTACATATAAACAAAATGAAGGCTGGCAGCCCTAAAAAGCCAATGAATTTGGTTGCGTTACCATTCACCATAAAGGCCGATAATTAAATATTTATTCGGTTCTATTAGCATCGAATTGGAACTATCACAGTGAATCGATTCGTCACCGTGGAAATGTTCAGATTGCTGGCTCGAGTTATGGAGATATATAGATGAAGAACTGGTATTTGGTCGAACGAACAAAACAAGCGAAGTTCTCTGAGTCTATTTGGGTCACATGTTTCTATGATTGATGATAACTTTTCTGAGATGAGTTTGTTCAATCGGAACTTCAGAAAAAGTCTAAGCGAGTATAGTCAATATATTTTTAGGGTTCCGTATCCAAAGGGTAAAAACGGGACCCTATTACTAAGACTCCGCCGTCCGGCCATCCCTCTGTCTTTCTGTCTGTTACCAGGCTGTACCTCATGAACCATAATAGCTAGACAGTTAAAATTTTCACACATGATGTATTCCTTTTTTTACAATGCTTCTGTTACACCCCTGGTTGTCCATGAGCAGCGGTGATCACTTACCATCAGGTGACCCGCTTGTTTGTTTGCCGCCCGTCGTATGACGTCACCAGATACGAGTATGAATCATGTAAATGAGCGATGCGGCTAGCAACCCATCACTATCTTGATTATATTATATAGCCCTGGGCTCTATCTGCCCCGTTAGGGGGATAATATCTTTAGTATTTCGTTTCTTTACTCTTATCACGACGTTTGACGACCTCCGTGGCGTAGTGGTGACCATGCTAGTCCCCCACCCAAAGGTCCTGGGTCCGATCACCGGTCAGGACAAGTTGGAAAATGGCCTTTTTCATTTGGTCCTGGGTCTTGGATGTTTATCTATATATGTATTTGTTATAAAATATAGTATCGTTGAGTTAGTATTCCATAACACAAGTCTCGAACTTACTTTGGGGCTAGCTCCTTTAGTGTTCTTTGTCCCTTACGCTCGGATGATGATGATGATGATTTAAGTCCATGTTCCACTGCCAACTTGAAATAGAGTCCAGTTTCCTGATATGTTGACACTTAAAACTTACGAATCTACTTTATACAAGTAGTAAGCATAGTAAATACTTTTTACAAGCTTTTTGTAAAAAGTATGTACTTGTAATCAAATCTTGCAAGTTAAATTTGACCCACTTCCCGGTTTCCGATTGAGCTGAAATTTTGCACGCATACGTATATCGCGTGATAATGTAATGTTACGATGACATGGAGCTGATCTGATGATGGAGCCGGAGGGTGGCCATAGGAACTCTGTAATGTAACGACGCAACACCATCGAGTTTGGGCTCGTTTTAGATAAAAGATTGTTTTATAATTTTTTTTTTAAAAATGACTTGTTTTTTTATCGTCTTAATCGGGCGGAAGTACGGGAGAGGGAAGAAGGGTAAGAATTCAGTGTCCTGCAAACGAGTTATCCTTCTGTAAGAATGTTTATTTCATGATTGCTGGCTTTAAAATGATAAAGGCGTGAAATATATTTGACAAACGAGTGAGGACGAGGAGAAAATCTGTGTTTACTCGGAATAAGTTTATTGTAATCGATAATAGTGGTGTGTAATCGGTACTTTTTGTCCGAGTGTATCGAGAGTAATCAGATAAGTGTCGGAGAATGAATCGATTTAATTCTAACAAATAACTATATAAATAAATATGTGTGTATTCAATGCCTTACTTGCCTGTCTGATCATGAAAAAAAAAAGAAATACAAAAAAAGTCAGTTACACTGTTCAAAAAGCGCATACTTTTGGTATTGCCTTAAAATTTTAAGCTTGTTTTAATTTTATGTAGGTAATTTAAGAGAAACTTATAAATTATATCTATTTACACGACGATAACCACAAAAAGTTTTAAACGTTATGTGCCATGTTTTTAATCTCATGTTCAGTATCAGGTTGATTTTGCAGCCCCTAGTTATATTGAAATCTTAGAATCACTATATAACAGAACACAAAAATTGTAAAAAAAATATAATTTTTTGAATAAAAACGCCCAAATTTCTAATAAATGGCCAACCTAATTAATGACTTTACTATCTAAAAGAACACATAATACTTTAAAAAAAATGTAATAAAGCCCATATTTATAGTAAATGGCTAACCTAATTAATAACTATACTATCAAATAAAACATAAAAACATAGAAAAAAAATTGTCAAAAAAACGCCCAACTTTCTAATAAATGGCTAACCTAATGAATGACTTAACTATCTAATAGAACACAAAAACTAAGAAAAAAAATTGTTGAAGAAAACCGCCCAAATTTCTAATAAATGGCCAACCTAATTAATGACTTTACTATCTAAAAGAACACATGAAACTTAGAAAAAAAAATGTAATAAAGCCCATATTTCTAGTAAATGGCTAACCTAATTAATAACTATACCATCAAATAAAACACAAAAACTTAGAAAAATAAATTGTCAAATAACCGCCCAACTTTCTAATAAATGGCTAACCTAATGAATGACTTAACTATCTAATAGAACACAAAAACTTAGAAAAAAAATTGTTGAAGAAAACCGCCCAAATTCCTAATAAATGACTAACCAAATTAATAACTTTATTATCTAACAGAAACAGAACACAAAAACTAAGAAAAACAAATATTTTTGTAAAAAAAAAACGCCCGAATTACTAATAAATGGCTAACCTAATTAATAAAAATGAACGAATTGAATTGAATTGACTTTACTATACCCGCGACTTTACTATATTTTTATATATATAAAAATAATATATATATGAAAATCCTCCGATTTATATATAAAAAAAATAGAAGATCTTTGGTATGCATTTGTCCGCTGACATCTCTGGTTTCTACTTTTTATTATGAAACAAGGTACTTATGACATAATATGTATCTTTTATTTCACTTAAGAATACTTTCTTGCATATAGATAGATAAGATTATCAAAATCAAAAAAGTTTTAACCTTTTGCACGCAAGCGCTTGTTAACGTTACTTTATCCCCGACGCCAAGCCTAGTAAAACAAGTACAATTTCGACAACTTTAGCAGTTAATGGCGTCTCAGTCATGCGACCGTTTTACAACTAAAGTCTTTAATGCCGCTTAAGGGGGACACCTGAATTTTCCGGGGTCCAGTGCTGCCCATTTGAAATAAATCATTTGATAGGAAACGGAGACCACATTTAAAATTTTGTCTTGATCAGGCACTAGATAACCCTTCAAACTATTTTATAAACTACTGTTTACAGTTCAAAGTGAGAACGTGAAGCTTTTCTGCGTACATTTGCGGAAAATGGCCACTTTTGGCGTATGTGTGTAGAAAAGCTTCACGTTCTAACATTAAACTGTAAACATAAAATAGTTTGAAGGGTTACTATAAGTGCCTGGTCAAGACAAAATTTTTAAATGATGTCTCCGTTTTCTATCAAAAGATTTATTTCGAATGGGGGCAGCACTGGACCGCGGAAAATTCAGGTATCCCCTTAAAAGATTAAGGCACATATCGCGCGAAGTAAAGACATCAACGAGCGCTTTTATAAATACCAAACATATCCGTTAAAATTGGGAAAGTCAACACACTCCCCGACCCCAAGGCTATCAAACCATTACCGCCGCAATAAAACGCCAAACTGTCCGCGTGTCCGTGTGTCTGTGACCGTGTCACCGACACTTAGCGCAATTAACGGCTGCTGGCTAATTCTCTGCTGCATATAAACGCTTACAATTGTCAACTTGGACATCGCTTCATTTGATTAGTGCTAAAATATGCAGCGAGTTCTCGAAATCAGTTCTTAGTTCTAGGGTTCCGTAGAAATTTAAAATTATGAATGTACCTAAACCATCATTATCGGAGCGTATTTCAGGTTGCATCCTCAGTGGTAACGCTTCAGGTAACGGGTCCGCTACCTTACGTAGGTGATTTGACGAGGTTACTAGTTTTTACACAGAGCGACTGCCACCTGACCTCCACAACCCTAAGGATAGACCAGAACCAATCTTTGGACAGGTTTTGATGAACAAACGCTAGATGGTGTTCGGAACCTACATATTATACGTGCCTTCCGAAACTCGGAATCATCACTATTTTTGAAAAATCTGGTGATTCTAAGCCTGCAATATCCTAACCAGACTGGAATAAGTTTTTGTAAAGTATACTTCCCAGTGGGATTCGAACCCACGACAACCGGATCACAAGGCAAACGCCTTGACCACTAGACCACGGAGGCAGTCAAAACTATTAATGTAAATGTTCGGGAAAAAATCATATTGACAGACTGAGCCAATATATCGTCTATTTATTTCATATCTATGACTTCAAAAAGTTACTTACAGCTAAGTTTACTGCCGCCTCCAAAGCGCTAATGCAGAAGAAGCGGTAACAAACTGCACTGCAGCATTTTCTCCAAGGACGTCAACTCACAATGATAAATAAAGATAAAGATGAAGGTAATTATTTGCCAAACATGTGTTACAAGATATTACATTCAGTTTCGTCCAATCATGTTTACCATCACCGGTGTGCAAATTTTGTCAGAAAAGCATATCTATCATAAAACTATAAAAAAATATACCTACTTAATCTATAAACATTTTATAATTTACTATGAAACAAAGTCAATTTACAGTTTATCAGATAAGAAATCCTTAACACTATAATAACATTTATGTATCAAAAATAACTTAATTGTCTTCTTAAACAAAGTCAAATTTAATTATTTATATGGTTTTGGTATTTTATTAAATATTATCGGTGCCATACCTAATACAGTATAATGTAATAATGCAGTTTTAGATGAATTTATGCACAATTTGTCCTCACGACGGTTTCTTTCTACTGTATCAGACAATTTAGGAAACAGGTGAGGATTACTCTTTACAAATATAGCTGTTTCTAATATATATAATGACGGGAGTGTTAGAATCTTAAATTTTTTAAATATCGGTTCACAACTATCTCTACTTTGTAGTCCGAACATTGCTCGAATACAGCGCTTTTGCATTTTAAATACTAAATCTTTATCGGTGAAATCTCCCCAAAAAATTATACCGTATCTAAGGACTAATTCAACTAGGCCATAGTAGGCCGTAGTTTTTACTTCATTAGATAGTCTATACAGGGCATATGATGAACTACTAATCCGTTTGCAAAGACTTTCAATTTGTTCTTTCCATTTTAACTTACAATCGATTATTATTCCAAGAAATCTAGTAGATGGAACATTCAAAGATTCAAAGATTCAAATGTTTATTCATTAATTAGACCTTTACAGGCACTTTTACACGTCAATAAGTATAATTTATGTTACGTGTAAAATATATTAAAATTTAATTTATTTTTAAAGAAAAGCTACCGATACCAACGCTTCGTAACGACCACTGATGAGAAGAAACGCCGAAAGAAACTCATTTTCACAGTATTGGTCGCCTACTCGCCAGAAGGGCTTGTCATATTATTATAATTGTCTTTTAATTAATACATACTTATAATATAATACAATGTTGACACATTATAACATGTAATGCTTGCGAACAAGTAAACAAACATAAATTGCGTAATAAAAAATATTAAGTAGTCAAAAAAAGCGAAGCCGAGCTGACCAGTCCCAATTCGATACAATGTTGCCCTGATATTCTATGTTAAAATTGTCCGCTTTTTAGGTCTTTGAGTAAAATGCATACTGTTAGTTTTATCAAGGTTTATTTTCAAATTATTATTATCAAGCTATGTTATTATTGAGGCTAATGTTGAGTTAACGTCGAATTTATATGATTTTTTTTATGAATGAAATTAATATTTAAAGTTATTATGTGAACAGCGAATACATTGTTTGTTAAGTAATTAAATGATGACTTAATGATACTTTAATGAAAAGTTTGACATTTAAAAAATTAATGTAAATGCATTAATTTCGAACTTTTCATACAATGTCAACTCAAGTTGTAGATTCAGTATATTCCTAATGTAATTTATGAGTACACCCGTGCCAAGCTCAAGCCAGACCTTATTGTCTTTAATAGAAGTGCTTTGAAATTTTATGTAAATCTGAAACAACATTTTTTTTTACAAGCTTTTGTTTAATTTCGCCTGTCCCGTTGTCTGTCTGTCTGTAATCAAATCTGGCAAGTTAAATTTGACCCACTTCCCGGTTTCCGATTGAGTTGAAATTTTGCATACGTATATAGCGTGATGGAGCCGGAAGGTGGCCATAGGAACTCTGTAATAAAGCCACGAAACTTCATCGAGTTTGGGCTCGATTAATTCGTCTTTAGATAAAAGCTTGTTTTAAAAAATAATTTCCTTATTATTTTTCCATTCTGACCAATCACAATCTGAAGCTGCTCTGGATAGAGAAAAGTGGAGAAAAATGGGAGAGACCTTTGCCCAGCAGTGGGACAGTAAAGGCTAATTAAAAAAATCCATTAAATAGTAATAAATTAGATACTCATTTACAAACAGAGCTTGAATAATTAATCTATGGGTACCATCGTTGAGAAGTCAAGTCTCCATGTGTATTTATTTCCCTTATTTATCTATATATCTTGATTCCCGATTCCACCCGTGCTAAATACAACAAGGTTTATATCCTGACCCTTGGCGAATCTAGTATAGGCTCTCTAGGCATTTCCAGCTTATCAGCTCGAGGTGTCCGCTGGCGAGACCTGCAGATAGCCAAACAAGTATGCCACTGATAAATGTTGGTTAAGGCAAAAGCATTTTGTCTAGTACATTAAATAAATAAATGCTTCATTTGAGATACAAACTATACATATGACATAAAAAGATAATATAGTAAAAATGAAATGTCGTGTTCTCTCAAAGATCGAACTCAGTAAATGCTGGCTGTCTGAAGACTGCCAGCGCTGGTCTTCCGTTGCCTGTTGAACGTCACAGAAGTATGTACAGACTAATCTTTTACAAACTAAATATTAAGTTCTATAATCTTTTTTATAATAAATAAATATATAGGGACAAATAACACTGATTGAGCTAGCCCTAAAATAAGTTCGAGACTTGTGTTATGGGATTCTAACTCAACGATATTATATTTTATAACAAATACAAATATAGATAAACATCCAAGACCCAGGACAATTTGAAAAAGGCCATTTTCCAACTTGCTCTGACCGGAGATCGAACCCGGGACCTCTGGATGGCGGACTAGCATGGTAACCACTGTGACACGGAGGTCGTCAAATATTTTACAAACTAAATATAAAGTTCGTACCATAATCTAAACCGAACCAAATCTAAATGTATAGAGGTACATCTCCAATGAAGTGGCTATTAAATATTACTCATATACGACAAGAGCGACATCTACTTACTGATCAGGGCAACAAAAAATTTAGGTATAGTAAATGATTAACATAAAATTTACGTTTTAAATATAAGTTTCTTTATTTTTAACTAACTTTTTTATATTTTTAAAACTAAAGTTGACGTCGGCCGGCGGCCGGTTGTATTATTTTTCACATAAATACAAACCCAAAGAGGGTTGACATTATTAATTCGTTATAATACTCGTAGTGTACGTTAACTTTTAAGCACGTAACTTTGGCTCATAATTTAAATGCAATGCAATACAATACAATATAATACAATACAGTTATGGGGGACTCCATTTTTGTACACTAAGATTATCACTAAAACCCATCTCCCTAAATGACGACCTCCGTGGCGTAGTGGTCACCATGCTAGTCCGCCACCCAGAGGTCCCGGGTTCAATCCCCGGTCAGGGCAAGTTGGAAAATGACCTTTTTCAAATTGTTCTGGGTGTTGGATGTTTATTTATATATATATTTGTTATAAAATATAGTATCGTTGAGTTAGTATCCCAAAACACAAGTCTCGAACTTACTTTGGAGCTAGCTCAATCAGTGTAATTTGTCCCTATATATTTATTATTTATTTATAATCTCTCTAAATTTTTCAGGGCGAGAGTTCAGCAAACACCAACCCTTTAGAAGGTTTAGAAAAAAAGACAAATACAATACAATACTCTTTTTTTGCAGGTAAACAAAAGTAAATACAAAGAACAGAATTGTAGTACAAAGACGGACTTATCGCTTCCCTGTCTTGAGGTCTTAAAAAGATAAATATTTACCACGATCAGGATTAAAAAGAAAACTTCATTAGTACTTATTTTTATATTTTATGTACAGACCATTAGGAATGAAATATAGTACAATAACCACTCATAGCTACCGAGTAAGTGTATTACCGTGCATAAAAGAACTAGTTATTACGGACCAATGATTTTACGGCGCGCCGTATTTCATGACCACTGATTACTCCAGGTTACCCTAGGCCTCGGGTCCGATGTTCAGCTTTGACTCTGCTTGCACTTTGTCCATGTAGTTGTTTCTTAGTGGACTGTGAGTTAAGGTACTGAAGAAGCTGAGTAGCCAACTGGGAGTCGATTAACAGATGGTATAGATACTGCAACACTTTGTATTTCCAGATCCATAGCACTATACAAATAATCTAATTTTTTATTTATCAAGTATAAATAAATAGGGACAAATAACACTGATTGAGGTAGCCCCAAAGTAAGTTCGAGACTTGTGTTATGGGATACTAACTCAACGATACTATATTTTATAACACATACATATACAGATAAACATCCAAGACCCAGGACAATTTGAAAAAAACCATTTTCCAACTTACCCTGACTGGGGATCGAACCCGGGACCTTTCTTCACCTATCGTTGAGTTAGTATCCCATAACCAAGTCCCGAATTTACTTTGGAGCTAGCTCAATCTGTGTGATTTGTCCCTATTTATTTATTTTTATTTAGGTATTCTTAATTTCTATTATTATCAGTGGAGACGTGCGTACTATCAAGAACAGCAAATCTACTTTTTAATGTTCACCAGTGTTACTAACACTGGTGTCAGATTTTATGAGCTGCCTCAGGCATCTGACATCACTCAATGACTGACATCTAGTAGCAATATTCATTTTTTACTTGTTCATGTCAAACCTGCACGTTCACAGGTTTTACATGAACAAGTATTGTTCGATGGAAATAACCGTTTATGGGTCAGAATGTGTTACAAACTCAGCGGTACACTAGTTGGACTAAGCGGGGATTGAACCAGAGACCAGAGGTTGCGCTATCTAAACCACTATCGCTTCATAGTTGCAACTTACTCTGAACGAATGTGTTCATGACATTTTTTAAGAGCTTTATGCTATTTTTGGGGAAAACTGCGTGGCGCTTGCCCCACCCTGGCTCAGCCCTTTAAGTTACCGAACCAAACCTAAAAATTTAATTATCTAGGTACTTACTACAATACTTAATATTCGTAAGAAAGTTCACACTCGACATTTTATATGTAAAAACTGACTGGGGTAAGCGGCGGACCGTGTAGTTTGCTAGTTACATATTATTTCAGATTGCTGCCCCACCCTGAGCCCATGGCTGGCTACGCTTATGGCAAGTACTCATTCTATATATTCAGCGTACGTAGGAAAAAGTTGTTAGCAATCCTTTTTTCAAAAAATTGGTACATAAATTATAAGACTCTCCGAGCCAAGTGCTTTACAGTCGGAGAAACTCAAACTTCAAATAACTTAATAACTCGTCAGCGTATAATTGGAAATAGAATGGCCACGCCTCGCCGGACGTCAAGTGAGCAATTAAGGTAAATGTCATCCCTAACCAATTAATAAAACTACATAATTTGAACAATCGCCCATAAAGCCTACAAACGCACGCCCGAGCACAGGCCGGCAATAAAATAAATTATTTTAATCGGGAAACAACGACAATATCGATTAAAAAAATTATCACCAATTACCGCGCGGCGGGTCGTCAACATTGTCCGAATTTAAATACAAATCGACGGCCGCTTTGAAGAATCGATTAAATCGTTTCAAATCGTTCGACGCGCGCTTATTAAGTGTACGTCTTAATTGTGCAACATCTCCTTAGGATCTCCGGGGGCCATTTATCCAAAAGAGTTGGCCCTTAATTAGTACGTATCCCGTGCTCGATACAATCACGGTCTCACCTCTCTATTCCTTTTAAACTGCTCTTTGGTATCGTGCATCTCGCTCGTGAGGCTATCTCCGCATAAGTGAGATAAGGACAGGCGTAGGTCTGTAGATTGTGATCATCGGCGGGCGCCGGCACCCAGCGTTCCTAATGCGTGCTTTAAATGTTTACTAATGAACACGATTATTTAAAGTGACATTTTCGGATTTCTCTGCGGCCATTACAAATACTCAGCCGTATGGTAAATTACCATACAACGATTTGTACGATTTGTCTCCGACATTCCGTCGTCGCGTCGCGTCGTATGCGATTGATATTCCGTCGAACTTTGACATCGATGTTTCGACATTCAGAGTTACAGACCCAAAATATTGACTGTACACATCGATAGATCACGAGTTTAACTTACTTCATTTTAGCGTAGATACTTAACTAGTTATTAAGTCTAATAAGGACCTGGACTTGAGGTTCGCACTTATTTACATATGCGTGATCTTTTAAAAGTCAACTCATGCTAAACTTATTTACTTTTACCAATGCGGGGATAAAGATTTATTTTTTAACTTTGGAAATTTACGCTTTTTTTAATAACCTTTGCCCAGCAATGGGACAAATCAATACCCCATAGGAAAAGTGCTTCATATTGACAGTCTAAGTCTCTCCTTCTGAGTCTTTTCTTCAAATATTTACAGCCTGTATAAAAGGTTGAGGTTGAGCGTCTCGCATAGTGTGAACTGTGTACCTTCATTATTTTGCAGTCGGATACGGTTCCATTATTTATGTACAACATTCGATCGGGGTCGGGTCAGAACAACCCGATCACACTGAACATAAATGTTAATGGCGGTTAATGAAAAATCATATCGGCGAACATATTGAATTTTAATGCCAATCATTGTAATTTATTCTTTTTGATTCGTTCACGATTGTCGATAGCGCTTGCCCAATAAGGCATTCATTTGTCAAAACATACTTAACTAATTTTCGAAACTACATTTTCGATTTTGAAACTAAATCTGTGGCATTTGTCCTTCTTTTTCATGGCTTAATTTATCAGTTGAGTATGCATTGTAATTATAACATACATATACATTTTTTAATGTACATTATGATATAAATTTTTTTTAATCTAGATCGTAAATTAAAACAGATCCTACTTATACCATGTACTTAAAAACATTTTGTATAGTTCCGTGGGTTATATTTTCGTTTGCATAAAAGTATTGTATAAAAGGTTATTAATTTCTTACACTTTCATTAACAGTGTTCGTAAGCATATAAGTAATTGTTTTTCATCATTCAAAACCTATTTATTTCTTTATTTTAAGTATTAAACCGGTGATTGCATCAATGGATTGCATTACAGAATTAGACGTTATAACTGGCCCCATCAACTCGCCCAATGTAAACTTTGTTCTAAGGAGTTATGTATTTTAGAATACAGTTGATACTAATAATTTGCGACTATCTTATATTTGTCAAATTAATGTCAATAGCAAATGGTAGCGCTGTGGGGGACGGGGAGTGCCGGCATAATACTAAAGATCTATCAATTTTATAGTAAAAACCGTAGTAGCGAGTCGATATGCATTCTTTTGTACTAAATATCTGTCGTGCCAAATAATTCTTTATATACTTTATATTTACTTACGTATATACGTACGTAATACATATATGCATGTGTTTGATATATTATTCTGTCCACTCTTGACTTCTTAAATTTTCTGATATCACATTTTGTACGTACTTTCTTCGATTGAGTAAGCGCCCTCTCAATTTATCGGAGTTTGACTAGAAGATATCCATACGGAACAAGTCTGCAATCGTACACTTGCGCTTTTGATTTTTTGTACTTTATTTTTTTTTTCTTTTTTACAATAAAGTTATTATAAACAAACAAACATTTTTATTCTATATATATACGCTAAAACGATGAAAAGATAGACACAATTAATCCACGAGAGATAATGGACATCAATTTCTATATAGTTTCTATACGATTTTTAAATAGAATAAAATCAGTAGAAGGAACTGCCCAAGAAGAAATTAAAGTAGTATAAACTCATCAAACTAAATAATGGAATTAAACCTGATCTTAATAAAGATAACGCATTCTGACTGCCTAAAAACCCTATAGAAATATAGTATAAACTATATATTTTTTATACAAACTAAGTGACATTAGTCTTGTTGTTGAGGAATTATGGTTGACTGGGAGATCAATAAATAAATAAATCAACACTGCGTCCATTTGGTCGCATACCAAACAACTTAACCACTAAATTCCAATACTTTTCTTCCAAACATCATTAGCCAAACTATCAACAACTTGTTACTCATCATGTAACCTGTGGGGCAATCATTATAAAGCCAAACGGCCATAAAATCGTCACAATAAAATGGAACGTGTAAATAACATTAATTATTCAGTTTAAATTCATTATAAACCATATTTCACGTGATTCCTAATGGCGGACAGTTATAATAAAGCGCATGGCAAAGACAAACAGTCACAGAGCGCGTAAAGTCGAATCAACTGGTGTGTTCTCTTTAGATCTCGTATAATCATAAGTGAAATAAAGTTTCTTTCAGCCACAGTATTATGTAACTTCACATAAAGTTGTTAATGTCTTTTTTAACTATTTCAATGTTAATTGTGATTTGACTGTCGTATTGAGCAACTTTATCAGATAACTGATCGTGCTTTTCTACTCTATATGGCCGCGTACAGAAACAAACATATTATTAAAAAGTCATGAAGAAGAAATGAAACAACGAGAACTAAACAAAAGAAATGACGTGCAAACGAGCAAAATACGAAAACCAAACAAAATAATATATAAGGTCTAACAAAATATACTGAAACTATTTTAAGGTTGAATTCAGTCCGTGATACTGAACAACTTTTCCCAAGGAGCATATCAAGAAATATAAAAAAATACTTTCCATACAATCTCGGATCAGCTGATCGGTCAACTTGTATGGGCCAAAAATACATACATATTACATACATATTTCCACGCCTGTTTCCAATGGGGGTAGGCAGAGACTATAGATTTCCACTTGCTACGATCCTTGCAAACCTTGCAAACTTTTCATATTTCGATAATTGTGCCTTGGGGAAAGTTGTATCACGGACTGAATTCACCCTTAAAATAGTTTCAGTTTATTTTGTTCGACCTTATATTCCCAGGGCTCATCATTGTAGGTTACGGTAGGCAAATACGATTAGTTCAAATCCAATAAATCCATGCTTATTACAAATTGATGTTCCTTGATGCATGTATATGTCGTTCTATCTGTCTGTACTCAATAAATAAATAAGGACAAATCACACTGACGATAGCCTCAAACTATTTTGAATCTCGTTTTATGCGATACTAACTCAAAGATACTATATTTTAAATTAACTCTAAAACTCTGATTTTCATGCGGTGTTCACTAACACTTAAAACATGTATCCTTGCAAATGTATAGTATAATATCTACCAGTCCATGCTAGGCCATGGCGAGACGCTAGTTTAATGTAAAAATGCACTGTCGGATCAAATCCAGTGGGTCCCAGTAGAACTAACTACCGCTCTAATGATATGTAAATCAGATGATGCGTAGGCGGTTCGGCTAATTGGTCAGAGCGAACGCGACCGGGGCCCGCGGCTAGTCAACATTCGGGCGTGACGCCACTCGCTGTAAAGCTGTCACATCATGATACTGATATAATTTAGGGCTGGTCAGGTTTCGCAGGTGGCCTACTGGGCGTGCCGCCATCTTTCGTGAATTGACGCGGAATATTATGTTGTTATATAAAAAAACAGTGGTCGTGTTTCTATAACATCGATAATTGACTAGCGAACGAAGCGAGTGAAGTTCTCCAAGTCAGTTGTGTATGTGTAGAAACGTGTGCATATTATGACGATTACAACATTTTAAATCGTTATATCTCAGAAACGGAGGCTCTTAGGAAAAAAAGTATTGATAAATATTTATAGATAATTTTATGATCTAGGTATAATTTTTGTCTGGGGTAATTTTATGATAAAACTTACCGTTTTGCTGAAAATCGGGAAAAACTCATTTTTTGACGTTTGACCTTGGGTAAAATTTTTTGCAGGTACGACAATGATGGGGAACTTTCAAATTTTATTTATAATTATGTTTTCAACAATTATACTACCTTTCAGCTTGTTTGGCGTTTATGTTACTTTAAATGTCTAGATTGACCGGACTATCATTGAGCTACATCAGATGAGCGATTCAAAGAATCTGACACCATAACACTAGCTAGCTAATAAAATTGAAAACATTCGCTGATGAGTGCGTCCCCAGTTGCGTTTTTAGCTGTTTGTTTTTGAGCCCAGGTGGGTTTTCAGGCTTTTCTTCCCCAAGGATTCTTCAATAACAAATACAACGTGGAGATACCCGAAACAAATCGAACCTCAAGCTATACTAGATCACTATAGCATAATTAAATTAAAATAACAGCGTTTTCCATACAAAAGCGTGCAGCCGCCCAGGCAATTTATATGGGAATCTCGTGTTTCTTTTGTTTTTTTTTTTGGTTATTATTAGAATTTCATTACACTTTAGTCTACTCTAACCTAGTCTAGTATAACCCGTGGCTCGATTTACATTACATTAAAGGTATGTTGGTTCCAAGTTGTATAATATGCACGTCATACTATAATTAAGAGTTCAAAGCCCCACGGATATAGTACCTATGTATTTGAAATTGTAAAACTTCATTTTATGTAAATTTTTGGATTGGTGCAATAAAGATTTGTTCATTCATTCATTCATTCATTCATTCATCCGGATACAATAATCTTGATGACTTTTGTTTCATTCGTTAGTCCTCGTCGGAAGTCCTTAACCATAACATAACATAACGAGTAACATACACACACATCAATCCGATACATAAATCCGATAAGTAGGAACATACATACTATCACATCTTAATCAAAAGACAGAGTTTTTGGGGTCTTGCGGCTTTGAGCAGACACTGCCCAGGCCCTCAAGACTCAAAGGCCACTTTTAACGTGGCGATAAGGTGAAAAAAGGAATCAAATAGTGATGGGTTGCTAGCTATCGCATCCATTTAGTAGACATATAACTGAAAGAACTGTCTGTTGAGGATCATGAAGTAGAGACAGGTGCGGCGCTTGCAAGTTCAAAATAGACTCCATTCTTCATGGGCCAGCTGAGCTGCGATTTGTCAAAGATGGCGCGATAACGTCGCGGGCGTCGCGGCCGTCCGCGCTCTGATGGATGGCGCTAGTTGCAATGCGAAACATTTATAGGAAATCAATCAGTTTGTCTATTAATTTAAATATTACAGTAAATTATGAACATGCGGTTTCATCACGTAGTGTAGTCGGAAAAGCAGACCAGGATTTGATCAATTTATACGATTATCATCCTAACACTCGGCCTGATTGATTATCTCAAATTAGTGTTAAGAGGCATTCACATTTGGTTGGCTCGCACAATTAGTCATTTTTAAAAATTTGTGAAAAATGTGTCTTATTTTAGAAAAGTGTTACTACAGCACCCTAGATAATTAAATCGTGGATATTTGACTATAAATACTGATAAAGTCAACACTGTAAATATTGAAAAGGTACATCGAGAATTAGGTAAAAGACAATCGGAACACACAGCTGCACAGAGCCCCCACAGAGGCTTTGCGGAGCCCTAGGACACACTTTGAGAATGGCTTGTCTACAATATCGATATAATAATATAGGATTCTGTTGTAACACTTTTCTAAAAAAGAGACACATTTTTTTTTTAATTTTTAAAAATGTTTTTACTTTACGAGCGAGACCACCAACCAAATGTGAAATAGATCTTTAAATCATTATAATTACAGGAAATGTTTACTAATAAGTGATGCGCGAGCAAACGTGCACTTTGTGGAATACTTGTTAGGGAAATCGATTTTAAAATACGAGAAATACTTGAAATAATTGAGATCGCCAAGGATAATATAAATAGGTCACGATTTGACTAGGGATGGTGAAGATCGTGTGGAGAGAAGCTGGAAACCAGACTCCGGGCTTCGAAACAGCACAGCTAAGGGTGCTTCCAGGAAAGAGCTTCTATGCATGGTGTCAAAGAATAGAAGTGCTGGTTTGACGTTGTCAAGGATGATATGCATGCCAATGATCTTACAACTATGGAGGGTAAATGGAAGGAGAACTATCTTATATGGGGGATATTTGAAAAAGTGTCCAGCTGTACGCAGTAAATAACAGTTGAAAAATCCTCCAAGAGTGGCGCTAGCTGCAGCAAAGGGTATGGAATGAATGTAGCCGTTGGTGACAAATTGAAGTTAGCCGAGTCACAGAATTACTGGGTTAAATAATTTTTGTGGCTAAATTAGTCAGCTAGTAAAAGTTAAATTTAATAAACGTTTCTTGTTTACGTTGTCCAATATATTTTGAAAAATATAACCTAAAATAGTAATTATGGCGCTTGATTTAAAATTTACCCTGTTGCTACTGTAGCGCCACCCTAATTTAACACATTTCAGCGGACACTTTTTACATACAGAGACAGTTCTCCTTCCATTTACCCTCCATACTTACAACTAAGGATGTTCAAGACCGTGCGAAGGGGAGAAGGAAAAGCCAGAAAGCGGACCCCGGGCTTCGCAGCATTACAGCTGAGGACGCAACTGGGACGCTGAGATAAAAGAGAGAGATACTTCGCATTCTAAGTCTTCTATTTTTTATTACGCAATTTATGTTTGTTTACTGGTTGCAAGCATTACATGTTATAATGTGTCAACATTGTATTATATTATAAGTATTTATTAATTAAAAGACAATTATAATAATATGACAAAGCCCTTCTGGCGAGTAGGCGACCAATACTGTGAAAATGAGTTTCTTTCGGCGTTTCTTCTCAGCAGTGGTCGTTACGAAGCGCTGGTATCGGTAGCTTTTCTTTAAAAATAAATTAAATTTTAATATACTTTACACGTAACATAAATTATACTTATTGACGTGTAAAAGTGCCTGTAAAGGTCTAATTACTGAATAAACATTTGAATCTTTGAATCTTTAAGAGCGGCCTTCCCGTCTTACTTTTCATACAAACGCTCGTACGTGTTTATGACATTGTATAAGATCTTTCTTCTTCTTTCTTTAGATTTTTGGAGGCTTGTAATGACTTTGTTTTCCTAAATTTTATTTTTTTATTTCGATAGAAACCTAGAAATAGCGCACAAGATACCTGTGAGTTCACAGATTGAGCTAGCCTTAAAGTAAGTTCGAGACTTGTGTTATGGGATACTAACCCAACGGTACTATAGTTTATAACAGATACGTATACAGATAATATAAGACCCAGGTCAATCTGAAAAAGATCATTTTCCACCTTAACCTGACCGGGGATCGAACCCGGGACCTTTGGTGTGACATCGTGGCATGATGACTACGGCTACAGAGGTCGTCAAGCTAAAAAGTGCACGTCGCTCCAAAATAGAACAGCTTTTATACAACTAAATTGCGAGGATTAGAATAAGAATAAAAAAAAGAAATGTGGTGTCGTGGGACACCAGGTAGGAACGAAGTTCCTTCGGCTAATGTAGAAATAAACGTAGCTACTCACGAGTAAAATGTATCTATAATGTGAGTATTCGCCACGTGCTTGTCCATGAATTCATGAGTATATACTATGCATTGGAGGGGTGGAGTGGTAATAGAGAGAGAAGAGATGAGAGAACGAAAAGAAAGAGGGAGGAAGAGAAAGGTATTATACACTACTCGCTTGTGTATACGACTGTCGCGCCTGCGCACGTCTCATTTAACGGTTTTATTTAACGAGATCATCCTTACGGTTTTACTATCACATTTTTTTCAGTTCGGTCGCGCAGCAAAATCCCTATCTACTCCAAGCCTTCCGTAAGGAACTTCGTTCCAATAATAGGTATTCTCTATCGGAATTCAACACGTATGAAGTAAATAACAATATTTGTAGTATTCAACTAGTTATATTCTGCGGAGCGTGCGCTGCAGGTCAAGGCGACGGCAATCTCCACATTATTGTATCACGATTATATAACCTGATGAAACCATTACGAATGTTGTATATTAGAACAAAGATTTAGCTGATTTTGTAATAGTATATAAACAAGACATTTTTGTGGTCCCTAACTATCTCATAAGAAGACCTAAGGTCCTCCAATGAGCTATGGAACTCAAAAAAGGCAAGTTTTCAGCTTGCCTTTGAAAAGCTCGGTGGCTCGGTGGAAGTGCGCATCACTAGCGCTTTCGCAAGTAAAGTGACACTGGGCGTGGTCCGCACTTGGATACCCATCCATACTTGTGGTCACCCGACCACAAGTTGCATAAAATTTTCTATTTTCTCGAGCCAATTCGTGCGTCGGAAGGCATGTATAAGCCGTTGGTCCCGGCTGTCATCATTGTATGACAGTCGTCAAGTTATGTCAGATGCCTTTAGGCAGCTTCAAAAATCTGACACCAGTGTCGGCTACTTATAAACGCACGAAAAACAAACACTTTATCTCAAATACCTACCCCAGAATGTCTACCACTAGCCCTCACTCATGGCATAGGCATAGCACGTAGAACCGATGGCCGATGAGGCAGAAGGGTTCTCGAATGGCGGCCACGTACCGACGAGTGCAGCGTAGGACACCCACCAACTAGGTGGTCGGACGACCTTAGCAAGGTTGCAGGAAAAAGCTGGATGTAGGCCGCTTCCAATCGGTCGTTTGGAAAACCTTAGGGAAGGCCTATGTCCAGCAGTGGACTTCCTGTGGCTGATATGATGAGACATTTTTGTGCTAGTACATTTCATAACCAAGCTTTTAATTGCTAGGCTGCGATTTTTAAAGGATGGTCATGTAGTTTTATCGTGTAAACGTTTTCTGGACTAAATTAAATAAATAAATAATAATAAAATAATAAATATATGGGGACAAATTACACTGATTGAGCTAGCCTCAAAGTAAGTTCGAGACTTGTGTTATGGGATACCAACTCAACGATACTCGTACTATATTTTCGAATACATGTATAGATAAACATCCAAGACTCAGGACAATTTGAAAAAGGCCATTTTCCAACTTGCCCTGACCGGGGCTCGAACCCGGGACCTCTGGGTGGCGGACTAGCATGGTGACCACTACGCCATGGAGGTCGTCAAAATGAATAAAATACTGTAAGACTAACGTTCGTATAAATACTACTATAAAATACTAAATGGGTTAACTGGTAGATAGCTTATGGCTTTAAGTCCACCTACCAAATTTTTAATAATTTAAATAAACAAGTAATTATTTAAAAAAAAATATAACAAGCTTTTATATAAAGCAATGAACTTAAAAGTGGAGCACTTTTAAGTTCTTTATTCACATTTGCGAAAAACGACCACTTTTGGTTTATGTGCGTAGAAAAGCTTCACGTTCTCACTTTAAACTGTAAACAGTAGTTCATAAAATAGTTTGAAGGGTTAACTAGGGCTTGATCAAAACAACATTTTAAATGACATCTCCGTTTCCTATCAAATAACTTATTTCAAATGGGGGCCGAACTGGACCCAGAAAAATTAATGTATACGGGATACATGAATTTTTCTGGGTCCAGTTCGGCCCCCATTTGAAATAAGTTATATAAAGGGATTAGATTAGATTTTTTCAATTATGGAGTATGAAAATGACCGCTAATAAAATATAAATCTTATAGAATTTGCCTAAAAACATTATTGGTTTTTTATTATCGAAAAACGTAATTTATTACAGAGATGACACCACTAATTTTGGCTTGTTATTCAAAATTAATACATTCAAATAGAATCAACAAAGTTTTATGTGGACAAATAAAACTAGATTTAAGAATTTATTCTAGTTCAAACATATAAAAGATGGTATTCAATGCGCATCTGGTTAGTCTACAAAATGAAGTGTTTCGTAGTGTACGTTCTGGCCATTCTGGCCCTCGTAGCCTGCAGTTTTGCTGCCCCTGGTAAGAACATTCAATAATTTTTATTTTGACTGTGGATTAGTGGTCATAATGCCAGTCTATCCCACCAGTGGTCCCGTGTTCGACGGCGTCAGGTCAAGATGGAAACTGATCTTTTCAGATTGACCTGGGTATTGGATGTTATCTATATACTTGTTATAAAATATAGTATCGTTGAGTTAGTATCCCATAAACCAAGTTTCGAACTTACTTTGAAACTAACTCGATCTGTGTGATTTGTCCGTATGTTTTTACTTATTTATTTCATACTTTCTTTTGAATGTCTGGGCTTGTTGTGCCTACACTGTTTTAACTCGATGGTGTTTTTATAAACATTTATTCAAAGTCTTTAAAAATACATTTATCATTTTGATAAGCAGGTAATTTTGTACCTCTTAAAGTACTTACAGTTAATTTATTTATATTGTTTGCAGCACAAGCTCTTTTGAAAACTACTTATATGAAAATATATATTTTTTTAGATTTGTTTATTTCAATTCACTCAAACTCTTAAACAAACTCAAAGAATTATATTTTCCAAATCACTTTAAGTGGTATTTATACAAGGTAAGCTGTTAAGTTCAATGTTTATTTTATGGACCAAATGTTTTCCAATAAGACATTATAATAAATGCCCGGCAGTTTTAAAAATGCCTAAAATGATAAGACAGTGGGATAAAAACTATTTAAATTATTAAACTGTCAGGAAATTATTATAATGCGTATCATCTATGGGGCAGAATAACAGCAGACTCGTTCTTGAAGAGTCATGTACACTTCCCAGACCATGGTTTGGTATTATACCAGTTGGTATAGGAGCGGCGAGGAGGCCCTGAGGCCACCCCCGCGACACCATAACCTTCTACTTCATAACCTGGATAGTCTACATAGCCAATTGGTCGCCGTCGTCACTTGGTCGATAGACCTCAGATAAATCAACAGTAGGTGAATCTCCTTGTGCGATGTACCTGTGTGTTATCAGATTGCCCGAAAACCACATGACAATCATAACGTCTACTCAATGTGATAAATAAGGAAATTATAATTATAATTTATTACTTTGCCTAAATTAGCTTGTCATTATTCATAACGCCTGGGCATTATGAAAAGTGCCCAAATTTATCACTTGGTCTATAACGTTACATATTTAGAGACTGCTAATAAGCCCTTTCATTTTGAATGTAATCATTTTGCTGTTTCAGATGATATGGCGAGTCCACATCCATGTCAGCCATCACCTTGCGGTCCCTCGTCCTTATGTCGTGATGTTGATGGATCTGCATCTTGTTCATGCGTACCGCACTACATCGGTAGCCCGCCAAATTGCCAACCTGAATGCATCTATAGCAAGGACTGCCCCAGTGACAAGACTTGTTTCAACAACCGGTGTGCCAATCCCTGCCTAATTTGTGGTGAAAACGCAGAATGTGGAGTGGAAAACCATTCATCAAAATGCACCTGTCTGGATGGTTATATAGGCGATCCATACACTGGCTGTTCATCAATGGGTATGTCAGTTTTATATTCAAACAACCTATCGAGTAGTCACAGGCTGAAACAAACTATCAGAGAATGATGATACTGCAACTTTGAACAGCTTCAAAAATTGACTTGACAAAAACAAGATCTCCAAACACGCATCAGCTTAATAAGCTGCTAGTGTATTCTAGAACAAATAATAATAATAAAACACGTTGCTGTTGCTCCAGGGGCGGGAGTGTTAAAGGGCTTTACGCCGCGAGTAACTTCGGAGAAAGCGCAGCACACCTCTCGACACCCTTGAGTCGCTTGCACCGGTGTTGCTCCTTTGCCGGCAACTATTGTTGACGCGTTTGTGATGTTGTGAGCAAGCCACCACCTGCCTACAATAGTCAGTCATGATTATGGCAGGTGACATTTCTATTGCAATATCCCAGAATTAGTAGACCCTTTTTCTTGCAATTGATCTCTTTCTGATTCTCCTGCCGAAACCTTTTCAAGGGTACACTTTCCATAAGTATATCCAGGAATGGGTTTTGGCGGCAGCGTCACATAACATCAACTTTTCCAAAGGGCCTCTCCGTGTTGGATCTGTATCCCTACGCAAGCCTCGTAAAGGACCGAAGTAAAAAGATCTGTAAATGTAAAGGAAATACATAAAAAAATACATGTTCCTTGTACGTTTTTTATTAAATACACATACATCAAATTGCTTGTCTTCAAACAATTTCCAGCAAAAATTGCGAATTTAAACCTTTGTATATTTGTAATGTACCTATAAATAAGTGCATGCAATTTTGTAGATAATACGAGTATAGTATAACGTGTTGATAGGAGATCAATTACAACTTTTAGTATGGTACCAACCTCTAAATCAGTAGTTTTGGCTTTTGGATGAGCAGTCAAAAAGACTGTTCTCCATACCTCTATACTCGTAAGATGAGTGTACTCATGTTGACGTTTCATTTAATGTATTATTGTGTTTTCAGGGTTCCGTATTCAAAGGGTAAAAACGGGACCTATTAATAAGACTCCACTGACCGTCCGTCCGCCTGTCTCACCAGGCTGTATCTCATGAACCGTGATAGCTAGGTAGTTTTCACAGATAAAAACAACAAATACTAAAAACAGAAAAAATAATTAAGTAGGGCTTCCGTACATCAAACGTGATTTTTATAGATAATAATGATAACATACTTTGTGAAAATTTGTCTAGTCTGGCTGGTGATTGGAAAGATGATTCCGTGTTTCGGAAGGCACGTATAAACTGTGGATCCCGAACGCCACCTAGCGTTTGCTCATCTAACCTATCCAAGGATTGGTTCTGGTCTACTCTTTGGATTGCGGGAGTTAGACGGCAGCCGCTCTGTGTAAAAACCAGTAACCTCGTCAAATCATTTAGGTTAGGTAGCGGACCCCGGGCTCTGGAGCGTTACTGCTGAGGATGCAACCGGAAATACACTCGGATGATGATGATGTGTATTTACTTATGAAGTGTTTTAAAATTTAACTTTGGTTACAGATGGCGCTAGCAGAGTTGCTCGCGGTACACCTACTGGTAAAGACAGTCTTCTGTCTTCACAAGGATAATATTTTATTTGACATATATGTTAATATGTTTAGGTGTGAACAAACGAAATAAACTGATTTCGATTAAATGTATTTACTTGCAGTTTTATTCAATCGATGTGATAAAAAAATCGCAATTTCCATCTCAACTTATCACAATTATTTTTAATATACATCAAGACTCCCCTAAATTAAAAAAAATATAAGTATGACGTTTTCATTTTAACATAATTCGGTACAAACATGAACAACAGATTGCATCTAATGTAGAAAACCTTTTATATTTCTAAATGTAAGCTACTTCTGTATCTAAAATGTTATATACTTTTTGATAACCATACATAATAGTTGATGGGTTATGAAAACTTTATTTACGCAGGTATTTCTCCCAGAATCTAATACTGAGTTTCTCAACTGTTCAAAAGTAATTTTTAGTTTAAATAAATAAACAAAACTACTTAGGAAGCCCTCAAATAAAAAGGATATTAGGTTATAGTCTAAGTTGTGAATCCGAAAAGTTTGTTGACTTTTCTTTCATTGATTTGATAAATGATTGACAAAAAAAAACATGTTTTTTTGTCAATCATTCGTATCATGGTTATTATTGAAGATACGAGGAAACAGACAAACATTCACACACATGTTTCGAAATACAAAACCCTTCTGGAGACGTATTTTTTAAATCACTTGTCACATTACGAATGGTTTACGCGAGCGTTTCCAAACGAGCGCATTTTTTAAATGATCGTATGCGAAGGATTTGCAACGAGTGGTCTCGACCACTCGTAATTTTGGCATTTGTGGCGTAGATATGTCAAAGAAACCTTTCATGGAGAATCCGTTCCGATTCATGCTGCTTTTTTAGTCAAAGTGAAATTCTTAGAAAACCATAGACATATTTTCGATGTCTTCTGCTTCTTCAAAAACAATATTGTTTTTAGCTGACACGGCGCTAGGCCAAATAGTTTTTTTACGCGAGCGATGAGTTGGAAAACTACACGTTTTGTGTTTCATGTGAGTCCTGAAATGAAAAATAGCGCTTATGGCATCGCCGCAGTTGGATAAAAAAATAATTTGAATCATCAATAAAGGTTCGCCCAACCTGACGCAGCGTCTTAATCAAAATACATAAAGCAGGCGCCTCACAAGTACTAACACACCAAATGACGATATTGATGAGCAATTTCGTCTGCGCTTTCTAATATAGCTTTAACACTAAAGCTTTATGACGGGGATAACTACGATAGGCTTTGGTTTAGTGCGTTTTCGGTATCCAATCACGGAATACAGTTAAAATGCTGTATCATGTTGCACGGTGTAATGCGTTTTAGTTCTGCGTATATGTTAGACTTCCGTATCAGTGGGATCCAGTCCTTATTGGTACATGCGTGAGATTCTTCGAAAAGCGTGTGGAAAGATTTCTTCAGGGCTAACTACACCTGTGTTAATCTTTGGGTATCGTTTCGCCACTTATCCTTGGTCAGAACCATAGACCTAAAAATATTCTTACTACATAAAAAATCTATGGTCAGAACACAAGAAAGGATGCATTCGGGTACACGCTAAAATATAAAAATGTTGAGGCCCGATTCGTTCAGACTTCTAAAATTCAAAATTCAAATGTTTTAGTCAATAAATATAATTTACATAACGTATACTGTATATTAAAATTTAATTTATTCTTAAAGATACCGATACCAGCTCTTCGCAATGATCACTGCTGAGAAAAAATGCCGAAAGTAACTCTTTTTTACAGTATTGGTCGACTACTCGCAATAAATCCTAACCGATATGGATGTGAAACATGGAAGGTTACCAAAAAGATCACGCAGCCGATCCAAGTTTCCGTCAACCGCTGCCTGCTGCAAATACTTGGCATTTTCTGGCCTGAGAAGATCTCCAACGAACGCTTGTGAGATTGTGAGAGGCGTGCCGGGAAATGCCAATTGACAAGCAAATCAGAGACCGAAAATTACATTGAATAGACCATATTCTCAGGCCCACATATAACACATCCCGAGGTAAGCCCTGGAGTAAACTCCCCCGGGTTCACGGGCATGTTCTGACGACACGCGCATGCCATGCCTACGCCTTACGCACGATAAACTATCCCAAGGGAACCGCACATTTTCCCGGGATAAAAGTGCATGTCTTGTGTGTTATTCCAGGCAATTTATGATCGGTACAAAAATGACGTATAATGCGTTATATTTTACGGGCGTGTAGGAAAATAAGACCAATTGAATTCAAAATAGGCCATAAAAAGTCAATGAAGGAGTGGCCGAGATGCGGGGCTTAAGGTCTCGAGTTCACAGTTCGGGGCAAACCACTAATTTGTTATGAATAATATTTATTCGCAATTATGACATACGATGAGTTATATCATTAACTGCGGCTTCATTAACGGAGGACGGACACGCGACCAAAGCAATATACATAATAAATGCCATAAAAATATACATTGAAGCCGTAACCCGCTGGGGGGCCCGCTAATTGTTGATCGTATGCAAATGGCCAGCAATGGACGGCGTTCGTTTAGGCCGTGTTTATGTGGGAGAAGGAGTGGTTACGGTAAACTAAATAGCATGATTATTGTTGTAATTAAACACTTATTAACATATTGTTGTTGGGACAGTATGATTATTGAATCTTACACTTTAATATGTTTACAAATTTAATTAGAATAAACATTTTAAATAAAAAGGGACTTTAATGCATCACCGCAATGCAGGGTAACGAGAAGGCTGGCAGTATTACCCCTCTGCACCGCGATAAACCTCTGCATAACATAAGATCCGCTTGCCGTTCCATTTTTCTTTTGCGATACCCGACAGGGTTCATAGTGTACCTTATAATATGACAGTGACTTTTAGTAGTTAGAACTGATGTACATTATGAAATGCAATAAATAAATAAATTGAAATTGAAAATTGATAGAAATTCTTCGTGCAAAGTAATTGCCCGCGCCCTTGGATCACTGTACACAAATAGGGACGGCACCATAAAAAAAATTTTGGCTCGTTATTTAGATTATTAAAAAGTAAGTAAGATTGGGAAATAATGACGAAGATTAAGCGCATTTAAATTTCGCGAGACGTCACGATCAGCTGTGATTTTTAATCAAAAGTGACGTAAATCACTTCCACTCCGAATATTCGAAGCGCTGTATCTTCGTGAATTTTTACTACTTTGCTTAACGAAAAAGTATGGGTCCTTTATTTTTGAATAATCTAATTGCCGGACTAAATATCAGTCCCAGTCTGTGGCGACCTCTACGGCCACTATGAGGAACTACAATCAAGAGACAACCGACAATATAGTCCACAATAAGCATATGAGATGGCGCCAGCAGAGTATCCTACATCTCGATCTCAGAGTTCGCCCGATTCGCTGCATATATACAACTTTCGACGATACACCGTTGGAGCCGCGGTTCCCCAGGCGCAACAACATGCCTGGCGGGAAGATCTTCCCTTTGTGGCGGTCGAGCATATCACTTCGCTTCCGCTACAAGTCCACATCCTATTATTATACTGAGCTTAAGGGTCAGCTCAAACCGAGATGCGACGCGAAGCGACGTGGCGCGCACGTTTGAAGAAACATAAATCTTGTTTACTACTCAAAAAGATACAAATTTCAGAGCAACGTACAACGCCGCGCTGCTCAGCGCGACGCAGCGTGCTCTCGCTGCAATTAGTATCTTTGTGTGTAGTAAACAAGTTCTATATTTCTTCATACGTGCTCGCCACGTCGCGTCTCAGTCTGAGCTGACCCTTAGTCAAAGCATAAATAACTTATAATTCAATATTCTTAGATACGTCTATCAATACTTGTATACACGGAATCTTATACAGATTTTTCCTAGTGCGCGCTATTTTTAGGCAAAATCAGTGGTTTATCCGTGATAATTAGGACACACACAGTAGCACATAAAACCGTTGTGTGTACGGTAGGCATCACGCTATGTCAGATGATTTTAGGCAGTTTGAAAAATCTGACACTAGTGTTGGCCACTTACACACACGAAAAACAAACAAAACGGGGCGCAGACATACGAGCGACAGTGTCGCAAACTGTCGCTTCCACCTGTCGCTTATCAGTAAAAGCCCTTATTTAACTGATCGTGAATTTACATGAATTGAATTTTTTTTCGTATATCATTATACGAAAAAAATGTACTAGTAGAAGTATATTATAAAAATGTATAGTATTTCGTATATATTTTGTACCACATTTATAGCTGCTGTAAAATTTACTCCTTGAATAAATTTTCAACACTAAAAACCGACTTCACCCCTAAACTACACAACCGATTTTGATAAAATTTACTGTGGCAAGTATTAAACAAAAAAAAATATAATCGGTGAACATACATAAAAAATGAACGCGACGAATTGCTAACCTCCTCCTTTCTGGAAGTCGGTTAAATAAGTATTCCTGTTGAAACAAATATTCAGAATAATATTTACTTTTTGTAAAATTACTATTCCACGTACACGTTTGTTTCATTCGTTTAGGTGTAAGTAATAAACACTGAAAAACACAATCACCAAATTCGGATGTATACTTAATAGTAGTAATAAGGGCAGGATCACATATTTGCTATTTTCTAAAGGCGTTGCCACCTGTGCGGCCATCGGTGACTAAAATGGTACCTTTAGTTCCTGTAGCATTGTGTCATGTACCTTATCCTCGCTCGCGACACCAGCTCTGTCAATATCAATAATTACTATATTATGATGGAGATCCGCGGCTCTCAGACCAACCGGGCTTCGTTCACGCGAATAAATCGTCAAAGATTATGTCATAATGTGATAAATCGTAGAATACTGGAACACAAATTAAAGAAGGGACAGATAGGAAGCTTGATTATCTGATTTTCATAAAATCATATCATCAGTCCTGATAATACTTAATTCAAATAACTAGAAAAGGAATACAATATTAACTTAATAAAATACAGCCTAAAATTAAAACTAACTTAACTGAAAATAATTAAAAACAACATATTTTTAACTTGTATAAAAAAATTGAGGCCAAGTCGCTGTCATCACAGGGCAAAGTGCCCAAGAGGCTGGCGGAATTTCCGCATTGAATAGCAATATTTAAACGCTGTCCGAAATGCGCCCCGACCCTTGGTTCCCCCGAGACAAATAATAATTCACCTATTTTGAAAAATGTTGGTTATACCTAAAAAAAATTTGTTTTCTGCTTTTTTTAAAAAATTTAAATCAGCTGAGCGTGGCCTTTGGGTCTTACGGCCTTAGGCTCTGTCTACCCCGTCAGGGATAAAGACGTGAAAATGTATCTGTATCTGGATCAGCTGATTGGTTTACTTGTATGGAAAAACATAAAACCAAACTTATTTATTTTATATTTCGATTCAAGTTTTTGGTAAAAATTGTTCATGATACTGAACTTTCCCCAAAGAACATTATGTCGAACTGAATTTAGCCTTAAAATGATTATAGTATATTTTGTTAAAACCTGCATAACGTTTAGGATTTGTTTTGTTTTCTTGATTACTAGTTTTGCGTAAGACCACGACTATACTATGTGAGTAAACCGTGTTAAAATATACAGCACTACCGTTGGTTTGCCACTTTTACCAGGCCTGTGTCACTCCCCGTTTAGGTATCGAAAATATACCTACATTATTACTATGCACGCGGCGACCACTTCGAAGGGGAAAATTCAGTTACATGAATCGTTTGTCCAGAGTAATAAAAATGAAATTGGCTTGCTTGATTTCTAGGTATCTAAACAAAGAGGTGAGGAGTTCTGACGCGCGCTAAATTAAACCATAGCGCTAACCACAGTTAGTAGATATTTCTTTGAATTTCTTTTCTGAGTAAGACTTCTGTACGTTAGTACTAGTACTTATTCTGTGCTTTTACTTTATAGGTCATCTCAGAATATACTAATCTAACAATTCACATTTTCCGTGCTAACAATCAACAACTCAATGCGGTGTTTTTGAGAATAAAATATTCAGCGACGGAGCGCTCAAAGAGGAATACTGCCACTATGCAGACCGCGCTGTACTTCCATACTTTTTGTATATTGTGACAGAATTGAAAATGACAAGCGATAGACCGCTAAGGGATTAAACTCTACCCCGGCTCATCCGCGCTTCAAAGCCTTATTTACGACAGCCCGCGAATATCCAATACTTTACGTTCATTGTCCCACACAATGCGGCCCGGCAAGTTCAACAGTTGCGAACCGGTGACAACTATTAGGCTTAACTCACACCGAAACGGCAGCGGCGAGCAGCCTACTGTACTGTCAAACCATATTTACCTTTATTTCTATCTATGAAATGCATAGAATAGGGAATATGCACGTATTTTTTTTTATTTGATGGATAAAATTCTTATTAACCTCAGAAAACAAATATGAAAGAATTTATAAAATATCTTAATCAGCGACGAACCTGTAATACTTTAAAGTTTCAATTAGCAAGAGAAGTCCGATATGGACTGGCGACGTCAAAATCCAAATCATCTATACATTTGCCATAGGAAATAGCATTTTTGTGAGTGAGATAGACATATGTATTTTCATAAAATCATACAATCATTAAATCTCGTTCGTTTTTCAACCATTTTTTTTCACTCTCAGTACTTTACTTTTGAATATTTATGAATAAACTGGTTAAATAACATATACTTTTTCATGCATACTCCCTATTGCTTGAAAAAATCTTGAACGCTGGCAGTCGCGAGACTTGTTTAAGCTATTCTACTATATTTATGGTTTGACAGTAAAGTAGCCTGCCCCCGGCTGCCGTTCCAGTGTGAGTTATGCCTTAGCCTGGGAATCCAAATGCTGAAATTCAGATGTTGATGTCACATACATTACTGGTTTTGTAATGAAACCATTTGACTGATCGGTGCATAACAGGCAATGTGTATAAAATCACCATCTTAAATTCAGCATAGTGGATTCCCAGCCTTAGGAAGATAATGTTTTGGTTTACGCTTGTACTTTGATTTATTTTAGCATATAGACAAGGTGATTCAAAATAACTTTATCTTAAGTCATTTATTAATTTTTCAATTGTTTCGGAATAAAATAACTTAAATTGCAAGTTTTAAGATTATAATTAGGGCGAAGATCTTACCATTGAATAAATATAGGTATTTGCACACTGGCTAAGTTCGCATTTCTTTTTTTTTATAATGTAGTACAGTACACTAATCGTAATGGCGTAGTCAATTAAAAAACATTAAAGCAAGTTTCAGTTTTAAAGGAAAAAACTTAAATTTTGTTCACTTAATCGGGAGCAGAAGTAAGTCATAAAAAAAAATTAATACTTTTGTTAAAAGCGCATCTCGATCGTACACTAAGATGTAAGTGAAGAAAACTTTTTACAACTGTACTTGCTAACTATTATATTAAAAAAAATAACTTACATCAACAAAGTTTTTAGTTTTCCATGTCATTTAAACCAACCATTAAAGATAACAACGGACATATGGAAATCAATTGAAATAGGCCTGTCCATTTAGCAGCTTAAAAATAAACGAATTGAAATCGAATGTAAATGACACCACAACCAAATGTCTAATTCGATTACGGAACGTCGGTGAATGCGTTGTTTGACGTTAAACCGTAATTTAACGAAACTGTATGGCAACAGTAACTGTGGTTTAACGTGATAAGTTCACACTTGACACCCACTGCTTACATCGGATCAAACTTCACTTAACTTTGAACGGGTGACAATATGTTGGTTAGAGATGAACGACCATCATATGTTGCTCCCTTCCGATTTAGTTTGACGTTATTAAAATTGAGCATACTTACTTTTATATGTAGTCGATTAAAGCATGTTGGATGCATGATTTCAATTCTGTAGGTATTTATCAAAAAAAAATATAAATATGACGACAAATTAACCAATTTAAGTGTAATAAAACATACCTACATTCCAAAAGCGTTTTCCAATTCATTTAGCTATGAAATATATGCCAAAAATTGTTAACACGTCATACAGATTTTTGAACTGAAAACTTCTTTAGCGGCGTTGTACACTTTTTTTGTAATGGGTAAAAAAATTTAAATCGCGTCAGGAAACTCGCGTCAGGACACGTGACACTGATCGAAAATTCGTAAGACGGATGGAGCGTAGATAGCCGGCGCGGCGTAGGAGAGGAAGTATCTCCCTCTCTTTCTACGGCGCGACGAAAATGTATGCCTGCGTCTGCTGTTTCGTTAAGGCGGCGCAGGGCGCTTGCGCGTGGCACGCTGTAAATAAATAAATATTGTATTCTATCACATAAATGATAGTACTTTTATACTAATATTAAAGCAATTCCATTTCAAAATATCAAAAATGCACAACGTAAATATTCAAGTTTTCACTTCTGCCGACACTCCCGGAGTGCAAGCCTTCGTTTTTTTTTTTTTTGGACGGATTACACTGATTAACCTAGCCCCATAGTAAGTTCGAGACTTGTGTTATGGGATAGTAACTCAACGACACTATATTTTATAACAAATACATATGTAATAAAAACCCTGTCCGATCCTTGTAGAAGCAACTCAGACCGTAGCTATGAACCACTTTTCCAACGAGACCAATACCTGAAACTCAAAAAAAAATAGACATTTTCATACAAAACTGTTCGGCTGGCCCGGCGATTCCGAGTTTCAAGCATTAGTCTCATAGGAAAAGTTGTTCATATTGACGGTCTGAGTTTCTCCTACATGGATCGGACAGGGTTTTTGTTATATATTGTATAAATAAACATCCATGTTCGGAATGTATACGAATTAGAAGAATCAGTCAAAATTTGATGCCTACTTATAACTTTTTATTTGAAGACTGTTTTCCAATACATTGCGATAAGTAAACATACACATAGTTGCACCACAGATTCTTGTAATGTTTTCAATCAAAGGAAATTGTCATATTATCATAGCTTACCTCAGCTTTAGTCTAAACGGTGGACAATAACCATAGTATGTAAATGGAGATTTGGTAAAACTCAATCGGAATTGTTATTGTCGCCCTGATCGCCCTGATCTTATTGGGAAATGGTGTGAACGAGATCGCCTCGTTAGCTTTAAGTCGATTGATGTTAATACGCTTATAGAGCTTTTATGGGAAACATAGGCAAATGGATATTGACTATGCATAAGCAATGCAACCGTAGAATTGATTCGGTTTGATTCTCTCAAACGATAGTCAATCTAATAGGTACCTATTTTGAATCTAATAACTTGGTTTTGATATTTGTGGTGTGTTTTGTTCAGTACTAAAACCCCGCATTTTTATATCCACGTAATAAATGTGGCAAATCATGAAAAATTAAAAGTCAAGGACATTTGGCTATAAACAGAACAATTTCGGTGTCTCGTCTTGGCGGTTGCACTCCCGTGCCCCATCAAAGCTAAGATAGCTTGTTTTTTGTTTAAAACGGTTTGTTTAACATGTTAATTATAATACTCGTATTAAGCGAATCAATGAAAGATTGCAGACGTTCTTAAAAAAGGAAGTACCCGTAACCGGCGGGCATGCATGAAGAGAGTGATGAGTGTAGATGAAGCGAAAGAGGTCTGTCAGGATCGTAGCAAGTGGAGGTACTTAGCCTCTGCCTACCCCTGTGGGAAACAGGCGTGATAATATGTATGTATCTATAGTTAGTTATTAAGTTAAAATCTTTATTGCACCAAAACATAATGTTACATAAAAATGGATAACATAAAACAAATGTTTAAAAGGCAGCCTTATCGCAACTGCAATCTTATCTTCTAGCCTTATCTTCCAAGCAACCGAGGTACTTTGAGATGTTGAACGAAAACAGGTGAGGTGCAAAGTTATTTATAGGCAACCAAGAAAGAAGAGTTATTCCGGTCTGATCCCCAAAATCTGATACCCTAGTGGATCACTTTTATTTTAATTATTTTTTATTCCGGTCTGATCCCCCGGCCAGGGTATCAGAATTAATAATTAAATTTTGTATTCCGGTCTGATCCCCAAACATATTTTTGGTACAGTTAGCAACAAAATGTTTGTTGATTTACTGGAAAATATTTTTTGATCTGGTATATAAAATGTCGGCTAACTTAAAGTTATAATCTACAGTCGTATTTTTCACCTGGAAAACAGTGGGGCGTGACATACAATAGAAAATCGTTATCATCTCGACCAAGTCCACAGGACAGGTTTTATTCTTTTGTATTTTCCGTATTTTCATTGCCTGTGAACAAAGGGATGTGGTACTGCATTGTCTAATAATTTCAAAGTGACCAATCATAGACAAGTTAAGTTCGTTATATTATTAAATGTCACAGAATACATGAGAAATAGATCATCAGTGGGACAGTATGCGTCGTAGTTTTGCGCTAACCTGACCAAGAGACCAAGTAAAGTTAAAGTGTTGTCTGTTATTCCTAGTAAATAATTTTGTGATTTGGTGAAGTGACTAGTGTAAGCCTAATAAGGTAAGTGTTTATAAACCAATTTTATCATCTATACTTTTACGATTAGAAATAATGTTTTTTATATTAATAAAGAAGAAGAAGTCATTTAAACCACCTTTTTCTATTTAATACAATTTTAAAGTAGACAAATACACTTAAGATTTATATTTTTAAATTAACCATATAATGAGGAAATATTTATTCTTCATTTTTGTGGTTTTAGAATGTCTGAAGAAAACAACCAGCTGTCAACATCTTCGGCAACACATTTTGATCAACTGACATTCATAAATAGAAACGGTGGCGTAGTTTTATTAAGAGCTGGTCACCAATACTCCAAAAAGAAAACATACAAAAATGGATGAAGTCTATGGAGATGTGTCAACTGGCGTAAAAATTGCTCGGGGTCTCTTAATGTCAAAGAAAATAACATTTTTAAAGAGATCAATCATCAATGTGAGCCCAGTGATATTAATAATTTGTTAGCAAAATAATTACACGATTGCCGCGAAAAGATACTGTCATCTTCTTTTTCTCCGATTCCAAATATCTATAACAAGTTTAAATCAGAATTCAGTGATGCAGGATTAGACTTAATAAAATAACTTTCATCACTTACAAATATAAAAAGTGCAATTTATGCCGCCAGGAACAAAGAAGCTGGTGTTTCAAAAATTTAATTTAAAATTGTCGAACACGTAGAAATACCCTTGCAATTTAAGAATTTTCTTTTAGTTGACTACTATGATATTGATTTTTGCAAAAAAAATATTCTTAAATATGTACACATCATAAAATCAAATTTAAGCGATGCATCCTTCGATTGCTGTCCAAAACCATTTGTTCAACTTTACACTATCCATGGAGACTTGGGGAGTGACGAAGAGCACACAAGAATAGTTCCATTAATATATGCGTTACTTATTGTAAAAAGTGAAGAAATCTACGTTAAATTATTCCAGTTGATAAAAGAACATATCCCACAATGGGTGCCACTGCAGTATAAAACAGACTTTGAGAAAGCCGCGATGAATGCAGTATTAAATTTATTTCCCTCAGTCGAAATTAAAGGGTGTTATTTTCATTTTACACATAATGTATGGAAAAAAGCAAAAGCGCTACAAATAACTAAAGACAAACGATTTCGAAGACATTTTGCTCTATTGTCGTTACTGCCAAGAGAATATATCTCAGATGGCTGGTGCTACATAATGGAAGAAAGTCCCGACTCAAAGGAAATACAAGCATTCAACGATTATATGGTAACACAATGGTTAGAAGATGAAAACTTTGTTGACATTTGGTGTGCTCACAATCAACGCCATCGCACAACGAATGCCGTGGAGTCTTGGCATAAAAAACTTAATAGTTGTCTTTCAGAGAACCCTAATTTGTATCAACTTTTAACAGCCTTAGAAGAAGACGCCAAATTGCAAATTGTAAATATTATTCAATTTAGCATAGATTTACCCGAGCCAAAACGACGGCTCTCAGAAGACATTGAAGCTGATAAGTAGTACCAATACGTTACTGAGCTACTTCTGGCTGGAAAAATTTCAATTGGGCACTGTTTGGAGAAATTAAGATCAAAGTAAAAATTATAAGTTTGTTTTAAAGACCATTGTTCCTTTTTTGATTTAAATTCATTTTAAAGGACATAACGTCCATGTATTTGTTACACCTATCTTCTATTTGATCATAAGCTTCTCGATTTATCATTCAAATTATAGTGCCATAGTAATATTATGGCACATATTATGTGATTACTGTGATAATTGTTTGATTAAAATTTATTTTTGTCATTTCATTCTATTTAATTATTTTTTTAAATTAAAAGTGTCCACTTTGCAATGATTGTTTAGTTAAATAAAAAAAAATATTTTGATTGTTAAGTAGTAGTTTCTAACCCATATACGGGTGAGTATTGTTTATAGTAAGTTTTATTTTTTGTTATTGGATCTACCTTAAGTTACTTATTTACATTTTCTTATTAAGCTTGATTATTTACATTATTGTACCATAATATATGTGATTAGTGATTACTGTTATAATTGTCTAAAAATTTTTTTTTAAGCATTTGATTTTTCATTAGTTAATTATATACAATTTTATTTCATGTTATCTAAATCAAGGGTTCAAATATATATGAATATCTGTGATTGATTATAACTAATTAAAACGCATTATTTGTTAATCGACGACAGTTTTTCTCTTGACTGTACTTACCCATTAAAAAAGGTAGGGGATCAGACCGGACTAGTCATTTTTGTAGTGGATCAGACCGGACAAAAGTAATAACAATAATTAAGAGTGGATCCGTTTTGGGGATCAGACCGGAATAACTCAGAAAGAAATAGCTGAAAGTACAGTCAGTAATTATATAATATCTATGTATGTAATTTAAGATTAACCTTGAATGGTATTAAGTATATTTCTAGATTCAAAACAGCATACTTATTCTCAAACTTTGATTAATCTATATCATTAAAAAACACGCCTCACACAAAAGAATAAACCTGTTAATTTTTAAAATCCTATTAATATAATGGTTAATACAAATCAACGTATTATTATCATTTGTCATTCTATAATTCTTGAATTAAATAATAATTTACGGACCCGTGCATCTTGCGACAGAGACAATATCCATCGACAACTAATAACAATCAAATATTCAAAGGCGTGCCTGCCCAGATTATCCACATCAGAATAGTTACATCCCACAAAAATTTTAATCTATGGTAACACACATTCACACAAAAATATGTCATATTTCGTAAATAGTAAAGTAAGTTTTCGATATTATATATTTGTGAGAATAGATCGGTAACATTCATGGAATTGTACTATATCAGTATATTTTATCCAGTTGATGTAAAAATTGATTTTCGTCGTCGATTGGCGATTAGGAGGTTTATACACGCGTGGGCGGAACTATGGCTCGCCGGGTCAAATATGCCGATAAATAATTATTTAGAAGGCTGTAAAGTTGGACGGATGAATAGAAACTGTGAATGACACGGCGTCACCTGTGTCGCTTTGAAAGCTTTCGGACAAACGTTGTAAATTTGGTGGAAGCGACGATAGCTTACTGTTAGGGTCACGGGAGGTCAATATAACAAAAAAAGTGAAAATGTTGGCGGAGGGTCGGTCTTTGTTATGGGAACCGCACCCAGCTTAGCGTTTCATTCACGTTTTTTGACGACTAGGACTACTAATACACGTCATTCTATATGGTGACATTAGCAACCCTTCGCTTATTCCACAGATCAATAATCTAAATTATATTATACCTTGGTGCGCTTTCAAAAAGACCTTATTAACATATTTGTTGCCAGGCAAATTAAAAAACCTCCAACTACCAAGAACGACATCTAGTGATGAGTAGTGGCACATATTTCAATTGATATCCGTAGCACCATCTATTATTTGCAAAAAACCGTCTTTTAAGCGTTAACCCCGGATAACTTTCAGACAGCTGAACCGATTTTACATGCTTCCACATGAAAGAAAATCATTGAGATCGGTCAATCCGTCCAAGAGCTACGATGCCAAGGACTAAATAAACAATAACACGGACAGACACACAGATAAACAGACCTAATGGTCTTTTTTTTGTCGGGGCAGCAACATGTATTTGCCTAATATCAACTTATTGTTTGACAAGTTTCATGAATAGGCTCGAGAACGTTCATTCTTGACGGGAGTACCGCAAAGATTCAAACATTTATTTGCTAACTATGTATCATATTACATAATAAGGTCTTAGGTTGACTGCAAATTTCAATTGTATTATTTAGATGTATATAGTGCTTAAGTGTAAATCTGTATTGTAACTGAAACATAGCCGATCAGGCTGGTTAGGAACCAATACTAAACTGTATATTGTTGTTCTATTCATAGCAACTCAAGGAGTATTGCAAATACAATGGGTAGATGAATTAAATTAATAAACTCAACACAATAAAAATAATATTAAGTATTGAACTTAATAAATTCCATGCATAGTATGTCAATGTCAACAATCAAATTAAATTAAATTCTGTACATTTACATCTAAATAAATAGTCTTTGACAGTGTAGTAGCATTTTGAAATGAGGTAGGATTTTAGAGCACTCGAGAATTCTTAAACGTTTTTCTTGTCGTATAGAGGCAGGTAATTCATTAAATATTTAGACTGCCGCAACTGCATACATATTTTTTACGAGAATATACATTAATTTACAAATAAATTTGGATTCTTGTCGTATAGAGGCAGGTAATGCATTAAATATTTAGACTGCCGCGACTGCATACATATTTTTACGAAAATATATATTACTTTACAAAAAATATTGGACTAAAATTTATTAATTGTAAGATTAAAGAGCAATAGCACAGCTGCAAACAATAAATGTATGTTATTATGATTTTTCAAAACCAAAAACTGATTTCACCTCCAAAAACACACGAACGATTATGATAAAATTTCTATAAGATATACCCTTTTAAACAAAAGAAGGATTTTCCAAATCGGTCATAGCGTCTTCGAATAATCGGTAAACATGCATAAAAAATTAAAACCTCCTCCTTCTTGGACGTCGGTTAAAGATAGTAGTTAGCTGCCAGTGACTTCACTTGACAGACTCAAACATACACGTAAAAACTGTTACGCAAGCACAAAACAAAACTTGCGCCTCGTTTGTGACCGCGTCATTAGCACCTGATAGATTTACAGTCGCCATAATGCTTTCTGAAACTCACTTCTATAGCCCACATTAACCCACCACCCCAACAACCCAATCCCACCCTTATTAACCCAAAAATAAGTATCACAATCCCATTTTGGAACAGTAAATGTAAAGTGGCACAATACCGCCACCCAGGGCGTCCATAGGCACTATAAATGCGAACAATTTACAACCTCCTTAAGTTGAAGTTGAAAAGTTGGTTGTGGCGCGAACTTAAATAGGATGAATGGAAAGCTCTGTGCAACATGAAAAAGCATTCAGCCGGTGGAATTTAATTTAACGTAATTCAGTTATAAATTTGTTTTGTTTGTGGGAGGATCCCACGGTGTCCGTGCTGTAATACTTTGATAAACGTGAATTGGGGAATGTTCTTTATTTAAGGGGATACTTAGATTTTTCGGGTACTTGTGCTGCTCCTATTTGAAATAAATAATTTAAAAGACAACGGAAATATCATTAAAAATGATTATTTATTTATCTAATAAACTTTATTGATCCACAATAGTTTTTTTTTTACAATTGGCGGACTTAACGTTATTGCGTTCTCTCCCAGGCAACCACAAGGATAGACAGAAATCTAATGTTGTCTTGATCAAGTCCTAGATAACCCATCAAACTATTTTATGAACTACGGTTGAAAATGAGAAGTGAAGCTTTTCTACGCACATTAACCAAAACTGGCCGTTTTACGCAAAAGCTTCTGGTTCTTACTTTAATCCGCTTGCCGTTCCATTTTTCATTTGCGATACCCGACAGGGTTCATAGTTAGTAATTATATTTTTCTCAAACATGCTCGGAAATGTAAGCATTATTGTAGTAAAAAGAAATCACGAATTTAGTAATAATTGGCTCGTGCATTACTTTGCTGGACTAGGCCAGGAATGTAGTATGAAAATTCATTCCTGGCCGCTGCTCAAAACAAAAAGACTAATTCAAGTGTATTCAGAATGACAAGACAGTGACATTGACATTTCAGATGACAGTTGTGTTTTTATATTTGGCAAAGACATTGCTACCAATTAAAAAAACTGCACTCTTTGAGCATTTATATGAATGTGCCCACAATTTTATTATAATGTTTGTATTAAATCACACGAAAAGGTTTGATTTTCGTTGCGTGAGAAAAAAAATCAATAATCTGCGGTATTAATTTTTTTTCGTGAATTATGACGGGGCTATATATTATGTTTCCTTTGCACTGAAGAACGCGGGAAAGCAGTTTCTTTTCTTTCAAAAATCAAAAAGTTATTGATGTATATCACAAATTAATAAGAGATACGATGTATATATATATACTCTTTGCAGTAAACATTAACTGCTGTCGGTTAATATTTGCATATTTCTGGTTATTTCTTTAATGATTTCCTCACATTTATTGAGAAAAGCACTATACATGCCTCGGCGGGAATGGCATTGCCGGACTCGTAATTATTGTAAAACTACTCATCCCGCAACGCCATATTTCCCGTCCTCTGCAATAATGTACTAACTCTTTGGTTAATTGTGTACCTTATAATATAACAGTGACTTTTAGTAGTTAGAACGGATACATACTGAAATGCAATAAATAAATAAATTGAAATTAAAAACTGTAAACAGTAGTTTATAATATAGTTTGAATGGTTTTATCTAAGGCTTGGTCAAGACAAATTTTTAAATGATATCTAAGTTTATTTCACATAATTTGAGCAGCACTGGTCCCCTAAAAATTCAAGTATCTCCTCTCAACTTGCAATGTATCTTGTATGTTTGTTTAGCTAAAATCTTGCAACTCAATTTTCAACCGATTGAGCTGAAATTTTGCAAACTTATGTAAGTAAGATGACAATGCAATATTATGGAGTCAATGAGCTGTTCTGATGATGGAGCCAGAACGTGGCTATAGAAAACCCTGTACTAAAATGACGCAACCCCATCGAGTTTGGGCTTATTGCATTGTTTTGATTAGCACTTAGACCTGACAATAAAAGTTATGTGTTTTTTTTTTCAATAACTTATGTGAATGTTACTGCGCAGTTATGTAAATAATACATACACACATTCAAAGACTGCTTTGCTTATACAACGTAAACTCTTACTTGTTGGATATTTTGAGAGTAAAAGGGGTGCCAAGCCTCTCAAGGGAATTATAATTCGCTATTTTCCAACCTGTACTGTCCGCAAAAGACAGAGAGAAATACGAGAGAATTCCTTGGAGGAGGCTTTTACCCGAAAGGGGTCCATAAAAACTCAAACTTAGTTAGCATTACATTTATTTAAATGTCCATACAAAAATACATGAATGTACAACTTTTCTCAATTACTGCTAAGCAATTACATTGTAATTCACTGTAAATGTTTTGTGTGGAATTAAATCAAGCTTTATTATTATTATATTATTATTACTTTTCAACTACTCAAATCAGATACTTTTTCTAAACGTCGAAACAAACATTTCCTATGGGATTTTATGAAATACACGCTTATAACGTCATAGTTTCTTGGAGTCAAATAGGGCTCTTAATATCAGTTTTTCTGCAATAATAAATGTAAAATTACGTTAAAATGGATATGATCAATCACAAGTGACATTATTTTGTGACGTTTTATTCTCTTCACAAAACCAAATAATTTATTTTTTATCCAGAAAAGTACCCAACGAGGGGGCGAAGTTCTCAAAGTCTCTATAAGTCAAGTATATTTGATTAGAGCTTTATGAAATTAAATATATATAGTAGTGTTACTTTACTAATTTTTAATGTCCCTTAACATACAATTGTCACTTTATCTTTTGTATAAAAAAATATAGTCACATTCTGAAATAGCCTTAATAATTTCCATTAATTTTATTAGACCCTCGGATTCCCTATCACAGATCACAAATCCATCAAGGGAAATTCCTAGAGCAGATTCTCCGCGACTCCCCCGAGGTTTACGAGCCATAACAAGAGTACCGACATCGGCCCAGTCACTTGCCCACTCTATAAACACGGCATACGGCCATCAATCAAGCCTTTCGGCGACCGTTTGACTACCAAATAATGAGAATATGGAAGGACTTACTACGGGTCTCATAAGAAGGCTTAAGGTCACTCAACGCGCTATGGAGAGGGCAATGCTTGGTGTTTCTCTACGTGATCGAATCAAAAATGAGGAAATTCGTAGGAGATCAAAAGTCACTGACATAGCCCAGCGGATTAGTTCGTTGAAGTGACAGTGGGCCGGACACATAGCGCGACAAACCGATGGCTGATGGGGCAAAAAGGTTCTGGAATGGCGACCACGTACTGGCAAGCGAAGCGTAGGACACCCACCCACAAGATGGTCTGACGAATTCACTAAAGTCGCTGGAAAGCGCTGGATGCAGGCCGCTCTAGATCGGTCATTTTGGAAATCATTGGGAGACGCCTATGTCCTGCAGTGGACGTTATGCGGCTGAAATGAAGATGACTCTTTTTGTTCGCGTTCCCACTACCATTATTAGTTGTGTTTTTCATTTTGCAGTGGCGGCCAAGCTATTTGCTTTGCGCCTGTGTCACTTGTTCGATCCTTACTTAGCCTAACTCTGAGTTTGTACTCGTGTATGATCATTTTCAGCTACCACCATTTCCTGTGAATCATGAGAAAACTTGCACACTAATTTACTAGTGTGTAATAATGACTGTTGTCATTAGATGACAGTTATTGAACTACGGTGGATGACTTCGGGTAGCTCGGAAAATCTAGAACTATGTTCTTAATACCACTCGGTCAGAAGACTTCTCCAAAAGTATCATGCATGTCGAATTGTGAATGGTAACCCAAGGCTGCGAAAAGAAACTGAACCATTCAATGTTTGGCCCTGAAATTACGACCGACCATCTGCCTGACGTCTACCCTCCTTGGGAATTCGTTTGTGTGAATCTTTTTACAGTTTAAGTTGCCAATATCCACCTTCATGGGTCAATATCATTAAATGAATTTAAAATGTGTTTAATTACAATTTCTTTTATAATTCAATATTTGAATTTCTCTCTCCTTGGGAAACAGCTGTTGCTCGCAGTGACAACGCTTCTAAAGAAGAGATAGAGTAGTTCTATTTCAGGCTGGACTCCTATGGCACAAGGAGGATACTATTCTGTCCTCTCCACAATTTAGTGGTTCGGGTGCCGTCCGATAATGAACAGCTGATTTACGGGCCGTTTACGAACCGGCATCGTAATGGCCACTAAATACGATACATATTCCGACATTGTTGCTCCATACTTTGTTGGATAGGCAATGGAGAACAAAGGTACACTTTTACTGCAAATTGGCAGATGTGCTGGACCCATAAATCTTGGAATAAATAGCTAAAAAGGTGTATTCGTTAAAAATATGGAATAGCTTTTAAAATTGAAGGTGAATAAGCTCTACTATCAGCTGTAAGAAACTGACATTTTATAGGTAACGTAGTTTCTACTGTTTTCCTTATCTTCATTCGAGTGCCAATCGACTCAATTTTTGATTTATGCAGAAATTTAAATATTTTGTTTAGTGCTTGGCTACGGGCTACGGCGACTGCCCGATCATTTGCCTCGTTGTTTTTATTATCTCTCTCCCACTGTCTCTCCCTCTCTCTCTCTCTCTCTCTTACCTCTTTCTCTCATCTCATCTCAGCGTATTCCCAGTTGCATCCTCAGCTGCAGCCTCACTTCGCACGCGGTCTTGAGCATTCTTGGTTGTAAGACCAATTGGCACGCACATCATTCTTGACGACGCTCACATTGGTCGAACAAAATTGATGTCAAGCAATAGTAGTACCGATCAAATGTTATGTACTTTCCGTCCAGTCAGCATTTCTTGAGTCTACCACGACTGCCATTATTTTCCTCATACAAATACAACATACCCGTAATAAATCGAACCCCAAGCTATACTAAATCGCTATAGTATAATGAAATTAAAATAACAACCAAATAACCAAAAAAATTTTCGATATTCCCATACAACTTGCCCGAGCAGCTGCTATTCTTCCCGGTTGCATCCTCAGCAGTAACGCTTCAGAGCCCGGGGTCCGCTACCTAACCAAGGAGATTTGACGAGGTTACTGGTTTTTACACAGAGCGACTGCCGTCTGACCTCCACAACCCAAAGGGCAAACCAGGAACCAATCCTTGGATAGTTTGATGATCAAACGCTAGGTGGCGTTCGGGACCCACAGTTTTACGTGCCTTCCGAAACACGGAATCATCTTTCTTTTCGGATAATCAGGTGATTCAAGTAAATGTAAAGTGGCACAATACCGCCACCCAGGGCGTCCATAGGCACTATAAATGCGAACAATTTACAACCTCCTTAAGTTGAAGTTGAAAAGTTGGTTGTGACGCGAACTTAAATAGGATGAATGGAAAGCTCTGTGCAACATGAAAAAGCATTCAGCCGGTGGAATTTAATTTAACGTAATTCAGTTATAAATTTGTTTTGTTTGTGGGAGGATCCCACGGTGTCCGTGCTGTAATACTTTGATAAACGTGAATTGGGGAATGTTCTTTATTTAAGGGGATACTTAGATTTTTCGGGGTCTTGTGCTGGTCCTATTTGAAATAAATAATTTAAAAGACAACGGAAATATCATTAAAAATGATTATTTATTTATCTAATAAACTTTATTGATCCACAATAGTTTTTTTTTTACAATTGGCGGACTTAACGTTATTGCGTTCTCTCCCAGGCAACCACAAGGATAGACAGAAATCTAATGTTGTCTTGATCAAGTCCTAGATAACCCATCAAACTATTTTATGAACTACGGTTGAAAATGAGAAGTGAAGCTTTTCTACGCACATTAACCAAAACTGGCCGTTTTACGCAAAAGCTTCTGGTTCTTACTTTAATCCGCTTGCCGTTCCATTTTTCATTTGCGATACCCGACAGGGTTCATAGTTAGTAATTATATTTTTCTCAAACATGCTCGGAAATGTAAGCATTATTGTAGTAAAAAGAAATCACGAATTTAGTAATAATTGGCTCGTGCATTACTTTGCTGGACTAGGCCAGGAATGTAGTATGAAAATTCATTCCTGGCCGCTGCTCAAAACAAAAAGACTAATTCAAGTGTATTCAGAATGACAAGACAGTGACATTGACATTTCAGATGACAGTTGTGTTTTTATATTTGGCAAAGACATTGCTACCAATTAAAAAAACTGCACTCTTTGAGCATTTATATGAATGTGCCCACAATTTTATTATAATGTTTGTATTAAATCACACGAAAAGGTTTGATTTTCGTTGCGTGAGAAAAAAAATCAATAATCTGCGGTATTAATTTTTTTTCGTGAATTATGACGGGGCTATATATTATGTTTCCTTTGCACTAAAGAACGCGGGAAAGCAGTTTCTTTTCTTTCAAAAATCAAAAAGTTATTGATGTATATCACAAATTAATAAGAGATACGATGTATATATATATATACTCTTTGCAGTAAACATTAACTGCTGTCGGTTAATATTTGCATATTTCTGGTTATTTCTTTAATGATTTCCTCACATTTATTGAGAAAAGCACTATACATGCCTCGGCGGGAATGGCATTGCCGGACTCGTAATTATTGTAAAACTACTCATCCCGCAACGCCATATTTCCCGTCCTCTGCAGTAATGTACTAACTCTTTGGTTAATTGTGTACCTTATAATATAACAGTGACTTTTAGTAGTTAGAACGGATACATACTGAAATGCAATAAATAAATAAATTGAAATTAAAAACTGTAAACAGTAGTTTATAATATAGTTTGAATGGTTTTATCTAAGGCTTGGTCAAGACAAATTTTTAAATGATATCTAAGTTTATTTCACATAATTTGAGCAGCACTGGTCCCCTAAAAATTCAAGTATCTCCTCTCAACTTGCAATGTATCTTGTATGTTTGTTTAGCTAAAATCTTGCAACTCAATTTTCAACCGATTGAGCTGAAATTTTGCAAACTTATGTAAGTAAGATGACAATGCAATATTATGGAGTCAATGAGCTGTTCTGATGATGGAGCCAGAACGTGGCTATAGAAAACCCTGTACTAAAATGACGCAACCGAGTTTGGGCTTATTGCATTGTTTTGATTAGCACTTAGACCTGACAATAAAAGTTATGTGTTTTTTTTTTCAATAACTTATGTGAATGTTACTGCGCAGTTATGTAAATAATACATACACACATTCAAAGACTGCTTTGCTTATACAACGTAAACTCTTACTTGTTGGATATTTTGAGAGTAAAAGGGGTGCCAAGCCTCTCAAGGGAATTATAATTCGCTATTTTCCAACCTGTACTGTCCGCAAAAGACAGAGAGAAATACGAGAGAATTCCTTGGAGGAGGCTTTTACCCGAAAGGGGTCCATACAAACTCAAACTTAGTTAGCATTACATTTATTTAAATGTCCATACAAAAATACATGAATGTACAACTTTTCTCAATTACTGCTAAGCAATTACATTGTAATTCACTGTAAATGTTTTGTGTGGAATTAAATCAAGCTTTATTATTATTATATTATTATTACTTTTCAACTACTCAAATCAGATACTTTTTCTAAACGTCGAAACAAACATTTCCTATGGGATTTTATGAAATACACGCTTATAACGTCATAGTTTCTTGGAGTCAAATAGGGCTCTTAATATCAGTTTTTCTGCAATAATAAATGTAAAATTACGTTAAAATGGATATGATCAATCACAAGTGACATTATTTTGTGACGTTTTATTCTCTTCACAAAACCAAATAATTTATTTTTTATCCAGAAAAGTACCCAACGAGGGGGCGAAGTTCTCAAAGTCTCTATAAGTCAAGTATATTTGATTAGAGCTTTATGAAATTAAATATATATAGTAGTGTTACTTTACTAATTTTTAATGTCCCTTAACATACAATTGTCACTTTATCTTTTGTATAAAAAAAAATAGTCACATTCTGAAATAGCCTTAATAATTTCCATTAATTTTATTAGACCCTCGGATTCCCTATCACAGATCACAAATCCATCAAGGGAAATTCCTAGAGCAGATTCTCCGCGACTCCCCCGAGGTTTACGAGCCATAACAAGAGTACCGACATCGGCCCAGTCACTTGCCCACTCTATAAACACGGCATACGGCCATCAATCAAGCCTTTCGGCGACCGTTTGACTACCAAATAATGAGAATATGGAAGGACTTACTACGGGTCTCATAAGAAGGCTTAAGGTCACTCAACGCGCTATGGAGAGGGCAATGCTTGGTGTTTCTCTACGTGATCGAATCAAAAATGAGGAAATTCGTAGGAGATCAAAAGTCACTGACATAGCCCAGCGGATTAGTTCGTTGAAGTGACAGTGGGCCGGACACATAGCGCGACAAACCGATGGCTGATGGGGCAAAAAGGTTCTGGAATGGCGACCACGTACTGGCAAGCGAAGCGTAGGACACCCACCCACAAGATGGTCTGACGAATTCACTAAAGTCGCTGGAAAGCGCTGGATGCAGGCCGCTCTAGATCGGTCATTTTGGAAATCATTGGGAGACGCCTATGTCCTGCAGTGGACGTTATGCGGCTGAAATGAAGATGACTCTTTTTGTTCGCGTTCCCACTACCATTATTAGTTGTGTTTTTCATTTTGCAGTGGCGGCCAAGCTATTTGCTTTGCGCCTGTGTCACTTGTTCGATCCTTACTTAGCCTAACTCTGAGTTTGTACTCGTGTATGATCATTTTCAGCTACCACCATTTCCTGTGAATCATGAGAAAACTTGCACACTAATTTACTAGTGTGTAATAATGACTGTTGTCATTAGATGACAGTTATTGAACTACGGTGGATGACTTCGGGTAGCTCGGAAAATCTAGAACTATGTTCTTAATACCACTCGGTCAGAAGACTTCTCCAAAAGTATCATGCATGTCGAATTGTGAATGGTAACCCAAGGCTGCGAAAAGAAACTGAACCATTCAATGTTTGGCCCTGAAATTACGACCGACCATCTGCCTGACGTCTACCCTCCTTGGGAATTCGTTTGTGTGAATCTTTTTACAGTTTAAGTTGCCAATATCCACCTTCATGGGTCAATATCATTAAATGAATTTAAAATGTGTTTAATTACAATTTCTTTTATAATTCAATATTTGAATTTCTCTCTCCTTGGGAAACAGCTGTTGCTCGCAGTGACAACGCTTCTAAAGAAGAGATAGAGTAGTTCTATTTCAGGCTGGACTCCTATGGCACAAGGAGGATACTATTCTGTCCTCTCCACAATTTAGTGGTTCGGGTGCCGTCCGATAATGAACAGCTGATTTACGGGCCGTTTACGAACCGGCATCGTAATGGCCACTAAATACGATACATATTCCGACATTGTTGCTCCATACTTTGTTGGATAGGCAATGGAGAACAAAGGTACACTTTTACTGCAAATTGGCAGATGTGCTGGACCCATAAATCTTGAAATAAATAGCTAAAAAGGTGTATTCGTTAAAAATATGGAATAGCTTTTAAAAATTGAAGGTGAATAAGCTCTACTATCAGCTGTAAGAAACTGACATTTTATAGGTAACGTAGTTTCTACTGTTTTCCTTATCTTCTGTCGAGTGCCAATCGACTCGATTTTTGATTTATGCAGAAATTTAAATATTTTGTTTAGTGCTTTGCTACGGGCTACGGCGACTGCCCGATCATTTGCCTCGTTGTTTTTATTATCTCTCTCCCACTGTCTCTTCCTCTCTCTCTCTCTCTTTCTCTTACCTCTTTCTCTCATCTCATCTCAGCGTATTCCCAGTTGCATCCTCAGCTGCAGCCTCACTTCGCACGCGGTCTTGAGCATTCTTGGTTGTAAGACCAATTGGCACGCACATCATTCTTGACGACGCTCACATTGGTCGTACTACCACGTCTGCCATTATTTTCCTCATATTATGTCATACAAATACAACATACCCGTAATAAATCGAACCCCGAGCTATACTAAATCGCTATAGTATAATGAAATTAAAATAACAACCAAATAACCAAAAAAATTTTCGATATTCCCATACAACTTGCCCGAGCAGCTGCACACTTTTGTATGGAAATGTCGAATTTTTTTTTTTTGTGTTTCGGCTGTTATTTTAATTTCATTATACTATAGCGATGTAGTACTAACCCGGGGTTCGATTTATTAATAATAATATTTGTTTAATTAGGACAAAAAAATCCATAAATTGTTAGTAACATTGTTCTTACTTACTATGTTAGTATGTGTACACGCGATATGAGCTCGCATGCAGTTGAGTCCAGTGTTTTAAAATGGGTCCATCTACCCTACCAGCAATGATGGTGAGGATATTACGGGGTTGTCTTGTCCACATTGTATTATGTCTCATCATCGTCATCCGAGCGTATTCCCGGTTGCATCCTCAGCAGTAACGCTTCAGAGCCCGGGGTCCGCTACCTAACCAAGGAGATTTGACGAGGTTACTGGTTTTTACACAGAGCGACTGCCGTCTGACCTCCACAACCCAAAGGGCAAACCAGGAACCAATCCTTGGATAGTTTGATGATCAAACGCTAGGTGGCGTTCGGGACCCACAGTTTTACGTGCCTTCCGAAACACGGAATCATCTTTCTTTTCGGATAATCAGGTGATTCAAGCCTGCAATATCCTATCCAGACTCGAAACAACTTTTCACAAACCATGCTTCCCAGTGGGTATCGAACCCATGACCATGACAGGGTCACAAGGCAAACTCCTTGACCACTGGACTACGGAGGCAGTCACATTGTATTATGTCTATTATCTGCTATATGTCTCTTGTATTTTTTACTCTCTACTCTACTACTCTGGGCTGGAAGTAATGAAAAACGAATATAGTAGCTCCCTCTCCTCCCGCGTAGCGTAGGTCGTAGATGACGTTCAGCAGAATGGACGTGATCAATACAGATTCAATAAAGTGAGAGGATAGGTCACTGTCTATTTTTAACCGACTTAAAAAAAAGAAGAAGGTTATCTAATTAATAAGTACTTGACTTGCCAGGTTTTATTAAATAGGTTAATTTAATTATATAAATAATAAATTTAATCATACAATTAATCAAGTGTTACGTACAGCATGAAAACCTGCCAAGTTCAAGTCTTGGGAATGGTAAATGTTTACCAGTGGATCAGGCTGTTGATGAAGATGATTATGATCGATTTTAAAGTGCATCTAAACTTGGCATTGGATTGGATTTCAACTCTTTTTAGCCGAACAATTAGCCGATAGGAACTCGGCCCCCTTTTTAACAGGTATGTTTTTGGTGGGATCAATTCTTCGGAATCTATTTTTTAAGTATATAAGTTTTAATCCCATTCTTAGAACGTGTCGTGGTTTTGATGAATTGAGACAATGTAACGCTGATCTTAATATCTTCAATCCAAGTTTGTCACAAAAAGATCACTGGATCACTTCATTAGATATGTAAACTTAATCATAATAACCTACCTGTTTTGATGACTTACGTGCACTATCTTATCTTGTAAAAATTGTTGTTACATCTAACTTGCTCTCATATATTTTGGCCATGCTGAGTACACTATATTGTGATTGATTACTGACCAGTTTGGTTTTCCTAATGCTTTATACAAAATTCTCTTGATCTGTATTGTCTGTAATCTGTTAGTGTGCCATAAAATTAAATAAAATAAAAATAATAATAAATATATAGGGACAAATTACACTGATTAAGCTAGCCCCAAAGTAAGTTCGAGACTTGTGTTATGGGATACTAACTCAACGATACTATAATTTATAACAAATACATATATAGATAAACACCCAAGACCCAGGACAATTTGAAAAAGGCCATTTTCCTACTTGCCCCGACCGGGGATCGAACCCGGGACCTCTGGGTGGCGGACTAGCATGGTGACCACTACGCCACGGAGGTCGTCAGTAAAATAAAAAGTATGTTCACAGACGTCTGGACCGATTTGGAAAGTTCTTTTTTTTGTTTGAAAGGTTTTGTTGCCGCTTCTTCTGCACTTGCGCTTAGGAAGCGACAATTAACTTAGCTGTAAGTAAATGATCTGAGGTCAACGAACATTATGAAATCGAAAGAAAAATTGACATTTATCACCAAAGATAAATAAATGATTTTTGACTTGACTTCTGCCTTTCGGTCCTATTATAATTTAAGTATTTAGCGGATTTAAGTTTTAAAAATTACATATTTGTAAGCCCACTTACTTGCTACATACCCCGTAATCGAATAGTCTACAAAGATATATGGTCCCAAGTCTCTAATTAACGGACATATGTGAGCGAGACCCCATCATCGGCATACCTCGATTATTTCTGCACAACGTATACAAATTGAAGTATTTAATGCGTCCTTTAAAGCATGTTAGCGTATAAAAAAATTGGATTATTACATTGATATATTTTGCGATGATCTTTGATATTAATTTATGATGTAGTTTATCGTTGATATTAATTTAAGATACAGTTTTTCTCAATGTTGCACCTTCATATAGGTATATGTTTGTGTATAGCTGGTAATTTTTAGTAATTAGGTACTTCACATATCTAATGCTCTGATAATAATTAAAAAAATACAGAAAAGCAATGACTTTGTTTTTGTTCAAAGATTTTCATCATATCCTCAGCCTAGATAGAAAGCTTTTAAATAAAAAGAATCATCAAAATCAGTTTACAATTGGCAAAGATATTGCGTGACATACATACAAAAAATACAGCCGAATCGATAACCATTTCCGTTTTTGAAGTCAGTCAAAAAATGTCGCTTGACGGCAATCAAATCATAATAATCAAAAGTCAAAATATTTCGAGTGACCGTTGTGTTGCATTTTTTAAACCACTTTTGTCTGGATTCCCTATAAACATGTATTAGCAATCTTATATTCAATAATATTATCAAAAAGTAATTGAGTATAAATCCTTGAAGCAAAGATCACATAAACTTATTTTACGATGTTATAATTTTACGAACTTATGAAAACCCATTCAATCTAAGTAAATGTCGCCTTTTGACATAAAAAGCATAAAGGTCTTGTTTGCTCTAAGCGTTAGACGGATAATATCAACGGGTTTAGAAGCAAATTACTGTAGACTCGCTAATAAGCCGGGTTTTATTATAAAGTGTATTGCCTTCGTGATTGCGATCACGTCACCTATTTGTTTGTGCAACTATCTCGTCATCAAGTTGTTGTTTTTAACTAAACCCTATAAAACTTTGCTTTCAACGTTAGACCGGTAGTAAAAACCGGGTTTTATCATAAAGTATACTGCTTACGGTATGTGCTGCCAAATTACGAAAAAGCTTAAGAATCCTCTTTTATACTGAAATGACATGTGGGATTTTGGAAGTATTTTGTAATTTAAAGAAATTGCATTTGTCTGGACATATAACCTCTTGTGTGTTCAAAAACTAGACACAATAGTAAAACAATTGATTTATACCAGATTCCGGTATAGCCACACACAAAAGAATAACTAGCTTTCAACAGTCAAATATGAACTTGAAAGAATATATCAGCGTATAGAAGTTTTCCATACTGTTGGTCAAATATGATAGAATACACTATAATCTCTTTAAAGCTCATATTTTGACTGTAAAATCTAGTAATATGCCTCAACATATGCAATTTCTTTGAAATTACATAATTTCGTCACACGCAGACACAGACACGTTTGTATGGGAAAGTTCGATTCTACATATATCTCGGTAAGGGGACTCTTAATGGATAAATATCTATTGTTACAGAAAGAGGAAATAATTCCCGAAGAGCATACTCCGTGATAAGGAATCGGTTGAATCGGGAAAATAATTATGAAATGAGAAAATATATTTTTGATCTTTCATAGAAATGAACCTGGATTTCCGTTTTGACAAAAAGCAAAAAGCCAGGACAAGCTGTTCCATAACACGTACTGCGAATGCTCTTAAAATACCCTGGGCCTGCATTGATACTAACTTCCATAAAAATGGTTAATTCAATATAGTTTTCAATTTACTTCGATGTCAACACACGAGGAAATAACCGCTCCATATGAATATGGTAAAATATCGTAAACCGATGACCCGTAATGTACGGTGCGGTCTATGGTAGGCCACCATTATGGCACTCTAGCTCTAATTACCTTTATGGGCGGTGACATCAACATATAAATCCGATCTGCTATTTACACGGATATACCGTTTTAGTACCTTTGATAAACCTTGCGTTAAGTGTTATTTATTTATATCATTTATTTTCGATTAATACACTTACTCAAATGAAGATACAGAATAACCACTTTGGTATACGGTATTTAATAAGTAGGCTAAACAAAGCTGCGTGTTTATTTGTCGTGTGTGTAAGTGGCCAACACTGGTGACATTTGCGACGTAAAGGCATCTGACATAGCTTGACGACTGCCATGCAATGATAAAACCAACGGCTTATACGTGCCTTCCGAAGCACGGAGGAGCGGGAGGAATTTTTATGCCATTTGTGATCACCCATCTAAGTGCGGACCACGCCGGGCGTCGCTATACTTGAGAAAACGCTAGTAATGCGCACTCTCGCCACCAAATTCCTCATTCCTTCTTACCCCATTCCTTTAGTCACATGGGTATCTTAAGGACTTAAGGTACGTCTTAGTATAGGTAACAGAGAATAGACAGCAACGTCATCTGTTTGTTGGAACTCTTGCAATTGTATACTCCGCTTCGTCTTCGCGTGTCGATGTCCACTCAAATCTAAATATTCTTCTGAGCCCAGTACTGAGCTACCTGTACAGCTTTAGGACTAAAGTTGTACAGGTTCTCCAAGGTGCAGGTGTCGGGGCACTCTGGACAGCTCAGCAAGTGTGCCATTGACGGTGGAGATGCCCAGCAGTCATTACCTTGTTACTACTTCATCTGTCCCAGCTATTAGGTGTGATCCCACATGAAATATGCAGATCCAAAACAGTCTTAGAGCAAGAGAAAGACATTTATTTGTCAGAATTGATAAAATTATATGATTCAACAATTATGGGTTGCTTGTTAGAGAGGTGGTGGAGGAATGAGTCGGAAGGATCAGGAAAGAATGTGTCTAAAACTTATAAATTTAAATTATTGGTTTTTTAACAGCATTACAATGCTCGGATAATTATCCAAATTAAAACATGTGATGAAAAATTTCGCCACGAGTGGGATTCGAACCCGCGTCCCTCACGTTAACGCCGTGAGTGCACTACCAATTGTATTTTATAAATTTAACTCAGAAATAAAAATTTAAAAAGGTGGACAGAATAAAATGATGGAGAAAGGATGTATGTAAGGACATATGGTGACGATTTGACGACCTCCGTGGCGTAGTGGTCACCATGCTAGTCCGCCACTCAGAGGTCCCGGGTTCGATCCCCGGTCAGGCCAAGTTGGAAAATGGCCTTTTTCAAATTGTCCTGGGTCGTGGATGTTTATCTATTTAAGTATTTACTAAAAAATATAGTATCGTGGAGTTAGTATCCCATAACACAAGTCTCGAACTTACTTTGGGGCTAGCTCAATCAGTGTGATTTGTCCGTATATATTTATTATTATATGGAGGATAAGGTTTATTGCAAATCGTTAGATACTGCTATGAAGTATAGAATTCCGCAGTTTGAGAGATCAAAGGTACGATTACGATTACGATGTACGTCGTACGTAATTTGGGATTTGAACATGAAACGTATTATCACTTAGAACTAAGTAAGTACCTACATATGCGCAGTTTTTTACACTTACCTCCTTTTAGGTATGTTTATCAGCAATCAAGTTTAGTTTCCTGTTTACTGTATTATTTTCCTGAGAAGAGGCGTTGATTTAACGCTGATACGCTAATAAGATTACCTGTTAGTTGATTCAGAGCTAATCCGCTGTTTGTGCTCAAATAGCTGAAGTATGCATCATTTTTAACCGATTTAAAAATAAGGACGACGTTCTCAAATCGTTTTTTTTTTCTTCATAATTGTGTGTCGCAAAACTTCGTCACTTATAAACAGATTGTATACAATATGTAACAAATCCCTGTCTGATCCTTGAAGGAGCAAGTCAGGCCATCAATATGAACAAATTTTCCTATGGGACCAATGCTTGAAACTCGAAGAAAATCATTTTCATACAAATTGCTTTATGCCGGCCGAACACTTTTGTATGAAAATGTCGATTTTTTTTAAGTTTTAAGCATTGGTCCCAAAGGAAAAGTTGCTCATATTGACCGTCTAAGTTACTCCTACAAAGATCGGACAGGGTTTTTGTTACATATTGTATTTTTACAATACAATACCCTTTATTGCACAAAATAAATAAATACAGGACATAATTATCTTAAAAACTAGGAAATGCGCAAAAGGCGGCCTTATCGCTAAGCAATTTTTTCCAGGCAACCTCGCTGTATAGATTATATATATTTTATAGGATATAGGTTTTCAAATTGTTTCCATTACTGAAAAATTGTATGTACTTATGTTATTTGGTGTGTTATTTTGCGCTGCAACAAATTATCTGTTTATCCCTTTATAGTTGAATGGGAGAGAACGCAATTTTTAAACAATTTTTATTGTGAATTTTCGAACAATTAAGTTTTAAAAATAACATAACCGGCCAAGCGCGAGTCGAACCCGCGCACGTATGTTTCTGTACCATTATCTATAAAAAATCACGTTTGTTGTATGGGAGCCTCACTAATATGGTTATTTAATTCTGTTTTTAGTATTTGTTGTTAAAGCGGCAACAGAAATACATCATCTGTGAAAATTTCAACAATCAAGCTATCATCATGAGATACAGCCTGGTGACAGACAGACGGACGGACGGACAGCGAAGTCTTAGTAATTGTTTAATTGTTTATTGTGATAAAAACGACTTATATCTATTACATTTATCACACATGCATTTTTACAAAAATAGAATAATAATTGCAGAATTAATAACAAGTAATAGAGTCCCGTTTTTACCCTTTGGATACGGAACCCTAAAAACTACCTATACGCTTATTAGCAGATGGTTGCAATGCAAAGGGAATGCAATATGGACACTACACGGTGCATTCTCTTCTAAGTAAACAAACATCCTTTAGGTAGGTTTGACGACCTCCGTGGCATAGTGGTCACCATGCTAGTCCGCCACCCAGAGGTCCCGGATTCGATCCCCGGTCAGGGCAGGTTGGAAAATGGTCTATTTCAAATTGTCCTGAGTCTTGGATGTTTATCTATACATGTATTTGTTATAAAATATTGTATCGTTGAGTTAGTATCTCATAACACAAGTCTCAAACTTACTTTGGGGCTAGCTCAATCAGTGTTATTTGTCCCTATATATTTATTTATTTATAGGTACCCCAGCAACAAGAAGGATAATTATTTATAGACACGTGTAATTATATCAGCTATCTGTATCAATCAGCTGGGTGGCCCGTGCATCAAGTGGCGGCGTCTCATTGGTCGCCGGCCGGTGGGTGGTGCCGATAAACGTTATCATTCCAACTGGGTGATCCGATGATTGACTCGCTTACTCGTTATTTACTGCGGATGTAAATTTCAGAAATAGAGATGGGCAGGAAGGTAAAAATAGGTAAAAATAATTGGCCAAGTGCGTGTCGGGCCACGCGCAGCAGGGTTCCGTAGTTACGAACGCCAACTTTGAGTTCATGCCACTAAAAATGTCTAAAAACTAATTTTCTATTGAATTTGTATGAAATTTTCCTTTTCCGAGTACATTTATAAGTTAATCACCTACAACTTTTTAATTTGTAAACCCTACTTAGCTCTGATAGTTTTCCTTTAAATTTCGTTATTTATCTTATAGCTGTGTTTTTTTTCACGTGTCCATATACAATGTCCTTTTTAATTAAGTACAAATATTTTAAGGGGTTATTCAGTCCATCATTTTGAACAACTTTGCCCAATAAATGTATATCGAAATACGAAAAAAAATATTTAGGTTCTCATACAAATCGAAGTAGTCACGTGATATCGTTACTATGAAAAATGCAAAAAAAATTTTCGTATTTCGATATATATTTATTGGGAAAAGTTGTTCAAAATGATGGACTGAATCACCTCTTAAAATATTTGTACTTAATTAAAAAGGACATTGTATAACCGTTTAGCAGATAGATGGGGGGGACACTTGACTCTAACAATTTTTTTCACTTTAAATGCAAATATTTCAGAAACAGATCCCAAAATCGAAAAACGGTGCTGACTAACTCACAATATTTTTAAAAAACCTATTCAACGACACCCAATATGATGATGATCCAATATGAAAAAAATTACTTTTTACTTTACTTGTATGGGAGCTACCCTGAAAAAATTTTTTTCAATATTTTATTTTATGGTTTTTTCCGCCTACTTAATATACATATTAATGCTAAATTACAGCTTTCTAGTACTTATAGTCGCTGAGTAAAACCGCGGACGGACAGACAGACAGACAGACATGGCGAAACTATAAGGGTTCCTTGTTTACTACGGAACCCTAAAAATGGGTAGAAAGTGTAAAAAATTAAAAAATACTCATTTTATACCGGGTATTAATTAAAAATATCGGGTAAGAATAGAATACTGCTTTTTAAAATTTGTAAGATACTAGCTGACCCGGCAAACGTTGTTTTGCCATTTTTTGTCTAAAAAATAAAATAAAAAATTTAGGGGTGGACTACCCCTAAAATTGAGGGGGATGAAAAATAGATGTTGGCCGATTCTCATAGATACCGGATAAGCACAAAAAATTTCATCAAAATCGGTCAAGCCGTTTCGGAGGAGTATGGCAACGAAAACTGTGACACGAGAATTTTATATATTAGATTACTTTATTGTCTTTACTCTTAATATTGCGATCTATTATGATAAATTTGACTTTGGCCATTAAATATAAGATTTAGATTTCGAATGAAACGAAGCAAGGAAGTTATAATCTTTGAATATCATAAATATTTCTATGAAATAAACAATATCCCATTAAAATTACTACATATCAATAAATATTATGATGCCACATATGCTAGCAAAACACTGATTTATCAGGCCCTCATTCAGAAACATATACAAAGTGTAACAAAATATACTGAATCTATTTTAAGGGCAGCTTCAGTCCGTGATACTATAGATCTTTTCTTAAGTAACATTATATTGCAGTAGATGGAGTAAGAAAGGTTATATGGGTCACTCGATAAGAAAATTAAACCAGCCAAGTGCGAGTCGGACTCCCGCACGTTTCCATACCATTATCTATAAAAAAAAAACGTTTTTTGCATCTGTGAAAATTTCAACTGTCTAGCTACTACGGTTCATGAGATACAGCCTGGTGACAGACAGACGGACATTCGAGTCTTAGTAAAAGGGGTCCCGCCGTATTTTCCCTTTATATACGAACCCCCCCCCCCCCCTCTTCGTTCGTCTCCACCAGCGGTTAAATTTTAAAGGTGATCATTTACCCACCGCGCCCTAGTACCTACTGCTTTTCCCACGTAGCTTGACGGACCCCACATCGCTAGCCATCGGTATCGCCTCCCAGGACACCGAGTTATTCCGCTATTAATCGCCGCCGCAAAATATAATCCGCCGCTTACGTACTATTATTTTCTGTTAAAGAGGAACAATAAACCACTTTCTCACCTGCAATGACAAATTGCGAGTGAATTAATACCGAGTACGTTCGTTCGAATAAATCAAAGCGCACAGCGTGCTTCGATGGAAGCCCTATTACCAACTTATCTTTTCACTTTGCTTCTACCTTATTGTTAACTCAATAAAGTTCAAAATCTATTGATTTGACTGAAATTTATATGTGCATTTACACAACTTTATTTTTGCGTTTTAATGTCTATTTATTATCTAATACATAGGGTTTAAAATTGCTTGGTTCCAAAAATGTAATTGGTATCGTAGTGTTAAATATACGCGGCCGCTTCAGGATGTTATTGGTCAGTGTCTTCGCGCTAGTGATGGGAAACGCAAACTTATTCGGGCATTTGTATTGAATGCACACATAAATATATCTCGTAAACTCGGTTGTTAGGAGGTCCATTCTGACTTAAATCTCTCTGTTTTTGCTTGTTTGTAATAATTGACTTTATATGGTATACGATGGACTTACTATTTTACCGCGAGAGATCGGAAGGTTATATATTTATGCAGCAGTGCGTTCATTCGTCTTCGCTTTTTCCAGTTTCGCAATAGTGTCTTAGAAATATGGTCGAAGGGAACTCGTTTCTATCCTCGAGCGACCTTTACATTCATATTAATTATGGATAAAGTATAACCATTATTTATGTGATATATGAATAATTTAAATACAGAGATATTAATCTTTGAACAAAGATAAGTAATATAGAGATAGTACGCTAGTGAGAACCGTGACATGAGTTTATAACATGAGGATATATTAAAATAAAATACAATATACACATGGAAACGAATACGATAAATCTTTAGAAATCATGTTTTTTGGCAGAATAAATGCCTAGTGACGGACATACATACTCGTAAATGATAGTCCAAATTCAACAGAAAATAAATGAGTTACCACAGCAGCAAAAGCAATCACTAAACATGTAGAAATACCCGCAAGCGGAATGTTTACAGGTTCAAATCTTTTATTTAACGTTATTATCGTATTTTTGCAACTAAGTTATTATCACATAAAAAAAAAACAATTAATAAATAAATAAAAGATTTACCTATAGAAAATTTCTTCCAACGCACCGCATTGAAGCAACATACCCAGAATACTGGCAGCATGGTATACTTATAGGCTGAGCGAAATAGCAGCCAGATCTATGATCACTAGTTGCCTCTATGAGGCGCGTCGTGATGTCCTTAAGAAATAATTTAGCATCAGGGCCCCAAGGGCCCATTGTCTCTACTGTAAAAGGTAAAAATATATAACTGTCACCCAGACCCACGTATTTTCGTTTCTTGCTTGTCTCAGCTGTTCACGCCGCTGCTGCACCCCGGGTCGAAGTTGAAGGCAAGTGTGAAGCTGCGAAAAAGTTATTATCTTTTTCAATATTTGCGAACATTTTTTCACCCAGTTCCTTATGCAATTGAGCTGAGGGACATAAGTTGTGTACGCCTGATCTGATGGCGATGGTAAAAAACGCACTCAAAATAAAAGCTAGTGCTGTAAACAGAACCCATCCCTACAGCGGCTGGCGAGAGCAGGGTCACCGGACAAATGCGGTCATTACTGGTGCGCCATTACGCGGGTGTGTGTACACGTCACAAATTGGGTGGCCACGGACACCTGCAAAGGTTCCAGGTGGCGAGGATTCCGATTCTGATTAGGAACTTATATTTTTCTAATCACATTCATATAAATGTGTAAGTTCGTATGGAGGTATGGATGTCAGTTCCGCTTTCGCGCCAAAACTGAACTGGGATGAAATTTGGTATGCAGATAACTTATTACCGAGAGAAACACATAAAAATACTGTTTATTCAGAGAAAATGTAAAGTTTCCGTGATAATGTCAAAAATTTACGCAAGTTACCACGCGAGCATCAGCTAGTAAATAATATCAGGAAAAAAAAATTCAAATGCCCGTGACGCTACATCGTCTTTTGCAGAGAAATTTCATTCAGATTCGATGCAGGTCTGGATTGAGGAAAGAAAAAAATCTATCCCTCCTCATTGAGGGAATAACAAACACGCGTCGTAGGAAAATTTTCACGCCTTCTTTGACGAACTTCATGTGTAGATTTTCATTTTGAACCCCTGCCAAAAAATAGGGGTGTCAAAAGTTTGACGTATCTGTGTGTCTGTCTGTGACATTGTAACGCCTAAATTAATGAGCCAATTTTGATGCGGTGTTTTTGTTTGAAAGCTGACTTAATCGAGATGGTTCTCGGTCATGCTTGATGGCAGGGACAGGAAAACCGATATTTTTTATCGATATATCGATACAAATATCGATATATCGATACTGTACGGCGCAGGCTTCGGTTGTCACCTAGGCCCGCACCATACATGAAGAGATGTTGATGTAGAGGTTTGATGATGTTATGGAGACACAAGACCACGTCACGTAGTAATTGTTTATTGTCGTTATGTTACATGGTGTAGGTTGGTTGTGACGGGTCCTTTCTCGATCGCCGCTCGATAGTGTCTCAATTGTTAGTTGTATTTGATTCAAATTGTAAAATAAAACAACTGACACGCGACCTACATAATATGTGGCCGCGTGAAACCGAAATATGCGAGCTTGGCTCGTACAGATACTAAGTACTGGTGTCATATAGATATTTTGTATAAAATACCGGTATTTTATCGAAATTTGTATCGATATACTGATATATCGTTAAAATACCGTTATCGGGTATCAATATATCGATAAAAAATATCGGTATTTCTGTCCCTGTTTAATGGCAACGGGTTCAGCAATTCAAAAGTTATGGGGGTGAACGCTTGAAATCGGGGATTTTTCAATTTGTCATTCAAATAAACTTGTTCCTATTACATATATAATACATCACACTACGTATGTCCACCCTGGCTTCAATAGCAGGCTGTAATACCTAGACTTCAATCATAAGATCTAAAGGCCACGTTCATTACGGCCTGACGACCTCCGTGGCGTAGTGGTCACAATGCTAATCCGCCACCCAGAGGTCTCGGGTTCGATCCCCGGTCAGGGCAAGTTGGAAAATGGCCTTTTTCAAATTGTCCTGGGTCTTGGATGTATATCTATATATGTATTTGTTATAAAATATAGTATCGTTGAGTTAGTATCCCATAACACAAGTCTCGAACTTACTTTGGGGCTAGCTCAATCAGTGTTATTTGTCCCTATATATTTATTAATTTATATTTATATTGTGATTGTGTATCGGTAGAAATGGACAATAAAATTACGAACGCCTCGATTGCCGCCGGAAAAGAAAAAGCATGTACAATTGTACATTCTATGTTTAGACAACCTCCGTGGCGTAGTGGTCACCATGCTAGTCTGCAACCTAGAGGTCTTGAGTTCGATCCCCGGTCAGGGCAAGTTGAATAGTGGCCTTTTTCAAATTGTCCTGGGTCTTTGGTGTTTAATCTATGTATGTATTTTTTATAAAATATAGTATCGTTGGGTTAGTATCCCATAACACAAGTCTCGAACTTACTTTGGGGCTAGCTCAATCAGTGTTCTTTGTCTATAAAGTTTGTCTTTGTATATTTATTTATTTTATTAGTTTTTTAACTAACTTCAAAAAAGTAGGATGTTATTAATTCGACCCGTATATTTTTTATTATGTTTGTTACGCGATATCTTCGCCACTTATAAACCGATTTGGGGATGATTCCTTTTTATTTAAATTCCTTTAGTATTAAGTTGTTCCCATATTAATTTGACGAAGATTAGATAAAAAACTTTGGAGATGTGGAAGAAACTCCTTAAAGAAAGTGCAGTTAGATTGTTGTTGTTTTTTTTTTATAAAATATTTCTGAAAAGCGTCTAGTGGATGGTCAGTAATGACAACAGACAGTGACAGATGGAAGGAAATGTGAGAGACCTTTGCCCAGAAGTGGGACGAAACAGGTTAATTAAAAAAATATATTTTTTCCTAAACCAGCATGCAAGGACATTTCATTGTTGTCTGTCAAAAAGTAGCCATCACGCCCAGGCATTAAGTTTATCACCGTCAGGTGCCTATTTCGATGTAGATTTTTATGGATCATAACTCACCGGCTTAGCCATTCGTATTATAAACTTGTTTAGCATCTCAAATTAGTATGGGCATTTAACGATATCGAACTATAAAAACCTTAATCGATAACTATAAAAGATGTTTGGACGCAAACTACTAGGTGTAGCTATTTGAATTTCGCTTGGTTGTTTTGCGCTGCCTTGCTTCGAGAGGCACCCTCATAGTGTTCTTATTTAATAAGTTTAATACACTTAGGAGCAGTGGATTAGCTCATTGCAGTGAACGAGGCACATGGGTACTCGAATAACGACCACGTTCCGGCAAGGACAGCGTAGGACACCCATCAACTAGGTGGTCGGACGCCCTTAGAAAGTTTGCAGGAAAACGCTGGATGCGGGCTGCTTCCTGGGGGAGGTCTATGGCCAGCAGTGGACTTCTCGTGGCTGATATGATGATTATGACTTAGGAGCTCATTGACCCGGTGGGTGATTGCTAGTGCATTCGCAAGTAAAGCGCCACCGGGCGTTGTCTGTACTTGGATTGGTGTCAAGAGGCATACATTCTCGAGCTTTTTCCCTGTTTCGTACTTCGGAAGGCATATAAAGCCGTTGGCTCATCTGTCGTCATTATATGGCAGTCGTCAAGCTATGTCTGATACCTTTCGAAAAATCTGACACCAAGTGTTGGCCACACAATCAAACTTAAGTTACTATATTTGGTTCAGATATTATACTTGTTATGGCCAAAAACCTTGCTTAACCAGGCAGAAGAGACGCCATAATCCTTACTAAGATGGCTTATATATACAGGGAGAAATAGATATGTAGCGGAAGCGGGGTGATATGCCCCACCGCCACAAAGGGAAGATCTTGGAGCCAGGCATGTTGTTGCGCCCCCGACGTGATTGGTGGTGACCCCGACGTGATTGGAAGCAACCTTCTCCATCATCAGCAGCCTAGCAACCGTCTTCAGTATCGTCGAACTCTGTCATCATTGCTCCTCTCTCTCACTCAATATTGGTCAGCAGCAGTCGCACAGCAAGCCAGCGCAACGGGTCAATCTTCAGGTCCATTGCAGCCGACTCACCGAGCCTACTGGTCCTGATACCAAGCACCCCACATTTCACTCGACGACTTCAGCGACCGGCGCAACCCCACGCAGCATCGGACCCTGGATTCGAGGCAATTCACTCTCCAGCGTGGCACTTCGGCAGGACATCACTCCGGCGGCGACAAGTCGACAACGCTCTACACAGTCTCGACTCACCGCAGACTACGAGCACGCTCAGTACGGTCTCGACTCACCGCAGGCCACGAGCAAGCAATTCACTTCCGACTCACTGGAAGGCTCCCGACTCACTGGGACAAGTATAATTTGGCATTTGAAAGCTACGACATGAAGCACAGACTGCTCTTGAAAAATTTATCTGACCTCCGGTCTTGGGAGGGAGTCCTGTGGCGACCTCTACGGCCACTACGAGGAACTACAAATCAAGAGACAACCGACAATATAGTTTACAAGAAGCATATGATATGGCGCCAGCAGTACCTATGTACGATCTTAGAGTTCGCCCGATTCGCTGCATATTTACAACTTCCGACGATACACCGTCGGAGCCGCGGTTCCCCAGGCGCAACAGCATGCCTGGCGGGAAGATCTTCCCTTTGTGGCGGTGGAGCATATCACCCCGCTCCCGCTACAGATACTAAGAGAAACACGGAATCAGCAATGTAACTCAATTAGATATTATTGTAACTCAATTATATTAGATTAAGGCCGTATTAGAATCCTAAGACATAATTTGCTTTTATTATTTGACGGCTCTGGATACCAGGCCCTTAGAGCCAATCTTTATTTTTTCACTTCTTAATATTATAAAACTAGCTTTTGCCCGCGGCTTCGCTCGCGTAGGGGTGTAATTTATCAAAATCCTTTCTTAGGGGATGCCTACGTCATAGTAGCTTTATGCATGCAAAGTTTCAGCCCGATCGGTTTAAAATTGACAAAGTTTCATACAAACTTTCATCCCCTATTTTATCCCCTTGGGGGTAGAATTGATCACAATCCTTTCTTAGCGGATGCCTACGTCATAACATCTACCTGCAACTGCATGCCAAATTTCAGCCCGACCCATCCAGTGGTTTGGGCTGTGCGTTGATAGATCACTATGTCAGTCAGTCAGTCACCTTTGAGTTATATAAATTTAGATGTCACAAAATAATGTCACTTGTCTTTATTATTATTATATTTTGAAAATAATTTTATACGTAACAATGCAGAATTCTTCAAGAGACAATGACGCCACCGTTTGATATTTTATACAAATCTTACAGAAAATGTTTGTTTTGACGTAAAGAAAAAAGCTGGCCAAGTGCGAGTCGATCTCGCGTAGAGAGGGCTTCGTACAATACCAAAGATTTTCCGTAAGTGTACGTACTCGTATATTATATTTAATTCAATTCAATTCAATTCTTTTATTGCAGATAGCTAGGATCCAATTTGTTAGTATACAGTTACTTAAAACTATATTTTGAACTTTATATTGAGTTTGCCAATTTATTTTAAATTTATGAAAAACTAATATTATTTTTCCTGTAATCTTCAAGCAATGATATACTTTTGTATTTTTTTCATAATTTTTAGTTTCGGAGATAATGGGGGGATGGTCAATTATCGTCTTTTTCCATGAATTAAATCAAAACTCTTCATTTTACAATTATAACAAAAATTTATTTGAGATCCTCATAACGAGCCCTTTCATTTGAAATATGACACTGTAAGGGTTGCATTTTTTTTTTAATTTCCTACTTTTTCGTCGAAACTGATCTTTATTTAAAAAAAAATATTTACTTTGCACATTTATGTTTGGGTCATAAGATTACACTATCCTACTAAATTTCACCTGATTTGGTCCAGAAGATTCGGAGCAAATTGGCAGTGACGACAGACGGATAGACAGACGCATGAGTAATCCTAACCCTTACGGAAACCTTAGGTTCTGTTTTTTTTTTATTTTGTACGGAACCCTAATTATCTGATTTGACTTGTTGTCATCTAGCAGATTCTATAAGCAAGAGATCGCAAAGACAGAGCCGAGTAGAAGAGGAAGGGAAGTCCAGCAGTGAGAAATAACACTGGCAGGCTAGGAAAAAATATTTGAGCATGTCATCCGTTATCTTCGATTTGTTATCTACAAAAATTATTGCTCTGAAGAAAATACCTATGCAATCGCCTCGCTCAGTTTCTCAACTCTGATTTCACACTATCAAACACACAAACAAGTGATGCTAAATACATTGTTTTTCTACGAGCGGTCAAGTGATCATTAAAAATTGGTGGTGAAGGGTGCTCGAGCTGGGAAAGGCAGAGCTGCACTGTTTCTGAAGTGCCATTTTTCAAAAGAAGAGTCGCCTATACGATTGTTGTTTCCATACAAAAAACCGTTCGTTTAGCGACTCCACGTTTGAATAATGGCACCACGGTGCTCGAGAGTTGTCGACAGAGCGGCTTATTCCCAGGCGCGATGACTGGCCACCGGCTGTAGGGTGACCATCAAACTAGGACAAGTAAATACCTACTTTTAACCTAGTGGTTCGCCGCGAACTAAGACCTCGTGATTATTATTTCAAAATACGAGAAGTACACGAGTAATATCTCCAAAACCGATTAAACAATTTTGATATACAATATACCATATTGAGAAATATACGAATCTCGTGAAATGTTACGATTCATCCATTTGAACATAGTTTTTGAATATTTTAATTACAAAATGAGAATCTGTAATTGGCAGTAAGTAATAGTTTATATGATAAAATGATAATATATATAAAGTGCTGTTGATTCTGTAAAGAATAAATAAAAATAAAAAAAAAATCCATAGAGCAATATTTATTTCCACCAAAATACATATATGTATGTATCTTAAAACCAGCTGACTGAACCGATTTTGATACCCAACTATCTTAAAAATTCTATAAATAGTTGTTACCCGCAATCTTAATATTATAAAAATTAGTTCAACGGTTCGAGTGTTATCGAAGAACATATAGTATAAGTACATAGATACAAACAAACATAAATACATTAAAAAAAGTTTATTTGTTTAAAGAATTCGTATAGACACATATCTGTTGAGCAGCATATATACAAACAATGTTTTTTTGTCCCAATTTGAAATGTATCTAGCCCTCGTTCGCTTCGCTCGGTCAAAAAGTAGTTCGCCTCGATCTGTGCACTTGTTACACTACCTAAGTAACACTAGACATTATCGGATTATTTGTTTTTCGCATGCGAAAGCAGCCAACACTGGTGTCAGATTCTTTAGCTGCCCAAAAACATCTGACATTGCTTGACAACTGCCGTACAATGATGACAGACGGGACCTACGGCTTGTCGGATTGTCCAAGCAGATCGTATAACTTCGCTTATTCAAGTAGGTAGCATACTGTGAGTGTAACATGTAACATATCTGTAGGTATACAATACAGACCGATAATAGGGAATGCTATTCGTATTTATCTTAAATATTTCAAAGCTTATCACGTACCTAGTTACTGCATTTTAGGTTTTTCCAGAAAGCTAGACGAGCCGACCATTGCACGGAACATCTGTTTAGCACTTTTAGCAGGCTGCTCTGTATAATTTGCTCATTACACATGCAACTTAATGTCATACTGGATTTGGTCTCATAGACTTATGAAAAATAGACATGTTATTTGATTTATTTCTCCATATTCTTGCCTTGCGTCACGCGGAAAGTGGTTTGAAGCACTGGGCTCTACCTGCAAGTCGCCAGAGCCTGCTTTGTCTATCCCGTTATGGATAAAGACGTTATAGAGTAGTTATGTTAGTGTCGGGACCTCTATTTAAACACTTTGATTGAATTTGCAAACACATTTAAAAACGATTACTATGGTTTTCTGTAAATAATTAAAAATCGAATTAATTTTAAACAGTATCAAATGTTTATTAATTTACGTCATCGCAAATCCCTAAAGCTACGTTTAGCAACATGATAGAAGATAAAAAACGGGAATCAGAAATAGTAACATATTGCCGGCTCGTCGATCAAAAACAAAAACCCAGGTTATTGACTACACCGTCTCATTGTCATAAAACTAACGCGATATAAAAAATCATGAGTTAGACGGAAAGGCCTACGTAGACGTACGTAAGGATACGTGAGTAAACAGTACTTATACTATATTAGTCACTTATTTCTCAGCCGTTTTTTTTATCGTCCGGCTCTACTACATTCGTAAGTCTACGTTCATCCTATAAACACATAAATCATGGACGCACTGCCTCTCCGCTGAGCCATTGTTATTTTTGTCTCTAGTATATGTTCTCATTGTGGGATAATGTATGATGTAGCGATCAGCGAGTAGGAGTGCGGAGTAATTTCTAATGATTGTCCACATTGTTTCGACACTGATGATGATGCGCTCAACAAATTGTCGCGTAGGTTCTAACTTTTTAAAGTTTTGGGTTACTGACGTTGCAAAACTTATTCGTGCAAATAAATAAAAACAAAAAAGAAGGATTTTCCATAACCACCACGCTGCCTGAGTGGCTTGATGATCGCAGAAGACTCCTTTAATCGCCTCATACAACACCCGAGGATGTAAAAGGTGGTAATCAATTATGTAATTATTTTCTGCCATCACCACGCGGCAAATCTCATATAAAACAGTTCAACTGACCGGATGATTCGTTTGAATTTTCACATGCACGAATGTTCTCATTTTTTTCCCAATTTTGGTCGGATACGATAGTTAAGTTATCGTAAGTGTGTCGAAAATATCGTTCGTTTAAAACCTTGTATACTAAATGCAGAAATTCAAGATACTTTTGGGCGTTTTGGCCAAATTCTAACAAATGATCTTCTTGACCACTCGAAACCTATTGCTTAGTCTTTTTTATACTCGTAATAAAAATCATACATTATAGTGCCACCTCGTTCCCACCCCGCCTACATCAGCCGCTGCCAAACAATCAACATCCCAGACCGGACAACTGACCATGTATCGACTCTTTCAATTTTATGGACTCTTTACACCGAGCTTGAATCAAATTGAAGTCGACTTAATCTTGAATACGTTTAGGTACAGTCAGGCTTCAAAAATGGAGTCATGATTTCTCGTACTAGTTGAATGAAAAATTATGACTCAATTTTTGAAGCATACTGTACTTGACCTGTAGCCTTTTTGTACACAAATGTGTAAATGTGTAACTATATATAATTACATAAAGTGTGTTACAGAAACAATCAATTTTTCTATTTTATAATTTAATAAGATTGACTGGCAATACAGACTGGTCTCCGTGTAAACACGGCATTAATACAGTTCCGGACTGTCTCCCGTTCTCGCATTTTATTGTGGTTCAATTTATTTCGTATTAGCACCTGTATGTTTGTCTTTCCCACACAGCGGGAACACACAATAACTTTATTGCCTCTCTTATTTAGCCGGATAACGGCTCGGTGACATTCGTAAAATCATGTGAATTGACAGATTTCCAAAACAACAGGATTGGTGTTGTTTCAGTAATTTTGTTATTTTTAAGTTGTTATTTCATGCCAAATACGATTAGGTGTAAGTACATCTAATTTGTGATGTGATCTATCTTCTACAATCTACAGTTATAATAGGGCATGACGAATGGAAAAATGGTTTTAGCCCATCGGTTACATTATCAAAAATATTGTACGCATATATTTTCTTTTCTCAGAGAAACAATAAAGACAAAAATACAGCGCATTGAAATTTCGCATGACGTCACGGCTAGGTAATTTTTTTACTTAGCGGTGACGTCGCAAGCCCTCACACTTCCTACCTTTGTGAATTTTAAAGATTTCGTCGCGTTAACCGAAACACATTTTTCATAAGGATCAAATTTAAGCAAGGGACTAATTTTATTTTATTTTATGTATTTTAATGTGACATGTTTTATTTTATAACAGTATATTTATTTAATTATATAAATGTTATGGAATCAGTGTTATTCTGGAATAAATTATTTATTATTATTATTTAACCATAACATGGTTAACTTATTCCTTCCACAAAGGTGGAGGCCAAAGGCTTTGGCCTCCTTTATTGTGTATCAATTTATCTACTTTCATAATTCAAAATTTTGTTTTTCTCGTCTCATAAATGTGACCACGAGGTCAGAATCAATGATCCATACCGTCGTTATCTGTGATCTAATTACTTGTTTTTAGTAATTGGCGCTTGGCACCTCCCCACACAATCTTATCACACATGAGTTAACTATTTCAGATTGCTTAGGACACTAACGAATGCGAGCTTTTCGCGAGCATCTCTTAATTGAAAGCCGAGATAGCCGCGGGCGCACACTACTCTTCATTAGTACGGTACCTAGGCATAGATGGTCGCTTTGGTATAACACCCATTCGGAGCGATAACACCGGCGCTAGACCTAATTAATTCGATTTAGCAAAAGTGGAAGTTGTTTTAGTCTAGGCATATATCATATTTACCTATATATAAAATATATAAATATACAACGTGTTACGTAAAGGGGTTATCAACCCGAAAGGGAGTAAACATACTAATCAATGTAAACAACTTTTACTAAGGGACCATCCGAGAAATCGTAAAAAAAAAAATCTTCACCTCCATACAAAATCCATGCCAAAATGTATTTAGCTGCATTTTTTTTACGATTTAAAGGATGGTCCCGAAGTAAAAGTTTTTCACATATGCTTACCCCCTTTCGGGTGGATACCCCTTTTCGTTACACGTTGTATAGGGACACATAACACTGATTGAGCTAGCCCCAAAGTAAGTTCAAGACTTGTGTTATGAGATACTAACTCAACGATACTATATTTTATAAATTGATAAACATTCAAGACAAAGGATAATTTGAAAAAAACCTATTTTCTAAATTTGCGCTGACCGGGGATCGATCCCGGGACCTCGTGGCGGACTAGCGTGGTGACCACTACACCACGGAGATCGTCAAAATATGGTTAGTTAACAATAATATCGACATAAAGGTACGCGCATTTAATTTTTTTTGTCTTCATAAGTTTTAGACGAATATAGCAGGTACCAGATTCAACAAGTAACGACTTTAGGTACAATAGAACAAGGCTTCTACAATACAATAGCACAGCTAATGTAGAAGTTAAAGTTCATAGGCACGCGCATACCCTGAAATATTCTAAGTTAAAAAAGCGACCAAGTGCGAGTTGGACGCGCCCATGAAGGGTTCTGTAGCAGCAAGTAACATGATATATTTGAGTTTATTGAATGAACGGTAAATTTGCAGATTCCGATTTATGACGTTTTAAAAAAAAACTACTTTCTAAATCTCGTTCAAACCAATTTTTGGTGGAAGTTTGCATGGTAATATACATCATATATTTTTTTTTAATTTTATCATTTTCTTATTTTAGAAGTTACAGGGGACACACATTTTACCACTTTGGAAGTGTCTCTCGCGCAAACTATTCAGCTTAGAAAAAAAGTATATTAGAAACCTCAACATCATTTTTGAAGACCTATCCATAGATACCCTTATTTTTTGTGTGAAAATCTTAATGCGGTTTACAGAATACATCTACTTACCAAGTTTCAACAGTATAGTTGGCTGTGACAGACAGAAAGACAGAAAGGGTTCGGTTTTTTGCCATTTGGCTACGGAACCCTAAAAATTAACCCATTTAACTAATAACTATTATATTTGTACCTATTTCCTTTTTTAATCACGGGTCTTTTCACCTTGGTCCTTTGAGAAGCTTGAGTGGAGATACAGTTCCAATAATTGGGTATTTTCCTTGGTCAAAAATAAATTATTTGGTACTGTTCAGAAAAAAAAGTCACAAAATAATGTCACATGTCATTGATCATATCCATTTCCAAAGTTATTTTAGATTTATTATTGAAGAAAAACTGATATTAAGAGCGCTATTTGACTCTAATACACTATGACGTCATTAGCCTGTATGTCATACAAATTCCATAGAACATTTTTGTTTTGACGTTTAGAAAAAAGTATCTCATTTGAGTTGTCGGAAAATAGCGAATTAGACGCCCTTTGGAGAAGTTAATTTTATTAACTGCCAAATATTGCGCACTGGAAAAAATCTTCTAACAAACCATATCTTTACCCACGCCACTAACTGTGAGAAAGATTTTCACGGCCGCCTGCTGAGCGCCCGTCGCACGTAATTTCCTTATTATAAATAATTTTAATAACTTTTCCTTTGTAACTTTACTTGCCATCAATAAATAAATACTTACTGCGGCTAGCGGATTAGTTATGAATGTGCATCCTCGAGAATAAAGTAGAAATCATGAAATACTGATGCAGAACTCTGAACCTTGCCAGAGTTTACGACTTTGGGATGAAAATTTACGCACTTAAGTTTATTTATAAATTGACATACTATAGTTATTATAGTTAAGTTTTCATTCGTGATCTTAAGGGACGTCCATAAATTACGTGAGGCGAGCGTGTCTTGATTTAGCTACCTACTCTAAACCGTTGATGGCATAGCACCTGAATGCAAGCACCATGGTGGAAGAAGATAGACAGTTCGCAAAATATAAACTACAAATAACGAGGTACTTGCTTCTCCCATGTGCCCAAACACCTGCACTTGGGAAGACCTGATGGCCACTAATAACAAAGCTATCGAAATGGCCCAGAGTGACAAAATAGGCATGACGACTGGAAAATACTTTGGTCAATCGGTTAGATTATTAAAATATATTGTACCTACACGTATTTGTTTTTCTCTGAGAAATAAAAATTGACAAGAATTTCGTATGACGTCACGGCTAACTACGATTTGTACATAGCGGTGACGTCGCAAGCGATTCTGGAACATAAATCCTCTGTATCTTTGTGAATTTCTACTTTTTTCATAAACTGAAAAATAGGGTCCCTTATGTTTGAATATCTAAAAGGCGGACTAATTAGAATAATACTTCGACCCTGTCGTCAGCGTCACCCCTTAAAGAAGAAGGAATATAAGTTCCTATCCATTAAGTCTCATAGGTATAAATACTCAATCACTACTTTATGCTCTGAAGATTTGTTTACTGTTTGTACTTATAAGCACACATGCAGCAAAGCAAATTCAACTCGTTTGAAGGCAACAAAGATTTCCTTCGCTTCCTCAAGCGGAGCCAATATTAGTTGGAACAGCTATAAAACTTGGTATTTATCCGCACTCGGGGAACAGTTAGAACTATTTTAGCAAATATTTAAGCGCCAACAATGATCACTTAGCAAGAATAACACGCCAGACAAAACAGCCTGCTGATATATTAGCAAGATTGCTTCCTCTATAAGTTGCAGGCTGCAGCTACCTAACTACCGAATTAGGTATGTACAACAGATAAAATTTTAAACAGAAAAAGAAACAACCGACTTCATTTTCGACAAGAGTTTCTTTTGTATCTCCAAAGTTCTTTGTCATATCTTCACCAAATTAATATGGGAACAATGCTGCAAGTGATTGCTATTACTCTGTAAATGAGTTCCTAGATACAAATAAATAATTTTGTACATAAAATATATAGTATACACTGTAGCAGATATATATAATAGCTATATAACCAACTTATAAAATAGTGATATATAATGCCTATATGCTGGAGACCAATATATATGTATATATGTATGTATATATACCATTGTTTTATTTGTTACGAAATACTTGCTGTACTCAAAACGGTTGATAAGATGGATTGTATTTTAATTACGTATAAGACCTTATGTAAAACTCTTATGAGTAAATAAAAAATCGAATTGAATTGACCAACCTGGGCTACAGGCTTTCGACTAAAAAAAGAATCATTTAAATCGTTCCACGGTTAATAAAGATATGGCGTATCATAAATTAAAAAAAAAACAGTCGAATTGATATCCTCCTTCTTTTTTTAAGTCGGTTAAAAATAGAGTCAACTTTGTGAGTACATAAATATCTTCCTGCCTAAACCACCACTAAGCATAGATGCCTATAGATAGATACCTTTAGATAAATTATTGGCTCTGTGTGGGATCTCGCGAGTCTGTCTAATTTTAACGTGTTCAACCCCTACTGCTCCGCCATTTCGCAAATTTCCAAAAACGGAATTTTACGAGGATAAGTTGAGAAATGTCATCTGTATAGGTAGATGAGATGGTTCACGCTCGCCTGATGAATAAAAATAAATCACTAGTAATGGACGACACAAACATGTCCAACCAACATACCCGGAACCACAAATCTGCGAAAATAGTTGCAAGCTAGCGTTGCATAACAATCTATAGTTGACCTTGAAAAACAGTCACAATATTGATAGGACTATCGATACTATCGATACTATCGATAGTATCGATTGTCAATAGTTTGCAATACTATTGATGAAAGGTGAAACTATCGATAGTATCGATACTATTGAATTTAGATACTATCGATAGTATTGAAACTATCGATACTATCGATAGTCCTATCGATTTTGTTACTGTTTTTCGAGGTCACGATAGTATCGATTGGCTATCAATATTTTATACTATTGCTTGCAACGCTAGTGCAAGCATTTGTCCACGCTGGTAAACCCAGGACCACTTAGCAGTTCGTCTGAACAATGTTGATATTTTATATTTTTTTCACGAAAGCAAATCCAAAGTAAGAAGCTAGTGCTAAAGTAATTACTACTGGTGCGGAATATGGCACTGGCAAACAACACCATTATTTCCTTCTAGAGTGGAGTCTATAAACCAACTGGTGTGGTCGCAAATATTGCCTTTTCGACGCCAATTGAAGGAACTATCTTTTCTTCACGCATGATCGAGGAAAATACACCATATTTACAACTGCCTAGGGTTCGTTTTGGAGTCGTCAAGAGGAGAAAATACTGCATTGAACTGTTGGTAGGCGAAGCGTTCGCAAAAGTGCTAATTTGAAACGTTTCAAAGGTTCAAGTAATCTGTGCATAGGTAGTGTACATGCAAGTGGGCAGATGTTTATTATCTATTGTACGAGTAAAGTGAACTACGGTTACTACAGAAGTCTTCTGTTCATGTTAGTTATGTACTTTCTTTGCTTTGATTTCTGTGTTTTGCTACATAAATACGAAAAGATCCATAAAATAAGAGATAAATATTGAACATTTAACAATTTTACGTAGATAAAAGGGCATTACAATAACTTTTTAAAACACCTTTGTAAGCTAATTGGTTTTACCTGAAGGCACGATTCATAAAGGCAAAATCACACAAACTCATATAAATATTGCCGATTCATTTCTTGTAGGCGTATAAAGCGAATATTACTCGTACCATCAACTATGGGGTTTTTCAAATTAATGCATACGGGAATTCCCGTACGTAATTAAGTTTATCATTATTATTAATAACCATCTTACTATCACGTTTCTTTCTAACGCGTCAGACAGAATTTTCAGTTAAGCAAAGAGCCTAGAACCGCACGACTCAAAGGCCACTTTTAGCATAACGGTGGGCGAATCAAAATAGTGATGGGTTGCTAGACGCATCGCCTAATAACATGATTGGCATTTTCGCCCGTCCCTCGATCGGCTTCCACGATCTGAACGAGAAAAGAAGCAGATAGCATGTCGTTTTCTACCTGATGGAGCCCAAACTTGGTATGTTTTGAAAATTATTTTGGATTTTTCAGCAAGCAGGTGATTGAAATGTTATGAATGTTATGATGTAGTAAATTTTTAGAATCCGTTTATCCCGTTAGAAGCCCTTTCATTTGACACCCTCCACAAACAGAAAAAAAATCCTTACAAAATATTGATGAAATCATAACACCCCACTGTACAAAAATTCAAGATGGGTATCGTTCTTAAAAATATGGTCTAAGGTTTCAGAAGGACCCTGATATAGGAAGGAAATCTCTTGATCACAAATTGCCGTATTTTATAGCAGACCACCGACTATATCGAAGTCGATCCATTTGGAAAATTCTTTTCATATAAATCTTATCGAAATCGGTCGTGTGCTGATGTCGGTTTTTAGTTTAAAAAAATATAAGTCTTTTTCCTTTCCTATAAATGTGTGATCACAGATGTGATTCGATTCCCTAAAATAAAAGACTGAATAAAAATTATTCTTTTTATTAATATTAAGTAGTCACTTAAAATTAAATAATAACTAACTTACATAAACCACACAATTTCATCTACCCACTCAATCAGCAAGCTTCGTTATAGCATGAATTTATTCACAATACCAAATATGTAATATTTCTTTTTTTTTATGAAATTCGGTATATGGAATTAACACATTCTTGAATCAGTTTACAAAATGCGAACTAACTTTATTTTTGCACCACCAAACGACGTCTAGAGCCATTCAAAAGTAGGCTCTAAGTTGTAAGAATAACGTGTATTCTATGTTTTGAGCTAGGTACCTAAGAGTTTTAGGGTTGCCACACATTTCGGCACGGAACGGAACTTCTGTATGCTGCTAACCTTATCTGTAAAGCAAGAGAGCCGAGCGGAGCTGAGAGATCAGCATAGCCGGTTCTGTGGCATTCCATCGCCCTGTCTCGCTCTAGCAAATGACCGTTCTGGACGACAGCAAAGGATAACAGCAAAGAAAAGTGCTGTTCCTTGCTGACAAAGTAGCCCAACCCTTAATAATTATCTAACGTAGAGAAGTTGGATTCCACAAAATGTTAATTTACTCTTCTTTCAGTATCAACTCATTTTAAGTAAATAATGGGTAAAACCAAGTAGGTAATTATTAATCCACGTTATTAATTATAGCATTTGCATTCTTCTTAGGTGCTGGACACAGAAAAGACGTAAAACGTGGATAGGGCGCAGACATTCATCATTTCATTTTATATAGAAGCGTCGCAAAGCAGAACACACAGAAAAGACGGGGCACCGAAAGGGCACAGACATGACGCTTGCACGTCTGTGTCCTATGATAGTAGGAACGGACGGGGCACAGACTCGAGCGTCGCGGTGTTGCCATAGATACGGATTTGTTTGTATGTGTCAAATCCCTGCCTCGTCTTTTCCATCTGTTTTCAAAAGTCGCAACGGCGCCCCGTCCGTGCCCCGTATGGGTCTTACGTCTTTTCTATGTATCCAGCACCATTAAATTTAATTAGATGTTAGAGGCAAATGCGTTCAAACAAATTAAACTGAAGTGACGTACGGACGTAAATATTTGCTATAACTTAGCTTGTAATATCAGACTCTCTGGCTCATTTTGGTTTCGTCTCCTGATCCGTCACATATCTAATATAAATAGTGTCTTCGGGCTTTGGATCTTCGATCTGCGTCTCGTCTAGTTGAGAGCAGGCAATAGCGAGGGCTGACCCGTCGTGGGAGAAGCTGAGGGAGGACACTGCGGTGTTGTAGCGGTGGAACTGACAGAGCCGCTTCTTGTTGAACCCGTCCCAGATGTTGACATAGCCGTCTGAGCCACCTGTTGCAAATGTGTTGTACACCGAGTGGAAACTTATTGCGTTTACTGGGTAGATTTTTTCTAGACCTGAAATATTAAACATAGATTTGGGTTATTCATAAGTCTTAAGTATTTTTTGATTTTGACTAAGTTAATGTCTAGTGCTTACAAAATTTTCGGCAATGTAAATCTTAAAACTTTCGCGCTTTACCACTGAAGGAATATAAGTACTATCATACAGAACGGAAGCTTGCCCCCTCCCGTGGAATAAAGCTCCTGTGGAATTGTCCTAGAACGGGATAATGTGACCATCGCAAATTCGCGATTTTAGCCCCGTCTTTTCAGCGATCGTTGCAAGATGTCAAATAGTTGCGGAACTGAAATTTTTGACTAGTAAAATTCGCGCGTAGACTTGTAAAATAAAAAAATTCGCGTGAACTTGCGATGGTTGCGCATTCACATTGTAATATGACGACAACTGAGTATGTATATGATTGAACGCATCCCCTGCAAATCGGTATATTATGGATGAATATTAACCTCTCATTTCCCGTCCGGACCCATGGGGAAAATCAACACAGACGAACTTCAACCTTATTACATTGACATAAAGTTTCAGTTTTTCAGGCAATTTTGGACCTCCGCCTAAACAGGTTAAACAAGGTCTGATAGTGTAGCTACGGAAATCATAAGAAATTATTTTCTCTTAGTAACGGTTGGGTTACATCTAGCAGCACGGAACAGCACTTTTCTATGCAGCTTTGCTTTTCTGTCGCTCTAGCGAATGGCAATTCTGAGCGAAAGCAAAATTCCATTCCATGCTGAGATGTAGTCCAACCTTAATGCTTTTACTGACTTGGTCACTAACAATATAGCAAAAGTCCAAACTAAAGTTTTGCCAGAGAATCATGGAGCGCAGTATTTTAGGTGTCAAACTGACTCATAAGATGACAAACACCACACTGTGCTCCATCACAAAAGTCCACAGATGTAGGTAAGAAAGCAGCACAAATTAAGCGGGATTGGGCGGGTCACGTTGGTTGTATGCATGCAAAAAGATGGGCTCACAAATCTACAAACTAAGTTCCATCAGATGACCACAGGAAAGGAGGAAGACTAAGGACGAAATGGGCTCATGAACTAAACGTGTTTGAGAAGGATTGGACAGAAAAGACAAAAGATAGAGAGTACTTGAAGTAAAGAAGGGAGGCCTTTGCCCAGCAGTGGGACATACATGGATAGCGAAAAAATAACTAGTAAAACTTTTTAACTAGTAGTGTTGCCTCTATGTTTTGGAGTCCTGTCTACCCTTTGTCCAGTCTGCTCTGTCTACCGTGAAAGATAAAGGCATGATATAAATAAGAATTTACACTGACCTCCATCTTTAATCCTGTGACATTTGAAAGCATATTTCTTCTTCTGCACTTCCGGATTGCTATCCAGGTATTCCACAGCCACTCGGCCTTCAATAGAGCTGAGCACGTAGCCCTGCTTGTTGGGGAACACACGTATGCAACGAGTCTGGTATTTTAGTGATGACTCGCGTCGTTGGTTCACGTGACCCATGTTGCGGACGTCCCATACAAAAATCTTGCGACCAGATGTGCCTACGACGAACTTCTCTCCCACTATACTCATGGTGTAGACCTGGGATAGATATTTGATGTTTAAAACTAATTAATCAGTAAGATTATAGATGAGCAGCTAGGAGCTTATATGTGTACTTCACACAGTGTTGAAAGTTGAATTAAACAATTGTGGCCATATTCCAAATAGACCAGAAATATGTAAGAGGAACAGCATTGATAGTATAAACTGACCCTGAAGATTACTTTATTACTTGTGCAAAGTATGCTATCATGAGCGAAACACTAATTAGGTAATTACACACCCTTTCATTGCCTTGATTGTAAGTGCCCACACAGTTTGGAACTCTGCTGTCCCACATTTTGACGGTGCCGTCCCAGCTGCCAGTCAGCACTGTGTTCACCTCGTTGGCGAACTCTACACAGCGGATAGCGCCTTTATGCTCTCCCAACACTGTCTCAGAACTAGCATTGAGGTCATACATTTTAAGGGTTTGATCTAGACCACCGCTGTATGAATGTACTGCATCCTATAAAATAAAAGAGAATATGTGTCTGTCTGCATATAAATTTATCTAGAGCAACTTCATAAACCAACTCTAAAGTTTATAATACATACCCTAAAACAAACATCAAGAACAGGCAGTTCATGGTTGTATTTATGACGTTCAACGTTCGCAGACACATCATACAACCTGACGGAACAGTCCCACGAGGACACCAACAAGAATTGGTTTGATTTAGGAGCAAACTTCACGCTAGAAATGCAATCTTCAGGCAGGCTCTTCAATTTGAACTCTGTGCGGGATTCCGCCACCCGCGTCACTGTCATTGTGGAAGCAATTTTGTTAGTTATTTAGGAAGTAATAAATAAAAAGAAATCTGTGTTATATCTTCATAAAATCGCGGAAACTAAAATAAAACGAATAACCGCATTCAGAAAACAGTCCGTCAGCGCGTCAGTCGGAGACCTGGAGAATTTGACAGTGACAGATACAAATATGCAGACTCGACGTCAGTGATGTCAACATCAAACTCACGTCAATATGGTTACGTTTTATTCATAATAACGTATGATTGTTTAATCACGAGCTTCTTAGCCTTTCTTCCGCTCTCTGCTGAGCATAGGCCTCTCTTCGTCTGCACCACCAAGAAACAACGTTTTCATAATATTATATTAATAAAACCTAAATGGAAATGATACATGATTAATTTTATATTGATAAGTTGTATTCAAATTCAAATTCAAATATATCTTTATTATCATAGGATATTTATAATATCTCTTAATAATCGTCACTTTGTTTTATTGCACAATTAATTATTGTTGACGTCAAAAAGTTACTTAGAGCTAAGTTTACTGCCGCCTCCAAAGCGCTAGAGCAGAAGAAGCGGTAACAAACTGCACTGCAGCATTTTCTCCAAGAACGTCAACTCACAATGAAATTAATATTTATAGTTGAAATGTGGACAGAGCATACATTGTTTGTTGTCATAATTTAAATTAATTTTTTAATGTCGAAATTTTGAAATAATGTCAAAGCAAGTTGTAAATTCAGTATGTACTTAATGTACCAGATTATGACCATTTCTGAGTATACAAACCTTTAAGAGGGACCCGCGCCAAGCTCAAGCCAGACTTTGTTGTCTTTAAGATAGTCATCGGTCCTGTAATAAGCCTTCTCACACAGTACCTTCTTTACATAAGCTTTAAACTTTTTGTCAGGCATATCAAGGACCGATTGTGGCAGTTTATTATAAAAAAGTATACCGTTCCCCATAAACGTTTTACTAACTGTTTTGAGCCTATAATACGGGGCAACTAAGTCACTCTTATTGCGTAAGTTTCTGACGGTAAAATCGCTTACTTTATTGTATGAGGAAATATTTTTCCTTACATACAGTATGTTTTCAAATATATACTGTGATGGTAAGGTTAGTATACCTATTTCCTTGAATAATTCTCTGAGTGAGTCTCTAGATCCTAAGCCGTAGATAGCTCGAATTGCCCTTTTTTGTAAAATGAAAATAGTCTGAATATCGGCTGCACTCCCCCATAGCAGTATGCCGTATGACATTAAACTATGAAAGTAACTAAAGTACACAAGTCTAGCAGTTGCTACATCTGTCAATTGTCTAATTCTCCTAACAGCATAAGCCGCAGAGCTAAGTTTATTTGAAAGTTTTGATATATGAGCGCCCCACTGAAGTTTCGAGTCGATCGTAATTCCTAAGAAGGTAGTACTTTCAACAAGATCAAGTTTTTCGCCATCTATCAGTATGTCGACGCAAGCTTGCCTCACATTGGGAAGAGAAAATCGAATGCATTGGGTCTTTTTCGCATTTAACATGAGGTTATTGGCAGTAAACCAATCAGAAATAGAAGACAAGGTGCTGTTCACCGCGCTAGCATCCGTGCTATGACGGCCAATTTTGAATATTAGCGAGGTGTCATCAACAAACAGCACTATGCCTGCCTGTTTCTCAACCATGTAAGGCAAGTCATTTACATAAAATAAGAAAAGGAAAGGTCCTAGAATAGAACCTTGTGGTACGCCGATTTTAACATTAGATCCGTGCGATTTTATGCCGTTTAAATCAACAGTCTGAAGCCTATCTGTTAAATAAGATTCTATTAATTTAATTGAATTTTCATCAAATCCATATTGACGAAATTTAAGCAAAAGTGTCGGATGATCTACGCAATCAAATGCTTTAGAGAGATCGAAAAAGGATCCAATCCCATCATTTTTGCTCTCCCATGCGTCGTAAATATGAGTGATGAGTGCCACTCCCGCATCGGTGGTTGATTTTCCGCCAGTAAAACCGAACTGTTGGCTATGGAAAAGGTTGCAGGTCTTGAAGTGAAGTAGCATTTGATTGAGCATTATCTTTTCGAACACCTTACTCAAAACTGGCAAGATAGATATAGGTCTGTAGTTGCCAGGGTCTGTTTTTTCTCCTTTTTTGAATAAGGGGATTAGTTTACTACATTTCATTAGGTTAGGAAATATGCCTTCATCAATACATTCGTTAAATATAAAAGCTAAATCACCAGCTATGACATTTATAATATGGCTTACTACAGCAACCGACATGCCCCAATGATCTTCCGATTTTTTTAAATTTAACTGTTTAAATGCTTCTACTATATCACTAGGGCCAACATGCTCAAATTTAAATTTAGAATCACAAGGCCTAACATTATTCTTAAGCAAGGCTTCAGCACGTTGGGGGTTAGAATCCACATTGGAAGTAAGTTCCAAAGGTATGTTAGTAAAAAAATTATCAAAAATATTAACAATTTCTTCAGGTTTAGTAACAATCTTACCGCTAGCTTTGATTTGACAGATATTTTCTTTTGCTTTATTTTTACCAGTTTCTTTATTAATAACATTCCAAGTTTCTTTTATCTTGTTAGGGGCATTATTTATTTTTTTACTAATACGATTGGCCTTGGCTTGTCTACAAACTTTTTTAAATATTTTAGAATAATTTTTAACATATTCTACAAAGGAAGGATTAAAATTAAATTGTTTTTGGGCATATAAGTCATAAAGCTTGTTCCTACTTATGTAGATGCCGGTAGTAGCCCACTCACTAAATTGTGATTTACTATGCACAGCAACTTTTTTTTGTTTCAATGTTTTAGAATATTCTGAAGAAACACAATTAAAAACTTATTGTAATGGTCGTCCGGATTTTTCCCTGTGTATACGACAGATAACAGTTTGTTATCTAAATTATTTTTAAGTTTTCTTATATTTTTTGAAGTAATTGGCCTACAGAAGGTCTTATCTTTGTTCAAGTGGCTGAATTTGCCTTTGGACTCCTTGACATAAGCTACATATACACCCGAATGATCAGAAGGCAATTTATTAATAACAGATTTGTCAGAATATTGAATATTACTAAAAAAATTGTCTAGACATGTGGCAGATGTAGCAGTGATTCGGGTTGGCTCAAAGAATACGTTTACTAAATCATAACACTTAAAAAGATTTACGAATTGCGTACTTTTTGGATTATCTACTAAGATATCAACATTAAAATCTCCACAAACAATAATATTCTTTTTACTAGTTGAACAGGACTTAAGTACCTGGTCCATTGCTTTAAGGAAAGTTTTAAAATCACTATTAGGGGGACTGTATACACAAATAATTATATGATGATCTAGCTCGGCACAGGTCACCTCACAACAGCGCTCAACAGAAAGTCTGACAATATCCTTACGTTGTTTGCTGCGGAAAGAATCTTTAACAAAAATTATGGAACCCCCTCGTTGAGCAGACTTCCTATTAAAGCAGCTTACAATATTATAGTTGTTTAGGCTGAACATCATCTGACTCTCATACAGCCAATGTTCAGTCAAACATAAAATGTCCACATCCATTTCTTCTAAAACTAATTCTACTAATAATTCTTTGCCGGAAAGACCTTCTAAATTTTGATGAATTATTCTTAGCTCATGAGGCCTTTCCGTTGTCTTCATGTTCAGTTTAAATCTGCCGTCAAGTCTACAGAATTACCATTACATATTACTGGCAATTCTGTAGGCATCTTATCCCTAGGTTTTTGTTTACAATGTAAACTCGTCCAAAAATTAATATTATTTGCTACTAATGTAGCAATCTTACGTCTAGAATATTTTGAAAGATATATATTATCTTTTGTCAGATTACATTCACTTATGAAATGGTTAGTGTCAAAAAACACTAATTTATCACTATAACGACATGTTATATTATGTATTAAATTATTAAGATAGTGAATGTTTTTGTTATTTGTTGGAGACTGGCAACGTAGATATGGGAATGCACATAATATTATTTTGCCTACTTCTAGTTCAGTTAAATAATCCATACAGCTGATTATTTCTTTCTTTCCTATTTTGTTACTATTGCCTATAAGTAATACAACAGTAGAATTATAATTCAGTTTAGTTGATTTAATTTTGTCTATAATTTGAGTATAGGTTGCATCCGGGAAGCAGTAATTAACACAAGCGTTATCAAGAATTGTGTTAAGTAAGTTAAGTATGGGTCGTAGACTCGTAGCTCGCAGCAATTGGAGTTGGAGGTCCATAGTTCCTACAACAGGCGTGATAATATGAATATATTTATTGTATGTTATTGTTATTAGATATAAAATATATATTTTATCTTCATGTGATTAACGATTTATTTATTGTTTTTTAAAAAAGTCAGTGCATAAAAACAAAACGCAAAATCAAATGTTGAACGCATCAATAATTTATAAGTTTTACTTTTTCTATAGGTATCATTTAAACTATAATAACATTTCAAAAATACGATAGTAAGTGTATTTTTGATAATATTTTGATTTATATAAAATTATTTATATTTTTAATCTCAGTTTATTATTTTTTATTTGTGTCATGTGAATGTAATTATATAGTTAATGGATGATTGAACGCATCCCACTATTGACATGTTTGTGATGAGGTGTGAATCGTGAAATCTCCGTCTCGCAGAAATGGTTTTCTTATAAATTATTCGGTTGCTTAAAGTTTTGTGATGTTGCGTACGTGCTGTTATTTAGCGGACGAATAAACCTACCAAAACAATACAGCAGTGCCTGCGAAAAATCATCATAAATGAGTGTAAAACCACGCAGTTAAGTCGATTCCAGTAGGAACGAATGGAGTGATTCCCCTCATAAAATAATGATGCAAACTAATCTCAAAACTAAAGAAATGTTTATAGTCAGAGCTTTAGAGAAAATACTGGCTGATAAGGACATTAAAAGGTCCTATCACAGTCAACTGAAAAAGTCCTGTGAAGTAGCCCTTGGTAAGTAATTTTTGACAGCTACCGCACACTTTATATAAATTTAACTGAATTATATCTATGTATAGGCATGTTTTACAAATGCTAATTAAGTTACACAAAATGCAGCATTCCTTTGGTAAGATTGAATGGCAAAAATGGCAAATAAATTAGGAAGTGAATGTGGCATGACCTTGAAAATGAAAGTATAGACCTACTTCATAGCACATTACCTTATCATAGTAATTAGTAGTATTAGTACTCTCTCATGGCCAATTTATCACTCAATAGCTCTGGCACTAGAGTGTGTTATGCCTATGCCTGTTTAATCACAGAGTAATTTAATATTGAAGTGTCCTTGGTTCGCTTTCCTAATCACATAATATAGGTATTATCTCTAGATTAGTATAGTTTAATGTGCCTTAAATAGTTTTCCCGCTGAATCTTCATACAAATGTACTGGATTTTTAAGTATTGTGGAGATTATCACATAGGTAATAGTGATGTTAATAAATAGATCATTTACTATAGTATCCTGCTTTCATTACTATAATTATTGCCATCTATTACATTACCATTACTCATTCTAAATTGTGTAACAATTTTGTTTTGTCAATTCTGGTCTGTGCCATTTCATTGTACTGTCTTTAATACAATGTTGTTTTGATTCCATGCAAATCAAAACAATTACATAAGTAATTCATTTATTTTAAATGATATTACTGGAAATATGTTATTTCATGGTATTTAATTCATCTTTGGTGAAAATGATTTTCTATGCCATAAATTAGGTATATTGGGAATAATGTGATTACATACATACATATTATCACGCCTGTTTCCCACAGAGGTAGGCAGAGACTAAGGACCTCCACTTGCTACGATCCTGACAGACCTCTTTCGCTTCATCTACACTCATCACTCTCTTCATGCATGCCCGCCGGTTACGGGTACTTCTAACCTCTTCTTTTTTAAAAATGTCTCGAATCTGATCTTGGTACATTCGTTGAGGAGACCCTGACCCACTCTTCCACTCACGTTCGCCATACCCAACTCTCACTTCTATACACCAGCAGTATTATTACATACATTTATATAATGTGATTGCCTGGTTTTTATCCTCTTTTTTACATAATGATTCTGAATGGCTTGTAAGATATTAGACAAATATACTTTATGCCAATCAGTTTTATGTGTTATCTTTTTAACCCCCGACAAAAAGAGGTGTGTTATAAGTTTGACGCTAGTATCGGTCTGTCTGTCTGTGGCATTGTTGTACTCGAATGGATGGACCAATTTCGATGCGTTTTTTTATGTGAAAGCTTGTTCCCTTGTGTCGGTTCTTAAGTATGTTTGAAATCGGTTAAGCCGTTAAAAAGTTATTGACATTAACGCTTGAAAGTCAGGGATTTCTCCTGCAAAATAATAGAAAGCACTACTGATATTTATCAAGTGATGAGTAGCAACTTTGGTAGTTCTGCTGTTCATCACTAGATGGTGTTCTTGACAATCTCGGGGGTTTTTTAATTTGCTAGCAAATAAACTTGTTAAGAAACAATTTACAGGTCAACTTTAAGTTAATTGACCTGAAATTATGGCACTTTAAATGTTTTTTAATTTGTGTTATGGCATGTGCCATTTAACATTTAGTATTGATATTTTCTGCAATAGATTTATTCCGATCCAATACCACGAATGAATACCACATTCCGAACAAATACCACGAATGAATACCACATGAATGAATATCACATTCGGAACAAATATTACTCTTTAAATTATTTCATTTTATGTCCGAAATACCAAAACTTTGGTACAGTCAGCTCAGTCATCAAATTAAATTTATTTTCTAATATTTTTATGTTTGCATGTTCTAAATATAATGCTAAACCTTTCACTTAATTGCCAAAGGTTGATTTATTATAAAAAGTTAATTTTATGTGATATTTTACAATGGTTATATATATATATATATATATATATAGATTGTAAGTAAATTGTTCTTATTTGATATTTTTGCAGTAAAATTCTTATTAAAATTATAATTATTATATAATTGAAGTAGACATGCGCTAACTAAAGTTGTTTTTTGAACTAACAGATTTATTTTGTAAATAAAGGTGTTGTAATTCCATTCAAAGCATTTTTATTGACTGTACCTTTGGACTTTTTTGGTATTGGTGAATAGAAAATAATTAAAAATTCAAAGTAATACCAGTGGTATTCTTTTGAGGTATTAGATCGGAATAAATCCTGCAATACAGCAAGGTCTACTTATTTATTTGTTGAGTTTTAAATCTTTGTCTACTTACTTATTTGTCTTATAAAGAAATAACACATATAAAATACATGTTAATATTTAATTCATTTGCAGAGGAAATCAAAGCAGAGCTGAAGGATGGTGGGCAGGCAGAATCTTCTGAGAGACCAACATCAGGAACACTCCCACTTCCTAAAAACGATGCGTCCAACATCATCACTGCGGAGAAATACTTTCTGCCATTCGAGCTGGCCTGCCAGAGCAAGGCGTCCAGGATAGTGGTCACAGCATTAGACTGCCTGCAAAAACTGATTGCTTACGGTCATCTCACCGGAAACATTCCAGACTCCACAACCCCACGCAAGCTCCTTATTGACCGCATAGTCGAAACTATCTGCAGTTGCTTCACCGGCCCACAGACTGATGAAGGAGTCCAACTTCAGATAATCAAAGCACTGTTAACAGTCATTACAAGTCAACATGTTGAAGTTCACGAAGGAACAGTCCTGCTCGCAGTCCGGACATGTTACAATATTTATTTAGCGAGTAAGAATTTAATAAATCAGACTACAGCCAGAGCCACCCTCACACAAATGCTTAACGTCATATTCACAAAGATGGAGAATCAAGCATTAGAATCAGATCACCCAACAACAGAAATGCAACACAAATTACCTAATGGTAACATAGTCCATGATGAATCGCCTGCTAATCACATGCAAGATGATGAGAAAGATTTGACGCCACAGGAAGAACATGTAGATGATATATTAGAAGCTAAAATTATTGCTAAGCAAATTGTTGACTCGGTCATAGATAACGCTATTTCAATAGCCATTAAGAAATCTTCAGAAGATTTGAGCCAAAATGTACCAGAAAATAATGAGAACCCTTCTGATAATCATGAATCACTTGGCGACAGTGGGAGTGTTTCACATGAGAGCAACGGTCAAGCTGGTACAGAGGCCACAATTACAAGAATACCTTCCCAAGAAAGTGTTGATGTGGCGTCAGAGAATGACAATTCAGTCACAGCGAAATTTACTCATGTTCTCCAGAAAGATGCATTCCTGGTTTTTAGAGCCCTGTGCAAGCTGTCCATGAAGCCCCTGCCTGAGGGCACCCCTGACCCTAAATCACATGAGCTGAGATCTAAAATCTTGTCCTTACATTTACTGTTGTCTATACTGCAAAATGCCGGGCCTGTGTTTAGAAATAATGAGATGTTCATAACTGCAATTAAGCAGTATCTTTGTGTAGCTTTATCCAAAAATGGTGTCAGCTCAGTGCCAGAAGTGTTTGAACTGTCTTTGGCCATCTTTCTGGCCCTCCTTCAGAACTTCAAAGTTCATCTCAAAAAGCAAATTGAAGTATTCTTCAAAGAAATCTTTATGAATATTCTGGAGACTTCAAGTTCTTCATTTGAACACAAATGGATGGTTATCCAAGCCCTCACAAGGATCTGTGGGGATGCTCAGAGTGTGGTTGATATTTATGTCAACTATGATTGTGATCTGTCAGCCGCCAACCTTTTCCAGAGGCTGGTCAATGATGTTTCTAAGATCGCCCAAGGAAGGCAAGCTTTGGAACTGGGAGCAACACCTAATCAAGAGAAGTCCATGCGTATAAGAGGACTAGAATGTCTGGTCTCAATATTAAAGTGCATGGTTGAGTGGAGCAAGGAGCTTTACATCAATCCAAACTTGCAAACAACGTTAGGCGAAAGGACAACTAAGGAAGACACTGATCATCATAGTATCAAATCGCACGGAGGTTCCAGTCTGAGTCTGGTTTCAACAGGATCCAGTAACATCGGCAACAGGGAGACATTGGATTCTCCTGAACAGTTTGAAGTACTGAAGCAACAGAAAGAAGTATGGGAAACTGGCATTGATCTATTCAATCGAAAACCTAAGAAAGGAGTTGCATTTTTACAAGAGCAGAGTTTGCTTGGTACATCCACTAAAGAAATAGCTGAATGGTTATTGACTGACGAGAGGCTCGACAAGACATTCATAGGAGAGTATTTAGGTGAAAACGACGATCATTCCAAAGAAGTCATGTATGCTTATGTTGACTCGATGAATTTCTCAACTATGGACATTGTGGCTGCCCTTCGATATTTCTTGGAAGGCTTCAGACTGCCTGGGGAAGCCCAGAAAATCGACAGGCTAATGGAAAAATTCGCGTCGCGTTACTGTGAATGCAACCCTAACAACACGCTATTCACAAGCGCCGACACCGTCTACGTGCTCGCCTTCTCCATAATAATGCTAACGACCGATTTGCATTCTCCGCAAGTTAAGAACAAAATGACAAAGGAACAATATATCAAATTGAATAGCGGCATAAGCGACAATAACGACCTGCCACGCGAGTATTTGTCTCAGATTTACGACGAAATCGCCGGCCATGAGATCAAAATGAAGAACGTGTCCAAACCGGGAAAACACATGATCGCCAATGAAAAGAAACGCAAGCTTATTTGGAATATGGAGATGGAACAAATATCTACGGCTGCCAAAAACTTAATGGAGTCTGTTTCGCACGTTCAAACACCTTTCACGACGGCGAAACATGTGGAACATGTGAGACCTATGTTCAAGATGGCATGGACGCCGTTCCTCGCGGCTTTCTCGGTGGGTTTGCAGGATTGTGACGATCCCGAGATAGCCTCCCTGTGTCTGGATGGCATTCGATGCGCGATTCGAATCGCATGCATATTCCACATGTCACTTGAAAGAGACGCTTATGTCCAGGCGCTAGCGCGGTTCACACTCCTGACGGCCAACTCGCCTATCACAGAAATGAAGGCTAAGAACATTGACACGATAAAGACACTTATAACAGTCGCCCATACAGATGGAAACTACTTGGGCTCGAGTTGGCTCGACGTAGTCAAGTGCATTTCGCAACTAGAACTAGCGCAGCTGATAGGAACTGGCGTGCGGCCGCAATTCTTATCCGGATCGGGAATCAAACCGCAGCCTGACGCTTTGAAGTTCAGCTTGATGGCTCTAGACCCCAGCGTCAAGGAACACATAGGAGAAACTAGTTCTCAGAGTGTGGTCGTGGCCGTCGACAGGATATTCACCGGTTCCACGCGACTCGACGGTGACGCTATAGTTGACTTCGTCAAAGCATTATGTCAAGTATCACTTGACGAGTTAAGCCATCCCACAAACCCTCGAATGTTCTCACTGCAGAAGATAGTCGAAATCTCCTATTACAACATGGGGCGTATCAGGTTGCAATGGTCCCGCATCTGGCAAGTCCTAGGTGACCACTTCAATAAAGTCGGCTGCAGTGGCAACGAAGACATCTCATTCTTCGCTGTGGACTCTCTGAGACAGTTGTCCATGAAATTCATAGAGAAAGGAGAATTCGCCAATTTCAAGTTCCAGAAAGACTTCTTGCGGCCATTCGAGCATATAATGAAGAAGAATAACTCCCCAACGATTAGAGATATGGTGGTGCGATGCATCGCGCAGATGGTGAACTCGCAAGCGCCCAATATCAGGTCCGGATGGAAGAACATCTTCTCGGTGTTCCACTTGGCGGCGAGCGACCAAGACGAGGCCATCGTCGACCTCGCGTTCCAGACCACGGGCAAGATCATATCGGAGCTGTACGAGAAGCAGTTCCCCGCCATGATCGACTCATTCCAAGACGCAGTCAAGTGCTTGTCCGAGTTCGCTTGTAACGCGAAGTTCCCGGACACTTCTATGGAGGCCATACGGCTGGTCAGGTCGTGTGCTTCGGCCGTGGGCGCTTCGCCGCACTTGTTCGCCGAGCATGCTGGGCTGGAAGGCGAGCAAGGAGCTCCAGAAGAAGACAGAGTGTGGCTAAGGGGATGGTTCCCCCTACTATTCTCGCTCTCATGCGTCGTCAGCCGCTGCAAACTGGACGTACGCACTCGCGGCCTGACTGTCCTATTTGAGATTATAAAAACCCACGGCGACTCATTCCGTCCGCACTGGTGGAGAGATCTCTTCAACATCCTCTTCAGAATATTCGACAACATGAAGCTGCCCGAGCATCAGTTAGAAAAGAACGAGTGGATGACCACCACTTGCAACCACGCGTTGTACGCAATCGTGGACGTCTTCACGCAGTACTTTGACATTCTCGGAACTCTACTCCTGGAGCAATTATACGCACAGTTGCACTGGTGTGTGCAGCAAGACAATGAACAACTCGCCCGATCAGGAACCAACTGTTTGGAAAATCTAGTCATTTCGAACGGAACCAAATTCAATGAAGACACGTGGAGCAACACGTGTCAGATCATGTTGGATATCTTCAACAGCACATTGCCTACGACCCTCCTGACTTGGAAACCGGAGGATAGTGATGAGGGAGACGCTCCTAATGTGCGACATGGGATTCTTAAAAAGCCTCAAGGAGGTGATGAAGCGAAATCTTCGAACAGGGTTTTCAACAGCCTGCTGATTAAATGCGTGGTTCAGTTAGAACTGATTCAAACGATCGACAACATCGTCTTCTTCCCGGCCACGTCGCGGAAGGAAGACGCAGAGACTTTAGCTTTAGCCGCAGCTGAATTAACTGGATCCACCCCGGGCACTGAACAGGAATGTCAGCGGGAAGAACAAGGGATGTACCGACTGCTCAGCTCACCGCACTTGCTGCGACTCGTAGAATGCCTGATGTGCAGTCACCGCTTCGCTAAGACGTTCAACACAAATAACGCGCAAAGGAATATTTTATGGAAAGCTAACTTCAAGGGGTCCGTAAAGCCTAATATGCTGAAGCAAGAAACTCAATCGTTGGCTTGCGTGTTGCGGATACTTTTCAAGATGTACAGCGATGAAGCTAGAAGGGATCACTGGCCAGCGGTCCAGAAAAGCTTGATAGGCATTTGCTGCGAGGCGCTGGAGTACTTCACCAGCGTGACCAATGAGGCTCACCGGGATGCTTGGACGTCCATCCTGCTGCTGATCCTCACCAGAATACTGAAGATGCCCGACGAAAGAGTAAGTTGTCAAGTTTTTACAAGCTTTTATTTAGTTTCACCTGTCCCATTGTCTGTCTTTGTGTAATCATTTATTTATTTAAAAAAAAATCAAATCTATGTTGAACCCTCTCTGCGGTACATCCTTTGAGATCCCAGTTTTAATTTTAAAGTGTGACAGCGTAATTCTATTGTCTAACTAATTATAAAATTAAAATCACGCGATTCATAAGAAAAACTACACTTATTTGGCCTCAACCTCATCAATGTTTGTGCAATGCATGTAGTTATTGCATTCAAAACCGTATTGCACTGACTTAAGATCTAAATTGGTCTGTTATTTATAGTCAAACCCAATTAATTGAAAAGGATAGCTTCTTTGCGAGTCAATGACAGCGCGGATAGACAATTAAACCGCGACAAGTGATTTTATTTACAAATGCTTTGTCTATTCGTAGCGTATCGATGGATATCTTTTAGGCTTTATCGGACCAGAATCGGGCCATCTCTGAAGAATTGTTGAAAGCGAAATATAGGCCAACTAGCTTTTGCCCGCGACTTCGCTCGCGTAAGGGTGGAATTTATCAAAATCCTTTCTTAGGGGATGCCTACGTCATAGTAGCTTTATGCATGCAAAGTCTCAGCCTGATCGGTTTAAAATTGACAAAGTTTCATACAATCTTTCATCCCCTATTGTATCCCCTTGGGGGTAGAATTGATCAAAATCCTTTCTTAGCGGATGCCTACGTTATAACATCTACCTGCATGCCAAATTTCAACCCGATCCGTCTAGTGGTTTGGGCTGTGCGTTGATAGATCACTATGTCAGTCAGTCAGTCAGTCACCTTTGAGTTATATATATTTAGATAATAATAATCATTACAAAAATTTTCGATAACGAAGTTTAAAGTAGAACTATCAGAGCAAAGTAGGGTTTACAAATCAAAAAGTTATAGGCGACCAACTTATAAAATCTACTCGGAAAAGTAAAATTTAATACAAATTCGTTTTATTTGACGTTTATAGTATACGTTAGTATACTGAACCGTCGACATTCACAACTACGGAACCCTACAATGCGCGTGGCCCGACACGCACTTGGCCAGTTATTTAATACGTATCGCGTCTCGCGTCCTTCGCGCGTAGGTACGTCCGTTTTCTATTTTAGGGCCTATTGCATATTCAAAATGCGGTAGATAAGTTCTCTGCATCCAAATACGACACATTATATCATACTACTTAGTCTGCATACAAATTAATTCGTGGATAACGGTGTCCTATTTGCTAGTCAACTTTATTTCGTTCTCGTTTGATTGCGGTGTAGACAGTATTTTAACTTTGGCTATCTATCCCATAAAACAACCTTGAATGATTTGACTTCTTTTTGTCGTTAAAAATTGCTGCCGTATATCATATATACCACCGAAGTCTCCGAAACCGATGTGGGGATATGTGTAATTAAAATAATATCTCATTTTCGCCCACTCTAATCCTAAATTGAACATAGTTCTGTTCAAAGGTACCTAAAGAATAATCTCATTTGTTTGAATTGCAATTAAGGGCCGTAACAGACGCGGCGCAAGTTGCGCCGCGTAACAGCTAGTGATGGGCGACGCCTAAATACTCAACTTTACTCAGTAGATTGAGTAAATACCCGATAAATATCCTTATTTATCCACTTGGTGAGAAGATTGATTTATATAAATTGCGACTCATATTTATATTCATTATTTCATGTTTTCATGACAATTTTGAAACTTAAATCTAGTATACACTTGTAATTCTTGTCGGAAAGTATGTGGGTACGCCATAATATGCCTAAAATGTAGGTAAACGTTATATGCGACGCTAAATTATATGAAAATACCATACTAATCATACAGTGAAAGTAGACTTCTTTGACTAATTATCATTTTTTGGTGGGAGGTGTGCATAGACGTAATTTTACTTAAAAATAAGTTAACAGACATCAAATGCGATTTCAATACATGAGCACGCTCTATTTACTCTATTTATTAAATCTAGTAAGTAAATACTCAAATGGGTAGATTGAGTACTATGCACTGCCCATCTCTAGCTGTTACGCGACGCAACTTGCGCCCCGTCTGTTGCGATACTAAAACCTTATTATTCAGTTATTTACTTTAGAAATTTTTTTCTTCAGTTTTATTAAGGATTTTTTTTGTTCAACCAAAGGTATGACACATACATAATAGCTCTTTGTGGTATGATAAGTTAATTACAATGTGTAACAAATCCTAATTCGTTGATCAGTAAGTGTACACAACTAGTTACAAGCGTCCGATGCGCAGTTTGCATGTAACTCCATTCAATCCGTATGAGATCATCGTGTACTGTGATATTGTATCGGTTGCGTAATTCGAGTAGGAGCATTGAACTATCCCTGTGGTTTGTGGTCGCTTTAGATACTTGTTTGAGTTACCGGGTATTTGATATAAGTACCTAGATATCCTCCAAATTTAACGTGTACTTGGTTGCATTTCGGCTTTGTATACTTTATGAATAGTTGGAATGGATACCTCATAGCGAGGAAAAGGAAACGATAATTTCATCAGAAACATCATGGAAGGAAAAATAGGGGCGAAGAGAGGAAAGGGAAGGCCAAGAAGGATTTTCATGGATGAAGTAAAGGAAAAGGCAGAAGTCGTGTCGTATAGGGAGGTTAAGCATTTAGCTGAAGATCGGGAGGCATGGAAAATACTCCACCGACAAGAACATAGTTCTTAAATAAATTGATGATGACCTCATAGCGAGTAGTAGCGTTGAGGTCCATCTCTGCCTACTGCCATAGAAAACAGACGTGATGTTTGTTTCTTTTTTTGGGTGGCCGACTTAGTGTCAGATTGTTCAAGTTCCCTAAAGGCATCCGACATAGCTTGACGACTTTTTTACAATAAGGACAGCCGGGACTAACGGCTTATACGTGCTTTCCAAAGCACGGAGGAGCTCGAGAAATTTTTATGCCACTTGTGTTCACCCATCCAAATACGGACCACGTTGAGTGTCGCTTTACTTGTGAAAGCGTTAGTAATGAGCACTCCCGCCAGGCCATTGAGTCTGTTATGTAAACTGATATACAATAAATCTGGTTCCAGTTCGCGGCGCACGTGTCCAGCTACTACCCGCTGCTGTGCGAGATCACGTGCTTCGACCTGAAGCCCGAATTGCGCTCCGTACTACGGCGCGTGTTCATCCGCATTGGGCCCGTCTTCAACATCGTCACCAACGCGCAGTGAGCGCCCTCTAGAGCCTTTATTGCACTGGCGAATTGAAGTCTCAGTGAGGCGAGATAAAAACCCACTTCAGCCCCCCTAGCATAGCACGGTTGATAAACTCAGATAAAGTTTTTACTTCAGCCCCCTTAGCATGGTTGATATAGTCAGATAAAGTTTTTATCGCGCGACGGGCTAGTGCTATTTCGCTCGTTGTTTGTGTGCTTTCACAAAGGGTGTGCTTGGTTGGCGGGGTAATGGTTATTTTGTAAACTATCCGGAAAAAAACAGTTGCTCAAGTTTCGTCAGTTCTCCAAAAAATATTTTTCTTTTAACAACCCTTTCACCGCGAGACTATATACCAAGTGCGAGGGGTAGTCAACAGAAATATATAGTACCTACAACCAAAAATGGACGTGGAATACTTAAGTGCAAAAGCATCTCTTTTTGTCGGAAATATCCGACGCACGCGGTGTGGGCACGACAATGTTTGTCGGATAAATCCGACGTTTGCGGTGAAGGGGTTAAGTACTTTTTTTTATTTTTCTTCATGAAATTTCTAAATTCTAAGTCAACTTCATCCTTGATCTCTCTACAATCTACATACATTCTCTATATCACTGCAAGTCTTCTCGCTTCGCTAGATGCCTTCAATTCGCTAGTGCGACGAATGAGCCCAGATTAGTGCTCCTCAGTAGTAAAACTTCAGAAGTGTGGCAAAGTCCTGTCTGTCCAAGAGGTGAATGTTATGTTTTCATGTTTGAAGAAACACTTCTTTGGTTTTACTTTCGACGGGCCCTTACAAACAATATGGCCTTATAGTTCTGTAGGTAAACTGACTTCGTGTTAACGTTAAATAAAAATACATTTCGTTGATTCCTTAAATTTTAATGTAATATTGACAGCAATCAGTACTTCAGTAGTATTAAAAGTGATCTATATAAAATATAAATAGGGTGTAGTAGTTCGTCATAATTTATATAAATTATTATTTTATTATCATTGGTTAAAATTTATAATTGTATAATAAAACATAGAAGTTCTAAAAAATTATAGTTTATTCTGTATATTTGAAGTTTATACTGATTGGCCTCGTTTGTGGTTACACGGGAGGTAGCGCGCAGCGTTTTGCAGAGTGCATTTTCTTCCCAAAATTAAAAAAAAAATTGTGCTCTATTGCCCGCCTGACCATAACCGAGGTGTCTGCGAGTCGATTTCACTTGCTGTTTGCTTGTTTCGTTTCTAGCTAGACTGATCAGACTGTGATTGCAATGTTTTAATTTCCACAGCTTTTCATGTTTTCTTTCAAGAGTGACTTCAGAACTCGCACTATATTATTATATTATCCTTAAAAATAAAAGTTATAATGAAAAATGCTTTTTTATTGAATCTTGAGCCCTTCCATTGCCTTCAAGGCGTCAACGTCCCAGATAACGAGTTGTCCGTCGAGGCCTGAAGTGCTAAATTTGTCCATATCAGCCTTAGTTCCCTGGTAAAGGCAGATATGTGTGATAGCATTCTGATGAATAGAATCCAAGAATGTATCATTGGTCTCAATGCGAGCCTGACGGTCGAGAGATTGGAACTTCTTCATGGCAGAAAGGCCTCCGGACTCCTTCCTTTGAGTATTGTCCAGCTTAGCCACAAACTTGACCTCTTTTCCGTCGTAACAGTACAACAATGGAATGCAGCTATGCCCTGCCACAACAATGGAATTGTTTGTAATCCAATGACATCCCAAGAATGGCAAGTATTCAGTCTTTAGTTTAAAAATTGCTTTTCCTTGTGTAGCATCCGCTACATTGATTGAACTGTCATGTCCGACCCATGCAACTTTGTTTCCATCAGCCGAGAACGACACACTGTGGACCCAACCACCGCCGGATGGTGAATTCGGGAACTCTGCTAACAACTGGCCTAAAGGCAGTTTAGATCCCCACACATTAGGACCAGGTTGATCTTCTATGTCCTTGATATAAGCTGAGAAAACCCTCACCTTAAAATCAGCCGAGCCAGCAACCAACAACATGTTGTTTGGGTGCCAGTCGAGAGACGTAACAGTTGACCGAATGGGTTTCTTGATATGTTTAGACACCCACCAGTTATTTTCCTTCTCAAAGTAGCAAATAGAAATCAGACGAGCTCCAGAGCCAACTGCAAACTTGTTTTCCATTGGAGACCATTTCACGCAGGTGGCAGCACGGTTGATTCTCAAGAGTACAAGAGTAGTGGACCATTTACCATCTGGACCCTGAGTCCACACGTAAGCATTACGGTCCACAGAGCAGGTGACGATGCGGTTGGTGTTGGGAGCCCAGTCGATGCCCATCACCTTGAGGTCATGTTCTCGAAGATTGTTGGTTTGCTTCCACTCATTCCCTTCTTTCTCGTAAATGTGGACCTCATTGTTGTTGGGAGAGAAAGCTATTTCTGTAAGAAAGAGGAACTTCTGTAAGAAATTGGTGAATTCAGTGCAGAAACCAATTTTAATGAAAATTATCCTCTTATAAATTATTAGATTAACTGTAATACAAGTAATTATAACAAAGAACCATGTATCAAACATGGAAAGTCTGTGAACAGAAAGACATCAAGAACAACATCAACATGGAACATCTTTATATTAAATTGAATGCTATTTTGTATGTTTTTAGGAATAACAAGAAAATTACAATCCTTTTCACTCACAAAAAAGAAGTTAAATATTATCTATACTCTTATCCTTTAATTCCTTCGAAACTCCTCTTAAAACCTTAAGATACTTTGACACATTCATGTCCCACCTGTTTCCACCAATTATCATAAAAACACATATCAACATCTGTGCAAGCAGCCTCATTAACGAGCGGGCAAAATATTCACATCTGGACCTCTTTAAAACCAGCATTGCATCGATAAGGTGTACCTGAACTTATAAATTCTTTAATAATAGTATTTTATGCAATAGTTGTATAAGAAGGTTCATAAAATGCGAGTGACGCAAGTTATGATGCGAGCCTTGGCAAGCATCGTAAGGAGAATCGAGCATTTTTTGACATACTTATACAACGTTGCATACAATGCTTTTTCTACGACTACATTAACTAAAATAAATACAAAAATAAACAAAGAAAAGTATGAAATACTACCATATGTTTGGTAGAATACTAAGTATCAATGGAAGACTTAATTTTTTTTTATTGACGTCTTCCTTGTGACCAAAAATGCCATTTTTGAAACATGGAGTCACTTAAACAAATATTTTTCATAAAAAAAACCATGTGTTTAGTGACTCCGCGTTTGAAAAATGGCACCATATGTTAAAATAATGATTTTACTATGTTGGCAGTATGGTAGATCTAAAGAAAAAAAGTTGTAGGTCTATGGTTAAGGAGTATCGTTTTGGCGAATTAGCGACACATGTGCTATTATATTAGGAATAGACTATAGATTTTTCTGAAATCATGTATTCTATGTTCTTATATTAGTGTTCAGGACAATTTAAAAGACAGATAAAAGTACAGGAGTAGAAAAATGATTTATACGTGTTTACCAGTTCACTTATACCAGTTATATTAGAGTTCACGTGAGATTGTTTAATGTGGCCTAAAAATGTGGATGCTTGCTTTGGCATAAAGACTGTAGAGTACTGTTTTTGATATGTGCTCTGTGTAATAGTTATATAATCTAGTGCCATCAGTGGGAACCTTTTATTAGTTTCCGATATCCATTCAAACGTTTGTTGATTATTGTTTTCGCTGTTGGGTCCCCTTGAAAACAATAAAAAAAAGAGACACTAAAGGATGATCGGAAAACAACTTGAAAACAAAGTGACGGTATGGAAGAAAGTCTGCAGCATGGGGCTCGTCCCTGAAATTCGTTTCTGTATATTTTTTTTTTTTTTGTTCAAGATGTTTAGCGATTAATATACATAACATAATCACGCCTGGTTCCCATGTAGTATAAAGTTGTAACAACACTTACGAGTTCTATCCTTATTCCATGCGTGACAAGTGATAGGAGCGCATGAGTCACCAAAAGTAAGCGTTTGAGACATCTTCACTGTTCACGTCCTAAAACCAATGATTTGGATATAAAATCAGATTTTAAGAACTTTACCAGTTTGTTCAATAGGAATAGTGTTAAATTTACATACCTTTCGTCCAAAAACGAGAAGGAATACGTCCTAAAGGTTTCGTCGAAATTATCTGATATAATAGCGGACACACCCGGCTAGTTATCAGCAGAGGTGATGGTGATTCGCGGACTCTGGTCAGTCAACGCGAACCTGGAAGTAGCGAAGTAAATTTACGTGAAGTTTGCAAAAACGACGATAGTCGAGTAATAATTAATAGGTAAATTAAAATTTTAGATAAAGCTACATATCTTACAGAAATTCACAACACACACACACCCACAAATTAGATAGTTATCACACACCACAGTTGACAACTGACTGTCAAAATTGAAATGACACTAATGACACTTGACACTTCATATTTTTTAAATAGAAATCGCCTAAGTTGCAATCGCAGTGCATGCCGTGCATGCAATGTTGCTTCACCTGTGTATTTAAAAAAAAGTTAACTGTTGTCAGTGTCGCAATTGATTGTCATTTACATTGATTTCTTGTCCATTCTTGACAATAACTATCTAATTTGTGTTGTCGATTTCGGACTAAGATTTGGGCGATTTGTATTTTATTTTTGTTTCCAGTGATACATACAAATAATTTAAATAAATTTTTTCTTCAGCTCTGAACTAGTAATCCCTTGAAGTAAACTTTTCGAAACCAACAATGTCAGGACGAGGTAAACTAAAATATATTTAACATCGCCGGCGTTCGCGTTTCCTAAAATAAAAATAAATTATGTATAATAATTTCAGGCAGATACCGTAACAATCGCAACCAGAAGCAGAAGACCCTGTCTTCCGTGGCGCGGGAAACTGCAGCCTCCATCGCGGCGGACAGTCCTGTGTTGGCTATGTTTCTGTCTGCTGCTCAAAAGCTGAACGAGCGCCAGGATCGACACGAACGCCTAGTCAAATTGTCCCGAGATATCACTATTGAGAGTAAAAGAATAATTTTCTTGCTGCATTCAGGGCTTACGTGAGTATCTGTCATAAATTTTATACTTAAAAAATAATGTTTTTGTTTTTCTTCAACCCTTTGATGGATATTTACCATATATCTTCCTAATTTGTGGTATTAACCCCTGTTTTTCCATTTTGCTCGGGCTGTCCTTGAACATATTTTCCTGTTTGGTCCTTCTTGTTGAAGTGAAATAGTTTCAATTTCAAATTATTGTATGTGGGCCTTGAGGCTAATGACAAAGGCCTCTTGCCATTGGCCTCTAGCTAGGTCCTCAATTTAATTGTTTATTGTCAGGTCCTCATTGACAAGAAATGTCTTGTCCTGGGGTTATTACTGAATAACCTCAGGTATTTTAAACACTGAAGCAGAAGTTATAGAGAACAATAATGATCAAAATGAAAATATGAATTCGAAAATGCACTTTGCAAATACAATGCAATGCTGGTGAAGCGTGGGTTATAAAATTCATCACCATCTCATGTTATCATTCCCTTTTGGTCTGCAGCATGTGCCATGATAATACTGATTTCTATTTCCAGAGCTGAGTCAACTCAAAAAGCTGTGACTGAAGCCAACCAAAGGATCCAAAACTTGATCAATGGACCTATCAAAAGCATTGCCATTGAGCTAGAAAACAGCCCTGCATATTTGCACTCCCGAGCTGTTACTGCTGGCTTCCAAGAGTTCATAGAAGCCTGGACACTTTGCACTTTAATGGAAAAGAAAGAAATCATCTCTTATCCAGCTGTTCAAGAACAACTCACATTCAAAGTGAAGGACAGTGGTGATTCAGAAGAGGAACGGACAGTGGTAGCGATGTTACCTCATGTGGATTACATGCTTGGGTTGGCAGACCTGACTGGGGAACTCATGAGACGAGCTATCAACTCGCTGTCGAGTGGAGAAAGGGATGAATGCTTCTCAGCTTGTCAGGCAGTTAGAGATCTGTACACGGGTTACATAGGTAAGCTTTGATCATTATTATTGCAGAAACATATGTCCACTGATGCACAAAGGCCTCCTCTGAGAATTTCGTAAATAACTGATCAAAAGTAGCCTGTATCCAGGGTTTCCAGCAATAGTGTACATGAAAATTCTATGCACTACACTGTTTTTTTTTTTGTTTGAAAGGGCATACTTGCCAGGTAGTCCCATATAAATTTTACCAAAATTGGTTGTGTTGTTTTGCCTTGAAGTATGTTTTAGTTTTGAAAAAAATACAAATATTGTTATTGAGGATTTTGACTTCAACCATTGGTTTGCCGCTCTACATGTCCCATCCACTGCCACTTCCATGATTTAAAGATTTCTTTCTGATTCTCCCACAGGATGACTTTTTACCCACCAGCCAAATTTTGGAGTGAGCTCAGTCCATGTAACTGAACTACTTTCTATATAAGTTATTAAAAAAATTGATCTCCTATACAAAATTCGTATATATAATGTGGAGCGTTGATTTGTATAGAAATGAAAACTATATTTTTCCTTAATTGTTTTTATGGAAAGTAAGAAGAGAAGTAAGTTCATTATCATCGACAGTATTCGCTCCAAAAATTTGGCTATAAATAAAGAAATACATACACACAGATTGAGCTAGCCCCAAAAGTAAGCGCGAGACTTGTGTTATGGGATACTAACTCAACGATACTATATTTTATAGCAAATACATATTATAAATAAACACATGACCTAGGAAAATCAGAAAGATCATTTTCCGTCTTGACCTGACCGGGGATCGAACCTGGAACCTCCGGAGTGGAGTGGCTGGTGGTTACCCTTTGTGTCACAACATGCAGGTTTGTTCGGCATGGGCAAGGAGCTGGCCCGCAAGACGAACGTGACGCGCAGCAACGTGAGCAAGGTGGAGGCGGCGGTGTACGCGCTGCGCATCCGCGGGGAGGCGCCGCCCGCGCTCATACTCGCGCCCGCGCCCGCGCACGACCTGCGCGACTGGGACACGCACGACCACTCCGATGACGAGGGATTCTACTAGTATCGAGGATTTACGCATTCATCTTTGACTATGCTACTAAAGTTAGGACGCTAAGCATAGAGAATTCCGTACATTGACACAGCGGCTGTCAGTGACACTGTGCGAGCAGGACAGTAATATGACTAAAAACTGTGAGCTGTAAACCTCGAATCCAGTTACGTCTCGTTTCTCGTACTCGTGTCAAAAACGATTTATGTCATTTTTGAAAAAAAAATCATAATGTCTTAAATAAGATATTTTATCTACACCCATGCTATAAATCCTCTATAAAAGTACTGAAGCAGTTAGCGCATTGCCTACATTAAAACACTCAGTGTCATAGTAACCATTATATCACCCAAACGAGTGTTATAATGTTGTACTAAATTTCATTATGCAATGCAAACTCAATCCCTTCCTTACTCATCAAACAGCCACATATTATGAATTTCAAAAAAGAACATTGTCATGTCCGCGCCGTTTACTACCACAGCTCCGTAATTTAAAAAGGGAACTTATTGATTATGTATATTATTCGAATTCACGTCATATCACGCCATTTTTATTCGATATTTAATAATATCGAACAAAAATAATTTGCAATCCAATAATCGTAAAATTATTATTACATTAAATAATTTCATTATTACCTAAATATATATCGTTAGTTTGTATTAGATATTCAACAATAAACTTACAAGGAATTTACATAGAGTTCTTACAACACTGTACCACACCCTATCGATTTAGAACCTTTTATAGAGGATTCATATCATGGGTGTAGATAAAGTTTTGTATGCAACTGTAATAATAAGGTATTAAAACACTCATGTGATACTATTATTAGCACACTCGGCTTCGCCTCGTGTGATAAACCCACTTTCGTGTTTTAATACCCCTTATTGTACTACAGTTGCATAAATAACTATTAAAAGTTTATAACCCCAAATTTCACGACATTTTAAAAAAATTAAAAAATCTGAATTGACAATAAGCTTCTATAATTCTCTAACTTCTCACAAAAATTTCACGAGATTAGGTTGATAAATGCGACCTGTCAACAAGAACAGTCGAACAAACTGACGGCCGGACTAACATTTATGGCCAATCTCGAAACAGACGCGTGCGATAAAGATAGGAAATGGCATGTCATTGTACGAAATTATTTGTGCTTAGCATACTTACTTTAATCCCAGTCACTAGATAAAGTGGCTAAATAAAAAAGTAAACCTGATACATTATTAAAACAGTTGAAGCGTCTAACGATCTCTGTGATAGACTGTAAGATAGTTGAGTTTTTTCATAATAAATATGTTTCTATAACTTTACTTTATATTATTTCTCTCTCTTTCATCTTACTGCCGTTCCCAATGACATCCTTAGCCGTGTAACCATCTAGATGGTTACGACGATCTAGTACGATCCTAATGAAGTCATCATTAATCCTAATGAAGTGAACATCTTTAGCAGGAAACATAAACATTTAATTTTTCTAAAGATACTCTCATAAACCTTCCTACAAATAAGTACCTACTTGAAGTTGTTAAAATAAACTTGAACAGTTGTTGTAGTTGTTTTTGCCCGTCCGCCCCTTGTGCCCCCCCCCCCTTCCCAGACAAAAAAAATCCTGGTTCCGCCCTTGTCCGTCTACTTTAAAGCATGAGATCTGTCCAGCTTTTTAAGGTGTTCGCCTTGTGATCCGGAGGTCGTGGGTTCGAATCCCACTGGGAAGCATACTTTGTGAAAACTTGTTTCTAGTCTGTTTAGGATTTTGAAGGGCTTGAATCACTTTTTTATCTGAAATTCGGAAGGCACGTATAAACTGAGTTCCGATCGCCATCTAGCGTTTGCTCAAACCTGTCCAAGGATTTGTTCTGGCCTACCTTTGGATTGCGAAGGTCAGACGGCAGTCGCTCTGTTTTAAAACCAGTAACCTCGTCAAATCACCTAGGTAGCGGACCCTGGGTTCTAAAGCGTTACCGCTGAGGATGCAACCGGTAATACGGGATGATGATCTATCCAACTCTTTTTTTCTCCACTTTGCACAGTCTTTTTCAAGCATTTTTAGTTGGATACCTTTTGGGACTTATTTCTACATATCCAAATAAAAAACATTAAGGCACAAGTATAAGTCAAAATAATATATTCTTTACACAATAAAATAACATTAATCATCTTGCGTGTCCTGAGTGTACTGCTGAGTGTCAGAGGGCTTCCACTCGTCCTCTTCGTCCGTTCCAAACGGATCTTCATCCTCAGAAGCGTCCGAGTCACTCCACTTCTGTACTTCTCTGGTCTTCCTCGCCCTTTTCCCCGTCACTATAACATCATCAGGCATATCCTCCTCACTATCTGTGTCTGAGTTATATCTCTTTTTCTTCCTCTGTCTCTTACCTGCCATAAACAATTTCTTTTTTTTAATAAATACAAATACTTCTTTTTCGTGATTTGTAATCTAGAATTCGTAATCGTAATCTACGCTGTCGCCGTCTGAGTCTTCGACTTGGAAGTGGTCGTCGTAAAAGTTAACGGCTTGCACATTACTGATATAAAATATATTGCCGTTTCTTTCCACGACTCGCTGTCGACCTGTTAACGAAAATGAGTATGTAAGTGCTGTGATATCAAACATATCACAATGGACGACATGAAGATACACAGTAATTAACACTTTCACCGCAAGACTATATCAGTTGCCGCGGTGAAAGGGTTAACAACGTACACTAATTTTTGTGTTGGACCGAAGGTTGAATTTTGACCGAAGCTGATAGAGTCTAGGCGACGTCGGCGATACCGTCATCTGATTGGGTCATAGTATCGTATGTATTAAATTTAGTACAACTAAAGTCGAAATTGCTTAAGGAACAAGTGAAAAATATGAGATAATTTGTCTATGGAATTAGTAGGTACCTAAATACAGGGTGACTTTACACATCAGCCAAATTTCTGAAGCAAGTTTTGTCCATGATACTTTAATACTTTCCATTAATTGTTTGTTTTTCGTGTATGTAAGTGGCCAACCCTGGTGTCAGATTTTTCAGGCTACCTAAAGGCATCTGAAATAGCTTCACGACTGCCATACAATGATGACAGCCGGGACCAACGGATTATACGTGCCTTCCGAAGCACGGAGGAGCTCGAGAATCAAAGTGCGGACCATCCCGGTGTCGCTTAACTTGCGAAAGCGCTAGTAATGCGCACTCCCGCCGGGCCACCGAGCTCCTACTCCTACTTTCCATAAAAACAATTAACGGAAAACGGAAACAAAAATTCGGCTTCTCATACAAATCAGCGCTCGGCCAAAGAATTTTGTAGAGGACGAGAAAATGTTTAATTACTTTATTATGGAAAGCACTTCAGTATCATGGACTGAATTTGCTTCAAAAATTTGGCTGGTGGGTAAAAGTCACCCTGTATATCTTTCTTTTCTAATTAACCTGAACTGTACCCAGTGGCGGACTAAGCCGAATGCGTAACCCCAGCAAAATGTTGCGCCTTAGAGAAATGAGAGTATTACAGATACTTGGTTCATAGTAAGCCTCAATATGTTCAAATATAGCAAAATTCGTTCATGTTGTATTTTCGAAGTTATTCGAGAAAAGCTGATTTTGCTGGAGTAACGTTACCCCAGCAAGATGTTTCTCAAAAAAAGCGTTTAGCCTAGAATCAAGTATGTGAAAAGACAGCTCTTAATGGGTTGTAAATGTATACCGATAGCAAAATTTGTTCATCTTATACTTTTTGAGATATTCAGGATTTTGCTGGGGTAACGTTTTGCAATTTTCCATATCTCAAAAACTGTTAGTAGCAGAATTTTGAAAAAAAAACTGTTTATAGGCCTTAGTTTGTTCAAATTTGTTTAAATATAAGTATTCCGATTAATCAACAAATATCGAAGTAATTTATTATTTAAAAAAATCTGGAAATTCCGGTTTACTCGTAAACTAGTACATTTACTAACAAATAAAAAGCAGTTACATATACGTATGATATACCCTTCTAACGTGTACAAATTTGGATGAACAAACATTACGCGATATGAAGATATAAAAGAATTTGATCGATTTCCTAGAGGTGTAACTTTGGCCATCGAATATGCAGTTCTCACTGAACACAAATAGATTAACTATAGTGAACATATGTGTTCATTTTGTTACAAAACATGCCTGAAAATTTCGGCTTCAAATCTCGGATGGAATAAAAGTTATTAAACAACGGACTAAGCCCGTCAGAGGCCCGGGGCGGCAAAGGTGAACGAGGACCCCATTCTTGAAAAAAACTTTTTTTTTATCTTTAGGTATTTCATTAAAATCTGGCAAAAATAGTTTTTATTTTTTGTAGCATGTTATATGTGTTTTCATGCCTTCAATTTACTGAACTTTTCAATAACATTTGTGAAATCGATTTCTAGATTAACCAGTCGCTCTTGACCCATTGTAGACCGAAGATAATTTTTTTTTAAAGATAATTTTAGTTAAAGTTTCGAAAAACTCGTCTCTCCTCTACTAAACACATTTTTAAAGTCTTGTTTAGGATTTGATTAAGGGCATTTGGACCCCAAGACCGGAGGCCCGGGGCGGGCCGCCCCTTCCGGCCCCCCTGTTAGTCCGCCACTGACTGTACCACTGTTGGGCAAAGGTCTCTCCCATTTTCCAGATTGATCTGGGTCTTGGATGTTCATCTATATGTAAATGTATTTGTTATAAAATATAATATCGTTGAGTTAGTATACCATAACACAAGTTTCGAACTTACCTTGGGGCTAGCTCAATCTATGTTATTTGTCCCTATATATTTATGTATTTAGTATAATTGTTATATAGTTGTAGCTAGTATAAATAAGATACACCCTGGTGACAGACAGACACAGGCGGACGGACGGCGGAGTCGTATTAATAGGGTCCCGTTTTTACCGTTTGGATACGGAAACTCTAAAAATTATGAAATTATTAAGTTTAGATTTTTTTGTTTTCATTAATAAGCATATCAAGCATGATGAACCAGAACCTGCAGAACCAGTATTAAGCAAAATTAACAAGATTTTCTTTTCACGATAAGTTTTTTTGCCTTTTTCCGACATATCGTTAATCTTGTTTAATAAATAGATAAATGAAAAGGTATGCGTTGAGTTTGACAGTTCTCCTGATTTTAGTCAAGCCGGTATCTGTTATCATAAGATTATAGTCGTCAAGCCATGTCAGATGCCTTTCAGTTCGAGTATCTAATAAAATTAAATATCGTCAGAAGCTTTCTCTGTCTGCGGCCTACCGCCGGTAGCCTGGGCCTTGCTTCGTTGCCACCAGGCATCTAGGTTAGGTTTTGTAATATGCTTATATTTTTTAGTATGTTTGGTATTTCTAGCCTAAAAATTCAATATAATATGAACGAGTGTAAATAATAGATTTTGTGTATTGTTTGATAAATAAATTACTCGAAGGACTAAAAGGATTAAAATAAAAATATTACCTTGCAAACAATCATTTATAAACGCACCAATGTTCAAAAAATATTAAGTCTAACATCCATTAAGTATAATATGCATAAAAATAAAATTTATTTCTTAAAGGTAATATCTCTAACGTACATATCATGTAATACATACTAATAATAAAACGCTAATTAATTAATAAGTACAATAAAAGTGTAAAATGTAACTGTAACTTGTAAATATAATTTTCATTTCGCGCGACTTCACAATAACAACTTAAAGATAAAAACTTACAAAATATATATTAATTTGTACTTTGATCCAGGTGATTATGTACTGTAGCATAAATATATGCATGTAGCATGAATGTATGCTTTAGCATAAATATATATTTATGCTAAAGTATTTTTGTTTCCAAGGGGTATAAAAAATACAACATGTATTTTTATACTTGTAACTAACAGATTCCCACGGCTTCACAATAATAACTTAAAGATAAAAAACTTACAAAATATTTATTACCTAATTTGTACTTTGAACCAGGTGATTATGATAATAGTTTTTTTTTATTCTTAGATGTCTAGCAGTGGAAAACGATAGATTAATATTTAGGTACTATAAAAAAAAATAAGGTGGGAAAAAATGCGGTTTACTAAGCCCAAAAAAATTATCTATTTAGGTAATTAACAAACAATCAACAACTTCACTTTTAAAGCTAAATGAGGTAAAAGTAGTATACATATTACTTAATCATTTTGCAAACCACACAACTGGAAATATAAACAAATACTGCATAAATGCAGTTTATTTCGTAAATATACTTTAATGCATTGCCTATAAAAAAACAATAAAATTATTATGTCGATTTAATCTTAAAGTGCACTTTCACGGTCAAACCATATTGACCTTTATTTCTATCTGCGAAATGCATAGTATAGCTTGAGAAAGACTACCTTTAATGGCCACTTGACGCCACAGACAACCGCGCGGATTTTCTTTTCTTTTTAACCGAATTCCAAAAAGAGGTTATCAATTTCTCGGTTATTTTTTTATGTATACTCACCGATTTTTCGAAGCCGCCTAGATCGATTAGCTAAATTATTTTTGTTTAAAAGGGCATACGAGTACATGAAATGTGGTCTTTTTTAATTTATAATAAATCGATTAGGTAGTTTGGGGTCGAAGTTCTATTTGCTGCCATTCTAGTCTGAATCGGTGCCAAATACCGAAGCAACCGTCAACGTGGTGCAGCTTTAATTTAAGTACTTTCTTAATTAATATTTTTGACAACATAGTTTTTAAAATACATTCATGATGAATTAATCTTTTTTCTAGATGTGTATTAAATATTTCATATAGCTCCCTTTCTCTTTCTTCCATGTTTTTTATCTTTCCTCCAAAATATTGTGTAAACATGTAAATATGGAGTATCATTCTAAATTTCGACAGAGTCCCAACTTTGAAGATTCAAAGATTCAAATGTTTATTCAGTAATTAGACCTTTACAGGCACTTTTACACGTCAATAAGTATAATCTATGTTACGTGTAAAGTATATTAAAATTGAATTTATTTTTAAAGAAAAACTACCGATACCAGCTTTCTTGAAAAACAATAGTTCGATGTCCGTTGTTTCGACAGAACTTATATTCGACTAGCATTAGTCCGATAAAACATACTTCGACAACACACACCTTCGAAGAACACTACTTCGACAAAACCCTTCTTAGGTATTAAATTTAGCCATCAACCCCACTTGTTATCTATCTATAATTTAAGAACTATTTTCTTGTATATTGCCAATTTAGCCATATTTCATTCGCTTCTTTTCAACAACTAATATCAGATATGTTTTTCCAAACATCAAAACAAACATTTCCTATGGGAATTTGGATAATAATCAGAGTATTGTAATGCTGTTAAAAAACTAATAATTTAAACAAAAGCCTTCTTTACTTTAATCAACTTTCAATTCATCTAAATTGAATTAAGTTGAATATCACACTTCTAAATAGTGGGTAATAACGCATGCTTCAAATGCGTGTACTATGTGATGAATAATTTCGTCAGGAAGATTCGAAGCCACGATAGCACAATTGGTAGAGCATTCACGGCGTTATCGTGAGGGACGCGGGTTCGAATCCCACTCGTGGCGAAATTTTTCATCACATGTTTTAATTTGGATTTCCTATGGGATTTGTATGAAATACAATCTTATGACGTCGTAGTTTCTTGGAGTTTCGGCTCTTTATATCAGTAAAATCTAAAATCACGTTGAAAATGAATATGCTCAATGACAAGTGACATTATGCAGTTTTATTTTCTTAACAGTACCAAATGATTTATTTTAGGACAGTACCCAATTACTTAATCCTAAGAGAGATTCGCATGCATGCTGAAAGATGGGCACATATTATCACCATTTGGACTCCGGACAGTAGAAGAAAGAGAGGAAGACCAAGAAAGAGATGGGCAGACGATCTTACTCAGTTTGAAAAAGAATGTCAATGGAAACAGAGAGGGAAGGCTTTTGCCCAACGATGGGGACCTATCATAGCTAACAAAAAAGATTAAATTTAATCTAATCCTATGCCAAAAAAAAATTAAGGTGAATATAAAAATTTAAGGGCAATTAATTTTGTCCTTTGCCATTTACCAAATTGACCTGGCTGGGGACCGAACCCAGAACCTCCGAAGTGGCAGACAGCTGCTGGGAGCATCCATTCATCCTTCAGTTTCATTTATGGTCGCATAAATGACAGGCCTTTTCAGGCAACAATCTAGGAGACTTCTTTTTGGCAGGCGGGGGAGGCGGGGGTGACTCATCAGATTCCTCATCTTCCTCTTCCTCTTCATCGTCTTCTTCCTCTTCCTCTTCCTCGTCTTCCTCATCTTCGTCATCGTCATCACTGACATCTAATATCCCATTATCAATATCCTCTTCGGTATATTCTATCGAAACAGATTCGTCATCTTCATCTTCAGATCTATACTCCTCATCAGATGTTTCCTCATCACTAGATTCTTCCTCGGGTTCGCTCACTTGTGTGCTTTTATTTTCTTTTCGGGCCTGATTCTTACCTGTCAGGAAAAATTCCCAAAGATATACTATTTAAAAGCCCGGTGGCACACGCGGCTTCATTAAAGGACGTTGTCTTAGAACTATAATAAATCATCATCTGGTGCAAAAAATAAAACAATAGATGAACAATTGACCTGGGAGGAATTTCTCCTTGTGACAGGGAAGGGAATATTAGCTTGAAAAGACATTATTCAACATTCCCTCGATCGGCTTTTACGATCTGCGCGGGAAAAAAGCAGCTAATACATTCTATGGTTTTACTTTCTTCCTAGACCAGCATGGAAAAAAAATCAGGGTACATGCATTAATTTAACCCTTTGAGCGCCATTGACGTACTTTAGTTGCAAAACACCGCGTGACCAAAACGACACGTGACAACTTAAGTGGTCCAAATTATACTATTTTTATTAGGCTTGGCGTCGTGGGTAAAGTAACGTCAGAAGGCGCTGGCGCGCAAAAGGCGCTTCTCTCACTTATATAATAACACACATTCTCATTAAAGCATGTTTCCGGTGAGATTATGTAGTTGTGTTTGGGACCTCGAAACAGCTTTACAATATCTTTTTGTTTATAGTAAAGTGGAAAATATAAGTCAAGAACCATCAAAACGATTCCTTCACTAAAAACGTGTGTGTGTGTCACCGTGTTTTTTCTGCCGCCAGGAATAATTATGTACTTACATGCAATCGCCAGAACAGGATGATAAGGAGCCTGCAAAGGTCTCTTGACCGCGCAAGTTCAAATAATTGTTTATCACACAAGAGAAGCCCATATGACAACATTATTTCAAATCTGATGAATAAATTTAAGGCGATTAAAGTTGTAAAGCGTATAAGTTATGTATGTTATGACAGCAGAAAAAAAAACTTAAAATGTTCATTTCTCAAAATCTGATGGATAATTTTCAGGCGATTAGAGTAGTTAAAATAGACGGGGATAAGGAAAGCCCAGGCACGGCTATATGAAGCAAGTCAAGGAAAAGGTGACAGCAGTGTCGTATCAAGATGTCAAGAGGTTGGCGGAAAACAGAATAGAATGGAAGAAACTCCACCGACAAGAGCACCGCTCTTAAATTATGATGATGCGAGTTGTTAAGTGAATATTATATTTATGATATCACAGCAGGAAAAAAAAACACTTTTAAAATGTTCATTTCTCAATCTCGCTTCTTACTTTCACGACCTGATGAACTTGCCTCTATTGGGTGTTAATATGATGCAAAATGAATTCATGGTACAATCCAGTCAGTACAGTCAACAAAAAAAAAACAATGTTAGTAAAAAATTTCGTGCAAATAAATTAATGTAATCACTAACGATTCGTATCTTATGGCAATGCTTGGCGGGATTAGTAAAAAGGTATTTGTTTAATCCATGCCTAGTTATGATGATGAAAATGATTAATTCATTACATTATTAAATTTCATATTTTTGTTGAAAGGCATCCAATGGAGCCGACCGTGCGTAAAGTTTTTTTAATGTGCTAGACTGTGGCCTAGTGGTCAAATTCAGGAAAGGTTTTTCAAACAACAACAGCAACATACATTTAAACATAGCTTAAAAGCCCAAAAACTCATTCAAAATTAATCCCTAGGAATTTTTCGGGGTCCAGTACTGCCCCCATTTGAAATAAATTATTTGAAAGTAAACGGAGATATCCTTTAAAATGTTGTGTTGATCAAGCCCTAAATAACCCTTCAAACTATTTTTTATAGTTAAAAGTAAGAACGTGAAGCTTCTCTTCGCACATTTGAGAAACGGCCACATTCGGCTAATGTGCGTAGAAAAGCTTCTTGCGACTTGTATTACGGCGACAATATCAACGGGATTGGGATTGTTGACTTTTAAATAGGGGTGACGACAGGGTCAGAAAAGTATGATTGTAATAAGTCCGTCTTTTAGATGATCCAAAAATAATGGACCCGTATTTTTCTGTTTACCAAAAAAGTAGAAATTCACAAAGATACGAAGAATTAAAAGTTCCGGAGTGGGGGCTTGCGACGTCACCGCTATGTAAAAATCGTACGTAGCCGTGACGTCAGGCGAAATTTCAATGCGCTGTATCTTTGCCATTTTTTGTTTCTCAGAGAAAAGAAAAAATACGTTTACAATATTTTTTAATAATCTAACCGATGGGCTTAAAGTATTTTTCCATTCGTCATGCCTATTCAAAGCGCTTTTCTAGCCATGAATGCAACCGAATTATGCGCCGTTAAGCAACATCCTGAAAAAGCCTAGAGGCTAGCAATAAATAATAATGCAATATTTTAAGCTACCTATAAATGCATCTGACATAGCTTTACTAGTTGATAATACGCTAATATATTTAATAAAAAAAAGTTATTAAAATAAAATAAATAAACAGATAAGAACACAGATTGAGCTGTCCACAAAATCTGTTTTAACCCTTACTATCATAATCATAATCATAATCTTTATTTGCTCAAAACATGGTAATATAGGTCTTACAATAAATATTAAAGAACCAACATGTTTTGCTAGTAGTAATAGCATGCAAATATTAGTAGTCCAAGATAAAAGACAAGTAGTATTAGGGTATCGCAGGTATCATTTTTTCATAAGGTTTCAAAAATGTGGTAGCTATTTAGCCATTGTCCTAATAAGGGCACTTGTATTATGGGATACTAACTCGACTATTGTGAGAGAAAAATTTGAAAAAGACGATTTCCGTTCCTTTCCATAGGCATTTTTCCGCACCTAGTTTAGATAATTACTATATTTGATCTTATACCTAGGCTAGTTCCCCTCTGCCTAGGTATAAGATCAAATAATCTAATAAGTTCATGAAAACTAGTTGCGTAACTGTTTATTATCATTACGAGAATCGGTAAAGCATCGAAAGGACGACTACAAGTGCCCCTTTAAAAATGCCATGTTGTGCAGTTTCCTCGTGAAAATAGAGGAGAACCCATCATATCTTCAAAAAAATGGCATAAATTTCCATTTGATAACATTTTTTTTATTTTATTTACGTTGCAATTTTTTGTAAAATTATACACAAACAACAAATTATACTTGTGAATGTTTGATTTTTCTAGATTTAGTAGTAACCTACCCTCGCACCCAAAACGGCTAAACGTTTTGTTTAGTAAAGAAGATTTGTCGTCGTAACTAATCCTGTATTAAATGATCTAAGGCACTTAGGCTGTTCTTTTAGGCCACTTGTACGTGAGGTAGGCAACGACGTTCTTCTGTGTCTCCTCTTTTGTAGGCTGAAGTAGTTTTTTGAAGTGAAAACTTCTTTAGCGGCGTTGTACACTTTTTTTGTAGTGAGTAAAAATGTTAAACTCGCGTCAGGGCGTCAGGACACGTGACCCTGATCAAAAATTCGTAAGACGGATGGAGAGTAGACAGCCGGCGCGGCGTAGGAGAGGGAGTAACCCCCTCTCTTTCTACGGCGCGGCGAAAATGCATGCCTGCGTCTGCAGATTCATTTAGGCGGCACAGGGCGCTTGCGCGAATGTTCGGGTGTGTTTATGCAACAGCGTGCCACGCGCATCCATGTATGGTGACAGCTGACGGCTCGACCGTCTGTGTAGTGGCCACACTGCTGTGTATTCGTAAAATTCGTGTATATAAAGTGTTTAATTTAATGTAATATGAATTGTCATGTTTGTGTACGATAGTGCAATAAATAAATATTGTATTCTACCACATAAATTATAGTACTTTTGTACTGATAATTAAAGCAATTTGTCCAAAATTATTCCCTAACCATTCCAAAATATCAAAAATGCACAACGTTAATATTCAAGTTTTCACTTCTGCCGGCACTCCCGGAGTGCAACCCGGCGTTTTTTTTACTCGAGCAAGCGCAGTTCGTCAAAGTAGCGGAGACAGAATGGGGGAACGAGGATGGGTACTGGGCATAGTAAACAGAACGGGGTCCCAGTGACTGGCTCGCCTGTTGCTGGGTTTAACACTCGGCTTAAATGTTTATGCACTGAGCGCTAGGCCAAAGCACAGAATACGTTATATTCTAAAATACAGAAGAATCACTCTTGGATAGGAGATTTGCTAAATTAAACCCAGTTACAGCGTAATAAAGTCCCATTTAGTTTGCACGCCGCACATATGACTTGCAACTTATTAGCCTAGAGTGCGTCGAACGAGCCAGAATGTGCCTTGCGTCTGCGAAGCGACGGTCTGTATCTCTTTATCTTTGGCTTGTCTCTAGCGTTAAATTTTCAACAATTTCAACTTTGTGTCTATGAATAAGCCCTGTTAGAGCGGTTTCACTTTGTGTCTATGAATAAGCCACGTTAGAGGGGTCTCTTTACTTCATACCTAAAGTGCGGAGTGCCCCTGGCCTGGTCGAGGGCACGGTCTCGCCACTCCAGTCGGTAGGTGTAAGCAGGTTATTAGTTCAGTGCCGGATTAAGCCCGCGCGGGGCCCGTAACAAATTCTATCGAAAGGCCCCTTTCTTTGCTATACCTAGGATTTTAAGTTAATTAAGGTAGTTAAAAAAAAAAACAAATTAACTGGGCAAATGTGGAAATAATATGTACTTAAGTGTCAGAAATATCTATTAGAGATTATAATAAAGGGAATTCCCCTCTTAGTTTTACTGTGCTACGAACTTCGTACATAAATAATTCGTGGTGTTGCCAGCGCTAACTTTTAAAAATGTAGTCTTTCTATATTATTTAATCTGTGGACTATTAAAAATGTAGTTAAATTGAAAATTATTGATGTAGATATTGATACCAATACTTATCTATTGGCCGGAAGCGCTGATATCGGTAGCTTTTCTTTAATATAAATGAAATTTCAATATAAACTACACGTAACGTAAATTATACTTATTGACGTGTAAAAGTGCCTGTAAAGGTCTAATTACTGAATAAACATATGACTTTTGAATTTTTTGCCGGTTGTCTCTCTTCTATAGCGACGGGGCCTCTCTTGGCGCGGGGCCCGTAGCAATTGCCACTCTTGCTTCTAGGCTAATCCGGCACTGTATTAGTTTGAAAGATGCTGAGGAGAGAGAATAGACGGATAGGTTTTTGGCGGGAAGTCAAGGGATTCAGTTGGAGTTTACTTTCAATTGTTTTGCAAATTGATTCTAGTGGATTTTATAATATGAAATTGGTGTAGTTTAGTGTTATAAATGCTCATGCTCATGGACAATATGTAAAATGTTTAAAGTGAACACTCATAGTGCGGTTGTAGTGATATTTATTTGCGGACTATGGTGGGCGTCTTTAGGCGCCGTTCGCCACTCAATCAGTTATGAAAACCAGTGGGCTCGTATAGATTTGTCACCAGAAGCTCCCTTGAAGCAATCAAACGACCTACACCAACCTTTGATTATATAGTAATTAGGGTTAGGATTAGGAATAAAGAAGTGAATAAATAAAAATAGGTTTTAGAGGACTAGTATCCAGAGCCGTAAAATAATTTTAACAAAAAGAGAATAGACTGACCTTGTGGCTGTTGTCTCTGGTCGGGCGGGACGGTCCCAGGCGGGTGCGAGTGCGTGTGCCAGTGCCGCGGGTGCCGGCGCTCGCAGCGCGCGCCGTACGGACACTCGCCGCGCTCGCCCGCGCCCCAGTCCGCGTCCGACGGGTGGCTGAACTCCGCTTTGTGCAACGGGTTTTTTCTATAAACAATTACAACACCATTATAGTATATTACGATATACGTGCTGGTGGTTATAACACACGAGGCGGAATTACAGCCCGAGCTACGGGCGAGGGTGTAATAGAGCCGAGTGTGTTTGACCAATATATGCACGTATATCGTAAGACGTTCAACACACTTTCGAGGAAACGTACCAGAATTTTTATTTTATTTTAAATAAACTCGACCATAAAATTGTGACGTAAAGTGTAGCTTTCACGCTTTTTTACTTTTTAAAATCAGCGCGGCTGCCTACTGGCTGGGGCAGGTCGGGGGGGGCAGTATTTGCTTTTAAAGTGAAAAAAATTGTTAGTGTAAAGTGTCGTCGTCCCCCCCCCCCCCTTTATCTGCTAAACGATTATATATGGACACGTGAAAAAATTCACAGCTATAGGATATATAACAAAATTAAAATGAAAACTATCAGAGCTAAGTAGGGTTTATACATTTAAAAGTTATAGCCGATTAACTTATAAAATGTACTCGGAAAAGGAAAATTTCATACAAATTCAATAGAAAATAAGATTTTAGACGTTTTTAGTGGCATGAACTCAAAGTTGGCGTTCTGCGCGTGGCGTGACACGCACTCGGCCAATCATTTTTTTAATTTTCCCGGCCTATTCTTTTTTTCCTTACCTGTAACAATTAGCGCCGTACATGCAGCGCTCGCGCACACGAGGTTTGGCCGGCGACGGCGGCATGTTGGCCGCGGGGGCTCCGTCTGACGACGAGGCTGCCCCGTCGGCCGCCGTTGCCCCATCGGAAGGCGGCAACGCTGGCGCGTCACTCTGGAAGATTTGAACAAGACAAACGTGTAACCCTTTCACTACGAGACTTTATAACAGATGTCGTACTCCCAGCGCGAGGCATCGTGAATCGAAAATAAATACCTACAACCAAAACGGGGTGAGAAGTTATGTGCAATAAGAGCAGTGGTTTTTTGACGGAAATATTCGTCGCTCGCGAAATGGGCGCGAAAATGTTTTTTGGATACATCAGTCGTTCGCGATGAAAGGTTTGAAAAAACTATGAACACGAAAATGTTTTTCGGATAAATCCCAGGTATGCGGTGAAAATAAAAAAAAAAAATACCAGACTACGGAAGCCATTTACGGGTAACAATTTATAAGTTTTTGAAATGTAAGATAATGTAAGACCTTTTTTTAACACGCACTTTTTTGAAAGTGTCATTCATTATAATGAGAACAGAATGTGGTGGCAACATATATTTGGGCGGAGACCCACGAAGGTTGTTTGTTTGTTTATAAAGCTATATTTATAAAAAGAAATGTGGTGTCGTGGGACACCAGGTAGGAACGAAGTTCCTTCGGCTAATGTAGAAATAAACGTGGTTACTCACGAGTAAAATGTATCTATAATGTGAGTATTCGCCACGTGCTTGTCCATGAATTCATGAGTATATACTATGCATTGGAGGGGTGGAGTGGTAATAGAGAGAGAACGGATGAGAGAACGAAAAGAAAGAGGGAGGAAGAGAAAGGTATTATACACTACTCGCTTGTGTATACGACTGTCGCGCCTGCGCACGTCTCATTTAACGGTTTTATTTAACGAGGTCATCCTTACGGTTTTACTATCACATTTTTTCAGTTCGGTCGCGCAGCAAAATCCCTATCTCCTCCAAGCCTGCCAAGCCCAACTTCGTTCCAATATAAAATTTACTGTACATAAGAAAGAACCCAGAAACAAATCATAAAGGCTTATCCCGTATAGGGATATCTCCCTGTGAACCTCTCTTTGCCAGAAACAACCGATACCCTACGTGCGACAGAGATAGCGCTATCCAAACCGAATCACCCGACTCTGTCACACGCAGTGTATCTGACGGAGTATCTAAAACCGTCTCGAGTGTTTACGCCCTTTATAACAACTAACTTTATATTAATTTTACCTAAGAAATGTCTGCTACATTGGCCTATCAGATGTGAAAAAAGAGCGCAGACTTTTTCTCATATTCATAAAAGTTAAATACCATTTGCTAAACCTATTTTCGTTAAAACATGTTTTGTCCCTTTCCCTCTTTTTAATATTTGACATTGAAAGAACGAGACCAACAACACCCGTCAAGTAACACTGTGTCGTAATTGGTACTTGGCGGGAATACGGCGCGCCGTTGAAGAGCCGATAAGACACAGTGGTAGATAGATAGATAGATAAAAACTTTATTTGTCTCACTGAGGCACACACATATACATGTTTACACAAATCAACATAAAATCATAGACAATAAGTTTTAGAAATAAGGTGAACCGCAGTGATACAAAAAGGCAATAACTCAGCGTTACAATTGCTCAGGGAGCAAACACTGATTTTCAGTCATCACCGTCGAGTGAGAGAACATGAGCCTGTCGGAAGAGCTATAAATAAAGATTAGTTATACCTAGCTTTAAACCGCTTTGGATATATTATTTGTTGGAATGAAAAAGTGTGAAAAGAATATGAACGAAAAAAATACAGAAGTGAGAGAGAAAGTGATGATTACAATTATAACCTACGATTCATAGTGTCCGTCATCTAAGCGACCAATTTCTGTTTTTCCAACAACATATCTTTAATTTTTCTTTTAAAATTTAGCGTTGACGTGAGTATTCTAATAGGGGGTGGAATATTATTCCAGCATTTGGTCGCCTGATGACGCAAACTACCAGTAAATGCTACCGTTCTATGTATGTGCATCGCTAACGGGGGTCTACATGCACGAGGGACATTCCTACCATTCAGAAATTTAATTTTTTTATGCAAATAATCTGGATTGTTTCGGTATATGACATCAAACATAAGAGATGCCAGATGTAACTGCCTGCGCGATTCCATATTTAGCATGGAAGCGCGATTCAGGTAAGGTGTAATGTGCGACCGCGGGGGTATATCATAAATAAACCTGCAGCAAGCGTTCTGCACTTTCTGATACTCATTGGGAAGAATGAGTAACACTGGAACTCATCCGGAACTTTTTTCCCCTTGAGTAACAGTGGTACTCAAGATGGTGTTACTCATAGGAACAAACGGAAAATTTGTGTGGGATTTTCTTAACTAGCTATTTAGGTCCCATAGTTGGGCAAAGAAAAATAAACCGATTTGTTAGGGTTCCGTAACCAAGAGGTAAAAACACGACAGTAGAATCTTAGTAAAAGGGTCCCCTATTACTAAAACTCCGCTGCCCGTCTGTCTGTCCGTCCGTCTGTTACCAGGCTGTATCTCATGAACCGTGATAGCTAGACAGTTGAAATTTTCACACATGATGTATTTCTGTTGCCGCTATAGCAACAAATACTAAAAACAGAATAAAATAAATATTTAAGTGGGGCTCCCATACAACAAACCATTCGTGCGCAAGTCCGAATCGCAATTGGCAGGTTATTTTAAGATCCTACCGTTATCGAATAGGAAAAAATATTCATAAGGACCAGCTGAGTAACCCCTAGAAGTATTTGTTATGAGTATAGAATATTTCCGCTGTACATTTACACCCGATATAGACCCATACTGCGCCGACCCCCCCAGCCCCTTGTTCCACCCCCATCCGAGTGTGATAGCAAAAGGAAGACGTTACACCCTTGTAATAGTAAAACCTCATCGAAAGATTTTATATAATACTATAATACAGGCGAAAAATCAGTTCTGTTAGACACAATTTAGACTATAAAACTTTTGATCCACTGATAGACCATAAATTTACTATTTATTTGATGTCACATTGGCTCATCGAAAGATTTTATATAATACTATAATACAGGCGAAAAATCAGTTCTGTTAGACACAATTTAGACTATAAAACTTTTGATCCACTGATAGACCAACTATAAGCTAATTACTCCTTACATCGTTATAACGTTTGAAACTGTAAAAGGCCCTATTATTCTCTCTGGGTTTCGGATCTAATAGCCTGAATACTTGATATGACTTAAGACAGAAGGCACTTGCGCCCTTTTGTTTACGTCATTGTGCATGTCCCTTTAGATAGCCAGATCGGTTGTCGAAACAGGAAAATAAAATTGAAAACAAACCACTGCGTTTCCGATTTTACTATCGTTATGACTACCTGAAATCGGACGTGGCTTGAGTGAATCCGATTACCTTCGATTCAGATTCGATTCGATTTTCAGCCTAAAAGCCGGATCGACCATTAGTTTGAAGTGCGCGCGAACACACACGCACACAAACTCAGTCTGTTTGTTAATTTCTAAATTATCAACAATTTCAATTCGTATCAATAGAAATACTTGACAAAAATAAGAAATCATTTCAAAGGAAATCAAATAATCAAATAAGTATTTATAATTATAATTACTTACACTTAATTAAAACTAACACGTTTAGCTACATAGCAGCAAATTAATACGATTCAATTACATAATAGGTAATATTTACTTTGTAAGCGTAAATCTATTTTGATCATCAATTTATATAGAATCCATAGTTTTTTTTTTACCAGATATTCTGCCCTGCTGCTGAACAAAGGGCCTCTCCTTTTCTTTACCTCTCATTTCTATCGCGATGGGATAATAGTAAAAAGCGCATAATAATTCAGTCATTTATGGGCTAAATCTGGTAACATAGCACTTTTCTATGTTGCTATCCTTTTCTGTCGCTCAGAACCGTCATTTGCGAGAGCGAGAGAGAGCAACAGATGGCCAGCACGGCTGGTGCTATAGCGTTTCCGCGTTCCGTCGTTCTCTCTCGCTCTGGCAAACGACAGTTCTGAGCGACAGAAAAGGATAACAGCATAGAGTGCTGTTCCGTGCGGTCAGATGTAGACGATGTAGCCCAACCCTTACAATACTCTAGAAATCAGTCAAATCAATAGTTGCTTCTGGCAACCGCGCAACAACGTGACTTTGGCGGCAAAGCGAAAACAATTGTGCCTCAAACAAAACGTCATTGATAAGTTTTTCAGCAAAGATTTGCTGGTCTTTCGGCAAAGTCTTTAAAACATAGGCCCAGGACTTTGCCGCGAGATCCCAACGGTCTGTTGGCACGATGTTACTGAGATGGGAATTGATTTTATCAATAATATCATTCGCCGTGCAAGTTTTCGTCGTTTCTGTCGAACTTAGTCGTATCTCCAGTCTGTCTCGTATTACCTGAAATAAAAAATAATTATGTAATTTTAGGCAACCCAGATAAGTCATGGACTTTACTCCGAAAGATGCGAGACATCGTCACGTAGCTGCGTTACAGTGCCAGGCATCATTGTTTAGCTTATATATAGTATATAGTGCCTAATTCGCACAATGGCACAAGAGTCTCAAAAGGACTACTTCGCGAACGGACTTGTTCTTGCAAGGACTTACTCGCGAAAATTACTAAATAGTAACGTTTCGCATAGCTCCGAAATTATAATAAAACAATGTTTTTTGCGTTAGTATCATACCATTGGACGATAATTACATTTCAGAGTAAAGTCCTAGTTTCGTTCTTGGCAATAAGAGGAGAGTGGTAGCGGTTGGCTTGTTTAGCTCCTCAACATAGTAAACTGACTTATCTGTTATGCCTATATGTATATTATTATGTTTGTTTGTTCCAGTGCTTTAACAACAAAGATGTTTGGATAAATACAGCGAATCGATGAAGAGGAGATTCTAGTTTACTTTGTAGTAGCCCAATGGCAATATAACATTAATGCATAACCACTTCATCTGGTATAAAACATCAGATTAAACCACCTTTCCAAAATACCTTCGCCATATATTTGTGTACATTAGTTTATTCGAATTTTCTGGAACTGTAAACGTAGATAATAATATACATACTATGCTACATAATTATTTTTTACCTGGAAAAATACAGACCAATAAGAATAATTGATAGGACCCATACATGCAGTGTTGGGTCGTTCAGCCTCCTTTCAGACAGACATATACAACCTATTATTCAAAGTCTCTATGCCCTGAAGACGCTGCTAAAAGGAGGCTTAGCTAAGGGGCTTTTAAGTTATGGGTTCGAACTAGTGTGAAAAATATCGATAGTCTATCGATATATTAAGTCGAAGTGGTAGCTAAAGTGGCGCCCTCATATGAAATAAATTGATCAAAACGAAATATGGTGATAATTAAAAATTTGATTTGTATAAATGTCTAGAAAGTCCTTTAAACTATTTTATGAATAACCTTTGAAATTATTACTAATAGTCCGTCTTGTTTTAAAACTGTTTTTCGCCAAAAGTGGCCACTTTTGGCGAAAAACAGTTTTAAAACAAGACTGACTACCAATACTACTTTCAAAGGTTATTCATAAAATAGTTTAAAGGTCTTTCTAGACATTTATACAAATCAAATTTTTAATTATCACCATATTTAGTTTTAAACAATTTATTTCAAATGAGGGCGCCACTTTAGCTACCACTTCGTCTTAATGAAGTGTGACCATGAAAAATCGATACTATTGATAGTCCTATCGAAATTGTGACAAGCTATACAATGCTAGTTCGAATTCCGTATTCAAGATATTCCCTTTAAATTATCATTATTACCAAAACTTTACGATGCGCGGTCAAAAGCCGCGTTGCACCCGCTTTGCGTTGATAAATGTAACGATAAGTAAAAATATACAGCTATAACTCACCCCATTCTGCCCATTGCTAGATCCAGGAACAGCACTATCTGGTTCTGTTTTGATTTTTTTAGCCACATCATCACTCGGCTCTGTCTTCACTTCAGAATTGTCAAGAAGAGGCCTTTTAAGCGGACTTGGCTGTACTGGCTCAGCTTTCTCCGTCTTCACTTTCACTGGAGTTATTTGTTCTGAAGTATTGTTCTCTGTGGCTTGGTTATTGGAAACCAGCGATTCACTAAGAGTTGAAGGGGCATCTTGAAGAAGGGACTGCGATTCATCGCCAATATTAGGGCTGGATGGTTTCCCTTCATCACTATCAGGCAATCGTGTTTCGGCGTCACATAATAGTTTAAGTGCTGGAAATATTAAAATTTTCGTTTCAACAAGTTCCATTATCATCATCGTCATTTTAGCCGCATAACTGCAAGACATAGGCCTCTATTCAAGGATTTCCAAGATGATCAGTCTAGAGCAGCCTGCATCCAACCCTTTTCAGTTGCCTTAGTCAGGTCGTAAGACCAACATTTGGGTAACAACTGGCAAGCGAAGCATAGGACACCCGTCCTACGCTTCGCTTGCCAGTACGTGGTCGCCATTCGAGAACCTATTTGACCTATCGGCCATCGGTTCGTCGGTAAAGAAGTTTCATTGAACTGTTTTTTAAATTGGATAGTGGTTTTTAGCGCAGGATTATTCAATCTCATCCTACAGATGTTATATAAGAGGCGACTAACTAGTCTAGGCACAAACATTGGTGCAATATGGGTAGAAGTCAAGCAAATTAAAGAACTACAGGCCAAATCATTTCAGTAATTCCAGCTTAATCTTCTACACCTTGCACGGTGTTCTGTATCCATGGGTGACATGAAAATTATATAAAAGAAAAAGCCACATAGCGCACCCTAGATTCTAAAGTGGCATAGCTTATAGTTAAAACTTAAAATGCGCTAAAATAAAGCCAAAATTAAGGATATAACTACAAAAATATGTACACAACAAAAGTAACATTTTTTTTGGACATTTCAAAAATATATACATTATTATCCGTAAACGGCATTCGTTTTTTTTAAGCAGTAATAGAGTATAGAATCAAAGTTGTACAGAATTTTATAAGCTTTTATTCAATCATAGAAATTTTTTTGCTACGACGCATCGTTTTTGAGATATAAGAGAAAAACAAAAAATTTTGAATTTTACCCCCCTCCCCTCGCTCTGGAATACCTCCTACAGTCTAAGCACCCTGAACAAGTTTCTGTAAGAATCACTTAGGTCTAGGGCTTCCAATACCGGGATCCCGGTATTGCTCAATACCGGTATCAGGCGATTTTTTGACCTGTTTTCAATACCGGTATTAAAATTCAATACCGGTTTTAATACCGAAATCGGTGATTTTAGCCGTGACGCCACGCTTTTGTCTGCTGACGCTTGTTTGAGGTTCATGCTGCGAAAACTAGATGAAGCTAAAAACACCCTCAGTCGAAACCTTGCCGAAGCTCTCAGGATTCGCATTAAAAAGCCACCACCAAGTGAAATCCACAAATTCGTTGTTGATTTGTTAACGCGAGTTAAGTTAACAGTAGCAGCTCGTGAGTCGTGCTCTACCATACAGATAGACAGTGAAAGCAGCAGCAGCAGCGAAGATATCCCTTTATCTTCTCTGAGATCCGGTCTCTTAACAACCAAAAAACCACCTTTGATGCGCTCTCTTTTTTGAGGACCCATTATCAAAAAGAAAAAGGTCTAAAACAGTAGAGACCCCGAAATTAAAGAACAAAATATTTATATAGTATAATATATATAAAGTTTATTTTAAATATTTTTATAAACCTAACTGTTTCGCTTGGTTTAAAGAGCCAGTATTTTTTTATTTTAGGTTATTTGTCATAATAGCTTTATAATATATAGCGAAGATGCCTGGAAAAAATTGCTTAGCTATTTTAAGATAATTATGTCCTGTATTTATTTATTTTGTGCAATAAGGGTATTGTATTGTATAATATCTTGTATTGTATGATAAATTAACACGTATATAAAGTGGACGTTCTTGTAACGATAAACAGCTAATTTGATGCCAATTAATGGTAAGAATGTAGACTGATTTGATGCCAGTCAATAGAACATTATAGACTAATTTGATGCCAATTAATAGTAAGATTAAAAACTGATTTGATGCCAATTAATAGAAAGATTAAAAACTGATTTGATGACAGTTAGAACTGCAAAACTGTATGACGATGATTGTTGTTGATTAATTTGTAAAAATATTTAAAGTTGTATTAAGAAAAGCTGTGGTAATTTAGTTTGTTATGCGAACAAAAGTTCATATTTAATGACCTTTGTTTAATTTTAGCTTAATACTTTATAAAAAAACTTTTTGAAAAAGAAATACGAATTTCCACTTCAATACCGGAATTCCGGTATTAATACCGATTTTGAAAAAAATACCGGTATTAATACCGATTTTGAAAAAAATACCGGTATTGATACCGGTATTTATAATATCCGGTATTTGGAAGCCCTACTTAGGTCCCAGCTCACGCACTCTACACCGCCCCCCCCCCCCCTGTGAGTCATTCGATGACTGGACTAAGCCTATACAACTTACTATTTTGTTATATTACCTTTGACATCATCATCGTCATTGTTCACTTCAGTGCTATCCAACATGGCTGTCTTATTACTATCATCAGTTTGCGTATCACTGTCCTGTGTTGTTCTTGACAAGGTTTGGTCTGGTGTTATGTCATCTGGCACATGTATAACCTCGTACCAGCATTTATTTGGAAGCAAACCAAACATGTCACCACTTTGTAGATGTACTGCTTTGCTTTGTTCAAGTATCTGTATTTTACCACCATTTTGTAAGTAAAAACATGGATTTCTGTGCAGCTGAAAGGCAAATTATAATTTTATTGTTTGGGTTTACCAGAATACAAACTTTTTGCATAATTTTTTAAATTTATATTTGTACTAAGGTTTCAGTTTGCTTAGTGTGACTATGCCAGCCTCATGGGGCACTTTAATTTAGTATATTATCTAACTTCTGTGCACCATCACAGCTCGCAAAAGGTAGATGCCTTTTGCCATGTGAGACAGATTGCTGAACATTACGTTAAGTTCACCATTATACGTCAGTAGTCCCACTAAAACCAGCCACGTAGGGCTGTATGTGATGCATTTTGATATGCAGTTTTCGTTGTTCATGTGAAAATTATTTCTGTTTCCCTTCCAAAACATTGTACATGACCCATTTAAATGTCGCTACGGAGCCGAGCCAGTTACGGAGCCGCTGGTGGCAGGCAGCTGGCGCGCGGCTTGAGGAATGGCATTCTTTTTCATTTTCAATTCATTTGCAATTAATTTATTTATTTGCATTTTTTTTTCTTTTCTTAAGGTTTTGAATTTCTAAGATTCCAACATTTCTAGTTACATAAAAGCAACAATGATTGAGAAAGAAAGATGACGTACCCCTATAAAAGTAACCAAATCATTTGTGACTTCAAGTTTTGCATGTTGCCTTGACATTCGTTTGTCATCACACTGAAAATTAAAATGAAAATCCATCATTACATTATAGACCTACTAACTTAAGTCAATGTGTAATATAATAATAAAAAGAAATGAGAATTAATATTGTGTACATATCTGAAAAACCTGCAACTAGATATACCTACTTCTGAAAAACCTATCAAGTTGACCCTTTTATCACAAGACTTTTATAAATTTATCAGTTGCCTGCTTCAAGATGAGGCATAGTGAATCAAAAATAAATACTTAAAACCAAAAAGGGATGTGGATACCAAAGTTAAAATGAAATGTGAAAAAATGTGGAAATATCAGATGCTCCCGAAATGGGCACAAAAATGTTTTTCGATAAATCCAATGTTAATAGAGGTGAAAGGGTTAAGGATCTTAAAAATAAGACTTAAATATGGACTTATGAATAAAGTTTATAATTCTAATAAACTATCCCTTTTTGTGTTCTTTTTTGAGGACTATTTACTGTTCTGTACGACATCAACAACAGAATAATGCTAAGAGTTTTATGACAAATAGAGCCTTTGCAAAGTGTGGTGAGTAGCATGCAACATTCTATTAGCTAATTTACTAAATGTCCTAAACACAACATAATCAAATAGCTCTCTATTTTAAAAGTACATATTATTCAGATTTAAATTACCGAATGAGCGAACAAAGCAAGTGATGATCTCCGAGTCTACTTGAACAATCCCGCATTTGTGAGTATGTAAGTATGTTTGATTGGAGATAATTTGAGTATATTAGATTGGATCTTCATGCAATTTGGTAGATGTGACCAATACAATCAAGTTCAAACTTGGGCCAAATCAGTCAAGGTTGAATGGGTAGCGTGTGAAAAAATTATAGTGTGTAGTGTAGTAAAATAATGATTGATAACGTAGTATGACGTCATTTGAAGTCGAGTAAACAACATGGTTTAATAAAGTTTCAGGCCTATTGCGTCTTACAAAAATATGGCATCATGAATGGTTTTTTTGGAGAAACAACTGAAAAACAAATAATACAAAAACTTACGTGTAGAAATTTCTCTCTACCAATCAAGTGAGTCCCAGTTTTTAGAGGGATTTTCGGCTCCCCAGTAATATATTCACACTTTTTGCTAGGGTTAGAAACATCCACTTGTTTTGGTACTAATATAAAACCCATTCCGAATAATTTGTACTTAATAGACGCTTTAAACAAACGACAAACTCATAAATCACAAATTATATAGTCAGAAATCATTATTAATAATAGCAATTAAAACAAGGACGCCGTTTTCAAAAAGTATTTTCTCGACTTTGATCACAAATTAGTTTGATTACAAATTGGTTTCATTTTCTACGTTCGGTAGGTGACGGTTACAAATTGACAGTCAACTGTTGGCATTGAGACATTTCAACTGTCATTGTCTTTACCGTCAAATCAAGTTTTTTTTTTCTTTACAAGAAACCATTACTCTATACTACCTAATACTACAAATAGGCTGTACACGGTTTTATTCTAAGAAAAAAGAGTAAAAGCAACGTTTACATCTGACATCTTCAGTCAGTGTCACCACATTAGTATGAAATGAAAAATATTGGAAAATAATTGCGAATTTGGTTTTTGTAATTTTTTGGCATTAATTAATTTTCTGTTTATACAAAATGTTAAAATCAACGGGTTTAGGGTCTCAATCTCATAGGCCTCTATCTGGGCAGCTTTATAAATACACAAACGTCGTGAAAGGCTGGCAACAGCGATGGTTTGCAGTGGACCCAGAAACCGGAGTACTATCTTACTACCTGTACGACGGCCCTGGAGATACTATACAGCCTGGACAGCCAGCCAGGGGAGAGGTAAAAATAATCATTATCATGTTGTACTACCACTATTTTCAATGCCCTTCTCTATTCCATGAATAGACAGAGCTAAGAGTTGCAAAGTGAAAGAGAAAAAAGTGGCCTTTAGATGTTAGTATAACCTTTAGCTCTGTCTACTCAACCATTTAGAGTATAAAATTCGCTATTGACCACTTTAGTCTTAAAACGGTTGAGTGACTGAGACGCCATTGTTTTTAGTTTCAGTTTCATTGCTTACATGCACATTATAACAATTAAGATAACACAATTTGTCTTATTTTAATTAGTTTTATGTACATAAATACTCTGTTAGAGTGTTGCAACATAAAATTTTATTAAAAACGACTTAATTTAAATTATATATGTAAAATTCGTTCATTTTGATTACATTAAAAAACCCTACCTACATTTACAATTTCTTGTCTCCCAGATATTCTTTAACGGAGTATTAAATTTTTTTACAAAATTAATTTAATTTGTGCCAAAAATACTTTTCATTGTCAATTTCTTTAATGTTGTTTGGTACTTGTATAAATGTATAAATTATTATTTGTATAAATGTAAAATATGGGCCATTTTAAAATAATTTTTAATTTGATCTGGGAACATTAAATCTATTTTTGTGACGAATGTTTCTGTGTTTATTTAATTTCTTCAAAAACGTAATGCTTCCTTACAAACAAGGCTACTTCTAAAGTAAAGATACATGGGTGGGTCAAAATATTGTATTTTGTAAAGTAAGGTTTGGCTCTATCTTATTTTTACTGACAAGTAACTTTTTTATATGAAGCTGCTCTCTGCTTCAACACTATTGCCCCACAGAACAACTCCATATTTAAGCCACTACATTATTGACAACTAAAGTGGTCGAAATTGTACTATGTCTACTAGGCTTGGCGTTGGGGTAAAGTAATGTTAACAAGCACTGGCATGAAAAATGTAAAGTCATTAATAAGTTTTGCTTTTTGTAAGGCACATTTGGCGGCAGCGGTGATCTGCCCCAGCGACGAAGACTCGCGCACCTTCACCATCAACTGCGCGTCGGGTGACATGCTCAAGCTGCGTGCTACCGACGCCAGGGCTCGCCAGGAGTGGGTCAACGGCCTGCGAGCTATTGCTGAGATACACACTAAAGTAAGACCGTATTTTAATTTTAACCTTATTAGATTTCAAGGGAATCATGAATTTTTGGGGGCCCCTATTATTTGAAAGGAAACAGATATCATTTAAAATGTTGTCTTGATCAAGCCACAAATCCATTGATATTCTTGGAGTCACTTTGTACTCCTTCAAAAACAAAATTCGTCAGATTTTAGATATCTGACTGTTTATTTTTACTTGTAGGTACTGTGCTATTGTTTGTGTCACTGTGTAAAATTGCACTGTGACTTTCTTGGTACTGTTTATGGAGAGGTTGCTATCGACTTCTCCATTTCTAAACTTTTATGTGTGCTTACTAACTTTTTTATATGTTTTACTACTGACTACTTTTATATGTTTTAAGACTTTGGCAGCAAGTTACTTCCCAAATTTTTTTTGTTTCAAACTAAGTTCTCAACTGTTTTATTACTTAAACTTACTGTATGCACATGTTTTGAATTGTTGCCCTGCTATTAAGTTTAAACATAAATGTATATAATGTTTTACTTTGGTGACAATTTGTTATGTGTATCTCCTTTAAATAATAATAAAAAAAAGCCCTAGTGACCTTTCAAATTGTTTGTGAACTACTTTTTATAGTTTAAAGTGAAAACATGCAGCTTTTCTATGAAGAGATTGATGAGTGTAGATGAAGCGAAAGATGTTTGTCAGGATCGTAGCAAGTGGAGGTTCTAGTCTCTGCCTACCCCTGTGGGAAATAGGTGTGATATTATCTACGTATGTTTCTATGCAAAATAATTAAAATTAATATGAAAGATCCATTTAAGGTGTACCTTGTACTCGTAGAGGATATGCCTGAAGAGAGAATATGACTTAAAATGAATGCTTAGGGTTTACTCTTTTTTCTAATTTTAGAAATATAATTTCAGTTTCAAATCCTTCCAATAGCTTCGAAACAAATTGTCTTCTCAACAAAGAGGTTTTATACTTGATCTTAAAACGGCCTATGCTCAGTTTGATTCCCAGAGGAGATGGCAGATCATTCCATATTTTTGCTGCTGTGAATTAACAAAGTCGCATGACAATATCAATAAATAAATATATACGGACAAATAACACTGATTGAGCTAGCTCCAAAGTAAGTTCGAGACTTGTGTTATGGGATACTAACTCAACAATACTATACTTTATAACAAATACATATATAGAATAAACACCCAAGACCCAGGATAATTCGAAAAAGGCCATTTCCCAACTTGCCCTAACTGGGGATCGAACCCACACCTCTGGGTGGCGGACTAGCATGGTGACCACTACGCCACGGAGGTTGTCAAAATCAAAGATCAAAGAGCATTATGTCACAGAATGAATATAAGTATACACCTGCACTTTGGAGGACCTATATAACGCCAGTCCTAATGCAGTACAGGTAGCTCAGTACTGGGCCCAGAAGAATATTTAGATTTGAGTGGACATCGACACGCAAAGAAGAAAATGAATATAAGTATAACTAGCTGTAACCCGCGACTTTGTCCGCGTAGAAGTCTAAAATGGTTCTAATAAGATTTTTTGGGTTTTTTACGTTATAAATTGTGTTATAATATCCCCTTCCCGTTCCGTATTATTTTTTTGACCACTAATTCTAAAATGTCATGTGTCTCGCTTCAAAAATGACGAAGATTCATACAAACTTGCAACCCCTATTTCACCCCTATTGGGATGTAATATTCAAAATCTAATAAATGCATTATTATTTTCTACTAACTATCAAAATAAATTAAAAATTTCATGTGTCTCACTTTAAAAATGACGAAGTTTCATACAAACTGGCAACCCCTATTTTACCCCCTTAGGGATGGCATTTCCAAAAATCCTTTCTTAGCGGACGTCTCCTAGTCACAATCTTCCTGCCAAATTTCATCTTCATTGGCTAAGCAGTTTTCGAGATTTTGTGATGAATGAGTGAGTGATTTTCGGTTTTATATAAATAGATAATACAGAACAGACACTCCCAAGGTCCAATAGGGCGCAATATGTGTCCCCGTACCCCGTCCCCGCACTTCTCACCCGTTGTTATCTTGTCGCGTGTGTTGGGGGCGAACACTCACACATTGACGTGTGCACGGATGTATAGTTTCGTTTGTAGTAGTAGTAGGCATAAATGATACTCCGCTTCAATGAAGTGCCATACATGTTCTGGCACAGAGTTAATAAAAGTATAAAATACAAGAACGCAATCTCCTTGGATCCCGCGCCATATACGTCCCCGTTCCCCGTCCTCGTACCTCTCCCCCGTTCTCGCCTTGTCGAGGCGGCTGCAGGCGCTTGCAGTCGCCCGCTCAGCACCTCCACGCGGCGCGAACGGAGAGGTGCGAGGAACGGGGACGCATATTGCGCGGAACCTTAGGAGATTCCTTTTTGTATGTAATGTGGTTATGTCTCAGGCCATGGGCGCGAATCCCCTGCTGCAGCCGCGCGAGCAGCTCGCCGTGCACGACGCCATGGCGTCCGCCCGCCAGCAGCTGCAGGCCACCGAGCTCAGGTCAGACACTCTAGTTTCCAACAAGTCAAATCAGAAACTTTTTTTCTTAAGGGGCTACCTGAATTTTCCGGGGTCCAGTGCTGCCCCCATTTGAAATAAATGTACTGAAAGAAAACGGAGATTTCATTTAAAATTTTGTCTTAATCAGACCCCAAAATAACCCTTCACACTATTTTATGAACTACTGTTTACAGTTTAAAGTGAGAACGTGAAGCTTTTCTACGCACAATTGCGAAAAACGGCGACTGTTGGCGTACGTGCGTAGAAAATTCAGGTAGCCCCTTAACGTCAAAACAAACATCGTATAAGGGATTTGTATGAAATAGCACCGCGTGACGTCATAATTTCTTGGAGTCATATAGCGCTGCTTTTATCGGTTTTTCTGCAATAATAAATCTAAAATCACGTTGAAAATGGATATGATCAATGACAAGTGACATTATTTTGTCTCGTTTTGTTCTTTTAAATCAAATCAAATATCTTTATTGTGGAACACAGGTTTACAAAGTTCTTATAAGTATTAAAGTATCACTGTGCTGTGACCTATCCTTATGGATATACAATAATATAATGGTTATAATTACATTGCTCAAAAAATTAAATAATTATAAAATTCACATTAAATTAAAACTAGTCATTAAATTATTTTATAACATGCAATAAATTATATGATCGAAACATCGTTGAAATAATCTTTAACATTATAATAAAATTTTTCAATCAGGAGCAAATTCAATTTCTTTTTAAAAGTCAACATGTCTAATTTTTTCAAATTATCTGGCAATTTATTGTAAACAGTAGGAGCCATACCTATTACATTTTTATTCATCATGGCAGTTTTATGTCCGCCCGTTATCAACTTTTGTCTGTATTGATTTCTAACATTATTTGATCTCATTCTTGATTCCGTGAATTTGGGAAATAAGTGTGGATTTGCTTTTACAAATAGACACAACTCCATGATGTATATACTGGGTAAAGTCAATAGATTTAGAAATTTAAAAAAAAAAGATTTTATCACGAAGAAACGATGAACTTACATAAAAACTAAAATCGCGACGACTTTCATTCACCCCCAGTAACTTTTTAATTGCTAAACCCCGATTTCCATCAAATACAGGCAATTTTTTTTTTACTGTTTTATTATATGTATTGATTTCTTTTTAAACGTCGTATGGACCATAGAAATATGCTAATAACTCACATATTTTACATTCCAGCGATGCAGCCCTGGCTAGATGCATCGAGTCAGCAGATTCGCCGTTTCCTCACACCGACCCAGATTTACTGCTTCTCAAGGTCAGTTCTGATTTCACTGGAAATAGATAATATTGTTCTTCGTCCTACCGCGTTGCTTCCTCAGCTGTGCTGCCTTGGAGCCCGAAGTGCGCTTTGCCGCTTTTTACCCGACTGCGCCAGGAGGGTTAGGTTTTTCGAGAGTATGTTCGTATGTATAATTGTTCAGCCGCATAACGTCCACTGCTGGACATAGGCCTCTCCCAAGGATTTCCAAAATGACCGAACTAGAGCGGCCTGCATCCAGCGCTTTCCAGCGACCTTGGGCAGGTCGTCTGACCATCTTGTGGGTGAGTTTCGTACTCTTCGAATATTCGAATTGATAACCTCCTCTTTTTATTTAATCAGTTAAACACCCACAAGAGTTTAGCAATACTTCGACGACCTCTGTCAGTCTAATGGTCATCATGCCGGACAGACACACCGGATGTCCCGGTTTCGATTCCCGGTCAAGATAGATAATGATCTTTTTCATCAAATTGACCTGGGTCTTGGATGGTTATCTATTTCATCATCCGAGCGTATTCCCGGTTGCATCCTCAGCAGTAACGCTTCAGAGCCCGGGGTCCGCTACCTAACCAAGGAGATTTGACAAGGTTACTGGTTTTTACACAGAGCGACTGCCGTCTGACCTCCACAACCCAAAGGGCAAACCAGGAACCAATCCTTGGATAGTTTGATGATCAAACGCTAGGTGGCGTTCGGGACCCACAGTTTTACGTGCCTTCCGAAACACGGAATCATTTTTCTTTTCGGATAATCAGGTGATTCAAGCCTGCAATATCCTATCCAGACTGGAAACAACTTTTCACAAAGTATGCTTCCCAGTGGGAATCGAACCCATGACCTCCGGGTCACAAGGCGAACGCCTTGACCACTGGACCACGGAGGCAGTCATGGTTATCTGGTTATCTATTTATGTATTTGTAATAAAATATAGTATCGTTAAGTTAGTATCCCAAAGGTATCCCGTAGCTCAATCTATGCGATTTGCACGGATATATTTTAAAAAATACAACATGAAATGGACATACCTGTGATAAATTGAATCATGGATTATACAAGAGCACTACAATATTATACTGTAGTGATCTAGTACAGATCGTGTGGTTCGATTTATTACGGGTATGTCCCGTTTACGCACAATGAAACACTTTTCTACAAATGAGTCACATTTTTTAATAGTCTTTAAAAATGTTTCATTGTGCGAGCGAGGCAGCCAACCAAATGTGAAATGTCTCTTAAAATATTTTTACTTAATTAAAAAGGACATTGTATATATATATTTTTTTGTTTATTCTTTACAGAATCAACAGCACTTTACATATATTATTATTTTATCTTATAAACTATTACTTACTGCCAATTACAGATTCTCATTTTGTGATTAAAATATTCAAAAACTATGTTTAGAGAAAACAGAATGGATATTATATACTACAACATTTAAAAAAAAAGTAAAGAATGCACGGCAAAAAAGTTTAAAAAGGAAGCAACGTAGCAAAAATAACTTATTATAATGAAGATATATATATATCTGAAACCGGTGAAATTAGATCCACTTTACGAGCAAGTGTGTTGAAAACAAATTGCAGGCGACGTCCGCGGCCAGCATGCAGTGCCTGCTGCAGTGCCTGGGCATCCTGCACCGCCAGCAGCAGTACGCCACCCTCAGCCTCGGCAAGGAGCCCGACCACTGACTCTGCTGCGTATACAGCACGCGCCTCATCAGCATCAGCCGACCGTACTCCCGGCAGGGTTCGGACGGGTTAGGTTAACCTAATCCATATAATCTGTTATTAACCCAACTGGAAATGGGTTAACATATTTTGGTTAACCGAAATAGCCATAGGTTAATATTGTTTATGTGTGTGTGTGTATCGAGAATAAGGTCATCAAAAATTTGAAATTTTAATGTCCTAATTTTCGATGTAGTCAATGTATACACAGTATACAAACATGTCTACAATATCAAACGTATAATATATTAAAAAGTTTTTAGGGGTTCTTAGTTTCTAACTTCAGGGTGGTTCTATTCGGCAGAATACCCACCGTACAATGACTTAAAGCTGACCTTAGTATGATAAATTGTTTATTACTTGCAATGACACTGTCCGATCTGGAGTTATACAAGTCCACATAGATAAAATTGAACCGATTTTGGGGGAATGACAAGTAGGGATACATATACTCAAATTGATTCAACTCGTGGTGAATGAGAATACAATAATTGTAGAAAACAGATAAGTTTTTCTATTATAGCGCCAAACTGTTCAGTCTCAAAAACTCAACCTGCCATGTCATCTTTTTTTCACACCCCGTTCAGAAAGCTCTCTCTCGTTCGGAAACGGGCGGACTAGTGTAGCCACAAGTTTATGAAACACTTCTTCAAATCAGTCACATTTTTTAATAATCTTTAAAAATGTTTGATTGTGCGAGCGAGACAGCCAACCAAATGTGAAAAGCCTCTTAACCGAATCGACATTTTGGTTTCTGCATGATGGTACACATTTTCGTTCCTCGTCACTCAGTCACGGTACCTATCTTACATGACTCAACCAAACGGCTGTGCGTCACCGAAAACCTAATTAATCTATTCCAGTCTTTCCCAAAGTGGGCGATAACGCCATCTTGTGGGCGCTGGAGGCTTTAAGGGGGGGCGGTAACGGGCCCAGAATAAAGTTGGGGGGCGCTGATGTGATTTAAGCAATGAGTGATTTATAACTTCAGCTATTTCATATTTTAAATTTCACTGAAATTAAAATCCTCTTACTACACAACATCCATGTATTAGTTCATATTTTTATCCTTTTTTATTGTACAAATATAAACTAAAAATGTAATTAATATTTATTATTTTAATGCGTTCACAACGCTATTTATATCGTTAAAGGAATCAAACACTGAAAAAATTTCGTGTTTTAAAGTTTCGCAGGTGAGGTCCCCACTTCCGATACTCTTTATTATTGTAAAATTGTATTATTATTGCTATTTTTTTATTTAAAATTAACAATGTTGATTATTGTTATTTTTTATAAAAGATACTCTAATGTACTGGTGTATGTATTATTATTGCTCTATCTTGTAAAAAAGTCTAGTTTAGAATATAGGTTGAATTAAACTACAGGCAAGACAAATATGTGATTCAGGTTTTTATGGTGAAAAAAATGGGGGGCGCTACAAAATAACAGATTTTTTAAAGTGGGCGTTTGACAAAATAAGTTTGGGAACCTCTGATCTATTCAGATGTCGGTTACTGTAACCCTTATTGTATGGGTTGACCGAATCAAAGGATTAACCGATACCGAACCGAACCTATGCATAGCGGCAACCCGGTGAGGGTTACCGTTATGCATGAGTGTTTCGAACACTAATTCCTGGTTGCATCCTCAGCGGTAACGCTTCAGAGCCCGGGGTCCGCTACCTCACCTAGGTGATTTGACGAGGTTACTGGTTTTATACAGAGCGACTGCCGACTGACCTCCGCAACCCAAAGGGCAGACCAGAACCAATCCGAACATACAAACTCGAGCTCCTCCGTGCTTCGAAAGGCACGTATAAGCTGTTCGTCCCGGCAGTCATCATTGTATGGCAGTCCTCTAGCTGTGTCAGATGCCTGAAAAATCTGACACCTGTTGTGTGTTACTTACACACACGAAAAATAAAATAACATATATCAATCTTTTATTGAAATTATATCACTCCATCCTGCTCCCGGATATAATCTTAGATTTTAAAAAGTATAGAAATTATATACATCCTAGAATGACTACTGTTTTTATCTTGAAAAAACAACATTGAAAATTAAACCAAATGCCAAGTTATTAAAGTTTATATTTCCACAATGCTTATATTGAAATACCTAACGTTTACAATAATATAGCTTAAGTTATCTGCATTCCTTACCCGCAAACCACCAGTGTAATGATTTATATTTATTTTATTTATGTGTAAAACTTTATTGATCCACAGCTATTTTTTTTAAATTGGCGGACTTATCGCTAAATGCGTTATCTCTAATTTTCCATAGAGGAAAACAGATAAATTGTTGCGGCGCAAAAAAAAACAGTAAAATTAATACACAATATACTTACAATTTAATATGAATATACATAATAATACATATAATATGTCTCATAATATATACCTTAGACTTCGTAAACATTCTAGATATAGTATGCAATTTCTTAGAGTACCTATAGATAGTATAAAATATGTAACAAAAACCCCGTCCGATCCTTACAGGAGCAACTTAGACCGTCAATATGAACAACTTTTCCTATGGGACCAATGCTTGAAACTCGAAGGAAAAATCGACATTTTCATGTAAAAGTGTTCGGCCGGCTCGGCAATTTGTATGAAAACGTCGTATTTTTTCGAATTTCAAGCATTGGTCCCATAGGAAAAGTTGTTCATATTGACGGTCTGAGTTGCTCCTACAAGGATCGGACAGGGTTTTTGTTACATATTGTACATTCAACCAACTTCTCGGTTTCCAATTGAGGTAAAATTTTGCACGCATACGTATATCGCGTGACGCACGCATACGTTATGATGACATGGAGCTGATCTGATGATGGAGCCGGAAGGTGGCTATAGGAACTCTAATGAAACGATGCAACCCTATAGATCTTGGGCTCGTTTGTCTATTGTGTTTAAGAAAAGCTTGTTTTCAAAAATATATTTTTTAATAATTACTTGTTTGCATTTAAAAACATATTGTAGGTTTTTCCTGCACAATTGACCTACGTGTTTGTGGAAAAATGTGATCTCTTCCAATTTTTTTTATTTTTAGTATTAAAATTATTCTGTATTATAATGTAATTAATTTAGGGTGTAGATAAAGATTAAATATAATTTATTATGGTGCCCATTTTAGTGTATTCTTGTAAAATACTTTCGAAATACATATTTCTTATTTATATACCTGCCTTGTTTATTTATTGTTTTGTGAAAAATATCACAAAATATGACCTGCGAGTTTTTACTTTGAGCGAGTACATATTCCTGGCGTCATTAATTACTTTTACAATTTTGTAAATAAATATTTAAATTTTGACTTTGACATTGTATGAATATGGGTGTATACCTGAAAATATATTATTATTATGTTTATATTTTATTTTCTCGATTTTATAGAACCGGTTTTGTTGATGTTCACGGGCCAAAGCCAAGTGAAAATCAAAGTATTAATAATTATAGTCGGCTAAGTCTTGTGGTTCAAGTATAGAGTTATTATCTATATGAGGAGAGCTTGATATATGCTGTGGAAGAGATGGATGCTGGTTTGTTGTGATAGATGAAGGATGTGTGGCTCTAAGTGCAGTGGAATCAGTTTGTAAAAATTTTCTGACGAGACTGCAGGTATTTAGTATGGCTGCTTTCTGTAAGAGCATGTAGGTGTGAGGTGATAGTTTAAGGGTTTGTAGTGAAGTATGAAGCTGTTTTGGTATTACTCCTGTCGTGGAAAGAACAATTGGGACTATTGTGACTTTATGGAGGTGCCAGTCTGGTTATTTCGTCTTTGAGCTCTGTGTATTTAGACAGACGGCTATTGTGTTTTGGAGATTATGGGTGTTTGGAATTGCAATGTCTATCAGGAAAGCGGTTTTATCTGTTTTATTTATCAGTGTTATGTCCGGTCTATTATAATGAACTGTGCGGTCAGTCAGGATGGCTCGGTCAAAGTATAACTTAGTTGTAGCATTTTCTAAAACTGTTTCGGGGCTGTATTTATAATATGGTTTAGTGGACTGTATTAAGCTAAATTGATGGGCAAGATCTTGGTGGATGATGTTAGCGACTTGGTCATGCCTGTGCTTGTAATCAGTCTGGGCTATTGATTTACATGCTCCGGTAATATGTTGGATCGTTTCTGATGCGCTATTACACTTCCTACATGAGTCTGATACCGGCTGCTTCATGATGAACTTTTGATAATTTTTTGTTTCAATGACTTGATCTTGTATTGCTAACATGAAGCCTTCAGTCTCTGGGAAGAGCTCACCTTGATTTAGCCATGCGTTCGACGCTTCTTTGTCGACATTCGGTTGACATAAATCTATTATTAATGATTAAAGCAATAAGTCATAAGTACCAGATGGGTTTTTTTCAAACACCATCGAAATTTTTCGAAAATGTCCAGTCTAAGATATTGTACTTATAAGTATGTCTAGGTAGTACCTATTGTATAAAAAATAAAACTTTGTATTCATCAGAACACCACAATCATTTTCGCCCACAGGAAACACTCGGACACAAAATGTGGAGAAAATCGCAGTGTGCGGTAGGCCTAATTTAATAAATAAATATATAGGCACAAATAACACTGATTGAGCTTGCCCCATAGTAAGTTCGAGACTTGTGTTATGGGATACTAACTCAACGATACTATATTTTATAACAAATACATATAGAGGTAAACACCCAAGACCCAGGACAATTTGAAAAAGGCCATTTTCCAACTTGCCATGGCCGGGGATCGAACCCACAACCTGTGAGTGGCGAACAAGCATGGTGACCACTACGCCACGGAGGTCGTCTAATAACTGAAATGTGCAATGTACCTTAGTAGAATAATAAAAGTAAAAAAAAAATTTGGTCTATGTTAATAACCCATTATGTTTCTGTAGTGAGTAGATACCTATTAATTTTGCTGAAATATTGAAATCTGTTCAAAGCTCATCTCTATGGTACAAAGTCTCGACCACATAGAGATAAAAAAATTACATCACTCTTTCGTTTGTTTTATTTGTCACGCGGACATTGAATCGGCGGGTCTGCTTGTTTTGGACATTTTTATGTAATTTTTAATTTGTATCAAAATGTGTGATCAGGAATTCAGGACGCTACGAATAGACCCAAGATACCCTTTTACCAATCAGACAAGGTAAGCATACATAATGTTTCAGAGTAGATACTTAAGTTCCTACAAACTTTTCGTATTACCTTGTAACCTATAGAAGTTTTCTTTACCTTATCGCGTTTTCGCTCGTATCCTCAGCTTTGCTGCTTCGGAACCCGGCTTGTATCTTTCCGCTCTTTTCTTCTCCAAATATGCATTTCAATCATCACCCAAGGGTGCCGAAGACCATGCAGAAATATTATTTTAATATTTTACCTAAAACCATGCGAGATAGAGAATTACCCGAAACTGTTTAACCCTTTTTCCGCGAGACTCGCTCTCGTCTAGTGATCTCGAGGACTATAGGCTTTTAGCCTTTTTTTGAACACTAGACTCTTAATTAAGGGGCTTGACAGGTTAGTCCTTTAGGCTAGGCCTGTTGAATAAGCCAAGCCTAAAGGACTATAAGCATCGATGAAATATTAGTAATATTTCATCGATGCTATAAGTCTATATGGGCTTTTGGTTCGATGTTGTTTTGGCGATTAAGTAAAATATAAATCTTGATTTCTTTTTCAAAATTAATTAAAAATAAAATAAATTAAATAAACCCTTTTTTCATAATTATGATGGCTTACTCAGGCTGATACTAAAAAATGGCTTTAGCCTAAACATAGGCCTATTACTCTAAAAAACCTACAGTCACCAAAAAGGTTTTGATGCTCATAGGCTTTAAAAAATTACATAGCCCTAAAAAGGACCGTCAGGCTTCAATTAAGGGCTAAAAGCCTATAGGCCTCGGGAACACTACTCTCGTCACCTAAAACCATGCCAGATACAGAATTACCCGAAACAATTTAACCCTTTTTCCGCGAGACTTTATATAAGTTGTGCATCCAGCGCGAAGCATAGTGAATCGAAAATAAATACACAACCAAAAAGGGATGTGGATTCATAGTTCTGTGCAATGCAGTGGTTTTTTTTTCGGAAATATCCGAAGCTCGCAAGACGGGCACGAAAATGTTTGTTGGATAGATCCGATTAATCTGACGTTTGCGGGGTTTAGTTACCTAATTTGGCCATAGTTGGACGACCTTGGGAATGCTGTTGTAGCATCAGTTGTTTGTGCCTTATCCTTTAGTCGCCTCTTACGACATCCACAGAGAGATGGAGTGATCCTATTCTATTCCGGAAGCCACATACCACATCTAAGACTACCTACATAAGATAGCTGTATTTTCTGTTACTATAATACTTAAGCTTACTGAAACATGTAAATGCTCTGCGATCATTAGGTGACCAACATATAACTAATATTTCTTCTTGATAAGGTCTGCGGGATCGGGTTTTTCATGCTCACTAAAATGTCCAAACTCCAATCCGGTGGTGGTGTCGCTATTCGGGTCGTTGGATTCCGTCTAATATGGTTGAGTTTAACGATGGCTGATCCGTGCGTCAACTCGTGAACGGGTGCTGCTGGTCAGCTCGGCTTCGCTTTTTTGACTGCTTAGTATTTTTTTATTAAGCAATTTGTTTGTTTACTTGTTCGCAAGCATTACATGTTATAATGTGTCAACATTGTATTATATTATATAATAAGTATTTAATAATTAAAAGACAATAGTTATAATATGACAAAGCCCTTCTGGCGAGTAGGCGACCAATACTGTGAAAATGAGTTTCTTTCGGCGTTTCTTCTCAGCAGTGGTCGTAACGAAGCGCTGGTTTCGGTAGCTTTTCTTTAAAAATAAATTAAATTTTAATATACTTTACACGTAACGTAAATTATACTTATTGACGTGTAAAAGTGCCTGTAAAGGTCTAATTGCTGAATAAACATTTGAATCTTTAAATCTATAAACATTTCAATTGTTGAAATTTATTTATTTATTGATTGTTTGAAATAACCATTGGAATAAATGATCACGTCCATCTATACCCATGTTACTGAAAAAAAATGTTTCGCATCCAAAAGTAGATAGATATCTTTCCGTTCCGAACAGTTCGCGAAATAGCAGCTCCGGCCTATTATCTCTCCATTGAAGAATTTATATAAGAACGCACTGGAACTGGATCAATAGAGTTATATAAGTCTGGCGAGGCTACTGCAGCACTGGGTATTGATTATTAGTATCTCTATACCTATACTTATGTGTCGGGTAACTAGGTACGTGAACCAACCTTTTGCGATTTATTTAAATATAAGTACTTATATCTAGAAACATTTTATTTAGATCATACGAGTATGTAAGTGCGAATGCGTAACCCCTAGATAGGTAATTAGTTCATAGTAAGCCTCAATTTGTTCAAATGTAGCAAAATTCGTTCACGTTGTATTTTCGAAGTTATTCGAGAAAATCTGATTTGCCTCACAAAAACTAGTCTATCACTTATAAACAGAGATCGGAATCACGGGTGCTATTGCTATCAAAAGTACTTATAAGGATATGACTATACAATGTCCTTTTTAATTAAGTACAAATATTTTAAGGGGTTATTCAGTCCATCATTTTGAACAACTTTGCCCAATAAATGTATATCGAAATACGAAAAAAAATATTTAGGTTCTCATACAGATCGAAGTAGTCACGTGATATCGTTACTATGAAAAATGCAAAAAAAAATCTTTCGTATTTCGATATATATTTATTGGGAAAAGTTGTTCAAAATGATGGACTGAATCACCTCTTAAAATATTTGTACTTAATTAAAAAGGACATTGTATAACACAATTATAATTATGTGATTTCAGGATATATTGTAATCAAAAACATATACTTATCCTAATATCACATTATTATGATTGTTTTATTTCATTAATACTCTATTAGATTATTTGTCGAGGAATCCCGGAACTTTTAGTAATATCCATACTTTTGATGGCAATAGCACTCACCCATGATTCCGATCTCTGCAAATAAATAAGGCAGACCATTTTATGTAAGTGCAAAAGGGAATGAAAATGGTGAAGGGTTGCCAGCCGCAACTTAGACATTCCTCTTAACTTTTTCGATCGGTTTTTACGATCGTGGAAGAGAAGCTACGTTCTCAAAAGTGCTGAGATGATAAAGGTGTACGATTGTTTCAGGGCCTGCTACGACAATTATTGTGATTACTACAAGTGCACACGGCTGCTTGGCGATGTGAGGCTTTTGTTTAAAATATAATTTACTAGCTTTAACCCGCGCCTTCGTCCGCGTAGAAGTCGAAAATGGTTCTAATAGGATTTTTAATTGGTTTGTGACGTTATTGATGTTGTGATAGATAACATACGAATTATTATGTTAAAATGTTTGAATACTTATAAAATATAACATTTTTTATTATAACGTATTGATTTAAAGACCTGGCAGACCCGGCGAACCTCCCTCTCCCGTTTCCTTCCCGTTCCCGTTTCCGTCATTTGCAGACCGAGAGAGAGCGACGGAACGCTTCAAAATGGTTAAACTAATCTTGTTTCTCCATACAAACTTCGGACTCCCACCATTTCACCCCCTTAGAGGTTGTACTTAGAAAAGCCCTGAAAAAATTACTTACTCATTTACCGTCAGGAGTACTCCTGCGAAGTTTCGAATAAAAAAGTCTAACTAATCTTGTCACTCCAAACAAACTTTGGACCCCCGTTTCACCCCCTTAGGGGGTGTATTTTGAGAAATCCTTTCTTTGTGCACCCCTAGACCTCTTATGGAACCTATGTGCCAAATTTGGAGTCTTTAGACCCAGCGGTTGGGGCTGTGCGTTGATATGTCAGTCAGTCAGTGTCTGTTTTTATATACAATGTCCTTTTTAATTAAGTACAAATATTTTAAGGGGTTAATCAGTCCATCATTTTGAACAACTTTGCCCAATAAATATATATCGAAATACGAAAAAAGATATTTAGGTTCTCATACAGATCGAAGTAGTCACGTGATATCGTTACTATAAATAATGCAAAAAAATTTTTCGTGTTTCGATATATATTTACTGGGAAAAGTTGTTCAAAATGATGGACTGAATCACCTCTTAAAATATTAGTACTTAATTAAAAAGAACATTGTATATAGATTAACCCTTTCACCGCGAACGTCGGATTTATCCGACAAACATTGTCGTGCCCATTCCGCGAGCGTCGGATATTTCCGACAAAAAAACCGCTCGTATTGCACATAACTTAAGTATCCACATCCCTTCTCGGTTGAAGGTATTTATTTTAGATTTCATACCCCACGCGCTGGGGGCACGGCAACTGGTATAGTCTCGCGGTGAAAGGGAAATAGTTTGGGATGCCATTTATTTTACCATCTAAGTAGCTTTTGTCGATGGAGTACTTATGGTATTTTACCATCATTTATATAAAGAATTATTTGTCACGAGCATGAGTTCATGGGACATCGGGAAAAAGTTCGAGTAACAATGAAAAGTCAAAGGCGGGCGCACTTCGAATAGCCTTTTTTGCACGATAACAACCCGGAAACTTCTAAATAGTAATGAAAGTGGCATCAAAATTGCAGTACTTTCCTAGTTTATTACAGTGCCGGACTAACACATTAGCCGCCAGTAGGCTCTTCTAACTACGTTGACTGAATGAAAATATGTTTTATGAATGACATTTCTTTTGTCGCTCATATTTGTCTATGTTTGTAGCGGTACATTAGGCGAAATGCGACAAATCACAAGGATAAATTTTTCGCCGCCACCATACTAGCCACGCTGGAATATATGATCCAAAGCGGCCGGAGGAGAAATTTTATAAGCAGCGTTCTATCCTTCTTGACAAAGAAGTGAAGTTTGGAGGGGGAGGGTGGGGGGGGCGGTGTTGGGTGTTGAGATTGGTCTCAAATAGGCCGACCTAGGCTTCTCCAGCTACTCAGCATATTAGTAAATCTGATAAAGACAAACGTGCTGGGGGACTTCAACTTAAATAGAGAGAGGAAATCCATGCAGCGAAAGGAAAATTAAGTAAGGTGACAATATGGCTTCGTACTAAAAGTGAACTTTCTGGTTTATCCAGGTGGACGACTGCAAGATCTTCAAGAGGTACTTCGAGACAATTTGCCCCAACGCGTGGATCTCCCACTGGGACGAGCTGCGGGACAAAGGCGCCTTCCCTGGACCCATCTGAAGTGTCATGTCGACCGCTATATGTGAATAAAACTGGAAAATGACCATACGTTTTTCGTTTAGATATTAACTAAGTAGGTACAAATGGTATGAAAGAGGCAGATTCAATGCTATTTGCACATACAGTATTCAGCAGACACATATTTAGGTGATGAGTCCTTTTAAGTAGTCTTTGCTGAAATTATATTAACAGGGGCATGTTTCAAAAAGTTACAAATTTTTCGTTTGCATAGAGCCTACGTACATACTGGAAAGGACCGGAAGTTGTTTCAAAAACCGTGAAATAGTACCTATGGGTACGTTAGCTCTACACACACCATTGAAAAATTTTACTCTGACGGTCGCACACTTTCCGACTTCTACTTGCAGTGTGCTGTGTGACTGATAAGGCAGTATGGATTGAGGAGCCACATCAGATTTTTTTTTAAACGCATAGGACCCTATTATGTTGCTGATGAGATACTTTTGTAGCCGAGATCCTGGAATTTGTAGTATTATGTATCGAAAGTTACAACGTAAAGGTGTCTGTCTATTCAGTCCTGCAGAACTGAGTAGCCACCTAGAACTCGGAAATTAGTGATTATTCCAAGATGTATGACACCAGATTTCCCATATGCTTAGATGGACGATACGTATGTCGTGTCAAGACATACGTCTGCAATTTAAGCGACCGAATTTCGGCACTGTGCCGGACGTCGCGGCTGAAGAAATAAACTAGCCGCAGAATATCAGCCGCGCAATTTCGGCAGTTTATTTAGATAAAGAATGAAACTAAAGACTCAATTTAACTCATATTTATTTTCCTATATCACTTGCAGACCTAAGTTAACATAAAATCGTAATAATAACTTTGGAATTTAAATTCTTCCGGGGAAGCTTCCCTCTGCGCGTTGGCTGTCCCATTTGTCCACCCATTCGTTAGGGCAGAGGGACTTGTACACCCTTTTGAAGTACTGGCATGGCTCGTACTTCTCGCCGCGGACCTTCTGGCAGCGGTGGAAGTCCAGGTAGCTCTGGTAGCAGTGCCTAGGGTAAGACATGTCACTTAGGAACATAGTATATCAAACTTAGATCATGGATTTTTTGATTAAAACTAACATGAGACACAATTAACAAGCACAGGTACGTAAGCAACCACGTAGAGTCACAGAGAGTAACTACTAGTACTCACGTACAGAAGTCTTACTCAGAAAAGAAATTCAAAGAGATATCTACTTAATGTGGTAGTAGCGCTATGGTTTAATTTAGCTCGCGTCAGAACTCCTCACCTCTTCGTTTAGATACCCAGACATCCATTGCAAGCCAATTTCATTCTTATTACTCTGGACAAACGATTCATGTAACTGAATTTTCCCCTTCGATGTGGTCGCCGCGCGCGTAGTAATAATGTAGGCCTATTTACAATACCTAAACGGGAAGTACCACAGGCCTGGTAGAGTCAGCTACTTGCCGTCATGTTTCGACCTCATCCGTGTCACCACTAACATCAGTGTGTCACGTAGGTTTCATGTATGCGCGTCACATTCACCAGGATGATGACCTCCGGATGAAGTCGAAACATGTCGGCCAGAAGCTGACTCGCGTGAGCAACCCCTGCTGTTTAATAATGTTCGATCATGGTTTTAGTAAAAATATTTTAAAAAATCTGTCCCACTAATAATTCCATGTGACACCGGGCGTGGTCCGCATTTGGATGGGTTACCACAAGTGGCAAAAAAATCTCGAGCTCCTCCGTGCTTCGGAGGCACGTATAAGTCGTTGGTTCCAGCTGTCATCATTGTATGACAGTCGACAAGCTACATCAGATGCCTTCAGGCAGCCTGAAAAATCTGACACCAGTGTTGGCCACATAATCACACGAAAAACAAAAACCAAATCAGGAACAAACTTTTTTTATGGTCGTGTGATTTGTAAGTACTAGCTTTAACCCGCGACTTCGTCCGCGTAGAAGTCGAAAATAGTTCTAATGGGATTTTAATTGGGTTTTTACGTTATCAATTTTGTTATAATTGAATTATTATGTTAAAATGTTTGAATACTTATTATAACAATCTTTATGATTGTGTAGGGCTTTAAAGGCCTAGCAGACCCGGGGAACTTTGTTCCCCTTCCCCTTCCTCTGCCCCAATTTTGAAACCTCCTGAAACACGTATTAAGGCTGGAGTTCACCGACTTTGTCTAAAGAGCCGATTTCGTAAACTGGCATCAAATTGTAACGCCTGTTTAAACGGCCGTTAAGAAAACGAGTGTTCACCACGCAAACTGAATCATTGATTAACAAATTGAACGTTATTGAATGAAAAGATTGAACAATATACGACTATCACATTGTGAAGACAAGCAAACGCTTACATATAACAGTGGCCGGAGAAACTACACAATATGGTCGGGTAGTGTTGGGGTCGGGTCGGCTACCTGGCCTGGGATAGTACAATGATACAAAATAAAAAAGCTTTCAATGGTACCAAACTCAATGTCTTGTATTGCATTCTCTATTTAGCATCATTATTGGTTTCAGCTTTTGGGAGTGGAGAATCCTAGTATGGTGATTTTGTTACTTGTTTTGTTTGATCTCGAAAGATAGAGCGCAAATGGTGTTTCTAAAATGTTATTTGTAAATGTCTAGGGTAAATGTGGTGAAATCTTTAAGGTGTACCTATCAACAATTATCAAGTGATACAAATAAGAAGTGGAAACAGTTGACATACAGAGCCGACCCCAAATAGGGAAGTGGCGTGGAAAATGAATGATGATGACAAATATCCAAAGATAAATAAATAATTTTTGACTTTTGGACTGACTCTATTGTGTTGTGTGAACTTGTGTGTGTCAAACTAGATAATTAATAAACATCTCTAAAACACTCTCATACCCAATAAAATATTAAATTATGTATGCCTTTCATTGCCAAAGTAGACTATGAAAGGCCGCTAATATTAATTACACTAGACTAGAAACGCATCGCGTCTGGTTAGGTCTTGAAATTGTTTTGAAGTAAAAATGAGTGATGTTTTTGAAGAGTGTGATGGTGACTGAAGAGTGTGATGGTGACTGAAGAGTGATGAAATAAGAATGCATGAAATCACATTGTTCAAAATTAAATTATTTGTAATATTTTCGTCCAACCCCTTGCGCAACCAAATTTTCGAGTTCAAATGATTTTGTCATAAAATAAAATACATGTTTTATTTTCAAGGCATCATCATCATATCAGCCATAGGAAGTCCACTGCTGGACATAGGTCTCCTCAAAGGATTTATAGTAGTTTGTATTAAATAACTATAAAACTATCAAATGCAAAGAATACAATCAATACTTGTCAAATCTTTCGTAAATCGGGCGTAATCAAGAGATAATCGACGAAGGAAAGCTCCGTTAACTTAACGGCTGATTAACCGAACGTTATCGCCGTTTAGGTGCTGGTGAACACTATATAAACTATAACGGACTGTTAAATCACTTTAACGGCTTGTTAACAGTTAAAAACATGTTGGTGAACTCCAGCCTTACTCATTTATCGCCAGGAGTACTCCTGTGAAGTTTCGAATAAGGCGTCTTACTAATCTTCTTTCTCCAAACAAACTTTGGACACCCGTTTCACTCCCTCAGAGGGTGTTTTGAAAAATCCTTTCTTGTCTCTAGGCCCAGCGGTTTGGGCTGTGCGTTTATCGTTATGGTTTGTCGCACAACTAAAGTACTTTCGATCAGTCACTATCTATCTATCTCAGCCAGTCAGTTTCTTCTTTTATATATATAGATTTCCAAGGTGGACAAAAAAGAAACATTATTTTTCTTCTAGACGCGCTGGTCTAGCAACCAGTGAAACTTTAAGTTTCGATGGAAATGAAACTGCTCGGTCAGTGAAAACAGTGACTTACAAAAAATAAAATCAAGAAAAATAAATGACCAAGGCTACATAATTACCTTGTTTTGAAACTATTAGCACAATCATAGAGTTAGAATAGTTGACCTAAAGGTCATCATAACATAAGACTATGAACACATACTTAATGAACTAATGAATGCTACCACAAAAGATGTTATTCCTTTTTACAATAGCGCATTTGAATAATGCTGGATGCGTTGTGTCATGTCATACTAGTATGACTACGATAATAAATATATCTTAGTAGATGATGTAATGCACTTTGGTGGGTAAATATATATATATATATTCATATGAGATATAAAGCGGTTGGCTGATGATGTAGGAACCAACAGCTTTATATCTCATGATGATGTCCTTAGGCAATTTGAAAACTACCAACAGTGTAGGTCACTTACACTTGAAAAACAAGCAACAATGCTGTGTTAGTCTTTATATCAATGCATGTGATGAAGTGTTGATTTTGTTGAAGCCCTGTCAAAAACCGTCTGGTCGCTGGCAGAGACAAAATAAATCTACATTACCTGGTCTGGTTCGTGTTAGGGAACCGCGGGTCGAAAGGAGCGGTTTTGATGTCGGCGGGCGATTTGATCATCTCAGGCATTTTACTGCAAACAAACCAATACCACTTTCATTTTCAGAATCCTTTATTACATGTACCACAGTACAAAATAAACGGGAATCTAGACATTACAAACGCAGGTTATATTGTAAAAACAACTTGTTAATATAATGCGTAATTAATCAAAATACAGAGGTCACGATAAAAATCTTAATCCTAAACTTATTATTTGACCAGCGGCCTGGTCTTGCGTTCCTCCTCGCAAGAAGTCTCTCTATATTTCTTAACTTCTTGCATGTATAGCGACCAAGCGTCTTTCGGCGCATTGTCCGCCGTTTGTTCGTCTATTGCTTTAGCTTTCTTCACCACGCCGGTTTTCAGAACCCGGCCGCCTCGTCTTTTCCCAATAAAAGGCAGTACAGGCTTTTTGATTTCAGGCTTCTTTTCAGATTCTTCTTGCTTGGTTGCTTCTTGCATCTTTTTAAACATTTCTAAGAAGCTGCCGTCATTCTTAATAGGCAGCGGACCGGTTTTGGACTTTGATGAAGAAGCAGCTTGCATGACCTGGTCAGCTGAAGGCAGGAGTTCAGCAAAGTTAGGCCCTTCTACTTCTGGGGGATCCCCATACTCAATATCTGCAGCAGTAGTATTTTCCACTGCTCCTGGAGGAGGTTTTACTTCTTTGACTGGACTCTTTTCTCTTTCTCTCTCCTCCTGTCGGTTTCTGTGCAATTTCCAGAACCGCTTTCTGTCCGCCACAGTGAACTGCCCGCGGCGCTCGTCGTCGCTGCCGGAGCCCGAGCGGCTGCGACTGCGGGACCGGGAGCTGTGCGACGGTGATCGTGATTTGCCTTTCTTAGGACTGACAGATCGCTTTCCTTTCGCTCGAGACCTGGATCGTGGGCTCGACTTGGATCTACTTTTGCTCAAAGACCGACTCTTCGATCTAGATTTGTTCTTTACGCGCCGTTTAGACTTTGACTTCCTCGAAGGTGTGGAGGAGCCACTGGATGAACTCGAGTGAGATCTGCTGCGTCTTTTCTGAGGCGTCACCGAGCGCTTGCGTTTAGAAACGCGCGGCGTGGACGAGCGTGAGCGAGACTTCGAGGTAGAGGAGCGACTTCGAGCATAACTTTTAGGCGGAGTCAAAGAGTTGTCTTTTTTCTTGTCTCTTCCTTTTCTAGGAGGTGTTTCAGATTCTCGATCCTTGAATTTATAGCTTTTAGGTGGGGAAATAGAGCGTTCTTTCTTACGAATTTTAGGTGGTGGTGTAATCGAGAGTCTTTCAGTCTTTATACGAATTTTCGAAGTGGTTTTGTCAACTTGCTTTTTAGGTGAAGGGCTCTTGACTTTCCTTCGTTCCTTAGTCTTTGAATCTTTACTGGAATGAGACACTCTCTCTTTGCTTCTCAATCTCTTCCTATCACCTTTGGGTGGCGGTGTAGGAGATTTTGAAGACTTGCTTCTGGATCTTCTTACACTAGGAGTTCTGTGGGATTTAGAACGACTACGAGAGTGAGAAATGCATCTTCTACTTTTTAATGGAGGAGTCATTGATCTATCACGGCTTCTAACATCACTTCTCTTTTTATAAGATAAATCTGATTTAGAAGAATCTGAGGATGATGACCTCCTTTTCCCTTTCTTTAGTGAAGATCGAGAATATGACCGAGATCTAGAACTTGATCTGTCACTCGAAGAGTATTTTGTACGTTTTGACTTTGTAGAGCGACTTCGAGACCTCCTTCTGGTGCTCTCCTCATAGCTGCTGTCTCTCTTTCTTGAATAAGCTCGTTCTTTTCTCTCATAAGGGGAAACACTCCTGGATTTGGATTTGTAGGAGCTTGGGTGAGCGTAATCGCGGGAGCGCTCCCCCGCAGGATACTTGTAGCCCGGGGGCGGCGGCGCAGCGTAGGCGCGTGCGTCGTAGTATCCGCCGTCGGGCCTCGCGTAGTAACTAGAGTCATAATTGTAACCTCCGTAGCCGGCGCCGTAGGCCGGGTAGTCGTAGGTGGGCTGTGTGTACTGGCTGTAGCTGACGCCGGTCCAGGGGTCAGTGCTGGGCATGGGCGGCGCGGGCGCGGGGTACGCGGGGGGCGCGGGCGGCGGGTACTCGGCCTCCGCGCCCGGCGGCCCGCCGTCCCACGCGCCGCCCGCGGCTCCCACTCCGGGGTACGAGGACATACTTAAACGAGCCTCCTCGCATAACCTGCAGCAGTATGTAGGTAGGCACACACCTACAAACAGAATAACTTTTCGGTGTAGACAGCAACTCTAAACGATCACCGTTGGAGAGACACTCTTACGTATGATTTTTTTCATGTTTCGTGGTAAATAATTCAATGACGAAGATCAACAAATTACGTAATCCGCACCCGTAAACGCGAGAAATACATCGAATAAACATGCCATACGTGTGAAGCAAAGAAAAATATGTAAAAGTAAAAGAAAAATACCTCTTCTCTCATGCTCACCTTTTCTCAAATTAGATTTTTCTGATTTTATTTCTATAGAAAATGGCAGCGAAACATTCGCTTCACAGCAAACATAGACAATAACACAGACAATATAGAGCGATAGATTTTTGACATCAACGTGGCATAGACTAAATCACACTGAACAAGAGATGTTTTTTAGGTAGGTACCAAAAATATAATGTCATTTTTGAAATGCGGAGTTACTTAAACGAATGTTTTTCCATACAAAAACCGTTTGTTTAGATTGAAAAACAGCACCACTGGTCCACGGTTTAATCAGGGAATACACATGCTGATTACTCGCACAAAAGCATGCCAGTTACGGGTAAAAGAGCAGTTCTCATAAAAATTGTACCTGACTAAAATTAGGTGTCCTACACATTCAAGATTAATTTAAGACAAATAATCAGGTGCAAGAATAAACCAAAATGTTTCTATTAGCTTATTGCATAGTTCAATTAATAGAATTAAGAATAATATGTACCATTAGAATGCCACAAAATAATTAAATAATTCTTTTCTTGAAATTAATAGAATTAAGAATAATATGTACCATTAGAATACCACAAAATAATTAAATAACTCTTTTCTTGAAATTGGATAATTTCAATGTATGGGTTTTGTGTAGTCCGACCCCAATTATTCAATATGAAACTCATTTTTTAACTACTGTATATTTTATTATTTATTATTTCTCTACACAGTCATGTTTTAATTAGTATTGTGTTGCATAATTGCCCCTTTACTAGCCATTCTTTGAGTTATTTATATATTAGAAACAATTTTTAAAGTTGTCCTAGAATAATCTAAATTCTGCGTATCAATTTTGTTACCAAATTCAAATTCAAATTCAAATATATCTTTATTATCATAGGATATTTATAATATCTCTTAATAATCGTCACTTTGTTTTATTGCACAATTAATTATTGTTGACGTCAAAAAGTTACTTAGAGCTAAGTTTACTGCCGCCTCCAAAGCGCTAGTGCAGAAGAAGCGGTAACAAACTGCACTGCAGCATTTTCTCCAAGAACGTCAACTCACAATGAAATTAATATTTATAGTTGATATTTGGACAGAGTATACATTGTTTGTTGTCATAATTTAAATTAATTTTTTAATGTCGAAATTTTGAAATAATGTCAAAGCAAGTTGTAAATTCAGTATGTACTTAATGTACCAGATTATGACCATTTCTGAGTATACAAACCTTTAAGAGGGACCCGCGCCAAGCTCAAGCCAGACTTTGTTGTCTTTAAGATAGTCATCGGTCCTGTAATAAGCCTTCTCACACAGTACCTTCTTTACATAAGCTTTAAACTTTTTGTCAGGCATATCAAGGACCGATTGTGGCAGTTTATTATAAAAAAGTATACCGTTCCCCATAAACGTTTTACTAACTGTTTTGAGCCTATAATACGGGGCAACTAAGTCACTCTTATTGCGTAAGTTTCTGACGGTAAAATCGCTTACTTTATTGTATGAGGAAATATTTTTCCTTACATACAGTATGTTTTCAAATATATACTGTGATGGTAAGGTTAGTATACCTATTTCCTTGAATAATTCTCTGAGTGAGTCTCTAGATCCTAAGCCGTAGATAGCTCGAATTGCCCTTTTTTGTAAAATGAAAATAGTCTGAATATCGGCTGCACTCCCCCATAGCAGTATGCCGTATGACATTAAACTATGAAAGTAACTAAAGTACACAAGTCTAGCAGTTGCTACATCTGTCAATTGTCTAATTCTCCTAACAGCATAAGCCGCAGAGCTAAGTTTATTTGAAAGTTTTGATATATGAGCGCCCCACTGAAGTTTCGAGTCGATCGTAATTCCTAAGAAGGTAGTACTTTCAACAAGATCAAGTTTTTCGCCATCTATCAGTATGTCGACGCAAGCTTGCCTCACATTGGGAAGAGAAAATCGAATGCATTGGGTCTTTTTCGCATTTAACATGAGGTTATTGGCAGTAAACCAATCAGAAATAGAAGACAAGGTGCTGTTCACCGCGCTAGCATCCGTGCTATGACGGCCAATTTTGAATATTAGCGAGGTGTCATCAGCAAACAGCACTATGCCTGCCTGTTTCTCAACCATGTAAGGCAAGTCATTTACATAAACTAAGAAAAGGTGTTACCATGTTATTACCCAATGATAAAAACAATATTTTGACGGAAGTGAATTTTCAAAAAGGCTATATTCTTATTCCAATACCAATAGCCAAAATAAATTAAAATTGCTCGTCAAACATCAGTGTAAAATCAAAGCAAAGCAAAGCAAAGCAAGCAAGCGTTGGGTTAGAATTTGGTACAAATTTGTGCTCAAATTTGTTACTCGTTTTGACTGGTTAGTGTTATATTTATAAGACTGCTTACGCTACGCTATTTATTTAATAATTTTGTGAGTTATACATGGTAATACGCTAAACAGAGAATTTTTAAAGCCTCGGGTATCGCTAATCCTCTCAATTTTGCGACGTCAATTTGATACTTCTTTTAAGGTAACGTATAAGTTGATCTGATTGGTAATTAATTGAGCTTTTAAGAAACTTTCACATTAAATTTTTTGTGTTAATCATATGAAATTTATCGCTATCATCGTCAACTTATTTTAGGCTCCATACTAAATTATCATAAATTTTATAAAAACCAGAGTGCTGATAATGACCATTTATATATTTTTATCCTTCAGAGTTCAAAATGAAACCATCTAAAAACCAGATTATACCAAGAATTAAGGATTAAAAGATATATTTTTTTCTACTAGCCGCGACTAGTGCTATTCTTTTGTAATAAAATCTACTCTTGTATGGTAAAATAGGAGTTCTCATACAACGCTTCACTCACCTATTCATTCCCTCAATGAATTATTTTTGAAATAATAACTATTCTATGATCTCCCCGGCCCCGGGTCTCAAACTATCATCATTTCAGCCGCATAACGTCCACGGCAGGACATAGGCCTCTCCCAAGAATTTCCAAAATGACCGATATAAAGCGGCCTGCATCCAGCGCTTTCCAGCGACTTTATTCAGGTCGTCAGACCACCTTGTGGGTAGGTGTCCTACGCTTCGCTTGCCAGTACGTGGTCGCCATCCGAAATCGAAAACTCCGAAGGCTTTCAGCTTGAACTATCGAATCGTTTCGAAGGCCTCCAGGATTGCGTTACAGTGGACGAGATAAACCAAGGGAGATCGAGAGGTTTTACGGACTATAACTCAGTTTCTCAACCAAGCGAACAAATGGCTAAAGACCCAAGAGCCAAGCTGACCCGACACTATACCGAAGATATCCCGGACATCAGCCTGTACGAGATTAGGATGGCCCTTAAACAGCTTAAAAACAACAAAGTGCCGTGCGAGGATGGAATCACAGCAGAGCTTCTGAAAGCGGGCGGAACGCCGGTACTGAAAGTCCTTCAGAGGCTCTTTAATTCCGTTCTGCTCGAGGGCGTAACGCCAGAAGCGTGGAACAGGGGCGTGGTGGTCCTGTTCTTCAAAAAGGGTGGTAGCACTCTATTGAAGAACTATAGGCCTATCACGCTTCTGAGTCACGTATATAAGTTGTTTTCTAGGGTCATCACGAATCGTCTCGCAAACAGGTTTGATGCGTTCCAGCCTCCCGAACAAGCTGGTTTCCGTAAAGACTTAACCACGGACCACATTTACACGCTGCGGCAGGTTATAGAGAAGACGAGGGAGTATAACCAGCCGTTATGCTTAGGGTTCGTGGACTATGAAAAAGCCTTCGATTCGATCGAAACATGGACCGTGCTTCAGTCTCTCCAGCGATGCCGTATTGACTATCGGTATATCGAAGTGTTGAAGTGCTTATACAGTAACGCCACTATGCCAGTCCGAGTACAGGAGCAGTGCACGAGGGCTATTCCACTGCAAAGAGGTGTAAGACAGGGAGACGTTATATCTCCGAAACTGTTCACCGTTGCACTGGGAGATGCCTTCAAGCTTCTGGAATGGGAAGGATTTGGTATCAACATCAATGGCGAGTATATTACTCACCTTCGATTTGCCGACGATATCGTTGTCATGGCAGAATCGATGGAAGACTTAAGTACTATGCTCGGGGACCTAAATCGAGTTTCCCAACAGGTGGGCCTAAAAATGAACATGAATGAAACGAAAGTAATTTCGAATGTCCATTTCGCGCCCCTACCTGTAGGTGTTGGGAGCTCCGCACACGAAGTTGTAGACGAGTATATCTACCTGGGTTAATTGATCCAAGCAGGAAATTCCAGCTTCGAGGAAGAGGTCTTTCGACAAATCCGACTCGGTTATATCTTCGAAACTAATCAGGAGTTTACAGGTTCAAATCTCATACCTATTAAAAATATTTTGTTTTTCTTCTCATTTGGAGTTAAAGTATAAGCGAAAATTTCGCGCGCCTAGTACTAAGCCTAATGGGGAAGGCAGCTGTGGTTCCTAACCTAAAACTAGAGGTGGGCTGGATTAGGTAAAACCGAGACCTGTTCCATCTAGTACTAATACTTAAAAATACCTAATCCAAATATTCCTTCCTAATCCCTGCTATTCGCAGCCCAAATTCAACCACTACGTGACGATAATTGTAATAATGTTGAATATTCTCGTCATCAAAGAACACTGATCCTTAAAGTTATTAGAAATGAAATAGAAAATCTGTTGCGAGAAAATATTCGCCAGTGGTATTGTCTGAATTAGGTCTACCTTTATGTAATTATTTCGTAGCTATAAACAACAATGAACTTTACACGTCTCAACAGTAAGATCGGAAATCCGATGCGAAAAAAGTATTAGCAAAGTGTATTAGATAAGATTAGCTATTGCGTGAAATACTTACATCTCGGGAGTGTTATCTAATATTTTCGTGTTACAAACAATAGTTACCCTTTAATGGAGTGTAAGACATAAGGTTGAAAATTGGCTGCGAACAGCAGGGATTATTCGAATAGGTATTTTTAAGTATTAGTATTAGTTGGAACTGGTACCGTTTTTACCTAATCCAGCCACCTCTAGTTTTGACATTTAATTAGGTTAGGATAGGAACCAACGTATATGACAGCTGCCTTCCCCATTGGCGAAGCGGTTAACGCAATGGACTCAAAATCATTGAGATCTCAGGAATCTCAGGTTCAAATCCCCCACCTCACTGCAAATAAATTTTATATTTGATATTTTATTTTGGAATAACCTTAATAGATGACACTACGTTTGCAGCTTTGCAGATTAAATTTTTGGCAGAAAAAATACGCGAGATGGCTCTCTATTTCAGTTATATTATAGTACTCTATGCACCAAGCTTTCCACTCGCTGCCGGACGGCAGGAATTTGAGTGTATTGCGTACGTATCGAACAAATTGTACGTGTGTTCATGTGCGGGGTATGATAGGAGGGGCGGGCGCCTTGAGTCTTGAGACTCGAAGTACTCTAACCCGTTACCCGACTTGTATGCTTTTTGATCGTGCTCAGTGTGAACGTCGTACGGGAATGGTGAATACGAAATTCTGACTCATAACTATTAATAAATCGAGTTTTTTTTTAATAAGTCGCCAACAGTTGTATCTGATTGTTCTAGCTTTAGGCATTACATGGATAATCCTTCTTTCTACTTCACACGCTTTTATTCCTCTTGTGGTCACCCATCCAAGTTTGCGACCACTATCGAGGTTGCTTGACCCGTTAAAACGTAGTCAGTTGGTAACCCATCCTATAAGTGACCACATCCAGAGTTGCTTATTATGAGTATAAAATAAATTAATTGAATCACGTGTATATATCCAAATAATAATATTGTTTCCTATTTGTTTTTGCTACACCTAAACTGGGTACATGTTGATCTGCACAATATATTGTTAACTTTTTGCTTACATATTGCGAATACTTATGCTTAGCCTGTAAAAACTGGCGAACCGTCCAATTTTAATGGGTCACAAGTCAAAATCAAACACAAAAATCATTTATTTATCTTTAGATATTTGTATCACTTGATAATTGTCTATTTCTTCTTTCGATTTCATAATAGGGCCGTGCCGGCAAGTGAAACGCCAAATATGTCACGTCATACATACTTGACGTGAACGAATAAGATGAATTGTATTGACTTTCTGTCTACTATTGGTTTAGCGCATGATGAAGCACAGTTCACCGCACCGCAATAGTTTGTAAACTACAGTTTTTGCTTCATCGAACAAAATAGCGCCTTAATGCTTGGGCCGGACCTGCACCTATTGTCACGAAGCTTCGTGCTATTACACGATACATGCAAATGTGACCGGCCGTTATCGGGTATCGTCCCGAATATTCGGACATCAAAGGATACATCAAAGGATTCATGTACGCTAACAATTCACTCTGCGTGGTCGCACTTGCGTTGTGCGTTCATTTTGACGTTTGTTTTCAACTTGTTCGGACGGTGCTGTGCGACCACGGTGGTTAATGCGTAAAAATGAAGTGGAACGATAAAATAGTGTTAAAATTTTTAGCTGTTTCTTTCTAGGTTTCTTTTTAGATTTCAATAAATGCATTATGTAATTTTTAGCACAAATGTTAAAAAAAGAAAGTCGTCGTCCATATTTAAAACACGTAGATGACGCCATCTTGGATTATTGCCAGATAGTTCGTGAAAAATAACGAAGCCGCTAGTGTGACCAGCGCTTCATCGCGATAACTTTTTAGTGTACAAATCGTACAAAGATTCGCCGCGAATAGCTTCGGGACGATAGGTGCGGCCGAAGCATAAATGAAAAATCGCACTCCATGACAGTGACAGTGACAGCCGAGCACGAGTCGCGTTAATTTTAAACTGGACAGAACGCCAACAAGTGAGTGATTAAATACATACCTCATCTTTGATATACCTACTCTTTGACGCCAACGCCAAGTGATTTTCGTGTTCAAGGCGCGATTTCTTTGTCTACATATTTCTTCTATTTTCTCGTATATGAGTAAATCTAAAGTTTCAGCAGAATGGAAGAAGAGAGTGAAATCGGAGTACATGAGACTCCGACAGGCGAAGGTAATGTAACAAAATGATTTTCACGAAACACTTGACGCCTGAATGTTGTGATTAAATTATTGATATTACTCGTGTTGCAGCGTTTCAAACGCGCAGACGAGGTGAAGGTGGCATGGGCGCGAAATCTGCGAATCATGTCAGATGCTATCGAGAGCCGGGAGTCGGAGTCTACCGAGCGAGGGCGCAGGCCTTTTTGGCCGCCGCCGGCGCCGGCTCCTAACCATGAGAGCCTGATGAAACGTGCAGAGGTCACGTACACTGATGGTGAGTCCTCATATCCTCTGCATTTTACCCACAGGAATCCAGGATTGTTCATAATAATTCTAAAATGTCTGATTGGAATTGTATTTATAAATAAATCTAGCATTTACCAGCAACCTCGCATATTTTAATATGTAATATGATACCACTACGGACACCATAGGCTAAATAAAAGTAAACCCTTAGATCAGATTATTTAGCTGCTTGGTTTTTGATCAATACAAAAAATATTTATCTCAATTGTTTTTGAACAATCATTTGCAGCCGAGAAACGACTACATATGCCTCTTTTCATAAGGGAGCGTTCAAGTATTACGTAACACATTTTTTGGAGATTTTTGAGAGTAAAATGTTATGTTACCACCAAGTGATTTTTACCTAAAGTCACAAAATAATTAAGTGGCATAAAGTACCGGAAAGTCGCTTAAATACCTTTGTTATTGTTTTAATAACATTTATCTGTGTAAAATAACTAAGTATTGTTGCTTTCTGCTTCATGGCCTTCACCATGAACTCTCGTATAACATCATTTTTCTATAAACTGTTCTTTTTTTTTAAATTTTTTTAGCCGATTGCCAGATTTTGTGTAGTTGTGCTGGCAAGTCAGCAGGAGAGCCTTTATACCCCAAGAACAACTGATGGTACAAATCTCCCTATTTTGAGGACATAACTCTCTTAAAATGATATGAACGAAATTTAATATTACTCACTATGGCAATTAATCAGCTTTGGCGTATTACACAGCACTAGAATACAAACAATGAAATGATGTACATGCAATACAGCTGGTCGAGTGCTTGACGCACTCGGGAATACCCGTAAAAAATATATGAAAAGGGTTGCCAACTAGGGAGATTTAAATTCCTTAATTTTTTTATGAACCCTTCAGACCAACCGTCTTTCGTACCACAATCATTACTGTTGTGATGAGGAAAAATCACATAGAAAACAGTGTATTTTGTATATCAATATACATATAATTTCTAATATGGTGGTTAGAGTCTACGGAGGCAGCTGACATATAAAGAAGCCATCCGTATTGCAATATATTTTGTTACCTATATAAATATAAATATTTTTTCGCTTTACATTTCTTTATTAAAAAAAATATTTACTATCCTGTAAAGCAAGCAAGCTTTGTGAAGGTAAAATGTTTTTAAAGTGGTCATTCCATTTGAAATTTTGAGAACAAAGTTTAAAATATGACTCAGAGCATCTCTCTAGGCGACCATTCTGAAGGGTTAAAAAAACAATGTTACGTAACACATAGTCCAGTCCCACCCCTGTAACACATCTAATGTTTTACAAGAATCCCTCCCCCAAATTCGTTACGTAATACTTGAAGCTCCCTAAGCAGCTTATAAATTTTGACAAAGTCTAGTCTATTCTCAAAAATGAATGTGGTACCAATACGAGTAACAACTGATCAAAGAGAAGTATTTCTTATTATTAAAAATATTACCCTCTTATAAGGAAAAATATCAAACATTCGCTAAAACTGTTTTAGCAACAAGTTTATTGGCCAGGCTAATTCAAAACCCCGAACCACGCCATCTAATGATGAGTGGCAGAACTACATATTCCAACCAATGTTAAGTTCAGTATTATTTGCCAGGCACATAAAATTACCATGACTTTCAAGCGTTAACCCCCAATAACTTATAAATGGCTAAACCGATTTTCATGAAACTTGACTAAGAACCAATGCATGTGAACTTACTTTCAGATGAAAAAACCACATTGAAATCGGTCTACCGAGAGCTAGAATGCAACACAAACACAGACAGACATTAGAGTCAAACATATGACACCCTTCTTTTTCTTGGGGGTTGAAAATGTGTCCTTATCTCTCTCTTTGGATTTTGAGTTAGCATAGTGAGACCAAAAAAAAAGTAAAAGTGCCTCTATAGGTCTTATCTATCTATCTATCTTCTATATATATAAAAGCGAAAATCACTCACTCACTCATCACGAAATCTCGAAAACTACTTAGCCAATGAAGATGAAATTTGGCAAGAAGGTAGATTGTGACAAGGAGACGTCCGCTAAGAAAGGATTTTTGGAAATCCAACCCTAAGGGGGTGAAATAGGGGTTGCCAGTTTGTATGGAACTTCGTAATTTTTAAAGTGAGAAACATGAAATTTTTAATTTATTTTCATAGATAGTAGAAAATAATAATGCATTTATTAGATTTTGAAAATGACATCCCTATAAGGGTTGCAAGTTTGTATGAATCTTCTTCATTTTTAAAGCGAGACACATGACATTTTTGAATAAGTAGTCAATAAAAATTAATAATTCAGAAATTAGATTTTAAAAATTGTAGCGATGCATCCGATACCGATACCGATACCGATATATCGGCGATACTTCGGGTTAGCCGATATATCGGTATCGACAATATTTTTATGACCGATTCAACGATATTTGTTTTTTTTTGTTTGCCTTTCTCCGCAAAACTTAAGATTACTTTTTTTTTTAATAAAAATGTTATTAATGTTAATAACTAAAATTTATAATAATTATCTAATATCGACCTATGTAACTACTTTTCATGTTAATAAAAAAATAATCCGACTGGTGATTTATTTATTTTATCTTCATGTTTGATTCAATTAACGTATCAGTATCGGTATCGCCGATATTTGTATAAGAGTATCGGTATCGGTATCGTATCGGCGAAAAGGCGTATCGATGCAACCCTAAAAAATTGTATCCCCTGGGGTGCATTAGGGGTTGCGAATGTATATTATTATGAATTTTCGTCATTTTTTGAGTGAGAGACAAAAAATTGAGAAAAATAGATCATTTGTTCTCTTATGCTTTAGAAAATGACAGGAACGGGAACGTTCTAAAAGATCCTATTAGAACCATTTTCGACTTCTACGCGGACGAAGTCGCGGGTTACAGCTAGTTACTGAATAAACATTTGAATCTTTGAATCTTCGAAGACAAAACCTATTTTAACTAAGATTAGCAAATATTTGATATTTTTATAAATAAGAGGGTTTTGTATTTATCTACAATTATTCTTTCTCTACAGCATCAGGAGTAGTAACTACGCAACAAGTACCGATCCGCATATTCAACTCGGTCAACCCAATCCCCACCATGTACACGTGGGCCCCGACGCAGAAGAACTTCATGGTGGAGGACGAGACGGTGCTGCACAACATCCCGTACATGGGGGACGAGGTCCTGGACCAGGACGGTACATTCATCGAGGAGCTCATAAAGAACTACGACGGAAAAGTGCATGGTACATCGCTTCACATCATTTTTTGTTTGTGGACTGGGCCTTGTTGCATGAGGGTTTGTGTTACCAGAACTTAATGAGATACATAAATTTTTCGGAATTCAGTGCTGCCCCCATTTGATAATAAATTATTTGAAAGGTAACCGAGATTGTATTTGAAAAACTTGAAGCTTTAGACAACCTTCAAACTATCTTATTAACTATTGTTTATAGTTAAACCCTCATATTCATAAAGATTAACAAACGTTTAATAAACCTGTTTTAGTTAAAATATGTTTTGTCCCTTTCCCTCTTTTCAAAATTTGACCTTGCAAGAACTAGACAAAACATATTTTAACTAAAAGAGGTTTGCAAAATGTTTGTTAATGTTTATGAATATAGTGGTAAGTGTTTATCTTTGAAGTGAGAATCTGAAGAGTTTTTCTTCGGACATTACCCAAAAGTGGCCGTTTTTCGCAAATGTGTAAAGAAAAGCTTCACGTTCTCACTTTAAACTGTAAATAGTAATTCATCGAATGGTTTACTAAAATAAAAAATTTAAATGATAACTTCGTTTCCTTTCAAATAATTTATTTCAAATGGGGGCAGCACTGGACCCCTAAAAATTCATGTATTCCTTTAAAGGCCTTGGCTGTTATATCTGACATCAATTTGTCACTTAGTGGATTTGGCGAAGGCCTTAACTCTTGTATAAACTTTACAGTGTTGAAAAAACAACACATACTGCCTACTTTTGAAATATATTGTTTTCTCTACATACTATCAATTTCAGAGTTGAAAATCTAAAACAACAGTATAAGAGGGTATATATAGTCATTTGAAAAAGGAAATTTAGATTTTCATTTATGTCTTTGAGAAAGTTATTTATTTCAAATGATGGTAGCTTAAATGATGGTGTCACAGACCTTGGGCATGACGGTTGTCTTTAATTTCATATTGGAAAATATACAGATGTTTCTCATACATATTATTATATTCTTAAAAAAAAAACAGGTAATAACTTTGACTAAATGTATCTTAATCTTCATCCCTTTATTATGAGACATAGACTTACTTGATTTCTAGATTTAAAACATTATCCGTCCAAATCAAGTTGACGTTGATAAAGCTTCTTAACTCATTACAAATTGCGGCCCGCTAAACTAAGCGCATTCCAGAATGGAATGGCATTACGTCGGCTCCCCGTTCGGGCCGCGGTTGGCATCAACTGCGTGCCTCGTACCACGCAAACGGCGAATGCGGAGAGATAAGCGACGGCCGCCATACAGTTTGCGATAATAAAGCGACAGTCGCTATTCTGAAACAAATTATAATATTTATCAACTCTCGGCATGCATACTTTAGATCAGATAGTCATTTTACTAGATGTCAACTTGTTTAGGATAGACAAAAAGGATAGGTTAAATTAAACCTAGCAATAAATGTAGTCTTTTAGTAAAAACAACTCAATAAAATCCAGATGTTGTGGGCCGATTTAAAATCTGCCTGGACAGATCTTGAGCCTACGACATTATCATCATCAGTAGTCTCCACTGCAGGAGCATGACCTCACTACTGTAAGAGCCGTACTTGGCCAGAGCAGCCAGAGGTTTTGGCTTACATTCTCCACGCTGACCAGTCGGGTTGGAGACATTTCACTATATTTTAAGTATAAGCATTGGTCAGTTTGTCTTTCCTAAGTCGCCTTCTACGACATCCACGGGAGAGTGGGAGTAGTCATATTCTAGGCTAGGCCTACGACGCACACATGAATAAAACAACATTGGCTCTGTCCACAGGCTGTCACCCGTTCACACTGGTGTGAGTGCACACATCCATGCTTCTTTTTTATTATTGGCTTCTCATTCCATTGAAACTATTCCATTCTCACAAATTTTCATTAAGTGTCCCAATAAAAAAATAATTAGTAAAGTCATTAAGTGAAATAAAAAAAATATATACATTCAGTTATAAGTATGACACCTTGTTAAAAACCTTGTGAATAAAAAACAAAGATGTCAGCCGAAAAATTCATACAAAAAGTTGTAAAAAAATATATAGGTCTATGCAAAAACCATTTGAATGTCACCGCCCGCGCCGGCTACCGGGCACTAGCGGGCGGCGGCCGGCGAGTGGGAAGGCTAACGGCCGCACGTTTAATAAGATTAGTCATTCATTAGAAATTTGAGAGAAAAATAGTATATTATGCAATTAGTGAATAAAGGACGGATTTACTTCGAGGGCCACAGATGAATCACGAGCAGATGAAGGTTTCTAACGACTGAATCACGACCGCTCGTGATTCAAGTGTTAGAATTCTGAGCAATGCGAGTGATTCATGGCCCTCGATGTAAATCCGCTTTATTCAAGAATTGCATACTATACTTTATACCACGACTACGAGAATATTTTTTCAAAACTAAAAACCGACTTCTCCCCTAAACTACAAACACGGTTTTAATAAAAAAATTATGGGACCACCTGACAGGTATTCCCTTTAAAAAAAAAGAATATTCTAAATCGGTACAAACGTCTTCGAATAAATCGATCAACATATATACAACATAAGATTTCGACGAATTGATAACCTCCTCTTTTGGAAGTCTGTTAAAAAGAAAAATTTTAGCGAAAGTAGACATTTCATGAAGAAAAAAGAAGGTTAAATTAATTAAAATAAACATAAAAATTGTAACAATTACTAAAATTAAGAGTAATTTGTTCTAAATTCAAACATCAAAATAGTGAGTAAAAGTGCATTTTATTCACTGTACAACAAAACAAAATAAACTTTTGAGAGGGGGAATGGTATAAAAGTATTTTTTCTTACGGTTTTGTGTTCTTTAATTCTGGTTTCAAGATTTCAATATAAGTAGCTAGGAAGGTGTAAAATAAACCAGTATTATAAAACTACTCAAAAATATTTTTAAAATGTACAGGAATTCAAAACAAAAAAAAAAATTATCACGGGGTTAAGGCGACGCCTGCGTGACAACGGAGGTGATCCCCGTTCCGGTGCGTACCTCACGCAACACATCGCCCTGGCCATTCAGCGTGGCAACGTAAATAAATATTTTTTTAGAGTCATTTTTGGGGGACAATTAGGATATTAAAAAAAAAAGTTTTCCAAACCTTACTGTGTCATATATTAAATAAAATGGCTCGTTATGGGGATCTGTTATATATTTTAATTATGATAGTAAAAAAAAGTATAAAAAAGGTTATGTAAAATGAAAAGTATTCATAAAAGATTAAAATTTACCATTCCCCCCGATTTCCAAAACAAAGGAGGCTAAAGCTTTGAAAAAATAAAAATAAAATCATTGCTTGTAGATTTCAGAAAACCTATAAGAATTTTATCAATTGAAAATAAAGTAAACTCAATATAATACGTTTACTTACGGAAAATCTTAGGTATTGAACGGAACCCTCTCCACGCGAGTTCAACTTGCACTTGGTCGGTTTTAGTTTTATTTATATTAGTTTACTCATTCAGAACTGAACTCACTTTAAAAAGCAGGCACTAATAAGCAGCAAATAAAAATATTACTATAATAAATCTATTACCTACTATAATGTTAATATACCGCGCGACTTTTCAACCACTAGCCTAATTTCTGGAGCAAGCTCGGTCCATGATACTGTACTATTATCCATAAAAACAGCTTTATATATATAAAAGAATTGAAAAAAAAAAATTGGTTAGGCACGACGAATATAAAAATATATTTAGCCCAACGGTTAGATTTTTAAAAAATATTGTACCTACACGTATTTTTTCTTTTCTCTGAAAAATAAAAATTGACAAAGATACAGCGCATTGAAATTTCGCATGACGTCACGGCCACGTAGGGGTGACGTCGCAAGCCCTCCGGAACTTTGATGCTTCGTATCTTTGTGATTTTTTTACTTATTTGGCAAACTGAAACATACGGGTACTTTATTTTTCTATAATCTAAAAGACGGACTGATTACAATTATACTTTTCTAACCCTGTCGTCACCCCAATTTTTTGACGATATTTTTATGTTTTGATGTAAAGTATGTGAGTATTATGTACTGAACTTGCTGCTATAATTTTATTGCCTTATAAATATGCCAATTTTCTATTAACACCCCATATCCCTTACACTGCAATCGTGCTTGTCACAATTAAATACAGTTACTAATGGTGGTATGTCTATGTTAGTTTTGAAGTATAAAAGTATTTAAACAAAACGAGTAGCTATTAAGTTACGATTGAAAAATGTCATCACAAACAAAATTCGGACCCACAACTCTCAAATTTGTATAACTGGCAAGTTTGTAACTGTATGTGTGAGATATCTGGTGTAGATACGGGCGTATTCTATACCAGATATCTGGTGTAGAATTTTTCTATTAAAATGGTTTGTAAGTAGATCATAGATTTACAAAAAGATTCATCAGCTACAAGCTTCGTCAAAAGTTGTACTTACCTAGTTACAAATAAGTATCCGCAACATATTTCGTCAAAATTATTAATCGAATAAACCGTTTCTAATCGTCCCTGGCTCAAAGGTTCCCATAATGCTAGCAGCATTTCCACGTTGTATAGAGGAAATCCTTTGAGCAAAAAACGGAACGGAGCGTATATCTCTTGTCTTTTCAAAAATGCTTCGGCCCAAGTCCCTAATAAATGTTCGAGACTCAGTCCACCAAGCACCCGTGGTCTCAAAAGCTACTGGCACAAAAATGTAGGTTGATTCAAGGGGAGCAGATTTGGCATGATTTTGTTTCGCAGCATTCTCAGTAGCTGCTCTTTCATTCGATATTATAGATACATATTCGATAGGAAGACCTCTAGCGTATTGTGACTACTCTCGTGCTGTTCGTCACGTCCATACTCACATCCATAGATTGCTAAAACCACTACCCTTCCTCTTGGTTTTGCCTTATTCGGGTAAAAAAGGCGGGTTTGTTTACGACCAGTTGATTGTACGAAGCTTTGTGGGCGGCGTTGAGGGATGTCCAGAACAATGTATTATCAGTCCAAATATCTAATTTTAATATCAGTAAATTGTAAGTTGACGTTTTTGGAGAAAATGCTGCAGTATAGTTTGTTGCCGCTTCTTCTGTACTTGCGCTTAGGAAGCGGCAGTAAACTTAGCTCTAAGTGAATGATCTGACGTCAACAACTACCTATTATGAAATCAAAAGAAAAAAATTGCAATTATCAAGTGATACAAATTTCCAAAGATACATAAATGATTCTTTACTTTTTTTGGCGTAGTCAGGTAAAAAAGGCGAGTTTATATACGACCAGTTGATCGTATGAAGCTTAGTGCAGGCCGTTGAGGGTTGTCCTATTAACTTGTTGTAAATGTGTGCAGGAGACAAAGAGGGCGGGTTTATCGACGACCAGCTGTTCGTGGACCTGGTGCACGCGCTGATGGCCTTCCAGACCAAGGACGAGGTCGCCGACGAGCGCCGCGACCGGGAGGCGCGACACTCCAAGGACGACCGGGAGGTAACGCCGGCTTGCACCATATTAACTATTTATTATTTAAAAAAGACAAAATAATAATATGACAAGGCCCTTCTGGCGAGTAGGCGACCAATACTGCCAAAATGAGTTTCTTTCGGTGTTTCTTCTCAGCAGTAGTCGTTGCGAAGCGCTGGTATCGGTAGCTTTACTTTAAAATAAATTAACTTTTAATATAAACTACATGTAAGTAATGTAAATTATACTTATTGACGTATAAAAGTGCCTGTAAAGGTCTAATTACTGAATAAACATTTAAATTTTGAGTTCTCCCACCAAGCGTATAGTGTTTTTTTTCCAAGATGGCCGCCAATAGTCAGTTATCTTGCTTTAGGGTCCATATTTGGAAGCACGTCGAACCTTTGGGTTATGTTGTACTTACGGGGGTAAGTACAACATAACCCAAAGGTTACCCGACGCAGGTGATAAAGGCAAGGGGTTGCCTTTATCACCTGCGTCGGGGTTTCTGAAGAAGGCCTGCATAAGCTTCAAAATAGTACCTGGTGCGTAGTGCCTGTAGTCCTCTAACTTAGGAGCCGCCAATAGTCAACTGCATGGGATTTTGATTAAATTTAATATTCTTGAGTTTTTTGGGTTGTGGAATCCGAATCTAAACTGTTATTTGGAATCCAAGATGGCGTCTGGATTTTAGAATTTTAACTTAAACTTTTTTATTATATTTCAAATTTCCATTTAAGCCACTCTTCTATCCTTGGAAAGTGTTCCGAATTTCATCTTCTATCAAATAATTTGTCTTCATCATATCAGCCCTTCTCCCGCTATCTGCAAAATAAAGACCTTTTCGTAGATGGTCTCAGCCAGGTGATTTAAATAGGAATGATTACTTCTTCATTATCTGAAGAAGCCAGAAGGATGATACATCTATATTCAGCCGTATTGTTTGTTGTTGTTATTATATTCTTTGTATACCTTACGGGGTGACATCGTTACGGAGTGAAAAACCTACAACTAAATTACATATGTTGTCGGAAATTGTAAAACAAAAAATTTTCAAAACTAAAAACCAACTTCACCACCAAACTACACGACCGATTTTGATAATTTTTTTATGGGACCACTTGACAAGTAAGCCCTTTCTAACAAAAAAAATCCTAATCGGTCCGGGCGTCTTCGAATTCGGTGTGCATACATAAAAAATAGATTCCGACGAATTGTTATTAACTCCTTTTTGGAAGTCGGTTAAAAAGACCCACAGTTAGACTATCTGCATAACCCAAAGGTTGACTGGTAGAGAACGCTTTTAGCGTTAAGTTCGGATGTTATTCTGTACAATTTGTATTTGATGAACGATAAAGATTAAATAAATAAAAACTTCAATAAAAAGAGGTTTTTACAGAAAGAGAAAGATATCAAAGCTGAGAAGGACGCCGACAAGGAAGAGAAGAAGCCGCCGCACGAGAAGCAGTTCCCCATCTTCATCATCTTCCAGGCCATCAGCTCGCAGTTCCCGGACAAGGGCACCCCGCACGAGCTCCGGGAGAAGTGAGTCTCATACAGGGTGACTGTTTAAACACCAGACTTAACCCTTAAATGCATGAATTTTCCGCCTTTTTTAAACACATCATTGGTCAATAATAGTCTAAATAACATGGGAAAAATAATAAAATAAATATTTGCTCTGTTTTATGGATAAAATTCAAAAATATCCAGAATTTTCGAAAAATAGCCCCCATTTATAAAATAAATTAATTTTCAATGTCGTTATTTTTATTTATGAATTATAAAGATATGTTTTATTTCATATTTTATGCAATTTGTTTTGTGTCAATTTGACCATTTTTAGTAAGTATATCAAAATTTAAAAAAGATAAATATGGATTTTGGCTCTATGGTTCATTGCCGCGAGAAAGTTGACTTGACAAAGACAAAAGCAAAAATTATCTATTAAACATTTTTTATTATATGCCAAAAGAAGATTACAGTTTATCGTTAAACATTAAAAATATGTTAATGTAATAAAATAATTATTTAAAAACATCTGTATGTATGATGTAATGTTTACATACATCACTATGCATTTAGGCATGCGGCGGGTAGCGCACTTTCATTGTCAAAATATATTCACCTTTATTTCTATTAACTCAATACACAGTATAATTTGAACAAAACAAAAGGCTCCGACTTCCCGCGACTGCCAGCGGTGCCAAGCGGCCGAATTTTTTTCAAGCTGTTCTGTGCATTTCGTAGAAAGAAAAAATGTGATGTGAGTAGTGTCACGGGTGAAACTACATTTTCGAAGAGAGTTAACGTCGGACAGGCTGCCAGTTCTCCATGTTTGGTGTGTCAGGTCCGAGCTGACGTCGGTCCGCGACCGACAGGCGCGTGCAGAGGCAGGAATACCGATATTTTTATCGATATATCGATACCCGATATCAGTATTTTATCCTGTCCCTGCCCCCCGAGTGCACGCCCAACATCGACGGGCCGCTGGCGAGTGTATGTCTGTATGTGCGGTGTGTGCCAGGTATATCGAGCTGACGTCGGTGCGCGACCCGCTGGCGCTGCCTCCCGAGTGCATGTCTGTATGTGCGGTGTGTGGCAGGTATATCGAGCTGACGTCGGTGCGCGACCCGCTGGCGCTGCCCCCCGAGTGCATGTCTGTATGTGCGGTGTGTGGCAGGTATATCGAGCTGACGTCGGTGCGCGACCCGCTGGCGCTGCCTCCCGAGTGCATGTCTGTATGTGCGGTGTGTGCCAGGTATATCGAGCTGACGTCGGTGCGCGACCCGCTGGCGCTGCCTCCCGAGTGCATGTCTGTATGTGCGGTGTGTGGCAGGTATATCGAGCTGACGTCGGTGCGCGACCCGCTGGCGCTGCCCCCCGAGTGCATGTCTGTATGTGCGGTGTGTGGCAGGTATATCGAGCTGACGTCGGTGCGCGACCCGCTGGCGCTGCCTCCCGAGTGCATGTCTGTATGTGCGGTGTGTGGCAGGTATATCGAGCTGACGTCGGTGCGCGACCCACTGGCGCTGCCTCCCGAGTGCATGTCTGTATGTGCGGTGTGTGCCAGGTATATCGAGCTGACGTCGGTGCGCGACCCGCTGGCGCTGCCTCCCGAGTGCATGTCTGTATGTGCGGTGTGTGGCAGGTATATCGAGCTGACGTCGGTGCGCGACCCGCTGGCGCTGCCCCCCGAGTGCATGTCTGTATGTGCGGTGTGTGGCAGGTATATCGAGCTGACGTCGGTGCGCGACCCGCTGGCGCTGCCTCCCGAGTGCATGTCTGTATGTGCGGTGTGTGCCAGGTATATCGAGCTGACGTCGGTGCGCGACCCGCTGGCGCTGCCTCCCGAGTGCATGTCTGTATGTGCGGTGTGTGGCAGGTATATCGAGCTGACGTCGGTGCGCGACCCGCTGGCGCTGCCCCCCGAGTGTATGTCTGTATGTGCGGTGTGTGGCAGGTATATCGAGCTGACGTCGGTGCGCGACCCGCTGGCGCTGCCCCCCGAGTGCATGTCTGTATGTGCGGTGTGTGGCAGGTATATCGAGCTGACGTCGGTGCGCGACCCGCTGGCGCTGCCCCCCGAGTGCATGTCTGTATGTGCGGTGTGTGGCAGGTATATCGAGCTGACGTCGGTGCGCGACCCGCTGGCGCTGCCCCCCGAGTGCATGTCTGTATGTGCGGTGTGTGGCAGGTATATCGAGCTGACGTCGGTGCGCGACCCGCTGGCGCTGCCCCCCGAGTGCATGTCTGTATGTGCGGTGTGTGCCAGGTATATCGAGCTGACGTCGGTGCGCGACCCGCTGGCGCTGCCTCCCGAGTGCATGTCTGTATGTGCGGTGTGTGGCAGGTATATCGAGCTGACGTCGGTGCGCGACCCGCTGGCGCTGCCCCCCGAGTGTATGTCTGTATGTGCGGTGTGTGGCAGGTATATCGAGCTGACGTCGGTGCGCGACCCGCTGGCGCTGCCCCCCGAGTGCATGTCTGTATGTGCGGTGTGTGGCAGGTATATCGAGCTGACGTCGGTGCGCGACCCGCTGGCGCTGCCCCCCGAGTGCATGTCTGTATGTGCGGTGTGTGGCAGGTATATCGAGCTGACGTCGGTGCGCGACCCGCTGGCGCTGCCCCCCGAGTGCATGTCTGTATGTGCGGTGTGTGGCAGGTATATCGAGCTGACGTCGGTGCGCGATCCGCTGGCGCTGCCCCCCGAGTGCATGTCTGTATGTGCGGTGTGTGGCAGGTATATTAAGCTGACGTCGGTGCGCGACCCGCTGGCGCTGCCCCCCGAGTGCATGTCTGTATGTGCGGTGTGTGGCAGGTATATCGAGCTGACGTCGGTGCGCGACCCGCTGACGCTGCCCCCCGAGTGCATGTCTGTATGTGCGGTGTGTGGCAGGTATATCGAGCTGATGTCGGTGCGCGACCCGCTGGCGCTGCCCCCCGAGTGCATGTCTGTATGTGCGGTGTGTGGCAGGTATATCGAGCTGACGTCGGTGCGCGACCCGCTGGCGCTGCCCCCCGAGTGCATGTCTGTATGTGCGGTGTGTGCCAGGTATATCGAGCTGACGTCGGTGCGCGACCCGCTGGCGCTGCCCCCCGAGTGCATGTCTGTATGTGCGGTGTGTGGCAGGTATATCGAGCTGACGTCGGTGCGCGACCCGCTGGCGCTGCCCCCCGAGTGCATGTCTGTATGTGCGGTGTGTGCCAGGTATATCGAGCTGACGTCGGTGCGCGACCCGCTGGCGCTGCCCCCCGAGTGCATGTCTGTATGTGCGGTGTGTGGCAGGTATATCGAGCTGACGTCGGTGCGCGACCCGCTGGCGCTGCCCCCCGAGTGCATGTCTGTATGTGCGGTGTGTGGCAGGTATATCGAGCTGACGTCGGTGCGCGACCCGCTGGCGCTGCCTCCCGAGTGCATGTCTGTATGTGCGGTGTGTGGCAGGTATATCGAGCTGACGTCGGTGCGCGACCCGCTGGCGCTGCCCCCCGAGTGTATGTCTGTATGTGCGGTGTGTGGCAGGTATATCGAGCTGACGTCGGTGCGCGACCCGCTGGCGCTGCCCCCCGAGTGCATGTCTGTATGTGCGGTGTGTGGCAGGTATATCGAGCTGACGTCGGTGCGCGACCCGCTGGCGCTGCCCCCCGAGTGCATGTCTGTATGTGCGGTGTGTGGCAGGTATATCGAGCTGACGTCGGTGCGCGACCCGCTGGCGCTGCCCCCCGAGTGCATGTCTGTATGTGCGGTGTGTGGCAGGTATATCGAGCTGACGTCGGTGCGCGACCCGCTGGCGCTGCCCCCCGAGTGCATGTCTGTATGTGCGGTGTGTGGCAGGTATATCGAGCTGACGTCGGTGCGCGACCCGCTGGCGCTGCCCCCCGAGTGCATGTCTGTATGTGCGGTGTGTGGCAGGTATATCGAGCTGACGTCGGTGCGCGACCCGCTGGCGCTGCCCCCCGAGTGCATGTCTGTATGTGCGGTGTGTGGCAGGTATATCGAGCTGACGTCGGTGCGCGACCCGCTGGCGCTGCCCCCCGAGTGCATGTCTGTATGTGCGGTGTGTGGCAGGTATATCGAGCTGACGTCGGTGCGCGACCCGCTGGCGCTGCCCCCCGAGTGCATGTCTGTATGTGCGGTGTGTGGCAGGTATATCGAGCTGACGTCGGTGCGCGACCCGCTGGCGCTGCCCCCCGAGTGCATGTCTGTATGTGCGGTGTGTGGCAGGTATATCGAGCTGACGTCGGTGCGCGACCCGCTGGCGCTGCCCCCCGAGTGCATGTCTGTATGTGCGGTGTGTGGCAGGTATATCGAGCTGACGTCGGTGCGCGACCCGCTGGCGCTGCCCCCCGAGTGCATGTCTGTATGTGCGGTGTGTGGCAGGTATATCGAGCTGACGTCGGTGCGCGACCCGCTGGCGCTGCCCCCCGAGTGCATGTCTGTATGTGCGGTGTGTGGCAGGTATATCGAGCTGACGTCGGTGCGCGACCCGCTGGCGCTGCCCCCCGAGTGCATGTCTGTATGTGCGGTGTGTGGCAGGTATATCGAGCTGACGTCGGTGCGCGACCCGCTGGCGCTGCCCCCCGAGTGCATGTCTGTATGTGCGGTGTGTGGCAGGTATATCGAGCTGACGTCGGTGCGCGACCCGCTGGCGCTGCCCCCCGAGTGCATGTCTGTATGTGCGGTGTGTGGCAGGTATATCGAGCTGACGTCGGTGCGCGACCCGCTGGCGCTGCCCCCCGAGTGCATGTCTGTATGTGCGGTGTGTGGCAGGTATATCGAGCTGACGTCGGTGCGCGACCCGCTGGCGCTGCCCCCCGAGTGCATGTCTGTATGTGCGGTGTGTGGCAGGTATATCGAGCTGACGTCGGTGCGCGACCCGCTGGCGCTGCCCCCCGAGTGCATGTCTGTATGTGCGGTGTGTGGCAGGTATATCGAGCTGACGTCGGTGCGCGACCCGCTGGCGCTGCCCCCCGAGTGCATGTCTGTATGTGCGGTGTGTGGCAGGTATATCGAGCTGACGTCGGTGCGCGACCCGCTGGCGCTGCCCCCCGAGTGCATGTCTGTATGTGCGGTGTGTGGCAGGTATATCGAGCTGACGTCGGTGCGCGACCCGCTGGCGCTGCCCCCCGAGTGCATGTCTGTATGTGCGGTGTGTGGCAGGTATATCGAGCTGACGTCGGTGCGCGACCCGCTGGCGCTGCCCCCCGAGTGCATGTCTGTATGTGCGGTGTGTGGCAGGTATATCGAGCTGACGTCGGTGCGCGACCCGCTGGCGCTGCCCCCCGAGTGCATGTCTGTATGTGCGGTGTGTGGCAGGTATATCGAGCTGACGTCGGTGCGCGACCCGCTGGCGCTGCCCCCCGAGTGCATGTCTGTATGTGCGGTGTGTGGCAGGTATATCGAGCTGACGTCGGTGCGCGACCCGCTGGCGCTGCCCCCCGAGTGCATGTCTGTATGTGCGGTGTGTGGCAGGTATATCGAGCTGACGTCGGTGCGCGACCCGCTGGCGCTGCCCCCCGAGTGCATGTCTGTATGTGCGGTGTGTGGCAGGTATATCGAGCTGACGTCGGTGCGCGACCCGCTGGCGCTGCCCCCCGAGTGCATGTCTGTATGTGCGGTGTGTGGCAGGTATATCGAGCTGACGTCGGTGCGCGACCCGCTGGCGCTGCCCCCCGAGTGCATGTCTGTATGTGCGGTGTGTGGCAGGTATATCGAGCTGACGTCGGTGCGCGACCCGCTGGCGCTGCCCCCCGAGTGCATGTCTGTATGTGCGGTGTGTGGCAGGTATATCGAGCTGACGTCGGTGCGCGACCCGCTGGCGCTGCCCCCCGAGTGCATGTCTGTATGTGCGGTGTGTGGCAGGTATATCGAGCTGACGTCGGTGCGCGACCCGCTGGCGCTGCCCCCCGAGTGCATGTCTGTATGTGCGGTGTGTGGCAGGTATATCGAGCTGACGTCGGTGCGCGACCCGCTGGCGCTGCCCCCGAGTGCATGTCTGTATGTGCGGTGTGTGGCAGGTATATCGAGCTGACGTCGGTGCGCGACCCGCTGGCGCTGCCCCCCGAGTGCATGTCTGTATGTGCGGTGTGTGGCAGGTATATCGAGCTGACGTCGGTGCGCGACCCGCTGGCGCTGCCCCCCGAGTGCATGTCTGTATGTGCGGTGTGTGGCAGGTATATCGAGCTGACGTCGGTGCGCGACCCGCTGGCGCTGCCCCCCGAGTGCATGTCTGTATGTGCGGTGTGTGGCAGGTATATCGAGCTGACGTCGGTGCGCGACCCGCTGGCGCTGCCCCCCGAGTGCATGTCTGTATGTGCGGTGTGTGGCAGGTATATCGAGCTGACGTCGGTGCGCGACCCGCTGGCGCTGCCCCCGAGTGCATGTCTGTATGTGCGGTGTGTGGCAGGTATATCGAGCTGACGTCGGTGCGCGACCCGCTGGCGCTGCCCCCCGAGTGCATGTCTGTATGTGCGGTGTGTGGCAGGTATATCGAGCTGACGTCGGTGCGCGACCCGCTGGCGCTGCCCCCCGAGTGCATGTCTGTATGTGCGGTGTGTGGCAGGTATATCGAGCTGACGTCGGTGCGCGACCCGCTGGCGCTGCCCCCCGAGTGCATGTCTGTATGTGCGGTGTGTGGCCAGGTATATCGAGCTGACGTCGGTGCGCGACCCGCTGGCGCTGCCTCCCGAGTGCATGTCTGTATGTGCGGTGTGTGCAGGTATATCGAGCTGACGTCGGTGCGCGACCCGCTGGCGCTGCCCCCCGAGTGCATGTCTGTATGTGCGGTGTGTGGCAGGTATATCGAGCTGACGTCGGTGCGCGACCCGCTGGCGCTGCCCCCCGAGTGCATGTCTGTATGTGCGGTGTGTGGCAGGTATATCGAGCTGACGTCGGTGCGCGACCCGCTGGCGCTGCCTCCCGAGTGCATGTCTGTATGTGCGGTGTGTGGCAGGTATATCGAGCTGACGTCGGTGCGCGACCCGCTGGCGCTGCCTCCCGAGTGCATGTCTGTATGTGCGGTGTGTGGCAGGTATATCGAGCTGACGTCGGTGCGCGACCCGCTGGCGCTGCCCCCGAGTGCATGTCTGTATGTGCGGTGTGTGGCAGGTATATCGAGCTGACGTCGGTGCGCGACCCGCTGGCGCTGCCCCCCGAGTGCATGTCTGTATGTGCGGTGTGTGGCAGGTATATCGAGCTGACGTCGGTGCGCGACCCGCTGGCGCTGCCTCCCGAGTGCATGTCTGTATGTGCGGTGTGTGGCAGGTATATCGAGCTGACGTCGGTGCGCGACCCGCTGGCGCTGCCCCCCGAGTGCATGTCTGTATGTGCGGTGTGTGGCAGGTATATCGAGCTGACGTCGGTGCGCGACCCGCTGGCGCTGCCCCCCGAGTGCATGTCTGTATGTGCGGTGTGTGGCAGGTATATCGAGCTGACGTCGGTGCGCGACCCGCTGGCGCTGCCCCCCGAGTGCATGTCTGTATGTGCGGTGTGTGGCAGGTATATCGAGCTGACGTCGGTGCGCGACCCGCTGGCGCTGCCCCCCGAGTGCATGTCTGTATGTGCGGTGTGTGGCAGGTATATCGAGCTGACGTCGGTGCGCGACCCGCTGGCGCTGCCCCCGAGTGCATGTCTGTATGTGCGGTGTGTGGCAGGTATATCGAGCTGACGTCGGTGCGCGACCCGCTGGCGCTGCCCCCGAGTGCATGTCTGTATGTGCGGTGTGTGCAGGTATATCGAGCTGACGTCGGTGCGCGACCCGCTGGCGCTGCCTCCCGAGTGCATGTCTGTATGTGCGGTGTGTGGCAGGTATATCGAGCTGACGTCGGTGCGCGACCCGCTGGCGCTGCCCCCCGAGTGTATGTCTGTATGTGCGGTGTGTGGCAGGTATATCGAGCTGACGTCGGTGCGCGACCCGCTGGCGCTGCCCCCCGAGTGCATGTCTGTATGTGCGGTGTGTGGCAGGTATATCGAGCTGACGTCGGTGCGCGACCCGCTGGCGCTGCCCCCCGAGTGCATGTCTGTATGTGCGGTGTGTGGCAGGTATATCGAGCTGACGTCGGTGCGCGACCCGCTGGCGCTGCCCCCCGAGTGCATGTCTGTATGTGCGGTGTGTGGCAGGTATATCGAGCTGACGTCGGTGCGCGACCCGCTGGCGCTGCCCCCGAGTGCATGTCTGTATGTGCGGTGTGTGGCAGGTATATCGAGCTGACGTCGGTGCGCGACCCGCTGGCGCTGCCCCCCGAGTGCATGTCTGTATGTGCGGTGTGTGGCAGGTATATCGAGCTGACGTCGGTGCGCGACCCGCTGGCGCTGCCCCCCGAGTGCATGTCTGTATGTGCGGTGTGTGGCAGGTATATCGAGCTGACGTCGGTGCGCGACCCGCTGGCGCTGCCCCCCGAGTGCATGTCTGTATGTGCGGTGTGTGGCAGGTATATCGAGCTGACGTCGGTGCGCGACCCGCTGGCGCTGCCCCCCGAGTGCATGTCTGTATGTGCGGTGTGTGGCAGGTATATCGAGCTGACGTCGGTGCGCGACCCGCTGGCGCTGCCCCCCGAGTGCATGTCTGTATGTGCGGTGTGTGGCAGGTATATCGAGCTGACGTCGGTGCGCGACCCGCTGGCGCTGCCCCCCGAGTGCATGTCTGTATGTGCGGTGTGTGGCAGGTATATCGAGCTGACGTCGGTGCGCGACCCGCTGGCGCTGCCCCCCGAGTGCATGTCTGTATGTGCGGTGTGTGGCAGGTATATCGAGCTGACGTCGGTGCGCGACCCGCTGGCGCTGCCCCCCGAGTGCATGTCTGTATGTGCGGTGTGTGGCAGGTATATCGAGCTGACGTCGGTGCGCGACCCGCTGGCGCTGCCCCCCGAGTGCATGTCTGTATGTGCGGTGTGTGGCAGGTATATCGAGCTGACGTCGGTGCGCGACCCGCTGGCGCTGCCCCCCGAGTGCATGTCTGTATGTGCGGTGTGTGGCAGGTATATCGAGCTGACGTCGGTGCGCGACCCGCTGGCGCTGCCCCCCGAGTGCATGTCTGTATGTGCGGTGTGTGGCAGGTATATCGAGCTGACGTCGGTGCGCGACCCGCTGGCGCTGCCCCCCGAGTGCATGTCTGTATGTGCGGTGTGTGGCAGGTATATCGAGCTGACGTCGGTGCGCGACCCGCTGGCGCTGCCCCCCGAGTGCATGTCTGTATGTGCGGTGTGTGGCAGGTATATCGAGCTGACGTCGGTGCGCGACCCGCTGGCGCTGCCCCCCGAGTGCATGTCTGTATGTGCGGTGTGTGGCAGGTATATCGAGCTGACGTCGGTGCGCGACCCGCTGGCGCTGCCCCCCGAGTGCATGTCTGTATGTGCGGTGTGTGGCAGGTATATCGAGCTGACGTCGGTGCGCGACCCGCTGGCGCTGCCCCCCGAGTGCATGTCTGTATGTGCGGTGTGTGGCAGGTATATCGAGCTGACGTCGGTGCGCGACCCGCTGGCGCTGCCCCCCGAGTGCATGTCTGTATGTGCGGTGTGTGGCAGGTATATCGAGCTGACGTCGGTGCGCGACCCGCTGGCGCTGCCCCCCGAGTGCATGTCTGTATGTGCGGTGTGTGGCAGGTATATCGAGCTGACGTCGGTGCGCGACCCGCTGGCGCTGCCCCCGAGTGCATGTCTGTATGTGCGGTGTGTGGCAGGTATATCGAGCTGACGTCGGTGCGCGACCCGCTGGCGCTGCCCCCCGAGTGCATGTCTGTATGTGCGGTGTGTGGCAGGTATATCGAGCTGACGTCGGTGCGCGACCCGCTGGCGCTGCCCCCCGAGTGCATGTCTGTATGTGCGGTGTGTGGCAGGTATATCGAGCTGACGTCGGTGCGCGACCCGCTGGCGCTGCCCCCCGAGTGCATGTCTGTATGTGCGGTGTGTGGCAGGTATATCGAGCTGACGTCGGTGCGCGACCCGCTGGCGCTGCCCCCCGAGTGCATGTCTGTATGTGCGGTGTGTGGCAGGTATATCGAGCTGACGTCGGTGCGCGACCCGCTGGCGCTGCCCCCCGAGTGCATGTCTGTATGTGCGGTGTGTGGCAGGTATATCGAGCTGACGTCGGTGCGCGACCCGCTGGCGCTGCCCCCCGAGTGCATGTCTGTATGTGCGGTGTGTGGCAGGTATATCGAGCTGACGTCGGTGCGCGACCCGCTGGCGCTGCCCCCCGAGTGCATGTCTGTATGTGCGGTGTGTGGCAGGTATATCGAGCTGACGTCGGTGCGCGACCCGCTGGCGCTGCCCCCCGAGTGCATGTCTGTATGTGCGGTGTGTGGCAGGTATATCGAGCTGACGTCGGTGCGCGACCCGCTGGCGCTGCCCCCGAGTGCATGTCTGTATGTGCGGTGTGTGGCAGGTATATCGAGCTGACGTCGGTGCGCGACCCGCTGGCGCTGCCCCCCGAGTGCATGTCTGTATGTGCGGTGTGTGGCAGGTATATCGAGCTGACGTCGGTGCGCGACCCGCTGGCGCTGCCCCCGAGTGCATGTCTGTATGTGCGGTGTGTGGCAGGTATATCGAGCTGACGTCGGTGCGCGACCCGCTGGCGCTGCCCCCCGAGTGCATGTCTGTATGTGCGGTGTGTGGCAGGTATATCGAGCTGACGTCGGTGCGCGACCCGCTGGCGCTGCCCCCCGAGTGCATGTCTGTATGTGCGGTGTGTGGCAGGTATATCGAGCTGACGTCGGTGCGCGACCCGCTGGCGCTGCCCCCCGAGTGCATGTCTGTATGTGCGGTGTGTGGCAGGTATATCGAGCTGACGTCGGTGCGCGACCCGCTGGCGCTGCCCCCCGAGTGCATGTCTGTATGTGCGGTGTGTGGCAGGTATATCGAGCTGACGTCGGTGCGCGACCCGCTGGCGCTGCCCCCCGAGTGCATGTCTGTATGTGCGGTGTGTGGCAGGTATATCGAGCTGACGTCGGTGCGCGACCCGCTGGCGCTGCCCCCCGAGTGCATGTCTGTATGTGCGGTGTGTGGCAGGTATATCGAGCTGACGTCGGTGCGCGACCCGCTGGCGCTGCCCCCGAGTGCATGTCTGTATGTGCGGTGTGTGGCAGGTATATCGAGCTGACGTCGGTGCGCGACCCGCTGGCGCTGCCCCCCGAGTGCATGTCTGTATGTGCGGTGTGTGGCAGGTATATCGAGCTGACGTCGGTGCGCGACCCGCTGGCGCTGCCCCCCGAGTGCATGTCTGTATGTGCGGTGTGTGGCAGGTATATCGAGCTGACGTCGGTGCGCGACCCGCTGGCGCTGCCCCCCGAGTGCATGTCTGTATGTGCGGTGTGTGGCAGGTATATCGAGCTGACGTCGGTGCGCGACCCGCTGGCGCTGCCCCCCGAGTGCATGTCTGTATGTGCGGTGTGTGGCAGGTATATCGAGCTGACGTCGGTGCGCGACCCGCTGGCGCTGCCCCCGAGTGCATGTCTGTATGTGCGGTGTGTGGCAGGTATATCGAGCTGACGTCGGTGCGCGACCCGCTGGCGCTGCCCCCGAGTGCATGTCTGTATGTGCGGTGTGTGGCAGGTATATCGAGCTGACGTCGGTGCGCGACCCGCTGGCGCTGCCCCCGAGTGCATGTCTGTATGTGCGGTGTGTGGCAGGTATATCGAGCTGACGTCGGTGCGCGACCCGCTGGCGCTGCCTCCCGAGTGCATGTCTGTATGTGCGGTGTGTGGCAGGTATATCGAGCTGACGTCGGTGCGCGACCCGCTGGCGCTGCCCCCCGAGTGTATGTCTGTATGTGCGGTGTGTGGCAGGTATATCGAGCTGACGTCGGTGCGCGACCCGCTGGCGCTGCCCCCCGAGTGCATGTCTGTATGTGCGGTGTGTGGCAGGTATATCGAGCTGACGTCGGTGCGCGACC